>OX463226.1:81548809-82943809 GCA_949820135.1 Sylvilagus floridanus
GAGACTCTCCTCGCCCCCTACACAGAAGGGGTGAGACTCTCCTCGTCCCCACACACAGAAGGGGTGAGACTCTCCTCCCCCGCGCTGCACACACAGAATGGGTGAGACTCTCCTCCCTCCCACACAAAGAAGGGGTGAGACTCTAGTCCCCCGCCACACACACAGAAGGGGTGAGACTCTCCTCCCCCCCACACACTGAAGGGGTGAGACTCTCCTCCCCACACACACTGAAGGGGTGAGACTCTCCTCCCCCCCACACAAAGAAGGGGATAAGACTCTCCTCCTCCCACACAAAGAAGGGGAGAGACTCTCTTCCTCCCCACACACAGAAGGGGTGTGATTCTCCTCCCCCCTACACACAGAAGGGGTGAGACTCTCCTACCACCGCCACACACAGAAGGGGTGAGACTATCCTCCCCCCAACAACAGAAGGGGTGAGACTCTACTCCCTCCCACACACAGAAGGGGAGAGACTCTCCTCCCCACCACACAAAGAAGGGGAGAGACTCTCCTCCTCCCCACACACAGAAGGGGTGAGACTCTCCTCCCCCCACACACAGAAGGGGTGAGACTCTCCTCCCCCCACACACAGAAGGGGTGAGACTCTCCTCCCCCCTCACACACAGAAGGGGTGAGACTCTTCTCCCCCCGCAACAGACACAGAAGGGGTGAGACTCTCCTCCTCACCCCACACACAGAAGGGGTGAGACTATCCTCCCCCCCACACCACAGAAGGGGTGAGACTATCCTACCCCCCACAACAGTAGGGGTGAGACTATCCTCCCCCCCACACACAGAAGGGGAGAGACTCTCCTCCTCCCCACACACAGAAGGGGTGAGACTCTCCTCCCCCCACACACAGAAGGGGTGAGACACTCCTCCCCCCTCACACACAGAAGGGGTGAGACTCTTCTCCCCCCGCAACACACACAGAAGGGTTGAGACTCCCCCCCCACACACAGAAGGGGTGAGACTCTACTCCCCCCACACACAGAAGGGAGAGACTCTCCTCCCCCCTACACACAGAAGGGGTGAGACTCTCCTCCCCCCTACACACAGAAGGGGTGAGATTCTCCTCCCTCACACACAGAAGGGGTGAGATTCTCCTCCCCCCAAACACAGAAGGGGTGAGATTATCCTCCCACCCACACACAGAAGGGGTGAGACTCTCCTCCCCCCGCAAACAACACAGAAGGGGTGAAACTCTTCCCCCCCCACACAAAGAAGGGGTGAGACTCTCCTACCCCCGCCAAACAACAGAGAAGGGGTGAAATTCTCCCCCCCCACACACAGAAGGGGTGAGGCTATCCTCCCCCCGCAACACACACAGAAAGGGTGAGGAACTCCTCCCCCCGCCACACACACAGAAGGGGTGAGACTCTCCTCCCCCACAGACACACAGGAGGGGTGAGATTTCACCCCCCACACACAGACGGGGTGAGACTATCCTCCCCCCCACACAAAGAAGGGGATAAGACTCTCCTCCTCCCACACACAGAAGGGGTGAGACTCTCCTCCCCTCCACACCTACAGAAGGGGTGAGATTCTCCTCCCCCCCACACACTGAAGGGGTGAGACTCTCCTCCCCCACACACACTGAAGGGGTGAGACTCTCCTCCCACTGCCAAACACACAGAAGAGATGAGACTCTCCTCCCCCCCACACACGGAAGGAGAGACTCTCCTCTCCCTCACACACAGAAGGGGTGAGAATTTCCAACGAACACAGAAGGGGTGAGACTCTCCTCCCACCCACACAAAGAAGGGGAGACTCCGCCCCCCCAAACAGAAGGGGTGAGACTCTCCTCCCCACCACACACAGAAGCGTTGAGACACTCCTCCCCCCCCCCACACACAGAAGGAGTGAGATTCTCCACCCCCACACACACAGAGGGGTGAGATTCTCCAGCCACCAAACACAGAAGGGGTGAGACTGTCCTCCCCCCCAAACACACACAGAAGTGGTGAGATTCTCCCATGCACACAGAAGTCGTGAGATTCTCCCATGCACACAGAAGGGGTGAGACTCTCCTCCCTCTGACACACAGAAGGGGTGAGACTCTCCTCATCCCCACACACAGAAGGGGTGAGACTCTCCTCGCCCCCTACACAGAAGGGGTGAGACTTTCCTCGTCCCCACACACAGAAGGGGTGAGACTCTCCTCCCCCCACACACACAGAAGGGGTGAGACTCTCCTCCCCTCTACACACAGAAGGGGTGAGACTCTCCTCCCCTCTACACACAGAAGGGGTGAGACTCTCCTCCCCCCACACACAGAAGGGGTGAGACTCTCCTCCCCCGCAGACACACAGGAGGGGTGAATTTCACCGCCCACACACAGAAGTGGTGAGACTCTCCTCCCCCCCACACAAAGAAGGGGTGAGACTCTCCTCCCCCCTTCACACAGAAGGGGTGTGATTCTCCTCCCCCCTACACACAGAAGGGGTGAGACTCTAATCCCCCCTACACACAGAAGGGGTGAGACTCTCCTCCCCCCTACACACAGAAGGGGTGAGATTCTCCTCCCCCACACACAGAACGGGTGAGATACTCCTCCCCCCAAACACAGAAGGGGTGAGATTATCCTCCCACCCACACACAGAAGGTGTGAGACTCTCCTCCCCCCGCCAAACAACAGAGAAGGGGTGAAACTCTCCCCCCCCACACACACACAGAAGGGGTGAGGCTATCCTCCCCCCCACAAAACACACAGAAGGGTTGAGACTCCACCCCCACACACAGAAGGGGTGAGACTCACCTCCCACCACCACATACACAGAAGGGGTGAGACTCTCCTCCCCCGCTGCACACACAGAATGGGTGAGACTCTTCTCCCTGCCACACAAACAAGGGTTGAGACTCTAGTCCCCCCGCCACACACACAGAAGGAGTGAGACTCTCCTCCCCCGCAGACACACAGGAGGGGTGAGATTCACCCCGCCACACACAGAAGTGGTGAGACTATCCTCCCCCCCACACAAAGAAGGGGTGAGACTCTCCTCCGCCAAAAGAGAAGGGGAGAGACTCTCCTCCCCCCTACACACAGAAGGGGTGAGACTCTCCTCCCCCCTACACACAGAAGGGGTGAGATTCTCCTCCCCTCACACACAGAAGGGGTGAGATTCTCCTCCCCCCAAACACAGAAGGGGTGAGATTATCCTCCCACCCACACACAGAAGGGGTGATACTCTCCTCCCCCCGCCAAACAACACAGAAGGGGTGAAACTCTTCCCCCACACACAAAGAAGGGGTGAGACTCTCCTACCCCCGCCAAACAACAGAGAAGGGGTGAAATTCTCCCCCCCCACACACAGAAGGGGTGAGGCTATCCTCCCCCCGCAACACACACAGAAAGGGTGAGGAACTCCTCCCCCGCAACACACACAAAAGGGGTGAGACTCTCCTCCCCCTCACAACAGAAGGGTTGAAACTCCCGCCCCCACACACAGAAGGGGTGAGACTCTCCTCCCTCCACACACAGAAGGGGTGAGACTCTCCTCCTCACCCCCACACACAGAAGGGGTGAGACTATCCTCCCCCCCACACACAGAAGGGGTGAGACTATCCTCCCCCCAACAACAGAAGGGGTGAGACTCTACTCCCTCCCACACACAGAAGGGGAGAGACTCTCCTCCCCACCACACAAAGAAGGGGAGAGACTCTCCTCCTCCCCACACACAGAAGGGGTGAGACTCTCCTCCCCCCACACACAGAAGGGGTGAGACTCTCCTCCCCCCACACACAGAAGGGGTGAGACTCTCCTCCCCCCTCACACACAGAAGGGGTGAGACTCTTCTCCCCCCGCAACAGACACAGAAGGGGTGAGACTCTCCTCCTCACCCCACACACAGAAGGGGTGAGACTATCCTCCCCCCCACACACAGAAGGGGTGAGACTATCCTACCCCCCACAACAGTAGGGGTGAGACTATCCTCCCCCCCACACACAGAAGGGGAGAGACTCTCCTCCTCCCCACACACAGAAGGGGTGAGACTCTCCTCCCCCCACACACAGAAGGGGTGAGACACTCCTCCCCCCTCACACACAGAAGGGGTGAGACTCTTCTCCCCCCGCAACACACACAGAAGGGTTGAGACTCCCCCCCCCCACACACAGAAGGGGTGAGACTCTACTCCCACCGGCAAACACACAGAAGAGGTGAGACTCTCCTCCCCCCCCACACACAGAAGGAGAGACTCTCTTCTCCCTCACACACAGAAGGGGTGAGAATTTCCAACGAACACAGAAGGGGTGTAACTCTCCTCCCTCCCACACAAAGAAGGGGTGACTCTCCGCCCCCCCCAAACAGAAGGGGTGAGACTCTCCTCGTCCCCACACACAGAAGGGGTGAGACTCTCCTCGCCCCCTACACAGAAGGGATGAGACTCTCCTCGTCCCCACACACAGAAGGGGTGAGACTCTCCTCGCCCCCTACACAGAAGGGGTGAGACTCTCCTCGTCCCCACACACAGAAGGGGTGAGACTCTCCTCCCCCCGCTGCACACACAGAATGGGTGAGACTCTCCTCCCTCCCACACAAAGAAGGGGTGAGACTCTAGTCCCCCCGCCACACACACAGAAGGGGTGAGACTCTCCTCCCCCCCACACACTGAAGGGGTGAGACTCTCCTCCCCCACACACACTGAAGGGGTGAGACTCTCCTCCCCCCCACACAAAGAAGGGGATAAGACTCTCCTCCTCCCACACAAAGAAGGGGAGAGACTCTCTTCCTCCCCACACACAGAAGGGGTGTGATTCTCCTCCCCCCTACACACAGAAGGGGTGAGACTCTCCTACCACCGCCACACACAGAAGGGGTGAGACTATCCTCCCCCCAACAACAGAAGGGGTGAGACTCTACTCCCTCCCACACACAGAAGGGGAGAGACTCTCCTCCCCACCACACAAAGAAGGGGAGAGACTCTCCTCCTCCCCACACACAGAAGGGGTGAGACTCTCCTCCCCCCACACACAGAAGGGGTGAGACTCTCCTCCCCCCACACACAGAAGGGGTGAGACTCTCCTCCCCCCTCACACACAGAAGGGGTGAGACTCTTCTCCCCCCGCAACAGACACAGAAGGGGTGAGACTCTCCTCCTCACCCCACACACAGAAGGGGTGAGACTATCCTCCCCCCCACACACAGAAGGGGTGAGACTATCCTACCCCCCACAACAGTAGGGGTGAGACTATCCTCCCCCCCACACACAGAAGGGGAGAGACTCTCCTCCTCCCCACACACAGAAGGGGTGAGACTCTCCTCCCCCCACACACAGAAGGGGTGAGACACTCCTCCCCCTCACACACAGAAGGGGTGAGACTCTTCTCCCCCGCAACACACACAGAAGGGTTGAGACTCCCCCCCCACACACAGAAGGGGTGAGACTCTACTCCCCCCACACACAGAAGGGGAGAGACTCTCCTCCCCCCTACACACAGAAGGGGTGAGACTCTCCTCCCCCCTACACACAGAAGGGGTGAGATTCTCCTCCCTCACACACAGAAGGGGTGAGATTCTCCTCCCCCCAAACACAGAAGGGGTGAGATTATCCTCCCACCCACACACAGAAGGGGTGAGACTCTCCTCCCCCCGCCAAACAACACAGAAGGGGTGAAACTCTTCCCCCCCACACAAAGAAGGGGTGAGACTCTCCTACCCCCGCCAAACAACAGAGAAGGGGTGAAATTCTCCCCCCCCACACACAGAAGGGGTGAGGCTATCCTCCCCCCGCAACACACACAGAAAGGGTGAGGAACTCCTCCCCCCGCCACACACACAGAAGGGGTGAGACTCTCCTCCCCCACAGACACACAGGAGGGGTGAGATTCACCCCCCCACACACAGACGGGGTGAGACTATCCTCCCCCCCACACAAAGAAGGGGATAAGACTCTCCTCCTCCCACACACAGAAGGGGAGAGACTCTCTTCCTCCCCACACACAGAAGGGGTGTGATTCTCCTCCCCCCTACACACAGAAGGGGTGAGACTCTCCTACCACCGCCACACACAGAAGGGGTGAGACTATCCTCCCCCCAACAACAGAAGGGTGAGACTCTACTCCCTCCCACACACAGAAGGGGAGAGACTCTCCTCCCCACCACACAAAGAAGGGGAGAGACTCTCCTCCTCCCCACACACAGAAGGGGTGAGACTCTCCTCCCCCCACACACAGAAGGGGTGAGACTCTCCTCCCCCCACACACAGAAGGGGTGAGACTCTCCTCCCCCCTCACACACAGAAGGGGTGAGACTCTTCTCCCCCCGCAACAGACACAGAAGGGGTGAGACTCTCCTCCTCACCCCACACACAGAAGGGGTGAGACTATCCTCCCCCCCACACACAGAAGGGGTGAGACTATCCTACCCCCCACAACAGTAGGGGTGAGACTATCCTCCCCCCCACACACAGAAGGGGAGAGACTCTCCTCCTCCCCACACACAGAAGGGGTGAGACTCTCCTCCCCCCACACACAGAAGGGGTGATACACTCCTCCCCCCTCACACACAGAAGGGGTGAGACTCTTCTCCCCCCGCAACACACACAGAAGGGTTGAGACTCCCCCCCCCACACACAGAAGGGGTGAGACTCTACTCCCCCCACACACAGAAGGGAGAGACTCTCCTCCCCCCTACACACAGAAGGGGTGAGACTCTCCTCCCCCCTACACACAGAAGGGGTGAGATTCTCCTCCCTCACACACAGAAGGGGTGAGATTCTCCTCCCCCCAAACACAGAAGGGGTGAGATTATCCTCCCACCCACACACAGAAGGGGTGAGACTCTCCTCCCCCCGCCAAACAACACAGAAGGGGTGAAACTCTTCCCCCCCCACACAAAGAAGGGGTGAGACTCTCCTACCCCGCCAAACAACAGAGAAGGGGTGAAATTCTCCCCCCCCACACACAGAAGGGGTGAGGCTATCCTCCCCCCGCAACACACACAGAAAGGGTGAGGAACTCCTCCCCCCGCAACACACACAAAAGGGGTGAGACTCTCCTCCCCCTCAGAACAGAAGGGTTGAAACTCCCGCCCCCACACACAGAAGGGGTGAGACTCTCCTCCCTCCACACACAGAAGGGGTGAGACTCTCCTCCTCACCCCCACACACAGAAGGGGTGAGACTATCCTCCCCCCACACACACAGAAGGGGTGAGACTATCCTCCCCCCAACAACAGAAGGGGTGAGACTCTACTCCCTCCCACACACAGAAGGGGAGAGACTCTCCTCCCCACCACACAAAGAAGGGGAGAGACTCTCCTCCTCCCCACACACAGAAGGGGTGAGACTCTCCTCCCCCCACACACAGAAGGGGTGAGACTCTCCTCCCCCCACACACAGAAGGGGTGAGACTCTCCTCCCCCCTCACACACAGAAGGGGTGAGACTCTTCTCCCCCCGCAACAGACACAGAAGGGGTGAGACTCTCCTCCTCACCCCACACACAGAAGGGGTGAGACTATCCTCCCCCCCACACACAGAAGGGGTGAGACTATCCTACCCCCCACAACAGTAGGGGTGAGACTATCCTCCCCCCCACACACAGAAGGGGAGAGACTCTCCTCCTCCCCACACACAGAAGGGGTGAGACTCTCCTCCCCCCACACACAGAAGGGGTGAGACACTCCTCCCCCCTCACACACAGAAGGGGTGAGACTCTTCTCCCCCCGCAACACACACAGAAGGGTTGAGACTCCCCCCCCCACACACAGAAGGGGTGAGACTCTACTCCCACCGGCAAACACACAGAAGAGGTGAGACTCTCCTCCCCCCCCACACACAGAAGGAGAGACTCTCTTCTCCCTCACACACAGAAGGGGTGAGAATTTCCAACGAACACAGAAGGGGTGTAACTCTCCTCCCTCCCACACAAAGAAGGGGTGACTCTCCGCCCCCCCCAAACAGAAGGGGTGAGACTCTCCTCGTCCCCACACACAGAAGGGGTGAGACTCTCCTCGCCCCCTACACAGAAGGGATGAGACTCTCCTCGTCCCCACACACAGAAGGGGTGAGACTCTCCTCGCCCCCTACACAGAAGGGGTGAGACTCTCCTCGTCCCCACACACAGAAGGGGTGAGACTCTCCTCCCCCCGCTGCACACACAGAATGGGTGAGACTCTCCTCCCTCCCACACAAAGAAGGGGTGAGACTCTAGTCCCCCCGCCACACACACAGAAGGGGTGAGACTCTCCTCCCCCCCACACACTGAAGGGGTGAGACTCTCCTCCCCCACACACACTGAAGGGGTGAGACTCTCCTCCCCCCCACACAAAGAAGGGGATAAGACTCTCCTCCTCCCACACAAAGAAGGGGAGAGACTCTCTTCCTCCCCACACACAGAAGGGGTGTGATTCTCCTCCCCCCTACACACAGAAGGGGTGAGACTCTCCTACCACCGCCACACACAGAAGGGGTGAGACTATCCTCCCCCCAACAACAGAAGGGGTGAGACTCTACTCCCTCCCACACACAGAAGGGGAGAGACTCTCCTCCCCACCACACAAAGAAGGGGAGAGACTCTCCTCCCCACACACAGAAGGGGTGAGACTCTCCTCCCCCCACACACAGAAGGGGTGAGACTCTCCTCCCCCCACACACAGAAGGGGTGAGACTCTCCTCCCCCCTCACACACAGAAGGGGTGAGACTCTTCTCCCCCCGCAACAGACACAGAAGGGGTGAGACTCTCCTCCTCACCCCACACACAGAAGGGGTGAGACTATCCTCCCCCCCACACACAGAAGGGGTGAGACTATCCTACCCCACACAACAGTAGGGGTGAGACTATCCTCCCCCCCACACACAGAAGGGGAGAGACTCTCCTCCTCCCCACACACAGAAGGGGTGAGACTCTCCTCCCCCCACACACAGAAGGGGTGATACACTCCTCCCCCCTCACACACAGAAGGGGTGAGACTCTTCTCCCCCCGCAACACACACAGAAGGGTTGAGACTCCCCCCCCCACACACAGAAGGGGTGAGACTCTACTCCCCCCACACACAGAAGGGGAGAGACTCTCCTCCCCCCTACACACAGAAGGGGTGAGACTCTCCTCCCCCCTACACACAGAAGGGGTGAGATTCTCCTCCCCTCACACACAGAAGGGGTGAGATTCTCCTCCCCCCAAACACAGAAGGGGTGAGATTATCCTCCCACCCACACACAGAAGGGGTGAGACTCTCCTCCCCCCGCCAAACAACACAGAAGGGGTGAAACTCTTCCCCCCCCACACAAAGAAGGGGTGAGACTCTCCTACCCCCGCCAAACAACAGAGAAGGGGTGAAATTCTCCCCCCCCCAACACACAGAAGGGGTGAGGCTATCCTCCCCCCGCAACACACACAGAAAGGGTGAGGAACTCCTCCCCCCGCAACACACACAAAAGGGGTGAGACTCTCCTCCCCCTCAGAACAGAAGGGTTGAAACTCCCGCCCCCACACACAGAAGGGGTGAGACTCTCCTCCCTCCACACACAGAAGGGGTGAGACTCTCCTCCTCACCCCCACACACAGAAGGGGTGAGACTATCCTCCCCCCACACACACAGAAGGGGTGAGACTATCCTCCCCCCAACAACAGAAGGGGTGAGACTCTACTCCCTCCCACACACAGAAGGAGAGAGACTCTCCTCCCCACCACACAAAGAAGGGGAGAGACTCTCCTCCTCCCCACACACAGAAGGGGTGAGACTCTCCTCCCCCCACACACAGAAGGGGTGAGACTCTCCTCCCCCCACACACAGAAGGGGTGAGACTCTCCTCCCCCCTCACACACAGAAGGGGTGAGACTCAGACACAGAAGGGGTGAGACTCTCCTCCTCACCCCACACACAGAAGGGGTGAGACTATCCTCCCCCCCACACACAGAAGGGGTGAGACTATCCTACCCCCCACAACAGTAGGGGTGAGACTATCCTCCCCCCCACACACAGAAGGGGAGAGACTCTCCTCCTCCCCACACACAGAAGGGGTGAGACTCTCCTCCCCCCACACACAGAAGGGGTGAGACACTCCTCCCCCCTCACACACAGAAGGGGTGAGACTCTTCTCCCCCCGCAACACACACAGAAGGGTTGAGACTCCCCCCCCACACACACAGAAGGGGTGAGACTCTACTCCCACCGGCAAACACACAGAAGAGGTGAGACTCTCCTACCCCCCCACACACAGAAGGAGAGACTCTCTTCTCCCTCACACACAGAAGGGGTGAGAATTTCCAACGAACACAGAAGGGGTGTAACTCTCCTCCCTCCCACACAAAGAAGGGGTGACTCTCCGCCCCCCCCAAACAGAAGGGGTGAGACTCTCCTCGTCCCCACACACAGAAGGGGTGAGACTCTCCTCGCCCCCTACACAGAAGGGATGAGACTCTCCTCGTCCCCACACACAGAAGGGGTGAGACTCTCCTCGCCCCCTACACAGAAGGGGTGAGACTCTCCTCGTCCCCACACACAGAAGGGGTGAGACTCTCCTCCCCCCGCTGCACACACAGAATGGGTGAGACTCTCCTCCCTCCCACACAAAGAAGGGGTGAGACTCTAGTCCCCCCGCCACACACACAGAAGGGGTGAGACTCTCCTCCCCCACAGACACACAGGAGGGGTGAGATTCACCCCCCCACACACAGACGGGGTGAGACTATCCTCCCCCCCACACAAAGAAGGGGATAAGACTCTCCTCCTCCCACACAAAGAAGGGGAGAGACTCTCTTCCTCCCCACACACAGAAGGGGTGTGATTCTCCTCCCCCCTACACACAGAAGGGGTGAGACTCTCCTACCACCGCCACACACAGAAGGGGTGAGACTCTCCTACCACCGCCACACACAGAAGGGGTGAGACTATCCTCCCCCCAACAACAGAAGGGGTGAGACTCTACTCCCTCCCACACACAGAAGGGGAGAGACTCTCCTCCCCACCACACAAAGAAGGGGAGAGACTCTCCTCCTCCCCACACACAGAAGGGGTGAGACTCTCCTCCCCCCACACACAGAAGGGGTGAGACTCTCCTCCCCCCACACACAGAAGGGGTGAGACTCTCCTCCCCCCTCACACACAGAAGGGGTGAGACTCTTCTCCCCCCGCAACAGACACAGAAGGGGTGAGACTCTCCTCCTCACCCCACACACAGAAGGGGTGAGACTATCCTCCCCCCCACACACAGAAGGGGTGAGACTATCCTACCCCCCACAACAGTAGAGGTGAGACTATCCTCCCCCCCACACACAGAAGGGGAGAGACTCTCCTCCTCCCCACACACAGAAGGGGTGAGACTCTCCTCCCCCCACACACAGAAGGGGTGAGACACTCCTCCCCCCTCACACACAGAAGGGGTGAGACTCTTCTCCCCCCGCAACACACACAGAAGGGTTGAGACTCCCCCCCCCACACACAGAAGGGGTGAGACTCTACTCCCCCCACACACAGAAGGGGAGAGACTCTCCTCCCCCCTACACACAGAAGGGGTGAGACTCTCCTCCCCCCTACACACAGAAGGGGTGAGATTCTCCTCCCCTCACACACAGAAGGGGTGAGATTCTCCTCCCCCCAAACACAGAAGGGGTGAGATTATCCTCCCACCCACACACAGAAGGGGTGAGACTCTCCTCCCCCCGCCAAACAACACAGAAGGGGTGAAACTCTTCCCCCCCCACACAAAGAAGGGGTGAGACTCTCCTACCCCCGCCAAACAACAGAGAAGGGGTGAAATTCTCCCCCCCCACACACAGAAGGGGTGAGGCTATCCTCCCCCCGCAACACACACAGAAAGGGTGAGGAACTCCTCCCCCCGCCACACACACAGAAGGGGTGAGACTCTCCTCCCCCACAGACACACAGGAGGGGTGAGATTCACCCCCCCACACACAGACGGGGTGAGACTATCCTCCCCCCCACACAAAGAAGGGGATAAGACTCTCCTCCTCCCACACACAGAAGGGGAGAGACTCTCTTCCTCCCCACACACAGAAGGGGTGTGATTCTCCTCCCCCCTACACACAGAAGGGGTGAGACTCTCCTACCACCGCCACACACAGAAGGGGTGAGACTCTCCTACCACCGCCACACACAGAAGGGGTGAGACTCTCCTCCCACCGCCACACACAGAAGGGGTGAGACTCTCCTCGCCCCCACACACAGAAGCGGTGAGACTCTCCTCCCCCCACACACAAAAGGGGTGAGACTCTCCTCGCCTCCACACCTACAGAAAGGGTGAGACTCTCCATCACCCCACCACACACACAGAAGGGGTGAGACTCTCCTCCCCCCACACACAGAAGGGGTGAGATTCTCCTCCCCCCACACAGAAGGGGTGAGATTCTCCTCCCCCCACACACAGAAGGGGTGAGATTCTCCTCCCCCCACACATGGAAGGGGTGAGACACTCCTCCACCCCCACACACGGAAGGGGTGAGACACTCCTCCCCCACACTCACACATAAGGGGTGAGACTTCCCACATACACAGAAGGGGTGATACTCCCCCCCACATACACCTAATGGGTGAGACTGTCCCCATCCAACAAACAGAAGGGGTGAGACTCTCCCCACCCAAGAAACAGAAAGGGTTAGACTCTCCTCCCCCGTCACACACACAGAAGGGGGGAGACTCTCCTCCCCCCCCCGCCACACAAACAGAAGGGGTAAGACTCTCCTCCCCCCACACACAGAACGGGTGAGACTCTCCTCCCCCCCACACAAGAAGGGGTGAGACTCTCCTCCCACCCACACAAAGAAGGGGTGAGACTCTTAGCCCCCACACACAGAAGGGGTGAGATTATCTTCCCCCCCCACAGAAGGGGTCAGACTCTCCTCCCCCCGCAACACACACAGAAGGAGTGAGACTCCCCCACATACACACAGAAGGGGTGAGACTCTCCTCCCCTCCACACCCACAGAAGGGGTGAGACTCTCCTCCCCCCCCTCACAAAAGGGGTGAGACTCCTCTGCCCTGCACACCCACAGAGGGGTCAGACTCTCCTCCCCCCCCACACAGAAGGCTTGAGACACTACTCTCCCCCCCACACACACAGAATGGGTGTGACTCTCCTTCCCCTCACACGGAAGGGGTGAGACCCTCCTCCCCCCCACACACAGAAGGGGTGAGACCCTCCTCCCCCCCACACACAGAAGGGGTGAGACCCTCCTCCCCCCCACACACAGAAGGGGTGAGACCCTCCTCCCCCCCACACACAGAAGGGGTGAGACCCTCCTCCCCCCCACACACAGAAGGGGTGAGACCCTCCTCCCCCCCACACACAGAAGGGGTGAGACCCTCCTGCCCCCCACACACAGAAGGGGTGAGACTCTCCTCCCCCCCCCACAGAAGGGGTGAGACTCTCCCCCCCGCACACAGAAGGGGTGAGAGTCTCCTCCCACCCACACACAGAAGGGTGAGACTCTCCTCCCCACACACACACAGAAGGGGCGAGTCTCTCCCCACACACACACACAGAAGGGGTGAGTTTCTCCTCCCCCCCAAACAGAAGGGGTGAATCTCTCCTTCCCCCCAAACACAGAAGGGGTGAGTCTCTCCTCCCCCCCACACACAGAAGGGATGAGACTCTCCTCCCCTCCCACACAGAAGGGGTGAGACTCTCCTCCCCTCCCACACAAAAGGGGTGAGACTCTCCTCCCCCCACATACAGAACGGGTGAGACTGTTCTCCCCCCCACATACAGAAGGGTTGAGACTCTCTTCTCCCCCCACACACAGAAGGGGTGAGACTCTCCTCCCCCCCACACACAGAAGGGGTGAGACTCTCCCCCCACACACACAGAAGGGGTGAGAGTCTTCCCCCCCCACAGAATGGATGAGACTGTTCTCCCCCCCACATACAGAAGGGTTGAGACTCTCTTCTCCCCCCACACACAGAAGCTGTGAGACTCTCCTTCCCCCCCACACAGAAGGGTTGATACTCTCCTTCCCCTCCACACAGAAGGGGTGAGACTCTCCTCCCCCACACACACAGAACGGGTGAGACTCTCCTCCCCCCCACACACACAGAAAGGGTAAAACTCTCCTCCCCCCCCCACACAGAAGGGGTGAGACTCTCCTCCCCCCTACACACAGAAGGGGTGAGACTCCCCCACACACACACAGACAGTAACAATCGCCGCACCCACACGGAGGGGGTGAGAGACTCCTCCCTCTACAAAGTGGTAGGGAGATTTTTCCCACACACACAGGGGGTTAGACCCCGACACACTGGGGTGACTTTCCCCCCCATACTGAACACATGAGACACTGCTCTTTTACATACACAGAGGTGGTGAGACACTCCCCCCCACCCACACATACAAAGGGGACAAGTTCTCGCCCAGACACACAAACTCAACAGAGGGGACAAGACACCACCACCCCCCCACACACACAAAGGGGTGAGACACACACATACACACACAAGGGCAAGACACCCCCCACATACACACACACACACACACTCAGAGGGGGCGAGGCACTCCCCTCTCAAACACAGAGTGGATGAGGCACTACCTCCACTGACAGAGGATTTGTGATGCCTCACCATACACGGAGGGTGCAAGACACACACACACACACAGACACCCACACCCACACAGAAGAGGCGAGACACTCCCCCCAAGACAAAGTACGATACCTCCACAACATTCAGAGGCAGTGACACCCCTCACACCAACACATAGAACAAGAGATGCTCTCCATACATAGGGATGTGACCCCCACACACACAAAGAAGGGCAAGATACCCCCTAACAGAGGGGGCAAGACACCTACACACACACCAACACAGGGGGTGAGACATCCCCTACACCCACACAGAGGGGGCGATACACCCCAACACCCACACTGAGAGGGAGACACCCCTCACACAAGGGGTGAGACACCCCACAAACCTAATGGGGTGAGACACTCCCCACAAACAGAGCGGTCAACACACCACACCCCACACACAGAGTGGGCAAGACATCCCCCCAACACCCACACAGAGGAGGCAAGACATCCCCCCATGACCACACAGAGGGGGCGAGACATCCCTCCAACAACCACACAGAAGGGGCGAGACATCCCCCCAACAACCACACAGAAGGGGCGAGACATCCCCCCCAACAACCACACAGAGGGGGCAAAACATCCCTCCCCAATGACCACACAGAGGGGGCGAGACATCCCTCCACAACCACACAGAGGGGGCGAGACATCCCCCCCAACAACCACACAGAGGGGGCGAGACATCCCCCCCACGACCACACAGAGGGGGCAAGACAACCCCCCCAACAACCACACAGAGGGGGCAAGACATCCCCCCCCAACAACCACACAGAGGGGGCAAGACATCCCCCCCCAACAACCACACAGAGGGGGCGAGATATCCCCCCACAACCACACAGAGGGGGCAAGACATCCCCCCCCAACAACCACACAGAGGGGGCGAGACACTCTCCCACACCCACACAGAGGGGGCGAGACACTCTCCCACACCCACACAGAGGGGGCGAGACATTCCCCCCACACCCACACAGAAGGGGCGAGACATTCCCCCCATACCCACACAGAGGGGGCGAGACATTTCCCCCATACCCACACAGAGGGGGTGAGACATTCCCCCCACACACAGGAGGTGAGATGCCCCCAATACCCAAACACAGAGGGATGAGACGCACCACTCACACAGAGGAGGTAAGATGCCCCTTCAGAGATAGGGAGTGAGACAATTCCTCACATACTCAGAGGGGGGTGAGAAACCCCCCCATACCCACACAGAGAGGGCAAGACACCCAACCCACAGAGGGGTTGAGACACCTCCCACAACTGAGGCGGCAAGCCCCCCCCCCCACACACACACAGTGAGGGCTAGACTGCCTCCATACACACTCACTAGAGGGAAGGAGACACACACACACACACACACATATACAGAGTGGACAAGACAGCCACACCCCACAGACACGGGGGCAAGACACTCCTACACATACAACACAGGTAGTGAGACACACACAGGGTGGTCAAGACAGCCACACACCCATGACACAGACATGCACACACACAGAGGGCAACACATCCCTCACATCTACAGAGGAGGCGAGTCACCCCTGCATACACACAGAAGGGCAAGACACCCCCACACACAGGATACGTAACACTTCTCTCCCCACAGAGGATGTGACACACTCCTCCCCCAGACACAAAGATGGGGTGAGACACTCCCCCCCACACACAGAGGGGGTGACACCCTCCTCCCCACACACAGAGGGGCGAGACACCTCCCACATCCAGAGGAGGAGAGACACCCCCATACATACACAGAGGGAGGATGTAAGGCACCCCCACACATAAATGGGGAGACACCCCACACAAGAGTGGAGGAGACACCACCCCCTACACAGAAGGGGTGAGACATCCCCCTGCACACACACACAGGGGGCAAGACACCCCCATACACAAATGGGAGACCCCCCAAAAAAGCGAGGGGTTGAGACATTCCCCCCACACACAGAGGAGGTGATACCACACACACACACATATATACATTATAGATGGGGCAAGACATTCCTCCACACCCACACAGAGGATGAGATACTCCCTGCACACCCACACACAGAGGGGTGAGATGCCCCCCCACACTTACAGGGAGCAAGACACTACCCCCCACACAGAGGGGGTAAAGAAACCCCCCCAACAACAGGGGGGTGAGAAACCTCCCCAACAATGGGGGGATAGACACCCCACACACATACACACATAAAGAGTGTGAAACAACCCCCCCACACACAGGGTATGAGATACTCTCCCCCCCACCCAGAGGGAGTGAGACATTCCCCCAACACAGGGGGGTCAAGACTCCCCACACAAACAAGCGGTGAGGCACTACCCCCTCACAGAGGGTGAGGCACTTCCCCCACACACACACAGAGGGGGCGAGACTACCCCCATCCACCCACACACATACAGAGTGGGGGAGACAGCCACAGACACAGGGGGCAAGACACCCACACACATACATACAGATGGGGAGAGATAAAACACAAAATGGGCGAGACACCCTCATACACATGTACACACAGAGGGGGCGAGACAGAACACACAAACACAGGGGGTGAGATACCCCCTGCACACACACAGAGGGGTGAGACACCCCCACACACACACATAGAAGGGGTGAGCCTCCCCTCACACAGAGGGGTGAGCCCCCGCCAACACCAAGGAATGAGACACTCCTCCCCTCACAGAGGGGGCAAGACATTCCCCCCAATACACACTGAGGGAGCTAGACACCCCCCCACACACACACACAGGGGGCTAGACACTCCCCTCTCCTCTCCATGCACAGAGGGGGCAAGAAACCCCACAAACACACAGAGAAGGGGGTGAGACACTGCCCCCTTTCACACACACAGCGGGTGAGGCACTACCCCCCCAAACACAGAGGGGTAAGACATTCTCCCCTGTTCACAGATTGGGTAAGACACTCCCCCCAAACCCACACAGAAAGGGGCAAGGCACTTCCCCCACACCCACACAGAGGGAGCAAACACTGCCCCACACAGGGGGCAAAATACAGAGTGGATGAGACAGCCACACACAACACTCCCCACCCCCATACACAGAGGGGACAAGACACCCCACAACACAGGGGACAAGAAACCCTACCACACACACGGAGTAATCACTCCCTACACACAGAGGGGGCAAGACACTCCCCCACACCAACACAGAGGGAGCAAGACAGCCACAGACACACAGGGAGACACATAAACACACAGATGTACCCAAACAGAGATACACATACACGGAGGGGGGAGAGAGGGACACACACACATACACACACAGAAGGAGAGATACACACAGTGACAGATACACACAGAGGGATGTGCGTGGGGAAAGACGTGCACATGCTGACAGATAAACACACACACACACAGATGCACGCACCCCCAGAAACATGCATACCCCCAGAGAGACACACACTCAGGAGTGATGCACACGCATGCAGGGGGATGACACCACCCCACCCCCCCTGCAGATATGCACACACAAGGAGAGACATGGAGAGAGAGGGACATACACGGGGAGGGATAGAGGGATGGACACACAAGGGTACACACAGGGAGAGTGAGGGACACACGTAGTGGTTGATACACAAACACACAGGGTGAGAACCCCCCCCCACACACACACACACATACACACAAAGCGGGAGACACACAGGGAGATGGACACAGAGGGTGAGACCCACGCACACAGGGTGAGAGGGAAGACACACAGAGGAACACATACACACATGGAGAGAAAGGGACAACACAGAGGTTGAGACACACACACACCCACTCCCCCGCGCACACACAGAGATAGGGAGAAAAGACACCTAGAGGAGAGTGAGGAACACAGAGGGTGAGACCCATACACACATAAACACAGGGCGAGAGGAGAGAGAGGAAGATGCACGCACACACACAGAAATGCACACACAAAAACTCAGAGGCACACAGGTACACACAGAAACCTGCACACACACAAACTCAGGCACACACAGGGTACTCAGAAACCTGCACACTGAGAGGCATGCACACTGAGATGCATACATCGGGGGAGAGACACCCCCCATTTTCACCCATGGAGGGGGAGACACCCCCCACATCACCCATGGAGGGGGAGACACCTCTCATGCACACCCATGAAAGGGGATACAACCCCACAGTGGGAGACACACCCAATCCCTCACCCATCCACCCAGGGAGAGACACATACACAGATGTACACACACAGGGAAACACAAATGTATACAGAGAAGGGAGAGAGGATCACACAGGGAGGGGCACGCAGAGGGGAGAGACAAATGGGGAGATGCACAGAGGAGAATGAGACACATGCACAGAGGGGGACAGAGACAGTTTTTCTCACATTGAGCTGCACACACAGGGTGAGAAGCACACGCAGGGCATGACACAGACACAAAGGGAAAGGGGCACAGAGTGGGAGACACAGAGGGAGAGAGACAGACACAGAAACTGACACACCCCCATGCACACAGAGGGAGGGTGAAATGGAAGGAGACATACATACAAAGGGTGAGACAGAGTCACACATGCAGAGAGAGGGATGCACACAGAGACAGACACACAGATGTACACATAGGGGGTGAAATACACGGGGGGGCATGCAATTCCCCAACACACATGGGGGGACACTCAATCCCCCCACACATAGAGACAGACACACATGAGACAGTGGTAGAGATGTGCACAGACAGATGTACCCACACAGGGAGAGATGCACACACACATAGGAGGAGACACCTCCACACATGGGGAGACACCCAGTCCCCCCCTACACAGGGGGAGACACTCAATTCCACCCACAAACGGGAAGATAATTCCACCCACACACACAAGAGGGGAAGACATGTCATACATACATACACACAGAGAGACACTTAGAGTTGCACACACATGGAGAAGGGGAGGGAGAGGGACACATATGGAGAGACACAAATACACATACCCAGTGGGTGAGACATAAACACATACATAGAGGGCAAGACCCACCCATACACACAGAGGTTGAGACACATATACAGGGCCAGACACACATATATACACATAGACCTATCAGCCAAGACCCCCCACACACACACACTCATATAGGGAGAGGCAGGCACACAGAGAGACAGACACAGGGAGAGAAGGGTGACACACAAAGAAGGAAAGACAGGGAGACAAACACTTCGAGAGAGGGACACACAGGAGACAGTTTTTCTCACACACAGAGGCGGGCTCACATTTACAGGGCAAGATGTGTGTACACACACACAGGGAGAGGGGCAACCGACCCCACATACGTAGGGAGGGCAAGACACACACACAGAGACCCTGAGACAGACACACACATACAGAGACATGCATGCACACACACAGAAGGTGAGCGAGGGGGACATACACAGAAGGAGGGGGCATGCACACACTGAAGGGGGGAGAGATCTCTCTCTCTCTCTCTCTCTCTCACACACACACACACACATACACACACACACACAGAGGGAGAGATATAGAGGTAGGGAGAAGAGGAGGCAGACAGAGGGGAGCAAGGGACACACAAAGAGAGAGGTCCATACACACATTAACACAGGGCAAGATACACACACACAAGAGATAAGGAGAGAGGAGGAGACACAGAAGGAGAGGGAGATGCACACACACGGGGAGAAAGATGTATATGCATACAGAGGCCTACACATACAGATGCATATGCACACGCACAGGGAGACACCCCCTTATGCACGCCCAGAGGGAGAGACCTTCGACACACACAGGGAGATACACCCCCAATCCTACAGGGGGAGACACCCATCCCCACACACGGGGAGACACACCCATCTACACCCCCCACACACGGGGAGACACATACACAGATGTACAAACACAAAGATGCACACACAGAGGGAGACACACAGATGCACACACACAGAAGGAAGAGACGGGGAGGGAGGACACGCAGAGGGGGAGAGAGACGATTGGAGAGAGGCACAGAGGAGGGCAAGACGCAAGCAGAGGGGGATAGACAGTTTTTTCACACAGCTGCATGCACACAGAGTGAGACAGAAGGCAAGAAGCACACACAGGGCACAACTGACAGGGAAAGAGGCAGAGTGGGAGACACATAGGGAGAGGCACATGGAGGGAGAGAGAGGGACACACAGAAATGTAGACACACCCCCATGCGCACACACAGAAGGCGAGACAGAGAGGGAGACATACAGAGGGTGAAACATACAGATGCGCATACAGAGAGACTGAGGGATGCACCCACAAACAGGACAGACACAGACATGCGCACACGGGAGAGACAGTAGGAGAGATGGGCATGCACAGATGTATACACACACAGGGGGAGAAATGTGCACACAGAGGGGGACACTGCCCCCCACACAGAGGGGGAAATGCATATTCCTCCCCCACTACACTCACAGGGAGAGACACCCTCTACTCCCCCCACACGCACACAGAGGGGAAGATACCATCCCCCCACACAAAGGGGAAGTCACATGCGTACAGAGGGAGACACTCAGGGAGAGACACACAGGGAGAGAGGGATGGACACAGGGTAGAGGGACACACAGCGAGGGACACAGACACAGGGGAACATACACAGTGGGCAAGGCCCTCCCCCCACACACACACAGGGCAAGAAACACAGAGGGTGAGACCTACCCACACACATACACATAGGGTGAGACACACATACACGGGGCCAGATCCACATATATACACACAGGGCGAGACCCCCCATATATACACACAGAACGTAAGACCAATCTACACACACAAACGGGGCAGGCCAACCCCCTATACACAAACATGCACAGGGAGAGGGAGACACATGGAGTGACCCACATAGGGAAGCAGACACAGGGAGCCATACAGAGAAACACACACAGGGTGCAAGACACACGCACAGAGGGAGAGACAGACACACTCGCTGAGAGAAAGAGATAGGGACATACACACACTGAGAGGAGAGAGAGACACATACACAGGGGAGAATTTTTCTCTCAGAGGTGGGCTCACATGCACAGGACAAGACACATGCACACACCCAGGGAGGGCGACACACACACAAAGACACACATACAGAGACAGACATGCACACAGAGGGACACACACAGAGACAGAAGAATGCAGACACACAGATGCAAAGACAGATGGGCACACACACATGCACAGACACACATTCAGAGATAGACACACATGGGGGAGAGATGCAGACACACAGAGACAGATGGACCTATAGACCGATGGACACAGAGAAAGATAACATGCACAGAAATATACACACATGGAGAGATGCAAACATAAATGTACACATACAGAGACAGACACTAGTAGGGGAATGATGCACACACACACAGGCAAGCACAGGCAAACATGAGCACAGACACGCAAAGACATACCCATGAGGAGAGACCCAACCACAGTAGGGGACAGACACATGGGGAAAGACGCACACAGGAGGAGAGACACACACAGAAATTCACATACAAAAACAGATGCACATGCAGAGGGATGCGCACACACAGATACACACAGACAGATATATGCACACAGGAGGAGAGAGACATGCAGACACACAGAAGGGGAGAAATGCAAGCACCACACACACGGTGAGAGATGCGAGTACACACAGACACATGTACTCCAAAACAGGCACATACAGATGCTTACATACTGAGAGATGCACACACACTGAGGTGCACAAATGGGGGAGAGAGGCACACACTTGAGAGAGAAATGCAGACACAGACATGCACACACAGATAAGCACACTGAGGGGCATATACAGAGACATGCACAAACAAGGAGAGATGCACACGGGGAGGAGACACCCACTCTCACACAGGGGGAGAGACATACACAGATGTGCACATACAGTGAGGGAAACAGATGCACACACAGAGGAAGATGCACAAAGATGCACACATACAGAGTGGGAGAGAGGGACACACACAGGGAGAGACACTCGCGCACACAGCCAGACCCACATACAGATATACGCAGAGAGTGATACCCCCTCACACACAAAAAGGCAAGACACAATCCCCACACACAGAGGGAGAGGGAGTCACAAAGGGTGAGACCCACTCCCACACACACAGAGGGGGAAGGAGACACACATAGAGACAGACACACAAAGAATGGGAGACACATGCAGAGGGCAAGAGAGGAACATACGCACACACCCAGAAAAGAAGAGGGACACAAACACACGGAGAAGGAGAGAGAAGGACAACATACATGCAGAGAAGGGGAGAGAAACACACATGGAAGCACACAGTGGAGGGCGAGACACAGGAAGAGAGGTACATGCAGAGGGAGAGAAAGAGACACATACAGACACCCAGAGACACCCTCACATACACAGGGCTGGGGAGACATATACAGAAGGCAAGACATACACAGAGGTGTGCACAGAGACATACATACACAGGCAGAAATATGGGGACACACATGGAGACATGGACATGCACACTGATGCACGCACATGGAGAGATGCGTACATAGGGAGAGGTGCACACACACACTGAGAGATGCACATGCACAGAGACAGATACACATGAGGAAAGATGTACCCACACACAGGGACGCACCTACACACAAACACATGAGGAGAGATGTACCCACACACAGGGACGCACCTACACACAAACACATGGGGAGAGATGTACCCACACACTGGGACGCACCTACACACAAACACATGGGGAGAGATGTACCCACACACAGCGACGCACCTACACACAAACACATGGGGAGAGATGTACCCACACACAGGGACGCACCTACACACAAACACATGGGGAGAGATGTACCCACACACTGGGACGCACCTACACACAAACACATGGGGAGAGATGTACCCACACACAGCGACGCACCTACACACAAACACATGGGGAGAGATGTACCCACACACTGGGACGCACCTACACACAAACACATGGGGAGAGATGTACCCACACACTGGGACGCACCTACACACAAACACATGGGGAGAGATGTACCCACACACTGGGACGCACCTACACACAAACACATGAGGAGAGATGTACCCACACACAGGGACACACCTACACACAAACACATGGGGAGAGATGTACCCACGCATGTACACACACAGATGAAAGAAAAACACACACAGAAGGAGAGAGCTGCATGCACACAGATAAGGGGACAGATACACATACAGAGTCAGGGGATGAGCACACACAATGCACACAGAAATGCACATAGTGACACACAAACATGGAGAGAGATGCATGCACACACACAGGGTAGAGACATGCACACACACACACAGGGTAGAGACATGCACACACATACATGGGGGGAGAGATGCCCAGATACATGAAGGAGGAATGCGTACACGGGGAGAGACAGATGCACATGCATACATGCACAGGAACACAATGAGAGATGCACGCACAGTAAGGCACATGGACACCCTCAGGGAGAGATGCACACATCCTCACACATGGAGGAGTTGTGCACACACAGGAGAAGAGAAGCACACACGGGGAGAAAAATGCACAAACACGAACACACACAGAAAGATGCACATGCACAAAGAGAAACATGTAGAGAAACAGATGCGCACACACATGGAGGCACACACTGAGAGATGCACACACACACAGATGGAGGCACAAAGGTGCGCACACAGATGGAGGCGCACACTGAGATGTACACACACACGGATAGAGGCGCACACTGAGAGATGCACACAGACAGGGAGATACAGAGATGCACAAGCATGGAGAGGGGGAGAAAGGGACGAACACAGGGAGGGACACAGACACATATACAGATGAAGACACATGTAGAGACATACATGCACAAGGGGAGACACCAACACCCACCCCCACACAGAGGGGAGACACACAGATGTACACACATAAAGATGCACATGTACAGATGGAGAAACACAGATGCACACGAAGAGAAGGACATTCACAGAGAGGGTGATACACATACAGAGGGTGAGACATTCCCTACACATGTATACAGAGGGCCAGACATATACACATACACACACAGGACCAGACCCATCCATGCTCACACACACAGAGGGTGAGACAACACACACACACAGAGTGAGGCCAACTCCCCCCACACACACACAGAGGTAGGGAGAAGGAGACAAACACAGGAAGGGATACAAACACGGGAGAGACACAGGGAGAGAGAAACACCAAGAAGGAAACAGAGAAGGGAGAGAGAGACACACACATGCGGAGACACACATAGGAAGGTGAGACATGTGCAAGAGGGGGAGAGAGGCACACAGTGCGAGACGCACAGGGAGGGTGAAATACACACAGAGAGGGAGATATACACACAAGGCAAGGCACATGCAGAGACAGACATGTGCACAAAGAGATGTGGGGACACACAGGGGGAGAGGTACACACACACATACACACACATGGGGGAGTGATGCACGCACCCTCCCACCCCTCCACCGAGTTATACACACACAAAGATGTACAGACACACATACACAGGGAGACAGAGATGTGCAAGCATGGAGAGGGATACACACAAAGGGTACACTAAGGTTGAGACCCACTCACATGTACACAGGTTGAGACTCATCCCCACCCCCCCACAGGTTGAGATACAGAGTGAGACACATGCACATATTGAGACACCCACAGAGGGCCAGACCCCCCACACACACACACACATGCACAGGGTGAGACCTAACCCCCCACACAGAGGTAGGGAGAGGGGGACACACAGAGGGAGACACAGAGGGAGAGACAGAGTAATGCACACAGGAAAGAGGGACACACACATACCCTGAGAGAAATAAAGGGACACACCCACAGAGGGGGTGAGAGACAGTTTTTTTCACACAGATGGGCGCACATACACACACATACACACACACACACACAGGGAGAGAGGCAGTGGGAGACATAGAGGGAGAAAGATACACGGAGTGGGAGAGGAACACAATTACAGACACCCAGAGAGACAGAGACACCCCCCACAGACAGACACATACACAGACTGAGATGCGCACACACAGACACACAATTGGAGATGTACATACAGACTCATGGGGAGGGATGCATACACACAAAGGTGTGCATACAGAGAATAATGCACACACACAGAATGGGAGACAGACACGTGCGCACACACAGACGCACACAAAGATGAACACACAGACATACACTCAGATGCACACACATGGAGGGATGCATACACACTGAGGGAGACACAGGTGCACACATATAAAGGGAGATACACAGAGATGCATACACATGGAAGAAGAGACAGTGACACATAGGGTGAGGCAGGGACACACAGGGAGAGAGAGACCCACACACACACAGAAGGACACACACTGAATGGGACACACACAAGGGGAGAGGTGCATGCACACACACTGAGACTCCCACACACTTGATGCACATACACTTGAGAGATACACAGTGGGGGAGATGCACATACACAGAGACAGACACAAACACAGAGTCAGGCACACATTGAGAGGGATGTATGCACTCATACACACATACACAGGCGTCGTCACACATAGGGTGATACAGTGATTCACACAGACACACAGAAACACAAACATGGAGGGGAGTTAGAGGGACACACAGACACACAAAGATGCACTCACATACAGAGATGCACAGAGACATGCACATTGAGACATGCACACATGGGGAGACAATACACAGATGTATATGCACAGGGAAACACAGAGACAGAGATGCACACATATGGAGAGTAGGAGACAGAAAGGCATATACACAGAGGGTGAGACACAGGGCAAAACACACATACATACACAGAGGGTGAGACATCACACACACACACACATACAGGAACAGAACCACCTACACACACAGAGAGGATGAGCCCCACCCTCTACACACAGAGGAAGACAAACGCACAGGGCAAGACTACCCCCACAGAGAGAAAGAGAGGGAGAAGGAGACACACACACAAAGACAGGGCAGAGAGGGACAGACACAAGGAGACAGACAGAGAGGGGGAGAAAGGGAGAAACGCACAGGATGAGAGGGAGGCACACCCAAGAGAAGGAGAGGGACACATATACGGGGAAATGAAGAGGAGGGCAAGACACACATATAGAGGTGGGGAGAGGCACACAGGGTGGGGATAGTTTCCCCTCACACAGAGGCACACAAACACACAGAGGGAGATGCACACACACACAGAGGGAGAGGCACACAGTGGGAGACACACACACAGGGAGGGAGGGGGACACACACAGATACCCAGACACATATCCCCCTCCCCACACACAGGGAAGTCAAGACACACAGAAAAGGAGACATATACACAGAGGGTGAGATACACATGGTTATGCACAGAGACAGACATGCACACATGGAGAGGTGCAACAGTGACATGCACACAGAGGCATGTGCATAGAGACACACAAATATAGACGCACACACATGCACACAGGAACAGATGCACATACAGAGATTCACACAAATGCACACTGAGAGACACACACTCAGGTGAGAGACACAACACACATTCAGGGGGAGATATAGGCACACATTCAAGGGGAGAGACGCATACACATATAAGGGGGAGACACCCACACATATACACACAGGGAGAGATGCGCATACCCAGAGAGGGAGACACCCACCTCCACACACACACAGGGGAGACACCCCCCTCTGTACATACAGAGGACACATACACAGATGTACACAGAGAGATACACTTATCAAGAGACAGACACACATGGGGGAAGCAGACACAGGAGGGAGAAGGTGAAAGACACGTGCATACACCAAGAGAGACACACTCATTGACAGAGGTCACAGACCCAGGAATAGGGAGATGCATGCTGAGACATACATGCCAAGAGAGGGACTCTGACATATACTCATGCATACCCCCAGAGAGACTCAAGGAGACAGACACATGCAGACATAGACATTAATGCATGGACAGAGATGCAAACATGCAGTAAGAGACACATGCACACAAGGAGACATACATAGGTGCTAAGAAAGATACACATGCATGTGCCAAGAGAGACACATAGACATGGGGAGGCAGACAAACTTGCACACAGGGAGAGTTAGACATACACACACCAAGGGAGAGACATGAATGCACTGAGACACAAAGAGACAGACATACCCACACACCAAGGAGAAGAAAGGTACATACACACATCAAGAGACAGGCATGCAGCACACAGAGACACACATACAACCTTAGAGACATGCACACACGCAGACTCAGAGATGCACACACAGAAAGACACACACACACACACATGCACCATAGGGGGAAGAGAGACACATTCCCACACACCAAAAGAGAGAGACATGTTCACAATCCCAAAAACACATGCACAACACCTAGAGATGTGCAGACCCCCAGAGAGAAAGACACGAACACACCAAAGACTCTCATATATCCCTAGAGAGATAGATGCACACAAGAGACATGCACACACACGTTGAGAGACACATACCAGGAGAGAAACACACACATGTACACAGGGAGAGACACTCACATGGAGATGCAGACATGCACATACCAAGAGACATGCACACAACCCAATAGACATACACACCCCATAGAGGGACCTGCATGTGCACACACACACATAGCAAGACAGAAGGACATGCACACATTTTCATCAAAAGAGATAAACACACAAGGAGAGGGTGAGAAACACACCAAAAGAACAGGTGAGATGCACATATGGGAAGGACAAGCATACAGCAAGGAAAGACATATGCATCGAGAGACATGCACACAACAAGGCACATGCATACAGCACAAGAGATGCACATATCCCAAGAGAGACATACACACTGAGAGAAACAGAGGGACATGTGCGCACACAAACATATCTTGAGACACACACACACCAGAGAAAGGGAGACACACACTGAAGAGAATTGCTGTCAGGGAGAGGATGCACACATGCATCAAGAGAAACAAACATGCACACACATATTGAGAGAAACCTATCGAGGGCACACAGACATCAACAGACATGAAGAAAACCTGAGAGGCACACACTAAGAGAGACAGGTACACACCAAGGGAGAGTGGGAGAGGTACAGGCACACACAGGAGTGGGGGGAGAGAGGCACACAGGAAGGGCAGAGTGGGAGAGGAAAAGGGAGAGGGAGAATGAGAGACAGGCACATATGGAGGGGAGCACACACTAGGGTGGAGGAGAGAGAGACACACACATAGGCACATACCAGGTTGGGTGGGGGCAGAGAGAGGCAGGCAGGCACACACCAGAGGAGGGGGTGGGAGAGACAGAAAGGCACACATCAGGAAAGAGCTGCATGCACTGAAAGACATGCACACACGCACACACACAGAGAAGCATGCACATAAGGCACAAAAGAGGCAAGCATGCCCGCACTAAAGAGGAGAACAAGAAGCTTGTGCGTGCTGCAAGACACACACATTGAGACAGAAGCATGCAGAAACATACACGAGACATGTATCCAACTGTAGAGAGATGTATCCAACTGTAGAGAGATGTATCCCAACAGACATGCACACCTCCAGACAGGCACACATACATGAAGAGTGAGAGGGACATGCATGAGCACACCCTGAGAGGAATACACACTCACACACCAAAAGAATGACACACAGGAAGGAAAAAGATGTGCACAAAGGGATATAGAGGGACACACATGCAAACAGGGAGAAAGGCATACATATACATAAAGACACACATGGAGAGACATGGGAAAGGTATACATCCACATAGGGAGAAAAACATGATTGCAAAGACAGGGACACACATGCACACAGGGAGACATGCATGCATATATCGAGACACATGCACCAAGTGATACACACCTAACCCGAGAGAGACATGCACACCTGAGAGAGAGAGACATACACATTGAGACAGAGGGACATGCACACACACATCCCTATAGTAGGAGACACATACACACAGACCCAGAGAGAGGGAGATGCACACAGAGACAGTAACACACACAGGGAGACGCACAAGAGAAGGACACTATGGGAGAGAGGGAGATTCACACAGGGACAGAAGACACACAAGGGGAGAGAGATGTATGCATATAGTGAGGAAAATGGACATACACACTGAGAGGCATGCACATGCCATGAGAGAAACACGCATCACAAGAAAGACATACCAAGAGACATAAATACATCCTGAGAGAGAGCATACACAAGGGAGACAAAAAGATGCAAACAAGGAGATGCACACTGAGAGACACACACATCAAGAGAGGCATGCACACTCACACCAAGAGACACATAGTGATATACCTTCATACACTGAGAGATATGTACATGGGGGAGAAACATTCACAGAGGGAGATGCACACAGCAAGACAGACAAAAAAGACATGCACAAGAAGATAAATACACAGGGAGAGAAACACAAGGATAAAGAGATGCACACAGGGGGACACAGGCACACACATATTGAAAGGGAAGTGCACACACCATGAAATATGCTCAAAACTTGAGAGATGCTCATAAACACACACTCCAAGAGAGAAACATGTACATACCCACAGAGAAGACACACATCATCAGAGACAGAGGGACATCATACACAAATACCAAGAGGTGGAGACAGAAATGCACAGGAAGAGAGACACAGACCAAGACACACACACACACCAATTAGGAGGGAGGGAGACACACATATACAAAAAAAGGGGAGAGAGTGTCATACGGAAATGGAGAGATATACAGGGGAACACACACACAAACACTAGGAAAGGAAGAGAGAAGCATACTGAGAAAGAGGGAGACACACACACGGACACACACATGTCTGAAGAGAAAAGGAAAAAGACACATGCATGCAAGGAGACAGACACACGCACACTCTCTAAGAGATGTGTGTACACCCATAGACATGATACACACAAGAGCCAGAGGTACATGCACACATACCCACCAAGAGGAGTCACATACATAAGGAGAGACAGAGATGCATACCAAGGGAGAAAGACACAAACGTACACCAAGAGGCACACACACAGAGGTACATATGCACTGAGAGCAATGAACACAGAGATAATGCACACATCTAGAGGCATGAACACACCAGTAGAGGGGCACATGCACACATAGAGCTTCATGTACATATTGAGAGTAACATGCTCACACCCGAGAGATGCACACCCCAAGAGACATGCACACTGAAACCAGCATTCGCATACTGAGAGATGTGTATGTGCACACACACAAGAGGCATGCCCACATGGATTTACATATGCACACACAGAGACGTACACACACTAAAGAGGCACACACACTGATAGATGCACTTGTACACAGATGTGCATGCATGACATATGCACACACATGATGCACACATGCAGACACTTGCACAGAGAAACACATGCACACCTGATTTGTGATAAAGACATGTATGTGCGCATGCCCCAAGACAGATGCACACATACTTTGAGACACACGTACAATAGACATATTGAGACAGATGCACATAATTGAAACACACCAACAGACACACACATACCAAGAAACGTACATGACCTGAGACAGACACATGCACACATACACCAAGAGACAGGCACACACCCCAAGTGAAACTAAATCAGACATGCACCCACTGCTATAGACAGGCAGATATACACATAGAGCAAGACAGAGGGACACACACACACCTAGAGCAGGAGACATGTCCCATGAGAGAAAAGGAGATAATTACACACAGAGAGGAAGAGACATGCATATACACACAGATACCTACACACCGAGAGAGGCAGAGATGGGGGGGAGACATGGGGAGGGGAGAGAGATGCACACACACACACACACACACACACACGGACACACCAAGACAGACACATGAATACACGAAGGGAGAGATGCACACACCCTATGATAGAAATGTGCATACTCTGAGGCATATGCACACATCCTGAGAGAGACATACATGCACATATTCTTGGGAGGAGGAATGGACACACACACACACACACACACTGGGACACATGCATGCACTGAGAAAGACGTGTGCATGGAGTGAGAAGGACATGCACAAACCCCAAGAGATATTCACACATATACCACACACATGCACATCAAGAGAGACACACATGCACTTATTGGGAAAGAGATATGTACATTGAGAGGGGTACATACAGACACACACACATGCACAAGCATGCACATGCCCCCAAGACGTGCACATATGTGTGCACAAATACACACATTTACTGAGACAGATGCATACTCAGACATGTAACGCTGCCCAAGAGAAACACAGGGAGAGACATACACATACAGAGACACTTAGTGCATACCAACACTGAAACAAAGGCACACCCACAGAGACATGCATATACACACTTAAGGACAGAAACACATGCATACACATCGAGAGACATATACCCATTGACAGTGACAGGGATACACATTCTGAAAGATACAAACACATATCAAGGGGCAGATGCACACACACAAGATGCTACACACATACACTGAGACAAACACGTGTACACACTGAGATACACAAAGGGAGATGGACACACATGCACAGACTGAGATGCATCTGCAGCCAGATGGAGACGTACATAAATGCACCAAGAGATCCCTCCCACACACACATCCCGAGTGACAATATGCACATACTCGCATACACTGGGATAGAGACTGAGATAAGCACACTGAGAGACACATGCACATACCCTGGGATAGACATGCACTTGCCAACAGAGGGAGAGACCCATGCACTGGGACACACAGACACATACACTGAGAGAGACAGATACATACCAAGAGAGACAGATACATACACTGAGAAAGAGACACAGGCAGACACATCCAATAAGACAGAGACACATGCACTGAGACATATGCATGTGTACTGAGACAACATGTGCTGATACACATGCACTGAGACACACACAAATGCATTGGGATGTGCACGCACCCTGAGAGACACTCACACCTCAAGAGAGACATGCATAAGCACATGCTGAAAGTGAGAGGGAGATGTATATGCTCATGCCTAGAGAAACAGGCACATACCCAGGAGACACCTGCATGTGCCAAGACATACACACATGGCACACTCAGATTCTTGCACATCCTTATGGACACACACATGTTGACACACATGCAGACATACACATGGAGAGAAATGCAAACACCCCAAGACACACACAGAGATGCAAGCATGATGAGAGAGACAGGCAGGCATGCACTGATACAATTGCGTGTGTATACACTGAGAGAAGACACAGGAACACACATGTTGAGACAGGGAGGTGTACACACCCCAAGAAAGAGATACAGCAAAGGAGATACACATGTTCCCAGAGAAACACAGAGGGAAACATGCACACACATGTACATGCATACAAACCCTGAGACACCGAGAGGCACACACTGTCATGCACACATACACGCACCAAGACACCACACACCAAGTGACCCATTGACATACATGCTCACCAAGAAAAATGTGTACATGCCCCAAAACAGATGCACAAACACCTTGAGACACATGTACATTAAGAGATAGGCACAAACAAATTGAGACAGATGCACACACTCAAAACACATGCCACAGACACACATCAGAGACAGACACACAGAGACACATTCTCCAAGTGACATGCACATGACCTGAGACAACACATGCACACATACACCAAGAGACAGGCACACACCTGCTGGAGTCCAGCTCCAGCCAGTCCAGGGGTCCCAAGGTGTGAGAGGTGTCAGCACACAAAGAAATGAGAGACGCACTCACAGCAAGGCCCATGGCACGGCTCTGGCTCTCAAGCACCAGACTATTTTTGTACCATAAGTCAAATAATTTTTTTTCTCACAATAACAAGTCTGTTGTCCATTTTCTTAGAACCATTGCTTTGTATTTTATGTTGCCTTTAGATTCTATGTCTGTATCTAGTTACAATTTCTTTGATTTTCAAGGGCATATTTGGAGCATGGGTTACAGTCACAGGTGCGAGATAATAGGCTGCCCACACAAGCCAAGTCCTGGAGTGCTGTGGAGCTATGCAGAAATTGGCTACACAAGCTAGAATGTTACCTTCCTAATCTAATCTTTACTAGAAGCCCCAGTGTTCAAAGCAGGCCCTTTTTAAATGTATCCCCCCTTTTGCAGTTTTTTCTGTAACTCTTTAATTTCTTTATTATACTTAATGGTTCACTTAGACCTATTCCAGCGTTTTGACATCCTAACTGTTGTATTTGTAGCACATTTTGAATTAAAGCTTTAATAATGTTTACCTTTGTTTTAGTGGGAAGCTCATACCAAGGAGCCTGTTGCCTTTTAATTCTTATCCACAGATAGCTCAACCTTGCGTAAAGCATCAACCCTTTCTCCTACACTAACATTTTGCCTGATTAAAATTCTACAAAGCAATGGACATTTTGGGGATTATGAGACTAAGCGTTCTTCCCTAAAATTAGAAATACAACAATCATTAGTGGGACCACCAGGAAGTTCCAGCTTTCTTATGCAGAGTGTAACTCCCAGTACACCTAAAACCATCAAGAGAACAGCAGCTGTCATTCTCATGCCTTGCTAAGACAGCTCTTCTGCTGTGACTATGTCAGCCAGTGGAAGTTGCCTTGGCCTCATCACACACCTCAAGTGAAACTAAATCAGACATGCACACAACAGCATACACATGCAGACACACATTGAGCAAGACAGAGGGGCACAAATACACACATACCTCTCTAGAGCAGGACACATACATCCTGAGAGAAAGACATACACCAACAGAGGGAGAGACAGAGAAAGAGACATACAGTGAGAGAGAGATGCACGCACTGGGAGAGAGTCATGCACCTACACACAGATGCACATCAAGATAGAGGTAGACACAGGGAAGAAGACACAGGAAGAGAGATGCACACATATACCCAGAGACACGTACACACACCAAGAGACGCATGCATGCACCGAGAGAGATACATTCACACACCCTAAGATAGAAATATGCACACACACAAACATCCTGAGACATACACACACATCCTGAGGTGGAGAGGGAGGGAGATACACGTACACACACTGAGACACATGCATGTGCTGTGAGAAAGACATACACAAAGGCATGCAGCATAGCCCAAGAGACACACACAAGGAGAGACGGACACATACACACAATGAGACACTTGGTGTATACCAAGACACACATATGCACACCCAGAGACATGCACATACACACCGAGGGACATAGAGAAACATATGCACACACATCAAGAGAGAAATGTACCCATTTACAGGGACAGAAATACACATACTGAGACAGAGGTGTGTATCACAATACAGAGACAAACTACACATTCAGACAGGCACACAGAAGACAGTGCACACATACACTGAGACAGACATACATGCACACACGGAGACATAGCAAGGGATGGACACACATATAAACATCTTGAGAGATACGCACACACCCAGAGGGAGACAAGCATGACTGCACCAAAAGGGACCCCCCCCCCCCCCCACACACACACGTGCACACCCTGAGAGACAATATGTAAGGCCACCACAAAACACACCAAACACCGGAGTAAGGGAAAGAGTTTATTGGGAAACCCGACAGACTGGAGGGAAGGGGTGAAGAATGAAGAGCGAGAAGGAGAGCATGAAGGAGAGCAGTCAGGAGATGGAGAGAGAGAGAGAAGTGTTCAGCAACAGGTCCCTTTAAAAACTGCCAGGGGGTGGGTGGGGAAGTAGGAGCAGTGAATCCCATTTGGATGGGGTGGGGCTGACACTGGTGGTTGGGGCCATGTGGCCACCTGGCGTCCAGCAATGGCAGTGGGGGCTAGAGCCTAGGATGGTGTCAGGGTGTAGATCGTGCCAGAGATAAGACTGCACCATTTTACTAATACAGTATGCACACACTGAAAAAGAGACATGTGCACATAGACACACACCAACACATTAAGGGATATATGCACATACCCTGGGATAGACATGCACATGCTAAGAGATGGAGAAGACACATGCTCTGGGACACAGAGACACATACACTGAAAGACAGATACCTACCAAGAGACACACACAAACACATGTACTGAGACACGCACACATGCACTGAAACTTGCACACACCCCAAGAGAGACTCACATGCCAAGAGACATGCATATGCACATGCTGAAAGTGAGAGGGAGTTATGCATGCACACACCAAGAGATAGGCACATACCCAAGAGATACCTGCATGTGCCAAGACATACATACTTGTGCACACACATATACATGCACACCCTCTGAAAGAGGCACACACAGTGAGGTAGACATGCAGACATACACATGGACAGAGATGCACATACCCGGAGACACATGGACACATGCATGTAGAGATGTGTACATATACACACACAGAGACAGCATGTTGAGACAGACTTGAACACATTGATACAATTGTATACACTCATGGAGAGAAAAACAGGAACGCAAATGCTGAGAGACACAGTGAAATACACACACACAAGAGAGATACCAAAGGACAGAAACATGCTTACAGAGAAACACAGGGGGTGTCTCACACACACATCCACCAAGAGGTACACACTGATATGCACACATACACATGCCAAGAGACAATACACCAAGTGACACATTGAGAGACACATGTTTACCAAGTGACAGGGCACACTTGCACCAAGACACACACAGACATATGCACACACACCGAGAGACAGATAAATGTAAATGAAGAGACATTCACACAAGGAGATGCACACAGGAAGAGATAAAGACAAACAAGGAGAGAAGAGGAATGAATACACAGGGAGAGAGAAACATGCACAAAGAGACGCACACACAAGTAGACAGACATGCACACAGTGTGACACAGGCACACATACATATAAAGAAATGGACATTCACACACCAAGAGACATGCACACAACCCGAGAGATATGCTTATATACTCATACCCCAGGAGAGATGCGCGCACCCCTAGAGAAGATACACACATCAACAGAGACAGATTGACTTCATACACACATACCAAGAGATAGACACAAACCAAGACAGACATACACACTAATCGAGGCGGGGAGAGATATGAACACATGGAGAGAGGAACAGAAAGAGACACATGGATACAAGGGAGAGACACACTCACATTGGGAGGGGAAGAGATGCACATACTTACCAGCAGAGAGGGAGACACACACATACACAAAGGCAGAGACATGCACACATTCCAAAAGAGATGAACACACAGAAAAATACACAAGGAGAAAGATGCATGCATACAGGGAGACATACACACACATACTGAGAGACAAACACACCAAGAGACACGCACACTCTCCAAGATGTGTGCACATCCCTAGATAGATGCCCACACCCACACACCTAGAGGAGTCTTGCAGGGAGAGTCACACAGAAATGCACACACATGGAGAGAGAGATACAAGCACATACCAAGAGATACACACAGGTACACATGCACAGAATACACAGGGAGAGAGACACATGCACACATAGAGAGATGCATGCACACACTGAGAAGCACACACACACATACACTGAGAGAGATACACGTGCACATAGACTTGCACACATGAGATATAAGCAAATGAGAGATGCACACAGATGCATGCACACAGACATAAACACAGCTAAGAGGTGTGCACACCCGATAGAGAGGAGCACATACTAGAGAGAGAGGTGCACAAACACAGATGTGTGTAAACATGGGAGACGTGTACATGCCCCAAGACAGAGATGCATACACACTTCAAGACACATGTACATCTAGAAAAATGAACACAAACACATTGAAACAGATGAACACAAAGCACACACATGCCAACACAAAAATATCAGACACCCCCACACATACACACACCAAGAGGCATGAACTCAACCTGAGACACACATATACACACATAGCAAGAGACAGGCACAACCTCAAGAAAAACTAAACTAAAAACCTACCACCATTAGAGACAGGGGGACACACATTGAGCAAGACGGAAGGACACACACAACCCTCCTCTAGAGCAGGAGACCCATAAACCCTGAGATAAATGGATATTCACCAAGAGAAGGAGAGACAGAGATGTACAATGAGAAAGAGGGAGAAAGATGCACACACTCACAGATGCACACATACTAAGAGGCAGAGATGAGCAAAAAAAAAAACACAGGGCAAGAGAGATGCACACATATACCCAGAGGTACACACATGCATGCACACACCAAGAGACGCATGCATCAAGAGATATTTACATGCACACACCCAAAGGCGGACATATACACATATACATACATACATCCTGAGAATATGCACACATACTGAGAGACATACATGCATGTATCCTGGGGAGGAGGGAGGTACACACACATACACCCACACATACACACACCAGGACACATGCATGGACTATGAGAGAAAGATATGCATGCACTGAGAGGCACATGCACATACCATTCACATATGTACCACACACATGCACATCAAGAGACAAACATGCACATATTGGGAAAGAGATACATACAGTGAGAGAGGCACACACATACCCTGAGGGACAGAGGGGCACATGCACAGAGATGCACACACACATAAACAAGTACATGCCTCCAAGGACGTGTGTATGTGCACATGTGCTCACATACACACATTGAATGAGACAGATGCATACATATTATGGTACCATAATAGAAATATGTGCTCTGGGCCGGCGCCATGGCTCAACAGGCTAATCCTCCGCCTTGCGGCGCCAGCACACCGGGATCTAGTCCCGGTTGGGACGCCGGATTCTGTCCCGGTTGCCCCTCTTCCAGGCCAGTCCTCTGCTGTGGCCCAGGAGTGCAGTGGAGGATGGCCCAAGTGCTTGGGCCCTGCACCCCATGGGAGACCAGGAGAAGCACCTGGCTCCTGCCATCGGATCAGCACGGTGCGCCGGCCGCAGCTCATGGGCCGCAGCAGCCATTGGAGGGTGAACAAATGGCAAATGAAGACCTTTCTCTCTGTCTCTCTCACTGTCCACTCTGCCTGTCAAAAAAAAAAAAAAAAAAGGCGCCTTGGCTCAACAGGCTAATCCTCCACCTTGCGGCGCCGACACACAGGGTTCTAGTCCCGGTCGGGGTGCCGGATTCTGTCCCGGTTGCCCCTCTTCCAGGCCAACTCTCTGCTGTGGCCAGGGAGTGCAGTGGAGGATGGCCCAGGTGCTTGGGCCCTGCACCCCATGGGGTGACCAGGAAAAGCACCTGGCTCCTGCCTTCGGACGATCGCGGTGCGCTGGCTGCAGCGCGCCGTCCGCGGCGGCCATTGGAGGGTGAACCAACGGCAAAGGAAGACCTTTCTCTCTGTCTCTCTCTCTCACTGTCCACTCTGCCTGTCAAAAAAAAAAAAAGAGAGAGATGAAGGAGCCTGCTGGTCATGGTAGAGCTAGGGAAGCTGAACAGAGCAGCAGCCTGACCTGGTCATGTTCTCTAAAGCCCAGCATTGTGACGGGGGAGATGGGAGGAGGGGAGCTGAAGGGCAGAGGAAATTGCCTAGTGTGGGCGTGGTAAATCCCATTCATGTTTCTTCTGTTTTAATTTACATTACTAACAAGGAAATAAGTTATATGACTTTAAAGTCCCTTTCCTGATCTAAAAGTATCTGATTTTATAACTTCTATATAATTTGTTCCTCCAATGGGATTGGTGACTATAATACTTTAGCTTCTAGGGCCTAGAGTAAGAATATATATATATATATATATATATATATATATATATATAAACATATTAAATATACTACATATAAATATATAAACATTATATATAATATTACGATATATTTTTTCTTACTCTAGGCCCAAGAAGCTAAAGTATTATAATACTTTATATATAAACACACATATATATATATATATATATATATATATATATTTACTCATAGGAAAATGACTTTAAAATTGTTGGTAAAGAGTGTCTAAAAATTATAAAATAATTCACTTCCACCAGTGTATCTTAATATATCTTTTAATAATTATTTCCTTACAAAATAAAACCATAAAATAATACCAAATACTTTTTTTCCAATGAAACCTTTGAGGGAATACAAACTTCATGCATTTCATAAGTATAACTTTAGAAATAGAGATTGATCCTACCATGCCTGCCCTCCCACCCACACTTCCACCCCTCTTCTTCCTCTTATTCCAAGTCTTATTTTTTACTAAGATCTATTTCCGATTAACTCTATACACAGAAGATTATACTAGGAGTTCAACAATTTACATGAAAAAAAAGTTCCCCAATAGTTAAAACAAGGACTGTTCAAAGTCACTGCATCTCAAAGTTAATTTCACTCCTTTTTTTAATTAACGTTGAGGCACCCAAGAATGATATATCTTTTGCAAGCACTTAGACATAACTATAATTTATGAGACATTAGAATATCCTCCACTTAATACATTAAAAGAAGTCTTTGAGAACAAGATTTATCAATTAAAGAAGCACATAAGAAAATAAGCAATAAAATTGGACACTTCGGCATAAATGAAACTTACGAGACATAAGAATATCCTCCATGTAATATGCTAAAACAAAATAAATCTTGGAGAACAAGTTTTACTGTTAACTCTTAGAATACAACTCTTTGAGGACATAGGTCCTGCATGGGAAGTTAGTGCACAGTGACTCTTGTTAATTTAACAATTAAAAGTATGTATTGGGGCCGGCGCCGGTGATTCTTCCCAACGTGCCCATTCTCCCACCTAAACTCCCACCCCTATTTCCCCCTCCTCCTCATTTCCACTTTTTTTAAAAAAATTATTTTTATTTGAGAATTAGTTACAGTTAAGTAAAGAGTTCAACAAAGTGTATGAAAACAAAAACCTGTTCAACAGTCAAGACAGAGGCTATTCAAAGTCATTGCTTCTCAAAGTATCAATTTCACTTTTTTTTTTTATTTCTTTTTTTTTTTTTTTTTGACAGGCAGAGTGGATAGTGAGAGAGAGAGACAGAGAGAAAGGTCTTCCGTTGCCGTTGGTTCACCCTCCAATGGCTGCTGCGGTCAGTGCGCTGCGGCCGGCGCACCGCGCTCATCCGATGGCAGGAGCCAGGTGCTAGGTGCTTTTACCTGGTCTCCCATGGGGGTGCAGGGCCCAAGCACCTGGGCCATCCTCCACTGCACTCCTGGGCCACAGCAGAGGGCTGGCCTGGAAGAGGGGCAACCGGGACAGAATCCGGCGCCCCGACCGGGACTAGAACCCGGTGTGCCGGCGCCGCAAGGCGGAGGATTAGCCTGTTGAGCCACGGCGCCGGCCTCAATTTCACTTTTACAGATTGCTTTTTAGGTGCTCTATTAGTTGTCATAGGTTAGGGAGAATATATGGTATTTGTCCCTTTGGGACTGACTTATTTTACTAGTATGATGTTTTCCAGTTTCATCCATTTTTTTGCAAATGACCGGATTTTTTTTTTTAACACTGTGTAGCATTCCATGGTGCACATATCTCATAATTTCTTTATCTTTTTTTGACAGGCAGAGTTAGAAACAGAAAGGTCTTCCTTTCCATTGGTTCACCCCCCAAATGGCTGCTACAGCCGGCGCACTGTGCCGATCCGAAGCCAGGAGCCAGGCGCTTCCTCCTGGTCTCCCATGTGGGTGCAGAGCCCAAGCACGTGGGCCATCCTCCACTGCCTCTTTTGCCATGTATTTGGGTTGATTTCATGTCTTAGCTTTTGTGAATTGAGCAACAATAAACATGGAGGTACAGAAAATACTTTTATATGCTGATTTCACTTGCTTTGGATAAATTCCCAGGAGTGGGATGACTGAGTCATAAGGAAGATCTATATTCAGATTTCTAAGGTATCTCCATACTGTCCTCCATAGTGGCTGTACCAGTTTACATTCCCACTAACAGTGGATTAGGGTACTTTTTCCCCACATCCTTGCCAGCATTTGTTGTTTGTTGATTTCTATATGAAAGCCATGCTAACTGGGGTGAGATGAAACCTCATTGTGGTTTTGATTTGCATTTCCCTGATGGCTAGTGATCCTGAGCATTTTTTCATGTTTGTTGGCCATTTGGATTGTCTTTTTGAAAAATGTCTGTTTAAATCCTTTGTCCATTTCTTACCTGTGTTGTTTTGTTATTGTGGAGTTTCTTGATCTCTTTATATATTCTGGTTATTAATCCTTTATCAGGCTGGTGCCGCGGCCCACTAGGCTAATCCTCCCCCTTGCGGCGCCGGCACACCGGGTTCTAGTCCCGGTCGGGGCGCCGGATTCTGTCCTGGTTGCCCCTCTTCCAGGCCAGCTCTCTGCTGTGGCCCGGGAGTGCAGTGGAGGATGGCCCAAGTGCTTGGGCCCTGCACCCCATGGGAGACCAGGAGAAGTACCTGGCTCCTGCCATCGGATCAGCGCGGTGCACCGCTCACCGGCCGCAGCAGCCATTGGAGGGTAAACCAACGGCAAAAAGGAAGACCTTTCTGTCTCTCTCTCTCTTTCACTGTCCACTGTCTGTCAAAAAAAATCCTTTATCAGTTGTATAGTTTGCAAATAATTTCTCCCATTCTGTTGGTTGTCTCTTCACTTTGCTATTTCTTTTGCAATACAGAAGCTTCTCAGCTTGATGTAATCCCATTTGTCAATTTTGGCTTTGATCACCTGTGCCTCTAGGGTCTTTTCCAAGAATGCTTTGCCTGTGCCAATGTATTGCAGAGTTTCCCCATTACACTCTAATAATTTGATGGTATCAAGTCATAAATTTAGGTCTTTTATCCATTTTGAATGGATTTTTGTATAAGTTGTAAAATAGGGGTCCCGCTTCATCCTTATGCATGTGGAAATCCAGTTTTCTCAGGACCATTTGTTGAAGAGACTCCCTTGCTCCAGGGATTGGTTTTAGGTCCTTGGCCAAATAAAAGTTGATTGTAGATGCTTAGATTGATTTCTGGTGTTTCTATTCTGTTCCATTGGTCTACCCATCTTTTTTTCTTTTCTTTTTTTTTTTTTTTTACCAGTACCAGGCTATTTTGATTATAACTGCCTTGTATGTCTTGAAATCTACTATTTAGCTATATGGAGTCTCCTGTGTTTCCATATGAATCTCAGGATTTTTTCTATATTTGAGAGAAAGGTTCATGGTATTTTGATTGGTATCACATTCAATCTGTGAATTGCTTTTGGTAGTATGAACATTTTGATGATATTGAGTCATACAATCCATGAACATGGGAGATGTTTCCATTTTTTGTATCTTATATTAATATTTTGTAATTCTCATCATAGAGATTTTTGACATCCTTTGTTAAATTTATTCCAAGGTGTTGATTTTTTTTGGTAGCTATTGTGAATTGGATTGATCTTAGAAGTTCTCTCAGCTATGGCATTGTCTGTGTATACAGAGACTGTTAATTTTTGTGTGTTGATTTTTTTATATCCTGCTACTTTACCAAACTCTTCTATGAGTTCCAATAATCTCTTGGTGGATTCTTCTCAATCCCCTATATATAAAATCATGTCATCTGCAAATAAGGTTAATGTGACTTCCTCATCCTTTATTTGTATCTGTTTGATTTCTTTTTCTTGCCTAATGGCTCTGGCTAAAACTTCCAGGACTATATTGAATAGCAATGGTGAGACTGGGCATTCTTGTCTGGTACTGAATCTCAGTGGGAATGCTTCCAGATTTTCTCCATTCAATAGGATGCTGGCCGTGCATTTATCATAAATTGCCTTGATTGTGTCAAGGAATGTTCCTTCTATACCCAGTTTGCTTAGAGTTTTCATCATGAAAGGGTGTTGTATTTTATCAAATGCTTTCTCTGCATCTATTGAGATAATTATATGGTTTTTATTCAGTTTATTAATGTGATGTATCACATTGATTTGCAAAAGTTGAACTATCCCTGCATAGCATGGATAAATCCTACTTGGTCCTGGCAAATAATCTTTCTGATGTATTGTTGGATTTGATTGACTAGAATTTTGGATATTTACATCTATGTTCATCAGGGAAGTGGTCTGTAATTCTCTTTTTCTGTTGTATCTTTTTCAGATTTAGGAATTAACGTGATTCTGGCTTCATAGAAAGAATTTGGGAAGAATCCCTTCCTTTCAGTTGTTTTGAATAGCTTAAAAAGAATTGGAGTTAGTTCTTCTTTAAATGTCTGGTAGAATTCAGCAGTGGAGCCATCTAGTCCTGGGCTTTTCTTTGGGAGGGTCTTTATTATTCAATTTCTGTCTCAGTTATAGGTCTGTTTAGGTTTTCTATGTCTTCATGGCTCAATTTAGGTAGGTTTTTGTTTCTAGGAATCTTTACCTTTCTTCTAAGGTTTCCTGGTTTGTTGGCATGCAGCTCTTTGCAATAATTTCTGATGATTCTTTTTATTTCTGTTGTATCTGTTACATTTCCTTCTCATCTATAATTTTATTGCTTTGGGTCTTTTCCTTTTGTTAGTTGCACCAATGTTATATCCAACCAGATTTTCATTTCACTGTTATTTTTGTATTTTTTGTTTCAATTTTTTTATTCTCTAATTTTATTTCTTCATACTAGTTTTGGGTTTGGTTTGTTGTGGATATTCTGAGTTCTTGAGATGGATTGATAGCTCATTTGTTTGGTACCTTTCCAGTTTCTTCATTTATGAACTTCCCTCTTAGCAGTGCTTTTGCTGTATCCCATAGGTTTTGTCATCTTCATTTGTTTCCAGAAATTTTTTTATTTCTCTTTTGATTTCTTCTATGGGTCATTAGCAGCATGTTGTTCAATCTCCATGTGTTTACATATGTTCTAGAGATTTTTGAGTTGTTGATTTCTAGCTTCATTCCATTGCAGTCCAAGAAGATACATGGAATGATTTTGATTTTTTAATTTGCTAGGTTGCTTTGTGGCCTTGCCTATAGTCTATCCTAGAGAACGTTCCATGCACTGATGAGAAGAATGTGTATTCTGCCACTGTGTGGTAAAAGGTTCTATAGATATCCATTAGGTCCATTTGGTGTCAATTAACTCTGTTGTTTCCTTGTTGATTTTCTGTCTGGTTGATCTGCCCATTGCTGAAAGTGGGGTATTGAAGTCCCCTGTTACTATTGAATTGGAGTCCATTTCCCTTTAGGTCTATTAACATTTTTTTAAGTAGCCAGTTGCTCTGTAATTGGGTGCATATACATTTATATAATAGTCACATCATCTTGTTAGATTGATTCGTTAGTCATTACATAGTGCCCTTCCTCATTTCTTTTAACATTTGTTATGTTAAAGTCTATTTTGTCTAATGTTAAGATGGCTACACCAGCTCTTTATGATTTCTGTTAGCATGGACTATCTTTTTCCATCCTTTCACTTTCAATCTGCATGCATCTTTGTTGGTGAGATGTGTTTCTTGTATGCAGCAAATAGATGGGTCTTGTTTTTCAACCCATTCATTCAGTCTGTATCTTTTAACTAGAGAATTGAGTAATGACTTGGCCTGGCCATTTTTCCATAAATATTCCTATTGTTTGCTTTTGATTGCTTTTGTATTTATACTAGTGGTTTTTCTGCCTTCTCATTCTTTCATAATGATGGTCATCTTTCTGTGTTTCTCTGTAGCACATCCTTAAGCATCTTCTGTAAGACTGGATGAGTCTTGACAAATTCTTTCAATTTCTATTTGTTTATGGAAGGTATTTATTGTATTCATAAATGAAAGCTTTGCAGGGTACAGTATTCAGGTTGACAGTTTTTTCTTTCAAGACTTGGACTATATCTTGGACTATATCTTGTCATTCCCTTCTGGCCTTTAGTGTTTCTAGTAAGAATTCAGCTGTGAGTCTAATTGTCAATCCTCTGAAAGTAATCTGGCATTTCTCTCCCACCCATTTTAGAATCTGTTCTTTGTTTTACTGTGGAGAGTGACTACAATGTATTATGGTAAGAGTCTTTTCTGGTCATGTCTGTTAGGAGTTCTATAGGCTTCCTCTACTTGAACATCTCTTTCTCCAAGTTGGGTAATTTTTCTGTAATTATTTCACTAAATAAATTTTCTATCCCCTTCCCTCTTTCTACTCCCTCAGCAACTCTTAAGACCCATATGTTGGGTCATTTAATAGGATCCCATAGATCTCCAACACTGTGTTTAAATTTTCTACTTTTTGTTTTGTTTTGTCTGACTGTAAGATTTCCAAAGATTTGTCTTCTAGTTCAGATATTAGTTCTTCTGCCTCATCAAGTCTGCTGTTAAGAACTTCCACTGCATTTTTTATTTGATCCATTGAATTCTTCATTTCTAAAATTCTGTTTCTATTTCTCTTTATATTCTCAATTTCCTGGGAAAAAATTTCAAGCATGTTATGTATGGTTTTCTTTAGTTCATGGATTTGCTTCTGATTTTTTTGAGTAATCCTACAGTTAATTTTCTAAATTCCATTTCTGGAATTTCCTCAGTCTCTTCATCTTCACATTCTAATACTGAAATATTTGTGTTCGGGGGGTGGGGGGCAGGTCATGGTGCCTTCCTTATTCTTGTTTCTTGAATTTTGACTCTTATTTTTCTGCATTTGTGGAATCAATTTTTAATTTTTTTCTTTGGTTGGATTGGGTTTTATCTTCAGGGTTGTGCTTCTGTGGCTTCATGGAATGTCTGCCCTTTGAGTTAGCACCAGGAAGCGTGTGGTGGATGTGGCCCCCGGGGCCCTGGTCAAGGCTCTAGGGTGGGGCCAGTTTCCAGGGTAACACCCAGTTGGGCATGGTAGAGCTCCAATGCCAGCTATGCCCTACACCTTTCCATGTAGCAACAGAGGCCTCAAAGTCTTAGCACTTAGGGCTCCCACAGATGCCGAGACTGGAGGGCACCACTGGCACCGGCACCCCTCTGTCTCTCGTAGCTGTCCAGCCACCTTCCTGTAGAGCTCTGAGGCAGTAGGGACTATAGACCATTCTCTGGTAGCTCTGGATCCCATGCGCACACCAGAGTCCTTGGTCTAAACGCTTGCCTGCCACCGCTGCCAGCACTGCATTCAGGTGTCCCATCTCTGTGAGCTCTGATGTGCACACCTGCAGGCTTCCGAGTTGTAGTATTGATTTAAAATGGCAGCCACCCCATCTCGGCAGGGTTGAGGGTTCTGTTTTGTAGAGATTGATTGGAATCACCCATCCTCCCCCCACACACACCTCCACTAGGACCACAGGCTCCAGTCCAGACCCACACCAGGCTTTCTCTTGCTCTATCCCCACAGATTGGTGCAGATCGACCTCCCCCCACTGTCTCAGAAATGCTCAGGCTCTCCAGGGCTGTAGTTCTTTGGGTGCACGTTAGCACTCACCACGCAGGTTCAAACCATTTCCCTCCTCCTGTGGGCCTTCCCAGGGGGCTTTCTCTCTTCTCTACCGAGCATGTACCTCCTACCTTATTCTCTGCACTGCTTCTTCCTAGCCCTTTCTCCACTAGATTCTTTTTACTTTGAAGCAACAAAACCCTTCAGACTGTAGGCTTGGAACAGAGAACATGTGTTTACTGCTGTAATAAACAGCTAGATTTCTTTGGGATTAAAGTCTAAAGTTGGGATTTGATTTCTATAAAGGTTATCAGGTGGCTGTGGATGTCTAGGATGTATGAATTTTAGCTACTCTTCCTAACCCACTTCAGTAGAGCCTCAAATTCCCCTTAACCACTTCCACATCCTGATTGACCTAGAATGGGTAGGAATGCCTTGCAGTTGCTCTTCTACTTCTGCCATTAAAACCTCAGTAGCTTTTGGACTGATCCTCACTCTGAGTAGCTGTCAAGATCAAATGAAGGACTACAGGGAAAGAGTTTAGAACATGCCCGGCTCACTGCAGGCCTGTGATATGTGATAGACTGTCATTCGTGAGATATGTAATATGTGTTATATTATCTATGTGAAACATAAATATTTCCCTATAAAATATTCAAAATAGTTAATTCTTCAAGAAATAGTCTTAGAAATAGTCTACCATAGGTCTCCAGCACCTTTTCCTATGAAACAATAACTGATGTAGCTTTTGAATGGGGGGGGGGGGGCTGGATTCACATGGTCCCAGGCACCCTAACAGATTCCATCTGAGCCTGGTTCTTAAGATTTATTTTATGTAGTTGAAAGGCTGAGTTAGAGAGCAAGAGAGACTGAGATCTTCTGCCCACTGGTTCACTCCCCAAATGGCCACAATGGTTAGAGCTGGGGCATGCTGAAGCAAGGAGCCTGGAACTCCATCCTGGTTCACTTGTAGGTGGCAGGTGACCAGATACATGGCTCATCTTCTGCTATCCCCAGCACATTAGCAGGGAGCTAGATTGGAAGTGGAGCAGCCAGGGACCGGTGCTGTGGCATAGCAGGTAAAGCACTGCCTGTGGTGCCAGCATACCATATGGGCATTGGTTTGAGTCCCGGCTGCTCCACTTCCAATCCAGCTCCGTGCTAATGTGCCTGGGAAAGAAGTGGAAGATGGCCCAAGTGCTTGGGCCCCAGCACCCATGTGGGAGAGCTGGAAGAAGCTCCTGGCTTCAAATTAGCTCAGCTCTAGCCATTGCAGCCATTTGGGGAGTGAACCAGCGGATGAAAGACCGACCGACCTCTCCCTCTCCTCCCCCTCCCCGCCTCTGCCTCTCTGTAATTCTTCCTTTCAAATAAATCTTAAAAAAAAAAAAAAGGTGGAGCAGCCAGAATTAAATTGGTGCTCATATGAGATGACAGCTTTGCAGGCATTGGCTTAACCTTCTGGCCACAGTACAGCCTGCTTTTTAAATTTATTTTCATTTATTTGCAAGGAGAGGCAGATTTTTCATCTGCTGGTTTATTCCCCAAACGCCTACAACAGCCAGGGCTGGGCTAACACAAAGCCAGGATCCTAGCACTCAATCCAGGTCTGCCACATGGGAGGCAGGGACCCAAGCACTTGAGCCCTGAGGGTATGTATTAGCAGGAAGCTTGATTGGAAGCAGAGTGAGTAACACTTCAAGCAGGCACTCCAACATGGGACACAGGAGTCCCAAGTGGTGACTTACCCACTGTATCGGATGCCAGCACAGTGTGTGCCTGTTTTAGCCTTATGTTGTGGTTGTGAAACTTGACTCACCAGAAGCCCCAGAAGGTATGCATAACTACACTTGGCTTGGCTGCACCTGGAGTGTCCAGTTCTGCTGGCCTAGCTACGGGTTCCCTGGAGATACTGTTTCTACTCGCCCAAGAACCACACTTTGAGAACCTGGATCAAGGTCTAAATATTTGAAAATCCTCATGAGTGTCTGCGAGCTGCAAGCCTACATTCATATGCAGTCAACCTTGGCTGCATTTTAGAGCCACTTAGGAATATGTAGAAGACTACACGACACAGACCAATGAAGTCAACTCTCTGGAGGGTGCTATCCAATGTGGCTATGGTTTAGGAACTTTCCACAAGTGATTCTGACATCAACTAGCGTGGAGACCCACTAACCTGAGCAGCGCCCAATGAATAGTTCTCAAAGGCTAAGTATCTCTAAGTCACCGGACAGAGAATGATGCAGGCGGTTTGCAGGACGTTGTTCCAGACTATTCACAGCTCCTCTGATCCTGAAGCTGTACCCTCTGAGACTCGATATTTTGTCGCCTTAGAGAAAAGTAATTTTGAAAAACTGAATCCATACTCTATGGGAAATCCATACTGCTGGAGGAAAAAGAAATTTCACTTAACCAAGGTTTACTGAAGTCTTTGGAGAGCCAAGGAAAGATGAAATATTTTTCATCTTTCATTTTTCATCATCACTTATTAGTGGTTCTTGTCCTTAGACATTTTACTCCAATAGGGCTATGGTTTTGTTTTTTTTTTAATTTATTTGAAAGAGTGACAGACATAGAATGGAAGGAGAGATCTCCAATGGCTGGTTTATTCCCCAAATGGCCACAATGACCTGGGCTAGGCCTGGCCAGAGCAGGAGGTGCAGCTGTTTCCCACATTTGGCAGGGTCTCCGAGCACTCAGGCCGTCATCCTCTGCTTTCCCAGGCACATTAGCAGAGAGCTGGATGTGAAGGAGGGGCAGCTGGTACTCACACCTGTTACCCATATGGGATGCTGGCATCACAAGTGGTGACTTTTGTTTTTAAGAATTATTTTTAAATTTTTTTTTTATTTGAAAGGCAGAGTTAGAGACAGAGGCAAAGGGAGGGAGAGAAAGTAGGTCTTCCATCTGCTGGTTTACAACCCAATGGCCACGATGGCGGAAACTGGCCCAATCTGAAACCAGGAGCTTCTTCTGGGTCTCCCACGTGGGTGCAAGGGCCCGAGCACGGGGGCCATCCTTTACTGCTTTGCCAGGCCACAGCAGAGAGCTGGATCAAAGTGGAGCAGCCAGGACTCCAACCGGTGCCTCATATGGGAGGCTAGCACTGCAGCTTTACCCACTATGTCACAGCCCCAGCCCCAAGCAGTGGCTTAACCAGCTTGCACTACCACACCAGCTCCAGAGCAGTTTTTTGTTTGAAGTGTGAATACACTTATCAGTAGCACATCATTTTGATCAAGCTAGTCAAAACTAATTTTAATGAGACCAAAAGCTTTTCTAAAGGAGAACAGTGTGCATCTACTAGCAATCATTTAAGAAACACCATCTGCGAGGTGTGGTATAGTGGGTAAAGCCTCCTGCAGTTGCCGGCATCCCATATGGATGCCTTTGAGTCCCAGCTGCTCTACTGCCAATCCAGCTCCCTACTGGGAAAGCAATGGAGGAAGACCCGAGTGCTTGGGCCCCTGCATCCACATGGGAGACCCTGATGAAATGCCTGGCTTCAACCTGGTTCAGCCCTGGCCCATGGCAGCCATCTAGAGAGTGAAGCAATGGATGGAAGATCTCCTCCACTCTAACTCTTTAAAATAAATAAATCTTAAAAACACCATCTGCATCAAGTAGAATAAGGGATTAAAGACTCGTGTATCTCACAAACCTCTATGGGACTTTCCTTCTTTATGGATGACCCTTTACATGACTTTTGCTCATTTTTCTATTACATTTCCAAGTCGGTGCTAAGATATTCAGAGGACAAAAGAGGTCAGTCCCCTTTAGAAGCCTTTACCAAGCCTCGGGAGGGGAAAGTAGAGCCTGGTACAAGCAAATCAGGAATACTTGGCTGGCCGTATCCCCAGACAAGGGAGAAGCCACTGAAAGGTTTTAAGCAATATTTCAAAAGATAAAATTTCTTTGCCACCACGGAGGAGGGATTCAAAGGCATAACCTTGCAGTAAGAAAACAGGAGAGGCGGCAGAGTTGTGATACCGAGGGTTAAGCCTCCAACTGTGATCCTAGCATCCCATACTGAAGCACCTGCCAGGCTCTGTTTCAGCTTGGCCCAACCCCCAGCCCTTGCTGCCATTTGGAGAGTGAACCAGCAGATCTGTCTCCTTCCCTGTCACTGCCTTTGAAATCTTAAAGGGGGATGGGGTTCCAGGTACTTGTGGGAATGAAAGACCAGATGGACTAGAGGATGAGAACTAAGGAGTTTTAGACTACGCAGAGAAGAGGGGGAATGACTTGCAGATTTATACTTTGAGTTACAAAGTGGATGGGGAAAGGATGATGACTAGGTTTTGATGGGGAATATGATAAATTTGGCTAAGATGATGGCTTTAAGTTCCTGTAAAACAGGAGCAGGGTGACCAATAAATGGTTGACACAGATGAAGAACTGAGTCCCCTATGTATACCTAAGTGGTCCATGTGGCTAAAACTTTGTAAGTATGAGTTCACCTGCTACATCTGGCTACTTAAATAGAACTTAGTTAATAGTAAAAATTGTTTTTTATTCATGCTAGTCACAGTCCAAGGGCTTAAGAGCCGGTGACAAATCGCTAGGGACTTCTATACTGGGTGAACAGATTTTGAACATTTTATCAGACTGTTGCACAGTGGCTATAGAAAGTCCTGATCAAAAAAGGACAGAAGGCAGAGGCAAGACCCCCGGAGGATACTGAGGACGGGTGAGGAGGCGAACCCAAAAGCCAAGGGAGATGAAGGAGACAGGGGCTCGGGCACTGGGACATATAAGTTGTCCCCCTGTGATTGAGAGAAGGTTACTGCATATTTCCCAAGAAGTCACACTGTTCATAAAAATTAGTAATATTTGAGAATTCATCACACAAACCAGTCGATAAAAGTTACGGTCTCGCAATAGGCTCTGAATTTTTTTGAGATTTCATTGTTTGCCTTAAAGATCTTCAATACTACTTGATACCTGAAAACACGAAATGAGCAGACCATAACACTACAGCTGAGTCTGGAGGCTGTGCAGTGAGAACACAACTTGTACCTGAATGAACTCAGAGAATGTGAAATACTCTTCATGGGAGAACAAGTTGTACTGATGCAAAATCTCTGCAAAAGCCATATGGTGATCTCTCAATGTGTTTAAGCCGTGGTCCCCTGATGCTTATGTGGCAACCCTAGTGTCGCTCAAAATGAGGGTACTTAAAAAAAATTGTGGAAAGCTTCATACAAAAATGTCTGAAATCCGCATGTTTTCTTTATACATATTTTCCATAACTTTGTGATGATCCCTGTATTCACGAACAGTTCACTTTAAGAAACAACAAAAACTCAGGTAACTGAAAGTTCCTGAGAAAATAATTACATCTTCACACAAAGTCTTTACAACATTATATTTCATAAAAGACAATGATAAAAAAGTACAAACATCTCCATGAGAAGCAAAACAAAAAAATGAGAGTACAAGAAATTACTAGCATTTATTTCAGTGCATTTATGTAGAAGCCTCTCATTTAATAAATAAAATCTTAAGTACACTTCTTTCTGAAACACTATGACCACTGTCGTTATCTCAATTGGCATATTTGCAAATCCAAGGCAATAAATCTAGAATACTATTTATTGGAAAAGTACACAAAGAAACTAACAGACAAGCAAAGGTCAAATAAAGTGACACAAATCCGCTTTCACTTGTAGGAAGCCTCCAAAAGGAGACACTGTATTGGATATTTTCCCATTTTGTACTAAAATGAGTATCTTGGCTGGGAAAGACTGTTTTAATACATAGTTTTGTGTTTATATAGTAAGGTAAATATTTCTTACTAACCACCTCGTTATAAAATGCAAACTTAGTTATCATTAAGTTCTAGAATTAAATCCGAAGTCCCAAATGACTACCACCACTGTGAACTAGATATACCTTACAGCTGATGTGTGCCCTTCTCCCCTTTTTTCTGACAGACCCACCAGTCATCATTTCACTAGCTGAAAGGCACTAAATAATCTTGTTCCTATTACCACAGGGACCTAATAGCTCCAAGTCAACAGATAATGGTTTCTTGACTTTGACACGGAGAAATATATCAAGTTATCAGAGGAGGTCTTCATAATTGCAGAAGGGCTTTACTTGCTTGACTTTTTGAGAAATGAAATTATGTTTTCCAATAGTCATACCTAGCACTGTACCTGACAGAGGAGATGATCAATACATCATCATAAACCCAGCAAGCATACCATAATGATGGTTTGCACTTGTATTGTCATACAAAGATTAACAAATGCATTATATCTATCCCATAATGAAGATAACTGGGTAAAGCTCTGTCACTCTTATGGAAACACAAAGGTCACTGTTTATAAGAAAAAATTTCAAGTTTGCACTTAAAGGAAAATTAAAAACCACACTGGCCAGGTGGTTTTCACAGGATAATATACTCTATTTGAAACTGAGAAAAGAAACAATATTGATGTCCCATTCTTAAAAATTAGATTTTCCCCCAAAAAAAGATACTCCTGGTGCTGAGTTCTCCTAAAACTGTAAAATGTATATTAAAATGAAAACAATACCAAAAGTGGACAGCTCCACATGAAATGAGAGAACTTGCTTCCCTAACACAATTCAGAAAGAACCCTGATTTCCCCACCACTGAAATCTTAAGTTTTATTGGGCTAATGATGCTCCACTCTCCCTACTCTGTTGTTAGTGGCCAACAAATGTTAACATTCCTGATCTTTTTTCCATCCAATTAAAGAACTACGTTGGTGATGAGACAGAAAATGAACAAATTAAATGTAAATAACTTCATTTTCAGAAAGTTTGATTTTTTTCATTACTTCAACTTTGAAAATTAAATTTTTGAAGTGTTTCTAATAATAATGGAAAAATTCTGTTTGAGAAAACTGATACCTTCTTTTAATGTACCAAAGTATAGGAATTTCAATTATTTTATTTGGTTTGTGGTCATTTTTATTAACAGAATTAACACAGAAAATAACTTCAAAATTAAGCCTAGAACATGAGATAAATAACCATATTTCTGTGAAATGTCCATGAGGCAAATGTTATCCAAACATCTTAGATTTCTATGATTCATTATTGCTGAAGAGTCACTTCAGAGACAAATTTTTTGTTTGTGACATCTTACTACTTGATATCAAGGGTAGTTATCAGAAGTATTAAGACTTGTTTTCAGTTGTATTATTTTAATGCGTTTAATGTATTTAAGATAATTCTATTAATGTATATGTTTTCTGAGGAAATCTTAACACCAGAGATTACTTAAAAGTGAAAAAATATATAATTTGAATGAAACTGACTGATGTTAAAGGGTCCCTTCCAAAAGTGAAATTCTGTAAATCGATAAACTTAAAATGTTTTATTACTAGGCATTTGTCATAAAAATATAACATTTAATTTCTTATCTAATAGAATATTTGTATATTATACGTACTATGGGGTTTTCCCTAGCTTACTCTTTTGAAAGAAAAAAATATTTTGGCTCTCCGGAACTGAAAATAATGAAAATGTTGTTTACTATGAATTGTTTAAAAAAAAAAGTATAAACATATGACCTTGGACATTTGAGGCACAAAATCCCTGACATGACAGCAGAGGTACATGAGACACTTAACACACACAGGTCCTTTCTATCATGTCACATGACAACTTGTAAGATTTTCTTGGTAATACTCATGCAATATGCATAAATGATATGGTTGTGATTCAGCAAAATCTGAGATTGCAAGCAAGGAAAAAATTAGGTGATCCTGGTAGGAAGGAAAGCTTCAAGTCCTTTCCTTCTTTCCCTTGAAAGCCCTAAGAAAGCGTGCCTTCTTCCACATGAGGCAGAAGGGCTAAAGCTCAAAACTAGGATAACAGTTGACTGTATTAATTGGCCATCAGTTCCTGACAGCTCCTTCATTTCACACAAGGGTTAACCTTTGTTTAGTGACATAAATTTCATGTGTTTTCATGCAATTAAAAAACATCTATAAAAGTCCAGTAAAGGCATAACCAATTACATGCAAACTGCGACACATCTTATTTTCAACAATTTGAACACGTTAATTTATATCACATATGTACAAAATGTTTAAACGGAAATAAAAGCATTCTCTTAAATTATAGATTTTAGTATAAAAATTTTCTTCTTGTAGGGAGCTTTCAACTTCCAATCTCAAGCAAAGGCTTCTGGTTTTTGCAGTGCTCGCCATCGGGGGTGCACCCCTAGGAGGGAGGAGGGGGGAGGGAGGGAGAAGTTGACCACAGCAGGTCCAGGCTGTAAACACTGAGGACTGGGCTCTTTCCAGAGAACAGGGCACCGCCATATCCAGCCGCTAGCCTCCATTCAGAGTCCACTGCAGGTTTACAGTCAGCATTGTAGTCTGTCTGGCCCTGGGGGCTACTTCTAATAGTCTTCTATTGGAGCTAACTCTGGCATGAGGTTTACAGATATATTCGTATACAATCTATCAACCAGAATTTTTGGTGAATATATTAAATTGTTCAGCCCATCGATGTACTGACGCTCTTTAGAATACCTTAGTAATTTATACCTATAGTGTTAGAGGAAAGAAAGAGTAAAACATGTTCAAACAGAATACTGATGAGGAATACATTCCATGTCAACTTAAAATGTAAGCATTTAAAACTCTTACCATTTTTGGTTTTTGTTCATAATTTGGAATCATGGTTTAGAGATTTTTAATTATCATTTTTACTAGTCAAAATATACCACATGAAAAAAGTCATTTTGCATTCTTAGACCTCCCTAAGAAACTAAATGTGTTATGTATATATGAGGAAAACACTTTCTCGGGGCTGGCACTGTGGCATAGCAAATAAAGTCACTACCTGTGATGCCAGCAACCCTTATGGGCATGGGTTCCAGTCCCAGCTGCTCCACTTCCAATCTAGCTCCCTGCTAATCGCCTGGGAAAAGCAGTGGAAGATGGCCCCAAGTGCTTGGGCCCCTCCACCCAACTGAGAGACTGGGATGAAGCTCCTGGCTTCAGCCTGGCCCAGCAGACAAATGACTGTGCTCTGACTTAAAAAATAAACCTTTAACAACATTTTTTCAAATAGTTTACTGAATTCTTTGTAATGTGGATGTATATGGGTATATCTTTAGAATGAGGACAAAAGTGCTTTCCTTCCATAAAAAAGTTCCCTTCAAATTTCAGGGTGCAATTTTGTACTTTGCACATATTAAATATCATTGAAACCTTAGAATCTAAACTTACCGTCCTAAAAATTGGACTTCCCCTCGATGGTGATGAGGAATAGACTTGTACTTTCCCAAGTCTCCCTCTGGTCGGGTTACATTATATCCAGCATATTGAACTCTACAATATAATATATGGAAATGAAAATACAAAGAAATAAAATCTCACCAAAAATGGATGTTGAGTAAAATTTTAAAATGTAAAAGAATGGCCAAATATGTATGCTGTCAATAATTTCAGAAGCCACTCAATGGACAAAACAGAATTTAGGAACATCAAATTTTCCATGCTTTCATGGAATACACAAGAATGATTTATCTACCAGAATGAAACTTACAGAAATTCTATTAAGCAATTTATATCCTAACATACCTGTTCCAAAGATCGTCATCTTCTCCTCCCCATCCCCAGAAGGCATTAGGAAAACCATTGATCTTTCTGAATTGTTCCACTGTCAGTCCACTTACACCACCAAAAAACTCTTTGTATGGAAGACTGAAAGAAAGCAGATACATCAAGCTAAACACAAAACCAGACACTGCCTTAATGCAACCAAGTTTTCAATCTTTCATGTACTTTACAAGTCTACCTCCCTGTTTTCTGTATAAACACATTATGTAGTATTTTGTAAAATATAAACTATACTAAGAAACAATATTTTCATATTCCAGAGAAACAAAGAAAAACATTTGTAGTAGAAATTTATATACTTCAAGGAATAACTTGTCTGACTTGACTGTCAAGGAACAGTTTTGTTTCGTTTTTTTTTTTTTTCTTTATACTATTTGCTGAAATCTTTACTCAACAGTTAATCATGTGTATAAAGTCAACTGAAGATGGATCTCAAAGAGTGGGAATAAGAGAGGTGGAAGATTGTAACTGTACAGCTGTATACATGCCTACAGATTCCCGTCTAAGGATACAGTTTAAAAATTTGCCATGGGACCTCAAATCGCATTAAGCTGGGTGGTAAAAATGCCATTTTGTGTGTTACAGTAAACATATAGGTAGGATTAAATGTTAAAGTGATCATATAAATAGGATCAAGTGTCTGGTAATAATAAAGATAGGATTAAAAAAGGGAGAATGTTCCAACCTGGGAAGCAGTCCACACAGCTTTAAGTAGCACTCTAACCTCAGAATTAGTCCTTAAGGTATTCTGGTCTGGTCTGGCTGAAAAGCCCACAAGAGCATTTCAGGCACAGAAAGTCAACACACTGTGGCAAAAAAATGTTCTACATGAAGGATCTCTGTGAGTGAGACACCGGTGGAAACATGGGGCCATTAAAGAAGGATGTATTTTTCTCTAAAGGGATGAAAGAACTTTCACTTCACTTATGGCCATATATAAATACTAATGGAGATCGTGGATTCAAAAGACTTCTATAGCCTAGAGAACTCATGTGAAGAGCCTCAGGTGTACACTGACCTTATAAGTGTTAATTTAACAGGAGTCACTGTGCACTAATTTCCCATGCAGGACCTCTTCCCTTAATGAGTTAACTGTAAAATTTGTTTTCAGTTTGTGTGAATGTGTACATATTGTTGAAATCTTTAGTACAGAGTTGGTCTTTTGTGTACAAAGTTAACTGAAAATGAATCTTAATGGAGAATGGGACTGGAAAGGGAAGAGGGAGGTGGAGGAGGGGTGAGTTGTGGGTATGATGGGAAGAATAACTATGTTCCTGAAGTTGTACTTATGAAATCTGTATTCATTCAACAAAAGGTTTGAGTCTTTTAAAGCACTGAATTTTTTTCCCAAATTGCGCAGTATTTTCACAACTATAAGTGAACTTGATTAAATATAGCATTAACTGTCAATGTTAACTGTTGCTATAATTAAAGCAATATTTACTATACAAAAAAGCATATCTAGCATTTAATTCTGAAATAACTAGCTGCTTGTTCATATCTTAAGTATCTTATGAATATAATTCAAACATAATATTTAAAAATACTTTCAGTGCAGTAATGTTTAGAAAAATAATTTGGCCGGTGCCGTGGCTCAACAGGCTAATCCTCCGCCTTGCGGCGCCGGCACACCGGGATCTAGTCCCGGTCGGGGCACCGGATTCTGTCCCGGTTGCCCCTCTTCCAGGCCAGCCCTCTGCTGTGGCCCGGGAGTGCAGTGGAGGATGGCCCAGGTGCTTAGGCCCTGCACCCCATGGGGAGACCAGGAAAAGCACCTAGCACCTGGCTCCTGCCATCGGACGAACGCGGTGCGCCGGCCGCAGCGCGCCGACCACGGCGGCCATTGGAGGGTGAACCAACGGCAAAAGGAAGACCTTTCTCTCTGTCTCTCTCTCTCACTGTCCACTCTGCCTGTCAAAAAAAAAAAAAAAAGAAAAAAAAATAATTTAACTTTGAAATAACGTCTTAAATTTGAATTTTGTTTCTTATTCTTCCCTAAATTCATACTCCAAGGAATCTGCCAAACTATGCAATGTTTCTAAACTACATTTTTAATCATACAGATTGGTTTCCTGACATAAAGGCAGAATCCCCTGACCTGCATTCCTGAAGAAATTACTGTGGCCTAGAAGGTGCTACTAGGGAGTGGCGGGCCACAGCCACTGGAGGGGTGAAGCCAACATGCGGCACCAGCATCCAAAGTGCAGCTGAGGGAACTCGGCTAGGACTACAGCAAAGTGTTGCACGGTAAGAGGGGCACACGCCTCACATTGTCAAGGGGGGAAGAAATGCTGTCTGCCCACCAGAACTTGAGTGGGCTGAGGAACCAGATGGAGTTGGGATGGCAGGAGAAAGCACTCTGGTCCCAGCCCAGGCTAACAGTGCCCCAGGACAGTAACAGCAACCTGGAGCCTAAAGGCTGCATCCTCTCCAGGGGACTTCCTGAGGCCCCTGTCTGGGAGCTTAGTGTTCTTCTAACACAACACAGGGGTTGCCTGGGACCTGCAGTGTTCTGGACAGGGTTCTCTGCCACACCAGGTGGATTATTCTTGCTCAGGCCAGCAAGTCATCACCCAAGTATGAATAAATGAGAGTATGTGACATATGTAAGTCAGCAAGCATATCCATTCCTCTTGCTGTTCTGCTTAAGTTTGCACGATATACAGAATGGCAAACGCTGAGATAAAATGAACGTACAATAAACTAAAGAATGGAAAAGGGAACTCAACAAGCTCAAGTCTTCCAGTGTTCCTGTCACAGTGCCCAAAATGGGACACTAAATCTGGCAGCAGTGTAAACTTACACTGCAGAGCAGAGGGCTTCCCAGTTCCGAGCTAGTGCCAGGGGGAGGGATAGCAGAAGAAGCCCACCTGCGTTAAGCACTCTGAAGTCACCTTCAGAGACAAATTCAACTAACCAAGTGCTATACCTCTAAGTGTGGGAACCAAAAACTCAAACCTCTACGTAAGGAACCACTCAGATAGATGACAAAGCCTGCTCTCTACATCTTGGCTCCCTAGCAGGATGGGTTGTAGCTAAGATACTGTTTAGGCTCCTGAGTTTAGGTTTGGTACCTAATGCTGCTACCAATTCAGTTCTACTCATAGGGCTTTGTAAGAATACTGTAGCACATCAAGAACAGGCTGCACTACTCACATGTACATGTATTTATCCAGCTTTGCAGCAAAATGACGGGGCATTTCTCCACATCCGTAATAGTTGCGATCATTTTCTGGTAGATGATCCACATCATGGAAGATGACACAGTCCCAGCCATTGTCTTTCATGGCCTCTTTGAAGCCCACATTGAAGAGCATCGCACGGTTAAAAGGCTGTGTGCCAGTCTACACAGGGCAAAACAAGTGGGGAAACAGAAATGCCATGTCATCTTATTTTCTATGTGTGTTTAACTTGCTGAGTCATAGGATAATAATTACACCCAAATAGTATAAGTAATAAACATACTTTATGATTTTGAAATACAATTTACCACGTTATCATAAACTTGGATAGTAATTTTTTCTATTTTATTCAATCTATTAGAACATAATCATTTATAATTTATTCTCTACTTCAAATCCATAGATAATTTATGATCAGAAAGAAATTAATCATCAAAATATAACATAGGTTTTATTTATGGTGGCTTTCTGTATGCCATAAAGACTAAACAAAGAAGGAAGTTAAGAGGGACTCGGTGACCCTTGATGTAACAAAGCTGAGAGACCTAACTTTGTACTGCTAATGCTTATAATAAAGGCCAACATTTTAGAGAAAAAAAAAACTGCAGTTTCTTAGACAAAATCTGCTTCCTTTATTACTGAGCACTTTAAGGGACAGAAAATAGGAGTATATGACACAGAACCCAACCACCTACATTGCAACCACTTTCCTTCGTTTTCCACTGAAAATATATTAAGGTACCTGGCAATGTTTCATTGCACATCTAAAGAGAATTAGCACTTACTGATATCTTAATATTTCTCAATCATTTCTAAAATATATAGAAAGATTATGACACAAGTGAATGAGATACAAGGTAGCCATCATGGGAGTTCTGCCTCAAGAGTGAAAAAATCTTTGTTACCTCAAATTAGTGCAAGACCCAGGACTAAATAATTTTTTACAAGTGAAATGGAGACAAAAAGGAAGTTAAATAACATTATTTTACATCAACATAAGCTTTAACAAACTAAGGTTTTAAAAATTGTTCTTTAAAAATGTGGACATCAGGGCTGGCAGTGTGGCACAGCGGGTTTAAAGCCCTGGCCTGAAGCACCAGCATCCCATATGGGTGCCAGTTCTAGTCCTGGCTGCTCCTCTTCTGATCCAGCTCTCTGCTATGGCCTGGGAAAGCAGAAGATGGCCCAAGTCCTTGGGCCCCTGCACCTGCATGGGAGACCTGAAAGAAGCTCCTGGCTTCCAATTGGCACAGCTCTGGCCATTGTGGCCATCTGAGGAGTGAACCAGCAGATGGAAGACCTCTATATCTACCTCTAACTTTTAAATGTGGACATGATATTTAAAGTTTGTAAGTGAGTTCCAGCATAATCCATCTCCATTCCCCAAGAGCAATGCATTCCAACTCTTCAAGCTGTTTAAAATATTAAGGTAAATACCAGAATAGAGTCATAGAAGTTCTAGTATTTCTCGCCTCCTTAACTTTAGCCATGGTGTTGACCTACGATAATGGAAGGGTTGAGCCACCACACAGACTCCCTCCATTCTCCTAATGCACAATCATTTCAGACTTCTTAGTGAAGCCATTTACCTTGTTAGACTTTACTGTAAACATTTCTTTGGGACACAGTATGAAGTGAGGTTTTCTATGTAGCTCTTACTAGATGGGGGCACGCCTGTTGGGCCTGTTGTAGGAGTAACGTCTTCTCCATCACTCAGGCCCAATTCCCACTACCCTCACCTCCTGCTCCAGCCTGAATCAGTTGCTCTCTGGACGTCCATGACTGTGCTCACCCCCTAGACCATCCATGTCTTCCACTTGTCTAGTGGCTGTGGTGCACCTCAGTAGCTTTCTAATAAGAGCACATGGAAACCACTGTGCGTGCACACACGCACTCAGTGACAACCTCACTCTTGATAGTTTTCAGTCGGGAATTTTATACCCAAATTACTTTAACCTAGGGACAGACATTCGCCCTGCGGTTAAGCCACCAGCTGGGATATCTGTAACCCGTAACATCTGCATGCCCCATCAGGGCTTGTGGATTCAAGTCCCAGCTCCACTCCCCATTAGCAGGAAGCTTCGATTGGGACTTGAATAATGTGTACCCTGAGAGACCACAGGGGATGGCTCAAGTAATTAGGTCCTTGTTACCAGGTGGGAGTACTGGATTGAGTTTCTAACTCCCAAATTCACAGGCATTCACAGCAACTGGAGGTGTTCTCTGTGTTGCTCCTCCTTTTTTTGGGGCAGGCAGAGTGGACAGTGAGACAAAGGTCTTCCTTTTCCGTTGGTTCACCCTCCAATGGCCGCTGCACCGCGCTGATCCGATGGCAGGAGCCAGGTTCTTCTCTTGGTCTCCCATGGGGTGCAGGGCCCAAGCACTTGGGCCATCCTCCACTGCACTCCCGGGCCACAGCAGAGAGCTGGCCTGGAAGAGGAGCAACCGGAACAGAATCCAGTGCCCCGACTGGGACTAGAACCCAGGGTGCGGGCACCGCAGTCCTCCTCTCTTGATTTCTCTCCTCCCTGCCTCTGCCTTTCAAAAAAATAAATTTTAATAAATGTAGATCCACTATAGAAGTATATTTTGAAGTTTTAGAATACAAGATTAAAATGGTTATGTTAGGGAAAATGAAAAATGATTGATCGTTCCTAGTAATACTTAACATCTACAAGATTCTGAAATCCTGTCTTTAAAAATTGAGAGGTGGGGGCCAGCGCTGCAGCTCAATAGGCTAATCCTCCATCTGCAGTGCCTGCACCATGGGTTCTGTCCCAGTTGCTCCTGTTCCAGTCCAGCTCTCTGCTGTGGCCCGGGAAGGCAGAGGAGGATGGCCCAAGTGCTTGGACCCTGCACCCGCATGGGAGACCAGGAGGAAGCACCTTGCACCTGGCTTTGGATCAGCGCAGCATGCCGGCCATAGTGGCCACTTGGGGGGTGAACCAACAGAAAAGGAAGACCTTTCTGTCTGTCTCACTGTCTAACTCTGCCTGTCAAAAAAAAAAGAGATCGATCTTCTGCTTTTCCCAGTCCATAGCAGAGAGCTGGATTGGAAGTGGAGCAGCCAGGACTCGAACCAACACGCATATGGGATGCCAGCACTGCAGGCAGTGGCTGTTACCTGCTACGTCACAGCACCGGCCCCAAGAACTTTCTTATTCTGTTAACTCATAGTCCAGATCCACTGAGAGTATTTTTTTGTTTTCGTTTAAAGATTTCCTTTGTTTCCTCCATGTCTCTCTTTTCTATACCCCCCCCCCTTTTCTTTTGTCATCTTGTGGAGCCTTCCTTCAAAATCTGGGGATCCGTGGGGCTGGCAATATGGCACAGTGGGTTAAGCTGTCACTTACGTTCTGGGTCATGTCCTGGCTGTTCCACTTCTGATCCAACTCCCAGCTAATGTGCCTGGAAAAGCAGAAGAGGGCCCAAGTGTTTGGGCCCCTGCCACCCACATGGGAGACCTGGATAAAGCTCCTGGCTTCTGTCTGGCCGATGCAGCCACCCAGGGAGTTAACCAGCAGATCTGTCTCTCCCTCTCTGTAACCTGACTTTCAAAATAAGTCAGTCTTAAAAGTCATTAAAAAAAAAAAAATCGGAGATCCCCGACTACCTATTCACGTGTGAGAAGACACTAAAAAGCTGAGGGACTCTCCCGATAAGTAAACAGGAGGTGTTACGCTTGACTCGAACACAGATAATCAAAACAGATTACAGACAAAAGGTACATACCTCACCCAGTGTCCAAAAGTGCGCAGCTCTCACAAGGGCAGTGCCCTTCCTGTTCCAGACCAAAACGTGCCAACAATACTTGACCTCCAGTAACTCATGTCTCCTATCCAACTCACCAGCAAATCACACCACGTTTAAACCTACCTCCGCCTCTGGGACGGTAGCCTGCCAGCATCGGCATCTGCTACCTGGACAGCTGTGTGCTTGGATCATGCCCCGTCCCACTGCTGCCAGAGTCCTCTTCCCACTCCATGAGGCAGACTGTCATTCCTCCAATCAAAACCCTCCAGTGGCCCCGTCCTTTAGTACTTGTTTTTCTCCCCATTGCTCCAGTTTCCTCCCCAGCGGCCACCTCCACCTGCTGTTCTGGCGACACTCGATCCTCTGCCCGCCCAGAGCACACTCCCTCCACACCAGCACGGCTTGCTCCTCAGCGTCATTCAAGGCTGTTCTGCTCTGATCTCGCCCCAGAGAGGCCTTGCCCGTCTCTCTGCCCTCCCTCAGCCCTGGTCATGAGCGCTACCTGACATACTGTGCAATTATTTACCATCTGTTTTCTCCCCAAACTGGAGGAGGCCTCATCAGGTTTGTTCACTGCACGAACCCCTTTGTGCATGAAGGAAAGTGGGCCACAGAGGGGTGTGGTGAGGAATGGGCCTTTTCCTCTGGACACCTCCAAATACTAGATCCGGATCTCCTCCCTGGGGCTAATCTGCTTCTCTAAGGAAGATCTCACGTTCTGCCACCTTTAGGGGGTTGAGGGGTTCACACCTGACTGCTGGCTTCAAAAAGCCAGACAGGGTAAAGGCCCGAGGGTCCCCTGGGTCAGACAGCAGGATAATTTAATCCCCTCGTCCTCAAACCCCACAGCACAGCCGTGCGACCAGAGTCAGGAGCTGCTCTGGCAAACTGTCTTCACAGGATAAATTCTTCCTTTTCTACAACAGAGCGACTGCCTGGTAATGCACGCAAAGACGAGGACCTGAGGGTTGGGCTGTTAAAAAGCTAGATTATAAAACACTCTCTCTGCTCTTGTCCAGTGCTTCAGCCTGTTTCCTAAGCCAGCTTTCAAGTGCTGAGATTCTTGGGGGTTTGTCCAGCAAACGGACCCCATCCTTCACCATTGGGTCTGAACACCCCCTGCCCTGCTCGGGCTGCCACGCCCCCTCTGCTTCAGCACTGCCAGCAGGTGAACTCTCCAACCACAGCTCTCTCGCTGTCCTTGTCGATTAATAACAGATATTTTCTCTCATTTTAGGATGTTGGAAAGAAGAAGTAAACCCACATGTAATCCTCCATATTGAACCAGGATTTCTGAGCTGCTCTTCACCTGCTTAGCACGTCTCTGGGCATTCATCTAGCAGAAAAATTACTCTCCTGTTTCATACTGATCAACGCTGAGACCAGTCTTAAGAGGCTTGAAAATAAAAATATGGGTCCTAGTCACACTGTTAAGACTTCTTCATTACATTCACAAAATCAGTCGGTGCTGCTGACCTCTCGGGAGAATATGCCTTTAAAACTGGGTAATTTGTCTCCCAACACATTTCAAAAATGGCAAACTAGCAATTGATAAAAGTGACCTAGAAAGCTATAAGATAGTAGATAAAAATTTTTGTTATCAGATTTTAAAGGTCAATTTTTTAAGAACTAATTCCAATTCTTGTCAAACTATTCAAGATAACTGAAAGGGAAAGAATCCTCCCAAACTCCTTTTATGAGGCCAGCATCACCTTAATTCCAAAGCCAGAAAAACACACAACACAAACTACAAACCAATACCACTGATGAGCATAGGTGCAAAAATACTAGCCAACTGAATCTACCAAGACAACAAACATCCTTCTCCCGGACCCAGTGGGATTTATCCCTGGTATGTAGGGATGGTTCAACATTCACAAAGCAATATGATACACCACATTAACAAACTGCAGAAAAAAACATTATTTCAACAGATGCAGAGAAAGCATTTGATACAATACTTTTTTACGATGAAAACCGTAAGAAAAGTGGGTATGGAAGGAACATTCCTCAGTACAACCAAGGCAATTTATGACCAACCCACAGCCAGCATCTTACAGAATGGGAAAAGTTGGAAGCATATCTACTAAAATCCAGAACCAGACCAGGATGCCCACTCTGACTACTGCAATTCAGTATAGTACTAGCCAGAGTTATTAGGCAAGAGAAATAAAGGGATATTAATTGGAAAGAAGGAAGTCAAATTATCTCTGTTTCCAGACAAGATAACTATATATAGAAGGGAACCAAAAGACTCCACTAAGAGACTCCTGGAACTTAGAGAGTTTGGTAAAGTTGCAGGATTTAAAATCAACAACCTTGGTGTATATAGACAATGCCATGGCTGAGAAAGAACTTGTAAGATCAGTCCTATTCAAAATAGCTACAAAAAATGTAAATGCCTTGGAATGAGTATAACCAAGAAGTTGAAAAACCTCTACATGAAAATTACAAAACATTAAAAAAAACACATAAATAGAAAAATCTTCCATTCACATGGACTGGAAAAACTATCAATGTCCATATAACTGAAAGCAATTTATAAATTCAATGCAATCCCAATACCAATGAAATTCTCAGATCTAAGAAAAAATGATGCCAAAATTCATATGGAAATACAGAGACCCCCAAATAGTTAAATCAGTCTTTAATAACAAAAAGCCAGAAGCATTACAATACCACATTCCAAGACATATTATAGGGCAGTTATTATCAAAACAGCGTGGTACCAACACAAAAACAATAAACCAATGGAACAGAATTGAAACCCCAGAAATCAAGCCACATATCTACAACTGTCTAATCTTTGACAAAGGAGCCAAAATCAATCCCTGGAGAGCAGTCTCTTCAAATGCTGCTGGGAAAACTGGATCTCTGTGTGCAAACCCGAAACTCACACCTTATACAAAAATCAACTCAAAATAGATCAAGGACCTGAATCCATGACCTGATACCACCAAACTACTAAAGGCCAATAATGGGGAAAACTCTGCAAGACACTGGCATAGGCAAAGACTTCTCAGAAAAGACCCCAGAGCCACAGGCAATCAAAGCAAAAATAGACAAATGTGATTACATCAAGCTCAGAAGCTTCTGCAGTGCAAAGAAAATACTCAGCAAAGTGAAAAGGTAACTGACAGAATGGGTGACAATATCTGCAAACTATGCAACTGATAAAGGATTAATATCCAGAATCTATAAATAGCTCATGAAACTCAACAACAAACAATCCAGTTAAGAAATGGGCAAAAGACTTGAGCAGGCATTGTTCAAAAGAGGAAATTCAAATGGCAAGCAGAGACATGAAAACATGCTCAGGATCACTAACCATCAGGGTAATGCAAATCAAAACCACAATGAGTTTTCACATCACCCCAGTCAGAATAGCTCTGATACAGAGATTAGCAAATGCTGGCAAAGATGTCAAGAAAAAGGTGCCCTAATCCACTGCTGGTGGGAATGCAAACTAGTACAGCCATTGTGGAAAACACTGTGGAGATTCCTCAGAAATCTGAAAATAGATCTATGTAAACCCAGCCATCCTACTCCTGGGAATTTACCCAAATGAAATCAGCATATGAAAGTTATCTGTACCCTATGTTAATTTAGCTTAATTCACAATAGCCAAGATATGGGATCAACCCAGAGGTCCATCAACCAATGACTCGATAAAGAAATGTGAGAGTAGCATCCCATATGGTCTCCAGTTCGAAACCTGGCTGCTCCACTTCCCATCAAGCTCCCTGCTATTGCATCGGGGAAAGTAGCAGAAGAGGGCAAGTGTTTGAGGCCCTGTACCCACAAGGGAGACGAGAAAGAAGCCTCTGGCTCCTGACTCAGCCTGGCCCCGCCCTCGCTGCTGCAGCATGTGGAGAGTGAATCAGCACATGAAAGATCTCTATCTCTCCCTAACTCTACCTTTAAAGAAATAAAATCTTAAAGTTGAGAGATGACTTTTTGAGAACAAAAATTTTGAAAAGTATGTTCACACTAGTATACAACTCCTAGTTTTTTTCCAGCACTACCACCAGGGTCTCATTCAGATATCTCTGATTGCCTAATGAGGTTGATCCAATATTAATTTTCAAAGCTAGCCAGCAATTACCCCTAGTATAAGGAGCTTTTCGATCAAGAATTACATATGGACACAGGCATTTGGCCTAGAGAATAAGATGCCAGACTAAGACACCTGCTTCCCACATCAGTGTACCTGGGTTCATTTCCAGCTCTGCTTCCCAGTTCCAGCTTCCTGCCAATGCAGATATTGGAAGAAGCAGTGATTTAGTCCCTGCCACCTAAGGAGACCTGGATTATGCTCCTGGATCTAGCCCCGGCTGTTGCAGGCTTTTGAAGGCTGAACATGCAGATGGGAGATACCCCTCTCTCTCTCTTGCAAACAAAAATGTATTATTTACATTCAATTGTATATATTTTAAAAAGCCCTTCATTTTCTGCAGTTAAATCCGTGGATCATAACCTGCACCACCCTTTCAAAAGTAAACACTGGAATGTAACTCAGGGGATTTTACATGCTTCTATATACCCGAGAGTAGGACTTTGAGTTGCACTCCAAAGCACACCAGTTGTAAGGATGGGGTATTGAGTCTCAATGCTCCTATATAGTCTAGATTGAAAAATAAGCTGTTCTTCAATTAAATGAAACTATAAGAAGTTTTCAGGAATAAAGCAAGCCTAATGAAAATATACAAACACACACTCCTAAAGCCACAGGAATATTTAATCCTGTAAGGTAAATACCAGCTGTACACTTATTTTAAAAATTATAGTGCGACAATTTAATGTTTAGTGTGTCATTAAGATGTATCAAGGGCTATCATACTAATGGCAAACATAACAGCTGATCAACTCACTTAACTACTATCAGAAAATTAAAATTATTACCAGAAAAACAGACTCAATACAAAATATAAATTTACCCAACTATGAAACCAAGCATCAGAGTTTCCTAATTAGTCTTAAGCTAATTGTTTTAGTCAAACTAAGAGCTTAAGTTCTAGGGAGGGTGGTTATCCGAGCAGTTCAGGCACTGGTTAAGATGCCTGTGTCCCACACTAGAGTGCATGGATTCAATGCCCTGCTCTGGCTCCTGACTTCAGCTTCCTGCTAGAACCGACCCTGGGAGGCCACAGTGATGGCTCAAGTCATTAGGTCCCTGCCACCGTGTAGGAGACCTAGACAGCAATCCCATCCCAGCCCCAGAGGCTGCTGTGAGCATTAAGGGCAGGAAGTATCAGACCTATCTCCTCTTTTGTCTCAATGCTTCCCCAATAAGTTTGTTTTCTTATTTTCTTTATAGTAGACTTGGTGATCATTTTGAAAAATATTCTCACCTGTTCGATGACATAAAAGGCAAATTCCAGGCGCTGTTTCTGGAGCATGGGAATCAGGTGCAAGAAAAAAATTGGAAGATGTTCATGGCGATTACGAAAAGGAATGAGAACTGCCACCTTTAAAACAAAAAAGCCACACGTAAGTCAACACAGAAACAAATCCTACAGGCAAAGGTAAAAACTGTTGTTTGAGAACTCCTGATGGTCTTAATGTCAAACCCTTTTGAATATTCTCACCAGAGATGTACTGCATTGGCCTTGGGAGTATAGGGAGGTATAAATGGGCCCTGAAGGCCGTTCTGAGTATTGTGCCCTTTATCCTGTGAACATCATGCATGGGAAATTATTGAAATATTTTAAAAGAGAAATCAGATTTGGTGATTACAAAGATTTCTGCAGTGGGAATATGGAGAGTAGACTGGAACAGACCAAAATGGATTTTGGTAAGAAATGGTTGGGAAATGCAAGCAAGAGGCAATGGGAGCTTAAACTAAAGTGAGGTGGAAAAGAAGAGAGGCATATGGATTTTTAAGACATTTAAGAGGTAAAGTGATCTGGTTATAGATTACATATGAGGAGCAAGGAACAGGATTGTCAAGAGTGATTTCCAGGTTTTAAATAGATCACAAACAACTTTCGGGATTTTAAATTGAATTCAGAAGAGGTTTCCTTGAGTATTTACCATCCTACACATAGTCTGACTTGCAGATATTTTGAGAAACAGAAAAAACCAAAATCTTCATACACAGGGCTCCAGCAAGAACCTACTAAAGGAACTCAGTCATATGAAAGAGTATCATGGAATATACATGAAATCTGGCAATATTACAGTGTTTATCAATATATGCACGTTCTTGATGTACTTTATAAATTTATTTCAGGGGTAGGATAATGTTCAGTTTAAAATGAAACTGATAATGAAGTTGTGGAAGACTGTTATAACAAGAAGGATCAAGTAAGCTGTGCAGACAAGAAATTTTTGTTCTCATCCAAGAAGTAAAAGTAAAACCTATTTATGGAAATGAAATTATTTCTCAGTACAAAGTTTCTTATATGATGAAACAACCACTTATTGGAACTCTCAAACTGAAGACTAAAATATACTACCTATAAAAAAAGTGATGAGAATAATTATCAATCATCACTTACTCAAATCCTCTATTTTCTGGATCCAAACTTTGTCATACAAGTTCTTCTTACAATTCAGGGTTTACCCTTGAAAAAGCTAAAGTGATTTTTAAATTAATTTTCTTGGCAATTTCTGAGCTAATCTGACCTTATCATAATTGTGAATTTGGTCAGAAATTAAATCTGTTTTCTACAGATCATAAAGTCCAAAATCATTGAATTTTCAAATAACAGTAAAACTATATCTAATATGGATTTTTAGATACAAAGCAAACTGATTATAAAATTATGTAAGAACATCAAGATTTATTAAAATTTACACTAAATAAATTTTACTAATGAATGTATAAATACAAAGAATTGAGAATACTTCAGTTTTCGACCAAATATTTTTAAAACCAAGACGTGACAACAGGTATTATCAACAGCAAATAATACTTACCTGTGAATTGCACATTACCAGGAGAGAAATGTTCTAATTATTAAATGCTTTATTTAAAAACAGAACAGGGATGGGCATTTAGCCTAAATGTAACACACTTGCACCACATACTGGAATGGCCAGCGTTCAAGTCCCTTCTCTGTTCCTGATTACAGTTTACTGCTAATGTATACTCTGTGATACCTCAAGTCCCTGGGTTCCTGCCAGTCATGTGGGGGACCTGGACTGAGTTCTTGGCTTCTAGTTTCAGCCCTGGCAAGCACTGGGGAGTGAATAGGAGGACTCTTTCAGTTTTTTCAAAATAAGAAACAAATGTCTGCTCTGACGCTAACGTTTTTTTCACATTCACAAGAGTTATTTCATATTTGGTGAATTGTGGGAACTAAGGAGCCCCTGGTGCCTCTGCCATTGCTACTACTTCAGACCTATTTAATTTGCCTGCAAAGCATCACTTGGTTCACATGTCTGAGGACCACGAGGCTTCCACAGCAACACAGTCTCAACATCCAGGACTTCCACTCAACCTGCAACACAATGACCACTACCACCACCACAGGAGATCCCTGTTGATTGGGGACTTATTGATGGGCTTTACTATCAACTGTTATCACATTCAAGGAATTTCTAAATCAATACAGCTGCCAAACCAGTTCATAAAATCCTAGGCTTACTCAATATAGGAAAATTATGAAAGGTAAAAGGACAGAGAGGAGTTGGGTGGCAAGTGCACACCCCTACCATCCCCGTGTCCTGCAGTGTATCAGTGAGACAACTTCTAGCAAAGTAAGGGTTGAGTTTCCCTTCCTGGTTTTGCATCTGACCACAAGCTGGCAGCCTATGACATACTGCAAATGGGCTAAAATAGCAGTTAAGCCAAATTATAGATATCTAAAGCTATTAAATGGCAGCATCCATATTAAAGACAGTCTGCATTAATTAAATACAATTAGGCTGAGTGATGCATTGATCATATAAGGATAACCCAAGGCAAAATCATAGACCCTAATACAATATTTTCTTCAATGAAGCATTTAAAATGTCAAGAATATTTTTTCACTTGAATAAGGAAACTGAGAATGTTGCAAGAGAAAAATAATTACCAGTGTCTTGGAAAATTCAAACGAGATGAAATCACATTGTAACAGCAAATATCTAAATTTTATTGAGATGTTATCAAAGATTGAGTGATATGCCTAAAGCACAATTTTTATTAGAATAAAGCTAAACAATATCTTAAAAATTCACTGTGCATGGTACTTATGACTACAGAATGACATTCTTGATAGTTTAAAAATGTATTGCCTAGGAAAAGACAAGTTCAATGTTCTGTAATCATTGATTTTGAGGTTTAATAGTCTTCATTTTAGGACATTCTTGTACATGCTTTAATTTGTTGTCTGAGCCACCCCCTTGTTAATACATCTCTAGTGAAGTTAAAACATCTGGTCATTATCCTCTGAAAAATCAACACTCCATCTTCCTAAAGCTCTCCTCACACAAAATCACCCTCTTCACTTTGCCCCCACTTCAAAATCTGAATTTATGCACAAATTCTTCCATTGCTTATTTTCTTCTACACATTCCATGAGGAGACAATCAAGAAAAATGCTTACCACATAAATTTCCCACCTAAATTTCTGTCTCACTTTCGAACTCAAAGCACCCCATCAGCTACAGCGTCCCTAAGTGACACAGCTTTGGATATGGCTACTTTCACAGTAGCATCTACTATCTGTCACTGACTCCAACCCAAGGAAGCAGTTTCTATGAAGCCCTCACTCTCCTACAGGGCTTGAAGTTCCATCTTTCTCTCTCTCTTTCCTCCCCGTACCTGTAGGAACAATTCTCAGAGCAGAGACACTTGATAAAAAGATGGGTTCTTGTCCTTTCCCATCGACAGAATCAGAACACCTGAGGACTAAGTCCAACAATCTCAGGCAGTTCTGGAAGAAGTGACGGACACCTCACTGAGAAACCTGGGACTGGAAATGTAACTGAAGGCTGGAGTAGTAACAGCATCAAGCAGCTGCCTGACTGGATGAGCCTGTAGGCTTTAGTAAGGCTAGTGGTTCAAACCCAACTCCTGAACCCTGGATGGAGATGTGGTATCTCCAGTAATGACCTGAAAAGCATTACCTTACCTTACCCCCTCCCAACCTCCCTTTTAAAAATAAGCTCATTTATTATGGTGTCCAACCTGTGCTGAAATCTTCTATTCAAACCTAAAGAATTCAGGAAAAGATCTCAGGTTCTAAGTAACTGGCCATCAATTAACTTGGTATTTTTTTTTTAACTTAAAAAAAGCTTTGAATATTTATCAAGTTATTGGCAGATATTTAACATAAATCTGGTTACTTCTTTTTTCTTTGTCAACTGTGTTCAAACTGTGTTAATAAAAATACTAAAGGGGCCAGCACTGTGGCATAGCTGTTAAAGCCGCCACCTGCAGTGCCAGCATCCCATATGGGCGCCAGTTCGAGTCCTGGCTGCTTCACTTTCGATCTAGCTCTCTGCTACAGCCTGGGAAAGCAGTGCAAGATGGCACAAGTGCTTTGGCCCCTGCACCCATGCGGGAGACCCGGAGGAAGCTCCTGGTTCCTTCCTTGGGATCAACACAGATCCAGCTGTTGCAGCCATCTGGGGAGTGAACCAGCAGATGGAAGACCTTTCTCTCTGTCTCTGCCTATCTGTAACTCTTTCAAATAAATAAATAAATCTTAAAGAAAAAAATACTAAAATGACACATAATTAGACTGTAAACACAAGGAGCGGGGCATGGGGGTAAATTATCTAATTAAATACAGCAAGTGCAGCAAACTTCTGAAGGCTCCCCAAAATTTCCCTCATACCTTTAGTTCCATAGCTCAGAAATAAAGACTCGGGGCCGGCGCTGTAGTGCAGCAGGTTAACACCCTGGCCCGAAGTGCCAGCATCCCATATGGGCACTGGTTCAAGACCCAGCTGCTCCACTTCCAATCCAGCTCTCTACTATGGCCTGGGAAAGCAGGAGTAGATGGCCCAAGTCCTCGGTCCCCTGCACCCACGTGGGAGACCCGGAGGAAGCTCCTGGCTTGGGATTGGCACAGCTCTAGCTGTTGTAGCCAATTGGGGAGTGAACCATCAGATGGAAGATCTCTCTCCTTCTCTTTCTGCCTCTCCTCTTTTTGTGTAACTCTTTCAAATAAATAAATAAATCTTAAAAAAAAAATTAAAGACTCTTAGAAGGTTTGCTAAAAGCTGAAGTAAGAGCAGTTTCATACAGTTCTTAAATAAAATAAGCCAATTTAAAAACCCCTGAATTAGTTTTCTCCTGAGAACTCCTTGCAATACCATAACCTACTGTTTCACAAGAAGTTTATACTCTACAAATATTTCTAAGTAGCTACTCGTGTGCTATACTACCTCCCAGAAAATAAGGAGGAAACAAATTATACAATTTTAAGGCTGTCTGATATAAACTGCTAAAAAAGGATAAGTACTAAATTATCAAAAACCAAATTATTCTACTAGTATGCTACTGCGTCTCCATCTGAGGGGTATGTTCTACAGGCAACTGTACTTCAAAAAGCTCATGGAAAAATGGAATTAAAAGATGTTTAAATTACTTCGAAAATATTTTTAAATCAAAGTATATGAGGTCTTCAAAAGTTTCAAAAAAAGTACATTATGAAAAAACTATGCATAGTTTTCAAAAATATTTTGCACCAAAATAAATACCTCTTAACTCCACTTTTCCTTGAGCTTTCTGAAGTCCCCTCAAAATGTATACAAGTACATGAGTATCAATTTCCACACACCCCACAGCCTTTGCGACAGAGTATGATTTTTCTTCCTTTAACATTCAACATACCACCCACATAATATCTTTAAAAAACTGAAATTTATGTAAATTGAGCCCTATTTTATACAGATGCAAACGTGAGGGAAATCAGTCTAGAACTATGAGAAGATTCACTTATTAAATGAATGTACTCTGGGAAACAGCATAAGGCAATTATGAAATAGGACAGTTTGCTAAAATTTGTACTGAAAGCCATTTATGCAGCTTCACAGCTTGTCTGAAGCAATGAGAAAGCTGAACATCTATTTATCATTTGTAACAAGGCCAAAAGCCATTTATTTGTCTCATAAAGTCAACTCAACAAAATTGTGTGTGGTGCTTACCGTGTACAAGACAATTCACTCTGCATTGGAGATACAGATATAAGTTATACGCAGCCTCAGACACACAGAGTTCAAGGTCAATAATTTCAGCGGCTCTTTTCCATTAGTTTTATAGCAAATAATGGTCCTTTTTATCAGTAATGTTTTTGTTGGCACTAACATACTAATATGTTAGAATACCAGTTTTTTAAAAGAGAAATTGAAAACTGCTTTCAGATTAGGTTACGACACAATCCTTAGGATATGGCATTTGATATAATCATTTGTGGTTTCCATTAGAATTAAGTAAATGCCATTTTCACTCAAGCATTACGTGAATATGCACCTACCCAACTTCACAGTAGTGACAGTAACTCTGATTTAAATTACATTTTACTTTTTTTTAAAGCAGCAGAGGCAGACCCACCCACTTAGTTTTCCAAACTATACACTGAATAGAACTGACACATCAAAAACATCAAAGGCTTGTGCTCCACCTTCCGAAACAGCGGGCCTGCCGTGACCTCCAAGCAGCCACTTCAGAATAGCTGGACTCAGAAACAGAGCTTGAAAATGCCAGTGCCAACCCCAACTAAAAATCAAGACGATAATATACTCTGAGTTCTCACGGTTCCAGAAATTGGTGGGGCTCTGCATGGGGTATCAATATCATCAGGGACACACACAGGAGACAAAAGAATCATAGTCTCTCTTACTACAGAATAAAAAATCTATTTCCCAAACCAAATTCAAGGTTGGTATTTTTTAATCAGGGACTCCAGGGGACGGCATGCATGAGCATATAGTTTGTAGACGCATGAGAAGGTACTTATGGTCTTCACAAGTGTACCATGGAATCCCATTCAGACTATAAATACCTATGCCTTAGATCATACACATTTTAATCCTTAAATTCAACAAGACTCAAAGGTATTTCACTCTACATCTTGAGTCAAGCATTTTTTCCTCAGAGGCATAGTAATAACTCACTTTTCTTATGAAAAAAATGTGCCTCACCTTCCATCTGGGTTTACAATCTTTAGGCCTCCAGTGACCTCCTGGCTCAATATCTAAATCCTTGGAGAAGAGTTGATGAATTTCATCAAAACTGACTTCACTTACATTGACATTGAGAAATCCTCCTGTAAGTCAAAAATGTGAATAACTGTGTTAATATTTTTGGTGTGAAAAATGCATGTAAGACAAACAACAATCAGCAGGGTGATAGCATAACTTAGTTATCAAGACAGTGTGGTTTACTGCTGTTGTCACCATCCAATTATTAACAGCACACCCAGTTCCTTTTTAGTTTACATGAAAATTTATATGCTCACCTTACTCCATTTGGTAAACCAGGTAAAGAAAATAAAATCCTTTAACCATTTTACTTTGGGGTAATATAACTGGATATTTTAATATCCTTCAGAAAATAGCACATGTATTGTAACTTAGCATATTATTGCAATTAATTATTCAAGTATTTTTAAATTCAACATTTTCAACAAATGGAATACGATGGCACAGTACTTAAGATTGACTGGAAGCTGAACCCTAGCTTCCACTCGGGAAATTATTTAACCTCGCCGTGACTCAGCATCCTCCTCTGTAAAGAAGAATAGCAACGCCTGCCTCCAAAGGTGGTTGCAACCATCAGATAAAGTACAGCCAGTCCCTGCATATACATGTTCTGCAACTTCACATGTCTGGAGAAAAAAAAGTTGCATCTGTACTAAACATATATAAGCTTTTTTCCCTCGGCATTATTTCCTGAACTACATAGTATAGCAGCTATTTATATAACCTTTATATTGTATTAGGTATTATAAGTAATCTAAAGCTTACAAGAGGATGTGACATGTTACAAATATTGTACCTTTTTATGCAAAGCCCCTGATCACTCTCAGATTGGGGGGGGGGGGCCAAGGTTTGGAATCAATTACCTGTAGATACCAGGGACAACTGTAGTCTGTGTGAAGGATCTAGTACTAGTTACTAGGAGCCAGGCACGAGGTACACTCAAATATTAGCTACTATCGCTGTTATCCACTGACATTTCTTTTGGAGAATTTGCAAATGTAATTCAACATTTATTTTGAGCACCTATGATATTACAGGTCCCTTGGTACGTAACACTGGAAAGCCACCGACTTCTAACATGTTCCTGGTCTAACACTCACTCTCCAAATTAACAAATATATGACCTTACTGGATAGGTTTTTACTAATAGTTTTTCTAACATACACCACCGAAATACCAATGACTCAGTTGGAAAATCACTTCCATTAACCCAGTCAAAAACAGAACTGAGAATCCGGAAGTCTCTGTATCTTCACTTGAGAATTATAACAGCTGCATGATCACTAAGGTCCCCCAAAGCAATGCTGCCCTCAACGCGTTCACTGAGATCAGTCTAGGAAATACTAGAATAAAACTACAGATCACCTTTTAGCAGGTTACTGTCACATAGGTACAAAGTGCTCCAGAAAGCCTCTGGCCTAATTCTTCCCTCTCACCTCCTCATCTCACAAAACGCAAAGCAGAAAATGTTGAAGCTTCCCATTTCAAGTCTTTGGGGCCTCTCATGGACACAATTTTACATATGGAACACTGAGTTTCTCTTTAGACAGCCCCTTTCCTCTGCTATCATATTTCTATATGGTTTTCACAGTGTTCTGGCTTCTCATCCACACTTCATCCTAACCAGCAGGACTGTGGGCCTGCACTCAACGCAGGCGTGCTAGACAGCAGTATTTTCAAATGCAAGTATCTGTGTTTCTCAGTGGAAGCTAAGGAAAAAAATAGCTATCTGCTAGTAAAACTCCTGTTCCGTTATAATCAAATACCCACGCCTTTGTGTGACAAGATATGCAACGTAGCTACTCTCAGGTCAACTTTACCTAAAGCAAGGAGAAACCTATGCACTTGCAAAGAAAGGGTAAACCAAAGGTAAGGCCGATAGTCAGTCATCCCTAAGTAGAGATTATCATGACTCAGCTGACAAAAACAGACTCTAGAACTGTAATCAGATAAAAGCCACACAAATGGATCTGATGCATTTAATAGTACACATGATTGCTGAAATGATAGTAATTAAGCTGAATAATAAGCAGTTCACGCAAGTAACTGAAGTTGGTACTCTATGCACTGATAGGCCAAGGTTTTTGTCTCTTTTCTAGATTTATTGCTTCAACAGCTGCAATCTTCATTACTGTCAGCAGTTGCCTTCGGCAGCATTTGCCGTTTAATTTCCTTCCCCAATGCACAGGCATGGGCAAAGGCAGGCAGGCCTGTCTGCCTCCTCGACGAAGGAGCTGCCTGTTCAGCACTATCCCCAGTGCCTGGAGCGCCCCTCCCCATCTACACCTGCCAGAGCCTCCACGCGCCTAGTGCTCTCTGCTCGGAAATCTTAATATCCTGCTGGCTGAGGGCCAGAAGCGACCCAGGGGCAGGTGCTGTCAGCAGCAATAGCGACATTCCGACACTGGGGGGCGGCGGTGGAGGGGGTGGAAAACAGGCCTCCCAGGACACGGAGAGAGCTGCAGGCCTAGTAGGATGGGGTGGAGTTAGGGAGAAGATTCTGGAGAGGAAGGGAAGTGGCAAGGGACCCAGAAAGAGGACACAGAAAGCAGGAACCTCCCCCAGGGGCCTGTGGCTGGCGGAGAGGCCAGGTCCCCCACGGGGGCCTTGTTCACCTCTTCTACACACGGGGTATCCTCTTCAGATTCCATTCAAGAAACCTTTTCCAGGGTTTAAAAGATGGCAGCCTCTGACGCCACTGGCTGTGAAGGAAGCCAGGGAGGCTCCATCCCCCCTCCCCTGGACAGGAGTAGCCAGCAGCCAGGCCGCCTTTGCAGGTCACGTGCCCAGATTTCCAGGGCATCTGAGGAGAGAGGAGCCACCGAGAATTCCCAGTCTTCACTCCCCACCGGGGCTAAGCCTGATGGTTTCCAACGGGAAAAGCGCTTTCCTTCCCAAGTTAGAGATTTAAAAGCCGAAAACATATATGGACATTTTCCATGTGCTTGGTCATGTTATGAACGTAATGACTGAGCAAAGACTGAATCTCACTATTTTTTGAAGGTGGCCCTGGGGTTAGAAAAGAAAGAGCAGGAGGGGGCCGGCGCTGTGGCACAGCAGGTAAAGCTGCCACCTGCAGTGCCAGCATCCCATATGAGCACTGGTTCGAGACCCAGCTGCTCCACTTCCGATCCAGCTCTCTGCTATGGCCTGGGAAAGCAGTGGAATACGCCTCAAGTCCTTGGGCCCCTGCACCTGGGTGGAAAAACTGGAAAAAGCTCCTGGCTCCTGACTTCAGATGGGCGTAGCTCCAGCCATTGCGGCCAACTAAGGAGTGAACCAGCAGATGGAAGATCTCTCTCTCTCTGCCTCTCCTTCTCTCTGTGTAACTCTGACTTTCAAGTAAATAAATAAATCTTAAAAAAAAGAAAAGTAAAGAAAAGAAAGAGCAGGAGATCCAAGTGCCTGAAAAGAGGGCCTCTGCCAATAGCCTGGAGGGTAAAGATGAGGAGCAGGAAATCAAGTCACCTGCAGCTCCCACTCCTGCTACCCGGGCTGTGTCGCAAACTACAGCAGCCTCCTCACCCACGGGGAAGAACCTCAGGACCCCCAGTGAATGCTTGGAGGCTCAGACAGCACCAGCCCTGAATACTACACACTGTGTTTATTCCTGTGCACACATACCTATGATAAAGTTTAATTTATAAACCAGAAATGGTAAGAGATGAACAACCATAACTGATAATTAGCACAACATGCTATCATAAAGGCTATTTAAAACTTAGGAACTGCTTATGTCTAGAATTTTCCATGTAATATTTTCATACTTCGGTTAACTGGAACCTGGAAACTGCGCATGAGGAGAGACTCCTCTGTGGCTGCTATGTAGAACAACTACTTCGCTGCACGGTTGTTGACGCTGGGCATTTACCCTAAACCCCCTACAGCTGACCTGCAAGGTCCACAATAGAGCCTCTCCTGGGGGAAGCCAGACCCAGAAGGGCTGGGGTTCCTGAGGTATCTTGGGCCCAAACGACTGGCTTATGGTGCTGTGGTTTATAAAGTATTACATGACATGACTTAGGATATTACCTATTAAAATATAATTCTTCATACAATAAATATTAATACATAGGAATTACCCAGATTTATATTTTGCTTATATTTCAGGTATAATTTAAGGCACAGAGTTGTTTTCTCTGTAAATCACTCACTTTCCAGCCTCCATCTGTTCCCATCTAAAGCCTAATTTTTGGATGCTTTGGCTTTTATAAATGCTCTGCCCCCAGGATTCCCAGTTATGCACAGCCCAAAACTGACAATGCGGGAGAAAGACCTCAATTTTCCCTAGAAATACCCCTTTAGATGAACTCACCTCAAAAATCAAAAAAGACTTTCCATGACACAAAGGCATGGTCCCCCTCCTTCACGCCACTGTGCACACCCTGAGAACAGCTCTGAGGGTGAACAGTCACGGGAGACATCCTGCCATCGGTCACAGGCGGTCCCCTCTGAAGTCAACACCAGACACTGCCTGTTTCAAACGCTTTGCTAAAGCTTCCTGATGTCTAGAATTCTATGACCTCTACTTAACAGATGATCTCTTACTTAACTACTCTTGAGTAACCACAACCTGAGCCTTCTAGCCGTGGAAGGTTCCTAGTCACACATCCTCAACACCAAGAGCAGTGTCTGGGCAAAGATGAATGAAAGAACAAGTAGAAATGACATGGCTAAGTTCCCTTCCTACCTACATTTTCCACTCCTGGGGCTCCATCAGGTGCTAAAATATGTCTTTAAGACATTTGTGCAAAACATGTCCCACATGACCCAAAATAGCAGCTCCATGTGCTTCCCAAGTTCTGGTCTCCTAATCTTGGCCATAAGACCCAGTTCTTAATACTCATTTTCCTCCCTTGCTCTGGTTCTCCCTTGATTTACTCTGAATGACAAATATAACCTCCAATTAATAGTCTTTGGTATCTGGTCCCAGCTTTGCCTTGTAATCCACCCAATGAACCCTTGGTCCACTTCTGGGATCCTCATATCTTTCATTACATTCTTCCAAACTGCTTTTCTCCTCCCATACTACTGATAAGCTGACAACCACCTCTGAAGTCATAATCCACAGCCTCTATGACTACATTTCCTGAATTCTGAAACACTCATTCACATTTTAGCATGCTGACCCAGGGACATACCCTACAACACGTGCATTTAACGTACTGCTTCTTTCCTGTTTCTAAACAGCCACTATAAAATTAAAGATGTCTGTCAAGAAAATAGAATCATATGCTCCTCTTGGCCCTTTCAAGGTGCATTCTGGAACCATTCAATTGTCAAGAACGTCCCATAGACTTTTCCTGCCTTTTCAAGAATATCATCCCCTCCATCATCAATTTCTTATTTTGAGGAAATAGTACTCCTCCTTTCAAACTGTGCTAAGCAAAGAGCACTCACTTTTCTAGGTCTATGACCTTGGAGCCCAGCATAAAGGAGGCATTCTGCACGATCATACCCACATCCTCTGAGTAACCATCTGCAGTACTCATAAATGCACCTCCTTTGACGTGCACGCCATTTAGCCATACTGCCCTCCAGTACCCAGCCTGAGCCCCTCCAGGTGCCCACTCCTCCCTCTCCCTGCACTTCATCACCGTACCCCCAGCCCTGCTTCCACACCCTGAAAACAGTCACTGGGACCTGACTGCTTTCAACCTTAATGTGGCACCCTCTCTTTAAAGCCTCAGTCCTGCCATGGACCTCCTACTCTCCCTTCCTACAGAACCCCTCCCCCCATTAACTTTATAAAGACCTGAATTCCCATCTGCTATCTCCCCATTTTTGCAGTCGATCAGGCTTCCTAACAAAGTGGTTTGCTAATTCTGCAGCTGTGGTTGTTAAGAATGCAGCTTACTGGCCCCACTGCCCAAGCTCCTGTGTCAGTAGATATCCTTTGGTCATGTCCACAGCCACCAACTTATATCTGAGTACACATTAACTGCCTGGACGGCCCGCTGCTGGTTCCTGCCTCCCAAAGGAAAAAGCTAGCACCCAGTCTCCTAAGTCCTCTACCAGGCAGAAGCAGCCACATGGCTAGACAAATGGCAGGAGATCTGCAGCGGTAGCCACCAACACGAGGACAGTAAGAAGAGTGGCAGAAGCTTCTGCTGTTAGAGAAACAGGTAGAGCACTCTGGTCTCCAACCTGAGCACCACTGGGGACGCTGGGAGCTCTGCCAAGCGCCAGGAAAAGCTGCTGCACTAAGTGGTCGGGGCGCTGCTCTGGCTGCTCAGCCTCTGCCAGCCAGGCTTTCTGTAGACTCCCTAACACCTTCTCACAGACTCCTTTTCATCTCAAACCAGGTAATATGTCTACACCTACAACCCTAATTTTTGCTATAATTCTGAGGCTTGGCTTAAAGGTCTGCATTTTTAAAATTTGTATTGTCTGTATTTCCTTGAAAGACAGAACAAAAGACAGATCTTTCATCAGCTTGTTCACTCCCCGAATGCCTGAAACAGCCAGATTGGGTCCAGCAAAAGTCAGCAGCCCAGACTCAACTGGAGTCTCCCACACGGGTGGCAGGGACCCAACCAATTGGAGCCGTCACCTGCTGCCTTCCAGGGGTGCATTAGCAGGACGCTGCAGTCAGAAGCAGAGCCAGTGCCTGAACCCAGGACTGGACTCTAAGCACTCTGACATGCGGTGTGGGTATCTCAAGTGGTGTCTTAACCACTGTGCTGACACCTGCCCAGAATCTGCATTTTCCTAAGCCTCCCGGCTCATGCTGATACAGGCCAGGCCCCAGCACACTTAGAGAAACACAGCTCTGGGACCCTTGCCCCTGCACACTTACATTACCCCCCACCCCCGACCTGCCAGACCTCGGCTGCCAATCCCAATCTTGGGGCAACAGTTTTCCATGCTCAGGTTTTCCACCTAACAAATCTAGTAAGTAACACTGTGGACCAGAGAAGCACAGAGATTATTCCCGTGACTCGGGAGACAATAGGTAACACATCTCCTCAAACATAATGAGCTTCTGACCAAAAGAAGTGCCACTGACCCAAGGGGTGCTCTCTGGCCTAATCTGCTAACCTTCTAATTCATGACTAGCTGACCCAACTTTCCATTGCCTATCCAACTTGACAAACATTTTCCCTTCCATTCCAGGCTGCAATGTGGCCTTCTACACTATCAGAAGCATGGATGCAACAGGAAGGCACCTTTCAACTTGAACCACCTCATCTCCAAATGCCTGCAGTGTGACCTCAGGAGATGGGATGGTCCTACTACCTACCTTCCAACCACAGGGCACTTCTGCTTCCTGCCACAGGGCTCCTCTTGGGCTGCTCCCCGTCAGACTTCCCACATCCTTTCCCTTGGCAGCTCCTTCCCACAATGCCTAAAACAAGCCCATCCCTTCATACGGGGCCCTCCCCTTGGGGCCAGCGTCGTGGTTTTGACACTGGCATCCCATATGGGCATTGATTTATGTCCCAGCTGCTCCACTTCCAATCCAGCTCCCAGCTAATGGCCTGGGAAAAGAAGCAGAAGATAGCCCAAGAATTTGGGACCCTGCCACCCACATGGGAGACCCTAATGAAGCTGCCAGTTCCGGCCTGTCCCAGGCCTAGACCCATCTAGGGAGTGGGCCAGCAGTTGGAACATCTCTCGTCTCTCCCTCTGATTCTGCCTTTCAGATAAACAAATTTTTTAGAAAAAGGAAAAGAAACAAAGAAATAATAAAATCCTTCCCTTAGCCCACCTCTCCTAAGGGGCCCTCCTCCCATTCTCCTTCCCTTTCCAAGCCAATTTTTTGTTTCTAAAGCGATTGTTACACACTTCTGACTCACTTCTCAGCACAGCACACTTGGCTTCTTACCCTGTAACCGACTTTGTGCTTATTGTAATCCCTGTTAATTTTCCATGTGCCACATTCAATGGCTTTTTCACAGTTCCTCTTTCCACCTGCTCTCACTGAAGTATGTGACAAGACAGACCAACCTCTCCTCGGGACAGTCTCATCCCTGACCCCAGAGACCTGTCCTCTGACTTCTCTTCATCCCTGGTGGTTTCTCCTTCTTGCACCCACTGCTGCTCAGCCCTGTAAACGCCAACCCTCTGAGAGACCCAGGCTTAGCCTTCCTTCTTCCGGTCGCACTTCCTCCTATCTCCAGTCTAGATCTCTCTTACGCAACTCAGGCGACCCAAGTGAACTCTCCTGAATTTCAAACAAAACATGTCCCCACTGGACTCATTCACTTCCCCATTCTCCAAAGATGATGTTTACCCTGTGCTGCTTGTTCCAGCTCACAGTGAGCAAGTCAGAAAGCCAGGAATTCTCTCGGACCCCTTGGCTGGGCCCCACGTCTGGCCAAGGACACCCTGTAACTTCTTTTCTGTGTCTTCCTCTCCAGGGTCACAGCCCGGGTGCATGCCCTCGTTGCTTCCGCTCAATTGCTGCAGTGAGCGCCTCACTGATCTCCGTGATGCTCCCATTTCCCCATTCTCATCCATTTCTCTATTTTTCATCTGACTCATCTTTGAGTACAATGCTAAACTGTCACGCATCTGCCTAAAACCTTCTCCAATGGTTTCCCCCTCCCTAAAGTGGTATGTTTATTTGGTTTTCACTTACTTTTTTGTGCACCTAGACTGGGAAAGTCACGCACTCTCACCTGACACAAATACAGTCTTGTGAATCAACCCTTTGCATACAAGCTCAGGGATGCCGCTCCCTCTGAGGTCCACCTCACGCATGCTTGGGCATTTATGGAGCACACGTGGCCCTTAGAGTCCTCAGTGCGTTACAGAGGGCTCAGCACCTGTCCAGTTTCATCTCTGCACGCCCCACTCACATACCCACTCTGCCTGGAGCATACAGGAACTCACAGAGCTACAATTCTGCAACAGAATGCTGCTCCTTCCCAGCTGCCTACCCAACTATCCTGCAAGAGCCACTCCAATGCCCCTTCTCTCTGATGTCTCTGTCTTCATGACCTCCTCACAGCACACTGCCTTACTCAAAGGGCTCCACCTGCTCGAAGGTACACTAGCTCCTAGTCAGCCTAGTTTCTCCTCTGCCTGCCTCTACGGAGGCTGTTCAACTGCTGCTCCCCTTTTCACAATAAATATATGCATGACGACTGGCTGCATTAAACGCTATGTGAGCTTCTCTGAAGTTTGTTTGCTTATTTGGTCCCCCTTTGCTGATTTTCATTTGAATTATTTAAATTCATCTCAAAAAGTCCTTGCTGCTTTTGTGATATTCATAAGGCTAGAAACTATTAGGGTTTTTTAACCATAAAGAAAGCTATTCCAAACAGAAAGAATGCCTGGAAGTCACTGCAAATGTATTCTATTTGAATAAGAATTGCAAGATAGGAAAACTTAAGGGAAGCTGATCTTCATTTTAATGCAGAGCGCACAACTGACATTTTCCATTTCTTCCTCATCCATTAAAATCCAAATCCCAGCACTCATGCTAAGCACTTATTATTCTTTAGCTTTAACGTGAAACTTCCATTTTACTTGGCTAGCTCAGAGTCTTATATAAATTCAATAAAGCTGAAAGTGGATTTGCCCTCTGGAGAGTCTATAAATACCAACAATAACAAGTAAGTATTCACTCACACTCTTCATATAAATAATACACATTAAAATAGATTTCATAGTGTAATTGGCCACCATTGAACATGAAACACTGCTGTAATCCATAAAGAGCATTTTATCTGAATTCAATTTGAAAAATTAAAACTTTATAGAAATCCAGTGCCAGTATTTCCATTGTGATACGAGGTAAGAAATTGAAAAGAATTTACTGTTGGATAATCAAACATACCAATTTTAAATTAATTTCACTTTTGGTTATTAGAGGAAGATTAAATGTCACGCATACTCAAAGTTTTCACCCAAATAGATGGCATTCTTACACAGATAACTTCTAACTATTGGGGAAGGTATCATAATTAAATTATTTTGTGTGATACTATAACAAGATTTTACACTTAGGTATTTATATTTATTTATTGTTAGGTATTTATTATTTTGCTGTTTCTTCTATCAATGGGAAATATATTGTTAATTTTAAAAAAATAAAGGAGCAAGCTAAGTATAAAACTTTTAAACTGCTTACATTTCTCCTAAATTTTCAGTCCCTTGATCACTGTAAAGTCAAACTCCATCATTCAAAGTAGTAAGGAGAAGGAAAGGTAGCATCAAACTCAAATCTATCAAGTTTCAAGCACGGTGCTTGAACAGCACTCTGAAGGTGATGCTGTCCCAGATCCTAATTTTTTTTCCCTTTTATTTATTTTAAGGACAGAAAGAGAAAGACAAATGCAGTTCTCATCTGCTGGTTCACTCCTCAAATGTAATGGCCTAGACTTGGCCAGGGCCAAAACTGGGAATCCAGAATACAACCTGTGTCTGCTACATTGGCGTCAGGAACCCGATTCCTATAGCTGGCATCACTGCCTCCCAAGATCTACATCTGTAGGAAGTTAGAACCTAGAGCTAGAGCTAAGAATCACCCCAGTACTCTGATGTGGACCCGCACACCTCACCTGGTCGGCGACACCCTGTCCTCCAGACTTTACAAGTAGGTAACCTAAGGTTCCCCGGTATAGCGGTTACAGAAAGGACTCCCCTAGACAGCTCTGGCAGGGCCTACAGGACAGAAACCTCACGATGCTGACAGAAGCCAAGGCCCCTTCTAGAGTTATCTGTATGTGGCCCTTGCCTTAGCCAGTACTAACTAGGTGCTGGACCCCAGGCTGGCAGCCCCTGAGGGAGACTGCCGTAAAGTCAGCTGACCCACAGAGTGTGGCCCTCACTGGAAAAGCGTGCAGGACTCTAAGGGAAGCAGACGGAAGAAGTAGCACCAGGACCCCTGGCAGAAAGGCCGCGCACAGCAGCCACGCCCCCATCTCTCACGGCCCTCAACAGAAAGACCTGCGAGAGCTTTGTCACTGGAGGAGAGGAAGCCAGCGCCAGGGCCTGGCAGGCAGAGGCTTTTAAACAGAGTTTAATCAGTACCCACAAAGCGCTAATTAAGAGAAGCTAAAGAACAGAAAGATTTCCTAAAACTATAAACCCCTGCATATGCAAATTATGAAGATGAAATGATTGTAATCAATATCTCAACACAACATTACCCAGCAGTTTCTCTATTGCACAGAGAAAAACATTCAATTTTAGGAAAACAGTCTGCAACAGAGTTATGGCAAATGTGAAGCCACAAAAAACCCTGAGCTGCTTTCTCCAGCACAGGGCAGCACACAGCAGGATCAGAATCATCTGAGAACTTGTTTATTAAATATCAGCACACAGGCCTCAGGTCAGATCGATAAAACCAGAACCTTAGGAGTTGGACACACACACACCCCAAAATAATACAAATTGCCCAAGCAATCCTAATGTGCTCCCACGGATGAATTCACTGCTCTATATGTCAGGGTCTCAAAGCGTGGCCTGGAATGGTCAGCATCGCCTCCACTCTCGCTGGAAGTGAAAAGCCTGTGGGGCAGGGCTGTGGCACAGCAGGTTAAGCCGCTGCCTATGACGCAAGCACCACACATGACTTCTGATTTGAGTTCCAGCTGCTGCACTTCCAATCCAGCTCCATGCTAATGTGCTTGGGAAAGCAGCAGATGATGGTCCAAGTCCTTTGGTCCCTGCCACCCTCATGAGAGACAAGGACAGAGTTCCAGGCTCCTGGTTTGCAGCCATTTGGGGGAGTGAACTGGTGGAAGGAAGATCTAGCTTTCTGTTTCTAACTCTACATTTCAAATAAATAAAGTCCTTTATGTTTTTAAAATTTATTTATTTGAAAGGCAGAATGACTGAGAAGGGACTAGAGGAAGAGGGAAGGGAGGGGAGAGGGGAGAGGGGAGAGGGGAGAGGGGAGAGGGGAGAGGGGAGAGGGGAGAGGGGAGAAGAAAGAGGCTTTCTCATCCATTGGTTCACTCCCCAAATGCCAGAGTTGGGTTAGGCCAAAGTCAGGAACCAGGAACTCCATCCAGGTCTCCCATATGGGTGGCAGAGACCCAGGGCCTTGAGCCATCATCTGCAGCTTTCTAGGATGCACCTTAGCAGGAGGCTGAATTGGAAACAGAGGCAGGACTCCAACTCCAGCAATCAGAGAGCGGAGAGGATAGGGCATCACAAGACGCGACTTACCCGCTCCGCCACAGCACCCACCCCACCTGCACTGACGGGATCTGAAAGCAGGTGGGGAACCAGCACTCCGTCCTACAAGACCATTCCAGTGATTCTGACATACTCTCAGGTTTGAACACCACATCCTCAGATGGCATTAAAAGGCTAACCTGTTATTATTACTATAGAGTATTTATCCACAAAAACTGGAGGAAAAAATCCTACAAAAATGACAGGAAAAGGCTAATATACACAAGAAAGATGAAAAAATACACACTTAGATATTAAGGACATTCATTAGAATAAAGAGATTAATGAACAATTCAAAAAGGTGATCATTTGAATCTTTATATAAAAATGAACATAGAAGGGCAGGCACCGTGGCATAGTGGGCTGAGTTTCTGCCTACAGTGTCAGCACCCCCTGTGAACACTGGTTCGAGTCCTGGCTGCTCCATTTCCTATCCAGCTCTCTGCCATGGCCTGGGAAAGCAGTGGAAGATGGCCCAAGTGCTTGGGCCCCTGCACCCATATGGGAGATCAGGAAGCAGCTCCTGGCTTCTGGCTTCAGATCAACCCAGCTCTGGCCATTGTGACCATTTTGGGGGGAAGTCTCTCCCCTTATCTGTAACTCTACCTCTCAAATAAACAAACAAAACTTTAAAAAAATAAAATACAAAATTAACAAAGAAGGGGTCTAACAGTTAAGACACCACTTTGGATGCCCCAATATCCCACAGTGGAGTAGTTGAGATGGAGTTCTGCCAATTTGTTTCCTGCTAATGTGTAAGCTAGGAAGGTGATGGCTCAGTAGCTGGGTCCCTGCTACCCACATAGGTGACCTGGGTTCAGTTCCTGGCTTCAGGCTGGCCCAGTCCCAGCTATTGTGGGCATTTGAGAAATAAACCAGCAGATGGGAGCTCCTGTCATCTCTCTGTGTTCCTTTCAATAAATATTTTTTGAAAATCAAGATATAAATATATGTACAAAGTATGCTTAAAATCATAGGGTAGGGACAGGAGAAACATACAAAGAAAAAATTGTTAAAATAATAGCCATAATAGCTTTTTGAGTATTAGGAGTATTTTTTAAATAATGATAATGTGTCACCTTCATAATTTTGAAATAATAAATGTTTAAAGTATAGTATCTTGTTCACAACCACATATTACACACCCAAGTTAATAACAAAAGAGTAGGGGCCAGGACTGTGGCATAGTAGGTTAAGACTCCACCTGCGGTGCTAGCATCCCATATGGGCACTGGTTCATGTCACAGCTGCTCCGTTTCCAATCCAGCTCCCTGCTAATGCACCTAGGAAAGCAGCAAAATATGGCTCAAGTACTTAGGTCCCTACCACCCATGGAAGAGACCCAGATGGAGTTCCAGCTCCATGGCTTCAGCCTAGCCCAACCATGGCTACTGCAGCCATTTGAGGAGTGAACCAGTGAATGAAAGATCTCCATCTCTCAATCTCAATCTCTCTCTCTCCCTAAGTCTGCCTTTCAAATAAATAAATAAATCATTTTTTAAAACTAATACAAGAATAAAACTATTAGAAGGAAATAAAGGCATCTGAATGGCCTTGGGTAAACAAAGCTTTAAGATTAAAAAAAGCAAAAACTTTAGCAATCAATACACTTGATAACATCCTCATTTTTAACTTCTGTAAGATATGACTTCCTAAAGAAAATGAAAGATAAGCAGGAGACTGCTAAAAGAACACACACAGCAGACACAGGATCACTGCTGGAACACAATCAATGCAAAGCTACAAATGAAGACAATCACCCGGGGCTGGCGCTATGGCATAGCCAGTAAACCACGGCCTGCAGTGCCGGCATCCCATATGAGCACTGGTTCGAGTCCCAGCTGCCCCATTTTCAATCCAGCTCTCTGCTATGGCCTGGAAAAGCAGTGGAAGATGGCTCAAGTCCTTGGACCCCTACACCCACATGGGAGACCTGGAAGAAGCTCCTGGCTTTGGATCAGTGCAGCTCCAGCTGTTGCAGCCATCTGCGGAGTGAACTAGCAGATGGAAGACCTCGCTCTCTTTCTGCCTCTCCTTCTCTCTCTGTGTAACTCTTTCAAATAAATAAATAAATCTTTAATTTTAAAAAAACAAACACCCAATAGCCAGTAAGAAACCGATAAAGCCCATGACAGAACTAGCAACAGGAGAGAAAATTCAAAACCACAAACACATGAAAAGTAACTCAAACCCACCAGTAATTTCCTACAAATGAGACAAACAAAACAAATGAGATATCATTTTTAATCTATAAGCTTGGTAAAAATTTAAAAATCCATCAACATCAAAATAGTATGTTCATGCTCTGTTGTTGAAGATACAAAAAAAAATCAAGGAAACAGAATAATGAAGAGATAGTACATTTATACAGAAACATACAATACAATAAAGAAATAAATTAGATCTATTCCTAACAACATGAGTAGTTATCAAAAAATTAAGTTATAGAATGAAATGCCATTTTTATAGAACCACTACCATAAATTCTTAAGATCACTGAAACACACTTTCTGTACATCTAGTCATCTATGTAAAAGAATTGATAAATAACCTGTAAGAATACACACCAAAGTCGCAACAGAAGTAAGGTTACTTCTGGGGAAGAAAGTGGGAGGTAGCACTGGGGGTGGTAGTCAAAACCAGACTTCTGTCATATGCCAATACATTCAAAAAGAGATAACACAATTACTCTCTTAATAATCATGTTAAAGGCATTTGGAAAAAAGCCAGAACACCAGTTTCTAAATCTGACTGGCAGAATTATGAATATCTGTTGCTCTTCTGTGTTTTTCTTCAGCTTTTCAATCATTCCCCTGCAAAAAGTACTTTTCTAAAATTAAACAAAACCCAATATACACTGCATGCTAGGAGCACTCGCACCCACAGCAATGATCTGATCCTGACGTGCTCAAAATGGGATCTTCATTATCTTATAATAACACAGTCAAAACTGGATCACACTTACGCATGTAAGGCAGTTTTTCTGGGCATGGGAGGTATGGTGAATATGTGAAGTTTTCCGGAAGATACGTTGTTGTTTGAACAAGATAATCACTTGAATTATTGCCTTCAGGATAATCTTGGGAAGAGAGAGAAAAAAGTTACAACCAAAAAGTTGCCTTTTGCTTTGCCTCGACAGGAAATACGTCACCTGTTGCTATGAGATGACTATAACATGCAATCTACAAAAGCAATGAAAAGCCTCTGTCTAGAACTGAGGCGCACAGCATCACAGCAACAGACTTCTCAGCTCGATTTCCCAGGAGACATCCAGAGGGCAGCAGGTCCTCAGCCTCACACACAAACACAGCAGTCCCACGTGCTACCCTCAGAGAACACTGCTCCCATCCCCGCCCTCCCCCCACCAACCCCAGGGCTGAGCCAGAGCTACAGGAGGTGGGAAAGTACACCAGGGAATCCTCTCCACTACCAAATAGCCAAGGGTGCCCTGAAGGACCATGCAGCCACAGAGCACTGCCACCACATCCACACATACACACACAGGGCAGGGGCGAGGTTTGCTCACCGCCTCACATCTCAGAAACAATTTACCCACTCAAACTACTTCTGTAACACAGCCTACTCTAAACCTTTAAGTTAGTCATTCCCAACAGTCTTTCCCTATCTGTGGGCTGCAGCTTCTGGGGAGCCCTGGTGCTGTTATGTTGTTGGGTCCACATCTTTAGAGTCAGTACATTACACAGGGTATAGTGCAGGGGTTACAAGTCCCAAAGTCAAATGCCTGAGTTCAAATCCTCGCTCCAAAACATACCAGCTTTGTGATACAGGGTAGAAGGCAATGGAGTTTCTTATCTATACCTACTTTATACCGTCATATTCCAATGCCAGTAAGATAAAATATACACGGTGCCTAGAACAACTTCTGGCCCACTGAATAATTGTAGGGTTTAGAGATGGGCACCTGATCCAACCTGAGACAGCCACAGCCTGAGGATTTTTTCATTGTGAAACCAAAGACAGCTCATTTATTTCTGGAGTGAAGTTCCGAAATGCAAATCCGTGAACCGCAGTGTGCCGGTTTCCCGCTCTGCAGAGGAAGCTGGCCTACAGAATGCAATTCATATGCAATGAGTAAGAGATGACGAGATGCAAATAGCTGATGAAACCACTGTCTCCTGGATCACAAACCATGCACCATGGGAAAAGCAGCTCTGCAAGACACACTGGGAACTATGAAGATGTTCTTTTCATCTTCACTAATCTCCTCCAGTGAGACAGACTGAAAGCTCAGCCCCACAAGAAAACAGCAGCACCCTGGAAACTGGATTTGAAGTATGTGAGAAGAGTCTAGGTAAACTAAGGCCCTCCCCACACAACTTTGTGTTACATAAATACTCATCGTGGGGTCAGTATCATGACACAACAGGTTAAGCTGCGCGCTGCAATGTCAGCATCCCATATGGGCACGTGTTTAAGTCCCAGCTGCTCCACTTCCAATCCAGCTCCCAGCTAATGGACCTTGGTAAAGCAGATGAAGATCGCCCATGTGCTTGGACCCCTGCAACTACATGGGAGAATCCAGATGGAGTTCTTGGCTCCTGGCTTTGGCCTGGCCCAGTCCTGGCTGTTACAGCCATTTGGGGAGTGAACCAGTGATTGGAAGGTATCTTTATCTTTCTCCCTCCCTTCCTACTCTCTCCTTGCCCTGTAACTTTGCCTTTCAAACAAATAAATCTTTAAAAAATAACTAAATACTCATTGGTCATTCACATGGAGAGATAGGGCTGTAGCCTAAGCAGGACAGCACCGCAGAAGCCATCCATGGAGCAGAGAGCCCATCGAGGCTGCCAAGCAGAAGTCAAAGGAACAGAGGCACAGAGCCCAGTGCCAAGGAAGAGAAAGCCTTGACATTTTGGTAAGAAAAAAAAAATAAAACACAAAATAATTCTTAAGAACTAGGTTTCCAAGACTAAAAAAGTCAGATCAAAGGATAAAGTCAAAATAATCTCCCAGAATGTAGGGAGGGGGAAATAATCAATTGGAAAATAGGAGAAAAGGTAATAAAATTTGAAGATTCTTTCAAAAGCCATAAACCCAAATGGTAGGCATTCCAAAAAAAGAAAAAGAAAAAAAAAGGATCAAATTAATGATCCAGGGAGATTTCTATAAAGACCACAATGTCCCTGCTGATAGCAACAGGAGAAAAACTCCATGATGCTCTTTTGTGACATTTCACAATGCAAAATGACCCTGAAGTCTCCAACAAGAAAACCCAGTCCAAGGACAGTAACCATCATCAGAAAGCAATACCGGAAGAGCTAAGACAATGACACAGGAATTTCAAAGCCCCTCTTAATGAGGCAAATTCATGTGCCTAAAGAGCCAGAAATACTCAACAACAGAGACACAGAAAGTCTCCCAAATGAAGGAAAAGGCTTTCACCAGTAGCTTATATAAAAATGGAAAGTTCCCACAAAACAAAAGTAATGACCACTACTTGACTCAGAAGAACAGAGAAACCACAACGTATGTGCTCGACAACATAAACAAAGTTGATGTGGACTTAAATAAGGATTCAGTGATACCAGGATGGGGTAAAAGAACATGAGACTGGGATGTGCTACAAAGCACTGAATGCCCTCCCATCAAGAAACAGCAGGAAAGGAATCCCACACCTGTTTTGGATTATGACCCTTTTCTACTTTTAAAGATGTCAATGGTGCTTGGGACGCCCACATCCCAAACTGGAGTGCCTGAGTTCAAGTCTCGGCTCTGCTTCTGATCCCAGCGTCCTTCTACTATGCACCCTGGGAGACAGAAATCAACAGCTCAAGTACTTGAGTTCCTGACCAAGTGCTTGGGTCCCCGTCACCCACATGGGAAACCTGGCTGCAGTTCTGTGCTCCTGGCTTCAGTCTGGCCCAACCCCAGCTTTCAGAGGCACTTGGGGAGTGAACCAACACATGGAAGATTTCTTTCTCTCTGCCTCTCAAATAAGATGAAAAATAAATTAGAAAGAATTTAAAATACATAAAAGTACTACTTCAAATAAAAATTTAAGAAAGTAACAGAGTTTGATTTTCAATATGAATAATGAATGGTTATAACCATAATACAGATTGGCAGTGCTTTTGCACGGAGTAGACAGCTCTCTCACACACACTCCCACGGAGTTTATCTCACAGCTTCTTTGCACAGGCCACCAGAACAAACAGGCTAGCTATATGAACATGATTTTCTCAATCACTTCAGTCAACTGATTTTTATTAGACATCTACTACATACTAGGCATTCATCAGAGCTGGAACTAGATGATAAATAAGGTCATCCTTGGGGATCCATTGCTTTGTTGTTCCAAAGATTCATTATCTTATTATCCTGAGATAGAAAAATACCATCCTCCATATGTGATCCTGAATGTCATGTATTAACTTTGAGTATTTTCCTACTCTACAATTAAGAGTATTTTCTTACTCTACATAATTTATTAATTCTTGCCATTAATACTTATACCCTGCCGCTTATCCACATGCCCTAATTCTGTAGACTCCTATCTAACTCAAAGCTCTAAATGTTCCTCCAAAACAGACGGTAACAGTTGCTCCTCAGTGACAACAGGAGAGCCAGAGAGAATTGCTTCACTTTTATTCTAGGGCTAGAGTAACTGCATCTTTCACAAAAGAAGTCATCAGTTTTATCAGCTTCTAAGAAACCAAATTTTTAAATGCCTTAAAGACACGCAATTATCAGTATATTCACTTTCTTTGAACACAAAATTCTTAAACATGTTATTCTTGGCCATATCATTATAAACGATGAAGGAGCCTAACTCACTGGCACTTACAGAGAGACCTCCACGCTCTCACAGGCCTTTGTCCGGCAGCACTATGCCATTCCAACGTATCAGGTTCATAAGTCTACTTGCCACTCAGGTCATTAGTCTGAGCACCTCTTCTAACTGAAATCAAAATGTCTTGACTTCTAGCATCTAGTAAAGTGCCTATAGCATTATAGAAACGTACTGCAATTAGTTAAACACCTCACGACTGATGACACAGCCAACGGTGGCTTAAGGTTTTGAAGACTACACTGTAATAAACCCATGAAATCATTATTCCTACAATAGTAGTTAGGTGAGCAATGCCCATCAAGGATAACCACCGCTGAGATGAGTTGTAAAGGGCTGTGCGTAACGCAGGCATGTGAGAGATGCTACCGTAGCCCTGCCGAGGGTAGACGTTATTTCATCCACTCAACTCCCCTGGCCGTTTTCCTCCCTCCCAGAACCACACTCAAAGAAAGAGAAACACAGAATGAGCACTGCTGGACAGGTCTCCTATTCAGCTCCACTGCACCTTTCCACTGAAGGTGAAAGACGACGGCTGAAGTCCACCTCTCTATTTTTCCTGAGTAAGGGCAGCTTAAAAGAGGTGGTACAAACTCAGTGAGGGTTCTTGTCTGTTTACTCCTAACTTGCTGTGCCAGGTGGGTGGTGTTTGAGGGCCTCACGTTATACATCCATCAAATAAGTAATCGTGCTGGGATATTTTTAAGAAACCGACCCTCATCACCTGCTTCAGGAATTCTTCACTGAACTTGTTTTCTTAATTTGCCTGCCCTTGTAGGCTACAAGGAAAAGTGTCATTTGATTATCAGAGCACATGATTTCTTTTCAAAAATATGTATCTATTTATATCCCATACTACAGAAAGTTAGGTAACATGTTTAAAATTGCTTCTGTGGGGCCGGCGCTATGGCTCACTTGTCTAATCCTCCACCTGTGGCACCGGTATCCCATATGGGTGCTGGGTTCTAGTCCCGGTTGCTCCTCTTCCAGTCCAGCTCTCTGCTGTGGCCCGGGAGTGCAGTGGAGGATGGCCCAAGTGCTTGGGCCCTGCACCCCATGGGAGACCAGGAGGAAGCACCTGGCTCATGGCTTCGGATCGGTGCAGCACCGGCTGTAGCAGCCATTTGGAGGTGAACCAATGGAAGGAAGACCTTTCTCTCTGTCTCTCTCCCACTGTCTATAACTCTACCTGTCAAATAAATTAAAAAAAAAAGAAAAATTGCTTTTGTTACATCAAATGTATTTTTATACTTTATATTTCCTTCCACAAATAAAGAAAATGTGATATTTGTCTTTCTGGGTCTCATTTATCTCAGTTCTACCCATTTTATTGCAAACGTCATTCTTTTTTTATGGCTGATCATGTATGCATACTACATTTCTTTATCTGATCATCAGCTGATGGACTCCTGGGGTGATTCCACAACTTTGCTATTGTGAACTGAGCTGCCATAAACATGTGAGTACAGGCAACTCTTTCATGTGCTGTTTCACTTCCTTTGGATATATTCCCAGAAGTGGGAGAGCTGGGTCACATGATAGACTCATTTTTAGTTCTCTGAGGAATCTCCATGCTGTTCTCCATAATGGTTGGAACCTTTTAAATTCCACCAACAGTGCACATATCCTCACCAGCATTTTGCTATTTTTTGAATTTTGGAAAACAGTCATTCTAACTGGAGTGAGGCAATACCTCATTGTGGTTTTTATTTGCATTCTTGTGATGGCTAATGATCCTGAGCATTTTTTCAAGTGTCTTTTGGCCACTTCCATTGACCCTTAGTGAAATATATTTATAACAATCATAATCTATTTATCATTTAATGTTAAATTTACAATGAGCCTCTATGTATTAATCCTTTCTCCCCTAGGCTTCAATTAGCTTATCATACACCTTGTTGGCCATTATTTGCTTGTTGGTAGAAATAACCAATAGCATTATAGAAAACTAGATACGTTTCCATCTCTCCCAGAAATTTGAGCGTCTTTTTGTGTATGTTTATTTTCTTAAAGATTTATTTATTTATTTGAGAGAGAGTTACAGACACAAAAAGGGAAAGACAGAGAACCATCTGCTGGTTTACTTCCCAAACAGCCACAACTGCCGGAGCTGGGCTGATCAGAATCCAGGAGCTTCTCTCGGGTCTCCCATGCAAGTGCAGGGGCCCAAGAACTTTGGTCACCTTTCACTGTTTTCCCAGGCCACAGCAAAGAGCTGGATCAGAAGAGGAGCCAGGACTCAAACCAGCACCCATACGGGATGCCAGCACTGCAGGTGGAGGCTTAATCCACTACGCCACAGTGCCAGCCCCTGGACATCCTTTTCCATGTCTCCAATATCCAGTTAAGTAGAAACTCCATTACACGCCAGTGGCCCCACAGTTGCAGATTTGACTCCATCTCCCTTTCTCCTTGGGTAACAGAGCCCCAGTGTCATCTAGGGCACTGTGCGCCCAGCTCTAAGACTGCACTTCCTAGACCCGCGGCAGGAGGCCATGGGATCAAGTTCTGGCCAGGATGCTGTCTGAAGGGAAACCATATGGGACTTCCGGGAAGACGCGCTAAAAGGGTGTGCCCCATTTGCTCTTCTTCCTTTCCCTTCCTCCTCCCTACTGGCCCAAGCACAAACAGGAAGAGGACTGGAGTCCTGGCAGCCACCTCGGGCTGCGAGTTAACTAGGAAGCCACACAACAGGGCAGAAGATGAAGAGTGTGTGACAGCAACATCCCTAATGGATGCCTCCACCACAGCCGCAGTTCCCCAGCATCCACACTTCCTTTACACGGGATCCAAAAGTTTCCTGTGACGAAGCCACCACTACACTGTTGTGCCTCGGCCACACCCAGACCTAATTCCTAACTGACACAAGGACAGTCTCCTGAGCACAGTTCACCCATATGAAAAGCTTTCAAAGGCTCACAAAAGACAGGAAACTTTCATCGGAGTAAGCACTAGTTTTCTGGTCTAGAAACTGTAACTTGCTGAGGGGAAGACAGGATTTTTTTCTTTTTTACTTGCAGAGTGCTAAAGGGAAAGTTTGTCTTGTTCAAGTAACCATTTTGCCTAACCAAGCCAAATATCCACACATAACGTGGTTTACAAAAAGTTCATGGAAAATGTGTATTATGAACACACTATGCGTAGTTTTTCTAAAAAAATCCCAAGTACCCTCATATAACCTGTTCATATCCCAGGGGAAAAAACCTGCTATTGTTACCAGAGAAATTGCAGGGTTCTTGTCTTCGCACAAGAAAGAATTCAGGCGTGAGGCAGAGAGTAGTGAGAGGTAGAATAGCAAGGTTTATTAGGGAAGGGATATTGGTAAGGACGATGGGCACCTCTCCAGACAGAGCCAGAGAGACTGGGGGGGTGGGTGGAATGGAGGTTACATGGTTGAGTAGAGAGATTACACCTGAACAGGTCAGGCGGGCGGCCCAGCAGAGAGGCAGAGGGCTGAGCTTGCACAGTCCGGTAGAGGCTGGGGGTTTTTAAGGAGATGGGTCTTGCTTCCCCACCTCTGCTCCTCTTGGAACAAAGGGCTTTTGGGATGTAAATAGAAAAACTTCTGAGTTTTCCCCTGAAGGTATCAGACAGGAGGAAGCCTAGCTGGCACCATCCTGGGTTCAGAGGAAGGGTGAGCAAGACCCCCTGGAGAATGGGGATATGGAGCAGGGTGTTTGAAATGCAGATACTGGGCTGCATCTGGGAGAAGGGGCAGGGACCCCCACCAGTCAGGTTATCAGGTAGAAGGGGGCAGGATGCAAAGGCCAGGCTGCCCCTGAAGTGTTGTCAGGATGACTCTGAGATGCAGGTGCATATGTTGGACATAGATGTCTTCTCTTTAGGCCTTTATGTCACACACACATAAGCTCATAACTGACTTCCTACCTAACACTATCACAAAATTTCAGTTCTCAATGATACAAATCCAGTAACCAAAAGATGTTTGATGATTCTTTCAGTCAAAATAAACTTTTTTGAGAGGCTGAGACAGAGGGAGATACAAGAAATGGCTTCTATCTACTGCTTCACTCCCTAAGTGCCCCACAACAGCCAGGGAGCTGAAGCCGGGAGCAGGGAACCCAGGTCTCCCACTCAGAAGGCAAGAACCCAACACCTGAGCCATCACTCAAGGCATCTCGAAGGAATCTTAACTGCTAGACCAAGTCACTACCTCCAAACAATTTTTAATGACCACTTTCACAATCAACTTAGTCAACCAGCGCAAGTTCTAAAAAAGCTTGTAAAATGTTTAAATTTATCCTAAAAGTGACCTCCTCTTCAGAAGACCCATTCATGCAAAAGACCAGTTAATGAGACTTTTACTGGACTACTAATATGTCACCCATGCTGAAAATCTTCCTAAAAGAAATTTCTTTAAGGTAAGAAATTAAAACAATAGCATTTGATTTGTGGCACCATAAACAAATTAGGCAAATGAGGAGAATGGATTTAGAATGGAAATTAAAATGCATACCAATGTTACTTACATTCTTGAATTTTTCAATACAATCTAAAGTTACTACCTATCTTAACAGGCTAGTGAAAAGAAAAATCTATAGTTAGGAGATAGACTTCCTATTATTTGAGAGAGGGGTGGGGTGGAGGTGTATATTGGCACAAAGAACTGCTGACCTGAATTATCTTTAGGTGTTTTAAATGAGAATACAGAGGGTGCAATAACTGAAAATACCATGGAACCTTTTAATATACAACCTGATAATACTTTGTGAGCCACTGTGGGAACAATGCCCTTGAGACACCTTCGCATTCCTCCATAAGAGTTAAATCTATTTATATCAACTCTGCCAACACTGAATCATTAGCGCAGCCTCTTGGATTAACTTTATAGGATTCTACAGGACATTCTTTTTCCAGCCAACATTTTTTAAATTTGAGAGCAGGTACTGATTTCTGGTTTTATAACATTTTTCTTTTAACCCCTTAAAAATCCCGTAAAATTGAGACTATTCTGTAACTAAAAATAGTACCTATTTTCTAGATATGGTTGGGAAAACATGTCAGGAATTAGAATAAGCATAAAGAGAGATGGTTACCTGGCTCGTGAAGATGAATAAATCATTCTGTTTATGGTTAATTTCTTTTCAATAGGTAAACTGAGAAAGTACATGCTGCTTTGATATGTTTGTAAGAATAAGCTTAGGTATCTTTGCATGGAATTCTACCCCTTTTGTGACCACACCTGCACACACCCTAAAATGTACAACAGACAATCATCTACCAGCACACTCAGTAGAGATGTATGCACATTTAACAGAGCTCCATGGCAGCAAAACCAGAGTTTCAAAGCTCTGGCTTACTGCGTAATGGTTACAAGACTAAGAAGCAGAAGCAAAGCGAGGTTAGCAGAAAGCACTCTTACCTGTACCGTTGAGGGTAGTGTTTTTATTTGTGTACAGCCTGATCATATGTCCTATTGTTTTCACATTTTCTCTCAACATTATACCTCGAGCTTGTACCATAAAGAGATACGTGTTGGCTATAAAAGAAAAAAGAGATACAGAATGTCATGATTCAGTTTTATTTAATAAAATAACATTCAGAATTAGGGAAGCGCCCAAACAACATCAACTGACTCAATTAACATGTCCAAAAGAACACAATTTATAAAATTACTATTTTCCAACACAAAATTTGTAAAACAAACTGGTATTTTTAAACAAAAATGACAGCTTGTTTTTCTGTTGTTGAGTCTTTTGAGAAATGGGCAAATGATTTCAATAGACAGTTCTGAAAAGAAGAAATACAAATGGCTAACAAATACAGGGAGAAATGCTTAACATTACTAGCCATCAGGGAAATGGAAACCAAAACCACAATGAGGTATCACCTCACCCCGGTCAGAACGGCTAAAATCCAAAATAGAGAGTAACACATGCTGGCAAGGATGTGGAGAAAGGGGAACATTTACACATTATTGGTGGGAGTGTAAATTAGTGCAGTCACTGTGGAAAACAGTGTATAGATTTCTTCAAAAACCAGAAATAGACTTGTCATATGAATCAGCAATCCCACTATTGGGCATATACCCCAGAGACTTGAACACAACGTATCAGAGAGATATCAGCACCACCATGTGTATAGCAGCACTGTTCACAATAGCCCAAATGTGGAACCGACTGAGGTGTCTATCATTAGATGAATGGATAAAGGAAATGTGGTATATATACACAAGGGAATATTATTCAGCTTTATTTAAAAAGAAAAAGAATGAAATCCTGCCACTTGCAGCAAATGGTTGGAAAGGAGGACATTATGTTGAGTAAAACAAACTAGATGCAGAAAGACAAATATCCCATGCCCCTCCTTACATATGGGAGCTAAAATTTTTAAAAAGGCAAAAAAAGGGAAAGAAAAAGACATGTCTGTGTGTGTGCAAATATAGTTTTGTAAAACTTTGTTTTATACCTTTGCAAAACCAGTGGTTAAAAATATTATACTACGGCCGGCGCCACGGCTCACTTGGCTAATCCTCCGCCTGCGGCGCCAGCATCCCAGATTCTAGTCCCAGCTGGGGCACCGGATTCTGTCCCAGTTGCTCCTCTTCCAGTCCATTTCTCTGCTGTGGCCTGGGGAAGGCAGTGGAGGATGGCCCAAATGCTTGGGCTCTGCACCTGCGTGGAAGACCAGGAGGAAGTACCTGGCTCCTGGCTTCAGATAGGCGCAGCGAGCTGACTGTAATTGCCATTTGGGAGGTGAACCAACAGAAAAGAAGACCTTTCTCTCTGTCTCTCTAACTCTGTCAAAAAAAAAAAAAAACTTATATACTATAGTTTTAATGACCTGTGATTACTTTAAAATTCACTGTATATGGTGATATGGTCATTTTTCCACTCAATAATTGTTTATAGCCATTGTCAATATTCCCTCTAAACTATGCTCTTTTTGCTTTTTACTTGCTAAATTTCTTATTCAATGAAGTATTAAGACTTTTTACTGTATTGTAAATTTAAAATATGTTGTTTCATAAACTAAAAAAAAAAAAGAAAGGGAGAAGGAAAGAGGGTAGGAGGGGAAGGGGAGAGGGGAAGGGTATATCATTATGTTCCTAGAACTGTATCTACAAATCACATTGAAGCTGTTAAAAACTAATTAAAAATAAATAAATAGAAATTCTTAGGAAAAACAAAAAATGCAAAACAATATCCACTGATTAAATGAAACAGAACACAAATGGAAATGTAGGGAACCTTGTTACCAATAAATGATTTTCTATTGTAAAATATGTTCTTAGAAATTTCTAAAAGGCATTGTTATAAGTACTCAATCCTATTATTACAAAAATTCACTTTTTCTATTCTGCATTAATTGCCTCAAACCAAAACTCTGCGAATGGATTCCTTATTTAATAGCAAACATATCCCAAAGTGGCACAACAGCTAACACTACGTTCTTACAGTGGATCCTGCAAATTCTCAGTGTGTGTGTGGCAGAGGAGTGATTTATTATCGAAATGGAGCCCCCAGTGCTGATGCCTTTGATAGAGACCCCAGTCTGTCTCCCTTAGCTTGCAATTCCCAAGTCTTCACTTTGATTGTTACAATTCAACTCCTTACTATAGGTTAACTCATGAAGTTAAGGGAATGGCGCCTGGGTCAGGTGAGGCCCCACAAAGCCCCAGCTCACCAGCTTCTCAGTTTATCCCCTCTAAACTTAACATCTTAAAGCTACAGTCTATTTTGAGATGCTTCACAGGAACCCCAGGCTCTGATCAAACAGAGGTAATAACCAGTTTCCTCTCAGACCCCAGACAGATGGGGGCCCACTTGGCCATCTCAGCACTCTCAGAACACACCAGATGCCCTACTGCAACAAATCAGAGGAAAGTCACAGCACTGTGCAACAACCAGAGACCCACAAATGACCTGGTCAAGATCTACTCAACCCTGAATTTAATCTGCAAGATTCACCACACTGCCACCATTAACCCTGAGGGCAGCCATAGCTGCTGATCCCTCCTTCTGCACATCACAAAATAAACTCCTACTTCCTTCCACTATCCAGTGTCAGGGAGGGGCTGGCTCTATGTGGGATGAGCAGACCCAGGTGCAGGGGCTCTACAGTAGAATCAACATCGACTTTGGTGATGTCTCTCCCACGTGTTAACTTCTTGAACTTTTATGGTTCCTTTCAAACACAAACCTACCTATCAGGATTATAAAAGCAAAGGAAATCAAAATCAATGTGCATTTGAAGGTTGGCCACTTTAATTATTTAGGATAAACATTCAAAAGTAGGCACCTAATTTCTTCCTGTAGAAAAAACTGGTAAGTTTTCAGAGATTCCAAGAACTTCTGAGAAATCCTGCCTCTTCACACAGGACTGGGACTGAAGTCAGAAGACCTTCTCAAGTCCTGATTCTGCCAGTGCAATGCAGAACCCTGGACAGCTCACTGGATCCATCTCAATTTAAAAAGGCAGAATTGCACTAGGTATCCTGTGAAGCCTTTCCATACTAAATTCCCTAATCAAAAAGCAAACACACACACAGACACACACACACTCCATCCAGATGAGGGTCAGAGGCTCGTGGCAAAGCCAAGAAGCTACCAGATCCCACCAAAAACTCTTTCCATTTAAGATAAGCTGCCTCGAGCAAGTAACGACACCACGAAAAATGAGTGAACGGAAGCACCAAGAACGCCAACTAATGTTCTGGGCCCTGCTCTACTTCCCCAAGACAGGACAGAGAGATGAACAAAATGCAGTATTTACCATCTCCTTTCCTATTTCATATGTAAATGTGAACTTGCTCAAAGTACAAATGAGCAGAGCATAAATAAAACAGTAAGGACATTGAGTACAATAACACTTTTTCTTTAGCCTTCAGTCCTTAAGAGAAACAAAAAACCAGGTTTCACATCAGCTTTACCTCACTCATTTTCAAAAGCACATCTACATGCTTTCTAGAAAAGTCATAATAATTAAACTTGTTTAAACTTGAATTTATTATGCTGGTTACAAGCAGCATAAGGTTTTATTGTATTTCTGCACTTGAGCGACTCTAAAGAATGAAGGGAGCAGGCATTTGGTATACCAGTTAAACTGCCACTTGGGATGTCCACATCCTTATCTGAGCACCTGGTTCAAGTCCCAGCTTCCTACTCCTGTGCATCTTGGAAGGCACTCTATGATGGCTCAAATCCTTGGGCCCCTGCTGTCCACTTGGGAGATCCAGATGGAGTTCTAGACCCCTGGCTTCTGCCTGGCCCAACCATGGCTGTTGGAGGCATCTGGGAAGTAAACTAATGGATGCAAGATCTCCATCTCTCTGCCTTTCAAATAAATGGAAATAGGGACCAATGCTATGGCATTGGTGCTGGCATTCCATACAACCTCCAGTTCAAGTCCCGGCTGCTCCACTTCCAATCCAGCTCTCTGCTATGGCCTGGGAAAGCAGTGCAAGATAGCCCAAATCCTTAGGCCCCTGCACCCATGTGGGAGACCCAGAAGAATCTCCTGGCTCCTGGCTCCGGGTTGGCACAGCTCCAGCTATTGCAGCCATTTGGGGAGTGAACCAGTAGATGGAGGAACTTTCTCTGCCTCTGCCTCTCTGTGTAATTCTGCCTTTCAAATAAAATAATCTTTTTTAAAAAATGAAAATTCGTAAATGGAGAAAGATGATGAAGACCAAAAAGAAAACTAAAAGAATAGTCAACCAAAAAAGTGTAAAGGTGTTCAATAAAAACCAAACCAACATTAATTCTACCTAATTCAACATCTGAAGTTCAACTGAAATGATGCAGGGGGTAAGTATTCAATGGATCATTAATGCCAACTGGTTGATGGCACCCGCAGATTACTGAATCCCAAAGTTATATATGAAATGTGTTATCAGTGACATGAACATCTCAGGTTTGTTCTACAACAAATGATAGAAAGCAGGACCGCCATAGAATAGCAGAACCAAGCAAAGGGTTAGAAACCCACATGACACCAGCCTGGGCAAGGAGATACAAGAACACATGAGCATCACTGTGCAACCTAAAAGCATAATTTTTAGGTAACAAAACAAACCAAAAAAAAAAAAAAATACTGATGGCACCTGGTGCCAAAAGTGAATTCTCTGACAAAGGGTGCATTTGGTATTCATCAAATAGATGGAGAAAAAAAAAAACAGAGGACACCAAGCTCTCCAAATGGAGAATCTATTAGTTTATTTTAAATCACATGCAGCTAATTGAGTTACAGTCCTTAGGTTAATGGTCCTCATGGGTTTAATCCCTAAAGATCTAAACCCATTAGGAAATCAGCTGTGTTTAAATACAATGCTGTTAACAGAAGAAAGCAATGTGTCAAAGTGCTGCAAAGCACACTAAACAAATCAGCATGAGAATGTCCAACTTCCAAATATAACAAAACTGCATTCATGCAACCAACAAATATTTGCTAGTTACCATTAATATAAAATGCAATGTCATACTGGTAAGCTTTTATGGGAAATCCCGATCTGAATTTTATTCCAATTTATAAGAAATTATATTTCATAAAACAAGTTAACGAAATCTTTCCCAGGCTCTCAGATCTCAAGCCCACACACAAACACCATAAAACTACCACTGCTAAGTAAAAATGACATGTTTCTTTAAGTTCATTTTCTATTTCTCTCTGCACTATAGGTAAAATTCTATCTTATTTACCACTTCTGCTTTCCAGGATGAAAAATCTACAACAACCAAAACATTATTAAAACCTTCAAAGAAATAAATGGATGAGTGCTTCCAGGTACCCCAGCCTGGGTTTGGGAGGGAAGAAGTTTCTGACCTTGCCGCACTGTCCACCTAGACGAATCAGTGACTTACCTGCTTTACCACGGTCCCCAGCAGCTCTGACCAAGGAAAGCCGCGTTCAGTGCTCCAGAACAGGAGAACGCCAGTATGCACGGCTCTGGATACATTCCCTGGGCTTTGAAGGACTCGACTACAGCATCCCATTCTGACACCCATGTTTCTAACTGCAGACACTGCTGCAATTCCCAGGTCATTTGACCAGAGCGAAGTGAGTGAGTCGCAGATTTTCTGAGGGAGACTATGCGGGTCAGGCGACCTAACATCAGAGTTATACATACAGGACTGAAGCTAAGAAGCGCTAGAAATACAACTGGAGGAAACACTCGCATGGGCGGTGAATTATCAGAAAAAAGATTATCTGGAAGGCAATGACCTAACACGTGGAGACAGGCCTCAGATAGAAGGCACAAAGATGAAAGAGCCCAAACGAATTCATTCCAGTTTGAACACACAGAAGAAGCTAATGGATTAAAAGTGAGGGGTGGCTCAACCATGTCAATGCAGCAGAGGACAGAAGAAAAACTTAAAAATTATAGATTAAAAAGTTTAAATCTAATACACTTAATATATTCTGCCACACATCCTTAGACATGCTTTGCATATACAACCTTAAAAGAAACCTTATATATGACAGGTGTTATTATTACCATATACATTGAGGCACTGAGTCAGATAATTTATCCAAGGTCAGCTATTAGTTAACTCTTTACCATCATACCATTTAGCCTGTTAAAAATGCTATTAGGAGCAGGCAGCAGTGTAGCATCACAAGTTAAGCCACCACTTGCAATGCCAGCATCCCTCTGGTTCAAGTCCAGCTGTTCCACTTCTGATCCAACTCCCTGCTAACACACCTGGGAAAGCAACAAAAGATGGCCTAGGCCCCTGCCATCTACATGGGAGACCTGGATGATGCTCCTGGCTTCAGCATGGTCCAGCCCTGGATGTTGTAGCCATTTGGGGAGTGAATCAATGGATGGAAGTGTGTGCGCGCGCTCTCTCTGTCTCCCTTTCAAATAAATAAGCCCTTTAAAAAATTATATTAGGGGGCTGGCACTGTGGCATAGCAGATTAAGCCATGGCCTGCAGCACTGGATTCCCATATGGGTACCAGATCAAGTCTGGCCGCTCCACTTCCTATCCAGCACCGTGCTAATGTGCCTGGGAAAGCAGCAGAGGATGGCTCAAGTCCCTGGGCCCCTATACCCATGTGGGAGACTTAGAATTAGCTCCTATCTCCTGACTTCGGCCTAGCACAGCCCCAGTTATTGCAACCACTTGGGGAGTGAACTAGTGGATACAAGATCTCTCTGTGTCTCTCCTTCTCTAACTACCTTACCAAAAAAAAAAAAATGCCATTAGGAGCTCACTGCCTACTTGCAAGCAAGTAGTTTCAAGGAAGTAATGGGAATTAAAGGAAACTGGTAAACAGCTCAGTGGACAATGACAAAGTGAAAGCACAAGGTTTCAGAAAGGACAGCCAGTGATTACCAAGGTCAAGGTAAGGCTTTCTGGGAGAGGAAGTACCCGAGTGTGCGCATGGCATGAGTGGAAGAAGCCAGCGGAAGGCATGTGTAATTTAAGGCTCTAAAAGAGGAGGAAGGAGAGAAAAGAACAATACTATAGGCACCGAGGTGCACAAGTGCAGGCCACAGCCCAGAAACGGCAATCTCACTTGAGCAGAATGTGGTAACAATGGAAAATAAGAGAGCTCCAAGTGGATAGGTGATGTGAAACAAACAGAATGGTGGGTGAGAAGCTAGAGATCATCATGAGGATAAGACGTGGAATCAGACCAGGATGAGAAGGAGCCGGAAGGTGAACAGGAAGGTGAACAGGTGCATCGAAGGTGGGCCACAGCTGTGCGCCAGGGCATGGCCATGCAGGGTCAGGACAAAGACCAAGACTGCACTCCTGATGGGCATCCACTGGGATGGCCGTGGGGACAGAGCAGGGTGGGAGCATTCAGAACTGAACACCAACTGCCTCATTCTTCCAGGGATGCAGGATGTTGGAGGGCCAAGGTTTCTAAAGAGAAGGAAATGAATAAAGATCTACGGAGTGCCAACTCCATCCAGGCACAGAGCTTAAGAATACACATAAACACATGTGCAAATGCAGATTTAACATACTTCATTTAGTTCTTACAATCACCTGTAGTAGGTTGAATAAAAGGCTCCCTCAGAGCCGGCGCCGTGGCTCAACAGGCTAATCCTCCGCCTTGCGGCGCCGGCACACCGGGTTCTAGTCCCGGTCGGGGCGCCGGATTCTGTCCCGGTTGCCCCTCTTCCAGGCCAGCCCTCTGCTGTGGCCCAGGAGTGCAGTGGAGGATGGCCCAGGTGCTTGGGCCCTGCACCCCATGGGGAGACCAGGAAAAGCACCTGGCTCCTGGCTCCTGCCATCGGATGAGCGCGGTGCGCCGGCCGCAGCGAGCCGGCCGCGGCGGCCATTGGAGGGTGAACCAACGGCAAAAGGAAGACCTTTCTCTCTGTCTCTCTCTCTCACTGTCCACTCTGCCTGTAAAAAAAAAAAAAAAAAAAGGCTCCCTCAGAGAGATGTCCACACCCTAATCCCCAGAACCTCTGTGCCTGTTGCCTTATGTGGAAAGAGGTCTTGGAACACGTAACCAAATAATCTTGAGATGAGACCATCCTGGGTCATCTGAGTGAGCCCTAACTCCAGTGGCCAGTGCTCTTATAAGAGAAATGGGAAGGGGGATTTCAAACACCGGCCTTCAGAACTGTGAGAAAATACATGTCTGTGTTTCTAAGCCACTCCATGTGTGCTAATTTGTCAGGAAATCCTGGGGGACTAATACATCACCCCAGGAGAGGTACAACGTTCCCCATGACAAGACCAGACAGCAAACTCAGAAGCAAGGTACACAGGTAGGATTGAAAATTTGGGATTCAGACATAGTTCTGAATGACACTGAGGAACGGCCATCTGGAAGAAGCAATGGTTCAAAGTCAGAGTAGAGAGGGAACAGGACAAGAAACAGAGAAATCCTCCATGTAAAAACTTAAGACAATGTGACTTCAATTAATGCAAGGAGCAGACAGAAGCCAGAGGGATTTGTAAAAGTTACAAAAGGGGCCAGCATTGAGCCACAGCTGCTCTACTTCCAATTCAGTTACCTGCTAATGCGCCTGGGAAAGCAGAGGAAGATGGACCAAGTGGTTGGGTCCCTGCCACCCATGTGGAAAACCCAGGTGGAGTTTTAGGCTCCTGGGTTTGGCCTGTCCCAGCCCAGGCCACTGCAGTTATTTGGGGAGTGAAACAATTAATGGCAGATGTGCGTGTGTGTGTGTCCCTCTCTGTAACTCGGCTTTTCAAATAAATATTTAAGAAAGAAAAAAATTCAGAACATTCTTTTTTTAAAAAAGTTACAAGCCGGCGCCACGGCTCAATAGGCTAATCCTCCACCTTGCGGCGCCAGCACACCGGGTTCTAGTCCTGGTCGGGGCGCCAGATTCTGTCCCGGTTGCCCCTCTTCCAGTCCAGCTCTCTGCTGTGGCCAGGGAGAGCAATGGAGGATGGTCCAAGTGCTTGGGCCCTGCACCTGCATGGGAGACCAGGAGAAGCACCTGGCTCCTGGCTTTGGATCAGCGCAGCACGCCAGCCACAACACACCAGCCGCAGCAGCTGAACCAGTGGAAAAAGGAAGACCATTCTCTCTGTCTCTCTCTCTCTCTCTCTAACTCTGCCTGTCAAAAAAAAATTTTTTTTAAAAGTTGCAGGAGGGAAATGATCCCTTACATGACTATAAAATGAACAATATAGGAAAAATTGCAAAACACTACTTACATATGCCTCTCACTGATACTACAGATATCCAAGTCAGGTATCTCTGAATTTCTAAGAATTCACAAAAATCCTCTGTGGTAGCTGTTTCAGATGCTAAACTATTATTTTCCTCCCATATTTAGTTTCTTGCTTAATAAATCTCCAGAAATTACTCATCCTTGCTGGTAAAGAAAAATATATTATCTCCAATAATATAAAACGTAAGATTAGGCCAGACTACACAGGAAATGTCATCTATACTTTGCCTGAGACTAGGGTAATGCTCAGATTAAAAACCAAAAAAACAAAACAAAACAAAACAAAAAAAAAAAAAAACTGAGGCTCTGCCAGGTTGGCAACCAATTCCTTTTATGTCAAAGTACAATTTAAACAGAGGCTTACCATGGTAGCAACAAATCCAAGCCAGGTATGAGTCAAGGATATCTACGATGCAAATAATTACCAATGTGTAATATCCTCCTGTTCACCTTTCCAGTCAGTCATAGCAGACTCACAAATAAAGAGAATGAATGAACTCTGTTCAGAGTCCCATTTTATCTAGCAGTAATCAATAAAATGATGACATGTTGTGGTTATGATCTGCAGCCTGCAGGCTAGGACCTGAAACAGACCCATATCAACTGCATGCCTACCATTTACCGAGCAACACCAAAAACAAGGGCCCTGAGGATTCTCTGCAAAGAACCAAGATTGTGAAGAGGCACAAATGGACTCTACACAGAAGTGCGTTGCCACAACCACACCATCAGTTCACCCTAACGTACATGTAGCTGACCATTCAAAAAGCTGGCTCTGAACCTAGCAACATAAAAACACCAAGAAAGGGAAGCTCTCAGCCTTGGCACCTGTTAATTCACTCTATCATTCACTTAAACACATTGCTTCTTTAAAGCATTATAGGAGGGGCAGACACGTGGCACCTGGGGCTAAGCTGCTGCTTGCCACATGGGCATCCAATTTGGGGTGCAGGTTCAATCCTAGCTATTCTGCTAATCCAATTTCCTACTAATGCATTCTGGGAGGCAGCAGATGATGGTTCAAGGGTGTGGAGCCCTGACACCTGCATGGGGTCCCAGGCATTCGGAGAGTGAACAAACAGATGGAAGATCAAGATGTCAGTATCTCTTTCCAGTAGATGACAATAATTAAAAATAAGTGTTTTAAAAAATGAAATGTTATAGGTATTTTAAGTTATAAACTACACTGGGGGAAAAGGCAGAATCAGGAGGAAATGAGGGAATCTGGGAAGGAAGAACACAGGGAATTAAACAGATTTTTAAAATCTAATCAGGAAACTCAACGACTTTACAGATTAAGAGATCAAACCATAGGCAAATATGCCCAGGAAACGCCACACAACTGTTGAAAGTCAGTGGTTTCAGAGTACATTCAGTGAATGCAAAATGAATCGCTACCCATTTAAAAGCTTTATCGAAATGAGCAAAATTCAAGTGAGGACTATCTGAACTAAGTTTTATGATCACTGCCAATTTCCTTGTGTTTTCACAATTAAAATACCATTTGAAACTTCAACTAATTTATCTATAAAGGAAAATGACCCTAAAGTGTAAGAAGGGACACTGAATGGGAAATCAATTTTAAACCAGTAAACAAGGCACCTTATAATTCTCTACCTTCATTTCTTGATTTCTTGATTCAAAGAAAAATAAAGTCCATTTTTTCTTCCTATGAGTCAAATGGGAAATTATAATTAAAAGTCATAATTTCTGAGCAATTAACTTATCAGAGAAGCAACATAAAATGGTTTTTGTAAAATTATATTAACAGTAGCAAGCTTCAAACATGTAAAAATAAGGCTACAACATGTCAATCAAGATTTCATGTTATAGCAATAAACCTCATAGAGTAACTTGGAGATACCGCTGTAAAGATTTTATACTGTTCTAACCAATTGCAAGAAAATTTTATCTTTTAAATTCTTTCCCTTGGGTAATCTACAATGCCATATGCTTTAACAACTTCTAATAATCCTAAGTGAATGACACTGTATCTTTCTAATGACCAGTGCAGAACACATGCCCCTACGGTCAAGAGCAGTGTACCTGTCCATTTCCCTTCCAAAGTTCTTCATCATGACCACCAGCCACCTCTATGTTGAGACAAAGGTGAGATCACATGATTTACAATTATTAAATTGCAAATATTAAATTATTAATAATTTACAATTATTATTGGAAGAGCAGCTCTATCTAGCACTTCAATTCTCTCCCCCACCATCTGGGTGTTTTCAGAAGCATAGTTTCAGAGCTGCAAAACTGCCCAGAGTATGTGTTAGAAACGAATCAGAATCACCAAAACCAAAATCTCTGGTGATAAGACCTGGGAAATACGCTTATTAAAGCGGATCATCTTAAATAAGCTTAAGCACATTCATCTCTGAAAACCATGGCTTATAGTGATTCTCAAAACATAAATAATAGCCAAACGGGAAAATCCTCCTTCCATAGTAGTTTAGTTTGTAATACAAACTTTCTGTTACACAGTTTCCTAACAACGACACAATTTATTCAGACATAGAAAATCTGTGTTTTCCTGGTGCCAAACACTTTGACTATCTTAAGTAATTAGCCATGACAATAAGGATGAGAGCAAAAAGCTATATTTTGCTTCCAGAAAAAAAGTTAATTACAAATTTAAGATTTAAAATTACTTATTGTATTTTCTAAACATTTTTTTAGTATGTTTTAAAAGATTTATTTATTTATTTGAAAGAAAGAGAGAGGGAGAGAGAGATCTGGTTCACTCTCCAAATGGCTTCAATGGCCAGGGATGGTAAGGTCAAAGTCAAGAGCCAGGAACTCCATCTGGGTCTTCCATGTGGGTGCAGGGGTCGAAGCACTTGGGCCATCCTCCTCCTCTGCTCTCCCAGGCTATCAGTAGAGAGCTGGATTGGAAGTGGGGCAGCCATTGCTCATATGGGGTACCTGCGTCACAGGTGGCAGCTTAACCTGCAGCGTGACAACTCAGGTCCTTTCCTAAACATTCTGCTACGCCTCAGAACTAAAAATATACAGCTGTCATAAGCATCCTTTAGGCTGACTCTTATTTCAACTAAGAAGGGTTTTTGCTTTAGCTTATTGCAAACTCTGCCAAATTCTTTTATGACTTAGAAACAAGCAAGCCCTCAGGCTGTCTGACCATAAAACAAAGCAAATCAAATTAGTCCAATACAGGGTATATGGGAGACAAAAATAAAATTGTGATGCTCCTGAAATCCTCAAGTGAGCCCAAGACACGGGGTTAAAAACATCTATGTATAATCTGAGCAAATGCTTAATTTTCCAAAAACTTGTTTAATGGCATCCTAAGCATCCTCAGAAAGCCTCCTTTCAACCTACACTTGACCTGATCTTCTATTTGAATCATATTATTACCCACTTATCATTCTTTTTTTTTTTTCAACAGGCAGAGTGGACAGTGAGAGACAGAGACAGAGAGAAAGGTCGGTCTTCCTTTACCGTTGGTTCACCCTCCAATGGCCGCTGCGGCTGGCGCACCACGCTGATCCAAAGGATCAGGAGCTTCTCCTGGTCTCCCAAGCACCTGGGCCACAGCAGAGAGCTGGACTGGAAGAGGGGCAATCGGGACAGACGCCGGCGCCCCGACCCGGGACTAGAACCCGGTGTGTCGCCGCCGCTGCAGGCGGAGGATTAGCCTAGTGAGCCGCGGAGCAGGCTGTCTCTGTAATTCTCCAGACCAAAGGCAGAACTGGAAGCAAAAGCTTTTAAACAACAATCACTATGTCCTTAGGAATTTAAAAAAAAAAAAAAAAAAACTCAGGGATGGAGGAAAAGAGACATATTGAAGAAGTGGGGACAGAACTGCCCTGTTCAAAATGGGCAAAGTGCAGGCTCGTGCAATGGTGACAGGAGCCAGCTTGGTCCATGTGGCCAGGGACAGGTACCAGAGGGGGACACGCAAGGCCTGAGGCACTCCCTGATGTGACCCAGGAAGCCCAAGCTTCCCACCTGCAATTTAGAGAAACATGAAAGGCAGGCTGGGAAGGGGAAAGGAGCCACAAAAGGCAGTGTGGGTGGAAGGGGCAGGCCCTCCTCCACCCTCCCCGGGCGAGGTGAGCCAGGGCACTGCAGAGGTCAACGCCACACAGGGCTGCAGGGCTTAAGAAATGTTCGGACTGCCAGCAAAGCACTCTCCCCCTCCCTAACAGATGGTCATCTCCCCTCAGCCTGTGGAAGGAAAGCAGCACTTAGGTGGCTACTTGTTTCCTTGACAGCAGGTCAGTTAGGCTGCTGGTGTGCTTTCTTTACAAGAGCCTAAAATCTCCCTCATTGTAAGTACCCTGAGTGCTAACTGAGGCTATCAAAGGAAGTTTTTTGTCTCTTCCAGATGATAGCCCTTAAACTGATGAACACAGAGCTCCTATTTCCCCCCAACCTTCAATTTCCCAGGGCAAAAACTGCTCAGTCCCTTCCACCCAGGCACAGTGGGGAGAAATGCAGCCCACAGCGTTCCTCTGAGCTCCTCAGGCTCTGGGCAGGCGACCACCTCCAGGAGCCTCCTCTCTCTTCACAGAAAGGTTGGCCCTGGCCACCGTGGGGCTGGAAGCGAGCGGCAGGGAAGGCTCTCTGTGGGGCTCCCTTTGGGAGTTTGCTCGGAAAGCTTCTTTGCTCCTAACTTTGGCAGCAGAGGCACCAGCACCTGCGTCCAAGGGTCCCAAGGCCTTGGGCATTTTGGACAGAGGACCAAACCTAGGGATTCTGGCCAGGTGAGGGGCAGCAACAGCTGCGACCACCATGGCATGAAGCCTAGAAGCACAAGTGCCCCAAGGACCCAGGTGATAAATGGGCTTTTCATGGGAGGGGTGTGTGAAAAGTGAATCAGACTCTCCGGGGCTCTGATCTGGAAAGCAGACCACCTTAAAGGAGGTTTGGATGAATTAGGGAATTAGGTACCCACCGTATAGAACACTGCCTCCAAAGGAAATCGCATGCTGTTTCCACATTCCAAACACCGGGAACACCTATCACATACAGAGCAACCTAGATTGCTCTTTTAAAAGTATCCACAGACCGGGATATTTTTATCATTAATAAACATTAGAAGGTAGTAATGATTAACACTGCTGCAAAGTAAACACATCCCTACCTCACTCTGCCACACTGTGGAGCAGACCCTGAAGTTATTCATAAAAGATGAAGTGGTAAAGGTTATTTAGCATGGCCATATTTCAGTCTACCAATTTTCCCTTCAAAACTACCTAATTTCTGGCCGGTGCCGCAGCTCAATAGGCTAATCCTCCACCTTGCAGAGCCAGCACGCCGGGTTCTAGTCCTGGTTGCCCCTCTTCCAGGCCAGCTCTCTGCTGTGGCCAGGGAGTGCAGTGGAGGATGGCCCAAGTGCTTGGGCCCTGCACCTGCATGGGAGACCAGGAGAAGCATCTGGCTCCTGCCATCGGATCAGCGCGGTGCGCTGGCTGCAGCGCGCCGGCCATTGGAGGGTGAACCAAAGGTAAAAGGAAGACCTTTCTCTGTCTGTCTCTCTTACTATCCACTCTGCCTGTCAAAAAAAAATTTAAAAAAAAAATTTAAAAAAAACTACCTAATTTCTTACAAGCCATGGGAACTGGATTGACACTAACACCGTATAGCTGACAGTAACCTGACCATGGCGGGGTACCTCCAAGAAGACCTGTGCCCCACCCAGTGTAGACCGGACCTGCTGGCTCCTCCCCACAAAGGCTGGGGAGGGAAAAGCGTGGGTGGCAGAGCCTTACGGGAAATTTTCCACTACGCTTGGCCTCCCTCTATGTTTTGATTTTAATCTCTGTAATTCCATGTTTAAGAGGAACTAACTTAGTGAGTAACTTCCCCTGCAGGAGTGAATTTTATTGCTCAGGTGTGCTGGGATAGAAAAAATAAGTGCCATTCACCTTTATGCTAAGGACACCCAAATAGCTCTCCTGGGCTCCATGCCCTTATTTCCATCTGCCGGCCTACAGACAAACTCGGCCTGGATAACCCCCTCAAGACAGCAGCCTCTCTGCATCCCCTCCTGCTGGCTCCCTGGTGTTCTCAGCTGGAATCTCAGCATCACCTGGAACACAGCTAGACTCTGAGCATCACCTGGATCTCAGCTCCTCCTGCCGAGGCGACGGCAAGACCCTCCTCCCCACTCTCTCTGCCGCTGGTTCTTCCCGTGTACTGGACTACTCCAGAACAAAGGATTGCATCATTCCCCTTTTCTAACTCGGATGCTTCCTGTTACTCACAAGACAGAAATAGCACAGGACGCATGGCCAGTCAGGGAGGCCCAGAGGAAAAAGACGACCAACCTGTAGCCCCGGTCGGATGGAGCCCCGAAACGGGCCATGAAGATCGAGGCACCTGGGGTTCAGGAAGCAGGCCCCAGGACCTGGGAAACACACACAGCAGCAGCAGCTCAGAGCCAGCACAGCTGGGTCCTCCCAGCCTGCGTGAGGAGGCTGGAGGACTGCGATAAGAAAGCTGCAGGCCTTCCCAGGGGTGCGGGGGACGCCCAAAGACCAGAGGGGCTCCACGCGAGCCCCCAACTATGCCACCTCTCTCACAGCATGTTAAGTCACACACAGGCATCCCCAACATACCCAGCAGGGCACAGACCCAGGATGGCCCAGAGCACAAAGCACTTACACCGCGAAATTCCTCAGGGTCCCATAGGAATTCAGGCCACAGTGACCTGACCAGATTCCACCTCTACCCAAAGAACAGAACAGCCCAATGGTGTTGTCTAGGAAAGGTCAGGGCCCAGAGCGAGTCAAGTGACAGTGAAATCTCACTCCCGGGAAGTTATGCAACCAACCTGCCCCACAATATCACCCCCCTGATCACAGGCACATTCATTTCTTTCTTAATCATAGGCAGCTCAAATAAAGCTGAGCCCAGACCAGTCCTGTCTGCCAGGAACTAAAGGGATCTCAAGGACCTGAGGGCTGGGCTCAGCAGTGAAGAGCCGGAAACCTCTCCCCATCGGGCCCACCTACCCTAAGTCATAGCCAGATGGACCTCCTCCCAGTTCTGGAAGATTTGCTCCAACTGTTCCACCTGAAATCCCTTTGCCCAGTCCAGATAAACCCTACCCCTCTTCAATGGCCGACTCCAAACAGCAGCTCTTCCGGAAATCCTCTTCCTCAATGCATGGCTTCCAAAGACCTGTCACATCTCTTCTGTGGGACTTCTACCAGAAGCGAAGGAACTGTGCCTTACTCATGTAGCTCCCGTGCCAGAAACAAGGGCTGGCATCTCTCAGGTGCTCCATCCATTCATGTATACCATGAATGGAACGTCAGTCAGCTCATCCACTCCTTTGATAGGACCCCAGGGAAATGATTGTGCTATGTTGGAGCTTACTTTCTGTTAAACGGAACTCCATTTTCAATCCAGCCATGACAGACCCTTGTAGGGAAACTGCACTCACCTCACCTCTTTACAATCATTCACAAATGCAGACACAGAATGAGAAGGGGGGGGGGGGGGGTAGCAGGTAAAGCTGCCACCTGCAGTGCCGGCATCCTATGCGGGCGCCAGTTTGGCTGCTCCACTTCGCAGCCAGTTCTCTGCTATGGCATAGGATAGCAGTAGATAGCCCAAGTCCTTGGGCCCCCGCATCTACATGAGAGACCCAGAAGAAGCTGCTGGTTCCTGGCTTTGGATCCGTGCAACTCCATCCACTGCAGCCATCAGGGAGTGAGCCAGTGGATAGAAGACCTCCCTCTCCCTCCGCCTCTCCTTTTCTGTGTAATTCTTTCAAGTAAATAAATAAACCTTTTAAAAAAAAAATGAGAAACATGGGGAGTCTAGGGCAATGGGACCAGGGACTTACTACAGTGTGGTTAGGGGGCAAGTATCTGCTGTCCAGTTTCCCCTTGGTACTGAAGTCTGGGTTGTTTTGTTTTGTTTTTTAAATTTATTTGAGCCACCGCCTTGGCTCACTTGGCTAATCCTCCGCCTGCGGTGCTGGCACCCAGGGTTCTAGTCCCGGTTGGGGCACCAGATTCTGTCCTGGTTGCTCCTCTTCCAGTACAGCTCTCTGCTGTGGCCCAGGAGTGCAGTGGAGGATGGACCAGGTGCTTGGGCCCCTGAACTCACTTGGGAGACCAGGAGGAAGCACCTGGCTCATGGCTTCAGATTGGTGCAGCTCCAGCCATGGCAGCCATTTGGGGGGTGAACCAACAGAAGGACGATCTCTCTCACTGTCTTAAAAAAAATTATTTGAATGCCAGAGGGACAGAAGCTAAAGTTTATAAAGGCTATCCCTGGGCTTCCTGCACGAATCAGAAATTTCAAGAAAAATGTTTCAAGTTATTCCTAAAATAATGAACTTGAAGCTCCAGGGAACTGACAGCTTAAAACCCAAATGGGCCAGAAAATGCTGAGCAACATCAGAAAATGCTGGCCACTCCAGAGTGTGCAGTCTGCAACCGTGTGCTGTGTTTGCTCAGCAGGGAGAGAGGAACACAGACAACAGTAAGTACTAAAATGACGGGGCCTGCCTGAAGGAAGACATCCAACACACACAGGTCTCTGGACAGCAACGGTGCAGAACCTTATCTGATGTCCTACCGAACAGGGCAGGTGCTAGGATTAATAAGGATGCCTTCACAGAAGAGACTTGAAACCTTGACTGAGGACCAACAGGAAGTATTCCTACACAAAACATATTTTAGTCATAAGAAAATTTTGCTCCAGTATGTCATTCAAGTTAAAATATAAATTACTTGAAGAATCCACATTTGTACATCTAAAGAAAGCCAGTTAAAAGAACCTAGTTTTGGACGTATGTCATAAGAAATCTGTGATGAGAAGAATAAAGCATTTCTGCTACATACAAAGTACCATGGTGTTTTAAAAAAGTGTTTGTTTATTTATTTATTTGAAAGGCAGACGTCAAAAACAGGAATGGGAGGAAGAGAGCAATTCTCTCATCCATTGGTTTACTTCTGTAACAGCTACAACAGCCAAGTCTGGGTGAAGCCAAAGCCACAAGCCAGGATCTCCATCCTGGTCTCCCAAGTACGTGGAAGGGGCCCATGGTGGTCTCAAGAAAAAAACCACCTATGCAGCTTTAAAACTGCACTATAAACTCAGTTAGCCATATTTTTCTCATGGGACATCATTGTTACTTGAAAGAATAACTGATCAACTATGGCTACTGAAACTCATCTGTCTGACCTACATTTTCACAAAAATGAGCAAAGTTAGTTTACACTTAAGAAACACTGACAGTATTTGTTGCCAATGATAAAATTCTAGCTTTAAAGCAAAAATTTGAATTTTGGAAAACGGCTTTCCAATACTTACATAAAAGATTAAAGAAGGAGGTTGGGGGGGGGGGGTCTTCGTTTTTGCTTTACAATACAAGGTGTTGGAAACAGGTTCAGTTTTACAAAAATGTATTTTACAAGCTTTGCTTTTCACTTTTCTTTCTGGATGTAATGAGTTGTTTTAAATTACAAACTAAGGATCCACAAAAACAAAGCAGCATAAATCATGTCAATGTAACTGCCTACAAGACAATTGCCAAAATACTTATGACATTGTATCAGTGATTGTTCTACTAAACATAGTAACCATTCAAATAAGAAAAATGTATTAGTAGTTCACATCAATTGAATTTGAATCTATAAATAATACATTAATGCACTAGCCAAAAGAAAAAGGGATGGCTTTCAAGTTAAAGCTAGAATTCTGATTCCCTTTGCTTAGCTTTCCCAGTAACATACTTTTAACCTGTTACTCAAAATATCAAGAAAGAAAAAAAAATTGTTATCTAAGTGCAAAAAAAAAACCTTTTTTTTCTCCAAACCTTTCAAAATTAAACGCGTAGTAAAACAGCATCCCCCAAGGCTGTCCAACTTTTGAAGAAGCATGTGAAGAAGTAAAGACTGCTCTAGAGCGAGAGTTCACTTAGAAAGCCTCCAGAATGGAACCAGATTTTTTAAAGCCCTCTGTTGAACATCTTGGATAGCGTCAACTCCACCAAACTACAACTGTCATTCTCACCACAGGCTTCAAGGAGGTGTTTTGTGTTTTGCATACGGTTACAGGAAAATAATGTTAAATTATTCATCCTTCTTCAAATTCTACCCTTAGCCTTCTGTTCTAGGATCCATCAAGGTTTCTACATTCATGCCTTCCAGCATCATTATCAGAGACTGAGATATCCTACCTGAATCCAAAAATTTAATAAAGAAAAAAAAAATCAGTCTTAAATCAGTCCAGGTGAGGCTGGTCTCTTCCCTTCCCCCATGCAATGAATTACAGTAATCTATGCTACTCACAGCAGTGCCCCCAAGCAATTCCATCTCAAAATGCTGTAGGTGTTCTCACTGTGTAAGAGGCACTACATTTTTAGCTCAGTTTTGAAATTGGCTCAAAACACCATCAGTGTGTCTAACATTCAGTTACTAAGGAACTCAGCACTGAGCACATAAGAACCAGGAAAAAGTTTAGGAAATATGTTGTATTTTAAGATCCATTTGAAGTTCCTGCTTAGAAAATTATCACACTGGCTCTTTTTCAACAAAGGTGAGTACATGGGTGAAGAATTACGATATTTAATAAAGAAGGTAATTCAAGCATATTATGCAAAAGTGTATTATGACAGGCCAAGATCAAATGGGTTAAAATGTTAAACTTCCGAAGGTCTTACAAAATTGTTCTTCTAATGACTACTTTATTTCAGAAGTCATCCTAATATGTAGCAGCCCAAACAATGGAACATTGTTGGGAGAGCAACCAAGTCTGCCCCTAAAACTTCCTTAAGTGTGGCACAAATGCTCACTGACCCCATTCCCAAAGAAATGGCCCAACACAAGCACGTTCTTGAACTCAATCGCATCCCCTGTTGGTTTCTCCATCCCGTGGTGACAGCCCATGATTCTGTCTGAGGGTGTCTGAGTAAGCTCAAAGCATCGACATTAAGCGGAAAAAGCCATCGTGAACACTCCACAGGGCGACTAGCGCATGCAGGGCCATCACACTTCACTGTGTCGTGTCCACTTCAGGCGATGCTCTAAGTCACCTCAAGGTGCATTAACAAAGCTCGCACACCCGAACCATGCCCCCAAACAGGCTGACACGTCGGAAATAACCTCGCAAAGGGAACGCTGTCTGCTGGTCCCCCGGTCCCCCGACCACAGCGCTCCCCAACCCCAGACGCCGCATCCCTAGCAAGCTGCATTCGCTTCGGGGTGACCGCGGGAGGCGAGGCTGCGCCTCGGTGCTTACCAATGCCCGGAGCCACGTAGATGAAGTAGAGACAGGACGAGGAGAGGGAGAAGAAGAAGATGAAGGCGAGGAGGGAGCGATTGGAGACCCGCATCATCCGCCCGAGTACCGACATCTTCCTCTTCCCCGCCAGCAGCTCCCGCTGCGCTCTCAGGCCGGACCCGGGGCCACCGTCCGGGCCCTAAACTTCCATGGACGTGCTCGGAACCCCGGGACTGTAACGGGGTCTGCGCAGGGAGGCTCTGGGGAGAGGCCCGGGCGCCAAGGGGGAGAGGGAGGGAGCCGGCAGAATGAATGGAGGCCGGAGGGTAGGGATCGGAGAGGAGCCGGAGGACGCGGGGGAAGGGGAGGGAGGAGGAGAGGGACCGTGGGGCTGGGGGCCTGGGGACCGGAGGCCCTCAGGAGGCCGAGGAAGGGCGCGGACGCGCGTGTGCTCCGCCAGGCAGCAGCGGGAGGAGGGGCTGCAGGTGGGGAGAGGCGCAGGCTGCGCGCCGCGGCGCCCCTGCGGAGAGGGGCGGCCAACTGCAGCACGCCCGGCTCTCCGCTCCTGGCCGGGTCCAGCTCGCCAAGCCCAGGCGCTGAGGGTCCGGCCCGCCCGCGATCGCTCCGCAGGCCCGCGCCGCCGCGTCTCGTGCCTGCGCGGGGCTAGCGTGGGCGCCGGGGCCGCAGCCGGTGCACGCGACGCGCGGGGGCCCGCGGGGGCCCTGGGGGCCAAGGAGCTGGGCGCTCGCCGGCTCGCAGCCTCCTCCTCATGCCGCGCGGGGCCCCGGCGCCCTGCGGCCGCCGCGGGAGCCAAGCGCAGGCCAGGGCGGCGTCCCGGCCCGCAGAGAGCGCGCTCCGGCTCCGGCTCCGGCGGCCTCCAGCTGCCCGCCCGGCCGCAAGGGCGGCAACGGCAGCTGCATTACCGCCGCCGGCCCGGGGTGAGGCGCCCCCGCCGGCGCCGCCCCCGCACGGCCCCCGACACCGGGCGGAGAGTGCTGCCCGCAGAGCCTTGGAGCCCGGCCGCCGTCGGAGCCGCGTCTGACTTGCGCCAGGAAGCAGACGCGAAAGGGCTGGGGAGCTGGGGCCGGCGGGCGCGCCCGGAGACCCCCACGGGCTCCGCGCGCCGACTCGGAACTCAGCAGGCGGCGCTGCGCCGGGACCCGAGGAAACCTTGGGGCCCCCACCCTCCCCGCGCCCGAAACACCGCGCGTCCTGATTGGCCCGCGCCGCCCCACGCCGAGCCTCCCCCTCCCTACCTCCTGCGTCACCACCGCCGCCCCCGTCCGCTGGGGACCCCGCGCGCGCCGCGGCCGAGGGAGGCGAGCCAGGCTAGCGTCGCACTCTGGAAACGGGTCGCGAAGGGTAAAGGAGACGACTGCGATGCTGTAACTTCCGCCCAAAATACTGGCTCGGGGGCACGAACACCCCGCGCCGCCCCTTCGTCTTGAAGCGGACTGCCCGGCCGCGCCATGGGCCTGCGCACATCCAGTGCCAGGACCTGCTTGGCCTGCGCGAGTGGACGCAGGGTCTCCCTGTCGTGGCCACGGGACCAGGCGAGGCTGACTCGGCTTCCGTGCAGCCCTAGCGGGTTCCCCAACCAACCTCCACTTGCCAGCCCGTGGTCTGCCCCGCTTTCCTCGAGCTGCGTTAATGCCCGTTCGCCCCTGTGCCACGTTTTCCCCACGTCCGCGTGCGCGCGCAGGTGTTTCTCCTTGGGATCATCACGCAGGCAGGGGCTGCATGCCTGCTGCCATTATTTGCTGATGATATCCAGATTTCTACTCTCGCTTGATTGGCAGCAAAGGTAGCATCTTCTTGCCGAGATACCCAAGCCTTAAGTCATCTCTAAGGTAGTGCTATGCAGTGTGGAGCCTTAAATAAGAGTCTGTAAGCCCAGGTCTGGTGTTGGGAGAGCCCTGGTCCTGAGACGGCGGATGCGATACCACTTTGCATTAAATGAGGTAACTGAAATGTTAACCATGGTCCTTGGCATTTAGGAGGTTCTCCAGTATCCATGAGTTTACTGGATGCTCAACACATTCCAACTCACTTTTAATATTTTGTGTTTTTTTGGAGCACTTAGAAGCTAGTCACGCTTCTCTAATATATTTCATATGAAAGACAGGGATGCTATTTTGTAATATTTTTAGATGCTTCAGGGAAATTCAAAATGCAAAGCAGAGGGGTCGATGCTGTGGCGTAGTGGGTAAAGCTGCCACCTTCAGTGCCGGCTGCTCCACTTTGATCCAGCTCTCTGCTATGGCCTGGGAAAGTAGTGGAAGATGGCCCAAGTCCTTGGATCCCTGCATCTACGTGGGAGATGTGGAAGAAGCTCCTGGCTCTGGGCTTCAGATCGGCTCAGCTTCAGCCGTTGCAGCCATTTGGGGAGTGAACCAGCAGGTGGAGGACCTCATTCTCTCTCTGCCTCTGCCTTCTAAATATATGAATAAATCTTTTTTTAAAATTCTGAAAAAATGCAAATCTGATCAACATTAAGATTCGCTTAAGAGCTTTTGCTCTATGTAAGCAAAAGAAGTCCATGAGTGATAGGAAAGTAAAAATTGAGGATTTCTGCCTCTAAACCCATTGGTTTTTCGTCATTATTTGCACCTGTTCCACTGGTTGTTAACAAAGCTAAAACCATCAGCCACGAATATGGAGAGAACACCATAGCTTTGCCAGACAAGTGATAGACAATGCTTCTCAGGCAAGGTTAATCATTTTATAGGAAAGTTGACTATAAAACAGAGAAGGAAGGGGCCAGCGCTGTGGCTTAACAGGTAAAGGCACCACCTGTGGGACTGGTCTCTTATCTGGGCTCTGGTCCCAGTTTCAGCTGCTCCTCTTCCTATCCAGCTCCCTGCTAACGTGCCTGGGAAAGCACTGGAAGTCCTTGGGTCCTGAGGGAGACCTGGAAGACGCTTTGGCTCCTGGATTCGACCTGGCCCAGCCCTGGCTATTTGGGGAGCAAACCAGTGGATGGAAGATAATCTCTCTCTCTAACTCTTTCAAATAAGTAAACAAATTTTAAGAAAACAACTGAGAGGGAAGTGTTAACAGCACAGAAATTGAGGATGAAATATTAAAAGTCTGAAGCCAATGTACAGTAGTGCCTGGCTGGCCTGGGTGACTGCCATAGGTCTCTCCTAATTTGTGCACCATCGCTGGGTTTGCCATGTTTAGCAAGTGCACCACTTGTTAGGAATGAGCCATTCTCCCTGCAGTCAAGTGGAACTTCAACACTGTTGTCAGGATTAAATTAAACTAGTTCATGCTTCTAAAAGCATGGAAAGGCCAGTACATGGTAAGCACTCTCTGAGTTAAATTTGTTTTCAAAATCTCTCCTTTCTATTACTTTCAGCAAACAGTAACAACTGATGCTTGCTCTTTGTGTTTAAACATCAAATTTCCTAGTGAGTCACCCAATCAGTCTCTCCCTAGTCATCTGAAGGTTGCCTCAAGGTCTTAGCTCATTTTTAAAACAGAAACAGATTAAATACTCAGAATTCAAGAAATGCAAACTGAGCATCTTCAAGCTGTCATTTTCAACTGATATTTCCCTGGAAACCAGGTAAGCCCCATAGCAAAGGAGTGACCTTGCAGAAATCTAGTAAGCTTAATTTTTATGGTACCAAAAAGACCTTTGTATTAGTCCATGTTTATTATTAAAATGAAATACTCAAGGCTGGGTGATGTTATAAAGGAACGGAGTTTGTTTTGGCTCGTGGTCCTGACCTAAGGGTAAGAGCCCGCATCTGGTCATGGCCCTTTTGCTGGCAGAGTCCCACGGTGGCATGGGGCATCACATGGCAAGAGACAGGGAGGTACAGCATGTACCTAGCCTCTCTCCTCTGGCCTCTCCCTCATCTTATAGTCACCAGAATTCAATCATAAAGGCTCTAACCTGATGACCTAACATAACCCTAATCACCTCCAAAAGGCCCTACTTCTTAATATGGTGGTCAGGTTAAGACTCTGCCCTCTTAACCAGGGGGGTTAAATTTCAACACTCAGACTCTTGGGGTGTGGGCAGGGGGAGACAATCAAACTGTATCCCAACCACCTCAACCCATTATGGTAAGAAAGTGAGACAAAAGTAGATTTTATGTAATTGCTTTGTCCTAAATACCACCAGGTATTCCTGTAATTATTTTCTGTCTACCGAAGACCCTGTGTTCTTCAATAGCTGGATAATCAGGGACCAGCACTGTGGCCTAGTGGGTAAAGCTGCCTGCTGTGCCAGCATCCCATATGTGCACTGGTTCGAGTTCCAGCTGCTTTACTTCTGATGCAGCTATCTGCTGTGGCCTGGGAAAGCAATAGAAGATGGCTTCTGGCTCCTGGCTTCAGACTGGCGCAGCTCCAGCCATTGCTGCCAACTGGGGAGTGAACCAGCAGATGGAAGACCTCTATCTCTCTGCCTCTCCTTCTCTCTGTGTGTAACTCTTTCAAATAAAATAAATAAAACTTTAAAAAAATAGAACTGAATAAGTCAGAACTAATGGTCTGTTACTTGTATTAATAGTATATATTATGGTGTTTGCCATTAAAAGAGATACTTTAATCAAATAAATGTTTTAGTTGCTCTGTGTTATCCGATTGAGGATAATAATGTCCACTATTTTGGATTTGTTCACAACTTGGTAAATTAAAAAGCAATGACTTTTTTGCTTGTGAATTGGGATGGGGGAAAAGGAATGATAGAAACGGCATGTAGGGAGTGAGCACTTAGCCTACTGGTTAAGATGCCTGCACCCCACGACAGAGTACCTAGGCTCAGTTCCATACTCTGGCTGCTGGTTCCAGCTTCCCGCTAGTAATGCAGACCCTCAGAGGCCAGGCTGATAACTCAAGCAACTGGCTGGCCACTCACATGGGAGACCTGGATTACATTCTCAGCTCCCAGCTTTCACCCCGGCCCTGTGGGCATTTGGTGAGTAAATCAACAGATGGGAGCCCCCCTTACTCATCTGGCTTTCAAATAAATAATTTCTAAAAAAAAAATAGCATATAGAATCTCACTTTTATGGTTGCTAAAGGTTTAGACCTCCATATTACAGTTATTGATTAAATATAGTAACTTTATAAATACATGATCTCAACATCTGAGATTCAACTAAAGAAAATTAAGTTGATGAATTGTGCTTAGAGAATTTAATTTTTTTCACTTATATAATTGAATGTAGATTATACAAAAATTACACATTGGCATGATTCATAAAGTAGAACATATTGCAAATTGTGTGGTACAAAAACTTCTCTTAAATAAAGTTTTCCATTATAAATATGATTAAAATTCTGCTCATAAAAAATGGTCCCTGTTTCATATTTGTTATAGTAAATTTTAAAATAATTTTCTATATTTGTGAACAATCATTTTAAAGCCAGATTTTAATAATCCTACATAGGATATATGAAATAATACAGAACTCTGTAATATTACTTTATCATTAAAATTTAGAAAAAAACCCACTCTAGTGATAACAATCCCTCCTTTGTCATTTGACCCAGATTTCACACAAATCCCAACTCTTTCATCCTCAGTCTAAGATCAGTCTTCTGCATCATCAGAATGCCCTATAAGATTTTCAAAGGGCAGGTATTTGGCACAGCAGTTATGTTGTTGCTTGCGATGCACACATCCCATGTCAGAGTGCCTGGTTCAAGTCCCCATTACTCCACTTCTGATCCAGCTTCCTGCTAATGTGCAACCTTGAGGCACTGGGTGCTTGCCACCTTCACGGGAGACCTCAGCTGAGTTCCAGGCTCCTAGCTCTGGCTTGCGACAACCATGGCTAATCTGGCATTTGGGGAATGAACCAGCGGATGAAGTAGATTCTCTCTCTCCACCCCACCCCTCCATTTCCCTCACCCTCTCTATTGCCTTCAAATAAAATGAAAATAAATATATGAAAATGTTAAAACATCTACAGGCATTCGAACCATTTTCCTATCATATTCACCACATTGCTTTGGAGTAGATGCAGTATTAATACGTTATTTGGGGAAGAGGAAACTAAGGCACAAGGAGGCTAGAGAAGCTGCCCTGGATTCACGTGGTAATAAGTAGCACAGTTGGGACAAGAGCCAAGATGTTATCAGCCTCCTTCAATGCTTGCTACTAACCACACCAGTTACCATCTACACATAAATCTCTTCTCCTCTCAGGGTAAACATTTTATGTCGTATATGTGGGTTTTTTTCTAGAAGTAAATACATGCAGTCCAGTGTTCAAGCTTTACTAATATTTTCTTAGACCCATGTGTCAGGACACTTGGGAAAAAAGGATAGTACGTAAAGGTAAGGCCTCACGAGTCCTTGGAGCTAATCAGTTGGTAAGTCCACATGAAAAAATCAGTAGCATTAGCTTTATCCATTCTCTTTCTCAGCTTAACGCTAGGTTGAGTCAACAGATTGCTAGTTTTGCCTTTCAGGGAATCTGAGCTGCCAGACCGTACCCAGTGACTGGCCTCTGATTCAAGGCCAGCAAATCCAAGGCCGACTGGAGAAAGCAGCTTGTCCAACAGAAATAACAATTTGTTCAGAAAAGCACAGGGATGGAGGGTAGGGAACGATGCACAGCCAAGACAGAAGATTCAAAGAGTTAAGTCACACAGAAGGTAGGGCGCAGTGCCTTTTGTGGAAAGCGACGATCTTTAAGTACCCACCAGGTTCAGTGTAGGAGGCTGTCGAGGCCCCATGCAGCCCCCTGAAAGCTGAGGGACATCAAAGCCCTAGCACAGATCTAACTCACAGGGCACACGACACCTCAAGTGTTGTGTGCACCAGCTGGACAACTTAACCCTACAGAGAAGCCCATAAACTTAGCCACTAAGCAAACAAAATAATACCCGCATTTTTAGAGAGAGAAGCTATGACTTGTAAATGGTAATCAGTCCTGGAGTTCCTGAGAAGCACAGTTCTTGCTTTATTTAAAAGGAAAAAAAAGATTTATTTATTGGAGAGAATGAGAGAGAAGCAAAGACCGAGATCTCCCATCCACTGGTTCTCTCCTCAGAAGGCTGCAACAGCCAGGGCTGGGATAGGCCAAAGCCAGGAGTCAGAAGCTCCATCTGCGTCTCTGATGTGGGTGTGGGGCTCAAACACATGGGCCATCTTCCACTGCTTTTCTCAGGCCATTAGCAGGAAGCTGCATTCAAAGTAGAGCATCCAGGACACAAACTGGCACCCATATGGGATGCCAGCATGGCAGGTGACAGCTCAACCTGCCATGCCTCAACACCAGACCCTTAGAGAAATACAGTTCTTATTAACATAAATATTCTTGTCAAAAAGAAAAAAAAACTACATAGTTCAAAGGAACATGCTTATTACAGCCAAAGTAACTGACCTCAGTCAATGTTCAAAGAAATCATTTTCTGCACACAATTTTGATGCTATACAATAGCATCTCAGAATTTCATACAAAAGCAGGGCAATGGGGCCATTGTGTGGCGCAGCAGGTTAAGTCACTACTTGTGATGTCAGCATCCTATATGGGCACAAGTTTGTGTTCCAGCTGCTCCACTTCCCATCCAGCTCCTGCTAATGGCCTAGGAAAAGCAGCAGAGGATGGCCCAAGTGCTTGGGCCCCTGCCACCCACATCGGAGACCCAGAAGAAGCTCCTGGTTCCTGGCTTCGGCCTGGCTCTGCCCTGGTCATTGCAGCCACTTGAAAGTGAACCAATGGAAGACCTCTCTCTCCCTCTCCCTCTCTCTCTCTCTCTCTCCTTCTCTCTCTCTCCCTCACTCTTTCTGTAACTCTTTCAAATAAATAAATCTTTTTTTTTTAAAAAAAAGGACAACAAATAATTGTTGAATGCATAGATTAACACAACCTTAAACTCATACATAATTACGTATATTCCTTTGGATTTAGTGGAACAAAAAGTACAAGTTATTTCACTTTAACTCACCCAGAGCATATCATCAAATAGTCACCTTTATAAGTGAATGACTCATAAAAGAAAAAGATAAAAAATATAGACAAAGGTAGAAGTAGTCTATCATATCAAGAATCTTAGCACTGTGGCCAACAAAAGCAACCGAAGAAATGTAATTATGACCCAGAATAGCCTTAATGAGGAACATTTCCGGGCCATTTTCTACTATTTATCCTGACACTTAACATCAAGAGGCTCATTGGACTTTCTCTGTTCTTTTAGTGAATAAATCACTCTGGGAAAATACTAGTTTCTGGGCTTTGAGGGGTTAATATTAATGTGTGAAATATAATTCATGTCAATTTGATAAAGGATTTCAATGTTTCTTTGTTCAAAAAGGGAATTCTGCGATACTGAGGTCCTGGCATAAGCTAAAATCTACAAGTTCATAGTCACAGGAAGGATTTAAGTTACTATAAAAAGACATGTGAAAATTAAGAACTTTATGTAAACCAGAGCCAACCAGAAGGAAAAATGAAGCCAAAATCTTCGCAACCTGAAACGTATGAATAATACCAGTTCACCATGGCCAATAAGGAAAGCTCCAGAAATACAACATTCGCCACATTGTTAATATAACCCAACATATTGGGTCAAAGAAAAAGACAGTATTTTTAAAGTAGGTAGTTATATAAATATACCACAGTTTGTTTAGCTATCCTATTTTTTGTGAATAGACACTGCTTTTCAATTTCAGTCAATAATGAATAAAACTGGCATAAACTTAAGCATGTATGTATGCACTCCTGTGGACTATATACCTACTAGTCAGAATTCTGGGGTTTATGATATGTATATGCTTAGATTTAAAAGACACTGGCACGCAGTTCCCATAGTGACTATACCAATTTATAATTCCACCAGCAACATGTGAGGTTTTCAGTTGCTCACATTCTCAACATTATAGCCAACCCTATACAATTAGCATTTCAGGTAGACTGTAATAATGTCTCATCTTGGCTTTGATTTGAACTTCCCTGAGGGCTAATGAGTTTGAGCAATTTTTCTCATTTCTATTAGCATACAATGTCTTTTTTTAAAAAGACGTATTTATTTATTTGAAAGCCAGAGTTACAGGGAGGGAGAGACAGAGATAAATTTTCCCATCTGCTGGTTTACTTCCCAGATGGCCACAACAGCCAGGACTGGACCAGGAGCCAGAAGCTTTATCCAGGTCTCCCACATGGGTGGCAAGGACCCAATCACTTGGGCCATCTTCTGCCACTTTCCCAGACCATTTGCAGGGAGCTGGGGATCAGAAGTGGAACAGTGGGGACTTGGCACCTATATCAGATGGCAATGTCACAGGCAGTGGCTTTACCTGCTATGCCACAACACACAATGTCTTTTACAGAGGCCAAAACGCATTTCATATAATTAAACCATATCTAATGTCATTTTTTTTATAAAATAGGAGAGGATGTCTTCTTACTTTGAGAAAGCTAGCTCAAACAAGTCAGTCAAATAATTATTGAGGAATCAGCCCTATTTAAATCATGAAAATGACAAGAATTAGCTAATGAACTGAATGAGAAAATTAAGAGGTAAAAGTAGTAGAAAAAAAGTGAGAAACATTATCATAATTTGCAGGTTATGTGATTTCTATAAAAAAATGTGTTAGCTGGAAAACCTTGAGACTTAACAGGAGATTAATTAAAAGCCAATTTAAAAATATATGCACTGAGCCAGTTTAGCATGGAGATTACTGGAAATTAGAGCTGGAACTGAACATAGTAATATGGGCACTATAGTTCCTACAGAGAAGTATTTAGGCCTTGTGATTGCTCCATCTTCAGTTTTTAGCAATGATTAGAATTTCCTTCAAAATGTCAAAAGACACTTCTTTATTTTCTGCCTCCTCTGATATTACTTTAAAGGCATCACAAGATGCCAAGACATTTTGGCATCTTATATTCTAGCCTACTTAATGAGCCTCGGCCTGGCTCCCTCGCAGTACGTAAGGCACCACTGTAACTTTGAAAGTCAGTGAGGGTCGAAGTGACCAGAACTCCAGGAGCAAAGCAAAAGAGAAGCTCAGCAAAGGGAACAGCACGCCTTGCAGACCCACTCAGCTCAGGATGGTTTGGACGTTGCTCATGGGTTGTGCCTGGTGGTAGTACAGCCACCAACACATCACTACTTGCTATGGTTTGAATATGATTTGCGCCCCCACCCTCCTGCAGGAGTTTAATCCCCCAGGTCTTATGTTAGCAGTATTAAGAGGTTGGACCCTTAATCTGCCTATAGTGTTTAGTGGTAGGGCCTTTGGAAAGCACTTAGATTAGATCAGGTCATTAGGGTAAGGCCCATGACTGAATCCTGGTGACCTAATAAGGAGTAGGAGACAGACGACATAGATATAGACACACACACGCGCACACACTTCTGTTTCTTGCCATGCAGTGCTCTGCACTATAGGCCTTAGACCTCAGAAGCAGGAGCCAAAATCAGTTAAGGTGCCTCAGGTACTTCATTACAATAACAGAAACCTTAAGATTACACCAGCTTGGGGCCTGCACAGGGCCAGCATCTCATATGGCCAGCTCAGTTCAAGTTCCAACTGCTGCACTTCCTGTCCAGCTCCCTGCTAATGCACCTGAGAAAGCAGTAGAGGATGGCCCAAGTCCCTGGAACCCTGCCACCCACATAGGAGACACAGAAGAAGCTTCTGGCTCCTGGCTTTCACCTGGCCCAGCACCAGCCATTGTGGCCATTTGAGGACTGAACCAGCAGATGGAAGATTCTTTCTCTCTCTGTGTCACCTCTCTATATATAACTCTTTCAAAGAAATAAATAAAATTTAAAAAAAAACCAAAACACTGGCTAAACCTATGATAGCACTCAGAGCATGGAGAAAAATCCTATCGCCAAGATACTATAATAGGTTACTTAATATCTAAATGTCTATTATACATTCAGCATATTCTATGTTTTAAAATATAGATATTGCTGTTAAATCAACAATAGGAGTCACTGTGCACTTGCTTCCGATGTAAGACCTCTATCCTTAATGAATTATACTATGAGAATTAATGGTAAAACTAGTCTTCAAACAAGACTTTATACTTTACATGCCTGTGTAGGTCCCAACTGTTAAAATCTTTACTTAGTATAGAGCTGATCTTCTATATATAAAGTTAATTAAAAACAAAACTTAATGAGGAATGGGATGGGAGAGGGAGTAGGAGGTGGGATGGTTTGGGGGTGGGGGGTATGGGGCACAGAACTGCTATAATCCAAAAGTTGTACTTATGAAATTTATATTTATTAAATAAAAGCTTTCTATAAAAATATATATTGTAAAGACAATTAGCAAATGGAAGAAATATAAAATTATATTATAAAACTGATCAAACTGGGGCTGGCCTTGTGGCATAGTGATTTAAACTGCAGCTTGCAATGCCGGCATTCCATATGGGTGCTGGTTCAAGTCCCAGATGCTTCACTTCCAATCCAGCTCCCTGCTAAAGGCCTGGGAAAGCAGCAGAAAATGGCCCACATGCTTGGGTCCCTGCTACCCACATGGAAGACCTGTAAGAAGCTCTGGCTTCTAGCTTTGGCCTGGCCAAGCCCCAGCTGTTGTGGCCATCTGAGAAATAAACTAGTGGATAGAAGATGTCTCTCTCTCTCTCTATCTTGCTCTCATGTGCTCGCTCGCTCTCTCTCGCTCTCGCTCTCTCTGTCTCTCTTTCTCTGTGTGTGTGTCTCCTTTTCTCAAATTAATAAATCTTAAGAAAACCACTCAAACTTAAAAAATTACCTTATATATGTGTTAACCTATGATATCATGTAACAAACAACAGCAAAATGTTCTCACATATGGAAGCAACAAAATGCATATGGTACCTCTGAACAAACTGAAAAGGAAGTGCATAAAAGCTGTGTGAAGAAAAAACGTTCATAGCAAAACTGGAGACAAACGCTTTAAAAGGGAAAGGATAGGAAACTTGATAATATAAAGATGTAGATTCTCTCTGAGTATGGTCATGAATGTTGGAGAACGAAGCCAGTGTTACCATCCTTATCCCCAGAGTGATAGCTCACAGGACCACAGGCAGGCTTCCAAGGTGAGCCACACCCCCTGATAACAGCTCCATAACTGACTTCAACAAGATCCATCACTATCAGCTTTGTTTCTAGTAGTCTTCACCTGACTAAACACGAAAAATGAGGTTGGTGTCAAGGGGACAGAGAAGATTCATCCATCTTTCAATTTTAAAAAGTCTTTCCTTCATGAAGATGTGAACGGGCAGTTTCCAGGCTGGTCTGTTAGTCTGAAATGGAGATCAGTACCTGTGAACCAGATTCGCCTTCATGGCTGGAAGCATCAGTGCTTACGGAAAACATAACAATCTTTGCTAACCCAGAGTGCGCATGTCTTCTGAGCGAATGGATGTCTAAACAGCCACCCTCTTTAGGACAATAGGTAATGATTGCTTCATCCCTCCAAACTGCAATGGGGGAGGCCGCCAATGAGGCGCTGCAGGTTAAGCCTCTTGAGTTCACAAACTCCGCATGGGATGCTGGCGCTGGTTCAAGCCCTGGCTGCTCCACTTTCTTTTTTTTTTTAGAAAGATTTTATTTAATAAATATAAATTCATAGGTACAGCTTTTGGATTATAGTGGTTCTTCCCCCCATACCCACCCTCCCACCCCCAAATCATCCCACCTCCTACTCTCTCTCTAATCCCATGCTTCATTAACATTGATTTTTAATTATCTTTAGATACAGAATATCAACTCTATACTAAGATTTCAACAGTTTATATCCACACAGACACACAAAGTATAAAGTACTGCTTGAAGATTAGTTTTACTGTTAATTCTCACAGTACAACTCATTAAGGACAGAGGTCCTACATGGGGAGCAAGTGTACAGTGACTCCTGTTGTTGATTTAATGATGGACATTTTATTTATGACGTCAGTAATCAACTGAGTCTCTTGTGATGAGCTGCCAAGGCTATGGAAGCCTCTTGAGTTCACAGATTCCGACCTTATTTAGACAAGGTCATAATCAAAGTGGAAGTTCTCTCTTCTCTTTAGAGAAAAATACCTCCTTCTTTGATGGCCCTTCTTTCCACCGGGATCTCACTCACAGAGATCTTTCATTTAGGTCATTTTTTGCCACAGTATCTTGGCTTTCCATGCCTGAAATGCTGCTCCACTTCTGATCCAGCTCCCTGCTAATGCAACTGGCCCAAGTGTTTGAGCCTCTGTACTCATGTGAGAGACTTGATGAAACTCCTGGCTCCTGGCTTCACCCTGACCCAGCCCTGGCTGATGCAGCCATTTGGGGAGTGAACCAGCAGATACAAGCTCTCCTCTCCCTTTCCCCCTCCCCTTCACTATTCCTCCCCTCTCCCTCCCCCTCTTCTGCCTTTCAAATAAAAATAAATACATTTTATCAAGAAAAAAAAAAAAAAACCTCTGCAAAGGGTTCATAGAGCCAATGCACCAAAGTGAAGCTATGAAGTAGCTTTAGTCAAAGCCCTCCGCTGTAAGATTCGCATCACTGGTTCAGAATGAAAAGCACCTTTCTGGTATTTGTCCCCACCTGCATTTGTAGCAACTGGCAAATATTACTGAGTTAAATTGATTTTGGTCGTGGGTACAATATGAGTTATTTTCAAATAATTTAATGAAAAATTTCCCTACTTTCACTGTGATAAAAACTGCTGAACTAAAATATCACTTTCCAGATACAGAACTTTTAGTAGTGTGTGTAACAGTGAAACCTAGAGTACAGAATACCTGAAACAAATTTTACCCCGTATGTTTCACACAGCAGTTATCCCAAGACCCCTTGTGTCTTTAAACAGTTAATGGTAGGATACTTTAGGCTATATGAATTGCATAGTGATTATAAATAGGCACTTTTTTAAACGTTTGGTCAGTTCCTGATTGCTGCTTGTAAAATAACATTAAAATCTTCTAGGAGCCTGTGTAATTTATGGCAACTCTTAAGAACTGTGCTATACTGTAGAAAGAAAATATTAATGCTATGAAGTATATGCCATTAAAATAAGGTGGGAGTGACTTTTTCTTCCCACATTTAAGAAAACATTTTCTGGTGAGTACTTCCCCACTGCTACAGAGAAAAGGAGCTAAACCAAAAAAATATCACACCTGGAATGGGAGGAAAAATTTGTGCCCAATTCTTAGCTAGCAAGAAGGTGGTTTCCAGTTTAAACTAATGAAATAAGAGCAGCTCTCCTATAATAACTAAAACACTATGGTACTGGCATAAAAACCAGCACATTGATCAATGGAACAGGATATAGAGCCCAGGAATTAATCCATAGTTCATACAGCCAACTGATTTTTTTTTTAATTTTTTTGACAGGCAGAGTGGACAGTGAGAGAGAGAGACAGAGAGAAAGGTCTTCCTTTGCCATTGGTTCAACCCCTAATGGCCGCTGCAGCCAGCGCACTGCGGCCGGCGCACCACATTGATCCGATGGCAGGAGCCAGGTGCCAGGTGCTTTTCCTGGTCTCCCATGCGGTTGCAGGGCCCAAGCACTTTGGGCCATCCTCCACTGCACTCCTGGGCCACAGCAGAGAGCTGGCCTGGGAGAGGGGCAACCGGGACAGAATCTGGCGCCCCGACCGGGACTAGAACCCGGTGTGCCGGCGCCGCATGGCGGAGGATTAGCCTGTTGAGCCACGGCGCCGGCCCAGCCAACTGATTTTTGACAAAGGTGCCAAAAATCTATGTTGGAGAAGAGGTAGTCTTTTCAATAACTGGAGCAGTAAAACTAGACATTTGTATGTATAAGACTGAAATACTGGGGCTGGTGCTGTGGCTTAGTGGGCTAAGCCTCTGCCTGAGGCGCCAGCATCCCATATGGGTGTCAGTTGAGTCCCAGCTGCTTCACTTGCCATCCTGCTCTCTGCTATGGTCTGGGAAAGCAGAAGATCACCCAAGTCCTTGGGCCCCTGTACCCTGGAAGACCTGGAAGAAGCTCCTGGCTCCTGGCTTCAGGTTGGTGCAGCTTTAGCCGTTGCAGCCATTTGGGGAGTGACCTAGCAGATGGAAGACCTCTCTCTCTCTCTCTCTCTCTCTCTCTGCCTCTGCCTCTGCCTCTCTGTAACTCTGCCTTTCAAATAAATAAATAAATCTTTTAAAAAAAAAGACTGACATATACATACAGAAAAATAAAATTAGACCCCTACCTCTCATCACATACAAAATTCAACACACGATGGATCAAAGACCTGAACGTAAAACTCAAAACTCTGAAATAGGTAGAAGACATAGGGGAACTACTTCAAAACACTGGTGTGGGTAATGGTTTCTTGGATAAGACCCCAAAAGCACAGGCAACAAAACTGGACAAATGTGTTCATATCAAACTCAGAAGCTTCTGCATAGTAAACGAAACAAATCAGTGAGGAAACATCGGACACAATGGGAGGAAATATTTGCAAGATATTTACCTGACAAATGATTCATTTTCAGAATATTTCAGCAGTGAAAACACTCAGTATCAACAAAGAAAACAACTAATCCAGTTAAGCTCTCAAAAGAGGAAATTCAAATGGCCAATACTGGAAAAAATTTTCAACATCACTACTCATCAGAAAAATGCAAATTCAAAACCACAAAGAGGTATTACTTCACTGCTGTCAGAATTGCTATTTTCCAAATGACAGAAAGTAATAAATGCTAGTGAGGCTGTAGAGAAAGGGGAACTCTTACATACTGTTGGTGGGAATATAAATTAGTCCAGGCACTGTGGAAAATGCATAGATTTTTTAAAACTAGAAATAGATCTGCCATATGATCCAGCTACCGCACTATGGAGTAGATAACCAAAATACATGAAGTCACTGTATCAAAGAGATACCTACTCTACCTTGTTTATAGTAGCACTGTTCACAATAGCCAAAATGTGGAATGAACCAAAGTATCATCTGAAGAACAGATAAAGAAAATGTGGTCTATATACACAGTAGAATACTATGTAGCTAGAAAAAAGAATGAAATCCTGTTATGTGCAGCAGAGTGGATGAAATTGGAGGATCAAATTGAGGGAAATAAGTCAGACACAGAAAGACAGACAAATGCTACATGTGGGAGCTAAAATTTAAAAATAAAAATCTCAGCCTGAAGACAAAACATTGATTACTAGAGATAGGGAAAAGTTTGTATTAAAAACATAGGGAAACCAGGGTGTAGTTAATAAATTGTGACAAATATACAAATATAAGAGGTTAAAAATAGCAGAAGTGGGGTGAGGGGGATGTGGGAACTCAATGTATTACCACTTCACAACTTTTGATTTGTAAATTTAAAACTTTTCTGAAATAAAATGTTAAAAAAACAAAACATTCTGCCACTTCTGGAACTCCCTGAAATTAGCAAAACATCCTCGAAGATGCCAGAAAACATCTAAAACCTTGAACAGGATTTGAAGGGAACTTGGGAACGTTCCAGTCAGGACAATGCTGGAAGAGGGTTTCTGCCCAATACACATGCAACAGGTATCAGAGCGCAGAATTCTCTGAGGTCGCAGAACCCCAGGAGACAGAACCCCACTGTCTCCTTGGGAAGGAGGGGCCATGTCTGCGCTGCCTGAAGAGCCTCTCAGAACACAAGCCAGGGGAAGAGTTCAAGACCTTGCACAGACCCTCCATTTCTCTCCAAAGCAGACACATGGAGGCAAAACTTGGGTTAACCTGCAACCCTGAGCTGCCGAATTTTCTAAGTTTTCTTAAGTTTTTTTTTTCTAAGTTTTTCTAAGTTTTCTAAGAGTTCAGAAAACTAAGCCAAAGGTAAACACATCCATATGTTTACTGGAAAATTATATCACGTGGAGATTCATGAAAAACCAGTGCAACTTCTCCTAACCTGGATTAGAATCCTGCCACAGGGCAAAGTGTCAGCAAGAAAGCATTCAGAGGCAACATCTTCAAATCCAGCCACTCTTCAGATGCACTCCCTCTAGGAGATCAGGAGTAACTCCATTCAAGTCAGGAATCATCACAAAGAATCCAGGACAAAGCACAAGAAGAACAGCAGGAAAACGAGCATGACACATGAAAGGTGGATAACCACATACCAGAAAGATGAGTCCAAGAATGAGTTTGAAATGAATTTTTTTTAATTTTCAAAAAAAATTTGGCATGCACACACACCTGTACACACATATACCTTGTCCCTGTAAATATGCTGAGAGGAGCACCTGCTTCAAGGAAGCATATGTGAAATGAGCTGACTGAGCTGGAGAAGAAAAATAAGAGAGAAGAACCACCATAGAAATTTTGGCCACATGGAGAGTAGAATTGAGAAAGACAATGGCAACAGGCAACAGTAGTCAGCCCCGAATTGACCGGCTTGCTCACTGCTTCTTTGTATTATGTTCAGTAAGTCTAGCTCTGTTCATTCCAAAAATAAATAAATAGAGGCTGGTGTTGTAACATAGCAGGTTACACAGTTTTATCTCCATCACTATTGCAATTTTCTTACTAGTGATGCTCTATAGTATTTTTTTTTTTTAATTTTTGACAGGCAGAGTGGACAGTGAGGGAGAAACAGAGAGAAAGGTCTTCCTTTGCCGTTGGTTCACCCTCCAATGGCCGCCGCAGCCGGTGTGCTGCGGCTGGCGTACCGTGCTGATCTGAAGGCAGGAGCCAGGTGCTTCTCCTGGTCTCCCATGGGGTGCAGGGCCCAACGACTTGGGCCATCCTCCACTGCACTCCCGGACAACAGCAGAGAGCTGGCCTGGGAGAGGGGCAACCGGGACAGAATCCGGCGCCCCGACCGGGACTAGAACCCTGTGTGCCTGCACCGCAAGGCGGAGGATTAGCCTATTGAGCCACGGCGCCGGCCACTCTATAGTCTCAATACCATGGTCCTGAGTAACATCCTAAGGATGTTACAGTGTTGTCATGTCATTCTTAAATTCTGAGAAGTTCTGAATATTGCTTCTCTCCCATTCTCTGTATGTGCTTCTTTAGGAATTCTATCTGCCATATGGTGGATCCTCCCATTGCCCCTGCCTGTCTGTTGACTTCCTATTTAATTTTCTGTCTCTTCATCCTTGTAGGCTTCATGCTGTGTTGGGCCCTCGGCTGAATATTTAATTCAGTTGCTTTTCATTTCTCTATTTTTATTCTTTATCTTTTCGATGTGTCTGTAATGGCAGTAGGTCTCACCTCTTAGAAATTCAACTACCATCTTACAGAAAGTTGAAGGCTTAAATCAACACTTAAAGGACAAATTGTGTCACAGAAAAAATAATACAGATTACTCATCACTGGTCAATATACTCAGTAAACAATAAAAAAAATGTCTTACATAGATCCAAACAAAAAGTTCAGTACATTAAAATGGGGGTAAAAAGATACTACCTCTGATTTCTCTCCCAGGACGTTGAATTCCATAATAATTTTAGAAGTCCTATGGGAAAGAAAATGCCATGCAATAGTTTTATAGTCATGCATACCATTACTCATTAAAAAAGCAACAGATAGATACTTTTAAACATGGAAGAAGTCAGGAAATACAGTTCCCATGAGCCAGTTCTCAAAAAAAAAAAAATGCTGCTCTTTGGAAAACTTCAGCTCTTAGGTAGTTCAATAGTGTGAAGGGGACAGTGGTTATCGTTGAATCAACAGAAAATTAGGACAGACTAAGGCTAAACAACTGTGGTGATTAGGATATTGACTGGAAATTACAATAACTTACCACACAAGGAATGACAGAGAGCTTTTCCATTTTACAGTTAAGCAACCCATAACAACCTCATTTGTATAACACACACAATAATCAACTGCAGTTAATGAAAAGAGCCATGTGATTAATACTTAAAGTTTGAGAGATGTAAAAAATGAACATAGGCATACCAAGTTACATCTTTGCTCTAACTGTATTAATATCCTATCTGCCAAAAGAATTTGATATAACCTGAATTTTTGAAAAATCACAAATACAGTACTAAACTAGCCAAACAAGATAAGTAAGACAAAAGTCATATAATAAACAAGAAATCATATTACTACAGTTATTCTCAGTGTAGACATAGGAATATAGAATAGAAATGACCTGCTCAAACCAGACCTTTTTACTGCTTTATAAAATATGTGTGATTTAGCATATTTGAATTTGATTTGTTTTAAACTCTACCAAACTAATAATAAAGTACTTACACAATAAAGTGTATGAACAGATATGATCTAAAACTTGCATGTAAGGCAAAGAAAGTACAGCGTGTGATTTCAGTGTCACCCTGGGGCATTAACCAGCCCACTCACAGATGACGTAATCATCTAGGCTAACATTCCTCTCCTTGACTTTTGTACAGACCTCTCTGTGTGATGTGCACATAAATTAAGACCTGAGACTCGGCCGGTGCCGTGGCTCAATAGGCTAATCCTCCGCCTTGTGGCGCCGGCACACCGGGTTCTAGTCCAGGTCGGGGCGCCGGATTCTGTCCCGGTTGCCCCTCTTCCAGGCCAGCTCTCTGCTGTGGCCTGGGAATGCAGTAGAGGATGGCCCAAGTGCTTGGGCCCTGCACTCCATGGGAGACCAGGAAAAGCACCTAGCACCTGGCTCCTGCCATCGGATCAGCGCGCAGTGCGTCGGCTGCGGCGGCCATTGGAGGGTGAACCAACGGCAAAGGAAGACCTTTCTCTCTGTCTCTCTCTCTCACTGTCCACTCTGCCTGTCAAAAAAAAAAAAAAAAAAAAAAGACCTGAGACTCTATGAATTTATGTTAAATTCTAGATAGACCTAGTGAAACTACAAGTAATTCCAGCAGGGACCAAAAGACAGCTTTATAAATTATGTTTTTTTTTTTAATTTTTTTTTTTTTTTGACAGGCAGAGTGGACAGTGAGAGAGAGAGACAGAGAGAAAGGTCTTCCTTTGCCGTTCGTTCACCCTCCAATGGCTGCCGCGGACAGCGCGCTGCGGCCGGCGCACCGCACTCATCCGATGGCAGGAGCCAGGTGCCAGGTGCTTTTTCCTGGTCTCCCATGGGGTGCAGGGCCCAAGCACTTGGGCCATCCTCCACTGCACTCTGGGCCACAGCAGAGGGCTGGCCTGGAAGAGGGGCAACCGGGACAGAATCCGGCGCCCCGACCGGGACTAGAACCCGGTGTGCCGGCGCCGCAAGGCGGAGGATTAGCCTGTTGAGCCACGGCGCCGGCCATAAATTATGTTTTTGCATTGTCCAACAGAACAGTCTTATTCCAGTGTTCCTCCTAAATGCCCACAAATACCTCAATATACTCTTTTTTTTTTAAAGATTTCATTTATTTATTTGAGAGGTAGAGTTACAGTATGTGTGTGAGAGAGAGAGAAAGGTCCTCCCTCCACTGGCCCAATCCCCAAATGGCTGCAACAGCTGGAGTTGTGCTGATCCAAAGCCAGGAGCCAGGTGCCTCCTGGTCTCCCATGCGGGTGCAGGGGCCCAAGAACCCAGGCCATCCTTCTCTGCCTTCCCGGGCCACAGCAGAGAGCTGGACTGGAAGAGGAGCAACCAGGACTAGAACCGGCATCTATATGGGATGCCAGCGCTGCAGGCAGAGGATTAACCTAGTGCGCCATGGCTGCCAGCCCCTCAAAATACTCTTTGAACAGCTTTATTATCTTGCTAATCCCCTCATTAATGAGTAAACAAGTTTTTTGTATATATTTTTTCTGTGCTGGAATGAGAATCATGGTTTTGGCTTTTTGAAAATTATATTTGTACATGTAGTTTCAATGGTTCAATGAGAAAACATACTTAAGACATAGTAAATGTTCAATAAATATTAGATTTCAAGATAAATGCCCTGATTCTTAAAACATCATAAGGAGAAAAGATTTGCACTATTCAAAGATGGGATAAATACCTACGTGTGTATAAATGTGTTTGATATATACATGGACATATATTCATAAGTACATATATTATAAAGGGAATATATGTATTTACACAATACATATATTACACTATTTATACATAGGTACATTGATGTACAAATCATATTAATAATTGACTACCCAGAAGCCAGTTCGAGTCCAGTTTTTTTTTTTTTTTAAAGAGAGAAGGAGAGGAAGAAAGAGAGAGGTCTTCCATCCACTGGTTCACTCCCCAGATGGCCACAATGGCCACAGTAGCACCAATCCAAAGCCAGGAGCCAGGAACTTCTTCCAAGTCTCCCACACGGGTGCAGGGGCCCAAGCATTTGGGCCATCTTCCACTGCTTTCCCAGGCCTAGCAGAGAGCTGGATCAAAGTGCAGCATCCAGGACACGAACTGGCACCCATATGAGATGCTGGCACTGCAGGTGGTGGCTTCACCCGCTATGCCACAGCACTGGCCTCTGCTCCACTTCTGATGCAGCTCCCTGCGAATGGCCTGGGAAAGCAGTAGAAGATAGCCCAAGTGTTGGGCCCTTGCACCCACGTGGGAGACCCTGAAGAAGCTTCTAGGCTCCTGGCTTCAGCCTGGCCCAGCTCTGGCTATTGCAGCCATTTGGGGAATGGACCAGCAGATGGAAGATCTCTCTCTCTCTCTCTCTCCCTCTCCCTCTCCCTCTTCCTGTAACTCTGCCTCTCAAATAAATTAATAAATCTTTAAGAAACTTTATTTAACTTAAGAACATCTTTATTTCCTATTCCTTTGATTGACTTTAATCTTTTCTAGAATCTGTGATGTTAGTAACCAATAACAACATATTCAAGCCTGATTTTGGCTTAGGGTCTTGACCTGAAAGCATCTAAATAGACCAAATCAGAAACAGCCATGGCAGAATCCAATAACTTGCTGAGCATTGTATGACTCTGGAAGTGAGGCTTGCTGAGTGCTCTGGGAGAACTCTCAAATGTTAACTGCACTGGCAAACCTAAATAGAAAGTGTCGCCTATCCATAAGTACCCATTTTGAAAGGAGAGACACAGAGTAGCAGATGTAGTCACCACTATTCTGTTGTTTCTCTCTTCATAGGAGTGGCCACAAGGCAAAGTGTCTGGATAACCATTTACCTGCCGATAAAAATATGAAAGTCAGCTTGTCCCAGACTTTTTATTCAGGGATCTACACTGATTAAATACAACCCTACCTATGAAAAATAGTTAATTGTGGTGGTTTTTTTTAATTTATTTTATTTATTTGAAAGAGTTACAGAGAGAGAGAATGAAAGAGAGAGAAAAATTTTCTACCCATTAGTTTACTCCCCAAATGGCTGCAGCAGCTAGGGCTGGGCTGATCCGAAGCCAGGAGCCAGGAGCTTCATCCAGGTCTCCCACATGGGTGCAGGGGACCAAAAACCTGGACCATCCTCCACTGCCTTCCCAGGTGGATTAACAGAGAGCTGGATCAGAAGTAGAGCAGCTGGGACTCAAATCGGTGCCCAAATGGGATGCTGGTGTCATGGGCAATAGGTCTACCTTCCATTGCACAGTGCTGGACCCAAAATTGTGTTATTTTTAATTGGTTTTCTTTTTAAAAAGTTTAATGCCACACAGAAAAACAATCTACTCCTCCCTCTCCAATAAAATACTCCAGCATACTAGAGTGTCAGTGTATTGTGACATAGTTCCTGATGCCTGTGACGCAAACAACATATCTGGCTTGGAAGATGATCCTTTTCTTTCTTTTTCACTCATGGAAGCTAACTGAGCTTATGAAACATCAGAGTTTTGCCACAATGAAAAGGTAGGCAGGAAATTTTGCATTCTTCCCTGTTATAGATGAGGAGGTTAACTTGGGTTGCTCTACTTCTGATCCAGCTCCCTGCTGATGCATCTGGAAAATCACTGGAGGGTGGCCCAAGCACTTGGACCCTTGCCATCCATGGGGGTGACCCGGATGCAGTTCCAGGCTCCTGGCTTGGGCCTGGCTCAGTACCCCTGCAGTTGTGGCCATTCGAGCAGTTAACCAGCAGATGAAAGATCTCTGTCTCTGTCTTTTTCTCTCCCTCTTTTCTGTCACTCTGCTTTTCAAATAAATCAAATAAGACTCTATAAAAAGAAGAAAAAACGATGTTCTTGTCTGAATATCTAAATCATAAATCAAATGAAAATAAGTTATTTACTTTCTAATGTGCTATGTTACCTCCTTCTGTTAGAATCTCATAATCATACTATGAGGTGGGCACCATTACTGGCTTCTTGTTACAGATGGAAAACCTCTAAGAGGCATAGGGGCTTGTCCAAAGTTGACCCCTTTGAACATGATGGATCCAGCCTGCAGCCCTGCCCTGACAGAGCCAGAAGCCTCTGCTTTCCTGTGTTCTGACTGTTTGTAACTCAGTTTGAGAGGAGCAGCTTCCACCTATACACCTATACACCTCAAAGTTCAGTGTATAGAGGCCCGCACTGTGGCATAGCAGGTAAAGCCATTGCCTGCAGTGTCAGCATCCCATGTGAGCACTGGGTCCAATCCCAGCTGTTCTACTTCCCTTTCAGCTGTCAGCTATGGCCTGGGAAAACAGTGGAAAATGGCCCAAAACCTTGGGCCCCTGCACCCACATGGGAGACCCAGAAGAAACTCCTGGTTCCTGGCTTCAGATCAGACCAGCTCTTGACATTGCGGCCATTTGGAGAGTGAACCAGAGGATGGAAGGCCTCTCTCTCTGCCTCTGCCTCTGCCTCACTGTAACTCTGCCTTTCAAGTAAATAAATCTTTAAAACACACGTGTACACACACACACACACAATGAGCACAATTTTTAAAAAATATTCAGTGTTTAATAGCTCTTTCTCATAACAGTGAAACTGAAATGTCTTTTTAAATCAAAATTCCCAAAATCAAATGCCTTTTAAAACCAAGCAATTAAACAAGTAAAGCAGGCAGGGCATAAAGACAAAACAAAAACAAATCACCATTGACAAACTAGAGTTAACTGATACCTTGAAGGATTGTAGGCTTGGTGTTGCCCTAAGATATCCTGTTATTTTATTTTTAAAAGCAGCCAGAAATTCAGGTTTTCATCTGAAATCTCCTATTAAATGCTGGCAATTACTCAGGCTCGTTTGTTCTAACTACAAACCAAATGAAGTCTCTAAATTATGCCCACACATTGTAACTCAAATGGACTGACCTTGGCCTTTAAAATACATGTCCAATGTGGTAGCCACATGTCACTATTTAAATTTTGATTAAAATTACACATAAGTAAAAAAATCAATTTTTCAGCCACAGCATGAATGCTTCTGATATTCAGTTGCCACAGGTGGCTCGTGGCTACTGTAACCGACTAGGTAGAACACTTCTACTCCTGCAGAAAGTTCTATTGGACAGAGCAGAACCAGAACAACCAATCAGCTGTTTTCCTGTCCTCCCTCCTGATCCATCAGTGTGTACGGTGACATGAAATCACCACTCCCCAGGACCATCTTGGATCCTCCTCTTCCACCTAAGCACACAGAGATTGCAGACAACCTGCCTGGCTGGGTTTCGCTGTAACTGAGGACAAGTCGGACCATGCCCCTCCTGGGAAGCAGGTAGAATGAGTCTTCAATGCTCCCCTATGTCCCAGATCTGGGACTTGTTATCAGCCCTCCCACCACTTGCCCAAGAGACCAGGACCTCATACGCTCTTTGCTCACCTTGGAAAACTCCTTTTTAGGTGGTTCAAATAAAGTGCAAACAATGCATACCTACCGGAAGCTTTTACACTTCCCTTTGGTGTTTGTATCTACAAATGTCCTCTTACAAAATTCTAAGAGTAAAATGTCAGGCCTAGAAGAAGAGAGTGAAGTAGGATTCTTGTTTTCTTCAAGACGACCAGGCTTATCTCCCTGGAGCAACTGGAACCTTGCCATGGCAGGGAGCTCATGTCCTGGTGTGGCAGGGGTTATTCATGATCATGGTCATATACAAAGCAGGCTGCTCAGGAGCATGACCTGTGCAGGGCTGTGAGCTGTAGCAAGTACTCATGCACGTTTCCAGTTGAGGTGCAGTTTCAGATAGACAGTGAATAGTATTTTAATATAAATATGTCTGTCACATGTGCTAAACACTACACATCTTACCTGGAAACCCTACCCTATGGCCCTCCAATGAAACTACAAAAAACTTTGGCTCTACTAATTCTAATGTTCATTCATATTTAGGAACTCTGACCATATGAGGGGACCTCAAAAAAGTTCATGGAAAATTGCACCAAAATATGTGTTTGGGGTGTAAAACATTTTGAAATCCATGTATCATTTTTTCATAATGTACATTTCCACAAACTTTTAGAAAATCTCCTTATAGTTAATTTCGTTCCCTCTGGACTATGTTTTATTTCTTAACCAAATTTCCATCTCCTATAGGACCATCTTCTAAAGATACCTTTAAGACCATCTTCTTAATGGAACCAGTCTGCTGGAGCGCACTACAAAGTTCCATATGACTGTCCCTTGTACTGTGCTTTGTGCTCACAATAACCCCACAAAGCAAGAAAGGCAGAGTCCCTCCTTTGGGTCAATGACAAAACTGAGGCTCAGGGACTTCAGGAAAATGTTCAGGCACAGAGGTCTGGTAAATGACAAACCTAGGACCCAAACTCAGGTCTCCTGAGCTCCAATTTCAGTGTTTATTTAACTGTCCAGTGTTGTGACTGAAAGAGTAAGGCACTAATAAATAGAGAGAAAGAGAGACAGAATTTTCCTGTAAAAGTATGGTTAAACAAACAATTACTACTCTGTTGACGCACACCTGTGACTCACCGCTGAATTATGAAGTCAAAAGGGCACACCAGGGTCGTGGAGCTCAAAAGGCCCCAAGTCTGCAGGAATCTATGGGCTTGAGAGAGTTCAAACTGGGTGATGCAACAAAATCAACCTGGAAACTGGCTTTGGAACTGGTAATGGCAGTGACAAGAGAATGCCTGTAAGAATGTTTTCTGCTCAGAAGTGTCATTAAACTGAGTAATGAGACACCACACCTGTAATTTACCTCAATCGCCTGGTGCAGTCCCTGGAATTCGCTCACAGAACTGTAATGAGCAGCTCTGCCTGATCTGACCCCATGTGCTGTACTGCTGTGAGCAGGGTCAGAGGGAGGTTACCGCACACAAGGAGAGGAAGTAGGGAGAAACCACAAACCTGGGAGAAGGCTCCCCGCTGAGCATGAAGTCTCAGCACGCCATCTCCATGTGTTCTTTCCTCCAAAAGAGCCTCCAAGTCAACACACAACATGATTATGAGGGACATTATTGTGCTTATGGAAGAAACTCATTCCATTTCTTAAAAATCCAATTAGTAATCTGAATTTCCCCAAAACTTGGAGTTGCAGCATCATCTATCCATTTCAGGGCATGTCTCATACGTAGCCTTTTCTGTGAGCTATCCACACGCTGAATCTTGTTATTTCTCTGAATACTGTCACTTGGCGGAAAAGATGCCATCACAGACAGTTCAGTTAAGGCATGTTATAGTGTTCAATAAGCACATGACACGTGAGCGAGAGCAGACATTGTAAATCAATATTCTTTTTTTTTTTTTTTTGACAGGCAGAGTGGACAGTGAGAGAGAGAGACAGAGAGAAAGGTCTTCCGTTGCCGTTGGTTCACCCTCCAATGGCTGCCGCGGTCGGCGCGCTGCGGCCGGCACACCGTGCTCATCCGATGGCAGGAGCCAGGTGCTAGGTGCTTTTTCCTGGTCTCCCATGGGGTGCAGGGCCCAAGCACCTGGGCCATCCTCCACTGCACTCCTGGGCCACAGCAGAGGGCTGGCCTGGAAGAGGGGCAACCGGGACAGAATCCGGCGCCCCGACCGGGACTAGAACCCGGTGTGCCAGCGCCGCAAGGCGGAGGATTAGCCTGTTGAGCCACGGCGCCGGCCTGTAAATCAATATTCTTAATAACCGAGCTCGCCTTACTAGGCTGTAGCAGGTTGAATTAGTGATTATTATAGACATTCAACCTTCATTAAAAAAGGTGAATAGATAGAATCACTTTGGACTTTATCAACCTCCAAACACTCAAACCGTGCTCCTGAATAATATATAACATGATTAAATTCCATGGCAAAATGCCAACAACTAATTAGATTTCTTTTTCACTCTTCCGCGGTGTTTTAGTCTACTTTTCCTCACTATACTGAAATATCTGAGGCAGGCTACATTATAAAGAAAGGATGTTTTCCTGGCTCATGGTTCTGGAGGTGCAAGGTGCAAACATCATGGTTCAGGCTCTGACACGGGCCCCGTTTGGTCACCTTACATCATAGCAGCAGCACGTGCATCTCTGTGTTTTCTCTCTCCTCATAAAGCCACCAGGATTCAGTCGTAGGAGACACACCCTAATAAGGCAATTTAATTCAATCATTTCCCAGAGATTCTACCTGCGAACATCGTATTTCAGATTGTTTTCACATTCTAATACCATTAACATAAGACTTTGTGTACTAAACTCCTGCCTAATTCAAGGGAACAAACCATGTTCAAGCCACAGCACATGGTGACGAGATTCAGATTTTTTTTTTAAGTAGCCAATAGTTAGAGACCAAGAAGAATTATTTTCTCAAGGAGACTTTTGACTGAGGCTGAAGTCACGAAGTTGCCTTTAATAAGACATCTGAATTGGTGGACACAGGATCCCTGAACTTGTGTGTCCACCTAAAATAGTCATCTTACATGGAAATTGGGGGGTTAGAGATCAGATGGCCTCACAAGTTACTGCCAGACCCATAGTACTGTAGCAAGCCCACACTTAGCAAATTAAGGCAATCAAAGATTCATTCCTACCCCTAAGGCTGCATCAGATGTTACTGGAGGAAAACAGCAAGTGCATTTTTCCTCCTTTGAGGTTAATTTTTCAGTGGATCCAGTTGGGTACTGTGCCAAGAATAAGGGTGTTGATTTATCAGCAGGTGGTGTCAGGCTTTATAATTGAAGTTGCTAGGCAACAAAGAGTACATGCACAGGCAAGTGAGAGGTCAGACACCTAGGACCTTCGGAGGCACGACCTGCAGAGGAAAGTAGGACATCAGGACCCAGGAGAAGGGAGAGGAGGGAAGGCTTTTAGAAACCTCTGGGCGTGGAGGCCCCAGCATCTGTTGGAAATAAATAATGGCCTTTGTGCTACACAACTCAAACTTATTTCTTTTCTCTCAGGCTTTAATACCTCTGTTGTTTTCTATAAAAATCATTGCCATGCATGATCTTACAGACTATCCTGGGTGTCCCCTCTATAATGATGAAAGAGAAAACATGTTTTCATTAGCTGTAATCATTTTCTTTCTATTATTTCTTCTAGAAGCTTGAAGCTGGTCTCTGCCAGGAGACTAACCTATTAATTCACATGAAATGTAAATGTTTTATTATTGTTGAGAAAAAAAATGGTGAACAGATTTTTGTCTCACTTTATAACATCCTATCAAGGGGCTGGCACTGTGGCATAGTGGGTCAAACAGTTACCTGCAGCACTGGCATTTCATGTTGGCACCAGTTGAAGTTCTGGCTGTTCTACTTTTGATCCAGCTCCCTGCTAGTGCACTTGGGAAAGCACTGGAAGATGACTCAAGGGCTTGGGCCCCTGTACCCACATGGGAGACCCCAAAGAAGCCCCCAGCTCCTGGCTTTGGCCTGTCCCAGCGCCAGCCATTGGCCATTTGGGGAGTGAACCAGCAGGTGGAAGATTCCCCACCACCACCACCATGTCTCTTTCTCTCTCTTTCTTTCTCCCTGTAAGTCTGCCTTTCAAGCAAATAAAATAAACCTTTTAAAAATTAAAAAATAAGGGCCAGCGCCATGGCTCACTTGGTTAATCCTCTGCCTGCGGCACTGGCATCCCATATGGGTGCCGGATTCTGTCCCGATTGCTGCTCTTCCAGTTCAGCTCTCTGCTGTGGCCCAGGAAGACAGTGGGGGATGGCCCAAGTGTTTGCGCGCCTGCACCCATGTGGGAGACCAGGAGGAAGTACCTGGCTCCTGGCTTCGGATAGGTGTAGCTACGGCCGTAGCAGCCATTTGTGGGGTGAACCAACAGAAAGAAGACCTTTCTCTCTCTCTCTCTCTCTCTCTCTCTCTCTCTCTCTCTCTCTCTGTCAAATAAATAAATAAATAATAAAATTTTATCAGGCTTAACAGAAATAAGTGCCAGAATGGAGTAGTGACTCTGTCATGGATGTGGGATGGGAGAGAGCTGAAATGGGCCAGGTGTGTACCACCCCTGATTTTAGAATACTTCAGACCTGGGGCTGGCGCTATGGCGTAGTCGGTTAAGCCTCCACCTGTAGTGCCAGCATCCCATATGGGCACTGGTTCATGTCTTGGTTGCTCCTCTCCCAATTAAGCTCTCTGCTTTGGCCTGGGAAAGCAGCTGAAGATGACCCAAGTCCTTGGACCCCTACACTCATGTGGGAGACCCGAAAGAAGCTCCTGACTCCTGACTTTGGCCTGGCCTAGCTCTGGCTGTTGCTGCCATTTGGGGAATGAACCAGCAGATGGAAGACCTTGCTCTGTCTCTCTCTCTCTGTCTCCCTCTCCCTCTCTCTCTCTGTAACTCTGCCTCTCAAATAAATAAATATATCTTTAAAAAAAAAGAATACTTCAGACCTGAAGCATAACCATGCATTAATGCTGAAAGCCCAAGGTACTTTTTTCTATAATGAGTAACAAGAAAACAAAGGAACTGATCACCAATAAATACTGAACACTTTCTAGAATGCTTTAGCTAAACAACATGACAGAAATTAAGTGCTATAAACATGGAAAAGACAATGAAAAAATTATCTTTATTTTCAGATGATATTACTCCCCCCCATCTAGAATTACTTATAACTTTTATACTAAATAACAGAGATTATGTTCTTAAACTTTCTAGTAACCAAAACCATGTTTACAACTCAATAATTAGGACTTCCAGAATAAACAGGTCTACCTAACTTGAGATATTTTTTTCCTGTTCACTATGTGGAAGTCCCATAAAAGCAAAGGGGAACAAGAGTAAAATTCCATAAACTCCATTTCCAGCAAAGTGGAGGACAGGTGTACTGTGTAGACTCCAAACTATCTGTAAGTCTCTCAGCAGACTTTGGCCAGAAGTCACACTGTTGCTACTGAAGGGAAGCAAAAAATGCTACAGTGCTGGGGGCAAAAAAAGCATTTCTGCAAAATGTTCATCTTAAAGGCAAAAGCTGAATCCCTTGTTTGTTAAGAAGAGGGAAAAGTGAGGTGAGGGGACAGCAGGCGTCTCCCTCAACCAAGTTTGGTTCAAAGTAGGAAGGGGGCAGAGAAGCCACCTTTGCAGGAAGCACAGCCATCCCCATGGATCCACAGAGGATTGGCTCTAGGACTGCTGGGATGTCAGAAAACGTGGATGCTCAAGTCCTCTGTATGAAATGATGGGATAGTTGCATATAACCTACTCAATCCTCCATTATACTACTATGTTATTCATAATACCTGATACAATGTAAGTCCTATGTAGTTGTTATGCTATGCTGTTTAGGGAATAATGACAAGGGTAAAAGTCTGCACACAGTACAGAGTCTGTGGATGTGGAGCCCACAACACCCAGAGTCAACTGTAGCCTTTCCCAGAGGCTGCCGACGAGAAAGCCTTCAATGACCCTGGCCCTCCTGCTCAATCCTCACTCCCCCAAGCTCCTCGCCAGGAAAATGCAGTCATTCCAAGAGGAGTTACCAAGCAAAAAGGAGTCACAACATTGATACAAAGATGCTAAAAGAAAAAAAAAAAGTGGGAGAGAAGCTCAGCCAAACTTAATACAGATGATTCACATTCATCAGAAAACCATTTATATAAAACAGTTGAAACTCATGACAAACAAGTTGCTTCTAAGAAGGAATACAACACAGCAGAAATCGCAAAACTTCAGAAAAGATGTTTATCTATTCATTAAAAGAAAATAGGAGCTGTGGGAATAAAAAACAGAAATGGACAATTATAGAAATAAGGAATAAATTTAAAGGAGAATAAAATTTTAAATAATTAAGCAATAAGATAGAACAGAGGAAAACATGCATGAAAATTTTCATATTCCTGGGATGAGAAAGGTCTTCCTAAACATGACCCCAAAAAAGACAAAGACATTAAGGAAAACACTGACAAATTTAACTGTATGAAAAATTAAATACTTGTTTTAATAAAAAAATCTGAGAAATATTTGAAACATACTTGATAAACAAAATAAATCCATGCACACGAGGAGCCTTCAAAAAGTCCATGGAAAAGGCATACTATAAAAAACTACATGGGGACCACTGACATGGCATAGTGGGTAAAGCCACTGCCTGTGACACTGGCATCCCATATGGGCACAGGTTTGAGGCCCGGCTGCTCTACTTCCAGTCCAACTTCCTGCTGATGTGCCTGGGAAAGCAGTGGTAGAAGGCTCAAGTGCTTGGGCCCCTGTACCATGTGGGAAATCCAGGTGAAGCTTCTGGCTCCTGACTTCAGCCTGGTCCAGCCCTGGCCTTTGCAGCTATATGGGGAGTGAACCTGTGGATGAAAGAGCTCTCCTTTTCTCTCTCAATGTCTCTTCCTCTCTGTGTAACTCTGACTTTCAAATAAATAAATAAATAAATATTTTATTTTTTAAAGATTTATTTATTTATTTGAAAGATAGTTACTGTTGATGTACTATTTAATACTTTATCCCTTTTAGCATTTTTTTGTTCTAGTTAATACTATTGGTTGAACTCTGTAATTAACACACATTTATTCTTAGGTGTGGAAATTTAACTGAAAAGTGATCCCTGTTAAATATAAGAGTGGGAATAAGAGAGGGAGGAGATGTACAATTTGGGGCATGCTCAATCGGACTTGCTCCAGATGGTGGAGTTAGAAACGTGCCAGGGGATTCCAATACAGTCCCATCAAGGTGGCATGTACCAAGGCCATCTCACTAGTCCAAGTGATCAATTTCAGTTCACAATTGATCACACTGATAGGTCTAAGAGTCAAAGGGATCACACAAAAAAGACTAGTGTCTGCTAATACTAACTGATAGAATGAAAAAGGGAGAGAATGATCCAACATAGGAAGCGGGATACACAGCAGACTCATAGAATGGCAGATGTCCTAAACAGCACTCTGGCCTCAGAATCAGCCCTTAAGGAATTCGGATATGGCTGAAGAGCCCATGAGAGTATTTTAGGCATGGAAAGCCAAGACACTCTGGAAAAAAAAAAAAAAAGGACCTAAATGAAAGATCTCTGCAAGTGAGATCCCAATAGAAAGAACGGGCCATCAAAGGAGGAGGTACCTTTCTCTGAAAGGAGGAGAGAACTTCCACTTTGACTATGACCTTGTCTAAATAAGATCAAAGTCAGCGAACTCAAGAGCCTTCCATAGCCTTGGAAACTCATGACTAGAGCCTAAAGAGATTTCTGACGCCATAAACAAGAGTGTCAAATTGTTAAGTCAACAACAGGAGTCACTGTGTACTTACTCCTCATGTGGGATCTCTGTCCTCAATGTGTTGTCCAATGTGAATTAATGCTATTACTAGTACTCAAACAGTATTTTACACTTTATGTTCTGTGTAGGTGCAAACTGATGAAATCTTTACTTAATATATACTAAATCGATCTTCTATATATAAAGATAATTGAAAATGAATCTTGATGTGAATGGAATGGGAGAGGGAGCAGAAGATGGGAGGGTGCATGTGGGAGGGAAGTTATGGAGGGGGGACCATTGTAATCCATAAACTATACTTTGGAAAATGATATTTACTAAATAAAAATGTTTATAATAAAAAAGAAAGAAATATAGTTACAGAGAGGCAGAGGCAGAGAGAGGGAGAGAAATCCTCCATCTGCTGGCTCACTCCCCAGATGGATGCAACAGCTGGAACGGGGTCAATCTGAAGATACAATTAAATATACTGAAAACACTAAGTGATATAGACTATTATAAGCACAATGACTTTGGAATATTATTGAGCAATTTCTAATAAAGTCAGATATACAAGCACCCTAAAAATAGAAAATTTACCTCTAGATATATAATCAAAAGAAGTGGAAGAACATGTTCACACACACACACATACACACACAAAAACCTGTATAGAAATGTTAATGGAAGTTTTGTTTGAAATAACAAACACATGAAAATAATCCAGATGTACAACATAGGAGAACAGATAAACAAATGTTTTTCTTACACGAAATACTAATAAATTGTACCTTAGTAAATGTGTTTTTAAAAGGTAATAACGAATAACGAAGAACATTCTTTAGCAGTAAGAAGCAACAAACTTCATACTCGAAAAAACATGCAGAAAGTTCAAAGATATTTCAGTATGGACAAGAAGCCAAACACTAAAGAATATGCACTTTATAATTCTATCCACACACGGTCAAGAATTCAGACTTGCAGTTGCCTCGCTGAGTGAGAGATACAATGTGGACTGAACGGGAAAGCACCAGGGGAACTCCTGGCTGATGGAATGTCCATATCTTGACTTGGTGATGATAATCACATGAGTGCACACATTTGTGACATTTCCTCAAGCTGCTTACAATCTGTACATTTTCTGCAAGTAAAATCTATACCTCATGAAGGAAAATAAATAGCAAGTTTTAAAAATGTGTAATTTATACAAGTATGACACATGCATGAAATACTACACACTACAAATGTGATGTAGATTATATTTACAAATGTGGAAAGATGTCCACAATATATTATTACATGTGAAAACAGAATGAAGAATACTATTTTTGTAAAGAAAAACTATTTGAAATGACATGGTATGTATTTTTTAAGCCATGTATGAATGAAACCACCAAGATATTAAAACCAGTAACTACTGAACAAAATATTTTATGATGAATTTTCTACTTCAGTCAGAAACAATGTATTCCATCCTTTTGAAGAGCAGACAAACTATGGCAACATCATCAAAATAAGATCAAGTTCTAAATGGATGTTCCTCTCCAGGGATAATTTGTACCCCATCTTCCCCAGAGAACACTTAGCATCTGGTATGCGTGTTCTATTGTCTCAGCTGAGAAAAATTAATTGGGCACCTAGCAGTTTGAGGACCTCATATTTGGATACATCCACTGCTTTTTCCTGTCTAGGAATTTGACCCAGAGCAGGTTGCCAGAAGGGTTGCATCTTCTTGCTCACCTTGCCTCTACTCCTTCTCAGCTTTCTTGGGAGTGAAAAATGTTGGTTTTACTCCTCCCACACATCACAGCCTGAGTTCTCTCTAGTCAAGGGAATGCCATGGTGAAATCAGAAGGGTCAACAGCTTACAATGCACAAGACAGTTCCCACAAGTCTTTCAGCCTAAGATGTTGATAGTGTCAACATTGAGAACGTGGCTTATCTAAATGCAATTTAAGATAGACGTGTTTATAAGAAAGAACTAGTGGAAACATGCAGTGTTGACTTATAATGGACCCACATCAGAAACCTCCAGGAACTCCTTCCAAAAGTTCAGACACTGCGTCACCTTCAGAATCTCTATAAATGCCTCCTGCTGCCCCTAACACAACATTCTCACCACATACATAGAGGACAGTACATGCAGCATCAACTGCATGATGCTACTAAAAGCCACACCCGGCCCATGTCAGAAGAGGTGAGTGTAGAGACAGAAACCTCTGAGATGGATGTAGATGCCCAGAAGTGGATGTGACTCTCCGATCCCTGCTTCCTCTCCACTCCTGAGGAAAGGAGCCACTGCCAGGAAAGCTTCTGCTTATTGGGAAAATGGCTCCAACTCCCCACAGATTCTTAGAAACAGCTGCTTGCTAAAAGAAATATTTGACGTTGTTTCTTTTTAAATTTTTTCATTCATTTTCATTTTTATTTGAAAGTCAGAGACAAAGATAGAACTTTTCCATCCTCTGTTTCATTCCCCCATTGCCTGCAACAGCCAGGACTGGACCAAGCGGCAGTCTGCAGCCTAGATCACAGTCTGGGGTCCCCCATGGGTGGGTGGCAGGCATCCAAATACGTGGGCCATCACTGCCGCTTCCCAGGGTGCACATCAGCAGGAAGCTGGAATCTGAAACAGAAGCAAGCCTCCAACCCAGGCACTCCAGTATGGGATGCAGACACCCCAAGCAACATCTTATCTGCTGTACCAAATGCCTGCCTCAAGGTGCTGTGTTTTGTTAACCAAAGCAGCTTTTTGAGTCCATAGCAAGATATTGCCAAGGTAACTTTTTGTTAGAAGAGAAAGCAATGAAGTTCTAATTACTAAATCATGATCCAGACCCTTCTGATTTCACCATGGCATCCTTTGAATAGAGAGAACTCAGGCTGTGATGTGTGGGAGGAGTAAAACCAACATTCTTCACTCCCAAGAAAGCTGAGAAGGAGTAGAGGCAAGGTGAGCAAGAAGACGCAACTCTTCCGGCAACCTGCTCCGGGCCAAATTCCCAGTGGAGGTATCCAGACACATATGAGGGAAGTGTGGAGCCAGCTACTCCTCTCACCTATGTCATTAGGAAGCTAAAAGCCCCCAGGAAAAGGTCATGTTGTATCCGACAGGAAGAAAACCAAGGGTGAGCACTGTGGTAGAGCAGCTAAGCCACTGCTTGCGATGACCACATCCTGGGTCAGAGATCTTGGTTTGAGTCCCAGCTGCTTCACTTCTGGTCTAGCTTCATGCTAATGAGCATCCATTTTAATAGAGATGACTTATTTCACAGAACAGTGTGGCTTCTTAACATTACACAGCATGGTCTCCAAACTCTGCAGCCCTGAAACCATGCCACACCTAAACCATGCCAATGTGAGACATAAGCCAAAAAGGAATCATCCACAACAGAAGAAGTACTCAACACACAATGACCTGCCTGGTGACACACCCAGGCCCTTGACCTGCAGTGAGGTTTTTCATGGCGTGTGGCACAGCAGGCATGTGGAACTGAGTAAACACATGCCTCCTCATAGCGTGTACCAGGAGGTGGATCTCCCTCCCAGCCAGGATGTGGTTCTTCCTGGCTCCCTTCCCAGGGACCAGAAGGAAATGCATGAAATTTGGCTAGAATGAAAGGTGTCTGACAGAGGGCTTTTAACTTTTGCTTTTGTTTTGCTTTATGACACCACGTGGGGCAGGCATTGTAGCACAGTGAGTTAAGCATCCCACACTGGAGGGCCAGTTCACACCTAGCTTCTCCACTTCCAATCCAGCTTCTTGCTAATGTTCCTGGGAGGCAACAGATGATGGCCCAAGTACTTGTGTTTCTGCCACCGTGTAGGAAGCCCAGGTGGAGATTCTTGGTCCTGGCATCAGGGGAGTCAACCATTGACTGGAAGATATATCTCCCTTCTTCTCTATAACTACCTTCCAAATAAACAAAAAAAATAAATAAATCTTTTAAAAAATGGCATAATGTGGAATTTATCAGGTCTTAGGAACTTGGGCCTGTCTAAAAGGACAGAGTAAAGGATGTGAAAGATCTCCCGTTTACATTCTACTGTGTAACCATGGATCCAGGAGGATCCACAAGCCACAGAACATGGTAGAGATTTAACTATTATGGATTATGGATTTTGTTCTTTTTTGCTCAGGTAGAACAAGTGGCAAGATTTGGGAGTGTCATGAATGGACAGGATCTCAGGGTTTTAGCCACACTGCCTCTGTTATGTTTTGTTTTTTTTTTTTTTGAAACAACTGTGAAGAAGATATTGTAAGGCCACCACAAAACACAGCAAACACTGGGGTGAGGGAAAGAGTTTATTGGGGGAAACGCGACAGACTGGAGGGAAGGGGCAAAGAAGGAAAAAGAGGGAGAAGGAGAGTGTAAAAGAGAAAGAGAGAGGTTAGGAGATGGGGAGAGAGAGTGAGCCACGTGTTCAAGAACAGGTCCTTTTAAAACTTGCCAGGGGGCAAGTGGGGAAGTAGGAGCATCAATCCCATTTGGATGGGGGTGGGGCTGACACCGGTGGTTGGGCCATGTGGCCACCTGGCTGTCAGCAATGGCAGCATAGGCTAGAGCCTAGAATGGTGTCAGGGTGTAGATCGCACCATAGACAAGACTGCACCATTTTACTAACAGATATTACTTTGTCTCACATGGAAGAAGAATTTCCAGCAGACAAGGCAAAGAGAAAAGTGAGATTTAAAGATTTAAAAGCAAAATTTATTAAAGTCAGAGCACTTCAGCCAGAGTGGCATGGAGGGGGCCTCCAAGAAAGACAAAACCCAAAGTGGCTTGTGGCAGTGGAGTTTTTTAAGCACAATTTTGAAAAAAAACTTGACAATTGATATTCAGTTACAAGGCGGGGACAAAACCTATCAAAAGACCTGATTTGCAATCCTTTATCCTGTCTGACTTGCTCAGGATTAAACAAAGTGCCACCAGAAGAGTGGGATACCTAAGTTACTTTACAAGGAATTGGGACCTCAGTAGCCACTCCCCACTATTCTCATGATAAGACTGGAAGCTCTCCAGGAGTGGGCAGGCAGGCACTTCTAACCTTGCTATAAAGATAACTTTTGGGGGAAACATTTTTCACCCTCAGTTTCCACTGACTGCCTATTAACCCATCTGACTCCTCACAACTCTTTTGAAACAATAGTTTTAAAAATATTTTTATTAATAACCTAAAGTCAAATTGCATTTTACACCCTTGTGCGAGACCCTGAAGAAGCTCCTGGCTCCTGGCTTCAGATCGGCGCAGCTCTGGCTGTGGCAGCCAATTGGGGAGTGAACCATGGGATGGAAGACCTCTCTCTCTGTTTCTACTTCTCTCTCTCTCTGCCTCTTCTCTTTCTATTTAACTCTGACTTTCCAATAAATAAATCAATCTTTAAAAAAAATCACTACACAAAAATCAATAGCTTTTGCATACACAAATAATGTCTCAGCTGAGAAAGAACTTGTAAGTTCAGTATTATTCACAATAGCTACAAAAGATGTAAATACCTTGGAAAAATTAACAAAAGAGATAAAAGACATCTATGATGAAAATTACCAAACATTAAAGAAATGGAAGACACACCAAAAAATGGAAAAATATTCCATGCTCACATATTGGAAGAATTAATATCATCAAAATGTCCATATTATGGGACCAGTGCTGTGGTGTAGTAGTCTAAGCCTCCACCTACAGCCTTGGCATCCCATATAAGCACCAGTTCAAGGCCTGGGTGCTCCACTTCCAATCCAGCTCCATGCTATGGCCTAGGAAAGCAGTAGAAGATGAGCCTAGTGCTTGGGTCTCCCACTCACTTGGGAGACCCCGAAGAAGCTCCTGGCTCCTATCTTCAGCCTGGCCCAGCTCCAGCTACTGTGGCTATTTGGGGAATGAAAGAGTAGATGCCACAGTGTCTTGGCTTTCCATGCCTGTGAAACTCTCATGGGCTCTTTAGCCAGATCCGAATGACTTAAGGGCTGATTCTGAGGCCAGAGTGCTGTTTAGGGTATTTGCCATTCTATGAGTCTGCTGTGTATCCTGCTTCCCATGTAGGATCATTCTCTCCTTTTTAATTCTATCAATTATTATTTCCAGACAATGGTCTTATTTATGTAATTCCTTGGACACTTAATCCTATCTTTTTGATCAATTATGAACTTAAATGGGTCATTTTAACAAGTAAGATGGCATTGGTACATGGCACCTTGATGGGATTGAATTGGAATCCCCTGGCACATTTCCAGCTCTACCATTAGGGATAAGTCCAAGTGAGCATGTGCTGAACTGTACATCTCCTCCCTCTCTTATTCCCACTTTTCAGTTAAATTTAAACACCTAAGAATAATTGTGTGTTAAGTAAAGAGTTCAACCAATGGTAGTAAGTAGAACAAAAAAATACTAAAAGGAATAAAATAGTAAGTTTTTCCTTGACAGGACAGGGCTGATCAAGACACTGTTTCTCATAGTGTCCATTTCACTTCAACAGGTTTCCTTTTAGGTGCAGTTAGTTGTCACCAATCAGGAACAACATATGATATTTGCCCCTTTGGGACTGGCTCATTTCGCTCAGCATGATGTTTTCCAGATTCCTCTATTTTGTTGCAAATGACCAAATTTCTTTTTTTTTTAACTGCTGTACAGTATTCTATAGAGTACACATTCCATAATTTCTTTATCCAGTATTCCGTTGATGGGCATTTAGGTTGATTCCATGTCTTAGCTATTGTGAATTGAGCTACAATAAACATTGAGGTGTAGACATGCCTTTTATTTGCCAATGACCTAAATGAAAGATCTCACTCTCTGTGAGATCCCAGTGTAAAGAAAGGGCCATCAAAGAAGGTCATACCTTTCTCTGAAGGGAGGAGAGAACTTCACTTTGACTATGACCTTGTCTAAATATGATCGGAGCTGGTGAACTCAAGAGGCTTCCATAGCCTTGGCAGCTCATGGCAAGAGCCTCGGGTGATTACTGAAATAATAAATAAGAGTGCCAATTGTTAAATCAACACCTGCTCCCCATGTAGGACCTCTGTCCTTAATGTGTTGTGCTACACAAATTAACAGTAAAACTACTACCCAAACAGTACTCTATACTTTGTGTGTCTTTGTGGGTGCAGACTGTTGAAATCTTTACTTAGTATATACTAAGTTGATCTTCTGTATATAAAGATGATTGAAAATGAATCGTGATGAAGAATGGGATGGGAGAGGGAGTGGGAGATGGGATGGTTGTGGGTGGGAGGGAGGTTGTGGGTGGGGGGGAAAGCCGCTATAATTCAAAAGTTGTACTTTGGAAATTTATATTTATTAAATAAAAGTTAAAAAAAGACATTCTCAGGAAAGCAAAAGCTAGGGAGAATTTTACCACTAGAGCTTCTCTTTAAGAAATGTTAAAAGGAGTCCCATGTGATAAGAAATAAAGATCTCTGGTAAGGCACATAGATAGGCACTTATAAAAGCTAATGCTGAGGAGGCGCCACCTCCGAGGTCCGCAGCCGCTCAGGTCTGTTTCTCAGCGCCTGCTCCTGCCTGGCACCTGCGATGCCCGGGTCTCGGCAAAGCTGCAGCAGGAGTCGGGGGTGAGCGGGCTGGGCTGGGGGCTCGCGGGCTGCCACCCTATCTGAAGAAATGAGTGGTGGATTGGCCCCCAGTAAAAGCACAGTGTATGTCTCCAACCTGCCCTTCTCCCTGATGGACAACGACCTATACAGGATATTCTCCAAGTATGGCAAAGTTGTCAAGGTTACTATAATGAAAGACAAAGATACCAGGAAGAGGAAATGGGTTGCATTCATTTTGTTTTCGGATAAAGACTCTGCACAAAACTGCACCAGGGCGATAAACAACAAACAGTTATTCGGTAGAGTGATAAAAGCAAGCATTGCTATCGACAATGGAAGAGCAGCTGAATTCAGCCGAAGACGGAACTACTTTGATAAATCCAAGTGCTACGAATGTGGGGAAAGTGGACACTTAAGTTATGCCTGTCCTAATGATATGCTTGGAGAACGGGAACCTCCAAAGAAGAAGGAAAAGAAGAAGAAGGAGAAAGTTCCTGAACCAGAAGAAGAAATTGAGGAAGTAGAAGAAAGTGAAGATGAAGGGGAAGACCCTGCGCTGGACAGCCTCAGCCAGGCCAGAGCCTTCCACAAGGCAAAATTGAAGAACAAAGAAAATGGAGACCCGGTCCAGGGGTCCCTCCACATCCGATGACTCAAGTAGGCAGAGGATAAAGAACAGCACCTATTTCAGTGATGAGGACGAGCTCAGTGACTAAAATGGCATTTACTGTGTGAATGTCCCTAAGATAGAAAAGCCCGGGAGCACAGAGTTCAGCTGAGGGCCATGGTCACTTTTAGAATTTGAGATAAAAACACTTGAGAGCGGCAAGATGGCGGAATAGGAAGGGAGCACATCGATAGTCTGGGGAGAGACAGTTTAATAAAAGTGGAGATACTGCAGGTTCAAGGAAGAGTAGGGGAAGAAACAGCAGAGAAAACCCTTCCGGAACTGGAGATTCACAGTGGACCTGCGTGGAGAGCGTGGGAGCCCGCAGTTTAGGACACCAGCAGCAGATTCAACACACCAGCGCTGGAACGCGAGGTGAGCAGAATCTCAATAGTCCGAGATACCAGGAGGGAAGCGGAAAAGGGAGCCTAGAGCGAACAAGGCTTGAAACCCTGCAGGGAAAAGTTCACCAGGCTAACTAGAAGAGAGAGAGAGAGAGAGGGAAAAAAAAAAAGTGACCCGTACGGACACGAGCTTCTCTCTCTCCGCTCACCTCTCAAAGGTGAGCAAGACAAAGAGCAGGCGCCATTTTGGAATACGTCATAAGCAGGGCAACCTCGGGTCGGCACCGGCCCCGAGCCTAGCAGAAAAACCTGACTCTGGGTGGGAGGGGTGAAATAACAGGAGATTAGAACCTAATGAATGTGTGGTGCTAATGAACTGAGACTGTGAAAAAAGAGACGGTGGGGGAGAGAACTCACGGAAATCACGAATTCATGTGAGTACTCTCCAGAGACGCTACAGTTCAGTAGCCTTGGCAGCCCAGTGGGAGACTACAGGAGAATCTGAGCCCACACTAAGGGCCGCAAAGATTCCCTCTCTGGTCCTTGGGAAAGAGCTTCCGAACTCTGGCTCCTGTGGGTACATCATTCGCCTGCTAACCACCCCCAATTCCATTCAGCTGTGTGGAATTACTTCCCTTTTGAACCAAAAAAAAAAAAAAAAAAAAACTAACAGAGAGAGATTTACCACTCCTAACCTGGGAGTGTCTCCTTTGACACACCCTCAACCCTGAGGAACCAAAAAGAGCTCTCAGGCCACACCCATCTCAAGCCTCTAAGGCTCCATCAAAAGCAGACAGTCCACTTAATCTAGAGTCATAGTATAACAAGAAAAAAACACCACAGTGAAGAAACCAATATGCCAAACAACAAACGCAAAAACCGAGGTAATAAGAACAAGGAAGACACTATGGCATCCCCAAATGTAAAAGACACCCCAATTCAAGATTACGAAGATGATGAGATAGAAGAGATGCAAGAAGCAGATCTCAAAAAATTGATAAGAACACTAAGAAGTACTCAAAAACAAATTCTTGAACTACAGAAATCCTTAATGGACAAGGTAGAAAATCTCTCTCGTGAAAATGAAATATTAAGGAGAAATCAAGCTGAAATGAAACAACTAGTAGAACATGAAACTGTGATAGTGACGAGAAATCATAATGAAGTGAAGAATTCAATAGATCAAATGAAAAACACATTAGAGAGCCTTACAAACAGAATGGGTGAGGCAGAAGAGAGAATATCGGACTTAGAAGACAGAGCACAGGAAACTATACAGTCAAACCAAAGAAAAGAAGAGGAAATTAGAAATCTAAAAAATATTGTTGGGAATCTACAGGATACTATTAAAAAAACCCAACATTCGAGTTCTAGGAGTTCCTGAAGGCATGGAGAGGGAGAAAGGATTAGAATGCCTTTTTAGTGAGATAATAGCAGAAAATTTCCCAGTTTTGGAGAAGGAGAAAGACATCCTAGTACAGGAAGCTCATAGAACCCCTAGTAAACATGACCAAAAGAGGTCTTCACCACGACACGTTGTAATTAAACTCACCACAGTGAAACAGAAAGAAAAGATCCTAAAATGCGCAAGAGAGAAACGTCAAATTACACTCAGAGGATCTCCAATTAGACTCACAGCAGACTTCTCCTCAGAAACCCTACAAGCTAGAAGGGAATGGCGAGACATAGCCCAGGTACTTAGAGAGAAAAACTGCCAGCCCAGAATATTATATCCTGCCAAGCTCTCATTTGTGAATGAAGGTGAAATAAAGACCTTTCATAACAAACAAAAATTGAAAGAATTTGTTGCCACTCGTCCAGCCCTGCAAAAGATACTTAAAGATGTGTTACACACAGAAACACGGCCATCAACATGAAAGAAGATAAACGAAGGGAACCTCACAGCAAAAGATCACAGGGAATTCAAAGCATACATTTGGATAAAGAAATTATGGGACATGTACTCTATAGAATACTATACAGCAGTCAAAAACAATGAAATCCAGTCATTTGCAATAAGATGGAGGAATCTGGAAAACATCATTCTGCGTGAATTAAGCCAGTCCCAAAGGGACAAATATCATATGTTCTCCCTGATCGGTGACAACTAGTTGAGCACCAAAGGGGAAACCTATTGAAGTGAAATGGACACTATGAGAAACAGTAACTTGATCAGCTCTTGTGCTGACTGTTGTTGTACAATGTAATACTTTATCCATTTTAGTAATTTTTTTATTCTAGTACTATTGGTTGAACTCTGTAATTAACAAACAATTATTCTTAGGTGTTTAAATTTTAACTGAAAAGTGATCCCTGTGAAATATAAGAGTGGGAATAAGAGAGGGAGGAGATGTACAATTTGGGACATGCTCAATCAGTCGTGCCCCAAATGATGGAGTTAGAAACAGGCCAGGGAATTCCAATACAATCCCATCAAGGTGGCATGTACCAAGGCCATCTCACTAGTCCAAGTGATCAATTTCAGTTCACAATTGATCACACTGATAGGTCTAAGAGTCAAAGGGATCACACAAACAAGACTAGTGTCTGCTAATACTAACTGATAGAATCAAAAAGGGAGAGAATGATCCAACATGGGAAGCGAGATACACAGCAGACTCACAGAATGGCAGATGTCCTAAATAGCACTCTGGCCTCAGAATCAGCCCTTAAAGCATTCAGATCTGGCTCAAGAGCCCATGAGAATATTCTAGGCATGGAAAGCCAAGACACTCTGGAAAAAAAAGAAGACCTAAATGAAAGATCTCTGTGAGTGAGATCCCAGTGGAACGAATGGGGCCATCAAAGAAGGAGGTACCTTTCTCTGAAGGGAGGAGAGAACCTCCACTTTGACTATGACCCTGTCGGAATAAGATTGAAGTCAGCGAACCCTAAAGGCTTCCATAGCCTTGGCAACTCATGACTAGAGCCTAGGGAGATTACTGAGGCCATAAACAAGAGTGTCAAATTGTTAAATCAACTTCAGGAGTCACTGTGTACTTACGTCTCATGTGGGATCTGTCCTTAAGGTGTTGTCCAATGTGAAGTAATGCTATAACTAGCACTGAAACAGTATTTTACACTTTGTGTTTCTGTGTGGGTGCAAACTGATGAAATCTTTACTTAGTATATACTGAATCAATCTTCTGTATATAGATAATTAAAAATGAAAAAAAAATCTTGGTGTTAAATTGGAAATTGCATAGAAAATTAATCAATTTTTTAAAAAAATATATCATGTAGGATCTCTGTCCTTAATGTGCTATACATTGTGAATTAATACTATAACTAGTACTCCAACAGTATTTTTCACTTTGTGTTGCTATGTGAGGGCAAACTGTTGAAATCTTTACTTAATATATACTAAACTGATCTTCTGTGCATAAAGAGAATTGAAAATGAATCTTGATGTGAAGCAAGGGGAGAGGTAGTGGGAAAGGGGAGGGTTGCGGGTGGGGGGGGAAGTTATGGGGTGGGGAAGCCATTGTAATCTATAAGCTGTATTTTGGAAATTTATATTCTTTAAATAAAAGCGTTATAAAAATAAATAAATAAATAAATAAAAGATATGGTCAGATAACAAAAAAAAAAAACATCATTCCATGAATAGTTAAATAAAGTACAGCTCATAATCCATATCAAAAAGGTTTGCAACTTATGACTAGAGCCTAGGGAGATTACTGACGCCATAAACAAGAGTGTCAAATTGTTAAATCAACATCAGGAGTCACTGTGTACTTACGTCTCATGAGGGATCTGTCCTTAAGGTGTTGTCCAATGTGAAGTAATGCTATAACTAGTACTGAAACAGTATTTTTACACTTTGTTTTTCTGTGTGGATGCAAACTGATGAAATCTTTACTTAGTATATACTGAATCGATCTTCTGTATATAAAGATAATTGAAAATGATTACAAAAACTTGATGTTAAATTGGAAATTGCATAGATAATTAATCAATTTTTTTAAAAAAAATATCATGCAGGATCTCTGTCCTTAATGTGCTGTACATTGCGAATTAATACTATAACCAGTACTCCATCAGTGTTTTTCACTTTGTGTCCCTATGTGAGAGCAAACTGTTGAAATCTTTACGTAATATGTACTAAACTGATCTTCTGTATGATGGAAATGAATGGAAAATGAATCTTGATGTGAATGGAAGGGGAGAGGGAGCGGGAAAGGGGAGGGTTGCGGGTGGGAGGGAAGTTATGGGGGGGAATCCATTGTAATCCATAAACTGTACTTTGGAAATTTATATTCTTTAAATAAAAGCGTTATAAAAAAAAAAAAGAATTTAAAAAAAAAAGAAAGAAAAAAACACTTAATACCAAACAGTTTTTTACTAGAAAGTAGTTCATAGGAAATTTAAAAATAAATAGAAAGTATTATGTTTCTCTCTTGCCTTAGCACAGTACAGTTTGAGCATCCCTAATCTGAACTCCTGAGCACTGCACAGTCTGAAGCCTTGTCATAGCCAACACAGTGTCTCAAGTAGGACATCGTGACAGTGTTACACATCCTGTGTCCTGCTCCCTTCAGGCTGTGTACATAAAGCTTGACAAAACCTAAATGAAGTTCATATTTAGGCTTGGTCCCTTCCCATCCCTGTGATATCTCATTATGCTTGTGCAACTACTAGAAAATTCAGAAAAACCCAGAAAACAAAATACTTCTGGTCCCAAGTATTTCAAATAAGAGATACACAACCTATACTAAAAATCAGAACTTGCTAGAACTAATCTTAAAAGAGCTAATTTTAATAAAAAATAAGAAAGTGTTATAATACTGTTGTCATCCCATGAGAAAAAGGTATTAAAATAATTTATTTGAGATGCTCATTACAAAACTATACTCATGTTTGATTGGTTTACATGGCTTTCAAAACTTAATCTTCAAAATAAATGCTTCATAAAATGATAATAAACATTTTTTTTTTTTTTGGACAGGCAGAGTAGACAGTGAGAGAGAGAGAGACAGAGAGAAAGGTCTTCCTTTGCCATTGGTTCACCCTCCAATGGCCGCCACGGTCGGCGCATTGGGCCGGCGCACCACGCTGATCCGAAGGCAGGAGCCAGGTGTTTCTCCTGGTCTCCCATGGGGTGCAGGGCCCAAAGACTTGGGCCATCCTCCACTGCACTCCCGGGCCATAGCAGAGAGCTGGCCTGGAAGAGGGGCAACGGGGACAGAATCCTGTGCCCCGACCGGGACTAGAACCCGGTGTGCCGGCGCCACAAGGCGGAGGATTAGCCTATTGAGCCGCGGCACCGGCCAATAAACTTTTTCAAAAGAAAAAAAAAACTAATGCTATTATAACAATGGTTCATGACTCCATCTTTTATTTTCTACATAATTTAAAAGACTACTAAATTTAAAAAAATTGTTAGTTTACATTTTTAGGCACCTAATGTATAAAGATGTGCTTTTGTATTGTGATGCCACCAGCTTGATTTTTTTTCTCATGATTGCTTGGGCTATTCTGAGTCTTTTGTGATTCCAAATGAATTTTAGGATTGTTTTTTCTGATTATGTAAAGAATGTCATTGGTACTTTGATAGGGATTGCATGGAATCTGCAGATTCCTTTAGGTAGGATAGATATTTTAATGATACTGATTCTCCTAATTCATGAGCAAAGAGTAGCATTCCATTTTTTGTGTCCTTGATGATTTCTTTCATCAATGCTTTTTGACTGTTGTAGAGATTCTTTGATTAAATTTATTCCTAAGTAAAAAAAAAAGTGAATGGAAGACCTTTCCTTACGTCTCTACCTCTCCCTGTATGTAACTCTACCTCTCAAATAAATAAATCTTTTTTTAAAATTCCACATTACCAAAAGCAATGAACAGATTCAGTGCAATCCCAAATAAAATAACAATGACACTCTTCAGATCTAGAAAGAATGATGCTAAAATTCATATGGAACCACAAAAGACCCAGAATAGCTAAAGCAATCTTAAACAACAAACGCAAAGCCAGATCACAATACCATATTTCAAGACATACTATGGGGAAGTAATAATCAAAACAGCCTGGTACTGTCATAAAAACAAATATGTAGACTAATGGTACAGAATAGAATCCCCAGACATAAATCCAAACATCTACAACCAACTCATCTTTAACAAAGGAGCTAAAATCAATCCCTGAAGAACAGTCTGTTCAACAAACGGTGCTGGGAAAATTGGATCTCTGTGTGCAGACCCCAAACTTACACTTTATACAAAAATCAACTCAAAATGGATCAAGGACCTAAATTTATGACCTGATACCACCGAATTATTAGAGAAAAATATTGGGGTAACTCTGTGAGACATTGGCATAGGCAAAGACTTCTCAGAAAAGAGCCCAGAAGCACAGGTGATCAAAGCAAAAATAGACGAATGGGATTATATCAAGCATAGAAGCTTCTGCAGTGCAAACGAAGCACTCAGCAAAGTGAAGAGGTAACTGACAGAATGTGAGAAAATAACTGCAAACCATGAGACTGATAAAGGGTTAATACCCAGAATCTATAAGTAGCTCACAAAGCTCAACAAGAACAAACAATCCAGTCAAGAAATGGGCAAAGGATTTGAACAGGCATTTTTCAAAAGAGGAAATTCAAATGGCAAGCAGACACCTGAAAAAATGCTCAGGATCACTAGCCATCAGGGAAATGCAAATCAAAACCACAATGAGGTTTCACCTCACCCCAGCTAGAATGGTTCTCATACAGAAATCAAAAAATAATAAATGTGACAATGTTAGGGAGAAAAAGATCCCCTAATCCATTATTGGGGGGCATGCAAACTAGTAGCCATTGTAAAAGACAGTATGAAGATTCCTCAGAAATCTGAAAATAGATTTACCATGTGACCCAGACATCCTACTCCTGGGAATTTACCCAAATGAAATGAAATCAGTATATGAGGCCGGCGCCGTGGCTCAACAGGCTAATCCTCCGCCTTGCGGCGCCGGCACACCGGGTTCTAGTCCCGGTCGGGGCACCGGATTCTGTCCCGGTTGCCCCTCTTCCAGGCCAGCCCTCTGCTGTGGCCCGGGAGTGCAGTGGAGGATGGCCCAGGTGCTTGGCCCTGCACCCCATGGGGAGACCAGGAAAAGCACCTGGCTCCTGGCTCCTGCCATCGGACAAGCGCGGTGCGCCGGCCGCGGCGGCCATTGGAGGGTGAACCAACGGCAAAGGAAGACCTTTCTCTCTGTCTCTCTCTCTCACTGTCCACTCTGCCTGTAAAAAAAAAAAAAGAAGAAAAAGAAATCAGTATATGAAATAAATCCCCATGTTTATTGCAGTTTGAGTCACAATAGCTAAGCTGTGGAATCAATACAGATGTCCATCAACTGATGACTGGATAAAGAAATTATGGTATATATACACTATGGAATATCACTCAGCTGTAAAAAAAAAAAAGAATGAAATCCTGTCTCTTGCAACAAAACAGATACAAGTGGAAACCATTAAACTTAGTGAAAGAAGCCAATTCCAAAAAGACAAATACCACATGTCTTCCCTGATCTGCAGTAACTAATAGAGTGCCAAAAATGTAAAGTATATGAGCAAAATTGACATTTTGAGAATTGATTATTGTTTACAGCCTTTATCTCTACTATTATGGAACAATGGTCATTTTTTCTTACTTTTCATTGAATTATATACTTACTGGAAGTGTAATCTTTTGATTATAAGCTGAAAGTATGTCATTGTAAAAATTAAAAGAAAGAGTAAGAAAGGAAGGAAGAGAGAGGGTGGAGCATGGGTGGGAGGGACAGAAGGGTGGGAAGTATCACTATGCTCCTAAACCTGTATATATGAAATACATGAAGTTTGTTTACCTTATATAAATTTAAAAATTAAAAAAAGAAAATCTTCCTTTTGCAACAAAATGGATGCAACTGGAAATCTTTATGCTTAGTGAAATAAGCCAGTCTCAAAAAGACAAATACTGTATTTTCTCTCTGATATATGGTAGTTAATATACAATACAAAAAAATGAAACACACATCTTTTGATATGATTGGTTTTTTAGAGATTTATTTGTTTATTTATTTATTTAAAAGGTAGAGTTACACAGAGAGAGGAGAGGCAGAGAGAGAGAGTCAGAGAGAGAGAGAGAGAGAGGAGAGGCAGAGAGTGAGAGAGAGAGAGAGAGAGGTCTTCTATCCATTGGTTCACCATTGGCCACAATGGCCAGAGCTGTGCCAATCTGAAGCCAGGAGCCAGACGCTTCTTCTGGGTCTCCCACAAGGGTGCAGGGGCCCAAGGACTTGAGTCATCCTCCACTGCTTTCACAGGCCATAGCTGAGGGCTGGACAGGAAGTGAGCAGCCAGGTCTCGAACCGGTGCCCATATGGGATGCCGTTGCTTCAGGCCAGGGCATTAACCCACTGTGCCACAGCGCCAGTCCCATGATTGTTGTTTTTATACTTCTTGTCTATACTACTGTAGAACTGTGGCTTTTCTATTTTTCACTTGTTGAATATTATCATTAGTGGCAAATTAAGCCTGTGATTACAGAGTGGATTAAAATTATGTGTTTGCAAAAATTAATGAAAAGAAGGGAGGGAGGGAATGAGACTAGGGAGTAAAAGGGGTTGGGAGAGAAGTATGATTTTCTTCTTAGAACTGTACCAAAAATACATAAAATCTATTCTCTTTATATTAACAAAAAATACAGGATCAACCCAGATGTCCATCAATTGATGACTAAAGAAAACATGGTATATATACACGATGGACTACTACTCAGCCATAAAAAGAATGAAATCCTTTTTTTTTTTTTTTTTTTTTTTGGACAGGCAGAGTGGACAATGAGAGAGAGAGACAGAGAGAAAGGGAAATCCTGTCTTTTGCAACAAAATGGATACAGCTGGAGACCACTGTAATCAGTAAAATAAACAAATCCCCAAAAGACAAATACTGTATGTTTTCTCTGAATGGTTGTAGCTAGTATGTAGAGTACAAAACTCCCTGTTTATTGAGCTAAACTCACATCTTGTGATTTGATTGCTATCTATAACCCTTTTCTACATCCCTATGGATCAGCGGTCTCTCTATTTTCTACTTGTACAGCTCTTTGTTTAGAGGAGCATTGAGCCTGTAATTATAAATTGAAAGTATGTTATGGCAAAACACTAAAAGAAGAAAAAGAAAAGAAAGGAAGAAGGAGGGAGGAAAGTATTATGCATTCTTGGAATCATGAAATCTGTTATGTTCTCTATATATTAATAAATAGAAAAATCACCAAAAACCAAATAAATTGAATATATATTGAAAAAAAAATCATCTCAAAACTAAAGAAGAAAGAAGGACAGAAAGAAAAGGAGAGGGATGAAGGGAAGGAGTGAGAAGGAGGAAGGGAAGTATCATTATATCCTTAGAATTGTATCTATGAACTATCTTGAATATTTTCTTTGTATTAATATTATAGTAACATTAAAAGTATCAGAAAGAAAGCATAGATCAATAGAAAAGAATAAAAGCCGATTAGTAGACTCACACAAATTAGTTCATGTAGTAAAAAGGTACAAAGGTAATGTGATCAAGATAGGATATCTTCTTTTCAAAAAAATTTTTTGAACCAAAATGGGCATGTTTTAATTTCACGTTCCCCAAAATATTGGAATTGCTCCCCATCCTTATGGGTTCTCAGTCTCATCTGGGAAGCCCAAACTCAGGAGCCAGTCTGTCTAGCCCTAACTGTGCTATGTTTTAGGTGAATATTCCATGCTTTGTAGTATTTGTAATCATAGTCACAGTTTCATAGAAACACATTTGCATTGTTTCCCAAACACATCATGTTACCTACAATATTTTCACTCACCATCAGCCCTGGCCAGGCGTTAATGTAAGTTCTGTCTCCAAAGATTCCCCTTCTGGGTATGTCATATAATTGGAATCACATGGTATCACCGTATATGGGGCTTCAGCTCCTGATTTCTTTCTCTTGTTCTTTTCTTTTTTGAGTGTCATTCCTTTTGTGGGCTGTCATTTCTTATTCATTTCCATTGCCAAGTAGGAATCCATTGCAAAGATATGCTGCACCCTGTGTTTCTTCCACAGTGGTTTTGGGATTGTTTCACATCTGGTGCTCGTGGACACAGCTGCAGTGAGCCTTCGGGTGCCTGTGGGCTTTACATCTTTGAGTGGCACACCTGGGAGAGAAACTGCTGAGGCAGTATAAGAACCCCATGTAGAATATGTTGAGAATGTGCCAGATTGTTCTCAAAGTTGCTACACTGTTTTACTGGCCTTGTGTGAAAGTTCCATGTTCTCCACATCCCTGTCAATGTTTTTCTCCAGGTGAATCAGAGTCATTTTACAGAATGTGAAGTGGTATTTCTTGAGATTTTGATTTGCACTACCATGATGACACTAATATTAGATATATCTGCCTTGCAATGCTAAAAATATCTCGTTCAATATCATTACACTCACCTTCCCCAGAAGAATTAAATACAACTCCTAGAACAATGAAAGAGATTACTCAGTGGGAACCAGAACTATGACCAGTGTAACAACTTAAAACGATTCACAGAAACAAAGCAGAACCTCTTTCACAAGAGTTTAGTAAATCTCCTAGCTGAGACAAGCATCTCAGACATCCTAGACAAGAGAGTGAACCAGCGCAGCTTCTATGCACACGAACATGGTGTGACAGTTAGCTTTTGTGTGTCACCTTGGCTGGGCAGTGGTCTGCAGGTGAAGGTATTTTGTAGATGTGATTGACACATACAATCATTTCACTTTAAATACAGAAGATTCCCCTCAATAATGTGAGTGAGCCTACTTCAACCAGTTGAAAACCTTCAGAGAGAGTCTGAAGTCTGATAGTGTGAGTCAACTCTGTGCATGTATGCACACATGTATGGGGGGGGGGTCCTAGTTTTCAGTTTCTGTGGAACACCCTGGTTGATAAGATACACCTGCTAGTATCTATCAAGATGGCAAAGTCACATATCCTTTGACCCAACCATTCTGCAAGCAGGAATTCAATGTAGAGATGTACTCATGCCTAAGTGAAAGTATGCATGGACAGCGTCCTGGAGTACTGCAGAAATAACGCTCTCTTACTGAAGAATCAGTTCTGAAATTCTGATGCATACGTAGTTAGAATAACTCACGATCAGAAATGAGAAAGCTCTCTGTATTCTTAAATTTCCTCTAAGACAATATTAAGGCCGCGCCAGCTCAATAGGCTAATCCTCCACCTGCAGAGGCATTCTAGTCCCGGTCGGGGCGCCGGTTTCTGTCCCAGTTGCCCCTCTTCCAGTCCAGCTCTCTGCTGTGGCCCGGGAGTGCAATGGAGGATGGCCCAAGTCCTTGGGCCCTGCACCTGCATGGGAGACCAGGAGAAGCAGCTGGCTCCTGGCTTCAGATCAGTGCAGTACGCTGGTTGCAGCACACTGGCTGCAACGGCCATTGGAGGTTGAACCAACGGCAAAGGAAGACCTTTCTCTCTGTCTCTCTCTCTCTCTCTCTCTCACTGTCCACTCTGCCTGTCAAAAAAAAAAAAAAAAGACAATATTAAGCAAAAACCGCAACATGTAAAATAAAGGCTATGGCTACTACCATTTGTGTGAAAGGAGGGAGGAAGCAGAGTATCCCCCCTTCTCTCTCTCTCTCTCTCTCTTTCTCAGTCTCTAGAGGATATATAAGCATGAGTAAAATTGAGAAATAAGATTATCTTTCTGTAACTTTGGAATTTGGTGCCACGTATCATGAAAACCAACTTGAAGATGAGATAGAAAATCACAATATAACTTGAAGACAAAAAATTAAAAAGCACAGCCCTGAATTCTTTAGAGAAGGCCCATAGAACCCTGATCTGGTTCCGGTTCAGGTGTCTTCCTCCTCCCAGGCGCTCACGGCCTGCAGCTGCTCTGCCCTCTAGAGGCTGCTTTGGGGAGCGCTCGAGCTGAGCGTGGCTGTGACCCCTCCGCTCCCAGCCACAGCTCTTCTCCCGGCAGGACGCCTTTCACCCAGGCAGCGGTTCCTGGAATCAGAAACTGAATGAACCATAGCACCACCTAACAGAACTACACATATCAGAACAGAACTGAATAGGTCTTCAGCCACCGAGGAAATACGGATCCTTCTTTATCACCCAGTTCTGGTAAAAAATACAAACCAGAAAATATAAACCAGAAAAGACTTAACCACTCATCATGATCACACTGCTGGATTTTAAATTCAGACACATTCAAAACATACAGAAAGAACATGTGATCGCATATTCTCACTGCAGGCACCAACTGAATCATGAAATACGGAAAATAAGGGGTTTGTAATATATAAATATATAACATAAGTATAATTTAACAATATAAAGCATTCCCACTATCACAAGTCATTGCTGACATTTTTCCTATTTGCTTCCAACTAACTTGTTTTAAAAGATTTATTTATTTGAAAGAGTCACATAGAGAGAGGAGAGGCAGAGAGGGAGAGAGAGGTCTTCCATCTGCTGGTTCACTTCCCAGTTGGCCTCAAAGGGCGGAGCTGCACTGATCTGAAGCCAGGAGCCAGGAGCTTCCCCCAGGTCTCCCACGCAGGTGCAGGGACCCAAGGGCTTGGGACATCTTCTACTGCTTTCCCAGGCCATAGCTGGATCAGAAGTGGAGCAGCTGGGACTTGAACCAGCATCCATAAGGGATGCTGGATGCTGGCACTGCAGGCGGCAGCTTTATCCATTATGTCACAGTGCTGGCCTCCCAACTAACTTTTTAAAATTAAAACATAACAGATTCTGCTGGTTAGAAAATTATGACATGTTACAGTTTCAAAAAACATGAGAGGTTTGGGGCAGCTGGTGCAGGGTTGCTGAGCCTGGGGAATGTTAGTGTTCCACTCCCTCTTCCTTCTCCCTCCATCCTTCGCCTGTAGGGGGCAGCCTGCAGGAGTTCGCTCTGCTGTTTGCATCAGATGAACCCAGGAACCAAACCTCAGCCTCCTTCATTACACAGTGCCCTTGAATCGTATTCCTGGAGTTTGCTGGGCATTTCTCTCCCACTGTTCCCTTGGTTTAAAGAAGAAAAAAAGGCCTTACCTGGCTGAGGGGCCACTCTGCTTCCAGCACTGTTGGACAAATGTCTCTCCCAGCTGGGCTACCCTTGGCAGCTCTACAGACTGTCCTGTCTCACTGTGCTTGCCTCGCACCCTTGCCCTGTGAGCTGAGGGCATTAGCCAGAGACTTTAGCATGACTTCCACCTCTCTCCTATCACACAGCAATGTGCTAAACATTTGCACAACTGTGGGTCTGTGCCTGGAATCTTCTTTCACTTTTCTTCCATTTGTATCCTTGGGAAGACTCTGTGGTTTATCCTCTGTGCTAGGGATTTTGTCCTTTTCAGTCCTGGTGTCATTTTATGCTCTAATATTTCTTCTTTGGAGAATCTTCAGTGACTGCAGGGAAAACATCTATCAGATCTCCTGTGAACACTGCCATCTCACTTCAGACAGCTCTTGTAGAACAGAAGTCTCCTGGTGCACTACTTCCATTGCTGCTGACTCACTCGGGGAAGCGACATTGAAGCTCCAAAATGGTACAGCTGCGAGTGTCTGCGAGGAGGAGCTGTTGCATGGAGCCCCCAGACCATCTGTGGGTGATGCGCACACAGGGAAGTTTGTATTCCCAAGCCTGAATCCAGGTGCAGGAGCCCCTGCCTGGAAAGGCTGGGAGTAGCCCTTGCTCATGAGAGATTGTGGAGCAGGCAGTGTGGACCCGAGTGAACTGGGAGGGTCTTAGACTCCGATCATTACTGACTACAGACAGTCTTACATCATTTTTCAAAAAAGATTTTATTTATTTATTTGAGAGGTAGAGTTACAGCCAGTGAGAGGGAGAGACACAGAGAGAAAGGTCTTCTTAAGTTGGTTCATTCCCCAAATGGCCGCAACAGCCAGAGCGGCGTCGATCCGAAGCCAGGAGCCAGGAGCTTCTTCCTGGTCTCCCATGCGGGTGCAGGGGCCATGGGCCATCTTCTACTGCTTTCCTGGGCCACAGCAGAGAGCTGGATTGGAAGAGGAGCAACCAGGACGAGAACCAGCACCCATATAATGTTGGTGCTGTAGTCAGAGGATTAACCTACTGTGCCACGGCACTGGCCCCAAGTCTTACATCATATTTTAAAATTACCCTTTTGAGACATGAAAAAAAAAATGTTAAACAAAATAGGGACACAACATACCAAAACTTGCAGAATGTCATAAAAACAGTTCTAAGAAGGGAGCTTATTGTGATAAATTTCTATATTAACAGAAAGGAAAAATCTCAACTAAAAGCTACCTAACATTAGGCCTAAAGGAACAAGTAAAAGAAGGATAAACTAACTCCAAAGCCAGCAGAAGGAAAGAAATGATAAAGAGCAGACATAAGAACTAGAAAACCAATAGAAAATATCAATAAAACTAGGAGTTGGCTGCTTGAAAAAATGAAAAAAATTGACAAACCTTCAGCTAGACTTACTAATAGTAAAACCAAACTCAGACTTTGAAAATTATAAATGAAAGAGGAGATATACAACTTGTACCTCAGAAATAAAAAAGATATGAGATTATGATTCATAATTATATGTCCCAAAATGAGTAACCTAAAATAAATGAATAAATTCATGGACATATACAACCTGCCAAGATTGAATCATGGATAAATAGGAAGCTTAAACAGATCAATATTGAATTAAGACATTGAATCAGTAATCAAAAATCTCCTAACAAAGAAAAGCCCAGGATCTGCTGGCCTATTGCTGAATTCTATTAGGCATTAACGGAAGAATGAATGTTAATCCTTTACAAACTCTTCTAAAACATTAAGAAGAGAAAACACTTCTAAACTTATTGTACAAGACCAGCATTAATCTGGGACACAAGAAAAATAAAAGACCAGCCAATATTTCAATTAAACACAAACGCAAAAATTACTAACAAAATACTAGCAAACCCAACTCAACAATACTTTAAAGGATCACTCAGCATGATCAAGTGAGATTTATCCTTCCAATGCAAGGATAACTCATCATATGCACAACAAAAAATGTGATACACTGTATTAATGGAAGGAGGCAAAATAACTACATGATCACATACTCCCTTCTACTAGACTATACCTCCCCTTTCATTAAATGATGTAGATAATGTTAAATGCAGTTCAGAGTCAGGGCCACTCCCCTCCAAGTAGGTCTCGCTCTGTGGAGTGTATGTTTTTGCTTTCTCCATAAAATGCTCACTGATTACTAAATAAATAATATTTTAAAAATTATATTATCATTACAATAAATGCAGAGAAAGCATTTTACAAAATTCAACCTTTCATGATTACAAGAACTTTCAACATAGTATACAATAAATGTACTTCAATATAATAAGGGCCACTTGTAAGACAAGCCTATAGCTAACATATATTCAATGGTGAATAGCTGAAAATTTTTCCCCAAATATCAGGAAAAAGACAAGGTTGCCTATTCTTTCCACTTCTATACAACACTGTACCATAAATCCAAGCAGGAGCAATTAGGCAAGAAAAAGAAATAAAAGTCATACAAATTGGTAAAAGGAAGAAATAAAAATGTCTCCATTTCAAGATTGTGTGATATTATATACAGAAAATCCTAAAAACTCTGCCAAAAAAACTGTTGGAACAAATGAATGTACCAAAATTGTAGCGTGCAAAAATCAAGCTACAAAAGTAAGTAGCATTTCTAGAAATTAACAATGAACTATTTTAGAAAAGAATTCAAGAAAAAAATCCTATTTATAGTAGCATTAAAAATAAAATACTTTGGAACAAATTTAATCCAAAAGCTGAAAAAATATGTACACTTAAAATTATAAAACATTAACTAAGGAAATTAAAGAAGCACAAATAAATGGAAAGATATTTCATGTATTAAAAGAGTGAATGTTGTTAAAATGTCCATACCACCCAAAGCAATCTAAAGATTCAACGTAATTGCTATCAAAATTCAGAAGACATGCTTTATAGAAATAAAAAAAAAAACCTTAAATTCCTATCCATATGAAACCAAAAGACTCTGAATAGCTGAAGTATTCTTGAGGAAGAAACAAAAGCTGCTGGCACCACACTACTTGGTTTCGAAATATGCTACAAATCTATAGTAATCAAAACAGTATGACATTGGCATCAAAACAGACAAATTGACCAATGGAGCCAAAGAGAGAGACCAGAAATAAATCAATGCATCAATGGTCAACTGGTCGGCAACAAAAGTGTCAAGAACACATAATAAATAGGGCTGGGAAAACTGGATACCCACATGCAGAAAAATAATGAAATTTACCTCACTTGATACATAAAACTCAACTCAAAACTGAAAAGGGGTAAATATCCAAAAATATATGAGGAACTCAAAAAACTCAACAGTAAGAAAATTCATAACCTGATTTACAAATCAGCAAAGAACTTTGAAGATATTTAAATGACCAATAGGTATGTGAAACATGTTCACCGTCATTAATCATCAGTGAAATAAAATTAAAACCACAATAAAATGTTATTCCATACTTGTTATAATGTCTATTATCAAAAAGATGAATATAAACATATTAGCAAGGGTATGAAAAAGTAATCTTGTACACTCTTGTGGCAACGTAAACTGATAGAGCCATTGTGGAAAACAGAATGGAGGTTCCTCAAAAAACTAAGAGAACTACTACATGATCCTGCAAACCCACTTCTGGGTATATACCCAAATGATAGACATCAGTATATGGAAGAGTCATCTGTACTCCCATCTTCATTGCAGTGCTGCTCACAATAACCACGTTATGGAATTAAATTGAATACCCATCGGTAGTTGAGTGAAAAAAGAAAATGTTGGCAAGACGGCAGCCACCACAGGCTCAACAGTGAAAGTCCCTCACAATTTCCAAATGTTGGGAGAACTCAAAGGGGGCCAGGAAGGGGTAGGAGATGGCACAGTTAGCTGGGGTCTAGACAATGATATGAAGACATGACACTTCCAAGATGCACAGGGATCGCAACTGGGCCTCTGGGAACAATTTATGAAAACTGAACATATAACCTTAAAATAGAATGTGGGTCTAAATACCCAAAAGTACCCCCTTTGAACAATTTTAACAAAAATTAATATTAATGGAGTTAATAGTTCTAACACAGCGATAGACCCAAGAGACATAGCAGTGCTAGCAAAAGGGCAGAACTCACATAGAATTACAGTCGCCCTGCAAGCGCTATGGCACCAGATGATGTCTAAGAGAATACGGAAGTCCCTCAGTCACCTGAAAGACAGTGTCACTGCAATGACCAAATAGGAAAGCCACAGGCCCTCCCCCCACCTCGTTCAATTTAAGTAGTCTTCATCTTCCACAGTAGTAAATGCTCTAGATTCATATTATTCAAAGTACTGGAAAGCAAGGTCTCATTCAAAGGCACTTTATCTTAAGATACTGTAAATAATATTAATTTCATCCATTTGAAATACATGTTGTGCTATACCATCAAAAAATAAAATGTTCTATATTCTTTAAAAATTTATTTTATTTATTTTGAAAGGCAGAGTTACAGAGAGAGAGGGAGGGAGAGACAGAGAGAGAAGTCTTCCTTCTGTTGATTCAATCCCCAAATGACTGCAATGGCTGGAGCTAGGCCAGGCCAGGCTGAAGCCTGGAGCCAAGAGCTTCATCCAGGTCTCCCTTATGGGCTCAGGGGCTCAAGTCCTTGGGCCATTCTCCACTATTTTCCCAGGCACATTAGCAGGGAGCTGGATTGGAAACAGAGCAGCTGGGACTTGAACAAGTGCCCATATAGAATGCTGTCATCGCAGGCAGCAGCTTTATCTGCTATGCCACAGCATCAGCCCCAGAAAATGTTCTTTAATGTGAGTACTTCAAAAAGTTAGTAGAAAATGGGATTAAAATATAAGTTTATTTTGATCCAAAACATTTTTGAAATGCATGCATCATTTTTTTGTTTTTGACAGGCAGAGTTAGACGGTGAGAGAGACAGAGTAAAAGGTCTTCCTTCCACTGGTTCACCCCCTAAATGGTCGCCATGGCCAGTGCTGTGTCAATCCGAAGCCAGGAGCCTGGTGCTTCCTCCTGGTCTCCCATGTGGATATAGGGCCCAAGCACTTGGGCCATCCTCCACTGCCTTCCCAGGCCACAGCAGAGAGCTGGACTGGAAGAGGAGCAACCAGGACTAGAACCCAGTGCCCCAATCAGGACTAGAACCCGGGGTGCCGGAGGATTAGCCAAGTGAGCTGTGGCACCAGCCGCATCATTTTTTATAATACAGGTTTTCTATGAACTTTATGAAGATCCCTTCCTCTACACAATGGAATACTATTCAGCCATTTAGAAAAGGAAATGCTGTCATTTGTGACAACATGAACAAAGCAAGAAGACATTATGTCACGTGAAGTAAGAGAAACAGAGAGAAAAATACAACTATTGCACGACAGCACCTTCATGTGCAATCTAAAAAAGTCAAACTTTACAGAAGTGGAAAGCAGACTGGTGGTGGACAGAGGCTGGGACTGGAGTGCATCAGGGAATGGGGAGATGTTGGTCTACAGGTCCCAAGGTTTGGTTAGCCCGGGGAAGTAAGCCCTAGGGATTTACCGAGCTCCAAGTGACTACAGCTCACAATAATGCGCTATATGTCTAAAAACTGCTAAGAGTTAGTTTTCAATGTTCCCACTGCAGAATAGTAACTATGTGAGGTCATGGTTATGTTAATTAAGTGAATCATGTCAAGATATAAGCATGCATCAAAACATCATGCTAGGCCGGCGCCGTGGCTCAACAGGCTAATCCTCCGCCTTGCGGCGCCGACACACCAGGTTCTAGTCCCAGTCGGGGCGCTGGATTCTGTCCCGGTTGCCCCTCTTCCAGGCCAGCCCTCTGCTGTGGCCCGGGAGTGCAGTGGAGGATGGCCCAGGTGCTTGGCCCTGCACCCCATGGGAGACCAGCATAAGCACCTGCACCTGGCTCCTGCCATCGGATGAGCACGGTGCGCCGGCCGCAGCGCGCCAACCGCGGCGGCCATTGGAGGGTGAACCAACGGCAAAGGAAGACCTTTCTCTCTGTCTCTCTCTCTCACTGTCCACTCTGCCTGTCAAAAAAAAAAGAAAAAAGAAAAAAGAAAAACATCATGCTGTACACCATTCAAATATACAATTTTAATTTGTCAACTATACTTTTGTAAAATGAGAGAGGAGGAGATAAATAAAAAATGTTTAAAAAAAACAGAATACAGAATAACTGAAGATCATGTTCACTTAGAAATACAAGCCAGAGGTGCCAGCGCTATAGCTCAGCAGGTTAACACCCTGGCTTGAAGCGCCAGCATCTCATATAGGAGCCGGTTCTAGTCCCGGCTGCTCCTCTTCCAATCCAGCTCTCTGCTAAGGCCTGGGATAGCAGTAGAAGATGGCCCAAGTCCTTGGGCCCCTGTACCCATGTGGGAGACCCAGAAGAAGCTCCTGGCTCCTGACTTAGGATCAGCACAGCTCTGGCCGTTGTGGCCATTTGAGAAGTGAACCATTGGATGGAAGACCTCTCTCTCTCTCTCTCTCTCTCTCTCCCTCCCTCCCTCCCTCTCCTCTCTATGTAACTCTGACTTTCAAATAAATAAATAAATTTTTCTTACAAAGAAATACAAGCCAAAAAAGAAATTGTGTTTAAGAATTCATTTATTTATAAGGCAGAGAGACAGTGAAACAAACAGATATCTCCCATCAACTAGTTTTCTCCCCCAATTCCAGCAACAGTCAAGACAGATCGAGTCTAAAGCCAGAAGCCAGGTACTTCATCCAGGTCTTTCACGTGGATGTCAGGAGCCCAGCCACATGGGCCATCACCTTCTACTCCCAGGTGCACCTTAGAAGAAGGCTGGAATCAGCAGCAGAGCCAGCACTGGAACCAGAAATCCAAAATGGGATGCAGATGCCCCCGGTGGTGTCTTAACCATTACACCAAACGCCTTCCCCACCAAATTGTCTTATAGCTGATCACATCTAGCAAATATAGTAAAGGATAATATAACCAAATAGGGTTGGATTTAGCAATTCAAAGACAGTTTGAACACTAGAAATGCATGATTTATTTATTACACTGAAGGAGAACAAAAACAGGACCATATTAATTGGTGTTAGAAAGCTCAGCTAGTCATTGTTCATATTTAGCAACTCTGTTTAAGATAAAATGAATCTTCCAACCATGTAGAATGTTATTTCCTGGAAATTAGTAGTAAACATTTAAAAAAGAAACATGAAAGCATTTTCATCAAAATTGAAAAGGCAGGAAGGTGTTCTACTGTTGCCAGAGAAATTGCAGGGTTCTTGTCTTCGCACAAGAAAGAATTCAGGCGTGAGACAGAGAGTAGTGGGAGGTAGAATAGCAAGGTTTATTAGGGAAGGGATATTGGTAAGGACGGATGGGCACCTCTCCAGACAGAGCCTAAGAGACTGGGTGGGGGTGGGGGTGGGGGTGGAGGTTACATGGTTGAGTAGAGAGAGTACACCTGGCCAGGTCAAGCGGCCTAGCAGAGAGGCAGAGGCTGAGCGGGCAGTCTGGTTGAGGCTGGGGGTTTTTAAGGAGATGGGTCTTGCTTCCCCACCTCTGCTCCTCTTGGAACAAAGGGCTTTTGGGATGTAAATAGAAAAACTTCTGAGTTTTCCCCTGAAGGTGTCAGACAGGAGGAAGCCTAGCTGGCACCATCCTGAGTTTGGAGGAAGGGTGAGCAAGACCCCCTGGAGAATGGGGATCCCCAGCAGGGTGTTTGAAATGCCATACTGGGCTGCATCTGGGAGAAGGGGTGGAGACCCCCACCAGGCAGGTTATCAGGTAGAAGGGGGCAGGGCAGGATGCGAAGGCCGGGCTGCCCCTGAAACATTGTCAGGATGACTCTGAGATGCAGATGCATATGCTGGACATACATGTCTTCTCTTTAGGCCTTTGTGTCACACACACATAAGCTCATAACTGACTTCCTACCTAACACTACCACTAACAGTCATCACTATTATAGATGATGGTGTAATGGTCAAAAATGAAAACCAAAAATCTTTGATACTTTTGTCTGTTTTGCTTATCAGCAGGTTCAGTTCTCCTAGGTAGCACATCTTCACGTCTTATTACCATTGCTGTCCCAGAGATGTAGACCTGTGGCCTTCCTCTGTTTATGGACAAACAACGTGATCAAAAGTAAACAGATCAGGAGAACAGGGTCAGGCGTTCAGGGCTCCAGCTGCCAACACATACCTAACCTTCCAGTCCTCTAAAAATAGAAGTAAAAAGCCAACCACATTTACTTATCAAAGGCAACGTTTTGCCCTCAGTCAAGCTGCCCTATTGTACTTTAGCTGTTTCATCCAGCAAATTTTGGCAGTAAATATGATCAAAAGAAAGTCTCATTATAAAGTGACATTTGTTAGTGGAGCTGCAGGTCCCAACACAGGACTCCCAGGGTACCTGTAACAGGACAGAGGGTAAACTAATAATTCTGCCTCTTTTACAAACCTGTTTAATCCAAGATTTTTTTTTTCAAATTCATTTACTTAAGAAATTAAATCATTCATTACAATTAATTTGGCAAGTGACGACAGCCAGCTGCTCAAGTCAGAGCCCAAATTCTCTAACAAATTGAATCAACTCTAATTTGTTGGTTTGTTGATATGATTATAGAATTAGCAAAATGGCCTGTTTCTCAGCATGAAAAATTAAGATCCAAATTATTTCATTATGGCTTAATTCTGTTATAATTAAATGGTGTGGAGAATCTATTGTTCTCTAACTGAAAAAAAAAAAGCATTGGTAGAAATAAAAGCGGACTTGCGGAAATGACAGGAGTTGACCTTATGGAAGAAGAGAGAAAAGTGGTCTCTAGAGACCAAGGAGTGAGTAGTCAGACATCAGATAATTGGGACCAAAATATACTCAGGTAAGAGAGATTAGTTCCAGTGTTTGATATGATAGTGGGGTAATTGTAGTCTACAACCATTTATGACATATTTCAAAATAACTAGAAGATTCCATGACACTCCTAACGCCTGGAAAAATGATAAAGGTTTGAGGAGATAAAAATGCAAATTGCTCTGATTGTCAAAATATATAATATTTGACATTATATGCATACATTGAAATATCACATTGCACCCCATAAATATGTGCAAATATTATGTGTCAGTTAAGAAATAAAAACAAATAAATCTTTGCTTTTAAAATAAATAAAGGCCAGGTCCAGTATTGTGGTATAGCAGCTAAAGCTGCCACCTAAAATAGCAGCATCCCACAGGGGACCTGGTTCAAATCTAGCTGTTCCACTTCTGATCTAGCTCCCACTAATGCATCTGGAAAAGCAGCAGGAGACGGCCCAAGTGCTTGGGCCTCTGTACCCACATGGGAGACCTGGATGAAGCTCCTGGTTCCTGGCTTTTGCTTGGCCCAGCCCTGACCATGATGACCATTTGGGCAGTGAACCAGCAGATGGAAGATCGATCTCTCTCTCTCTCTTTCCCCTCCCCCCAGAACTCTGCTTTTCAAATTAATAAAATAAATCTTTCAAAATAAATAAGAGCCATTTGATTATACTCAGGAGCCTCCAGCTACAGGTTGTGGTAGCCATGGGGCCCTTACCCTTCCTCTCTAATAGGGAGCCCCCATCCTGCCTTAAATGGCACTCCTTTCTCCCAGGTTTCTATTCTCAAACTGCTTTCCCACATGACAGGAATCTTGTTTTAATAGAATTAAGTTCCATGAATGCCTAATTTTGTTTATTTTCTATACACAGCTCTACTGTTTGCAAGAACGTTTTAAAACTGCAGGAAAAAGCTAGAGGAAGTGTAGGTTTATTGTGTGCTCATGCTTTAAATCTGAAGAGGGGTCCACAGAGGGTCATCTTCCTTGGAAGAGTGCCTTGTGCAGCTGGGGAGAGGGCAGTGCCTGTTTTCATGCTGTCTTCCTTCCATAAAGAGCAGGAAACAGTACTAAAAAGGGTATGAGCCTCCCCTCACCATCTCTGACTCTGCTTTCCTTGAGAAACACAGACTTGTCAATTTGGGGAGAGTAGGACAAAGAATGGACTCCCTGTGCGTCTTTCTCAATCTTTTTGCAAGTTCTCCACTCCTCTGGAGCGCCCTGCTGGGCCTGAACAGCGAGCAATGAGGGTGCCAGGGAAGGGTCAGGATTGCTCTTGGAGATGAGCTTGGGAGCCCAAGGTGTTCTGCAGAGGCTGCGAGTGGGGGCAAGCTGGGCTTCTCCATCTGGCCGGGGAGACGAGCACTTACTAAGCTGTGGCAGTGGGTGAGAAAACTTCAGATGAGGCAGGACAGGAATACGGGAAGATCAGTTCCAACTCAGCACACCAGAGGCCTTGTATTTTGGAAGATTCGTGGTATTCTTTAAGCCTCATATAATTCATGTCATTATTTTTCAAATTTATTAAAAGATGAGAGGGAGTATAATTATATAATTTTCTTAATTTTTATTCATTTGAGAGGTAGAGACAGAGGAACAGAAAGAAAGAAAACTTCTATCCTCTGATTCATTCTCTAAATGCATGCGATGGCTAGAGCAAAGTTAGGAGGGGAGCATAATCCAGGTCTCCCACATGGCTGGCAGGAATCCCACACTTGAGCCATCATCTGCTACTTCCTGGAGAACACATTAGCTGGAAGCTGGGTTCAGGAGCCAAAGCCAGGACTCAAACCCAGGCACTCTGATGTAGGACTAGGTCTATGCACTGTGTATGCATGCACTATGTTTTAGTGCATATCTTAACTACTAAGTGAAACACTCATCCCAATTGCATTTTTTTTAATTGGCATAAGCACATCTTCTTAGCCTTCCCACATCCCATCGCTAAATCATTCTCTTCATTGCCCTGAAGACTTTGGTTAAAATATTACTGGGGTTAGGAATGGGGTATGTTTGGCACAGCAATTTAGATAGCACTTGAGACACCCGCATCCAATATCAGAGAACCTGAGATCAAGGCCAGACTCTGATTCTGATTCCAGCTTCCTGCTAATGTACAGCCTGGGAGGCAGCAGGTGATGACTCAAGTATGTGGGTCCCTGGCACCCACATGGAAGACTGAGATTGAATTGCAGGTTTCTGTCTTTATCCTGATTGAGTTGTGGCTATTGCAGGCATTTGGAGAAAGAACCCATGAATGAAAGATTCTTTCTCTCCCTCTCTCCCTCTCTCCTTCCCTCTCTCCCTCTCTACTTCTCTCCATCCCTCTCTCCCTCCCTCTCTCCCTCTCTCTCTCTCTCCCTGCCTCCCTCTCTCCCTCTTCCCTCCCCCCCCAACCCCCATAAAGGACCAGGTTAGATGGGAAATTGTGAGTCCATGGAGCTACAGACAGCAGCAGGGTGGGGTAGTTTGGCAAACTTCATTTGAAGTTCCATACGGGAAAAAAGAGAAGGCATAGAGGAACAATGAGGTCAGGCACCTCCCTGCCTATCTACGTCCCTCCCCACAACTGCACCTGCAGCTCGCTGGTAAAAGCCATTTTGCTTTTTCACATTTTCAAGCGTAAGTAGAGGACTACTGCCTTTGACTCCCATGTACATGCTCATCAATTGTCGGGGCCACCTCACCACACCCCTCATCCAGGAACGAGGACCACAACATTTCAGAGTAAGTTCTTCCCCATCATGCAAGCTGTACAACAAGGAGAAGTCCTGAATAACAAAAAAATTGAGCTCACTCCATCAGTGCACCAGAGCTCATACCCACCCCCACCATGATTGAGAAGTGAGCTGGGCTCCAGTAGGTGGGGCTGCATGCTTTCACTTGCAACTCACAGACACACAGCAGCTCATATGGGATGGAAACCTCACCACAAGCACAAACACAAATTAAAGAGAAAAGTAACCAGACAAAAAAAATACATGAATGCCGAAAAACAAAGGAAAAACCCTACATAAGAATGACCCCCTCAAAGGAACACTACAGCTCTTCAATGACAGAAAGTGAAGACAAAGAGATCGATGATATGCCAGAAACAGATATCGGAAAATTGTCAGATTACTTAGAAGCAATCAGAAGCAAATTCATGATCTAAATGAAAAGTGTTCCCAAGAAACGGAGATATTAAAGAGAAGTCAGAATGAAATACTAGAAGTGAAGAGTTTAATAGATCAAATAAAAAAGTGCAGTGGAGAGCCTTAACAGCAGATTACGTGGAGCAGAAGAAAGAATATCAGAACCAGAACACAAATTTCTGGAAAGATTACAACCAGACCAAGTAAAAGAAGAAGAAATTAGAAAACTAAAAAACGCAGTTGGGGATCTACAAGATTCTATCAAACAACCCAACATATGGATCCCAGGAATTCCAGAGGGCGTGGAAAGAGAGAAAGGATTAGAAGGCCTTCTTAATGAAATAATAACAGAAAACTTCCCCAATCTGGAGAAAGAAAGAGATGTCTAAGTACAGGAAGTATACTGAACTCCCAACAGACATGACCAGAAAAGATCTTCACCACAACACTTTGTAGTAAAACTCCCCACAGTAAAACAGAAAGAAAAGATTCTAAAATATGCACAAGAGAAACACCAAAAATGCCAAATCACATTCAGAGGATGTACAGGAGTCCAATTAGGCCCACTGAAGACTTCTCATCAGAAACTCTAGAAGCAAAAAGAGAATGGTGAGATATATCCCAAGTCCTAAGAGAAAAAAACTGTCAACCCAGAATACTGTACCCTGCAAAGCTCTCATTTATGCATGAAGGAGAAATAAAGGTCTTCCACAACAAACATAAATTGAAATAATTTGTAACTACTCGCCCAACCTTACAAAAGATGCTCAAGGACGTGCTACACACAGAAACACAGAGATAAGAACATCACTACAAAAGAAGATGAGCACAGAAAATGACCCAGTAAAAGCAAAAAGGAAAGCCAAAATACAAAATGAGGACTATTTACAGAAATATGGCAGGGCAAAGTGTGTACTTAAAAATAGTCATGCTGATGTAAATGGTCTCAACTTCCTAGTTAAAAGACACAGACTGGCCGAATGGATTTAGAAAGACAATTCATCTATTTGCTTCCTACAAGAAATACATCTTAACAACAAAGATGCACACAGACTGCAAGTGAAAGGATGAAAAAAGATAAACCATGCTAACAAAAAACAAAAAAGAACTGGTGTGGTCATACTAACATTAGACAAAATAGACTTTAACATAAAAACTATTAAAAGAGACAAAGATGGACACTATAGAATGATGAAAGGATCAATTCAACAGGAAGATGTGACTATTATAAATGTATGTGCACCTAATTACAGGGCACCTGGCCATCTAAAAGAAATGTTAAAGGATTTAAAAGGAGATATAGACTCAAACACAATAGTAATGGGGGACTTCCGTATGCCACTTTCAGCAATGACAGATTAACCAGACATAAAATCAATAAGGAAACAATAGAGTTAATTAACACTATAGACCAAATAGACCTAGCAGATATCTACAGAAACTTCCACCTTACATCCACAGAATATACATTTTTCTCACCAGTGCATGGAATTTTCTCTATAATTGACCACAAGCTGACTAGAAAGCAAGTTGCAGCGAATTCAAAATAATTGAAAGCGTACCATGCATCTTCTCGGACCACAATGCAATAAAGCTGGAAATCAGCAACTCAGGAATCTCCAGAACATACGTAAACACATGGAGACTGAACAAATATGCTCCTGAATGACCATAGAATAAATCAAATGACAAATCAAAAAATTTTTGGCAACAAATGAAGGCAACAATACGACATATCAAAACTGACAGAATACAGCAAAAACAGTGTTAAATGGAAAGTTTATAGCAATTGATGCCTACATCAAGAAACTGGAAAGGCACCAAATAAATGGACTATCAATGCACCTCAAGGATATAGAAAACAACAGCAAAACAAACTCAAATCAACAAATTTAGAGATGAAAAAGGAAATGTAACAACAGACACCACAGAAATAAAAAGAATCACCAGAAACTACTAAAAAGAGATGTACGTCAACAAATGGGGAAACCTAGAAGAAATGGATAGATTCCTGGACACATACAACCTACCTAAACTGAGCCATGAAGACATAAACACCTGGTCGAGGAACACTCCCAAAAGGCTTATCTCCGCGAGCTTTCCTGCTCCCCATCAAGACCTCAGCAAGAGGCACCAAATGTCATCTGAAATGTCACCAGCACTTACTGAGACTTCTAATGTTGAAAGAAAGGAAGACTTAGGTGAAGGTCAAGAGGAGAGCCAGAAGCCAAAAGGTGAAGGGGTTGAACCAATATCTAAACGACAAAAGATGCTAATAAAACAGAAACAGTGGGAGGAACAATGAGAACTCCACAAACAAACGGAATGAAAAACACAAGAGAAAAAAATTAGAGCAACAATGTCAACTGGACTCAAACTCAGATGGAAATGACAGAAAATGTGTTCGAAGGCATGCTGTTCACAGCACACTCTGCCTTGTCATTGACTGCAATTTTGATGACTTGATGGTATTAAAGGATATTAAAAAACTTCATAAGTAGATTCAATGATGTTATGCAGAAAACCGCCGTGCATTGCAACCTGTGCAGTTTTACTTGACAAACCACGGAGGCCAGCTGAAAAAGAATATGGATGAAAGTGACAAAGGATGGGTCAACTGGAAGGATATCAACATCAAACCAGAGCACTATACTGAACTCATTAAAAAAGAAGACTTGATTTATCTGATATCAGATTCACCTAATGAACTGGAGGAAGTAGATGAATCAAAGGTTTATGTGATTGGAGAATTAGTAGATCACAACCATCACAAGGGAATCACATATAAACAAGCATCAGATTACGGAATTGACCACGCACAGCTCCCCCTTGGAAATTTTGTGAAGATGAATAGTAGAAAAGTTTTGGCCATTAATCATGTGTTTGAGATTATTCTGAAATACCTAGAAAGAAGAGTTTGGCAAAGTAGCAGGATATAAAATCAATGCACAAAAATCAACAGCCTTTGTATACACAGACAATGCCACAGCTGAGAAAGAACTAGTTCTAAGATCAATCCCATTCACAATAGCTACAAAAACAATCAAATACCTTGGAATAAATTTAACCAAGGGTGTCAAAAATTTCTACAATGAGAATTACAAAACATTAAAGAAAGAAATAGAAGACACAAAAAATGGGGAAAACTTCCATATTCATGGATTCAAAGAAGCAATAGCATCAAAATGTTCATTCATCCAAAAGCAATTTACAGATTCAATGCAGTACCAATCAAAATATCAAAAACATTCTTCTCAGATATAGAAAAAATGATACTGAAATTCATATGGAGGCACAGGAGACCTTGAATAGCTAAAGCAATCTTATACAACAAAAACAGAGCGGGAGGCATCACAATACCATATTTCAAAACATACTACAAGTCAGTTATAATCAAAATAGCCTTGTACTGGTACAAAAACAGATGGACAGACAGACCAATGGAATGGAATAGAAATGCCAGAAATCAATCCAGCATCTACAGCCAACTTATATTTGACCAAGGAGCTAAAACCAATCCTGGAGCAAGGGCAGTCTCTCCAACAAATGGTGCTGGGAAAAATGGATTTCCACATGCAAAAGTATGAAGCAGGAACCCTACCTTGCACCTTACACAAAAATCCATTCAAAATGGCTAAAAGATTGAAATCTATGATCTGATACCATCAAATTGTTAGAGAGCATTGAGGAAATCTTGCAAGACATTGGCACAGAGAAAGAGTTCTTGGAAAAGACCCCAGAGGCACAGGCAATAATAGCCAAAATTAATAAATGGATTACATCAAATTTAGAAGCTTCTATACCACAAAAGAAACAGTCAGGAAAGTGAAGAGGAAACTGACAGATTGGGAGAAATTATTTGCAAACTATGCAACTGATAAAGGATTAATAACAGGATATATAAAGAGATCAAGAAACTCCACAACAAAACAAACAACCCAGTAAAGAAATAGGCCAAGGACTTAACCAGACATTTTTCAAAAGAGTAAATCCAAATGGCCAATAGACACATTGAAAAAAAAATTCTCAGGATCACTAGCAATCAGGGAAATGCAAATCAAAATCACAATGAGGTTTCACCTCACCTCACCACAGTTAGAATGGCTTTCATATGGAAATCAACAAACAACAAATGTTGGTGAGGATGTGGGTAAAAAGGTACCCTAATCCACTGTTGGTGAGAATGCAAACTGGTAAAACCATTATGGAAGACAGATTGGAGATACCTCAGAAATCTGAATATAGTACTACCATATGACCCAAGCATCCCACTCTTAGAAATTTACTCAAGGGAAATGAAATCAGAAATAAAAGAGTTCTCCACACCACCATGCTTCTTGCAGCTCAATTCACAATAGCTAAGACATGGAATCAACCTAAATGCCCATCAATGGAAGACTAGATAAAGAAATTATGGGATATGTACTCTGTGGAATACTACACAGTGGTAAAAAAAAAAAATGAAATACGGTCATTAGCAACAAAATGGAAGGATCTGGAAAGTATCATATTTAGTGAAATAAGGCAGACCCAAAAGGGCAAATACCATATGTTTTCTCTGATCTGTGATAACAGAGAACCTAAAAGGAAACCTGTAGAAGTGAAATTGACACTCTGAGAAGCAATGACTTGAACAGCCCTTGCCTTGACTGTCAAGGAACAGTTTTGTTTTTTTTTTCTCTTTCTTCTTAATTCCATTGGTTGAACTCTTTACTTAACATAGAATTAATCATTGTGTATAAAGTCAAGTGAAAATAGATCTGAGTACAAAATAAGAGTGGGAATAAGAGAGGGAGGAGCTGTACAGTTCTGGATATATCCCTCTGGACATACTTCTAAGGGTACAGTTAAAACTTGCCATGGCATTCCAAATCCCATTAAGCTGCATGGTAATAATGCCATCTTAAGAGTTAAAATGATAATATTATATGTTAAATTGATCATATAGATAGGATTAAGTGTTAAAAGGATCATATAAATAAGACCAAGTGTCTGGTACCAACAATACATAGAATTATAAAGGAGAAAATGTTCCAACATGGGAAGCAGCCCACACAGCAGACTCATAGAAATACAATCACTATAAATAGCACTCTCACCTCAGAATCAGCCCTGAAGTCATCCTGGTCTGGCTGAAAAGCCCACAAGAGCATTTCAGGCATGAAAAGCCAAGAGACTATAGCAAAAAATGTCCCACATGAAGGATCTGTGAGAGAGACCCTAGTGGAAAGAAGGGGCCATCAAAGAAGGGTGTACTTTTCTCTGAAGGGAGGAGAGAACTACCACTTTGCTTATGGCCTTATCTAAAGACTGACAGAGATTGTGGATTCAAAAGGCTTCCATAGCCTTGGCAGCTCAAGTCAAGAGCCTCGGGTATTCACTGACATCATACATAAGAATTCTAATTGTTAAATTAACAATGAGAGTCACTGTGCACTTACTTCCCATGCAGGACCTCTGTCCTCAATGAGTTGCACCATGAGAATTAACTGTAAAAATTGTTCTCAGTTTTTATATTTTGTTTGTATGTGTACAAATTGTTGAAATCTTTACTTAATATTGAGTTGGTCTTCTGTGTATAAAGTTAATCGGAAACAAATCTTAGTGGAGAATGGGACTGGGTAAGGGGGTAGGGTGGGAGTGGTAGTCAGTGGGTGGGTATGGTGGGAATAATCTCAATATTCCTAAAGTTGTACTTATGAAATTTGTACTCATTAAATAAAAGTTTTCTTAAAAAATATATTTATATGAAAAAAAATGAAATCTGGTCATTTACAACAAAATGGACAAAACTGGAAAACACCATACTTAGTGAAATAAGCCAGTCCCAAAAGGACAAATACCATATGTTCTCCCTGACCCGTGATAACTAATAGAGCACCTAAAAGGAAATCTACAGAAATGAATTTGACATTTTGAGAAGCAGTGTCTTTGAATAGCCCTTGTCTCAATTGTTTAGGAACAGTTTTTTTCTTCATACTATTTGTTGAACTCATTACTTAATATAGAGTCAATCTTATGTGTACAAAGTTAATTGAAAATTGATCTTAGTAAAAAAAAAAAGAAGAAGAAGAATGGGAATAGCAGAGGGATGAGGAAAAGGGAAGGGAGAGTGAGTGGGTGGGTACAGTGGTAAGAATCACTATGTCCCTAAAGCTGCAATTATGAAATGTATGAAGTTTTATTCCTTAAATAAAAGGTTTTTTGGAAAAAACTAAATTCAGTTCTGACACTAATCAGAATTTGCACAGACCCCACAGGTTGAGGACTCAGTCCCACAAGACTGCCCCTGCTTCAGATGCCAATCTCAAGTCTTAGGCCCCCAGATTATCCACAACTTCTGTCCACTTGGTTACAAACCAAAGGTTCCCACAATTCCCTTCTTGGATTCCATAATTTGCAAGAGAAGCTCACAGAAGCTAGGAAAACCATTCACTTACTATTGTCTATGCATTACAAAAGGATATTTTAAAGGATTCAAATTTAGTGAAGAGATGCACAGGGTAGCATCTGGTAGGGTCCACAGCTGGGCTGTGCCACCTCCCCAGCATGGATGTGTTCCCCAACTGGAAGCTCTCTGAACCTCATAGTAAAGAGATTTTTACAGCAATGTTGTTACGGGGAAGCAGTGACAAGGCAAGCTCAGTTCCTGTCTTGCACAGAAGAATAATTCCACGTGCAGGACAGTGAGAAAAACAAGATTTAAGTCAGAAACCTCCTGCTGCAGCGTCAGGAAGGGGGCTCCATGAAAGGAAAACCCAAGAAACTTGCCAGTGTGGAGTCTTTTAAGTACAATTCCATAGTGAGCCACATGGTCACACCACCCATGGTCCTCCCCCCCCCCCCCCCAGGTGTACAAGTCAGCAGTGATGGGAGGCTCAGAGATATGCCCACACTGCTATTTTGCAGATTACTTTGTAACCTACAAGCTGAGAATTTAGTGATTTTTTTTCTCCCTTGAGCACACTAAAATCTACTTCCTATCCATCAAGGACTCCGCATATCCTATCAAAGCCATTTGTGGCTCCGGGAATAATTCTGGGGGCCACATCTCTCATTCTCTGAAGCGTGAATTGACCCATGGAGTGAGGTGTACCTGATCAGAGAAGGAAAATGGAAGTAGTAGAAGGGAAGCTAAGGGAGCCTGAGAATTTGAGCTGACATGGACGCAGACCATGGCTATAGAAGGCTGTATAGTGGGCAGCTTGGCTCAGCTCACTGCAGGGACTCAGGTCTCTTCACTGCAGGGGAGCCTTGTGCTCCTCTGCTCCAGAGGTAGTGGCTCCACAGCCTTCAATGCCCTGGCTGCTCATGGATCAGCCTCAGACCCACCTTCTCTCTATTCCAGGCAGGCTTCCTTTAAGACATATTGTCCAGGCCAGCACTGTTTCGCAGTAGGTTAAGACTCTGCCTGTGATCCCAGCTTCCATTGTGGGCATGGGTTAGAGTCCTGGCTGCTCCTCTTCCCATCCAGCTCTCTGCTAAGGCCCAGAGAAAGCAGTAGAAGATGGCCTAAGTGCTTGGGCCCCTGCACCCACGTTGGGGACCCAGAGGAAGCTCCTTGCTCCTGGCTTCGGATCTGCACAGCTCTGGCCATTGCAGCCATTTGGGGAGTGAAGAGAGGGTGGAAGACCTCTCTCTCTGCCTCTCAAATAAATAAATAAATCTTAAAAAAAAAAAGAGAGACTTTTTCTCGTTTCCCTACGTGGGGCCTCCTCTGCCTGTCTTCTCTTGTTTCCTGTACTACATGGAACTTCCCCAGTGTACACAACTCCCCGTATTTTCTCTCCTCTTCAGTCCTCTGCTCCTCTCCCTTTGCTCTGCAGAACCCTCACACATCTTCTCATTAACGCTTTTCCAATTCGCATTTTCACTCGGGTTCCTCCACGACTTTACTTTCTCTTGGCAGAGTAATCTGTGTAAGAATAAAATAGAAGGAATCCAGCAGTCTGTCTTATGCTGACATGGAGTGTGTGACAGAAGTACATTTTATCAATCTATGAGGATAGGAGAAAGAGTCATTGTCTGCTGATATTGCACAATTTCTGCCAAAAAGTGATTGAGAAGAGTGAATGGTCTGTTTTCTTATAATTAAAACATACGACAGAGCATTTCATGCCAGAGTTCAATTTGCAAACACAGCATAAACTCTGTGAGCACAAGCAGGAAGAAAAGCATAATTTTATCTACAGCGAGTCAGTGCTGTTTCTCAAGCAATCTGCGAGGGTTATAAACCTTTAAAATCATCAGCAAGATTGGCTGAAACATATTAGCCATTAAAAAATTTCTCCATTACAAATGGATTCATTATTAGACTGCACAACACTTGCTCTATAGCATTCTATAATTCAGTGGCACAGAGGATGATAATACAGAGCCAGTATGTTAGATGCAAATTTTTATTTGATAACTTCACACCATAACAACTTAAATTTACATGCAGTTGAAAGCAGACTGCAAGTTACTTGAAAAATATAATGATCCCTAATAACATTCACTTCTTCATAAACTTGGAGGAAAGAAAGGATGGAATATCTTCCTTTGCTGTTTCCTGGTACATAGAATTATCACTTAATAATTATCTCTCAATAATTATCAGGTAATAGAAGCCTCATGCTGGCATCATTTCCTTTTCCCTAGAGTAGGACCAGAAGCCTCCCCTCTTTCTGGGACTGAACTGAACCTGTGAAGGGCGAGGAAATGACCTAATTTTCTTTAGTGTATTCCCCTCTTCAGACTTTGAGTAATCATAGGTAAACTATCTTTTCAGTTCTGCCTATACTTATAAAAATTTAGACAAGTTTTCTGGGTTTTATAGATCAAACAAGAGGGTTAACGTGGAGGTTCATAACCTCAAGCTTTAACATGGCATGATTTATGCTATTCTTTTTTGAAAGATTTAGTTGGAGTTTGAAAGGAAGAATGACAGAGAGAAAGAGAGATCTTCTATCTGCTGGTTCACTCCCTCATATATCCACAACAGCCAGGGCGGGGTCAGGATAAATCCAGGAGCCTGGAACTCCACTGGGGTCTCCCATGTGGGTGGCGAGAATCCAAGTACGCGGACCATTGTCCATTGCCTCCAAGGTGCATTAGCACGAAGCTGGATGGAAAGCACAGAGTAGCCAAGACTGAAACCAGGCACGCGGATAAGGGATGCGGGGCCCCAAGCAGTTGTTTAACCTGCAATACCACAACACCTGCCGCTATGCTATTTTGACACCTAGCAGGAGGTACCATCTCTTCCTTTCTTTTCCTCCACTTCACCCTCATGCCCTTTCTTCCCACTTCCCCACTCCAAAATATATAAAGCTAAATACTTAACATACCATTAACATTACAGACCCCAGAACCCCTAAGTTCTTCTACTAATGAGTTCTGAGAAATCTGAGAGCCTCCTGCTGTGATTTTCAAAATTATACAGCTATTGCAAAGTCAAGAATTACCAGAGGGCAGGCCAGGCTGAAGCCAGGAGCCTAGAACTCAGTTCAAGTCTCCCATATGGATGGCAGGGACCCAAGCATTTGAGCCATCACCTGCTGTCTCCCAGGATGCCCATTAGTGGAAAGCTGGAATTGGGTACAAAGCTGGAACTTGAACTCAGGCTCTCTGATTTGGGATGTGGTCATCCCAAGTGGCATCTTTACTGCTGCGCCAATGCCTGCTCCATGTCTGAGGTTTTAAGATGCTTAGAATAAATAACCTTGAGGCCCACTTTGCTCTAGAACTAGCTGGGTATTTTCAGGAGTGGCAGATGCATGTATTTCATGTATGTATACAGAAATGAAAGGAAATAAAAATAGCTTCCCTCCCAGGAACAGAGGAAGACTTCAGCCAACAAAGTAGGTCAGAGCATCAGGCGCACTGATGCGCACTGCCTTGTTCTGGATGGAGCCAAATGACAGTTTCCTGTCCATCACTCTAAAGCCTGCCTAGAGTAGACGGCTCGTCAGTGAGTCAAAGGTATCCCAAGTCCTCTTTAAACGTTAGTGAAAAGAAAGAATAAAATTTTTTCATGAAGCAGAAAGGAGTTCCCAACAATCATACTGACTGGTTTTTGCAGCAATGACTTTCCTCAGAAATCAATTGCTATGTATGCATATATTAGCACCAGTGGAGATGAAAAAGATCCCATTTGTTTTGTTTTTGCTTTTTCCTTAATATTGAGAGGGGCTTCTCAGCTCTACCAGAGCCCTCTGTCAAAACTTTGGCGATCAGCTTGTCATGAAAAACAATGCAGTGCCAGCATCCCATATGGGTGCCCGTTGGAGACCCAGCTGCTCTTCTTCCAGTCCAGCTCTCTGCTATGGCCTGGGGAAGCAGCAGAAGATGGCCCAAGTTCTTGGGCCCCTGCACCCACACGGGAGACCTGGAGGAAGCTCCTGGCTCCAGGCTTCAGATTAGCTCAACTCCAGCCATTTTGGTCACTTGGGGAGTGAACCAGCAGATGGAAGACATTGCTCTCTGTCTGTCCCTCTCTCTGCTTGCAATTCTACCTCTCAAATAAATAAGTAAAACCTTTAAAAATGTTTTTTTAAAAAAGGAAGAAAATCAGTGCACTTTCTAGCATTTATTAAAAAGTCTGGTGGTTCCTTCAATATGATAGATGTTGTTGCCTCTTGTCAATCCATTCTCCACACTCAGCCAAAACCACCACCTTAGGGTATTTTTTTCCTGCTTAAATCTTCAAAAGTTTTTCCACCTAAAGGCAAAGTCCTTCATGATCTGATGTCTTCCTGCCCTTTGTGCCATCTGCCCTTATATTTCCAAAGGCATCCTTTGGTCCCAGCCATATCTAACTACCTATGATCTCCAGGACGAAGAATACCAAGTTACTTCACGCTTCTTGGCCTTCACAGTGTTATTCTGTGTGCCTGGAATATTCCTCCTTCGAGCTCCTACTCAGCCCTTGGAGTCCTTCGCTAACCCCACAGTTTAACTGAGGGCTCCTTCTCCATATCACACACTATACACACGGACAGGATGGCATGTGTCACACTGTACTGTGCACATGGCTCACTGTGTTCAATGCTTCAACATACAGCATGCTTCTCATCCAATATTGTATCCCCAGTGTCTCAGCATTTGGTCAAGGTCTTGGCTTCCTTCCTTCCTTCCTTCCTTCCTTCCTTCCTTCCTTCCTTCCTTCCTTCCTTCCTTCCTTCCTTCCTTCCTTCCTTCCTTCCTTCCTTCCTTCCTTCCTTCCTTCCTTCCTTCCTTCCTTCCTTCCTTCCTTCCTTCCTTCCTTCCTTCCTTCCTTCCTTCCTTCCTTCCTTCCTTCCTTCCTTCCTTCCTTCCTTCCTTCCTTCCTTCCTTCCTTCCTTCCTTCCTTCCTTCCTTCCTTCCTTCCTTCCTTCCTTCCTTCCTTCCTTCCTTCCTTCCTTCCTTCCTTCCTTCCTTCCTTCCTTCCTTCCTTCCTTCCTTCCTTCCTTCCTTCCTTCCTTCCTTCCTTCCTTCCTTCCTTCCTTCCTTCCTTCCTTCCTTCCTTCCTTCCTTCCTTCCTTCCTTCCTTCCTTCCTTCCTTCCTTCCTTCCTTCCTTCCTTCCTTCCTTCCTTCCTTCCTTCCTTCCTTCCTTCCTTCCTTCCTTCCTTCCTTCCTTCCTTCCTTCCTTCCTTCCTTCCTTCCTTCCTTCCTTCCTTCCTTCCTTCCTTCCTTCCTTCCTTCCTTCCTTCCTTCCTTCCTTCCTTCCTTCCTTCCTTCTTTCTTTCTTTCTTTCTTTCTTTCTTTTTGACAGGCAGAGTGGACAGTGAGAGAGAGAGAGACAGAGAGAAAGGTCTTCCTTTTGCTGTTGGTTCACCCTCCAATGGCCGCCGCGGCCAGCGTGCTGCGGCCGGAGCACCACGCTCATCTGATGGCAGGAGCCAGGTGCTTCTCCTGGTCTCCCATGGGGTGCAGGGCCAAAGCACTTGGGCCATCCTCCACTGCACTCCCTGGCCACAGCAGAGAGCTGGCCTGGAACAGGTGCAACCGGGAGAATCTGGCGCCCCGACCGGGATTAGAACCCAGTGTGGCGGTGCCGCAAGGCGGAGGATTAGCCTAGTGAGCCACAGCGCCGGCCTTGGTTTTCTGAAGTATGGTGTTGGCGGATGCACTGGTATAAATGCAAAATGGTACAGCTGCTTTAAAAGACAATGTAGCAGTTTCATAGAATACAAAACATAGTCAGCAGCAGTCAGTGCTGTGGTGCAGTGGATTAAGTACCACTTAGAAAGCCTTTATTCCATATTACAGTGCCCGGATTCAAGTCCTCCCTTCACTTCCAACACAACTTCTGTTAATACACACCCAGGAAGCAGCAGATGATTGCTCAGGTTCTTGGGTCTCTACCACCTACATAGGAGACCTGGATGGAGTTCCGGTATCCTGGTTTCATCTTTGCCCACTGCAGGCATTTGGGGGGTGAACCAGCAGATGGAAGATTCATTCATTCATTCATTCATTCTCTCTCTCCCTGTGTATGTCAATGTACCTGCCTTTCAAATAAATATAAATAGATAAGTCAACATTAAAAAACATATTAATGGGGCCACCATTGTGGCATAATGGGTTAAGCCATTGACTGCAACACTAACATCCTATATGGGTACCACTTTGTGTCCTGGTTGCTCCCCCTCTGATCCAGCTCCCTGTTAATATACCTGGGAGTACAGCAGAAGATGGTCCAAGTACTTGGGTCCCTGCACCCGCGTGAGAGATCCAAATGAAGCTCATGGCTCCCAGCTTTGTCTGGCCCAGCCCTGGCGCTTGTGGCTATTTGGAGAATGAACCAGCAGATGAAAGACTTCTTTTTGTCTCTGTCTCCTTCTCTCTCTGTAACTGCCTTTCAAATAAATTAATTAATTTAAAAAGACATATCCTTACCATCTGATTCAGCAAACAGACTCTTTGGTATTTAGTCAAATTCGGTAAAAACTTAAGTCCATAGGTATCTGCACATAGGGGTGGGTGCTGAGGTGCAGCAAATTAAGCAGCTACTTGGGACACCTTCATCCCATCTGCGAGTGCTGGTTAGAGCCCCAGTCACTCTGTTTCAGATCCAGCTTCCTGTTAATGTCCCTGGAAAGGCAGCAGAAAATGGCCCAAATATTGCCACCCACATAGGGGATCTGGATTGAGTTCCTGACTCCTGGCTTTGGCCTGGTCTCAGCTATTGCAGGAATTTGGAGGCAGGGTGGGTGAACTAATAGATGGAAGAGTTCTGAGTGTGTATGTGTGTGTGTGTGTATGCATGTGCCTCTCTCTGTCACTCTGCCTTATTAAATAAAACACTTTAAAAATCTGCCCATAACTGTTTATAATAGTTTTGTTCCTAACTGCTAACAAGATGTCCTTCAGAGGACAATGGATAAATATACTGTGGTTCTAGCCATATACAATGGAATATTATTGAGCAATAAAAAGAAATGATCTATAAAGTCACAAAAGGAAATAGAGGAATCCTAAGTGCATACTGCTAAATAGACAAAAACAATCTGAAAAGGCTATATTGTGTATGATTGCAAGTATGTGACATTCTAGAAAAGGCCAAACTATGAGGGATAATAAAACATCCACAAATATTTTTTGTTAAAAAACTTTTTTAATTAAAAAAATCAGTGGTTGCCAGAGGATCAGTGGGAAGACATAAGTAAGTAAAGCACAGGAGATTTTTAGGACAGTGAAACTATTGTGTATGATGCAATGTTGGTGGATTTATGTCATAATAAATATGTCCAAACCCACAGAACAAACAGCACCAAGAGTGAGCGCTGTAAACTCTGGACTGCAGTTACTAACAATGTTTCAATATTGTCTCACCAATTAGAACAAGTATACAACAGTGATATAAGAAATTAATGATTAAAAAAACTGTGAGTAGAGGGTAAAAAGGGGATTTATGGGAACTCTAATTTTTGTCAATTTTTTTCTATAAATTCAAAAACTCTATCAAAAAATCTATTAACAACAAGAAGGATACTCTAAATGTACACTAAAGAATAAAAAATCCACAATATTTTAATACTAATAAACCTCAGTAATATTTACTGGGTAGACATCTGGATCAAAAAATCTCTTTCTCAAATTATTTTGAAACAGAGGAAATCTTACAGAGATAACAGTGCACAGCATTTTAAATAAATAAGATATTTTAATTACAGATAACAATGTAATATCCTGCCAAAAATGAGCAATTTGTATAATCAGAGCAACAAAACTGACATGCAAAATAGAGTAAATAGTGCTATTACCCAGCATGCCTTCAGCTTGGTATTAATATTGTGGAAACAAATGAGCTTTTCCCACAGACATCCAAAGGCCAAAACAGCCAAGCCATGATCTTTTGACATGAACATTTATTACATGGCAGCCAAGTAACGCCAGGGGGTGATGCTCAAATCTGACTCCCCAGTCTGTGGTCTAGGGAGAGTTTTTATGCATTAGGTAGGAAGGAGCTGGTGAGCTGGTGAGGCAAGTTCTGATTGCAGGGGCTTGCAATCAGGCCTGAATAGTACTATTGTGTTTTAAGTACTTCGCCTAAGAAAGCACAACATTAAAAAACACAATGTTAGACCCATTGTTAAAGCATAAGATGGGGAACTTGCAGGAAAAGAATAGGGAAACAGAGCCAGAGGGTTTTAAGTTCAGGGCATCAGGGGGAAACCCAATAAAAGGGGAATCTGACCCAAGAGTGGGCCATCTGATGTCATTTATTTCAGTAAAACCATCTTTCAAATTGATTAAAACTTTTAAAAAAGAAAGATAAATTGATTCTAAAGCTAAGTAAAATCACCGATGATGTGATATTTTATTGAAGCACTTAATTTTTTTTAAAGACTTATTTATTTATTTGAAAGGCAGAGTTACAGAGAGGCAGAGACAGGGAGAGAGGGGTCTTTCATTCCGCTGGTTCATTCTTCAAATGGTCACAACAGCTGGAGCTGCACGGATCTGAAGCCAGAAACCAGGAGTTTCTTTTGGGTCTCCCACGTGGGTGCAGGGGCCCAAGTACTTGGGCCATCTTCTGCTGCTTTCCCAGGTGCATTAGCAGAGAGCTGGATTGGAAATAGAGCAGCTGGGATTCAAACTGGCAACCATATGGGATGTCAGCATTGCAGGCGGCAGCTTTACCTGCTATGCCAGAGCACCGGCCCCTTGAAGCACTTAATATCCTCTCTCAAACCAGATCTCTAGAGCCTCCTTCCTTACAGCTGTCAATACTCACAAGTCTCTGAACAACTGGGACACATTCTGAGAGTAATGTCACTAGGCAATTTCATTCCTGGGTGAATATCATCGAGTACTTACCCAAACTAAGAAAGCTATGACATTATTAGGTGATATCTGTTTTTTTTTTTTTTTTTTTTTTTTTTTTTTTAGAGATCTAATTATTTATTTGCAAGGCAAAGCTACAGAGTGAGAGAGTGAGAGAGAGATCTTCCATCTACTGGTTCACCCCCAAAATGGTTGCAATAGCCAGGGCTGGGCCAGACAGAAGCCAGGAACCTGGAACTCCATCCAGGTCTCCCACATAGGTGTTAGGACCCTGGGACTTGGGTCTTTATCCACTGTTTTCCCAGGTGCATTAGCAGGGAGCAGGATTGGAAGTGAGCAGCCAGGACTTGAATCAGCACTCATATGGGATGCCAGCATCATGGGCACTTAATCCAATGCACCACACGCCAGGCCCAGTAGGTGATATTTTAATCATATACACAATCCATCATTGCTCAAAGTGTCATTATGCACGATGAGACTGTATTTACATTTTTATTAAATCTCCACTTGGGACATAGGCAACATTAGGAATGTGAAGTAGGAAAACCTCTGAGCCCCCACTCCTGGAGAATGGATGGTATAGGAAAGTCCCGGGTAATAGAAGAATCTACAAGTCTTGAAGCCTCAGCTCTCTAAACAAATGACTCTTCCCTGCAAACACATAGTTAGACTTCAAAATGGAAACAAGAGTTCTCAGCTCAGGCAGAGGAAGAACAGTGGACCTGAGCAGCCACTCCCTGTAAAGGCAAAAAAGCAAATCACCAGGGGTTCCAAAGGCAAATTAAAGAGAAGCAGAGGGAATGATTCAATTCCTAAAGTAAATGTTGTATTTTCAAAGGGCAAGACCAAGAACTGTCTGCAAATACAAATCCATCATCTCTCATCTGAAACCCTTGGTGCAACTAAGTCTCAGAATCAGAATCTTCCATATTTTAGAAAGGAACACAGTGAAAACCCATCTAAGTGGACACTGCCAGCAGGATCTGTAGCCACATCCCATAATCAAACCTGCTAAAGCTGCCACTGTAGAATATTACTGCTATCCACGCTGAGTAGTCAAGAGCCTCCTGGGAGCTCAAACATGGTTAGAGGGTCAAAGCAGATCCAGACAGGGCAGCTTTGCCACCAAATGAGTTTCATCTTGAGATTATTTGAGCTTTGCTATTATGGCTAACAGACTGTTTACCATGTGGTAAAGACATCTAACACCAGAGTGATAGATTAGTGTAGCTGAGGGTAGAGAATAATGATGTGGGAAACAGAAAAGGATTTCCTTTTTTTTCCCAAAAAATAGACAATATACCAGAGAGGAAAACATAAGCCATGGTGGTTTTGGGTTTCTATCATGTGGATCTGGAAGTTGATTTCAGATACAACTACACTTCTTTTTTTTTTTTTTAAGATTTATTTATTTATTTGAAAGGCATAGTTACACAGATAGAGAGAGGTGGGTTAAAGCCATAGCCTGCAGCGCCAGCATCCCATATGGGTGCTGGTTCGAGTCCCAGCTGCTCCACTTCTGATCCAGCTCTCTGCTATGGCCTGAAAAAGCATTAGAGGATGGCCCAAGTCTTTGGGTCCCTGCACCCATGTGAGAGACCCAGAAGAAACTCCTGGTTCCTGACTTTGGATCAGCTCATCTCTGGCCATTGCGGTCATCTGGGGTGTGAACCAGTGGGTGCACGACCTCTCTCTCTCTCTCTCTCTCTCTCTCTGCCCCATTGGGAAAAAAAATGGAATATTTGAGGAAAGAAGAGAAACAAGAAGGTCACTCCAAATTTCTCCCTTAAAGCAGGCCATTCAATAACTCTCTGGCCTTCCTCTGAGGTAGGTCTTAAGACTCTCCTGAGTCCTCTATCCAGAAGGGATTGTCACACAGGGGTGGGAAGAATTTAAACCAATGGGCCTTGGTTAGTGCAACCCATTTGTTACCTATCAGATCAGAGCTTTTTGCTCTCCGATCACATTTCTCCACAGCCATCTACTTCACAAAAGTCAGCATAAAAGCCCAGATTTCCCTGTTTCTTTGGGGTCTTCATTTCTTTGTTTGGCTCCCCCATCATGTAAAACATTTATTAAGTATGTGTACATGCTTTTCTCTTAATAATCTCTTTTTTATTATAAGTGGCAAGAACTCTTAGTTTATAAGAGTTTATATGGTCAGTGAGAAATCATTTCCCCCCTACTACAGCATGCAGGGGCTGATGTGGAAGTGCAGGCAAATTAAAAATATTCCCCTCAATAAGGATATCATGAAAGGGGATGAGCTTTTAAAAGGACCCCTCCGAGGAGTGGTGTGAACTGGAAGACAGGAGGAGGAAGGTGAGATGTGAGGAGTTCCACAAGGGGGACCCACTTGGAGGAGTTCATGTTCTTGTGGTTTTCCATCTGGACTACAAGGAGAATGTAATGGAAGGACCAGCCACATACAAGAGGAGACTGCTGTTCAGGGAATCTAGACAGTTATCAGCAGGGAAGTGAACAGTGGCGCTCGGCTTAGTTGGATGCATTTAGAAGCAGCAAAAACCAAGTGGATGACTCAGGAGTATGAATGAATCAATGTCCTTGTTCCCAGTATCTGAAGTAAACTTCGCAAACTGTAATGTGCGTTAAGAATCACCTAGGGGTATTTTTGATAGGTAGATAATTCAAATACAGCAGATCCAGACAGCGGCCTGTGCCTCCACTTCCAACAAGTCCTCACGAAATGCCGGAGCTGCTGCTCTCCCAGCCACAAGCTGAGTACAAGCAGACACTGACCACCGAAGGAGGGCAAGTGGCCAACCCGTAGATACAGGAAGGGGGACACCAAGCTTGAATACATGGCTTATGTGTTAGCTTGTGGTAACATGGTTCTGGTTCTTCAATTTCAAAAACCTGACCATGATCTTCATAAAGGCTCAATTTCAGATACCTTGGCTATTATTATAGCTCACTATCTGGAGCAGGGATCCCACCTGACTACTTTCTTCACGATTTAGCCTTTCAGAATGGGAAAAATCTCTCTTTCAGAGCATTAACATTGGTCTGGAATTATTACTAGAAAATTTCTAATAAAAACTGCAAAACGGTGAGCATTTTCTAGGGTGAGTCAAGAAAATAAAAAATTCCATATTATTGAATTATCTAGCATCATTAGCAAAGATTCTTATGTTGCTATGATACTAACATAGCCCATTAGCTTGATTGCAGACTTGTGAAACCATGAGCAGAGAATCCAGCCACACCATGCCTGGATTTCTGGCCTATAGAGACCATGAGACAATAAAATGGGCATTTTTCTAAGCCACTAAATTTGTGATAACTTTTTGTACAATTCCATGAAGAAATAGAAAAGTAATATAATTACCTACCTTTTTCATTTCACCAGCTCTAATCGAGTACTGAGCCTACTGAGCAAATTTTTCATATCAGTTATTGTGTCTTTCCATTCCATAACTTTACTGGATTCTTTGTTATACTTTCCATTTCTCTGTTCGCTTATTAAGACCATATGTTCTATAAGTTCTTGAATGTGTTTGTAATGTTTTGAAAAGTGTTTGTTAAATGCAGTCTCTGGATTTTATCTGGGTCCATTCTATTATCTACTTTCTTCTTAACTTTTGCTTTCATATTCCTATTGCTATATCTGGTCACTTTCTATTTAATTTTTTATTGCTTATATATTTGGCGATATATTTTATAGATTCTAAATTGCAATCTATCACTCTTTAAATAAGGTTAAATTGTATTCTATTCGGCTGATCACCTTGAAGTTGCATGGGATTTGTTAGAACAAATCTGCAGAAAGCCCAAGATGTTTACCAAACTTAGGGAATTCAAATTTCAACCTCAGTCTAATTGGTAGACTTTTAAATTTTTATTTATCCATTTATTTCATATGCAGAAATAATATATAATTTTATATGTAATTATATAATTTTACACATATATGTATATGAGAGATCCTATCCATTGGTTCACAGCCAAATGCCTGGGACAGCCAAGGCTGGGCCAAGAACGAAGCTGGAAAGCAGGAACTCAATCCAGATCTCTCACATGAGTGATAGGAATTCAGCTAGCTGAGCCATCACTGATCCCTCTCAGAGTCTGCATTGACAGGAAGTTGGAGTGACCAACCAGCAAGAGGAACAGAACACAGTCACTCTGCTATGGGACAGTCTATCTTAACTGCTCAGCTAAATGCCTGCCTCCACATAATAGACTTTAATAGTGCTTGATTTTAGGGTTTTCAGAGTAGTCTAGACTTGGCCTTACTCTGGGATGTGATCCTAATTCTTAATATAATGGCTTTTGGGGTTGGCACTGTGGCATAGCTGGTAAAGCCACTGCATACCATTGGGGTATGATGGCATACCATAGGGGTGCTGGTTTGTGTTCTGGTTGTTCCACTTCCAATCCACCTTTCTGCTATGACCTGGGAAAGCAGTGGGAGAAGGCCCAAGTCCTTGGGCCACTGCACCTGTGTGGGAGACCCGGAAGAAGCTTCTGGTTCCTGGCTTGAGATCGGCATAGCTCTGGCCATTGTGGTCATTTGGGGAGTGAACCAATGAATGAAAGACTCTCTCTGCCTCTGCCTCTATGTAACTCTGCCTTTCAAATACATAAATAAATAAAAATAAATGGCTTTTTTGACTGCCTGGGATGTTGATGAGGTCTCTCTACTGTGGCTGGAACTGAATTCCAATGTTTCTCAGCACTGTTGGTTTTCTAGCATAGCTGCTGCAAACTGAACTGTGTGGCAGCTACTCTCTGACGAGCCTCCTGTATTCCCAGCCTGTGCATGTACAGCCAACTCCTTAAAGACTCAGAGGGGTCCTACAAACACAATGTTGACCCTTAATCCTTTTGCACAGCTGCCTCCTTCCCAGCTCCCTGCCTTGCCAATTCCTACCCCCTCAGCAGCCCCCAAACTCTGATCCCTGCTTCTTGAGCTCAACAAAACCACTGGACTAAGGCTTGGCCACCCTATGCCATGAAGTGGAAGTTATCCCCAGAGATTCCAAATGACCCAGAGAGTTCATCTCCTGAATTTTCTTTATTTCAGGGATCACAGTTTTGTGCTACTTGTTACCCAGTGCCCAAAACTGTTGCCTCAGAGAATTTTATAGTTTTTTTTTTTTGACAGGCAGTTCAATTTCCAGCTGCTCCACTTCCGGCAACCTGCTAACGCGCCTGCCAAAGCAGCCAAGGGTGGCCCAAATACTTGGGCCCCCACCACCCGTGTGGGAGGCCCAGAAGGAGTTCCAGGCTCCTGGCTTCAGCATGGACCAGCCTTGCTCACTGAAGCCTTTTGGGGAGTGAACCAGTGGATGGATGATCTCTCTGTATCTCCCTCTCTCTTTGTCACTCTGCCTTTCTGCCACAGGCAGAGGATTAGCCTAGTGAGCCACAGAGCAGGACCTCTGAAATAAATCTTTTAAAAACCCTCTGCATAGCAAAAGAAACAATAGAGCAAAAAGAAAACTTACAGAATTGGAGAAAGTTTTTTTAAGATTTATTTATTTGAAAGAAAAAGTATCAGAGAAAGAAGGAGGGAGGGAGGGAAAGGGGGAGAGAGGAGGAGGGGAGAGAGAGAGAGAGACCTGTTATCCACTGGTTCATTCCCCAAATGGCCACAACGACCAGGACGAGGCCAGGCTGAAGCCAGGAGCCAGCAGCTTCATGCTGGTCTCCTACATGGGTGGCAAGGACCCAGTGCTTGCGCAATCCCTAGCTGCCTTCCCAGGCACATCAGCAGGAAGCTGCACCAGAAGCAACGCAGCTGAGACTCAAGCCAGCACTCTAATATGGGATGCTGGCACATCAAGTGATGCTTAATCCACTGAACCACAACATCAGCCCCCGAAGAAAATATGTGCAAACCATATAACAGAGAAGGGGTTAATTTCAAAATATCTAAGAAACAACTAGAATTCATTAGCATAAAAACCCAACAGCTCCATTTTTAATGTACTAAATACTTAAATATTTCATCATTTTTCTTGCTACATTTTTTCTTTATTGTTGATCTTAGTGTTGAGATGGCCATTAATTAATTCTCAACTTTCTTAGTCCATGATCCAAAGGCTTATAAAGGGTTTTAAATTTGAAGAAGAGTTCTTTACAGAATCAGTAGTATAAACAATCATTAAATGCCTGATAACACATTAAAGTTTTAATCTGCTGTATATTTGAAAGATTATACATACGTAATTTTTTAAAATACCAAAATGCACTAGTGAGGCTTTGTCATTTCTTTAAAATATTCCAAGCTGCCAGTGCTGTGGCATAGTAGGTTAAGCCTCCACCTGTGGCGCTTGTATCCCATATGTGGCGGTTCGAGTCCTGCCTATTCCACTTCCAGTCCAGCTTCCTGCTAATGGCTTAGGAAAGCCATTCCTTTTAAAAGTCCTTGGGCCCCAGTACCCTCATGGGAGACTCGAAAGAAGCTCCTGGCTTCCGGCTTCAGCCTGGCCCAGCCCCAGCCGTTGCAGCCATTTGGGGAGTGAACCAGATGATGGAAGACCTCTCTCTGTGTGTCTGTAACCCTGCCTCTCAAATAAATAGATAAATAAAATAAAATATTCCAGGCTTCTGGCTTTCACTTGGCCCAACTATAGCTATTGCAGGCATTTCAGAAGTGAACCAGCTAATGGAAGATCGGTATCTCTCTCTCTCTCTGCCTTTCAAACAAAATGAAAGCAAATATATACATGGATCATTATGGTATATGTAATCACCATGAAGTATTTCTCAGCCTGATACACGTCACACAGCAACATTGTCTTTGGATAAAGCAGGAGTGGCCAGGTCACAATTGCTTTAGCCTACACCCATTGCTTGATTCTCCCATCACAATGCTAAGCAGGGGAGAGAACTTGTTAGGTGTCAGTCACCATGCTGAACTGTAGATTGAAGAAAGGAGTGTAGGAGCATGGGGCCCAAGGAGAAGGTGGCCACCAGTCAGACAGACAAATCTCTGGTCCAGAGCCTGAGTGGACAGAGACGTGGATCCTCTGACACTATAGGACAGATAATAGAAGAAAAAAAAAAAACAGATTTTATTCCTTGATGCCAAGCGAAATGTGACTCCCAAGCCGAAGATATCCTTTCCAGCTCAGGAGTCTTTAAATCAGGGAAATTAAGTCAGAGACTAGTGAGTATTACGGTGGCAGCAGCACGTATAGGTCAAAAACGTTACACCTCCGGTAATATACTTCTTAATGTGATCTGTTAAATACCTGCTTCACTAAGAACTGGCATCAACATAAAGCTATGATGGCACAATAATCATAAAATCCAAATGTCAGCAAATGTCGCTCTGACTTCAAAGACTTAGACAGAATTACCTGAAACCCTGTTAACCCACACCGTGTAGGAGGTGTCATGTTCTCCACCTGTTCCTGCAAATTTGCCTGCATTTACCTTCTCAGGAGCGCTCCGGGCTCACTGGCCCTGTTCTCGCTAAACTCACAGATCTCAATGATATGTTGCTGTGGTTTCTTTTTAAAGATTTATTTTGAAAGTCAGGTTTACAGGGAAAGAGGAAGAGACAGAGAAGAGGAGATCCTCCATCTATTGGTTTACTCCCAGATGGTTGCAATGGCCAGTGCTGGACCAGGCTGAAGCCAGGGGTCAGGAGCTTCATCCGGGTCTCCCACAAGCATAGCAGGTACCCAAACACTTTGGCCATCCTCTGCTGCCTTTCCCAGGCCATCCGCAGGGAACTGGATCACAAGTGGAACAGCTGGGACACAAACTGGTGCCCATAGTGGATACTGGCATCACAGGTGGCAGCTTTACCCGCTCTGCCCCAATCTGTCACTTCCTGTGTGCCAGCCTAGATATCAGATTCAGCTCCTTGTCACTGGTTTACACATACGTGCGTGTGTCACACACTTGTATATTTGGCATAGTTTTCTGAAGTTTGGGGTAGACAAAATTCAAAAATGTTCCAAAACCTCAAAATCAGAGATAAATCAGATAAAGCCTGTTCTTCAATTTGCCTTGGCCACTAGGACTTGTTGTTTAGCCACTCTCCTTCCTCCAAGTCCCTTCCCTTTCCAGAGGGACCCTTCCCCATAGAAGGCACAGAAACTCTGCTCACCTCACTTCATTAGATGAAGCCAGTCCACCGAATCATGCTCTTTAATAGTGTCAAGGAACAAGTAGTCCCTAAACTAAGAAACGGAAGGTGTGTATATGCTGGATCTCGATTAAAGCAATACGCTGGTTTGAGATTCCATTGCATTCTCTGGTGCTCTGCTTTGGTTCTTAGCTTGACTCTGGCTCATACTTTTCATGTTGATTGGTCTCATCAGCCTCCCAGTCGGGGATGAATTTTTACAACTGTTCATGCCCCAAATGTATCTCCATGGAGCCAGCTGCTTTGTGGCACAGTAGGTTAAGTTACCACCTGTGACACACACATCCCATGTGAGCACTGGTTCGAGTCCTAGATGCCCCACTTTAGATCCAACTCCCTGCTAATGCATCTGGGAAAGTAAAGGAAGATGGCCCAAGTGCTTGGGCTCCTTCCACTCACATAGGAGACCCTGACAGGGATCCAGGCTCCTGGTTTTGGGTGGCCCAACCCCTGAGCCATTGTGGCCATTTGGGGAGTAAAATAGCAGATGCAAAATTAATCAATCTCTCTCTCTTTACCCCCCAACCCCCATCTTTGTAACTCTACATTTAGAATAAATAAATAAGTTTTTTTTTTAATGACTTCATCTTTACTTTCTTTCTTGACTGGTAGCCAGGAATTCTAGCATCTGTTACCAACTTTTATCTACCCACTGACAGGTTCATGATATTAATGGAAACTGCAAACTGTTCTCCCTACCAACCCATATGGGAAACCCAGATGGAGTTTTTAGATCCTGGCTTTGCCCTGGCACTGCCCTAACTGTTACGGGCATTTGGCAAATGAACCAAAGGATGAACAATTCTTTCTCTTTCTCTCTCTCTCTCCACCTTCTGCCTTCAAATTAAAACAATGAAAATAAAATAAAATCACTTTAAAAATTAATTGTACATATAATCATTCTCTTCCTACTTGACCTTCACCCCCATTCATTTTCACTTTACAGGTTTTCTTGCCCCTAACAAATTAATAAATTTTAACACAAATCTCAAGATCTAATTAGTCTAAGAACAATGAGCTCTCCTCTAAATGAATGACCAAAAGGCTCATGGCAAGATGTTCAACATCATTATACATGAAAGAAAGATAAACTAGACACACTCTAAGTTACTACACTGTACCTATTAGAATGGCTAAAATTAAAAAGATGGACCACGCCAAATTTTGGTTAAGAGTTAAGGGAACTGGAACTCTTCATACACAATGGTACAAAATACAATAGAACAGCCCTTTGAAAAATACTAGATGATTTCTCAAAATGGTTACATTTATACCTACTATATCATCTAGAAAGTCTACTGCTATATATTTTTGAAAGAAAGAGGAATGAAAGCATATGTCCATACAAAAACTTGTATACAAAGTCCACAGCTGGTGGCACTGTACTGTGATAGCCAAACTTTGAAAATGACCTAAATGTCTACCTGACAGGTGAATGAATACACTGTAGTGTTTCCAAAAAATGGAACTTTTTCAAATAAGAAGAAATGAACTATTGATATTGACTAGAACACAGATGAATTTCAGAATAACTAGGCAGAATGAAAGAAGCCAGACAAAAAAAAAAAAAACAGAAAAAATAGAGGAAGTACAAGCTCATGTATAATGACAGAAGACAGGATCAGTGGTTGCCCTGGGAATGGAGGAGTGGAAGAGGCATGGGAAGCCGGCAGCTACAAAGGGCTTGGGGAAATCTTGGTGTGGGGCAATGGTAAAGGATGTGCTCATTATCTTAACTCCAGTGATAGCTTCACAGCGGTATATGTATGCCAAAGCCTACGGAGCCGTGCACTTTAAATATGTAGAGGCTGAGGCAAGCATTGTGGCACAGTGGGTTAAGCCACAGCCGGTGATGCAGACATCCCATATGAGTGCTGGTTTGAGTACTAGCTGCCCTGCTGCCAACCTAGCTCACTGCTAATGCACCTGGGAAAAGCAGCAGACTGGTCCAAGTGCTTGGGCCCCTGCCAGCTATGTGGGATACCTGGGTGAACTTCCAGGTTCCTGGCTTCAGCCTGGCTGTTGTGACCATTTGGAGAATGAACAAATGGATAAAAGACCTCTCTCGCTCGCTCGCTCGCTCTCTCTCTCTAATTGCCTTTCAAATAACTAAATAAATCTTTAAAAATAAACATGCACAGCTTCTCACACTCAAATTTTACATTAATAAAGTTGTTAAAGATGGATAATTTATCTTCCATAACCATTCTTTAAAATGCAAAATGTTTTACGAAAATAGAATTATGTTTTAATCTTTATTTCCTAAATATGTTGGCCTCATAATAAAATGCCAACTACCTGCTATTTTATTGTTTTAAATGAGATGTTACTATCTGTTTGTGTGTTATTTGGTATGAATAGGTATTGGCCCCTGTATGAATTCGCAGGAAGTTTGGAAAATGACCGTTGTAATGGGTTAAACTGGGACCCATGTGCCCCCCTCCAAATTCACATGTTGAAGTCCTAACCTCAGTATTTCAGAGTGTGGCCTTATTTGGAAGTGGGTCTTTACAGAGACAATCAATTTAAAATGAAGCCATTAGGATAGGTCCCAACAGGACTGATGTCCTTAAAAAAAAAAAAAAAAAAAAAAGCACATTTGAAGACAGGCACATCTACAAGGAGCCACGTGAACATGAGACAATGCAAGCAGAGCGGCATGGAGCCAGTTCTCCCGCACAGTCCATGGAGGGAACCACCGCTGCCAACACCCCGAGCTCTGGCCTCCAGACCCGTCAGAGACAACACGTTTGTGTGATTTAAGCCACTGTAACCGCAGCTCTAACAAACTACACAACCTCATCTGGGCAGCAGAGACGGCCTTCTCGCGTGGAACTTAGTCAGTTTGGCATTTTTGAAAGAATCTGCAAAGAAAATGGCAATTGGGCACTCAGAGTAACAAGCTAACTGTGATAAAGATGAATAGATTTGACCCAGGGGGACTAACAATCCCTTTATCACGTTATAAGGAAAAGAACGTCAGTGAGCAACAGCTGATCCCTCCGTTCCTGTTAGAAGTTTCCCAGCAGGCTGCCTGGGGAAAAGTCACAGGAAAACAGGGACTGAAGGGTCCCATCTGCCAGACCGTGGCTTGTGAAGACACATAATGGTAAGACAGTCATTCTTGTAGGCAGCTGTTTGGCCTAGTGGTGAAGACACTGGTTAGGATGCCCACATCCCACATCAGAGTACATGGGTTTACGTCCTAGCTCTGGTTCCTGATTCCAGCTTCCCATCTCTCTCTCTCTCTCTCTCTCTCAAATACTTTAAAAAATAAAATCATTTTTAGCAATGTGATTATAAATATTAGATAATATTGGATATCGGGGCTGGTGCCATTGCACAGTGGGTTAAGCCACGGCCTGCAGTGCCAGCATTTCATACAGACACATGTTCACGTCCCGGCTTCTCCGCTTCCAAACCAGCTCTGTGCTAATGCGTCTGGGAAAGCAGTGGAAGATGGCCCAAGCCCTTGGGCCCTGCCATTCATGAGACCCTCTGTCCCTCTCTCCCCCCCTCTCCCGGTAACTTTGCCTTTCAGATACATAAACAAATCTTCAAAAGAATACTGTACATCAGTTTTAATGTGATTTGTTCTTCCACATATTTCAGGTATTATATGTTTATAAATTATTTAACATATTTATTTTTGAAAACTACTGGTTTTCAAAAATCATTCTAAATATATTTATAACACAGGAAAATCCAAAGGGATAATAAAAATAAAGCCAGAAGTTACTAATATGGCATTTATACCTATGATTTCATTAAATTTGCTCAGATATTTAAAACAATTAGTTGAAATAGTTAAATAAAATAGTTTAAAATAGTTAAAGTAATTAAGATTTAACATGGGTAAGAATAATAAATACCTGGTAGTCGGAGACCTTCACCACAGCTGAATTTTAAGAGCAATGTGCTACTCTGTTCTTGTTCCACTTTCAGAGTGCCTGGGAGCCATCTGAATGCTAATCATGGCTCTCACTGAAACAAGAAACTCAGCCTCGCGGCAATCTCTATTCCAAAAACTCTATCATGTAGCGCAAAACAATAGCCATTAAATTTATGAGACACTTAACGTAACTTTTCTTCAATACATTTCTATGAATCTCATTTTCTCTGGATCATAGTCAATGACTTCTGTTGAAAAAAATCCAATAGGACACGTCCACCTACTCCCCAACCGGTTTGTTTCTGTTCTTGGGAGACTGCTCCAAATAGAAACAAATGAGACTGCAAAGCACCCAGACCCTCCTCTACACCAAGTGGCCATGTCAGTCACCTCTTCCCTCACAGGGAAATTGGAGGGAAAAAATAAAAGAAAGTTTCTAATCTCCTCCAATCAAGAGGCCAGTGTGGTTTTGACCCAACCTAGGCTTTTCCAGAAGCCTGAATACAGTAGTATTTAATAAATTAAGAAAACACAACATATTCAACTATCTTATATGGTCTCCTATTAATGATCACATTTGCCACTATTAAAGAAAAATTGTTGGGGCCAGCACTGTGGGATAGCTGGTTAAGCCTCCTGCGTCACTGGCATCCCATATGAGTGCACATTCAAGTTTCGGCTGCTCCACTTCTAACCCAGCTCTCTGCTAATGGTCTGAAAAAGCAGCAGCAGATGTTCCAAGTGCTTGGGCCCCTGCACCCATAAGGGAGACCTGGAAGAAGCTCCTGGCTCCTGGCTTCAGATAGGCCCAGCTCTGACTGTTGCAGCCATTTGGGGAGGGAACCAGTGGATGGAAGACCTCTCTGTGTCTCCCTCTCCCTGTCTGTAACTCTGTCTCTTAAATAAATAAATAAATCTTTAAAAATTAAAAATTATATTGTCTTTTTTTTTTTAGAGAGGCAGAGAGACAAAGTTCCCATCTGCCGGTGTACACCCAAATGCTGCAGGGGCTGGAGCTGGGCTGAGCTGGGGCTGCATCAGGCCTGGACCAGGGCCACAGCTAAGGCTGAGAGCTGGAAACTGAATCTGGGTCTCCCACATGGCTGGTAGGAGGCCAGCTACTTGAGCTACCACTGCGGCTTCCTGATGTGTGAATTAGCAGGAAGCTGAACCAAGAACCAAACCTGATGTGAGCCTGGGCATCATAACCACTAGGTGAAACACATGCTTCTGTCCTTTTTCAAAATGTAGAAAAATAAATAAATAAAAATCCCAAGAAGAGTAAAACTTATTATAGATCCATATTTAATATCTTAATTGGCAAATGATGGCTGACAGAAGACACCTACAATGTTTCTCAACGGCTGGAGCACAGTTCCTTGGTCTCACTACTGTAGACATGTAGAGCTGGATAATTCTTTGTTGTGAAGTCCTGTGCACTATAGAGTGTTAGCAGTATCCCTGGCCTCTAACCACCCAATGCCTGTCACAATCCCTCAGCTGTGACAACCAAAAATGTCCCCAATGATAAATGTCTCCTGGGGACAAAACTGCCCTTGATTGAGAACCACTGGATTATATGCAATGAAGCTACCAAGACATGCAACAACTTAGACAAATCTCAAAGACATTATGATGAGTGAAAGAAGCCTTGTCCGAGAGTACATACTGTATTATTCCATTTATATGGAGTTCTAGGGCAGCCAGGACAAATCTACGGCGTGAAAGAAAAGAATGGTGGATGCCTGTAGAAAAGTGGGCTCAGGTGTTAATGGGACAGGACACGAACTTTCTAGAGTGATGATGACGTTCTGCAACTCTACAGGAGTTTAGATTGCACAGGTGCATGCATTTGCCAAAAATCAGCAAATACTCACTGACGATTTGTACATTTCATTTTATCTAAAGAAAAAAATTGAAATAATATGTATGCTGAAGAATTTTTCACTTGTTACCTTTTTATGTTTTAATATGGAGAACATATTTCATGAATTTCATAAATATGATTCTAGGAATACACTGATGTTTTCCTCCTTCTTCCTTTCTTCTTTTCTCTTAATATTTGTGATAACACACTTGCAGTTTACTTAGAATCACATATTCAATGCTCCTCTGAACAAAGAACTCTACAAATAACAGGTAGATAGAACATTGTTCCGCAGGGGTAACAAGGGTTAGGCAACAATCAAATCACAAGATGCCAGTTTATCTCCATATACATTGTTTTTCTTGTACTCTGCATATTAGCAAGAACCAATCTGAGAAAGCATATGATATTTGTCTTCTTGGGTTTACTATACTGAAATATTTGTGGGAAAGTATATTAATACCTTCAACTAACTTTGAAATGTATCCAAAAAAAAAAATGACTTGACAAAGAGAAAAGAGATAGAGAGATATGTGATAAAGTCAAATGCTTAATTAGAACCTAAGTAATAGATTTAAAATTTTTACTGAAAATTTTTTTAAGTTTTCTAAATGCTTAAAATTTTTCATAATAAAATTAAAGGGAAAAATTACATGCCTAATTAGTGGTGTCAGATGTCCTAAGTTCCCATATATATGTTGATTGAAAAAGCCAGTACTTTGTTCTCTCACTTAATTCAGGTCTCTACTCAAATGTCCGTTATCAGAGATGTCTCTGATCCCTTCCATAAAATAATACCACAACCGATTCCCAAGTCCTTACCACTGCCTTCTGCATTATTTTTCTCTGCAGCACTTACATAACCTGACACATTTACTTCCTAGCCATTCATCTCCTGCTGCAAGAACATAAGCTCAATGAGATCAGATTCATTGCCTGTTTTACACACTACTTACTGTCCAAGGTCTAGAGCAATTTTGGCATGCAGTAGCAGCTCAATAAATATTTGTTGAATTTTAAAATGCTGAAAAATCAAGAAAATTTTTCATGTGCTAGATGGTAGGCCAGGCATAAAAGGCAAGAACGGATGTAATTTCTGTTCGCAAAGCGTATTCCATCTAGTTGGATGGCACAGGACAGTAATAAAAAACAGTGACTCACAGTAGCATAGGGAAGTGCCAAAGGAAAGATAAATAAAAAAGCAAAAAAGCTTTTTGGAGATGAGACTTAAGCTTTATCTCAAGGAAACGGTAAGGAATACCTGGTTTTCTTGGAAGTCTATACTTGTCACTACAAATACATTTGGACGCCACTCTTCAGGGTGCTATGATGTATTCGTTGCCATGAATTCACTCGATCTGAAAGGTGCTGACACAACAAAGCTTATGAGATTCCCAAAGCTGGAAAGGGCTAATGACAGAAGAACCTGAAGACAAGAAGTAACTAACAGAGCCAGACCTCAGACGAGAGAATGTGACTTATAGCCCAGGCAGAGAAATTTGCTTGGGACAGGAAAAGGGACCTTTCTCCTTCTGAGCCTGGAGGGAAAGAAGTATTTATAAATACAGAATTGAGTGAGAAGAAATCAAGAAGAGAATCATGTGTGCACCTTCATTTTCTCTCCAGAAGAAGAGTGAGGACCTTGGTCAAAAGCTAAATGTACAGGTTATGGATAAAGGCAACATCCATTGGTCATGAAGAAATTCTTCAGACAAAATGTCTGGGTTCAAATCTCAATTCAGGTACTTAATAGCAATGTGACCTTGAACAAGTTATGAAACTCCTCTGTGCTTTTATTTCCTCATCTACAAAATGAGAGGAAGATTAATAATAGTGTCTACCTCACAAGGTCATCAAGAGATAAATATAAATGAACTAATACATCGAAGGTATTTTGAATAGCGCTTGGCACATGGTAATTGTATTATTTGTATTATTTGGAGGATTAAAGCGAGAGTTTTGTGAGAAACTAGCAAAGGAGAAGGATAAAATGAGTCCCCACCAATGTCCAGATGAGATCTCCGTCTGTAGCTTAATTGTTTTTTTTTTTTTTTTTTTTTTGACAGGCAGAGTGGACAGTGAGAGAGAGAGACAGACAGAAAGGTCTTCCTTTTTGCCGTTGGTTCACCCTCCAATGGCCGCCGTGGACGGCGCGCTGCGGCCGGCGCACCGCGCTCCTCCGATGGCAGGAGCCAGGAGCCAGGTGCTTTTCCTGGTCTCCCCATGGGGTGCAGGGCCCAAGCACCTGGGCCATCCTCCACTGCACTCCTGGGCCACAGCAGAGGGCTGGCCTGGAAGAGGGGCAACCGGGACAGAATCCGGCGCTTAATTGTTGTACCGACCTAGTGGCTTTTCAAATTTCTCTAGTCGTGCTGGACTGCACGTGTTGAGGCTGAGGACGTACACAGTGAGTTGTGCGTTTAAGCTGTATGGAGGCTGAGGACGTACACAGTGAGTTGTGCGTTTAAGCTGTATGGAGGCTGAGGACGTACACAGTGAGTTGTGTGGAACCACAGTTTGTCTACAAGCTAAGAATGCTCAGGAAGAAGTAGACCAACTGGTCAATCTGAACACATGGGTCGAACACAGGTGGTCATGAAGGTGTGGGGAATTACACTCAGTGAAGTCACTCGAGGTGATGGCAGAAGTGAGGGCAGACAGGAAGACTGGATTCCAAGGGGGAGAGTCAGCATCCGAGGGCAAAACTCATGACACTCCATTGACGGCAACAACAAGCAATGATGTGGGGAGGTGATGCAGTCAACAGCAAGGAGTCAATGGCCGGGGGTGGAGTGGGGAAGGGGTCACAGAGACCAGCTCATTAGTTAGGGCCTCACTTAGTGCTGTTCCCGCAATGGGGAGTAGGAGGAGAAGGTGATGCAGACTGGACTGTCTCCCCCAAATTCATATGCTGACACTCAAACCCCAGTGTGACTGGATTTGGAGACAAGGCCTTTCAACAAGTAATTGAGGTCAACTGAAATCCAGTGGGTGTGCCCAAACCACGTGTGACTCTTGTCCTTATAAGAAAGGGAGGAGGCCGGCGCAGAAGCTCACTAGGCTAATCCTCTGCATGCGGCACTGGCACACCGGGTTCTAGTCCCCGTCAGGGCGCCGGATTCTGTCCCGGTTGCTCCTCTTCCACTCCAGCTCTCTGCTGTCATATCTTCCACCTAGCAGTTCACTTCCCAAATGTCTACAATGGCCTAGGTTGGCCAAGTCAAAGCCAGGAAGGCAGTGGAGGATGGCCCAAGTCCTTGGGCCCTGCACCCCGCATGGGAGACCAGGAGGAAGCACCTGGCTCCTGGCTTCAGATCAGCGTGGTGCACCAGCTGCAGCAGCCATTGGGGGGGTGAACCAACGGAAAAGGAAGACCTTTCTCTCTATCTCTCTCTCTCTCACTGTCCACTCTGCCTGTCAAAAAAAAGGGGGGGTGGGGAGGAAACGGGATATGTGTGCACTCGGGGAAGACCGTGGTGCAAGGCCCCAGGGAGAAGGCGCCAACTGTAAGTCAAGGAGAGGGCTCGGGAGAATCCAGCCGAGCCAGCGCCTTACTCTTAGACTTCCAGCCTCCAGAACTGAGAAAGCAGATTTCTGTTTGTAAGCCATCCAGTTTGTGGTATTTCATGATAGCAGTTCTGGCAACACAACACAGAGAGTGTGGCTCATGAACTCACTTAACGTTGCATGACTAACAATCTGACATTGCTGTTTACACAGTAGGTAATCATTAAGGCCTGACCTGTATTTACCAAATTCATAAAAGGTTGCTGTAGAGAAGAGTCAGTGTGGATTGACTGCACAGGCGCAATAATGCCTGCAGAACTTGAATGTGCACTGTCATTGTCGGGTCATTCTCTCAGCCAGTCTAGGGGAGCAGAGTTCCGATATGAAGATCTCTGGGTAAGTGTCAGAGGATAGGGAAGTGGAGAGTTTTGGAAGACTTGCTGTGGTCAGTGCTGCGGTGACACGGGCCCACGACCACACAATGGGATTACATCCCCTCTGTTTATTCCACTTACTAGGATCCTAACACCCACTGGCCTCCTACTTTCAAAATGCCTTCCCCCCTACTTGGGGGAGTTTCCCCAGCTCTTGCCTTAAGGGAACTGAACTAAAGGGAGGTCCCTCTGCTTCTTCTGGACCAGCAACCCGATGGCCTTGGGAGGATAGCCACCAGGAGGGGACAGCTGTCCCTCGGAATGACTCTCTGATGCTCTCTCTCTGGTCCCAGTTTTGGGATCCTGTTGCTACTAATTCCCCAGGGGACAGTTGAGATTCAATGGTGATTTTTACTAATTTTTTACAAAAGTAGGAATACAGAAGATGATATAGAGAACACCTGCTACCAAGTGTAACCTCCTGAACCCCCGACCAGCTTGCAACAGACCTGCACCCAGCAGGGGACGGTGTTACTCCCAGACATCTCTAGGCTTCCTGGACAATGCTTCCCCCTGCCCTCCATCCTGCTCATCATCCTGCTAACGGCTTGTGTAAAGCAGTGGAGGATGGCCCAAGTGTTTGGGGCCCTGCTCCCATGTGAGAGACCTAGCTGAAGCTCTTGGCTCCTGACTTCAGCCTGGCCCAGCCCCAGCCATTGTGGCCATTTGTGGAGTGAACTAGCAGAGAGAAGATTCTCTCTCTCTCTCTCTCTCTCTTTCTCTCTCTCTCTCTTTCTCTTTCTCTCTCACTGTTACTCTGACTTTCAAAATAAATAAATGCTTAAAAATTATATCACAGCTAAGGAGATATAAGTGGGGAATGGAGTATACTTAGAAATTATTTTTCTTCATTTTATTTGAAAGGCAGAGAGCAAGAGATAGAAGTAGATGATGATAATGATGAAGATAGACAATTAGACAGATAGATGGATGATAGAGATGGAGCTATATCTTCCACCTAGCAGTTCACTTCCCAAATGTCTACAATGGCCTAGGTTGGCCAAGTCAAAGCCCGGAGTCTGGAATTCAATCTGGGTCTCCCATAAGTGTGGTAAGGACCTATATACTTGAGCCATCACCTGCTGCCTCCTTGGGTACACATTAACAGGAAGCTAGAATCAGTAGAGCTAGGACTCAAACCCAGGTATTCTGATATGGGCTGCGGGCATACCAGGCAGCACCTCAACCACTGTGCCAAATGCCCGCCCCAGACTACACTTTTAAAAGCTTATTTTTTGGAGTCTCCAGGATCCTGAATTCCACAGGAAACCAAGCCAGAATACAAGATGAACACCATTTACATTAGATACCGACAGTTGGTCTCTGTTATGTAAAAACCTGCTCTCCAGGCTGAACCGAGACAGCCAGGTCAGAATGGGGTGAATTGTGCAAAAAGAAAACATTATGCATCTATCCTCCTTTCCTTGGGGTCTCAAGCAGGTTTTGACATTTTCTATGGGAAGAACACTGTCGTTGAATAGCCCCAAATTTGCATAATGGCTTTCCTTTTGTAGCTTTTGCTGTCCTAGCTAATTGCTTTGGAGTACTTCTGCTACATCTGTTGGTTTTGCCACTTTCTAATCAACTCTAAATTCTCAATCTCAGCCAAGTCCCAGGCCACCTATATAAAATTCTGTAGCGTAGCTGGCAGAAATAGAATTCATGTGATTTGCCTGGTGATATACGCAAGGCACTATCAGAAAAAAGAAAGAGGTAACAACCCAGAAAGGACACACAGTTGCCAAAAACATCTTGGTCACCAGATGAGCTTGGAAGAGTTTAATTCCCTCCCATCTTGTTGGCAGCATCTTTCTGTCCAGGGAGCCTGTGATTCTAAGGACAGTTCTCAAACTGTTACTTCAAGGCCTACAGGACATGGGTTTGCTTCCTCTTCCTCTGGAAATAAACAGACTCCCTGCCTAGACCAGACTCCCGTCAGTTTAGGGGGCCAAGGCTGACTTAGAGTGACCTACTGCTCATGATACGCTGGTGACAAGAAATATCAGACCACATAAGGAGCAGAAAGGGGCAGTAGACATGTCAGGTAGATTATTAGACATGAATGCCTGGGGAAAGGCCACAAGAGTGAAATCAAGGACGCTGATCTCCACCCAGGACCCACACAAGGCCACCCACATTGCAGTTTAACTTGTGGTTAACCAAACCAGAAAGGTCTAGTTTATAGCCACAGGCATGGATATGTCAGGCAGATTATTAGACATGAGTGCCTGGGGAGAGGCTACAAGAGTGAAACCAAGGACGCTGATCTCCACCCAGGACCCACACAAGGCCACCCACGTTGCAGTTTAACTTGTGGTTAGCCAAACCAGAAAGGTCTAGTTTATAGCCACAGGCATGGAGCACTCTAAGGTATGCAACTCCCAGATGTCAATCACAAATGCCAATCATGGGTGTCAGGGCCACATCACTAGTCAACGCCCATCACCCTGTGGGGATAAAAGCCCCAAACCAGGAAGAACAGTGCCACAGGCGCTCTCACTTGGCCAGTTCAGCCCGCGGAATGTAATTTAATGAACTTCTGCTTTACTATCCCTACTTTCGACTCTCTGAACAGTAAATCGTTACTCTCTTGGTGAAAAAGAATGGAGGCAGGCCGGTCACCTCTGGTATCAGCTAGAGCAGGGGACAGGGCAAGGAATTTTTAAGTACTTCCCAAGAAAACCCTAAATGCAACCTGAGGCCATCCAGTGGGGCTGGGAGTCTGTATATACAGATAATTAAAATCTTAATGAAGAATGGGATAGGAGAGGGAGTAGGAAGTGGGACGGTTTGGATGTGGAGGGTGGGTATGGGGGGAAGAACCACTATAATCCAAAAGTTGTACCTATTAAATTTATATTTATTAAATAAAAGCTTTCTATATTAAAAGAAAAAAAAAGGAATGCAACCTCCTGTTCCATGAAATTATCCCTGTAATGTTAAACAGTCCAGAGACAGGGCCAGTCCCCTGGGAGTGAGCCCTCACTCTGACTGTAGAGAGTGTATTTTTGCTGTCTCAAGAAAACGCTTTCTGCTTGCTGTTCTCTGACTCATTCTTTCTTGTGGCAAAGTTTAGAACGGCTGGGGCTGGCATTGTGGCTTAGCAGTAAAGCTGCCACCTTAGCTGCTGCCACCTCATAAAGGTGCTGGTTCGAGTCTCAGCTGCTCCACTTCCAACTCAGCTCCCTGCTAATGATCTGAGAAAAGCATCAGAAGATGGCCCAAGTACTTGGGCCCGTGCCACCCATGTGGAGGCCCCAGATGAAACTCTTGAGACCATCTTTGGAATGAATCAATGGATGGAAGATCTCTCTTTGTCTAATTCTGACTTTCGAATAAATAAATATATCTTAAAGGAGAAGAAGAACCTGGCACTGAGCTGGTGTTGTGTCCAGCAGCCCATAGGGGCGTCAGCTGGAGTCCTGCCTGCTCCACTTCCTATTCAGCTTCCTGCTAAAGCATCTGGGAAAACAGCAGAGGATGGCCCAAGGGCTCGGGCCCCTACCACCCACATGCGAGACCGGGATGGAGTTCCAGGCTCCCGGCTTCAACCTGATCAGGGAGACAGGTTAGGATCATTAGCTGGAGGCCACACTCCCCTTGCCCCCATGTAATCTCACCTGTATCCACCCAGACTATGTAACCACTCCCCTTCTGGAAGTGAGTGAGGGGCCTGGAGAGCACTGGGCCCGGGCCCTCTCGCCTGCACACTCGCTTGCTGACACTCTCTGGCCTGCCCCCTCTCCTGGTGGACCCTGGAAATGACCGGTATGGGGATCCCTGTTCACCCTTTCTGCTCACTCTCCCCCAAAAAAGACCTCATGTCCCTGTGCGTTCTCACTGTCCTAAATAAACTTAAACTTTATCATGCTGCATGCTGTGTTGGAGCCTCTGCTTAGAATTCTTCTCTATGTGAGAGGCAAGAGCCTAAAATATTAATTTTAGTCTAACCTAGCCCACAACAAACCTGGCCCAGCCCTAGCCATTGCAGCCATTTGGGGAGTGAACAAGGAGATGAAAGATACCTTGCTTGGCTAATCCTCTGCTTGTGGTGCCGGCACACTAGGTTCTAGTCCCGGTCAGGGCACCGGATTCTGTCCCAGTTGCCCCCTTCCAGGCCAGCTCTCTGCTGTGGCCCGGGAGTGCAGTGGAGGATGGCCAAGTCCTTGGGCCCTGCACCTGCATGGGAGACCAGGGGGAAGCACCTGGTTCCTGGCTTCAGATCGGCGCTGCACACCGGCCATAGCAGCCATTTGAGGGGTGAACCAATGGAAAAAAGAAGCCTTACTCTCTAACTCTGCCTGTCAATAAAAAAAAAAAAGAAAAGGATCTCTCCCTTTCTCTGTGTGTGTAATTCTGTGCTTCAAATAAACAAACAAGTCCTTTTAAAAAAGGAACTGGTGCTACCAGGGGCTGCTAGGAAATTATTATGGTCAAGCGGAAAGCACAGGAATGAAATCAGTAGATCTTAATTCCAAACCAACAATTTGTGAGACCTGGGCACTTAGCTCTATGGTCATTTCAGAATATTCATAGAGTAATTTTAAAATAGCTACCAGATATCGAAGCTTAATATGGATCAGGACTCATATTTAACATCTTACAGACTTTAATTTATAAATAGGTAAAATAAGATATATGAAATAAGACAAAACAAATTATTCTCATAACAACTTCAATAAAATCAAATGCATTGAATTTTTTTTTTGACAGGCAGAGTGGACAGTGAGAGAGAGAGACAGAGAGAAAGATCTTCCTTTGCCATTGGTTCACCCTCTAATGGCCACCACGGCTGGCGCACCGCGCTGATCCAAAGGCCGGAGCCAGGTGCATCTCCTGGTCTCCCATGGGGTGCAGGGCCCAAGCACCTGGGCCATCCTCCACTGCACTCCTGGCCACAGCAGAAAGCTGGCCAGGAAGAGGGGCAACCGGGATAGAATCTGGTGCCCTGACTGGGACTAGAACCCAGTGTGCCAGCGCCGCAAGGCGGAGAATTAGCCTGTTGAGCCACGGCACCGGCCTTAATTTTTATTCTCATAGCATTTTCTTGCTAGAACAAAGGAATGCATTTAATCCCATCTCATCTATAAAAATGCTTGAAAAACCTAAAATCTTCAAGTCTTTCATACAGGCAACAGAATACAAAATATGGTTAATGCCATTCCTGAAAAATTTTCAGAGTAGCAAAGATTCTCCACATAAGTCAATGGTTCATTTAATAATGCAGAAACATTCCAGTAAATACAGTACATTGACAGCATCTTGGAGCTATGATGGGATTTTGTGAGGACTTGCTAGGTCACTGGGACACAAGTGGCTAACTTTACAGCTGGCAAATAGCCCAGTGAAAACAACCCTGAGCATGTCATGATGGAACTGTGTGGCCCAAGATTCTGCCCTGGCTGTCACAGCCTGGCTCAGGACATCCTGAGATGATAAGACCATGTGTTGTAAATTGTTAACTTTAATCAATGCCCATTAAGAGGGCATCCTGCCCTTTTACACCCACCTCCTAGCTGTGGATGTGGGTCTCTGCACATTGGCATGAGCCTCTCCCAACAAACAGCATCAACAGGCTGCTGCCCAGTGCCTGGGGGCTGAATGTCTTCTCAGACCACCTCTTCCCCACCCTATCACCCTTTTCTCTGCTATCTGGTCTTCACTGAAACTCTCCTGCTTCATCAGTTGCCTCTTCATGTTATTGGGGGTAAAAAGCCCCAAGAACCTAACACATGTGATCTATGACAAAATATAGTTCAGGTTTATTTTGTTAAAAAAAAAAAAGATCAATTGGAAAACAGTGGGACAATGAGAAGTGCAGCAAGTTCAGAACAAAGATTAGCAGAACATTGTTCCTAAAGTTAAATGTACTTTTTTTTATTTCTTCCAGCAAATCAATGTTGTGAGGGTTCCCTAGAATGGGAACAGAAAGTTAACCTTTGACAATCAGACTGTTGGGGCTGGGGTTGTGATGTAGTGGGTAAAGCCACCACCTGCAACACCAGCATCCCATTTGGGTGCCAGTTTGACCCCTGGCTGCTCCACTTCCAACTCAGCTCCCTGGTAATGCTCCTGGGGGAGCAGCAGAAGATGGCCCAAGTGCTTGGGATCCTGCACCCACATCAAAGACCAGGATGAAGTTCTGGACTCCTGACTTTGGATTAGCCCAGTTCCAGCCATTGGTGACCATTTGGGGAGTGAACCAGCAGATGGAACACACCTCCCTCCCTCCCTCCCCCCCTCCCTCTCTCTCTCTCTCTCTCTCTGTGTGTGTGTGTGTGTGTGTGTCTCCCTCTCTGTAACTCTTTCAAATAAATAAACCTTTTAAAAACAGAAGAAAATCAAACTGTTAAAATCCATTATAATATGAGTCCATGTTGCCGAAAGAAATAACTAAGCTATGCAAGCCTTTCTGTTTTGTTTTTAGTGAGTGGTGCAGGATGTAGCAACAGAAGGGCAGTGCGTTTTGCTTACCCATCTAAAGGGCTCCAGGGAAACTCCTACTGCTACAGAAAGGTGGGAAAGAGAAAAGCATGGGTCAGTGTTTGGTGCGGTGGTCAGGAAGCACCTGTGGCACTTGCATCTCATAGCACAGTGCCCACTGAGTCCCCGCTCCTCTGCTGATGATCCCGCTTCCTGCTTATGTGCACCTGGGAGGCAGCAGGGGAGACGCAAGTAGTTAGGTTCTGCCATCCATGTGGGCGAGCTGCACTGAGTTCCGACTCCACAGCCGCAACCTGGCCCAGCTCTGACTGAACCAGTGGCTGGAAGGTCTCTCTCTTTCTGACTCTGTTTCTCTCTCTGTCTCTCTTTCAAATAAAAATAAATTTAAAAAGCAAAACAGAGATAAGCATTATAAAGTTATTTAACCAAAGTTTCATATGACCTAGAAACCTTCACAAATGATGATTCAAAGGCCCAGGGAACACTGTCTGCTTTTATGCGTAGGTTGGTGACAAATAGACAGCAACTCAGAAATGTGATTGAACAAAAGGGCCTGATCCAACAGTAATTAGACTGAGGGGGAATGGAGCAAGGTCTGTCTGTCCAGAGTCTTCCTGGCTTCTCAGAGTGACATACAACGGGACACCAGCCACATGAGAATCTTCAAGGGAGAAAGGAAAAGTAAGGAGAGTGACCTTTCTAGACTTCACGACTTGTTTTGGGGAAGAGGAATTCCTCTGGAGAAGAGGAATTGTTGAGCAATCAACGCACAAGGCACAGTCACGGATACAAAAGCAGAGGTTTATATTACCAGCTGGCTGGGACCCCCTACCCACACTGCCGTTCAGCAGTGTACAGGCAAAAGGCACCCTTCCATGTACAAGAGGAGGTTTTATAGCGTCACGTAAACAAGTATGCACGTTACCTTATACGTAGGTTACCTTCTTATTCTCTACTTGGCAAGGTATTAGGACCTAGTGTGTTATTGGTTCATTTAAACGTAAAGGCTATATGTTATGTGGCGGGAAGGCCACACAAACGAGATGGCTCGGGGAGGAACTGGAGGGAAGCATTGGGCCATAAATTCCAGGGGAGCTGGTGGGGAGCAGAAGGTCACAAATTCCAGGAGAACTTACTTTATTTGTTCTCAAGGACCGGGCCTGCCTCCTTCCTGGTCCAGGATGAGTCCAGTTATGGTGTTACAGCAGGCAGGCAAGCCAGCCAGAGTACAGAAGCTAACCCAGCATATAGCAAGCTAGGGGCTCCAACTCCCACAGAATCACCTAGGGAGAAAGAAGTGCAGGAGACTGGAGGGCAAAGATTTTGCTTCTGAGTGCCTTCTGGTCTTTTCAGCTAAAAACAATCAGCACACCAAGTCCCTTGCTTTGGGTTATTGTGTTCTGAACCCCTGTACTTCCACCAGGGGATTCATATATACTTTTTAGGAAGATAAAGTTTTACTCAATGTATGTAGGGATTTGAGATATATATTATTATATAATTAGCTATAATAAATTAATCCATCTAATTTAATTATAAAAATTAAGTAAAATGCTGACAGAATCAGCTAAATATTATACTGTATGCATACCTACTTTAAAGTGGAAGATAAAGGAGTTGGTGTGAACAGATCCAGAAGTGAGACAGATTGGGCTAGGATTCATGATGGTACTTTCTTCTGAAGTAGGGAAGTTCTTTTAAGATTTTATTTATTGATTGAGAGGCTGAGTTATAGACACAGAGAGACACAGAGAGAGAGAGAGAGAGAGAGATTTTCTATCTGCTGGTTCACTCCCCAAATGGCCACAATAGCCAGAGCTGGGCCTATCCAAAGCCAGAAACTTCTTCCAGGTCCCCCACGCAGAGGCAGGAGCCCAAGCGTTTGGTCCATCTTCCACTGCTTTCCCAGGCCATAAGCAGAGAGCTGGATCAGAAGAGCAGCAGCTGGGACATGAACCGGTGGCCATATGGGATGCCCATGCCTCAGGCGGAGGTGTAACCCACTAGGCCACAGCGCTGGCCCAGGAAGTTCTTTTGACTTAGGCCCAACCATATAAGAGTGGCAGGGGTTTCAGTTTTCATACTGGACCCTGATTATTAGTAACGGCAATGTGAGCCAGTGCGTTTTGAAGGATCCTGTGTTCTGTCTGGATTTAACACAACAGGCCCCATGCACAGGTGGTACAGTGGCAGCACATTTGCTCTCTGCAGCAGGCCTCGTATCTGTGAGTTCTGCATCCATGGATTTAACCCACCGCAGATGGGAAATAGTTGGAAAAAATAAACTTGAATCTGTCCTGAACATATAGAAACTTTTTTTGTCATTATTCCCTAAACTCTACAGAATAACACTGATTTACATAGCTTTTACTTCCTATTAGGTATTATAAAGAATCTGAGATGATTTAAAATACACAGGAGCAATGTGTATCAGTTATATGCAAATACTACACCACTTAATTAGAGGGACTTGAGCATCTGCAGTTCTGGTATCCATGAGGAGTCCTGGTCCCGCTCCCTGGCAGATACCAAGCGACAAGTGCATTTCTATTCCAGGTAGCAAATGAGAGGTCTACTTTACCTGTAAAAGTTACAAACATCGACTTCATTTGTTAAAATCACAAAAATGAAGCACTCATTAATAATTCAGTTACTCAATGTAATAGCTCTTAGATTATTTGATGAGCACATCACATAAAGGTCACATTCTAGCTAGCTCAAGTAAAGTCTCAGACAATGTACAACAGGAACCACAGGGCATGAGAGAGGAATGAACTTTCAGTTATTTTTTAAAATTAATTTGAGAGGGGGAGGGAGAGAATGAGCACTTCTCTCTGCTGGTTCACTCCCTCAAATGCAGGACCCAGGAACCCAATCCAGGTCTCCCATGCGGGCAGCAGAGACCCAACCACCTGGGCCATCCCTGCTGCTTTCCAGGGTAACTTTAGCAGGAAGCTGGAACTGGGAGTGGAGCTGGGACTTGAACCCAGACACTACATTTCAGAATGTGGTCGCATCAATCAGTGCCAATGTCAACCCCAAACTTCAAGTGATTCTAACCCTCAAGCTTCATATATTCCAGCTGAGATACCAGCTGTTACAAAGCAAAGAGAAGCCATTCACTCTGCTTATCTGAATTCCTGAGCCATGGAAATTGTGAGCAATAATAACTGATTATCATCACAAAAACTTGGAACCATTTGTAACTGCATAATGAACTTGAAATTATTAACACTGGAAAAAGAGAACATCCCTCACTGAAAATAGATAAATGAGAATTCTAACTGAATTCATTTCCCCTAGAGACTAAATCTCTCTGGGACATTTATTATCAACTTGCTAACTCTACAAAGCTGAAAACCAGCCCTGGGTTGTGTTGGTCTCTATCCAGCTTGAGCTGACTCATCCACTACCACACTGTAACTACAATAGTTTCCTTACAAATAGAGGATGAAACTGAACCCACATGTTAAATTTATAGCTTGATTTCAAATAAAGAATTCCTTTGATTAAGTGGTATTTGCATGGACTCATGATTCTTTTCTGAAATCCCTTCCTCAGATGTGTTGTATGTGAGAGTGAGAGAGAGAGAGAGAGAGAGAGACACTAATTACTTGAAAAGGGGGCCAAAGCAGATAAATGTAGGAAGTTGCCAATTGCAAATCAATCAGAAATAAAAACTGGAGAGGTCTTTTGGACTGCTGATTCAGACACTGGCTAAGATTCCCACAGTACAGTACTGGGGTAAACACTCTACTTCAGCTTCCTGCTACTGCAGATCCAGGGAGCAACAGTAATGGCTCAAGCAATTGGGTTTTTGCCACCCACAGGGAGACTTGAACTGAGTTCCTGCCTCCTGGCTCCAGCTCTGACCCAGGCCAGCCTGGGTGTTGTGGTCACTTGGGGGACAAATTAGCAGATAAGAGCTCTCTCTCTCTCTCTCTCTCTCATTCTCACTCTCACTCTTTCTCTCTGTCAATTTGCCTCACAAATACATTTTAACAGTTTTGAAAAAAGACTCATCATCTTTGAAATGTTTACACAACAAAACAATAAATACTATTTACTTTAAATAGATCCATCTACTTACTACAAAAAAGATGAGTCCATAGCACCGAGTCATCCAATATTACTTATGACCATCAGGAAAAGTTATCTTTCAAAAAGTACTTTATATCCTTTTCGAAACTGTGAGGATATGAGGCAGTCAAAAAACAGCTCAGAGTTACTGAGAAATACTCCAGACTTTGGACCTCCACTGCACAGTTCCAGAATCTCAATGATCTGTTCACCCAGGGGGGGATCAGGCCCAGGGAATACTGAGTCAGAATATTCAGGGCCACACAGGACTTGTGTGACGCCAAAAGCCACTCTGAACTTTTACAATTAGAAAATTCTCTTTTCACTGAGAATTCTATGGGTAAAACGCAGTTAAGAATTTTTAAGGCAATCAAGGTTCAGAAAGGTGTGTCTGAAAGCATATTCTTATCCCCTGCTCATGCGGCCACCTCCCACACTCATGCCAGGCAATATCGGAAAAGGTACCAATGCCTACCAACCTCTTTCAGTATGTTAATTCGCTGCTTCTATTTCTCTGACCATATACTCAGATCCCTAATTTGTTGCAGCATGACTGTATTTCAAGCAATACCAATTGCCCTCTTTTCCCCTCGCAGGAACACAGGGTCCGTTGTCCCTACGTGGTGGGCCAGTCAGGTTGACATTCATGGAAGCATCCAGGTTTCTTTAGCATTTCTCGGTTGCCAGTCCCACGGCATTTCTTTCAATCCCAACAAAGGCACTGAAGTCCCAAAAGCCCTTCCACGTGAAACACCGCTTCACCCATCAAGCAAAGGGGAGGAGGGCTTTGAAAGAAAAACATGAATTTCCTCATTGGGAGACAGACAAAATTGGAGGCTCTGGGATCTGCCACCCTCTCCCTCAAGGTTGGCACTGGGGTAAAGACACAGAGGGATGAGCGCAAAGGTGACAAGAGCCCCCTCCAACCCAATTCTCTCTTTTCCCACCTGTTCTCCTTGGTCACCCACAATGCCTTCAGAATTTTCTTAGGAAGCCTCCTCTGGAGAGAATGGCACTCTTCTGCAAGCTCAGCAATCCTGCAAAATCTCTGTCCTCCATGAAGAAGGCCTCCCCAGAACTCCTGGCACGCTAAGAGGGACTGACAGCAGCTGTGCGTGCACCGCCAGCAGGAGCGCCGGCCACGTGTGGCCCGGGAGTGAGGCCAGCGTGTGCGCTCCCTCTGCTACTCTCACAACTGATGCAGGGCGCGCCGCTGGGGCTGCCACCAGAGCACGTAGCTCTCTCTCCCTCCACGGCTCCACATTTCTTTTCTCCTTCCTTCTTATTTCTAGACATCCCGATGTTATCCTTGCAGCCTGATCTCCACAGCCTCTCCCTGTGCTCCATTTTTTTTTTTTTCTGAGAATCATTCAACTCCCTATTCTTGCCTGTTGGCCACAGTTGATTGGCCAGAGGCACAGCTGACTCAAGTGAGATCAAGGAGGGACTTGGGGTCTTGGGACCAAGAAGGAAAAAGACAGAATCTATAATAAACATTATAAATCTATAAATAAATAGTATCTCTAGATTCTACAGATATAGAATAATCTAGATGTATAAAATCAGAAGCTGTAAACTGTAAAGGGTTTGCAACTGTTGGTAGCCATGTTTCCAATTATCCTTGCTTGGACTTGATTTGGTTTCCTCATTTGCCACCAAAAGGGCACAAATAAATATGCTCCTCATGCCAGCATCTTAGGACAGCTTCAGTAAACACCACCCAGGTCATGTTTTCCTTCAAGGCCACATAACAATAACTCACTATAAAGCAGACTGCAACTTCTCCCCTCCTGTCACATGGTCGTTTGCGCTGCAACAGGCTTATACGAACACTTTCGCTTTTGGTTAGTTAACACGTGTTACTGCCAACGAATCCTTCTGCCTAGATGTATTAGTATTAGTTTCACCTGTTTCACTGCCTGGCTTCTACAGATCATGCAGCATAGAAAACACCACCCTGAAAGTGAAGGAAATCGCTGTCTTTTGAAGAAAACTCAGTGACTTGCGGTAAACATGTCCCATTGAGGATCTTTTAAATAACATTGATTCCTTTTGTGGACCTTCCTGCCTTAATTTCCCAAGAGCTTGCATTGTAGACCTTAGTTCCATGAGCAAACAACAGAGCTGCCTCTGGACTTAGAAGTTTCAGACAAGCAGGCTCCCAGATCAAAGACACAGAAGAGGAGTTCCAGAGACTACAGCTCATCTCTCAGAGCGTCGGAAGCACAGCACTGCAAGACCGCATGCTCTGTGCCTCTACTCGAAAATTCATCTCCTGCTACGGGCCTTTAACCTACTTGGGATGAACACCTACACACACTCCCAGCAGGGCACCTCCGCAAACTCAGCCACAAAGGACCTCCCAGTTCCAAGCAGTCTTCTCCAACAGCAGCTAAATCAAGTCCCTTCATTCCTTGGGTAGTTTGATCCTGCCAATCTAAACGTAACCAATTAGACCAGAAACGTGTGCTGGACACAGACAGTCATCAACAGCAGTATTTCAGACGCCTCTAGAGACGCTTACAATCAAGCCTTAGGGGAACCAGCCCAGAACCACTGAACCAAATTCCTGGCAGGGAAAGCGTGCTCTGTAGTTTAAAACACTCACCAGGTTTGGCGTCGTTTCCAGAGTGGCCAACAGCCTGGGGAGCAACATGTCCAAGTTGTACTGTGAATACTGCAATCCGTACCTCGCCTGTGACTCTCCGTCTGTGAGAAAGGCACACGGCAGTGGTAGGAAACACAAAGAGAACGTGAAAGACTCCCATCAGAAATGGGGGGAGGAGCAGGCTCAGAGCCTGACTGACAACAGCTGCGTTTCAACCAGGACCGATGCCTCAGACTCCGTTCTTGCTCTTCCTCCTGCAGGGCGATGGTCCCATGTCCCCCCGAGTCTCCCGGGTCCTCCTCCGCCCTGGATATGAAGCCAGCTCCCCATATGGGAGTGCCTAGTTGACGCCCTCCTCCTGCTGGGATGATGCCAGTGGGATCTGCTCCTGGAATGAGGCCACCCTTGGGAGGCCACATACCACTGATGCCAGGGCCCCCTGACGAGACCTCCCACCCGTTCCATGAAGGGGCCCACTGGGCCAGGAATGACCCTGCCAGACAGATAGGGAGAGAGGGGAGGCCTCTTCACAGTCAGTCTATGTCACCTGTTCTGCTTTACCGGGAGGTCATGGAGCTGTGACTCTGGTGTTTTCTTACAGCATGACAAGGAAGAGTTGCTCCCCCTTCCCATCAAGGAGGGAGTAGCTTTGGAGGGAAGAAGTGGAAATAAAACCGTCAACTCTTTTAGTTAAAAAAATAAATAAAATACTCACCAGGTGGTTCTGAGCATTAACAGTTTGGCAACCTCTGGCCCATAATCAGAAGAGGAGGGGACCCTGGCCGGCACCGAGGCTCACTAGATTAATCCTCCACCTTGCGGCGCCAGCACACTGGGTTTTAGTCCCAGTCGGGGCGCTAGATTCTGTCCTGGTTGCCCCTCTTCCAGGCCAGCTCTCTGCTGTGGCCCAGGAGTGCAGTGGAGGATGGCCCAAGTGCTTGGGCCCTGCACCCCATGGGAGACCAGGATAAGCACCTAGCACCTGGCTCCTGCCATCAGATGAGCGCGGTGCGCCGGCCGCAGCGCACTGTCCGTGGCAGCCATTGGAGGGTGAACCAACGGCAACGGAAGACCTTTCTCTCTGTCTCTCTCTTTCACTATCCACTCTGCCTGTCAAAAAATAAAAATAAAAAAGAAGAGGAGGGGACCCACATGTGAGGGGGCCGGTGCCACTTCTTCCTCACAGGTCTGGGAGGAGTAGATGCAGTCGGGGCCTCTCCTGGGGTGTTTGAAGGCAGCCACAGAGAGACCCACCTGAGGGCTGAAACACACGAGCAGCCATGGGAAGCAGCAGCTAGAGTCACTACAGGAATCGGAGGCGGATCGCGGGCGGGATCGCGGGCCTCTGAACAGAACAGGAAGTGGTGGGTGGAGCCACTGATGGAAGAGGCTGCCTGGCCCCAAAGGCGATGGAGTTCTGGGTCCACGGGGATGGATGTGCAGGGGCTGGGATGATTTTTCTGCTTAACTTCCTGTATTTCCCCTAATAAAGCCTCTGGAAAAGCCCTAAAAACGCCTAATTCACTCAATATTCTCTTCCCTTAAAAAAAAAAAAAAGATTTATTTGAAAGGCAAAGTAGCTGAGAGAGGGGGAGGCCATGATGGTCTGGGCAGGCCAGGTGAAGCCAGGAGCCAGGAACTCCATCCGGGTCTCCCAAGTCGGTGGTGGGGTCCCAAGCACTGGGCCACCTTCCACTGCTCTTCTAGGCTCATTAGCAGGGAGCTGGAGCAGAGGACTTGAACTGAGGCTCACGTGGGATTTTGGTGTCGCAGGCGGCTTAACGCCGCCCCGATAGTCTTCTTTCCTTAAAAAGACAAGGCAAACACGATTGCTAGAGGAATGAGCCCTTTCAAGAGCTTCTGAGGCATGATTTCCACCAGCACATCTCTGGCCATCACGGCAGTTTGCAGTCGTCTATGCCTCTTCATGATGAACTTCATACAACTACCCCTTTTCACAGAACTTTCCACATTTACAACTTCTGTTTAAATGCTGTGCAGCCTTAGTCATAATTCGCTTTTTTTTAAGTTTTTTTTTTTTTTTTGAAAGGCAGAGTTACAGAGAGGCAGAAGCAGAGACAGAGAGAGAGAGGTCTTCCATCTGCTGGTTCACTCCTCAGATGACTGCAATGGCCAGAGCTGGGCCGATCCGAAACCAGGAAACAGGAGCTTTTTCTGGGTCTCCCATGCTGTTTCCCCAGGCCATAGCAGAGAGCTAGATAGGAAGTGGAGCAGCCGGGACTCGAACCAGCACTCATATGAGATGCCAGCACTGCAAGTGGCGGCTTTACCTGCTACGCCACAGCACTGGCACCAACATATTATCTTTTTTTTTTTTTGGACAGGTAGAGATATAGATAGTGAGAGAGACAGAGAGAAAAGTCTTCCTTCCATTGGTTCACCCCCAGATGGCCGCCATGGCCGGCACTACACCGATCTGAAGCCAGGAGCCAGGTGCTTCTCCTGGTCTCCCATGGGGTGCAGGGCCCAAGCACTTGGGCCATCCTCCACTGCCTTCCCGGGCCACAGCAGAGAGCTGGACTGGAAGAGGGGCAACCGGGACTAGAACCTGGTGCCCATATGGGCCATGACGCAGGCCCAACATAATTATCTTTAATGGCACAGCTAAATCTCCCAGTCATTTACTGTCTGCTCAGATTCTGTGACTTACATTATTTTTTTGTGTGTTACTCTGATTGTTTGAGGAACATTTAGGGGCCTCAATCATCAGTCCAGCAGGAGCAATGATTCCATTCGGGTTTCTCAGATTACTGACCCGCATCATTTCCTAAGAAATCAAGAGCTGAGCCTTAATGACTTTCCAGTTAGGTCTCAGTCGCGTTTATTTAAAACACTATGCACCAGAGGCGTATCTAGAGCTGTTCTTCAGGTCACACTGAGAGATCTCCTGCAGGAAAGAATACCCTTCACTGGCCAGGGCATTAACCTACTGTGCCACAGCGCAGGCCCCTGGCGCAGTCCCTTGACAGCAGTGAAGTGGCCAAGGTAGGTAGCAACTCACAAGGGCTCTCGGGAGTGGCAGCAGGTCCTGATGGTTGACAGCCCACCTCCTGCAGTGCCTAGGCTTACAGCTTGACAGTCAAAGTGGCAACAGTGTAAGATTTAAGAAAATGTATGCTTTAAGAAAATTTCACAAGCAAAAACTTGAATTTAATTAACAAGTTGTATTTCAACCATAATCAGTTCCAACCAACCGGAGACAATGTTGTTTTAAACTTTGTTTATCTGTTTGTTTGAAAGGCAGAGTGACAGAGAGAGGGAGAGGGATCTTCCATCTGCTGGTTCACTCCCCAAATGCCCCCTGAAACTGAGGCTGTACCACATCAAAACCAGGAGCCGGGAGTTCCATCCAGATCCCCATGTGGGTGGCAGGGATCCAAGCACTTGGGCCACCTTCTGCTGCCTTCCTGGGTGCATTGGCAGGGCGCTGGATTGCAAGCAGAGCTACAACTCCAGCTCAGGCACTCCCACCGGGGAAGCAGGAGTCCCAAGCAGTGGCTTAACGTGCTGCACCAAATGCTAGTCCCACCACCATTGCAAATAATTTTAATTTTCAAAATAGCTATTTTTATGGATCACTAAATGAATATTCACATTTATGTATCTTAATGTTGCAAGCTGGAAAGAATGTAATCACACACACACACACACACACACACACACACACACGGGTAATTTTAATTTCTAATGCAACAATCACAAGTTGCCATACAATGCAGAGCTTAATTTCTTCAATGAAGATCAATTTTTCTCCCTCTTTCTAAAATTGTGTCCTTTCTATTTTATATCATTCTACCTCACAAAAAAAGAGAGAATTAAAAATACTACAAAACACGAGCACTGTGATATTCCTGTCATAAATAGGGAAAAGCCATCTTACCTGGCAAGAGTTAAAAGTCCTCCAAAATATCACAGCATCTCATATGGGGGAAGAGTTGCACTAAATATAGAACGTTTGGAATGCATGCAAAGCCAAAATGGTGAATAAGAAAAAGGAGCTAACAAGCTGTAAACCAGGTGTCAGCCTCCCCAGCTAGAAAGATCCTGGGACTGCTGAAGCCCTGCGACTGCTTTCTCAGTCATTTGAGGACATCCAGACCTCAGAATAATTTTCTTTTTGTTTTATTTTAAAGATTTAATTTATTTGTTTGAAAGGCAGAGTTACGGAGAACAAGAGACAGAGAGAGAGATCTCGCATCCACTGGTTTACTGCCCAGATGGCCTCAATTGGGTGGGACTGGGCTAGGCCGAAGCCAGGAGCCAGGAACTTCTTCCAGGTCTCCCACGTGGGTGCAGGGGCACAAGCCCTTGGGCCATCTGCTACTGCTTCCCCAGGTGCATTAGCAGAGAGTTGGATCAGAAGTGGAGCAGGAGGACTCGAACCAGCGCCCATATGGGATGCCTGCACTGCAGGTGGAGGTTTAACCTGCTACGCCACAACCCCAGCCCTGACAGTTTTCTCTGTCTGAAAGAATTTCTGATGATCATCAGACAATCGTGGCAAACACCAACAAATTCCTAGCACAAACTTTCTGTGTATGACGGAATAAATATGATTTCTAAGGCTGCCCATATTCCTTAGTCCTTGGTTAGCAATCCCAACAATTTCTTGATACAATACCTTCTCCCCAACCCTCCCCTTTTAAAAATATTGTATTTATTTGATAGGCAGAGTCAGAGAGAGAGAGAGAGAGCGTGCTTCCATCTGCTGTTTCACTCCAAAAATGGCCATAATAGCTGGGGCTGGGCCAGAGCCAAGCCAGGAGCCAGAACTCCATCTGAGTCGCGCACATGGGTGCAGGGGCCCAAGCACTTGGGCCATCTTCCGCTACTTTCCCAGGTGCTTTAGCAAGGAGCGTATCTGAATTGGAGTATCCAGGATTCAAATCAGCACTCCCATAGATTCTGGCGTTGCAAGCAGTGGCTTAACCCACTGTGCTGCAATGCTGTCCCACTTTCTTTTCCTTTAAGATTATACTTTAATGGGGGCCCAGTTCTTTGGCAGAGGATAAAACCACTGCCCGCAGTGCCGGCATCAACTACTGCTCCACTTCCAATCGAGCTCTCTGCTAATGCACCTGGGAATGCAGGGGAACATGGCCCAGGTACTTGGACCCCTACACCCATGTGGGAGACCCAGAAGAAGAGCCTGGCTCCTGGCTTTGGCCGGTGCCGGCCATTTGGGGAGTGAACCAGTGGATGGAAGACCTCTCTCTCTCTTTGCCTCTCCCTCTTTCTCCATAACTCTGTGTTTCAGGAAAAAAAAAAAAAAAGGATAAATTTACAGGAGGAGTGCATTCTAATTTTGCCTCTAAACGTAACTCAGAAATCTTAAATACTCAAAGGTAGCCTCCAGAGACATAACGTCTGACTCCTATTGGGAGACAGTTCTCCACTCACCTCTTGGATTTTTGCTTGTCTTCTGAGGCAAAAGCATGAATTGCCTTTTGCTTCAGTCTACCTTTCTCTGCATGTCTGCGCAGTGAACAGCCTCGGAGCCCAGAGATCCACCTGTCCCTGGAGCTGAAAGCGGCTGCTGCCTGCGGGAATAACAAAGCTCATCTCTGTACCTGCTGAGAAGGTCAGGTGGGCTTGTCTACAGGCTGTTGTAGAAGACACTTTATGAATATTTCATAAACCACAGTTTGAATCTATGTCACCTCACAGTCAGGGGAAGCCCGTTAAGAAGCATGGATCGATGAAGACTGGACTTTACACTTCTGTTTAAATTTGGAAATTTTGCCAGTTGGGCAATTTCACTCCATTTTGCAAACAGACTCTGGTTTGTGTTCTTGTGGACACCAAGCCTTCCCTTACGTCTCGTTCAATTGCTACAGTGAATGGTATCAGCTGAAATTTGGGGTTTTAAGGAAGGGCCTGAGTTTGCCTACAGTTGGAGCAAAGCATCATGGGAGAGGCTATGGTGGAAGAGAAGACAGAAGCCAGAGAAAGCAGCTGTGCAGACCAGGATGGCCTTGTAGTAGAATAAGTGCCTTGGAGATGGCGAAGAGAACCTGCCCCATATAAGACTGTATGAAAATAACCCTGGGAGATAGAATTCAGAGGAACCATTCTGCAACAGCAATGCTAACCTCAACCAAATTCATTGCTATACTAAAAATTGGGTTTATATAATAAACTATGGCTCACTATACCAGTCTGCCTCCATAAAGGTATCAGGTTGACCCACCCATCAAATACATGTTTTTGAGCCTACACCCTGTGCCCAGGCACTGAGCTCAGATCCAGAGGGAGAACAGTGAGCAAGACCTGCTTTTAACTTTCAGAAGGACCACACACCTCACCAGCAATGGCAACTTGGTTTTATCGGGGTATGCTAGCAAAAATATCAATAACTGGAACTTTTTAAAAATTTTTTGAGAGGTAGAGAGAAAGAATGAGAGAGCTCCTCTCCAGTGATTCAGCTCCCAAATGCCCACAATTGAGGGCAAATAACTCATTCTCCATCTCCCACGTGAGTGGCTGGTACCTAATCATCTGAGCCTTCACTGCTGCCTCCCAAGGTCTGCATTAGCAGGAAGCTGGAGGCAGGAGCTGGAGCCAGGGATCAAACCCAAGCATCCTCAGGCGGGAGGCAAGTGTCTTAACCTCAAGGCTAAGTACCAACTCCCAAGGATATAATTTTTTGAGAAGATGAGTTAAGAAATAATACTAGGTTATTTATAGAAAATATAATAAGAAGAAAAATGATCTGAATGATGTAATCCCAGAGCAGACAGAATATGTAACCAAACATACACCCATAAATATTATAAAACATAAATGAAGCAGCAACAAGAGCCCAGGGCAGAGATTTAAGGTTACAGGGACAAGAGGATAAAATAAAATATAACCAGGGTACAGATGAAATCAATATTGGAATCAACACAAATAAGAGACACTGATGAAAAGACAGAAATATTGAGAGCAGGATTAAGAAAACACAGAAAAATAAAATGAAAAGGATGAAATTCTTCAAAAGGAGACCACAGTAAAAATGTTGATAGGTCACTTTGGTTTTATTATCTTCAGAAATAGCCAACATGTATTAATAAGGACACAAAGAGGCTGGTGCCGTGGCTCAACAGGCTAATCCTCCGCCTTGCGGCGCTGGCACACGGGGTTCTAGTCCCGGTCGGGGCACCGGATTCTGTCCCGGTTGCCCCTCTTCCAGGCCAGCCCTCTGCTGTGGCCCGGGAGTGCAGTGGAGGATGGCCCAAGTGCTTGGGCCCTGCACCCCATGGGAGACCAGGAAAAGCACCTGGCACCTGGCTCCTGCCATCGGATGAGCACGGTGCGCCGGCCGCAGCGCGCCTACCGTGGCGGCCATTGGAGGGTGAACCAACGGCAAAGGAAGACCTTTCTCTCTGTCTCTCTCTCTCACTGTCCACTCTGCCTGTCAAAAATAAAAAATAAATAAATAAAAAAATAAGGACACAAAGATACCTATGTTGTTCTGCATATCAAATAAAATGGGCTTTTTAAAAGGGAACTCTCGGGGACCAGCGCTATGGCACGGCGGGCTAAGCCTGCAGTGCCAGCATCCCATATGGGTACTGATTCGAGTACTGTTGCTCCACTTCTGATCCAGTTCTCTGCTAATGTGCCTGGGAAAGGAGCGGAAGCAAGTCCTTGGGCCCCTGCACCCACATGGGAGACTTGGTTGAAGCTTCTGTCTCCCAGCTTCAGCCTGGCCATTGTGGCCATTTGAGAAGTGAACCACCAGATGGAAGATTCATATTCTCTCCCCCCCCCCATTTCTGTAACTCTGCCTCTTAAATAAATACATACATCTTTGAAAAAGAAATAAAAGGGAATTTGTTCTTCATTTTCCTGATGTTCCCAAAGTCCCAGGATAAAACAAGAGGCAGGCAGACAGCACTGCACATTCCAGCGTGATGCATGAAATGGCCTGTGAAGGATTCACAGCCAGCAGCCAATTGACAACATCCACTTCAAGAGTGTAAGAAGGGTGAAACTGGGGCCGGCGCCGTGGCTCACTTGGTTAATACTCTGCCTGTGGTACCGGCATCCCATATGGGCGCCGGGTTCTAGTCCTGGTTGCTCTTCTTCCAGTCCAGTTCTCTGCTGTGTCCCAGAAGGGCAGTAGAAGATGGCCCAAATGCTTGGGCCCCTGCACCCTCATGGGAGACCGGGAAGAAGCACCTGGCTCCTGTTTTCAGATCAGCGCAGTGCTGGCCGTAGCGGCCATTTGGGGAGTGAACCAATGGAAAGAAGACTTTCCTCTCTGTCTCTCTCTCTCTCTCACTGCCTATAACTCTACCTGTCAAATAAATAAATAAATAAATGAATAAGTAAATAAATAAGAAGGGTGAAGTTTAGAGACCTAAAGAGAACTTTGGTGGAACAGTTTAACCCGAGATCCATGGATATTGTAGGGAATAACAGTAATGCCAGGCTCATGGCTGAAAAAGCCTAAAATCAAAACTACGTGCTTGGCTAGCTCCTCTGGTAGAAGGAGGAAAGGTGGTTGCTCTGAGCACAGTCTGCATCTGTGATTTGTTGGGACTAAGTTTGAGATGTTGACCATGCACAAGATAAAGTCATCCTGCAGCTGGTTTTAAAGTGGGTTCAGCCAAAGAGAACTGGACACCCAAAAGAGCTATAATCAGCCACCCAAAGAGGTACTGCCCACCTTGGGGAACTCCAGATGCAAGAGCTCCAGCAACGGGAGGTCCCCCAAGAACCTTCAATACATCCCCTGATAAAGAACCAGCTTTAAACAATGGCCTGGGCTGGAGCTGGGGCTGGAGCTGTGGTGTGGAGGGTAAAGCCGCCTCCTGCAGTGCAGGCATCCCATATGAGTGCCGGTTTGGGTCCTGGCAGCTCCACTTCCAATCCAGTTCTCTGCTATGGCCTGGGAAAGCAGTGGTAGATGACCCAAGTCCTAGAGCCCACTGTACCCACATGGGAGACCCAGAGGAAGCTCCTGGCTCCTGGCTTCAGCCCGGTCCAGTCCTGGTTGTTCCAGCCATTTGGGGAATGACCCAACAGAAGGAAGATCTCTCTCTCTCTCTCTCTCTCTCTCCCTCATCTTCTCCCTCTCCCTCTCTCTCTCCCTCCCTCCCTCCTCTCTCTCTCTCTAATTCTGCCTTTAAAAAAAAAAAAAAACCTCTCAGAGAATAGATTATCAGAGTATCAGTGAAGTAAGACTTTCCCCAACCTCTTCCTTCTACTTCATCCTCTTACCAAAATCTGTAGGATTCAGAGGTAGCCAAGGAATATTGAAATGGGAATGAGGAGAGCACATGATAGAAAAAGGGAGAGGCTGGCCACCTTCCTCCCCAGCTAAAGGCTGTAACTGAGGAAACTGTATGGAATTCAGATGCAGCAAGTTGAGCTGCTGCCTGCGACACCGGCATCCCATAATGAGCATGAGTTGGAGCCCTGGCTGCCTGCTCCACTTCCAATCCGGCTCCCTGCTAATGTGCCTGGGAAAGCAGCAAAGGATGGCCCAAATATTTGGGCACCTGCCCTGGCCATTGTGGTCATTTGGGCAGTGAACCAGCAGATAGAACACCTCTCTATCTCCTCCTCCCCACCTCCACCTTTCAAATAAATAAATCAATGTGGGTTTTTTTTTTTGTTCATTTAAGAATGTTGGGTGTTGGCCAGTGCCACGGCTCAATAGGCTAATCCTCTGCCTGTGGCGCCAGCACCCCGGGTTCTAGTCCCCGTTGGGGCGCTGGATTCTGTCCCGGTTGCTCCTCTTCCAGGCCAGCTCTCTGCTGTGGCCCGGGAGTGCAGTGGAGGATGGCCCAAGCACTTGGGCCCTGCACCCGCATAGGAAACCACGAGAAGCACCTGGCTCCTGGCTTCGGACCTGCGCGGCGCGCTGGCCGCAGAGCGCTGGCCGTGGCGGCCATTGGAGGGTGAACCAACGGCAATGGAAGACCTTTCTCTCTGTCTCTTTCACTCTCACTGTCCACTCTGCCTAAAATAAAATAAAATAATAAAAAAAGAATGCTGGATGTTAAACAGCTTGGAAAACTTTGCTATTGAAATTGAAGCATTCTTGAGATCTGACATGATGGAGGGCCCTGCAGGAGCCATGGTACTCAGTACTTTATCAAAGGGGCTGGTGGGTTTGAGTGTGTTACTGGGAAAAGAACAGAATTGTTTTCTGCTGCATCCTATGGAGTCTTGTCCTTTCCAAATCACAGCTACTATGCCATGAAGTTTGCATTTCAGGAAACGGTCCAAAAGGAGGAGGTGAGTGCAAGGGTCGTTTGATGAGATGCAGTCTGTGAGATGGTAGGTCAGTGGAAGACGATGCCTTACTGAATGATAAGAAAGATCAAAGGACTTTCAGAAAAACCAAATGTCTGATACTCAGTTTCAGCTGTAACAATCCCCCATTGCCACACAGATCTTCAAGCTTATGTTAAACACAGATCTGAGGTCACAGATCCTTCAGAGAGTAAGACAAGTAGGCATTTTATGATGAAATAGATTGTCCTTGAGACTTTGTTTTTCTTTATTTGCACTGCAAAGAGTCAGACGGGGGTGAGGGGTGGTAGCTTTGGGATCCGCAAGGAGGGAAGGCCTACACTTCCGGGAATGGAAAGTTCCTACCTGTACTTCCAGGGAAGAAAAGTCCTTGTCAAGGTCCCTGCGGAGCCTAAAGGTCAACCAGTGAGGATCAGACCTGCCTCAACCTTTAACCCCCATGCCCCGAATCTATAAAAGGAGCCCTCCCAATGTCTGACGTGCGACTTCCCCAGCCCCTGTTCTGTTGCTCTGTTGGGACCTGGGAACCTCGCCCAGGAGCGGAATCCCAATAAAAGCCTGTGAATTAATCGATTCGTCTGTCTGGGAAGATTTGTTGTGCACCGGACACCTTACAAGGGGCAGAGTGGGGAGATGCAGAAACAGAAACAGACGGAGATCCCCCATCTTCTGGTTCACTCCCCAGATGTCTGCAACAACCAGAGCTGAAGCAGGCCAAAGCCAGCAGCCCAACTCTCAGTCTGGATCTTCCACACGGATAGCAGTGACCCAAGTACTTGAGCCATCACCAGGGCCTCCCAGGGTGAGCAAAGGCAGGAAGCAAATGACAGGAACAAAAAATTGTGGTTTTTACAGACTATGTAACCAAACATATACCAATAAATATTATAAAACATAAATGAAGCAGGAAAATACAAACAAAAGATTTCATTGTTTGATCTACATTTACATAGCCAAACATTTTCCTGCATCTTTCAAGTGTGATTTCTGACTCTTTATACCTGCAACATTCTCATAGCTATTGGTTCAAACTTGCTACAACTGGTTTTTTTTCTACAACTCTTAAGTTTAAAGATGAACATCTGCGGGTAGGCATTTGGCACAGCTGTTAAGCCACTGCTTTTAACACCTGTGTTGCATATGGGAGTAGCGGGTTCAAGTTGTGGCTCTACTTCCAATTCCAGCTCCCTGCTGATGCACACTCTGGGAGGTACAGATGACGGTCAAGTACTTGGGTCCCTGCCACATGGGAGACCCAGACTGAGTTCTGGGCTCCTTTGGCCTGATGCAAACCAGAATGTTGAAGGCTTCAGGACAGTGAATCTGCAGATAGAAGGGCTCTGCTCCCCTCTAATTAAGACTGATGACAACAGGAACCTTGGGGAATGGGTGAGCCCCTGTAAACTTGACCGAGAGGGAAAACCCTGCAAAGTGGTTGGCTGCAGTTGGTTAGTAGTTAAGGACCAAAGAATCTCAGCCACGAATGCCATTGAGGAATACTTCACATGCAAGAAATGAACAAATAAAAAATTGTCTCACACACAAAAATAACTGTGTGTCTCTGTCTCTCTGACTTTCAAATAAATGAAAGCAAATAAATAATAAAAATGGACATTTCTAACATTAGATGTCACTGCAGCCAATACCCAGGATACTGCCTCTAACCCTGATGCAAGGCCTTTTTAATATCATTCAATGAATGACTCAATGGAACTTCCATGCTTGAAATCACTTTTAATAAAAATTTTGGTAAAACAAAGCAAATACAGAAGCAAATCCAAAGAATATACTTTGCTAAAACTTTTCAACATTGTGTCATGGATAAAAATATTCAGTTGTTTTAATTGTCTTCTCTTTTTTAAAGACTTATTATTTATTTGAAAGGCAGAATTACAGAGAGGCAGAGGGAGTCACACAGAGAGAGACCTTCCATCCGCTGATTCACTCTCCAAATGACTGTAATGGCCTGGGGGCAGGGCCAGGCTGAAGCCAGGAGCTAGGAGTTTCTTCCAGGTCTTTCACATGGGTACAGGGCCCATGTGCTTGAGCCTTGCTCCCTTGCTGTCCCAGGTACAACAGCAGGGAGCTGGATCGGAAGTAGAGCAGCTGGGACTCAAACCAGTGCCGGAATGGGAAGCTGGAGTGCAAATGGCAGCTTTATCTGCTATGCGAAGTGCCGCCCCCTACTGTTTTCTTCATTCTTGTAACAGAAAAATGAATTCATGTGTATATGAGTACGTGAATTGCTTAAAAGTTCATTTTCAAAAGGAAATGCCAGGCTGTGCATATTTGTACTCAAAAGACAATATATTTGTGCTATATTAAAGTCATTGAAAATCACACATTCATTCATCTTGTAATACATACAATGTTTTTCAGTTCAGTTCTTCTATCAAACTCAACAAGAATTTCCAGTGCGTGCCCTGTGCTGTTCTGAGTATTAAGATGTGAAGGAAGGAAGGGAGCACCTGAAGAATAATGCACTTATCTCTTCCTGTTTCAACAGTGTTTAGGAGCCAGTGCTGTGGCATAACCAGTAAAGCCGCCACCCACAGTGCCAGCATCCCATATGGGCGCCAGTTCAAGTCCCGGCTGCTCCACTTCTGATACAGCTCTCTGCTGTGGCCTGGGAAAGCAGTAGATGGCCCAAGTCTTTGGGCCCCTGCACCCATGTGGGAGACCCGGAAGAGGCTCCTGGCTCCTGGCTTTGGATTGACGTGGCTCCAGCCGTTGCGGCCAGTTGGGAAGTGAATCAGTGGATGAAGGACCTCTCTCTCTCTCTCTCTCTCTGTTTCTCCATCTCTCGCTGTTTAACTCTCACTTTCAAATAAATAAATACTTCAAAAACAAAACAAAACAGTGTTTGAAGGGAACAGGCTGGGGAACTCTCTTCTGGTCCCCCATCCCCTGCCAATCTTCTCTCCAGCTGCCTCCTCCAAGGACATCAAGGGCACATGCTGCTTCCAGGACGAGCCAACACTGTTTTTGTGCTTATCTCCTAGTTGCTGACAACCGTGACCTCTCATCCACCAGAATTACCCCACCGACGTGGAGGCTGCCATCAACCCCTTGATCAATTTGCACCTGCAGGCCTCCTACTCTTACCTCTCTCTGGGCCTCTATTTCCATCCTGGTGATGTGGCCCTGGAGGTTATGGGTCTATGAAACACAAGGGTGCCAAGAATCTCTTGGAGATGCAAAACCAACTCAGCGAGCACGCCCACTTCCAGGCTGTGCAGAAGCCAACTCAAGATGAACAAGGCAAAACCCTAGCAGCCACGGAAGCTCGGAAGCTGCCTTGGCCCCGGAGATAAACCTGAATCAGGCCCTTTTGGATGTGTTTGCCTGGGGTTCTGCCCGCACAGACTCTCATCTCTGTGGCTTCTCAGAGAAGCAGTTTCTAGATGAGGAGGTGAAACTCATCAAGAAGCTGGGCGACCACCCAACCAACCTTTGCAGGCAGGACTGAGCGAGTTGGTCTTCCACCAGCTCACCCCCAAGCGCCACCAGGAGCCTCCAGAGCCCAGGGGCCTTTGGGAGGGCTCTCGGCACCTGCTGGTATCAAGAGCTTCAGCCTGAATCTGTCCCTCCAGCCATGAGACAGCTTTGTAACAGCCCTGGAGCCCCCTCCCAAGCCTGGGACCAAATGGAAATAAAGCTTCTGGCTGTACACACACACACACACATGCAGGAAGGAATCTCATGATGTGTGTGCACAGTGCACACACAAATCCACAATCAGAGCCTTGGCCCTGGAACAAAATCAGAAGCTTGAAACAGTGCAGTGTGCTAGGTTTTAGGATTTTAGGGTTCAGAGAAGGCGAAACCTAGAAAAGACTTTATATCAGGGGGTACAGAATGGAGGTGGGGTTAAGGACAGTGGGGGTTCAGACTACCCAGAGAGAAGACAGGGATTTGAAGCCAGACAAACCTGTAGACAAATTGCCTACAGTGTTGTCAGTTTTGGAAAGTCCCAAGTGCAGGGCTTTCCTGAGCAATAAACATTCCACTCCCCTCTGGATTCTCTGTCTGCACCCAGTTTCGTAGACTTTGGGGATTTAGGCCTCCATGGCCTAACAGATTCTAACACAGTGGCTTCTGTAGATTACTGTAGAGAGAATTGATTATAGGCAGAGGGATCATAGAGCTATCTGGAGAGTGCTCAATTGGAATTGAAGTTAATCATGCTTAAAAATAACAGATTTATTGCACACCCACTACCAGTCACTGAGCTAAGAGATTTATGATCCTCCTAGTGGTCCCGTGTGAGCTGTTGTTGCAGCTCAAGACACATGAGAAAACTCAGGCTGCTGGTCAAGGCATTGCCCAGGTTCTCAGATATGGGGGGGGGGGGGGGCCGGCAAGCCGTGAATTCAGCCTGAGTGGCTTGTGCACAGAGAGGATGGCTACTTATTCACAAGTAAAAACACACAGACCCTTATTCTATGACTTAGCAAATAGTACAATCTGCCTTTAAACACTTCTGTAAATATTTAAGTACCCTGGAGACGTCAATCCTGGTGTTGATCTTGGAATTAAAAGGCACTAGAATACCTGACTCACTTTGGCATAAGGACTGATCTGGGTTAAAGGCCATTGAGAGAACCAGAAGATGCAAGAAAAGCTGCTCACCCCCCATCCCCCACCAGCTGCCTAAACATAAACTACAAAAATCCCCACCTACATGTATATATTTATAAGGGACATTTCCATTGTAAAGATGTCTCCCTTCCAGGAAGAGAGCCACACCTGGAAACACTCATCGCCTGGCAGAAACTCTCACTGGCCTATGGCCACCCCGACTTACCTTCCTTTTCTCCCTCCTCTTCCCAGGACCTGCCCCTCCCCACATACTCCAGACCCCCTCTGCTTTGCATAGCCTCGGAGAGTACATAAGTTCAGTCTTCAGGCCATCTCCTGGAGCCATATTGTTCCCTCTTTCTTAAGATTTATTTATTTGAAAGGCAGAATGACGGAGAGAGAAGGAGAGACAGAGAGGGAGAGGTCTCCCATCTGCAGGATCACTCTTCAAATGGCCACAATGGCCAGGGTTGGGCCAGACCCAACCCAGGAGCCTGGAACTCCATCCAGGTCTCCCACATAGGTAGAAGGGGCCCAAGCACTCGAGGGCACTCTTCTATTGCCTCGTGGGGTGCATTAGTAGGGAGTGGAATAGGAAGTGGATCAACAAGGACTCAAACTGGTGCTCTGCTATGGAGCGTCACAAGCAGCAGCCTAACTCGCTGTGCCACAACGCTTGCCCTACAGTCAGATTTTTCTTTGAGAATTCCTCCCAACTCCATTCAGTGTTACCTCATTTAGCACGGATCGCAACATTCTAAAAGGAAATGCACTGATGCAAAATTGCACTCCTAGTGCCCTCTAATGGAGGTAGATGGTTTCAGGAATCACTTGCTAGGTTGGATTTTATTTTATTTAAATGTATTTATTTGAAAGGCAGAAAGAAGGAGCTCTCATCTGCTGGTTCACTGCCGAAATGCCTACAACAGTCAGGACTAGACCACGCCAAAGTCAGGAGCCAGGAACTCAAGGTGAAGGTCCCACGTGGATGGCAGGGACCCAGCTACTTGCACCATCTGCTACTACTTCCCAGGGTGTGCATTAGCAGGGAGCTGCTATAGGGAGTGGAGCCACCCAGTTCAAACGCAGGTGCTCTGGTATGGGATGAGGGTGTCCTAAGTGGCACCTTATCCACCAGGCTGGATGCCTGCCCCCACCTGCTAGGCTTTCATGAGCTCCTCATTGAAAGAAACAATTGTACAGTCATGTGTCCCTTACCTGTGGAGGCACACTCCGAGAAATGTGTCCCTAGCGGATATCATCTCCCCCACCCCCATTTCAACTTTCAATTATTCCTATACATTATTGCTGATACATAGGAAATCAGTTGAGTTTTGTCTATTGGCCATTCACTTGTTATCTCCATCCATTCCAGAGAGAAGAGACAAGTAGACAGAGAGAACACCCATCCACCCATTCACCCACTAATTGTCCACAGTGGCTGGAACTGGGCAAGGCTGAAGCCCACAGAGGGGAAATCAACTCAGGTCTTCCACACAGGTGGCAGGAACCCAACTTTTTGAGAAATCATTGCTGCCTCTTCATTAGCAGGCAGCTGAAATCAGGAGGCGGAGCGAGGTGTGGGACCCGGGTACTATGATGTGGGATGCAAGCATCAACCTGCACCTTAACCTCTAGGCCAAATGCATGCCCTAGAGGATCTCATCTTAGTGCTACCCTCCCAAAGTGAGTTTACGTGAAGCTAGATGGTGTGGGTCAATCACTCGCTGTGGCCTTCTGAGGCAATCACAAGACGTATGAGGCTGCTGCCCGCTTAACATGGTACACTATTTTATAGCAAACCTGTTGTTTGATAAGTAGGCATACACTCAAAGTAATCATAAAAAGAATAACAACAAAAACAAACTGGTAACAGCATTTTTTAGAATATTTATTTCTGGCCGGCGCCGTGGCTCAACAGGCTAATCCTCCGCCTTGCGGCGCCGGCACACCGGGTTCTAGTCCCGGTCGGAGCGCCGGATTCTGTCCCGGTTGCCCCTCTTCCAGGCCAGCCCTCTGCTGTGGCCCAGGAGTGCAGTGGAGGATGGCCCAAGTGCTTGGGCCCTGCACCCCATGGGGAGACCAGGAAAAGCACCTGGCTCCTGGCTCCTGCCATCGGAGGAGCGCGGTGCGCCGGCCGCAGCGCGCCGACCGCGGCGGCCATTGGAGGGTGAACCAACGGCAAAGGAAGACCTTTCTCTCTGTCTCTCTCTCTCACTGTCCACTCTGCCTGTAAAAAAAAAAAAAAATATTTATTTCTTTTCATCTACGTGAAATGCAGAGTGACAAAGCCAGAGACAGATCTTCCTTTCACTGATTCACTTCCCAAATGAGTGCAATAGGCAAGGCTGCCTGAAGCCAAAGCCAGGAGCCAGGAACTCCATCTGGGTCTCCCACAAGGGGGGCAGGGGCCCAGGCACTCGAGTTGTCCACTGCCTCACAGGATGCAACAGCAGAAAGCCGGATCGGAGGATGAGCAGCCTGCGCTCCCATATGAGATGTAGGGATCCTTAGCAGTGGCTTAACTGCTGTGCCCCAATGCCCCCTCAACATAGTTGTTGTTTTTAAATTTCATTTATTTATTTGACAGGCAGAGTGAACAGTGAGAGAGACAGAGAGAAAGGTCTTCCTTTTTCCTTTGGTTCACCCCATAATGGCCGCCGTGGCTGTCACGCTGTGGCTGGCGCACCACGCTGATCCGAAGCCATGAGCCAGGGGCTTCTCCTGGTCTCCCATGCAGGTGCAGGGCCCAAGCACTTGGGCCATCCTCCACTGCCTTCCCGGGCCACAGCAGAGAGCTGGACTGGAAGAGAAGCAACCGGGACAGAATCCAGCACCCCGACCAGGACTAGAACCTGGGGTGCCGGCGCTGCAGGCGGAGGATTAGCCTATTGAGCTGTGGCGCCAGCCCTTTTTTTTTTTTTAAGATTTATTTATTTATTTGAAAGTCAGAGTTACACAGAGAGAGGAGAGGCAGAGAGAGAGAGAGAGAGAGGTCTTCCATCCGATGGTTCACTCCCCAGTTGGCCACAAAGGCTGGAGCTGCGCCAATCCAAAGCCAGGAGCCAGGAGCTTCTTCCAGGTCTCCCATGCGGGTGCAGGGGCCCAAACACTTGGGCCACCTTTTACTGCTTCACCTGCCATAGCAGAGAGCTGGATCAGAAGTGGAGCAGCTGGCTGGGTCTTGAACTGGCGCCCATATGGGATGCTGGTGCTTCAAGGCCAGGGTGTTAACCTGCTGTGCCACATGGCACCGTTTTTTTTGTTTGTTTGTTTGTTTTGTTCTGTTTTGTTTTTAAGATTTATTTATTTATTTATTTGAAAGGAAGAGTTACAGAGAGAGAGAGATCCTCCTTCTGCTGGTTCACTCTCAAAATGGCCACAACAGCCAGAACTGGACCAGGCTGAAGCCAGGAGCCAGGAGCTTCTTCTGGGTCTCCCACATGCATGCAGGGGGCCAAGCATTTGGGCCATCCTCCAGTGCTTTCCCATGTGCACTAGCAGGAAGCTGGATGGGCACCCATATGGGATGCTGGTGCTTCAGGCAGCGGCTTTACCTGCTACACCACAGTGTCATCCCCAGTAGTTGTTTGTTAGTATGCATTATGCTCTGTACATAACTGGATGTGCTCTACTTCTGTGCCGCTCGCAGTGCAGAATGTTTACACTGGCATCCTCACAGACTCATCCTGCACTGGGCTACATGACAATGCCTGCATCACCAGGTGATGGGATATTTTCAGCTCCATTAGAGTCTGATGGAACCAGCATACCTATGCAGTCCCTTTGTTCACCAAAATGTTGCCATGCAGCACATAGCATGGTGTCCTCTCTCTCTTCCCTTGATTCTCTGACTTTGTCCAGGTTCCCCCCAAACACTGGCAACATCACTGGATGTTAATGTTTGTAGGTGTGGCCAAATCCATCACCACACTGCAGTAGGTAGAGAGCCCAGCAGGGAGGAGAGCTGTGACTAACGTGAACAGCCAGCCCACTGGGCCCGGAAGAAGGCCTGCTTATCCTGTTGGACACATAATTGTCAGTAGTGTCGTCTCTCACTTTGAAAATCTCTTTCTGGATGAAAAGTTATGTGGTCTTCCTATCTATAGTCTTTATCCACTTACACCTGGTAGAGACTACATATACCTGCCCAAGTGAACCTAATAACTGTTAATGGCAAAAGGGACCAACGGCCACCCCACAAACTGGTAAGAGTTCATAGTTATCTATGCTCAATAGCCAAGAAATAAAACTGGCAGACAGGTTGAGACCAAACAACCCCAGCCTAATTAAATATTTCAGTGTGTATGTGAGCTATTGTAAACTCAATTTTTATCTCAGTAACCTTGAAGTAGAAAGTTAATCTGAACAAATTGCTGCATCTTAGAAGTATGTGTTGAAAACACTGGCCTGACCTACCTAGGACTTTCAAAGAAGAACCTTTACATGATGGATCTGACAAGTTGGTAGGAAGAAAGAAGTCTTACAAGAATCTGCAGCTACACACTGTGTTTCTCAGGCTCCCTGGGTCAATGTTACCCAGTGGCATGCAGGTCCTGTTTTCAGAATCAGGGTTCATGAAAATCTCAACATTTAAAAACAACAAATGAAACCAAGAAATCAACAGCAAAAATAAGGTTTTACGGTCAAACCCAATCTACAAAATTGGGTTAAGGGGATAGAGCCTCTGGAATTGTTAGTAAACACTCCAATGATCATGCTCACACACTTTTAGGATGCCTCCACTACAGGATTCCAAAAACTGGAGGATGTCACAGGATACCTTAGCTCCTGATGAACTGCAAACTGAATGTCAGGGCGATTTTTCACAATATATACCCAGAGGTGTGCTAACGGGAGTTTGTATCAAATATTCTCCAGGCACACTTTTGGCCCAAGCAAGTCAGTCTATGCAGCATACAATATACAACTAAAAAATATGCAACACCTTTGTTGCAAATTCTATACAGCCTATTGATTCTCAGTTCTTTATTTTTTGCTGAACTTTTACATAGCCAGCCTATGCTGCAATTGACAAATAAGAACAATCCCAGTGTGAATGTTGATTATTTTTTTAAGAGGAAGAGGAAATTGTGAGGATGCATGCCAGTCCTTGAGTAGTTCATCAGTGACCTGACCAACTGCTGTGCTAAGCTGGCTAATGGTTTCAGTCACTTGTGGAGTATTTTTTCAACTATCACAGTGTTAACAGCTCTACAGATATGGTAACCGTTTTAATATACATTACTAACATTTTCTCCAGCATTTCTTAGGTCCAGAGTAGAAAGCAAGAATCAGTAAATCAAGTCCTAGGGTGTAGTATTAGCCGATTTCTTGGATGGGAATATCCCCCCCCAGCCAACCTCAAGCGACCAGCAGCAGGATGTAACCAAATGTGGAGCAGGGAAGAGAAGCATAGTGGCATGGCTTTGTGGTATTTCCACCACACACATACAATAGACATACATGCCCTCAGGAATATAGGTGTAGTACAACATTTGGGAAGTGGTGAGTTTTGAATACTTATTATCTTTAACAGTTCAGTTCTAAGTTTTTTATTAGCGCCTGTGTTTTTCATATATTTTTTTTTTACAGTGGACAGTGAGAGAGAGAGACAGAGAGAAAGGTCTTCCTTTGCCGTTGGTTCACTCTCCAATGGCCGCTGCAGTCAGCGCGCTGCAGCCGGCGCACTGCGCTGATCCGAAGGCGGGAGCCAGGTGCTTCTCCTGGTCTCCCATGGGGTGCAGGGCCCAAGCACTTGGGCCATCCTCCACTGCCCTCCCGGGCCACAGCAGAGAGCTGGACAGGAAGAGGAGAAACCAGGACAGAATCTGGCACCCTGACTGGGACTAGAACCTGGTGTGTCGGTGCCGCTAGGTGGAGGATTAGCCTATTGAGCCGCGGCGAGGGCCTGTAGTTTTTAATATTTATTTGAAAGGCAGAGGTACCCAGAAAGAGAGAAGAGAGAGATCTTCCATCCATTGGTTCACTCACCAAATGGCCACAACAGCCAGAGCTGGGCCAGGCTGAAGTCAGAAGCCTGGAACTTCATCTGAGCAGGGACCCAAATACTTGGCTCATCATCTGCTTTCTCAGGCGCATCAGCAGGAAGCTGGGTTGGAAGCAGGCACCACAAGCAGTGGCTTAACCCACTGTGCCACAACACTGGCCTGAGTACCTATGTTTAACAATTGGCTCCCAGAGTTCCTGAGAACTTACCAATGGGATGTCTGTACCTTCTAAGTATGCTCCAGGACATCGTGACTGAGCCTCCCTTTCATTCTCAGATTTTCTTTCCCAGGCTGTGTGTGTGTGTGTGTGTGTGTGTGTGTGTGTGTTCTAATAAATCTACGGTCCAGGGGCTAGTGCTGTGGCACAGTGCGTTAAGCCACCAGCAGTGCCAGCATCCCATACGGGCACCAGTTGAGTCTCGGCTACTCCGCTTCCAGTCCTGCTCCCTGCTAATGAGCCTGCGAAAACAGTAGAAGATAGCCCAGGTACTTGGGCCCCTGCATTCATGTGGGAGACCTGGAAGAAGCTCCTGGCTCCTGATTTCGACTTGGCCCAGCCCCCACCATTGCAGCCATCTGTGGATGGAAGATCTCTCTCTGCCTTTCAAATAAATATTTAAAATACATAAATCTATGGTCCTAAATTTTCAAGAAGGAAATTAGTGTCCCAGATGTGTCCTTTTCCTCTCTGCCTTGTCCACACACCTCTAGATGCAGGATGGAGGAGCTGAGAAGCCAGAGCCCCATGTTAACACCCAGAAGCACTAACACTAGTTGCAGAGACAGATGTTAACTGGAACACTCTAAAGACAACCTGTTCTCGTATGGGTGGAATCTTGTTTTCTTGAACCTGGAAAATGAGTTTTTTTGATCTGCCTTCTGGCGCAGCTCCACCAACACTGCCCCAGGGCTGCCGGGATTCAGAATGGAGCAAACCCAGGCAGACAACAAGGGCACAGAGGCCCTATCTGTTCCAGATTTGCTGAGCTTGCCTCCACCCCCTTCCACCGGCCTCCTCCTCCAATCACAAGGGATCTTCCTGGGGCCTGTGCTGTGGCTCAGTGAGCTAAGTCCCCGCCTGTGGTGCTGGCATCCCATGTGGACACCAGTTTGAGTCCTGGCTTCCAATCCAGCTCTCTGCTATGCTCTGGGAAGGCAGTGGAAGATGGCTTAAGTGCTTGCACCTCTGTACCTATGTGGGAAACCTAACAGTTCTGGCTTCGGATTGGCCCAGTTCCAGCCATTGTGGTCATTTGGGGAGTGAACCAGTGGATAGAAGACCTTTCTCTCTGTCTTTCCCTCTCTATAACCACCTCTCAAATAAATAAATCTTAAAAAAAAAAAGTTCTTGCTTTGAAACACTCAGCTTTATTCCTCTAGCTATAGCAGGACTGAGTTAAAATCTCACGTAACTGTTTTTGGAAGCCAGATACTCCTTCTCTAATTAAAAAGTTATTTTAAAACTAGATTTTTAAATCAGCAAATACTAGTATTTTTAAAGGAGTTCAGACTTTCAAATTATATCCTGGTGGAACGTTGTTGAATTAACACAATTCACATGCATAAATAAAACTCAGTTTTTTAAAGACTGATTTTATTTGAAAGGCAGAGTTACAAAGAGGGAGAGTCACAGAGAAAGAGATCTTTTCAATCCGCTGGTTCACTCCCCAGATGGCCACAACAGCCAGGGCTGAGCCAAGCCAAAGCCAGGAGCTTCATCCGGGTTTCCCACGTGGAAGCCTGTGGGCCATCTTCCGCTGCTTCCCCAGGCACATTAGAAGGAAGCTGGAGCAGAAGTGGAGCAGCTGGGAATTGAACTGGCACCCATACGGGATGCTGGTATTGCAGGTGGTGGCTTAACCCACTGTATCACAGCAACAGCCCCCAAAATTTGTTTTTAAAAAAGATTTTTCCACCTGTTGGTTCACTCCTCAATGGCTGCAACACTCAGGGCAGGGCCAGGTAGAATCCAGGTGCCAGGCACTCCATCCTGGTCACTCACATGGGCAGCTGGGACCCAAGTACTTGAGCCTTTATCTCCTTATCGTGCCTAGTCTCATTAGCATGGAAGCTGCATAGGAAGTAGAGTAGCTGAGACCTGAACCACCTTCCAGTATAGGATGCTGGTGTCTCAAGTGGTGGTTTGACATGCTGCATCTTGATTTCCTGAAAACTCATTTTTTATTTTGCCAAGAACACCCAATTCTCAAATGTATCCCTTCTTGTTACTAGGTATTAAATTAATTAGACTATATGCTAACATAATTAATTCAAGTAGGTAAGGAACTGAGAACAATTTGAAGCTCTCTATTATAGCTTAAAAAACAAAACAGAAACATATGGGCAGAAACCTAACATGAAAGTCTTTGGAGACGGCTATCTATAGCTCCATGATTTTGGAAACAAGCAGTGGAACATAAACAGAGTTAAGCTTAAGCCAAGCCATGAAATGGACCATCTTTCTTTTTTTTAAAGATTTTATTTGAAACAGAGGAAAGAATCATCAACTGCTGGTTCCCTCCCCCAGATGGTTGCAATAGCTGGGGCTGGACCAGGCCAAAGGCAGGAGCTTCTTCTGGGTCTCCCAAGTGAGTGCAGAGGCCCAAGGACGTAGGCCATCTCCCACTGCTTTCCCAGGTGCATTAGCAGGGAGCTAAATCGGAAGTTGAGCAACCAGGACCTGAACTGGAGTTCACATGCGATGATGGCACTACAGGCTGTGGCTCTACATGCTGCATCATAGTGCGGGCCCTGGACCATTTTTCTTTAGCAACCCATCACTTTCTCTTTTAGCTCCCTATTCCCCATTCCTACTTCTCCTACCAGCACTCCCATCACTCTTGTAGGTGCTAGTTCTGTGCCTTATTTGTCCTAAAGCTCCTTGACACATATTTTAAAGGTGGATCAGAATGCATTATTAGGATACCTACAGGTATTTGCATTTTAATAGGCATGAATCTGTAATCAACGAATTTCAGGTTGGTAGGTAAAACCGAGCCCCTACCCAGTGCCTTTGATGCAGAATCTAGGTACTATCAGGCCCTAGCCTCCTGTGGTAGTCTGTTTCCTTACCTTGGCATAAAGTCTCTTTGTCCTTCTTTGATGATTGCAAATCAACCTATCACTAAAATTAGTTCACTAAATTGAGAGAATGATGCAATAGGTCCATCCAGCCCCCACAGGATACCAGATTTATGGGGCTATTTATTTACTTTACAGATAACATCTTGATGTTCAGTCTTGTCTTGAGGGTGTTTCCCAGAAACCCCAGGCCTTAAGCAAAAAGTAACTACCACCTGCACATATCCCCCAGACCGACTGCAGCCCATTTGGCCATCAACGAAATTCTCAAAAGAACATGGTACCAATGACCAATCAAAGCAGGGTCACAAGCACTGAGAACCAATTGGAGACCTGCACAGGAAATGCACACTTCTAAACCCCGGCTTCAATCAGTAAGATCCCTAACTTGGAACCCTCCAAGGATTTCAGAAATTAGTGATAGCTTTCTGGCTCCTTGTTCTGTGTTCTGTAATACTTTTGTCCACCACCCCAATGTCAGCGATTGCCATGCTGTGCGTTGGGTAAGCAACTTAGGCTGGAACACTACTTGGGCTGCATAAGGTCCAAAATTCTATATTCACCTTCATAGCCAATCTATAAGGTAATTCCTGTTAAAAGGCACTTCCGTTAGCTTGAGATGAATAGACACTGTCCTTGCTGTTCCCACACTGCTCAGGCCTACCTTTCAAGTGCCTTTGTCTCTTTTCTACACATCATTTGGGGAGATTCCTGCCTTCCTAATCTCTACTGGGGAAAAGCTTACACTAAGAGTGTAGAAAGCCTGTTACAAATTAGTGTTAAATTTTCCATTTCCATTTGACATTAGTATTCTCTTTCTAGTTATGCTCAAAGCTTGTGTTAGATGTTGTTTCATTTGCTTATTGATTTGTATACTTATTTGGAGGATGAATGGAAAGACTAAGAAGTTGCCATTACCCTAGGCCATCTGGAAGTGAACTCTGATTTAATTCATTTGAAAGTATCTTTACTTTACTCCCACTATTGAAGAGAATTCTTGTTTAGTGCTCTGGCTTAGCCATTACTTTTCTTTGAAATCCTCTGAAGATATCCCATTGTCTCCAGGCTTCCACTGTTTCTCCTAAGAAGTCAACTTTCTGCTTAAGTATTGCTACCTAAGATTATTGTTTTGGATTCAAGACTGTTTCTACCTGATGATTCATCTGGATATAAGTTTCTTTTTACTTATGTTGCTTGGGATTTACTGAACTTCTTGAACTTGTAACTTGATGTCTATTTTAGAAAATTCTCAGAGGGGCCAGCCGGTGAAGCAGTGGGTTAATGCCCTGGCCTAAAAAGCACTGGCATTCCATATGGGCGCTGGTTTGAGACCTGGCTGCTCTGCTTCCTGTCCAGCTCCCAGCTGTGGCCCAGGAAAGCAGAGGATGGCCCACATGGGAGACCCGGAAGAAGCTGCACCCACATGGGAGACCCGGAAGAAGCTCCTGGCTCCTGGATTTGGATCAGCACAGTTCTGTCCGTTGCGGCCATCTGGGGAGTGAACCATCGGATGGAAGACCTCTCTCTCTCTCTGCCTCTCCTCTCTCTGTGTAACTCTGACTTTCAAATAAAGAAATCTTTAACCAAAAAAAAAAAAAAAAAAAAGAAAAAATTCTCAGAGATTCTCTTTAAATAAAAGGGGTCTTCAAAAAGTTCACTGAAAACATGTATCAAAAAAACTTATGCATTCACTTGAAAATTTCTTTGGACCAAACATTTTTTTAAATTCCATTTTCCCACTGACCTTTTTGAAGTAGCCTGTATGACTACTATCTTATTCTCTTCCTCTTCTTAGGACTCAAATATTAGATAAGATTTCCTTAACTAAACCAGTTCTTTTAGCTTTTTGTTTATTTTCTATCATTTTTTTCTCCTTGCTTCAACCGATATGATTTTAATCAACTTTCCTTTTCTTCAAAGCTTGTCACATTTTAAGGCTTGCCTTTTAGTTGCTTCTTCCTAGGTGAACACTTTGAAGGTAAAGAAGTCCCAAATAATGCTGGCCTCCCCTCTCTGGAATTTCTTCCAGATGTTGGTCCACTAAGGACAGATAATGTTGGCAACACTTTGTTTTTAGGAAGAAGATTTTCTTATACTTTGTTCAGACTTCTTTCTTTTCTTTAGCAGGAGGACTACATTACCCAAACTGCTATAACCAGCATCAGATCTGCAGTATAGTTATTTAAAACAGATTAAATAAGCTTTGATCTTCTTTTTGAGTAGGATAAAAATGGATTATCTGCGTTTGTAACCAAGCATCAGATATGGCTCATTTAAGGACAAAATTTGTTTCCTTATGTAAAACAAGGCCATAAAGAGCTTTTAAGACAAAAAACTAGGAGGAGTTGCGGAGCTGATTAAGGTGCTCATGTCCTACTGTGAAGTAGTTGGGTTTGATAATCCACCTCTAGCTTCCAACTCCAGCTTCCTGCTAATGCAGATTCTGATAGGGAGCAGTGATCCCTCAAGTAATTTGAGCTCCTGCCATTCATGTACAAAATGTGACTGAATTCCTACCCAGCTTCAGCTCTGCCTGGCCCAGCAGTTGGAGGCATCTGAAGAATGAACCAGTCAATGAGAGCTCTTTGTCTGTCTCTGCCTCTCAAATAAATATAGTATTTTAAAAATAAAAAGAACAAAGACTATACCTTCAGTTCTGATAATAAAGCTTTCTCAGCAAATTGGGCTGGTATCTGCTAGAATAATATAGTTGACACTTATTTTAAATAGAGAATATATTAAGTTCTCAGAAATTCAGGTTTTAAAAAAAGGCAAGGCATCTTACAAATCTATACAGTGAATAGCATGTCTTTATTCTATTTACAGTACATTTGTTATAAATATAATACATTTTGAAAAGCTTATTTTTAATTAACTTGAGTAGATTTATCATTTAAACAGATCAACTCAATTGTTAAAGTTATATAATAAGAATATGATAATTTTAATGACAAAAATCTCATATTGTGAAATAGCGCACTCTATACTGAGATGAATGAGGGGGAAAAAAGTCAAACTCCTTTCAAAACTATATTCAAAGCATCAGAAAAAATTTTTTTCTTTTTACAAAGTTATGTATAAGCCATAGGGACAATCAGATATCGAAACTTGAAGACTCTATAACCAAAGTCCAAAACAGATTTTAGAGAATTTTGTGAACATGGAAAAATTTGTATTTAACACTCTATAGAATTTCACAGTAAAGCTGGAATTTATAAACTAATGGCTTAACAGGAGTATTGCCAACAAGGCCTTTCCTTCCTCAAAATCATCTCCTAATATTTGTATACCATCGATAAGTTGTAACAGTAGACTTAGACATTGCTTTTTAAGATGGGACTTAATGAGGTACATGGGTATGTTGAAATTCTGTATTATGAGCATGTAAATTATTACCAGGATTTAAAGAAATATGAAACAAAAACAAAAAAAGAACATAAGTATTCCCAGTCCAATGTGCTTTGCATCATCAACAAAATGGCAAGTCAAAGAATTCTGCAGTGATCAGACCCCAACCTCCATAATGTTAGGTATTTCAAATACTGCTGTAAAACCCATTCAGCAAAATTAAACTGATTCTTGTGGATTTCAGTACAGACTTGCAAGCTGTCACACATCATTGATGATGATCAGGGCAGGCATGGAGTTCTGCTGACTTGTTTCAAACACTGTCACTTGGTCCGACAATTTGGCAAATATCCTAGGAGTTCCAAGATTATAAACACCTGTATGAACAAAGCATGCTTTCAGCTGCAAACTGTGGATCTCCTGGCCTTTAAGCTGAAGTTTATACTGTGTTTGTCCAAGCCATGTGAATGATCCATGGATTTCCAATGCTTCTGGACTAAGGGAGGAGGAAAATAATAAGTTACAGAGCTTCCTCTATATTATTTTTTTCCCCAGAGTCCCATAAATATATTCCTTCCATCCAACAATTCTACTTCTAGGAATTATTTAATGAAGCCAGATACTTATTAATAATAACAATGTTCTATTATTATAACAGCCAACATGTATTAATAATAATTATTTTTAAGCATAATGCTAATAGTGAGTTAACTTATTTAATTCCCACATCTAGTAAATGATGAAACCTGATTTCAAATCTGAGCTTTTAATCCCTTGGTTATTCATATATAAAAATAAATGTGTGTACAGAGTGCTTATAACACTGAAACTGTAAGACTGAAAAATGGAAACCAACCTAGTACCCACTAACTAATTTGTGATATACATAAACTTGTAAAATATCTGGATTTCAAAGAACTGTTCCAAATCCTGTTTAAGATATAGGACAGTAATATTCAATATATGCTTCAAACTATTTTTCTAAAAATCCAAAATTTCTAAATGTCAAAAAACATCTGGCTCTAGGAGTACTAGATATGGAGATATGGCACTAGATTTTTTTAAGTATTATTTTATAATTGGAAATGAAAATTTTAATATTTAATATCTCTGTAACACTTCCATAACACCACACACAAAATCAGGACATGATTGAGTAAACATTATCTTTCCATGTTACAAAGTTATTTATAGAATAAAACAATATTAAATTGCTCTAAAATTACTTTAAAGCTAAAGCCACAAAATAACATTTCACTGAAAGAATCTTTACCTTGTTGTTTTATGCCGAAGATCAACTATTACATCTACATCAGCCTGAGAACAGTTGGAAAGTAAAAGGGTAACTGGTACTAAACAAAGGCTATGGAAGAAAAATAAAGAGTTAGCTTGTATTTTTTCCTAAAATAACTTTATTTTCTTATTTTTTAATCTGAAAGGGGAAGAGAAAGATTGATCTTCCATCCACTGGTTTATTTCCCAAATGCCAAGGCTGGCTAAGCCAAACCCAGGAGCCCAGAATTCAATCCAAGTCTCCCATGTGGGTGCTAAGGACCCAAGTAGTTGAGCCATCATCTGTTGCCTCCCAGGGCACACATAATCAGCAAGGCAGAACTCTAAGTAGAGGCCAGACTCAAATGCAGGCACTCTAATATGGGGTGTGGGGTGGGTACAAAGTGGTGTCTTAATTGCTGTGCCAAACATCTGCCCCTAATTCTGTTGTTTTTATGTTCATTTTAAAAATCATTTAATTTTTTAGAACTTGTCCTGGATTGACATTTGCTTTCCTATCTAATTACATAAAGGTATATATTTTGGAGAACACGAGAGTTTTTTCTATGTAAGTTATAAAAAAATTCAAGTGGACACATCTGCTCAGTTAGCCTAGTTTCTGATATCACTTCATAGTTAATAAATGATCAAAGCCTCGGAAAAGGACAGGTAGTGACAGAAGAGGAAATGTGAATGGAGTAGCAAAGGTTTTAAAGCAAGAATATAAGAGAAGCCAGCATTGTGGCACAGTTGTTAAGTCACTGACTGACGCCAGCATCCCTACTGGAGTGTTGCATATTGGATTCGAGTCCTGGCTTCTTGGCTTTCAATTCAGCTTCCACTTAATGTGCTTGGGAAAGCAGCAGAAGATGGTTCAAGTATTTGGGTCCCTACCACCCAGATGGGAGACTGGCATCGAATTCCTGGCTCTTGTTTTTGATCTGGCCTAGCCCTATCTGTTGCAGCCTTTTGGGGGAGTAGATCAGGGGATACAAGATCTCTTTATGTCTGTCTCCCTCTCTGTTACTCCGCCTTTCAAATAAACTTAAAAAAAAAAGTAAGAAATGAACAAAACCTATGCACAAATGAAGCCTGGGATCTTCAAAAAGCTCATGGAAAGTATATATTATGAAAAAGAATTAATGAAATTCAAAAAATGTTTTGCACGAAAATAAATTTTAATTCTATTTCCATGAACTATTTGAAGCATCCTTCTGTCTACATTTTACTCTACAAACACACACACACACACACACACACACACACACACACAAAACAGTAAAGAAGAAAAAATGAAATCTTACATGCTCAAACAAAATAAATCGACTCAGGTAACGAATTTTATGCTTACATCAACTTTGTGTTCTTACTGAGATATACATTCTAAACAATGTTGTAAAAACTCATTTCTCTAAATAAAAACTAAGATGACTTCAAAATCATAGCTCAGTTTGTGCTGATGCTATGTCCTAACCTTTCCCACCAACTTCTCACATGGCATCAAAGCATAACGAGTAGGTTTTCATTCTGAAGCAACTCATTAGGTTCTACCTGCCTAACTTGTAGACCAGAACAGGAATCTGGGAATTTCTGCTACCTATCTGTTCCCATTTGGTCTTCAAATGTCAATTCCCCATGCCTCATCTAAATGCTCCTTGTAGAAGCAATGTGAACATCTGGATGTCTCCTAAATCCAAATATGAAACTTATTGCCTCCATTTCTCCCTCGCTACCTCAGTGAACAGCACTCTCATCTAAATCAACAAAAGTTAGCCATCAGGCTGACTTCTCCGCCCATTATCCCCCATTCTCAATCTTCACAGAATCCTGTCAGTTCTCTTTCCCACACAACTCTGCAACCTGGTTTTAACTTCATATCATCTCATTTCCTTCCAAGTTCACTTGTCATGTCTTTCGGTTTACTGCAAGAGCCTCTTAACTGGTACCCTGTTGCAACCTATTTTTTTTACATAGGTGTTTCTCACACTTCAGCATGTACCAGAATTGCCTGCTGGTCTCGTTAAAAAAATCACCAGGGGATGGTGCTGTGGTGCAGTGGGTTAAGCTGCTGTCTGCATCCCATATGGGTGCCAGTTTGAGACCTGGCTGCTCCACTTCAAATCTAGCCCCTGCCTAGGGAAGCAATGGAAGAAGACCCAAGTGCCTGAGCCCTATACCCACATGGGAGATCTGGAAGAAGCTCCTGGCTCCTGGATTCAGCCTGGCCCAGCCCTAGATATTGCAGCCATTTGGGGAGTAAACCAGCAGATGGAAGATTCTGTCTGTCCCTCTACCTGTAACTCTAACCTTGAAATAAATAAATAAATTTTAAAAATAAAAAACAAAAAACAGATCACCAGTCCCCACTTTCAGAATTTCTGATTTAGTGTGTCTGTGGTGTGGCCCAAAGATTTGCAATTTCTAACACATTCCCAGATGATGTTAATGGTGCTGGTTTGGGACCACATTTTGGAAGATTTTTTTTATTCATTTGCAAGAAAGAGTTACAGGAAGGGGCGTGGGGTGGTGGAATCTTCCATCCGCTGGTTCACTCCCCAAATGGCTACAACGGCCTGGAAACCATGTTCTGATACTTTCCCAGGCACATTAGCAGAAAGCTGGATGGGAAGCGGAGCAACTGGGTCTCAAACCAGAGCCCACGTGAGATGCCAACACAGCAGATGGTGGCTTTTACCCACTATACCACAACACCAACCTCTGGGACCATATTTTGAAAATATTATTTTAACATAAATAGTCTTTCTAAAATGCTAATCCAGTGAGCCAACCAGTGCTTAAAGACCAAACTGATGACAACTACCCCCTACTCCTGTACCCAATTATTTGGTTATTATAAGGGCTTGTGTAAAGAGCCAGACTGCTAGTATTCAAACAACAGCTCAATAACAGTACACCTCAGTTTCTGAACCATACACTAGGACTAACACCCACTGCCTCTTGGGTTTGCTGTGGTGATTAGATAAGACAAAACATGTTACATGCTAAGAATAATGACTGGCACATGTTCAAAACCCCCATAAACAACCTAATACTATTTTTTAAAGCTTATAGCAGCTAAACCCAGTGTAAGTCACCTTCTCTCTTATATTCTCACTGCTCTCTGGCTCTGTTTGATTGTCATGATCAAACTGCTTTTTTTTTTTTTCTGAACCACCCCTCTGTTGATTTGATCACTATTCCAAACAGTGACTTGTTGGCATCCATAAACGCACACGGTGCCATGGGTATAGGTTGATTAGCAAGGAAAGCATGTTTTGGATAGTCTATTTCTAAGGTTTGTAACGTCTGGAGTAGTCTGTCTGCTGGCAGGTGACTGTCAACCTGACAATTGTCAGGTGACTCTGCGCCTCTTGCCCCCACCACGCTCCTCCTCCCAGAAACCAATCCACAGCAACACCCCTCTACCTTATGAACACTCTCCTGGCCGGTGCTGAGGCTCACTAGGCTAATCCTCCGCCTTGCGGCACCGACACACCAGGTTCTAGTCCCGGTTGGGGCACCGGATTCTGTCCCAGTTGCTCCTCTTCCAGGCCAGCTCTCTGCTGTGGCCAGGGAGTGCAGTGGAGGATGGCCCAAGTGCTTGGGCCCTGCACCTCATGGGAGACCAGGAGAAGCAGCTGGCTCCTGCCTTTGGATCAGCACGGTGCGCCAGCCATTGGAGGGTGAACCAACAGCAAAGGAAGACCTTTCTCTCTGTCTCTCTCTCTCACTGTCCACTCTGCCTGTCAAAAAAAAAAAAAAGAATACCTCCCTACATCCTCAATGTCCTCATGCTTCTACATCTTACTCCAAATGAGATTTCACTGAGGGCTTCTCCTAAAGCCCTCTCAGCAATAGATGCTAAATTTATTCCAACATCTTTCACCTCATGGCATCACTGACGTAGTTCTCGATGCCATTTCTGGATAATTTTTTCCTCCAATTTCCTGTAAAGACATCTTCACTCTTCTGTCATAAACTACTAATCCAAGGTTTTTATTCATTTTTCTGTTTCCACACGGACAAACTAACACCAGTAACAGTAACACAGCACGGTAAGACTTCTTTAGAAGAGGAGGAAGGAATGAGTATTTAGAAATATTTGTGATAAAGATGAGGTATGTGAAGACTGAAAACACCTGCTGCTTTGTCTCCTGCCAATTCATCTGCTACATCTGTCAAGCAGAGGCGCAGCTCTCCTCTTCTACATCCTTTAGTGGCATCACTTTAAAAAGCTTCAGTGTGTTTGCTTTCTTCCTTGAATTCTTCATTTCATCATCATTCTGGACAATTTAATTACCTGGGCAGATGACTCATTCAACACCTTCTCCAATCCTTGACCTGCCATCTAGATAATCAGTAGTATACAAAACTCAGCCATCTATCACCACACCATGAATTTTTATCAATGACCTAAAGTTAACTACTCTGAAATAATCCTTATTCACTCCAATCTCTGACCACTGTGTCCCATTTTTCTAGCTCCCTAGATTAAGGCTCTAGTTTCACAAAGACACTCACTCAATCTTCTATTGCAGGGGTTCTCAATCTTGGCAACTGCAGTACTTATGATTATTATTCATTCGGCAGATATTAATTCCCTTCACCTTCCCACTGTGACGTCATAGATTAGCCCTGTTGATTATGGAGGTGAGGCTATTTGGCCAATGAAATATTAATGTTGTTCGATGTAAGCAAAAGCGTTAAATGTACTTGTGCAATCTGGGTGACTTTTTGTACTCCAGACATATGCCATGAGAAAAACATGTCCCTTTGGACTGAGTTCCAAATATGTACGGTACAGACATGAGCCCAGTCTTCAAGTGCCAAACCCAACTAACTCACAGACTGAGGGAGAGCTTTAACGAAATCATAGTTCTCTAACAGATCATTAAATGTGGGAATAAACGTCTTGCTGTAAGTTATTAAATTCTATAACTGCAGTGGTTTCTTTGAAGCATTACTGTGGCAAGAATGTCTGATGGAGATGCACACTGGCTTTATGTGAGAACATTTTAAAAATACAAGATGCCTGGGTCCAAACTCCCAAGGATTTTGACTTAATTAGCCTGAGTAATGGGTATTTCAAAAATGCCTAAGTGATTCTAATGTGCAGCCAGGTTGGAAAAACCTGCCACATTCTATCCTTGAACCTGCCTTATTTCAACAGAGTTCCATGCATAACTTTGATTCTATGATTATTTAACTCACTCTTCTACCATAGTATGATTAAACCTGTCCTGCTTCATGTTTCCCTACATTGCCTAGATTCTATGGTGCTTTTTAATCCTAGTAGAATGATACAGGTAATACTCTAGCCTCTAAAGTATAGCCAAAGTTTTAACCACTAAGGATAAAAAGAATCATGGAATCTGCAATATTCAGTACATACATGAAGCAGGACAAGTTTGATAAATATGGATATAGCAGAACAGTGGGTCAATATGAAATGTCATGGAATCCACACTCTGCATGGAAGTATGTGAAGCCAAGGCTGGTACAATAATGATATAATATGAAAGGTTTTTTTTTTTTTTTTTTCAACTTTGGCTGCACATTAGACTCACCTGAAGAACTTCATAGAAAATCCAGATGCCCAACTTCTACTACAAGCCAAACACACTGGGATGGGACTTAAGCACCAAGCATCTGTGTTAAATTTCCCCTGGTGACCCCAGTGTACACCTGTATCAGACAGAGTCACACAAAGTGAGTACTAGGCCACATTAAGACCTTGACAAAAGTCTAAGACCACAATATTTTTTAAAGTAAGCACTCTTAAGATATAAGGCAGAAGAAATTTCCACATGTAAACAGTGGCTGTGCAAATATGAAGAAGAAAAATTTTTAAAAGGCAAGCACACATGCACCAGCAGAAGCATACAAGAATATTCACAGCAATAGAATTCAAAACAATTAAAGTGTAAAAATAATCCAAGAGTTCATCAATAGCAGAGAAATTCTGGTATATTCAATCATAGCATATGGCAATGAAAATTAATTTTACAGCTTCATGCAATGGTAGACTCTCAACAAAATATTAAATGAAAGAAACTGGACATAGAAGGAATACAGTCTGTAAAATTCTACTTATATAATAAAGTTAAACTCCACAGAAAACAAATACAGAGATGAGAGCTGCAAAAATAGAGCGAAGACATGATGACTACTCTTGGGGGTGAAGAGCGTAGTGACTGGGAGGGGAGACCAGGGGGCTTCTGAGATATCAGCACTGTTCTATTTCTTGAGCACAAGTGATAATTTGGGTGCTACCTTTGTGAAAAATTACTATGGCCAAACATTTTTGTTTCAGCACTTTTCCGTGTTATATTTCACAATGAAACAGTTTCAAAATGGTTAGTACCACTTCAGTTACTTCTGAAATATTTTTTATCTTAAGTCACTGTGAAGGTCTGTTTTGGCCCAGCATTCCTGTGTGTTGTCAGCTTGTTTCTTCTCAATTCTCTTAGTAGTTATCCTAAAATTTCACTTTTACTAAATCCTTTACCCTTTTCTCTCTTATGTCCTACATTGCACTGAATAGTTAACTCCGCTACTTTAAATACTCCCTAAAACGGGGGCAGTCCACAATGTGTAAACTGGTTAAAATTTCTCCCCACTTCTTTCCCTGTTTCAATAAGACTAAATCTCTTCCTTGGTCCAAAGTCAATCCTGTCATTCTTTGACATGTGTAACTTTCCACTTAATAAACTCTACTACTCTCTATCCCACCATTTCCTCAAGATCATAAACATACCTATATCCTTCCTAGTAAGAAAGACATAATGAACAGATATTCCTGATCTCTATTTATACAGCCCAGCTCCTTGAGAGAGTGCTCAATGGTATTTTATTAACTTACCTCCCATTCTCTCCTCAACCTACTGTGTTGTGTTTTTATCCCCTCTATCTAAAATCATGAATGACCTCTTTATTGTCTGATCCAATGAACTGTCCAGTGCCTTTACTCTTATAGGAGCCTCCTTGTAGTAATTGCCCTTTATTCTATCACCTATCAGATTCTCCTTAGGAAAGGAATCTCTGGAGGAGTGCCCACCTGCTCTGGTGGATGCCCTCTCTCATCAAAATCTAACAATGGTGAGCAATCTCCAGTGGACTTCTTGTCCCTGGCACATTGGTCCCTAGCCTACAGTAACCCTTGAGCTCTACCTCACAGCTGCTAAACCTATTGTTTCAGAGGCAGTCCCAAGTAGCTAATTGCTAACTAGGCATCAAAGACTTAAGGTATTTTTTCTTTGAGTAAAAGGAAAACTAGATTCAAATTCAATTAAAATCTAAAATGATGTCTTTGGTAAACAGAATTTGGTTAAACTATAACTGAACATCAGGTTTAAAGAAATTTCTCTTTTGAATCTAGGAAGATCACTGCCTTAAAATACTGCTTTGTAACTTGCCAAACTTGTTTTATAACTTGGTTTAACAGGTTCTGACAGCAATGAGTAATCAATTCTTCTTATAGCCCCCCCCACCCCTCCCCCCCCCAAGATGAATTTTAAAATCTCTGGTTCAGTGTCACTGATTTATATCTAGAGTTGTATAAAAGGGAATAGAATTTGATATAAATGTAACTTTGATCTTAATTCAGATAGAGGTATAATCTCAGCATCTTCAGTTATCTAGGTGTAATTGCTAAATGTAAATTGGGTAAAGCAAATGAGATAAATGTGTCTAAATGTAAACTCTGGTACTCTTAACACCTTATAGTCAATGGAAAACTATTTGGGTTTGTTAACATATTTTCATAAGTTGTAATTTACTTCTAAAGTGTTATTTCAAAATATAAATCAGCAGACTGAAAGCAAAAGCTTTTTTGAAAGCAAAAGCTATTAGTCCATTTGACATAGAAATAAAATCTGATCCTCTGTTGAAGCAATGAGGTTTCTCCAATGCATATGTTAGAAAATATTCTGAAATAGTGTTAAAAATCTGTTTAAAAACTACAGCACCTCCTTTAGAAAGTTTCGTTGAATAGGTGACTGTTCAGTTTTCTAGCCAGCTCCAGTAGGCTATTTTCTCTTCCCTAGTTCTGACTCTGTTAAAATTGTTCCAGGTTATGGGATAATTCCATGTGCTAACTAATTTGTTTTTATTTATAATTCTTGGGATTACCAAAGATGGATTTTGCATTCTGTTTAAGTAATCTATTGTGTTCTTTTAATGTCTCTGTTAAGTTCTAATTGTTTATAAAAACTGCTGAGTTTTTATCAGGAGCTATGAGTTGTTTAAATATATGCTTATATTAAAGCATTTGAGTAATCATTTTGTATCAGTGATCAAATCTGGTCTATATTAAGTCATGACGTCAAGGGATCTTATTTCAACCAGATATTTTAAGCCTTCCTGGCATCCTTGACAGGCATTCAAAAAAAAAAAAAAAAAAAATCCAAGTTCCAAATTCTCAGACTTTGATATTTCCAGTGTTGGGCCCCTGGAAATATCAAAGGATATATCTCTAACATTGTAGAGATAGCAACTAATATGGCTATTTGGACTATATTAAAGGTACTGTTAAGATGTGAAGCAGTGCTAAATTTTGTTATGATAATGTAAAATGCTACTGATACAAATGTCCAAAAGTTTAAAAGTCTAATCATCTTGTGTTGTCATAATGATTATCTTAGTGAAAAAGGCCCAGAGGCCTAAAAGAGTTAAATGTTTTATAAAATCCTACAGGTGCTTTCAAAAATATTGTGTGGAATAAGCAAGTGCCTCTTGTTGGTTAATGAGTTTATAATTTTAAACCTGGCTATTTAAAGCCTTTGTCATCCAGAGTTTTATATTTTATAAATCCTAAAAGTCAAATTTACTGCTCATGAAGTTAAGACATTGTTGGTTCTGTGTTTAAATATATCCTTTTAGGTTTCAAAGGACCTCTTTTCCCTGACCTCCATTGTGCTCAATACTCTAGGACAGTTCTGTAAGCAGATAAAGCCAATACTGTACTACAGGTTGCAATTTAGAAAAAGTATGGTTAATTCAGATTACGAAGAGTAGTAAGTAATTCTAATTGGTTGAGGGTAATAAAAAAACAGCTAAAGATTTTAGGAAAGTTACTGAAGCTGCTTTATGCTTCTATTTTGTATGTTATGCTACACATGTGCACATATTGTATGTCTACATGGGAAAATTTATTAGAAGCTTTTTATAAAATACTGCTCAAACTGCTAAGTTAATCTAAGATACCTTAGATTACCTCTGTTAACAATGTTTTAAATTTGCTGACATGTTTGTGCTTGGGTTTGCAGGTTAAACAAGTTATGCTTGTGTTAGATATTTAAGCAATGCTTCCAAATTCGTGCACTCTTGCCTTGAAATTTATAGAAGGCATTGGACCTTCTAGTAAATGTTTTCATAAGTTGTTATTTAACAGTTAAAATTGTTTGCTAAGTCTTCATTTGATATTGTTATTGTCAGTAAATGATCTGGGAAGCCTGACTTGTTCCCTCACTTCTCTATTCTCTTCAAGATAGGAAACTAATTCTATTTTGAAGGACTCTCTAGGATGTACAATTTGATCTTTAGACCTTAAAAGGGATGGCTAACACTTTGTAATAGCTTAGCCAAAATGAGAGCTTAAATTATGATTCCACAGCTAGATTTACTTTGCCATGGGTACAGTTAACAGGTAAAACCTCCCTTTTTAAACCAAACAAAGGTGAAGTAGGCAGGCATACAGACTAAAATTGATTAGATTTGTGAGCTGGAAGACCATGCCTTTGCCATGCCCCTGTGTGACCTCATCCCCCTACCTGGCTAGACCTGGGTGCCCACCAGCCAATCAGGTTAATTAACGACTCCCCTTTGAAAGTAGGTTAAAAGCCTGGAGCACAGTGTGTCCTGTTCTTAGATACTGTGAGTTTAACTGCATCCCCCTGGAGAAGCCACCTCCTGCTGAGAAACTACCTCCTGCTGGAACCCTGTCTTGACTCCCCTTCCCAACAACACCCCTTTTCAGCATGAAGCAGCCAGAATAATCATTGCCCAGTTCTCCCTAACAAGTTAGAGTTTCAATCCTTGGGAGGTGGGAATGTGAGGAGTCAGATGGGTTAACAGTAGTCAGGGGATCCCAATGGAATCTGGGGTGTAAAATATTTGCTTCCTTTCCCAAAACTTTATCTTTAGCAAGAACAAACAGGCTGCCTTCCTTCCTCTGGAGTCTCCAAAGTTACCATAAGAAGAGCAAGGGAGCTCTTCCTACCCCACCCTTAGTAGGCCTTAGTAGGCCAGACCGGATGGAGAATTGTAAATCAGGTCCTTTGTTGAGTTTATCTCCAATTTGTTGACTGACAGTTTGGTTTGCAAGACTGCAGTTAAAAACCTGAATGCTTTGGGGCCTTTGGGGGTTCTTTCCTCTCTTGGAAGCCCCTACTCTTTGCTGCTCCAGCTGCAGGTATTTGACTCTAATAAATGCTTTTAAAATTTCAAGAAAAACAAAACTAGAACTGACACTCTAATGTGGGATGCTGGCGTCACAAGCACTAGCTTAACCCGCTTCACCACAATGCCTATCCCATACTATACAACTTTAACTACAGTACTTAAAATAACACTTACAGTACTTAAACAGTAAATTACTCAAAAGTATTTCTACAAATTCAATATTATTCTAAATTTCTCAAGAACAGTAAGATGCCTACTAAGATGCCCATGTTCCACATCAGAGCGTTTCGGTTTGAATTTCAGCCCCAGCTCCTGACTCCAGCTTCCTGCTAATGCAAGCAGCAGCAACAACTCAACTCCTGTCTCCTGGCTTTTGCCTAGGCCAGTCCTAGCCATTGCAGGCATCTGAGGAGTAAACCATTAGATAGGAGTGCTTGCTCTCTGTCTCTCAAACTAAACAAAACAAACTTATTAAATATTTGGCTGATGCCACTGTCTAAATAACTAAAGATGTGTATGTGTATGTGTTTTTATACTGAAAAAAATTTTTTTAAAAATTAAATCTCAAACCTTTTTTGATGAAATGGATGATTAAATGATTCTGGGTAGTGAAGACTCATTTTAATGAGATTAGAAAGTTGCTCTACTGATGGCCTTGAGGAAACCGTAGTGCTTTCTGGTCTGAAAAATTTTAATAGTTCCATTTCTGGTGGCTCCTAAAAAATAAAGAAATATAACAATAAAACACTGTCTTGTTTAAAAAAATTAGTTACATACAAACTAAAGTTAAAGCTAGCAGAGATAATACAAAGCATGAATAGTACAAGTACTTTTTCTGCTATTATTCAATAGTTGCTACCACTTTCAAAATGATCTAGGATCAAGAAATCAGGATCTGGAATATTTATTCATTCCCCACTTATCATATGCTGTAGTGACACTTGAAGTCCAGCAATTTCACATATTAATTCTGTGATCTTAGATAGGTTACTTAGTACTTTAAAATTTAACTTTCTAGGGCAGGTGTTGTGGCACAGCAGGTAAGCCCCTGCCCACAATGCCAGCATCCCAAAAGGGTGTGGTTCGTGTTTTGGTTGCTGACCCAGCTTTCTGCTAATGGCCCGAGAAAAGCAGCAGAAGAGGTCCAAATACTTGGGCCCCTGCCACCTAAGTGCAAGACCCAGATGAAGCTCCTTGCTTCAGGCTTCTGTCTGACTTCAGCCCTTGCCATTGCAGCTACCTGGGGAGTTAAAAAGAGGATGTAAGATCTCTGTCTCTCTCATCTCCTGCTATAACTCTTTCAGATAAATAAATAAATCTTTAAAAAATTTAATTTCCTATATATAAAATGTTGTTCATAATGATGATTTCAAAGGATGTTGTGATTCTCATCTGGTAAAACTGCTTAAAACTTGTGCTGTAGACATCTAACCTTACAGCATCTACTTTAGTTGAAAGTTTGAAATTGCCTTAAAATTCCACTTTGATAGACTGCTGTGTTTTAGGGATTATAGTGCTTTAGCTAGAGAAACTGAGTCTTAATGTGGCCCCTCAGGAATACTGTAAATATTTTAATAAGCATTAGCCATTATGATCTAAATAAAAACAGTAAAGTGTCTCATTTCATATTTTGGCTATTTTTTCTCTATTTTGCCTCACCATCCATGAGCATTTTGATATTCAGCTTCCTATTAGCCTAGATTTTGATCTATATCAAGGATTGGCAAACTACAGCCAACAGGCAAAATCTAGTCAGTCTCCTGTTGCTATAAGGAAAGCTTTATTGAAACAAAGCCGTATCCCATTTGCTAACATACTGTTTATGGCTACTTTTGAATTCTAGCAACAAAGATGACTAATTATGACAGAGACTGGTCAGCAAAGCTCAAAATATTTACTTCCTGGTTGTTTTCAGAATAAGTTTATTGACCCCTGATTTTCTCTAGCTGCAAAACCAAGAACTAAATATGCTACAAATAAAATCAAAGCTGTGATACTGGTTCTAACGATAAAGTTCTAGATTAATCCTATTGCCAAGTAACAAATTAACCATATTACATTTAAGTAACAACCTGGTGCTACTGGTAAAACAAAGATAAATTTATGAAAACACAAAAAGAGTTTATAACCTAGAAGTGGTTAACAGACAAGTATATCATCACATAGGCCAGTAATTTCATTTCTATAAAATATGTAAAAAGCAACACATTCCAAACTTGTTTGAAACATAAATGTACACATATTAATTAAAATACTGTAGAGAGAAAATTAAAAGAAATAGGGGGTCAGCATTGTGGCATAGTGGGTAAAACCATTGCCTGCAGTGTAAACATCCCATACGGTTGCCAGCTCAAGTCCTAGCTATTCTACTTTTGATCTAGCTCTTTGCTAATGTGCCTGGGAAAGCAGTGGAAGATGGTTCAAGTCCTTAGGCCCCTGCACCCATACGGGAGACCCAGAACAATCTCTTGGCTCCTGGCTTCAGATTGGCCTAGCTTTGACAGTTGTGTCCATTTAGGGGAGTGAACCAGGGGATGGAAGACCCTTCTCCCACCCTCTCTCACTCTCTCTCTCTCTGCCCTGCCTCTCTGTAACTCTGCCTTTCAAATAAATAAATAAATCTCTAAACAATTAAAACAAATAAAGACAAACTAGAATATATATATATAAAAGAACAGTAATAGAATAAAGGAGGAAGAGGGCAGAGGAAGAAACTGTTAAACAGTCAGTACACATAAAGGTAGGTAAAAGTATTTTCACTTTAAAGATGAGGAAAATTAATTCAAAAGGTTAGAAGTTGCCTAAGATCTTTTTAAGTGGGCGAGGTTATACACACAGTCCTATTTTACTCTCAAAGTCATGCATTTAATTATTGTACAATATGGCTTTTGGAGTCCAACCTTCCTTATTCTAACCAAATGACTTAAAATTGCTACTGTTCTATATTTCTGTTGCCTAAATAGAAAATTTAGATTTAAAGGACTATCACCAATACCTCACAGGTATTTTTATTTTCTCTAAGGTTAATTTCAACTTTTGTAATGCCATGAATGCTCTCTGAGACCTTATACATTTCTGCTCTGATTCATTGTACAGTATATATTTTTTTTTTTGACAGGCAGAGTGGACAGTGAGAGAGACAGACAGAGAGAAAGGTCTTCCTTTTGCCGTTGGTTCACCCTCCAATGGCTGCCGCGGCTGGCGCGCTGCAGCCGGTGCACCGCGCTCAGCCGATGGCAGGAGCCAGGTGCCAGGTGCTATTTCTTGGTCTCCCATGGGGTGCAGGACCCAAGCACTTGGGCCATCCTCCACTGCACTCCCGGGCCACAGCAGAGGGCTGGCCTGGAAGAGGGGCAACCGGGACAGAATCTGGCGCCCCGACCGGGACTAGAACCCGGTATGCCGGCGTCGCAAGGCGGAGGATTAGCCTGTTGAGCCACGGCGCCAGCCTGTACAGTATTTTTAACTTGGATAAACCATGTTGTAAAATGTAAGTTTTACAGAGATAATATATAATGTGTAAAGTGACTTGAGACTTCTCTTTCAGGGATTAAAAAATGCTTTAAAACTTTTCTCAATTCATCTGAAACAACCCAGTGAGCTCTTAAATTAAAAAATAATTAAACAAAAGAAATTACAATGATCACTCTGTTAGACTTATAGTTTATAAACTTCCTTCTCTCTTTTTATGGTGAAAATTTTACCCTTAAGTGAGCTATATAAACATTTACATTTTACCTAACATGTAATAAATGCAAAATATGAGTACATCTAGGAATCAAAATTATCTGATTAAAATACTTTTTGGTTTCTTAATGCAGGAGAATTCAGTAATTGAGTATTCTCTATTGGTTCATTTAATTATTACCAAGTATTTTATGTGTTACCACTATCCTAAGAGATTGTAGTAAAAGATGAAATAAAGCAGACAAATTCACCTTCAACAAAGTAAGCCTGAGGAATGGATGGAACAATGTGAAAACTAAAGTTATAAAACTTCAACCAACTGATTGCTTTGAAGTTAAAAACAGGAAATAGCTCTACTTATTTCATGGCACCTCATTTGAAAACGGGGATAATTCCAGTTGCCTTTCCTATACAGTATATAAAGATTAAAGAATCGGGGCCGGTGCTGTGGTGTATCAGGAAAAGCCGCCACCTGCAGCGCAGGCATCCCATATGGGAACCAATGATTCAAGACCTGACTGCTCCACTTCCTGTCCAGCTCTCTGCTATGGCCTGGGAAAGCAGTACAAGATGGCCCAAGTCCTTGGGCCCCTGCACCCACATGGGAGACCTGGAAGAAGCTCCTGGCTCCTGGCTTCAGATCAGCACAGCTCCGGTCGTTGAGGCCTTTTGGGGAGTGAACCAGTGGATGGAAGACCTCTCTGTCTCTACCTCTCTCTGTAACTCTTTAAAATAAATAAATAAATCTTAAAAAAAGATTAAAAAATAAGAATCACTTTGTATAAGCAACAAAAATTCAATATGCTCACAATCATTTTGTGATTAATTCCTTATTTTTAGAACTAAAAGATCTTCTGGCACATCTTTCACAGTTCCCGCCTCAGCTCTGGAATCAAAGATTCTTCCAAAGAACCTGGTTCCTTTTACTGGAGGACAGTAAGCTTTAGGTTGAATTTGTATTGCGAATCAAAAAACTGTAAGAATGCCAAATAATATGAATAAATATTGCAAACATAAACATTCAATGAAAGAAGCCAGGCAAGAAGTGTATAAATGGCTTCACTTACGCATGTTGAAAAAAAAAATATTGGTTTAGCTTTTGACTTGTAAGGCTGAGAGAAGTAAATAGAAAGATACAACAGAAAAATAGAACTACAGACCAATTTCCCAAATGAACAGACGCAAAAATCCTCAACAGAATTCTAGCCAATCAAATCCAACAACACATCACAAACATACCCAGACCAAGTAGGATTTATCCCTGGTATGCAGAGATGGTTCAACATTCACAAATCAATGTGGTACATCCCATGAACAACTGCTGAACAAAATCCTATGATTATCTCAATAGATGCAGAGAAAGCATTTGATAAAATACACACCTTTTCATAAGGAAAACTCTAAGCAAATTGGGTTTAGAGGGAACATTCCTCAGCACAATCAAGGCAATTTATGACAAACCCACAGCTAGCATCGTATTGAATGGGGAGAGATTGGAAGCATTCCCACTGAGATCCAGTACCAGACAGGGATGGCCACTCTCACCATTGCTATTCAATATAGTCCTGGAAGTTTTAGCCAGAGCCCATTAGGCAAGAAAAAGTAATCAAAGGGATACAAATTGGGAAGGAGAAAGTCAAACTAGCCCTATTGCAGATGACATGGTTCTATACATAGGGGATCCAAAATGTTCCAAGAGACTATTGGAACTCACAGAAGGGTTAGTAAAGTAGCAGGATACAAAATCAACACACAAAAACCAACAGCTTTTGTATACAAAGACAATGCCATGGCTGAAAAAGAACTTCTAAGATCAATCCCATTCATAATAGCTACAAAATCAAATACCTTGGAATAAATTTAACCAAGGATGTCTGAGTTTTCTATGATGAGAATCACAAAACATTAAAGAAAAAAATAGAAGATATAAAAAAATGAAAAAATCTTCCATGTTCATGGATTCGAAGAATCAACACCATCAAAATGTCCATACTTCCAAAAGCAATTACAGAATCAATGTGATACCAATCAAAATACCAAGGACATTCTGAGATACAGAAAACATAGCAGAACCCAAATAGCTAAATTAACCTTATGCAACAGAAACAAAGTCAAAGGCATCACAATACCAGATTTCAAAACTTACTACAGGGCAGTTATAATCAAAACAGCCTGGTACTGGTACAAAAACAGATGGGGGGCCAGTGCTGTGGCACAGTAGGTTAATCCTCTGCCTGCAGCACCGGCATTCCATTTGGCCACCAGTTCTAGTCCTGGCTACTCCCCTTCCGATCCAGCTTTCTGCTATGGCTTGGAAAAGCAGTAGAGGATGGCCCAAGTCTTTGGGCTCCTGGGAGACCCGGAAGAAGCACCTGGCTCTTAGCTTTGGATTGGCGCAGCGCCGGCCGTTGCAGCCATTTGGGGAGTAAACCAATGGAAGGGCAACCTTTCTCTCTATCTCTCCTTCTCCCTGTCTGTAACTCTACCTCTCAAATAAATAAAATCTTAAAAAAAAAGAAAAAAAAAAACAGATGTTAGACTAATGGAACAGAATAGAGATATCAGAAATCAACCCATGCACCTACAAACAATTTATCTTTGACAAAGGAGCTTTAATCAATCCTTGGAGCAAGGATAGTCTCTTCAGCAAATGGTGCTGGGAAAACTGGATCTCCATATGCAGAAGTTTGAAGCAAGACCCCACCTTACACAAAAATCCACTCAAAATAGATTAAAGACCTAAATCTATGACCTGGTACCATCAAATTATTAGAGAACATTGAGGAAACCCTGCAAGACATTGGTATAGATATAGAGTTCTTAGAAAAGATCCCAGAGGGATAGGCAATCAAAGCCAAAATTGACAAATGGGATTACATCAAATTGAGAAGCTTCTGTATTGCAGAATAGTAAAGTGAAGAGGCAATTGACAGAATGGGAGAAATTATTTGCAAACTATGCAACCCATAAAGGATTAATAACCAGAATATAAAGAGATCAAGAAACTAAACAACAAAAAAACAAACAACCAGTTAAGAAATGGGCAAAGGACTTAAATAGACATTTTTCAAACGGGGAAATACAAATGGCCAATAAACACATGAAAAAATGCTCAGGATCACCAGCCATCAGAGATGTGCAAATTAAAACTCGCTTTACCCCCATTAGAATGGCTTTTGTACAGAAATCAACAACAGCCGGCGCCGTGGCTCAACAGGCTAATCCTCCGCCTTGCAGCGCCGGCACACTGGGTTCTAGTCCCGGTTGGGGCGCCGGATTCTGTCCTGGTTGCCCCTCTTCCAGGCCAGCTCTCTGCTGTGGCCAGGGAATGCAGTGGAGGATGGCCCAGGTGCTTGGGCCCTGCACCCCATGGGAGACCAGGAAAAGCACCTGGCACCTGGCTCCTGCCATCGGAGGAGCGCAGTGTGCCGGCCGTGGCGGCCATTGGAGGGTGAACCAACGGCAAAGGAAGACCTTTCTCTCTGTCTGTCTCTCTCACTGTCCACTCTGCCTGTCAAAAAAAAAAAAAAAAAAAAAAAGACTTAAAAAAAAAAAAAAAAAAAGAAATCAACAACAAATGTTGGTAAGGATGTTGGGAAAAAGGTACCCTAATCCACTGCTGGTGGGAATGTAAACTGGTACAGCCACTATGGAAGACATCACAGAAATACCTCAGAAATCTGAATACAGATCTACCATATGATCCAGCCATCCTACTCTTGGTAATTTACTCAAGGGAAATGAAATCAGCATACGAAAGAGTTATCTGTACTGCCATGCTTATTGCAGCTCAATTCACAATATTAAGATATGGAGTCATCCCAAATGCCCATTAACTGAAGACTGGATAAAGAAATCATGGGATATGTATACCATGGAATAGTATAAAAAACCCCAGTCATTTGCAACAAAAAGGATAAATCATACTTAGTGAATTAAGCCAGTCCCACAGGGACAAATACCATATGTTCTCCCTGACACGTGATAACCTAAAAGACAATCTTTAAAGTGAAATCGACACTTTGGGAAGCGATGACTCTGAACAGCCTTTGTCTATACTTTTAAGTAACAGTTTATTTTTTTCATACTATTGTTGAACTCTTTACTTAGCATAAGAGTTAATCATATATGTATAAAAAAGAATCACCATGTTCCTAAAGTTATAAATATGAAATGTATGAAGTTTGCATTCCTTAAATAAAATGTTTCCGGGTGGTAAAAAAAAGGAAAGAAAGTGCTGATAAGGTTTTAAGAGGATACTTCACCAAGTTCATGGAAAATGAAACTAAGCTTATTTTGGTTCCAAAGTTTTGAAATCTATACATTGTTTTCTCATAATCTGCATTTTCCATGAACTCTTTGAAGATCCCTCATAAACATGAACTTTAATAACCTTTTGCATAAAAAAACACACCAGCTATTACTTGAGATTTATAAGTTATAATAAATAAATATATATATATATCACCTGTCAGGAGGAAAACATGCTAACAATGCTTATAAAAGGATATAGACAGTAGGAAGCAATTTCTTGAGGAGATGTAAGAGAATTTCTTTCTTTAACCAGCTTAAAAGTAGCAACAAGAATTCTCACAATAAATACTGCATAATTTGTACAATAGTTTTTCAAGAAAGATTTGATTCCATTTTATGATTTCTACAAGAAAGTAAGGTATGAAGTAACAATACCTATGTTTTATAAGTGAATAGAAAGTTAAAATTCACCAAGTCAAGTAATTTGCACTAAGACATCAATCTAAAAATCTCTGGGTTCCAAATCCATTACTTACTGCCTTCTGTTCCATTATTCACTGCCTATGTTCCAAGCTTAGGTAATCATCTAAAGAGAATATAAAATATTTCAAAAGTGGCATATGGAGAAATATAGAATATATGCCCCAAAGCACATAAAATGGGAGTACAGAAAATTTCACAGAAAAACCCACTTTTTTCTGAATGTTTCCTTGTCATTGTTTGCAGTGCTCTAAATTATCAAAAGTTTATGACTATTTAAAACTAAAACTCAGGATTTCTAAATTAAAGGGATTAAAAACAATTTCCTTAAAATAAGCAACAGATTAAGAGTTAAATTTATATCTTCACTAAACCTAAGAGAAAATGAACATTATGTAAAGCATCAAAGAAAAAACTAATTGATATTATAGAACAGCAAAAAGATGATAACACTAGGGGATTTAAACTTGATGAGGATTATTATAGTGAAGGAAAAAATAGTACAGTTATGGGCCCATAACTATATTTTTGGGCTAACAACAGGGCACATATTAGATGGTGGCCCATAAGATTATAATGCAAAAAAAAAAAGAAAGATTACAATGGAGCTGAAACAATAGGCCACGTATCTTATGGTTGTCCATAAGATTATAATGGAGCTGAAAAATCTCCATTACCTAGTGACATCATGGCGCAATGCATTAATCAATCACTTGTTTGTGGTGATACTGTTAGAAGCAAATCTAATGAGCTGCCAGCTGTATATAAAAGTAGAGCACACACAATTATATATAGAACATTTCTTTATGATAATAAAGATGGGGCCCAGTGCTGTGGTGTAGTAGGAAAGCCACTATCTACAGTGTTGGCATCCCATATGGGCACTAATTTGAGTCGCGGCTGCTACACTTCCTATTGAGCTCTCTGCTAAGGCCTGGGAAAGCAGTACAAGATGGCCCAAGTCCTTGGGCCTCTGTACCCACATGGGAGATGCAGAAGAAGCTCCTGGCTCCTGGCTTCAGGTCAGCGCAGCTCAGGCCACTGTGGCCATCTGGAGAGTTAACCAGTAGATGGAAGACCTCTCTCTCTCTCCCTCCTTCCCTCTCTGCCTCTCTATAACTCTGCCTTTCAAATAAATAAATCTTTAAAAATAATAATAATAAAGATGATTTACTAGCTTTTTTTATTTAAAAAAAATTTTTTTTGACAGGCAGAGTGGACAGTAAGAGAGAGAGAGACAGAGACAGAGAGAAAGGTCTTCCTTTACCGTTGGTTCACCCTCCAATGGCCACTGCAGCTGGCGTGCTGCGGCCAGCGCACTGCGCTGATCCGAAGCCAGGAGCCAGGTGCTTCTTCCTGGTCTCCCATGTGGGTGCAGGGCCCAAGCACTTGGGCCATCCTCCCCTGCACTCCTGGGCCATAGCAGAAAGCTGGACTGGAAGAGGGGCAATGGGGACAGAATCTGGCGCCCCGACCGGGACTAGAACCTGGGATGCCGGCGCCACAGGCAGAAGATTAGCCTAGTGAGCCATGGCGCCCAGCAAAATATGATTTACTAGTTTATGTATTTTTCTATACTATACGTTCTATTATTTTAGAGGATACTCCTACTTATTAGAAAAAAAGTTTACTGTCTAACACTACCCTTTGTTATATTGGCAGCAGCCTCAAATACTTGACTTATCAAGAAACCACATCAAGTTACCAAACTATACTACCTAGGTTTGTGTAACTATACTATAGTCTATGATACCTATACGATGAAAAAAATTTCCCAGTAAAGTGTTTCTCAGAACATGTTTCCATCATTAACCAATGCATGACTAACTTTACCATGGAGAAACACAGCAGATACTGCCTTAGTTAAATGATACATCACTGACAATGGAACAAACTAATGTCATATATATTACCTGATATACCAAGAAGGACATAACATCACTTACGTATTTTCTATCACACACACACATATATACACACATAAATGTAATCTAATCACAAAGAAGCATGAGAAGATGGAACTACTCTAAAAATTAACTGGTCTATGTTTTTCAAAAATATCAATGTCATAATTAGTAAATAATGGCTAAGAAACTATCTCAAATTAAACAAGATATGACAACTAAAGGTCATCCTGAACTAGATCCTATACAGGGAAAAACAGAATATAACTGAAACTTTTAATGACAACTGCATACAATCTATATATAAGCATGCTACACATCAATGTTAAACTTCCTGAATGTGATAATTTTTCATTATGTAAAAAATTATCTTTGTTATTAGAATATTTAGGCCCAGGTATTTAGGAGGAATGGTGTGGGAGTTGGCACTGTGGCGTAGAAAGCTAAGTCTCTGCCTGCAGTGCCAACATCCCATATGGGTGCTGTTTCATGTCCTAGCTGCTCCTCTTCCAATCCAACTCTCTGTTTAATGGCCTAGGAAAGCAGTGGAAGATGGTCCAAGTGCTTAGGCCCCACATGGGAGACTCAGATGAACTCTGGGTTCCTGGCTTCAACCTGGCCTATTTGTGGCCATTTGGGGAGTGAACCAGTGGATGGAAGATTCTCTCTCTCTCTCTCTTTCTTTCTCTGTAACTCCACCTTTCAAATAAAATAAATACATTACAAAAAAAATAAAATTAAACAATATATAGGAAAAATAAGGTAACATAGTTAATGCTATCATGAGTTGCTATACAACTCCAAAGAGGACACTTTACAGTTTACAATATATCCCATGAAGTTCTGTAATGATGTGGTCCTGTTACAATGAGTAAGAAAATGTAGAGAATATTTTTTTCCTTTTTCTTAATCACATCAATTCTTTTCCTAGCAATGAATTCTAGATTTAATAGAATGAAATCGCAAGATCATAGATGCCTCTCAATACTCTTAATAAAGGTGCTAATGAATTTTAAAATCAATTTATTTTCATTTCCAATTTTAATCTGTCTTCTGTCACCAATTCTTGACCTAAATCCCAAAATAAATATCTGAACAAACCATACCTTATCAAAAATACAAAAAGCAGCCAAAAAACCCCTTACAAATGCAGAGCAAAGTCCCAAACCAAACCATACTATTACCTGTTTCTGAGGCTGTGAAAAGGCTTCTTTTCCTATAACATGAAGAATAACATGATGTTGACCTTCCAAAATAAGCTGCTTACTGTCTTCCACAACATATGCCTAGAAAATACAAAGCATATTGAACCACTTGGCAGTAACCACAAAAATATCAACACAACATTTGATGGAAGGTAGAAATATTATGGCTATTATCTATCAACTATCAACATTCATGGCTGTACCTGCATTTCTAATCTATTAATTCAATCAATAAAGAATTTGTCCCAAAAATCTAACTGGCCGCAATATACCATGATTGGCCTAGATATCTGAGAGAGACACACCTGGGAATCTTTTGCAATGTACTCCAGAGCTCTTAAGAAACTACTTAAAAAGAACTGTGCTGACATCTGTTATACCATCTGTGAATGCCAGTTCAACTCCAAGGTGCTTCACTTCTGATCCAGCTCCCTGCTAATGCACCTGGGCAAAGCATCAGAAGATGGGCCAAGTGCCTGTCCCCTCCCAACGAATGTGGGAGACCTAGATGGAGTTCTAGGCTCCTAACCTCCACCTGGTCCAGCCCCAACTGCTGCAGCCATCTGAAGAATAAACCAGTGAGTAGTCTCTCTCTCTCGGCCTTTCAAATAAATAAATATATGTTTTAAAGATTTTATTTATTTATTTGAGAGGTAGAGTTTCAGAAAGTGAGAGGGAGAGACAGAGAGAAAAGTCTTCTATCCATTGGTTCATTCCCCAAATGGCTGCAATGGCCAGAGATGCACCGATCCGAAGCCATGAGCCATGTGCTTCTTCTAGATCTCCCACATGGGTGCAGTGGACCAAGGACTTGGGTCATCTTCTACAGTTTTCCCAGGCCATAGCAGAGAGCTGGATTGGAAGAGGAGTAGCTGGGACTAAAACCGGCGCCCATATGGGATGCTGGCACTGCAGCCAGAGGATTAACCTACCGCACCATGGCGCCAGCCCCCAAATATTAAAAAATAAAAAAGAATAAAAATAAAAAAATGATGCCAGAACACAGGCTCTCTTCTTTACTGCACTGCCAGTATACAGGCAAAAGATTTACTCTTAAATTCTTTATTCTGAAATGCCCTAGGGTTGGTCACCCACAGCAGAGAAAAATTTATGAGTATAATCATCAATCCTTTAAGTAGAAAGGTCACATTCTTGGAGAACACTTTTAAAAAAGGGATTTTTTTCTTCCTACAATATAATGAGCTGATTTTATCTATATTAAAATGCTTTTTCTAGGTTATAAATCTTTTCCTACCGAACTACTACAGTTCTGAAAAAATATTGTAAATGATTGTGATTTACTATTATTGTCACATTATGCAAATAAAAGGCTTAATTTTTTTCAAAAAGCTAATTTTCTTTACCATTAGATTCACACAGACATAAAATTATTCAGTTAAAATGCTATATAAGTTTCTAAAGATTTATTTATTTGAAAGTCAGAGTTACAGAGAGAGAAGGAGCAGAGAGGTCTTCCTTCTGCTGGTTCACTTCCCAATTGGCTGCAATGGTCGGAGCTGCACCAATCCGAAGCCAGGAGCCAGGAGTTTCTTCTGGGTCTCCCCTGTGGGTGCAGGGGTCCAAGAACTTGATCACCATCTACTGCTTTCCCAGGCCATAGCAGAAAGCTGGACAGGAAGTAGAACAGCCGGGACTCGGAAGAGCACCCATATGTGATGCCAGCACTGCAGATAGCAGCTTTACCCCTATGCCACAGCGCCAGCCCCGGTACAAGTTTCTAAATGCTTACTTTTAAGTTCTGTATCAGGGACTAGTGACAGTTCCTTTCAACATATGATCATTCGAAATGAGCTGCACTAAGGCACAGGATAGACAGGACTTGCTCGGCATCCATGAGTGCAGAAACCAGAAATGCAGGAAGGGTTAAACATCTGATGGATGACCTTTAGCCCAGAGGGGAAGTATGCTGACAGATGAGGTCCTAAGACACGACAGCTATCTTTCCAGATGGTTCCACAGGATTGAACAACAGCCACTATACTATACCCCTGGCTATTTCTATAACGTCCTCCACCCTGCACAAAGGCTTGGATTTTCGAAACAACCTTAAAAAAGAGATATATTTATATATATTTGAAAGGCAGAGTGACAGAGTGAGAAGAAACAGAGAGATAGATCATCCACCCAATGGTTAACTCCCAATGCCACAATGTCAGGGTTGGGCCAAGCAAAAGCTAAGAGCCTGGGACTCCATCCTGATCTCCCAGGTGGCTGACGAGGCCCAAGTATATGGGCTATCATCTGCTGCCTTCCCAGGCATATTAGCAAAGCAGGACTCACTCCAACTCTCCAATATGGGATGCTGGCTTAGCTTTAGCTTATTAACTGTAAGCATTAGCTTATTAACCTGCTGTGCCAAACACAGCCCCATTTTTAATTAAGATTGGTTACAAATTGTACTATGTACCCTTCCTAACTACTCTTTTCATAAAAATGCCACCCAAGCTCTTAGCTTTCCTGAATCATATTTTATTCAGAATCCTATGTTTCCTCTGCATCTTATTCAACAATTTAAATTTCAAATCTGTAATTCAACAGGTCATTTTTTTGTGCTAAGTTACAGCCCTCACTTAAGAAATGTACCACTTTTTCAACTAACAATAACACACAATAAACTTATGATAGGTACTTCATATTTCATTCTTTATTCAAATTCCCATTTCTCAGCCAAGGAGTATCACAGTCTTGCTTTTTTTGTTTTTGTTTTTTTCTTGTGATTACTCATACTACTAGTAGTCTTTACTTCAAGGAAATGTTTTGTTTTGTTTTTAAATGCCACTTCTCTAAACCTAACCAAGGTTAGCTATGGATATAACACTGAATATGCAATTCAGCATGCATTACTCAAAATCTTGTCTCGTAAGTATTACAAATTCTTACATGGTATGAACCTGTGGAGTAACAGTCACAAATATTAACAGTTAATTATACATTTACTTAATGCATCTGGTTTACATTAAGGGCACTAGGTCTGAAAATGAGATCTACTTTATAGCAAGCTTTATGAGCACTTGCTTTTAAGCTAATAATGTACAACTCATCTTTCTAACATGAAATACTTTCTACAATCAATCAAAGTACCAACTCATGTAAGCAGTATTTAATTTGAAATTCATACAAACCCAGCTTAGTTTAAAAACAAAAAATGTAGCCAGCACCATGGCTTACTAGGCTAATCCTCTGCCTGTGGCACAGGCACTCTGGGTTCTAGTCTCAGTTGGGGTGCTGGATTCTGTCCCAGTTGCTCCTCTTCCAGTCCAGCTCTGCGGCCTGGGAGTACAGTGGAGGATGGCCCAGGTCCTTGGGCCCTGCACCCGCATGGGTGACCAGGAGGAAGCGCCTGGCTCCTGGCTTCAGAAGCGCACTGGCTGTAGCAGCCACTTGGGGGGGTGAACCAACAGAAAAAGGAAGACCTTTCTCTCTGTCTCTCTCTCTCGCACTGTCTTACTCTGCCTGTCAAAAAAAAAAAAATGCAGGGACCATTCTATATGGGCACCTGTTGGAGTCCTGGCTCCTTCACTTCCCATCCAGCTCCCTGCTAATGTGCCTGAGAAAGCAGCAGAAGATGGATGGAGTTCCAGGCTTTAGTCTGGCCCAGCCTCCAACAGCCATTTGGGGTATAAACCAGCAGATGGACTATCAGAGAGACATTTGTGATCTCCCTCTCTATACATAACTCTATCTTTCAAATAAATAAATAAATACCTTTTTTTAAAAGGCTTATTTAAAAACTTGTGGTTTAATAAAAAGGACACTTTGGAACAGCTGAATCAATTCAAAATACATGAGTTGATCACCTACTATTAGTATGTTTCCACACTGATTCATATCAGACAATACAAATTCATAACTTCATCACACAGTTCAGGTGAGCATTTGTGGACAAGATATGTAATGTCAGTGTAGAAATATTTTTTACAGATAGGTAATGCATGTAAATGATACAAAAGGGTGCAAAGTAAAAATAGGGCTCCTCTGTACTACAGTTCAGTTAACTCGCAGGGAGAATAATACTTAAGAAATCTCATTCTACCATGTATGGACTTCATTTGGAGTCAGTTATTTCAAACAAGGTAAAACGGTATTTTCAAATAATCTGGAAAAACTAAACACAGATCCAGATTTCAATAATTATTAGGAATTTATTATTAATTTGGTTGGTTGACATAATAATACTATAAGGTTATATTAAGTAACCATCTGATAGAAGTACATAGAGAAGTACTGATAAATGAAATATCACCTAAGTCATTTTAGAAAATACTACAGCAAAAAATAAAAGATTTTTAAAAAACAGGGGTTGGCACTGTGGTGTAGTGGGTAACACTGCCACCTGACAATCCCAGCATCCCACATGGGTGCCAGTTCAAGTCTTGACTGCTCTACTTCCAATACAACTCCCTGCTAATGCACCTGGGAAAACAGCCGAAGGTGGCCCAAGTGTTTGGGCCCATGCAAACATGTGGGAAACCCAGAAGAAGCTCCTGGCTCCTGGCTTTGGCCTGGCCCAGCCCTGGTGATTGCAACCATTTGGGGAGTGAACCAGAGGATAGTAGATTGCTCTCTGTCTCTCCCTCTCTCTGTAACTCTGCCTTTTAAATAAATTACATGCTTAAAAAAAAAAGAAAAGGAAAGGAAAAAAGAAAAATAAAAAGAAGGAAGGAAGATAATGTGGGCAAGTAGATAAAATATGAATATCAATAATTAATGTTTGCTGAAGCCTGAGTAATGGCTATCTCCAGGTTCATAGTGATATTTTTCTCTTTTTAGAGTGTTTGAAAATGCCTATAATAGATTTTAATAATATCTGCTTCCATGGACCTTGTCATACTTACAGTATTCTTGGTAATATATAAGAGAAAGTCATCTGATATAAATTAATTTTTATAGGTAAAAGAAAAAGTCATATGGAACTGTAACAAAATTATAAAAAAACTTTTTTTTTAAGAAAGCTTTTATTTAATGAATACAGTTTACAAAGGTACAGCTTTAGGAATATAGTGGTTCTTCCCCTCATAACCTCTCTCTCACTGCGAGTCCTTCCCACCTCTTACTCCCTCTCCCATCCCATTCTTCATTAAGATTCATTTTTAATTAACTCTATATACAGAAGACCAGCTCTATACTAAGTAAAGATTTCAACAATTTGTACCCACATACACAAAAATATAAACTACTGTTTAAAAACAAGTTTTACAGTTAATTCTCACAGTACAACTCATTAAGGACAAAGGTCCTACATGGGGAATTAGTGCACAGTGATTCATGTTGTTAACAATTAAGACTCTTATGTATGATGACAGTGACCACCCAAGGCTCTAGACATAAGCTGTCAAGGCTATGGAAGCCTGTTGAGTCCATAAACTCTGTCAGTATTTAGACAGGGCCATAAGCAAAGTGGAAGTTCTCTACTCCCTTCTGAGAAAAGTACATCCTTCTTTGATGGCCCCTTCTTTCCACTGGGGTCTCACAGAGAACTTTCATGCAGAACATTTTTTGCCACAGTGTCTTGGCTCTCCATGCCTGAAATGCTCTCATGGGTTTTTCAGTCAGACCAGAATGCCGTAAGGGCTGATTCTGAGATGAGAGTGCTATTTAGGGGATTTGTCATTCTATGAATCTGCTGTGTGGACTGCTTCCCATGTTGGAACATTCTCTCATTTTTAATTTGATCTATTGTTATTATCAGATACTTGTTCTTATTTATGTGATACCTTTGACACTTAATCCTCTCTATATGATCAACTATACACTTAATATGATCACTTTAACACATCAGATGGGATTAGTACCACCTAGAGTAATGGGATTTGGAGTCCCATGGCAAGTTTTTTAGCTTTACCCTAAGGGGTAAGTCTGTGGGAATATGTGCTGAACTGTACAGCTAGCTCCTCCCTTATTCCCATTCTAACTTTTAACTGGGATCAAATTTCAATTGATTTTATATACCTATGATTAATTCTATGTTAAGTAAAGAGTTCAACCAATGGTATTAAGTGGGAAAAAATAAAATAATAAACTGTTCCTCGATAGCCAAGACAAGGGCTGTTCAAGTCATTGCTTTTCAGAGTGTCAATTTCACTTCTAAAGGTTTCCTATATGTACTCTGTTAGTTGTCACAGATCACAGAGAACAAATGGTATTTGTCCCTTTGGGATTGGCTTGTTTCACTAAGTATGATATTTTCCAGATTCATCCATTGTTTGCAAATGACCAGATTTCTTTTTGTTGTTGTTGTTTTTTACCACTGTGTAGTATTCCATAGAGTATATACCCCATAATTATTTATCCAGTATTCCATTGATGGGCATTTAGGTTGATTTCATGTCTTAGCTATTGTGAACTGAGCTGCAAGAAACATGGGGGTGCAAAGAACTCTTATTTGCTGATTTCATTTCCCTTGAGTAAATTCCCTTGAGTGGGATGCCTGAGTCATATGGTAGTACTATATTCAGATTTCTGAGGTATCTCCAAACTGTCTTCCATAATGGTTTTTACCAGTTTGCATTCTACCAACAGTGGATTAGGGTACCTTTCCCCCAACATTCTTAGCAGTATTTGTTGTTTTTTGATTTCTATATGAAAACCATTCTAACTGGAGTGAGGAGGAACCTCACTGTGGTTTTGATTTGCATTTCCCTGATAGCTAGTAATCCTGAACATTATTTCACATGTCTGTTGTATATTTGGATTTCCTCTTTTGAAAAATGTCTGTTTTAAGTCCTAGACCCATCTCTTAAGTAGGTTGTTTGTTCTGCTGTTGTGGAGTTTCTTGATTTCTTTGTAGATTCTGGTTATTAATCCTTTATTGGTTGCATAGTTTACAAACAACTTCTCCCAATCTGTTGGTTGCCTCTTCACCTTCCTGTTTCTTTTGCTGTACAGAAACTTCTCAATTTGATAATTCCATCTGTTAATTTTGGCTTTGACTGCCTGGGCCTTTGGGGTCTTTTCCAAGAACTCTTTCCTCAATGTTCTCTAATAATTTGATGGTGTCGGGTCATAGATTTAGATTTTTAATTCATGTTGAGTGGACTTTTGTGTAAGGTGTAAGGTAGGGGTGTTGCTTCATACTTCTGCATGTGGAGATCCAGTTTTCCCAGCACTATATGTTGAAGAGACTGCCGTTGCTCCAGGGATTGGTTTTAGCTCCTTGGTCAAATATGAGTTGGTTGTAGATGTTGGGATTGATTTCTGATATCTCTATTCTGTTCCACTGGTCTATCCATCTATTTTTGTACCAGTACCAAGCTGTTTTGATTATAACTGCCTTGTAGTATGTCTTGAAATCTGCTATCGTGATGCCTCCAGCTTTGTTTTTGTTGTATAAGGTTACTTTAGCTATTCGAGGTCTCCTGGAACTCCATATGAATTTCAGCATCATTTTTTCTAGATATGAGAAGAATGTCTTTGGTATTTTCAATGGTATCGCATTGAATCTATAAATTGTTTTTGGAAAAATGGACACATTGATGATACTGACTCTTCCAATTCATGAACATGGAAGATTTTTTCATTTTTTCTATCTTCTGTTTCTTTCTCTAATGTTTTGTAATTCTCATTGTGAGATCTTTGATGTCCTTGGTTAAAATTATTCCAAGGTACTTGATTTTTTTTGCTATTGTGAATGGGACTGATCTTAGAAGTTCTTTCCCAGCCACGGCATTATCTATGTATATGAAGGTTATTGGGTTTTGTGTATTGACTTTATATCCTGCTACTTTACCAAACTCTTCCGTGAGTTCCAATAGTCTCTTGGAACATTTTGGATCCCCTATGTATAGAACCATGTCATCTGCAATAGGGGTAGTTTGACTTTCTCCTTCCCAACTTGTATCTCTTTGATTACTTTTTCTTGCCTAATGGGCTCTGGCTAAAACTTCCAGGACTATATTGAATAGCAATGGTGAGAGTGGCCATCCCTGTCTGGTACTGGATCTCAGTGAGAATGCTTCCAATCTCTCCCCATTCAATATGATGCTAGCTGTGGGTTTGTCATAAATTGCCTTGATTGTGCTGAGGAATGTTCCCTCTAAACCCAATTTGCTTATAGTTTTCCTCATGAAAAGGTGTGTATTTTATCAAATGCTTTCTCTGCATCTATTGAGATCATTGTATAGTTTTTTTCATTATATGCTGTTTTTTCACCAGTTAATGTGATGTATCATATTGATTGATTTGTGAATGTTGAACCATCCCTGCATACCAGGGATAAAGCCCACTTACAGTGGATGGAAGAGTTCTCCATCTCTGTTTCTCTCTGTAACTCTGCTTTTCACATTAATATTTAAAAATTTTTTTTAAAAATAAGAAACTGGAAATTTTAAGTGTAAAAAAAATAGTGGTATACATTTGTTCTTCAGCTTTAAGAATCCAAATAATTTATAACACATACCTTCCATAATATGATAATGTTCAGATCCACCTCACTGCACTTTTGAATCAGTCTCACAGCATCCTCTGCTGATCGTTTTTCTGGATGCATAGACAACTGAACTTGTGGTTTTTTCAAGTCCGAGGATAAACTTCGATAAAAGAAGTCTGCACATGGACTTGCTGAACTTATTATCTGTTGAAAGAAGTAACTTATCTAAGTGATCTATCAATTTATTTTGTCACATATATTTAGTTTCAAATTCTGACAAAATTTGTATTTTAGTATACTTACATAACTTGCCTGAAAGTATTCCAAGAGAAACATGATAAAAATCACAACCTTAATGTAATTTAGTAGTGTTGCTGATATTTCTAGAGATGTAAAAATTTTGTTTTAAAGAAATAAAACAGATAACTAAAGTCCTCAAAACTAAATTCAACCACTCAAGAATCACAGTATCTTCAAAAGTCCTACGTGTGTGGGAATTACTGGACTTCTGGAGCTGCTTCCTCTAATGATCAAATCATCCTCTAATTATCAAATCACAATGTGAAAAGGTCTAAGTACAGTTTGTAAGTACAGTTTTAATTATCAAGAAGAGCACAAACAAGGTGGTATCCTGCCACTTGGAAATAATTACAGGGACTTTTACACACTATGTTCAGTATTTTTGAAAGTAAGTCCCCAGTGAATCTCCTCAGATGACCTGCAGGGCTAGTTAAAAATACATACTCCCTATCTCTATCCAAGACATAATAAACCAGAGTTCTAGAGGTAAAAGGGCAAAACCTATATTTTTACAAAACCCTCCAGATGTAGGTCCTTAATACTCAAAACTAGGATTTGCAGACTAACACCTAAATCTTACTGGGGTTGATTGTAACAATTTAGAACATCGGATTCTATCCCACTTAAACTAAATCAGAATTTGCATTTTATAACAAAATGTCCAGTGACTTAAATGTACATTTTTTGAGAATTTGAAAACACTGTTCTAGGTGATTCTTGTGCCTAGCTTATCATTTGGGCCTCAGAACCATAAGGAATACCAAAATCCACACAGTTTTAACAGCTAGATGTTTATTATGATCATTTTCTGAACTAAAAGGAAAGTTCCCCTAAATAATCCTTTTTTAATTCCAAGAAGTATACTTATTTCACATGACAGACTCAAAAGAAAGTTAACTTTAAATAATTAAATAGTATCCACATCCTATTTTTGGTTTGTTTAGGGGATGGACATAGAATGCAAACTCAACAAAGATATTCATCTTCCAGAGACTGAAAATTACAAAAGCTATAGGTTCCAAAAACAATCAGATACTCCAGAACAACTTTGAAATAAATCAACCACTATTGTGCTTATTTGCATACCTGTTCATTTCCAAAGATGATATCTGCAAAAGTATACTTTTCTGAGGACTGTATATTAGCTAAAAAACAGGAGAAAAAAATAATGTACCACTGACATAAAATACAAAATGGTCATTTAAGAAAGTATGAAAGTAAAATGAGTCTACCTTCTTTTTCCTTACATCTTATTGCCTTGAAGCAAAACTTTCCTTTCTCCCTACTGGCAAGTTTGGCGTCTAGAAAAAAAAATTTCAAAAATGTTTCTTAGTTTATGACATGGTAAAACTGAACTCATTATTCCAATTTTTTTGGTCAAGCTGGAAAATAATTTATTGAGTATAACAGTGCTAATGAAAAACATCGTTACTTTCATCTCAATGAAACAAATGTTTACAAACATCTTAAAAAAGACAAACTTCAATTTTCTCAAGATCCTCTTATATATCTGAGTGTGCATATATTTATAAGGATACTTCAAAAAGTTTGTGGAAAATAATTAAAAGATGTTAATTTTGGCACAAAAATTTCAAATTCATGGGTATATGGGATCTTAAAATCTTTGTGAAAATTTGGGTGGGTGACAAAGCAGCATGAATTCCAAAATTTTTATACCAAACTAAACTTGTCTTTTAATTCAATTTTTCCACAAACTTTTAAGTACTTTAATGGGTCTGTTTCATTCCAGATTAACAAGAAGTTTCAAAGATAAAAACTTTGGGGCTTCAGCCCAATCCCACCATTCTGTCATTTGTTTCTTCTTACAAAGTTTTAATAGCTATGATTTATACCAATATTATTATATGCAGATACTTTGCTATGGTGCATTTTTCCATTATGGCAGGCAATCAAAAAATGTTAATACATGTAAATTTTAACAACTGAAAGAATCTGAATTATAGCATAATTTACATTAAAACTACACTGAATTTTTCCCTATAAATATAACAGTGTAATAAACTTCAGAGAATGTATACATTTTCCCATATTTTGAGGTAATTCCCTTCCATAATATCCCAAAGTAAAGATTAATGTGAGGTTAAGGGTTTAAATATTTTATGTCTTTTGAAAAAAAATCACACAATTCTTGTCCAGTAAGAACAAGTATCTTTTTTTCAGCTTCACCTCAACCTTACAACTGCTGCCTCCCTGGGTGCAAATTATTAACAGGGTGCAGAGCCAGGAATAAAACCTGTACAACTGATAATAGGATCTGAGCATACCAAGCAACATCTGAAACGCTGGGCCAAATGCCCACCATATTTGAATTTTTGACAGTGATCATATGACTCAATGATTTTACAAATAAAAAAAATAGAAAAAAAGTGCAAGGGAATAAAAATATGGAAAAGACTGGATCAAGATAGGTGATTTAAAGTCACATAAACTAGTGAAAACGTAAGGTACCAATAATCTTATAATCTGGCACTAAAGCAGTGAAGATGTCAAATTTATTTTTAAAAAAAGGGGGAAAAAGCCACAAACCTTTGTTTTCTGAGAGATTTACAGATTTATATAATTTCCAGTGTTTGCTGCTACTTGATACTTGTACTATATGGAATTCCTTAACACCTGCTTCACTCTGTCAAAAAGAGATGTGAGTCATTTGGAATTTAATAACAATAAATCAGAATATTCCAATGAGGACGAAAGTCATACATTATTATCAAAGTCACTATCAATTAACATAAGATAAAATTTATAATTTGAAAAAAGTAACAATACATATTTCAACAAGTTTGGGCAATTTAACTCTCTCTAAATATTCTTAAAAAAGAGAAATCGGGGCCGGCACTGTGGTGTAGCGGGTAAAGCCTGCCATGCCAGTATCCCATATTGAGCGCTGGTTCAAGTCCCCACTGCTCCTCTTCTGATCCAGCTCTCTGCTATGGCCTGGGAAAGCAGCAGAGAATGGCCCAAGTCCTTGTGCCCCTGTACCCGTGTGGGAGACCTGGAAGAAGCTCTTGGCTTCAGATCAGTGCAGCTCCAGCTGTTGTGGCCATTTGGCCAGTGAAACACTGGATGGAAGACTTTCTCTCTCTGCCTGTGCCTCTCTGTAACTCTGCCTTTCAAATAAAATCAATAGAATTTTTTAAAAAAGATAAATCAACATTTTACCCAAGAAGTATTTTTTTCCCCTTATTTGAGAGGCAGACAAGAGAGAAAGAGGTGGTGGGGAGGAGGGTTTGGAGACAGATAAGCAATGACAGAGGCTGGGCCATTCTTTTTTTTTTTTTTTTTTTGACAGGCCGAGTAGACAGTGAGAGAGAGAGAGACAGAGAGAAAGGTCTTCCTTTGCCATTGGTTCACCCTCCAATGGCCGCCGCACTGCACTGATCCGAAGGCAGGAGCCAGGTGCTTCTCCTGGTCTCCCATGGGGTACAGGGCCCAAACACTTGGGCCATCCTCCACTGCACTCCTGGGCCATAGCAGAGAGCTGGCCTGGAAGAGGGTCAACCGGGACAGAATCCGGTGCCCCGACCGGGACTAGAACTCGGTGTCCCGGTGCCGCAAGGTAGAGGATTAGCCTATTGAGCCGTGGCGCTGGGCCATTCTTGAGCATATAACTCAGTCTAGATCTCTCAGTTGGGTGGCAGGGACTCAAGTACTTGAGCCATCACCTGCATTAGCAGGAAGCTAGAATTGGGAGGGGAGATTGGACTTGAACCTAGGCACTCTGATATGGGATGCAGGCATCTCAAATGGCCAATTAATCACTATACCAACTGCTGCTCCCCACAATCTCAGTTAGATTGAAATTTTTTTTATTTAGTAAATATAAATTTCCAAAATACAGTTTATGGATTACAATGGCTCCCCCCCCAATAATTTCCCTCCCACTCGCACCCCTCCCATCTCCCACTCCCTCTCCCATTCCATTCACATCAAGATTCATTTTCAATTATCTTTATATACAGAAGATTGATTTAGTATATATTAAGTAAAGATTTCATCAGTTTGCACCCACACAGAAACACAAAGTGTAAAATACTGTTTCAGTACTAGTTATAGCATTACCTCACATTGGACAACACATTAAGGACAGATCCCACATGAGAAGTAATTAAGTACACAGTGACTCCTGTTGTTGACTTACCAATTTGACACTCTTGTTTAAGGCGTCAGTAATCTCCCTAGGCTCTAGTCATGAGTTGCCAAGGCTATGGGAGCCTTTTGAGTTAGATGAAATTATTACCATATGGGGCTACTTGTCCTATAATATGTAGCATATTAATAATAGCAGATCCTTTTATTTGAAGAGTTTGAAGAATGAAATTACAAAATTAATGGAGACATAAGATGGTATCACATTATTTTAGTTTCTATTCTCTTGTGACAGAAAAAGAAACTGTTAAGAACAGAGGAAACACTTCAGACATAATTAAAAACCAACTTACAGTATTGGTATTCTCCACATCCACAAAGACTAGCATATTGCCTCCTTTGCCTTCTTCATCAAGAGAATTACTTCTGCAGACAGTGGCTCGTACATTCAAAGATCGGCTGGTACAAATAACTGCAGTGTGTCTTAATATTCTGTGCCTAAAGAAAAGTTAAAAACAAGACCAAAAAAGAGTTTATTCTAAGATCCTCTCCGTATGTTCTGATTCGCTAATTACAAATAAAGATTTTAAAAAATGGATGAATCTGGTGAGCATTTGGCCTAGCATTAAGATGTGGGTAAGAATACAGGTTTTCTGGGCTGGTGCCGTGGCTCAACAGGCTAATCCTCCGCCTTGCGGCGCCGGCACACCGGGTTCTAGTCCCGGTCGGGGCGCCGGATTCTGTCCCGGTTGCCCCTCTTCCAGGCCAGCCCTCTGCTGTGGCCCGGGAGTGCAGTGGAGGATGGCCCAAGTGCTTGGGCCCTGCACCCCATGGGAGACCAGGAAAAAGCACCTAGCGCCTGGCTCCTGCCATCGGATGCGCGCGGTGCGCCGGCCGCAGCGCGCCGGCCGCGGCAGCCATTGGAGGGTGAACCAACGGCAAAGGAAGACCTTTCTCTCTGTCTCTCTCTCTCACTGTCCACTCTGCCTGTCAAAAATAAAAAAAATATATATATATAAAAAAAATTAAAAAAAAAAAGAATACAGGTTTTCTGAGTCTCAGCTGATTCCCAATTACAGCTTCCTACTGTTGCAGACCCTGGGAGGAAGGTGATGGCTCAAAGACTTGGGTTCCTGCTTCCTATGTGGGAGACCTGGATTGACTTCCTGGCTCCTAGCTTCATCCCAGTCCAGCTTCAGCCATTGCAGATTTCGGGAGTGAAACAGTGGATGGGAGCACTGTCTGCCTCTCAAATTAAGAAAAAAAGATACAATAAAGTAAAATGAAGTAAAAACCTAACTCCAGTTCCACTCTTTTCTCTATTTGGAAGGCAACTGTCAGTCTCCCTGACTCTGGGCATTTTCCCTGTACATCAAACTCATCTATATAATATATGAAATAACCCTTCATATAGTAATGTCTTGATTAGGTCTCTTCTCTGATAGTACTTCCAAAGTTACTGAACAACCACAAAATATACTCCAGACTTTAACCTGGCATTCAAAGCTCTCTACCATATAACTTTGTATTGCAAAGGTTCATTCCCCCTTTACTTCTTTCACAGAGATTTTACACCATGGCTGAACTGTATTTATTTTATATTCCCTAACTTGTAAATCTTTGTTCATAAACACACCCACTCCCTGGAGTACCCACTCCTCTATTGACTATCTTCATGATAGCCAAATTCTGAAATGTTCTCTCTCCTTGGAGGAAACTCATTTTACTACCATCAGAGTCAACAAAGCTTTCCCTGAATGGGCCAGAGTACTCCTGCTCTCTATCATCTTCTTAAGGAGAATTAACACTTACTGAAGGTCTAAACTATACTCAGTACTTAAAAATATTATCTCATTTTGCCTTTCTGTAAGTTTTAGAAGATATTTTATTTAGATATTTCATTAAGTAAAAAAATCATAGTACAATTACTGCTAGCTAATTCTCTAAAATTGACAGTAGTGCTATCACTGTATATTCTGCTGTACAATATATAGGCTACAGATCCTGCTATGAGCCATGCAGATTTGATTTCTTCAATGATTAACCACTGTAACAACACCATGTTCTGCAAATACACACATTTTTTTCATATATTCTCAGAGAAGGGAAGACATAAAGGAAAAGGAAAGGTATAATAATTTTCTTTAAAAAGAATGAATATAGGCAAATTGTCTTTAATATATAAATGATACTGTTTTAATACATGGTGCATGTTAATTTCATTATCATCTGATGATTGGCCACAACACTTAGTCATATCTTTATTAAATTTATAGATAGAAGCAACTAAAGTTAAATTTTTTCCACTTTCAGCTACCTAGAATTTATAGTTACATTCAGGACAATCTTAGATATGTATAATTTGCAAGGAGTAATTTCTTGATACATAATGATATATATTAACGAATATCAAAATGTTCACTTAAAGATATGTTCATATATTGCACATAAATGTTAAATCAAAAATGTTTTATAATACTTACCGTATTTTAGGCTGCCTTTTGACACTTTCATAGTAAAACAAAAAGTTAATTTCATGGACACCTTCTTCATCTGGCCCACGTAACCACATTGGTAGCTGAACTGAGGCTCCAGGTAGAAGAACAGCATCAGGAAGGGGAACAGGAATCACCTCTGGCTGACTTCCTATGCCAATGTCAAAGTCTACAGAGGAAGCTGATGATATGAGCGCTGTACACACAGAGGTAGAATCTGTCACAACAGTCTTGTAAGCACTACAGTTTTCAGAAGCTGAGGGACTTAGTGGTGTTAGGACAGCAGTATTACCACCGAAAGTAAAGAACTCTGGACGTTTAGAAACAACCTTCAATCCAGTAAGAGGGCATTTGCTGACATTGACAAATTCTACATATGCTTTTCGGATTTCTCCACAGAGGAGCCCTGTAGGAAAATGTATAAAGAACACCTGCATTGGAGGGAAAAAATATTATTATATTGTCTGTCAAAATTTCTGAACCTCTAATGAAAAAATGTTAATATGCTATATTTCTTAACTAAAAGTTTGCAAGTATTTCATTAATTGTCTTGAGTATATAGCACTTTACAACTCCATTTCAGAAAACACAACACAGGAAGACAAATGTTTCTCTGCCACTCAGATTTTGGAATTATGAACTAAAGGCAAAAATACCAATTACAAGAGGGCTAATATTAAAACATTTACTACTTTGTGGATTAAACATGGCTCTATGAATAATTATCAGAAGTCTTAAAACCTTTATCATTGTCAACTTAAGAAGTAGATCAACTATTTATTTTCACATTAAGATGAAAAGATATAACGTGGGTGTTAAAGGAAAATGTGCAGACTCATGACCGCATTAACTATGATTTTAAAATCCAACCAGCTCTTGGTCACTTAAGGCTTGCATGTAAGGGCAAAACTTCACCTGATTAATGAAGATTTTTTATAGTCTTTCCCAGTTAGTCTAATATTCAAATAGCTCACTCAAGAAATATTAACGTGTTTCATGATCAGGTGCTGCCACAAACTGGCAGGGGTTAAATAACACTTCATGCATACTTCCAAAAACTGTTTTTCAAAATTGACTTCTAACACTTGGTTTTATGATCTCAGGGAACAGATAGAGGAATTGTACTAAACAGGTAAAAATCCGGGCTAACAAAATTACCCAGTAAGTGACCTGCATTTAAAAGATCCTTACAGGGGCTGGCATCGTGGCACAGTTAAGCTGCTGCCCAGGACACCAGTTTGAGTCCCGGCTATTCTATTTCTTGTTTTTTTTTTTTTTTTTTAAAGACATTTATTTATTTGAAAGTCAGAATTACACAAAGAGAAGGAGAGGCACAGGGGGAGGGGGAAGAGGAGGAGGAGGGGGAGGGGGAGGGGGAGGGGGAGAGGGAGAAAGAGAGGAGAGGGGGGAGGGAGAGGGAGAGGGAGGTATTCCACCCACTGGTTCACTCCCCAATTGGCTGGAGCTGCACTGATCCGAAGCCACAACAAGGAGCCTCTTCCAGGTCTCCCACAAGGGTGCAGGGGCCCAAGGACTTGGGCCATCTTCTACTGCTTTCCCAGGTCATAGCAGAGAGCTGGATCGGAAGTGGAGCAGCCAGGACTCCAAGTGGTGCTCACATGGGATGCTGGCACTGCAGACCGCGGCTTTACCCGCTATGCCATACCGCTGATCCCTGGCTGTTCTATTTCTGATCCAGCTCCCTGCTAATGTGCCTGGGAAAGCAGCAGAAGATGGCCTGTGTTTGGGCCCCTATAACCCATGTGGGAGACTTGGATGGAGTTTGACTCCTGGCTTCAGCAAACCCCAGCTGCAGCCATTGAGGCCACTTGGTGAGTGGACCAGCAGATGAAAGATCTCTCTGTAACTCTGCCTTTGAAAAAAATAAGAAAATCTTTAAAAAAAAATTCTTTATACTTAAGTATCACAACTATGCGGACAGTATCCAAGGAAGGAGAAATACAAGTATAAAAACAACAATATGGGGCCAATGCTGTGGCATAATAGGTTAAGCCTCCATCTGCGGTGCTGGCATCCCATATGAGTCCCGGCTGCTCTACTGCTGATCAGCTCCATGCTAATAGCCTAGGAAAGCAGAAGGAGATGGCCCAAGGGCTTGGGCCCCTGCACTCATGTGGGAGACCCAGAAGTTGATCCTGGCTTTGGATTGGCCCAGTTCCAACCACTGCAGCCATCTAGGGAGTAAAACAGTGGAAGGAAGACCCCTCTGTCTGTCTCTCCCTCTGTAACTGCCTCGCAAATATATAAATAAATCTTAAAAAAAAAAAAAGAGGGAAAATGTCCTAATAAACAGCTGACAGTCCCAAGGGATTTACAACATTCTGGTGCAAACATCCTGTGATTTTCTTTTTTTTTAATTTAAACCTAAATGGGACTTGATTATAGCCATATTCTTTTTTTTTTTTTTTTTTTTTTTTTTTTAAGATTTATTTGAAAGAGAGAAAAAGAGAGAGGGAAAGACAGACAGAGAGGTCTTCCACCTGCTGGTTCACTCCCCAAATGGCTGCAATAGCGAGGGCAGGGCCAGGCTGAAGCCAGGAGCCAAGAGCTTCTTCTAATTTCCCATGTGGATGCACAGGTCCAAGCACTTGGGCTGTCCTCTGCTGCTTTCCCAAGCACATTAGCAGGGAGCTGGATTGGAAGTGCAGCAGCTGGGACTCAAACCAGCTCCCATACTGGATGCCAATGCTGCAGGCAGCGGCTTAACCCACTACACCACAACACCCAACACTATAGCCATATTCTTAAGGAATCAGATAAACTTTGGTGAAACAGGTAAGAGGGAATAGATGTTTGATACAGCAGTTCAGAAGCCACTTGGACACCATAACTGGAGTGCTTGAGCTCAAAGTTCTAGCTCCACTTCCAATTTCAGCTTTCTGTGAATGCACACCATGTGAGGCAGCAGATGATGGCCCCTAGTAGGTGGGTCCCTGCCATCCACATGGAAGATCTGCATTGAGTTCCAGGATCCTGGCTTCACCCTGGCCCAGCCCCAGCTACTGAGGACATCTGAGGAATGAACTAGCAGATGGAGGATACCTCTTGCTCTCTGCCTTTCAAAAAAAAAAAAACACAAAAAACTATAATAATAAAAAAAAAGAAAATGGATATTAGAAAACACAGACTGAATGAAGAAAACCAAAAGAAGATAGGAAAAAATAAACCTTACACAGCATTATACTGAGGATATTTATCCTGCACTAATTAATCATTATCAAATAAGCTAAAATTTGTGGGAGACATCAACTTTGAGATGTTACATCCGAGAGTTGCATTATTAGAGTAAAGACATCCTAAAACACAGAGACAATTGATGCCAAGAAGACTATGACATTAATAAAGTAGGAAGAGTGATAGATTAAAAGACCAGTGAAACAAAATGTGTACTGATCATGTGTATCTTAAGAATACAGGTTTTGGGAATTGGTGTTAAGGTACAGATTAAGCCACTGCCTGCAATAACAACATCCCGTGAGAGTCCCAGCTGCTCCATTTCCAATGCAGCTCCCTGCTAATGTGCCTAGAAACAGAGGAAGATGGACCAAGTACTTATGGCCTCGCCATCCACCTGTATAGGAGACTCTGACGGGAGTTCCAAGCTCCAGGTTTTGTCGTGGCTCAACCCCTGGCCATTATAATGATTTAGGGAGTGAACTGGAAGATGGAAGCTCTCTGTCTCTCCCTCTCACTCTAACTCTGCCTTTCAAATAAGTAAATCTTTTTTTAAAAAGAAAAAAAAAGGATAGCTTTCATCTGTAGAAAAAAAAAATCTATACATATATTGCACTTAGACTACTTGACAACTGTCTTTAGATTCTGAAGAAACCAGAACTGGAAACTTAAAAGTCACAAGGATGTGGTTTAATGCATGAAAGACAAAATGAAACTTGTGCTAGAAATCTACCCCAACATTCACAGAAAAGGCCTCCATCTTAAATATACTCTTTGCAATAGTGAATAAATGTACATTTGTATATTGTAAGGAAAAATCTTTAGGATATAGATACGTCCTTTTTTTTTTTGGTCCTTCAGTTTATAGCCTTTTTTGTTTAATCAACCAAAACATTACTTGTTATGTTGCAATAAGAAGTTCTCTGCTCTAGAATACCCTCTTCCAGAATGCAACCATGACAACAAAAACTTTTTAAAACATTTATTTATTTGGAAGGTAGAGTGACAGGCAGAGATGGAGAGGGAAAGAGAAATGTTCTATATTCTGGTTCACTCCTCAAAGGGCTCCAACAGCCAGGCTGGACCAGGCTGAAGCCAGGAGCCAGGAACTCCATCCTGGGTCTGCCACATGAGTGGCAGGTGCCCAAGCACTTAATCATCTTCTGCTACCTTCCCAGGTGCATTAGGAAGAAGCTAAATCAAAAAGCAGGCAGCTGGGACTTGAGCTAGCACTTGGATATGGATGCCAGCATCATAAGCTGCAGCTTAATCCACTGGACCACAAAGGCAGTATCATAAAATTTTTTTGAAAAACTATGATTTGCAAAAAGCAAAGTTAAATGTAGAATTACCAATATCAAAAACAATATTAATGGATTAATGCATAAATACCGATGAGTTCAACAGAGTTTAAAATCAGACATCATCTGGTTCAACTTTCCCCATTTTATAAGAGAAGATAAGGCTTACTTAATCTAAAATTGAGCTCTGTTCATAGCAGTGTACTATCTGTAAGGCACTCACATAAAAATCATTTTTACATTTAGCAATCTTAGTTAACTGAAGAACATCTAAATGATTAGGCTTAATGGAAATTGTAGGATAATAGAACCATTAAAAACTGCGTATTTGGGGTAGGTGTTGTTGCCACTGCTTACAACACATGTACATCCTATGTCAGAGGGCCAGCTCCAGTCTCGGCTACTCCACTTCTGATCTTGTGTCCTGCTAATGTGCCTGGAAGGCAGCATATTAATGGCCCATGTACTTGGGCCATGTGGGAGATGTGGATGGAGTTTATGTCTCCTGACTTTGGTCTGGCCCAGCCCTCCCTGCTGTGGTCATTTTAGGAATAAACCAGTGGATGGAAGATCTCTTGTCTCTCCTGCCTCAGATCTCTGTCACCCTGCCTTTCAAATAAATAAAAATAAATTTAACTGCATATTTTGGTGTCTTCTGATAAAATTACAAATTTGACCACAGGAATCAGAAAAACTTTCCATTTGAAAATAAGCTTTCACTGGGGCCAGCACTGTGGCGTAGCAGATTAACGCCCTGGCCTGAAGCGCCGGCACTGCATATGCGTGCTGGTTCTAGTCCTGGCTGCTCCTCTTCTTATCCAGCTCTCTGCTATGGCCTGGGATAGCAGTGGAAGATGGCCCAAGTCCTTGGGCCCCTGCACCCACGTGGGAGACTTGGAAGAAGCTCCTGGCTCCTGGCTTCAGATTGGCACAGCTCTGGCCCTTGTGGCCATTTGGGGAGTGAACCAGTGGATGGAAGACCTCTCTGTCTCTACCTCTCTCTGTGACTCTGTCTTCCAAATAAATAAAAACAAATCTTTAAAAAGAAAAAAAGTTCTCATAAACTGCTACATACATAATTCCAAACAAAATGTTCATTAGTTATTTCCAAACTATAATGGGGATTAGCACTCAAATAACATTTCAACTCATCTTCAGTCTCTTAACTCCTAGCAATAGCCCTGCAATCCTAATCAAAATCATTATTGTGAGAACTTGACAAGCTTGGATAGAAATGACACAGTACGGGGGAAAAAAAGAAAAAGTTACAAGAGGGACCTGACTTGCCATATTAAAAATAAAATGATAAGGCAACAGTATGGCACTGACACAAAATGAAAAGAGGAAATAATATCAAACAGAATAGGCAGCATACAAAAAACAAACAAGTATAGGTACTTCAGGATATTAGTATAAAAGCAAGATGGCATGAGTTGTTTATAGCCTATTAATGGTATTGGGACTTAGAAACAACAAAATAAAAAACTATCAGATGGGACCTGAAATCTTGGGGGCTGAGTCGGTATAGTGCTGTAGCAGGTAAAGCCTCTGACCTGCAACACAGGCACCAGTTCACTGCTTCACTTCTGATTCGTCCACACCCCTTCTGAGGACTTGGGGAAAGCAAAAGAAGATGGCCTAAGTGCCTGGGCCACTGTCACCATTGTGGGAGACCCAGATGAAGCTCCTGGCTCCAGGCTTCTGCAGGCCCAGTTATGTAAGATCTTTCTCTCTCTCTCTCTCTCTCTCCAGGCTTCTGCAGGCCCAGTTATATAAGATCTTTCTCTCTCTCTCTCTCTCTCTCTCTCTCTCTCACACACACACACACACACACTCTCACACTCTCTCACACACACACACACACACACACACCAGGGTAAGCCATCACCTCAATGCCAGCATCCCACATAAGCACTGGTTACAATCCCAGCTGCCCCACGTCCAATTCTGCTCCCTGCTAATGTGCCTGGGAAAGCAGTCAAAGACAGCCCGAGTACTTGGGTCCCTGCTAGCAATGAGGGAGACCTGGATGGAATTCTATGCTCCTGGCCTCACCTTGACCCTGTACTGGTCACTGCAGCCATTTTGGGAGTGAACTAGTAGATGGAACTTTCTGTGTCTTTCCCTCTCTCTGTAACTCTGGATTTCAAATCAATAAAATTAATCTTTAAAATAAAATCTCAACATGATAAGAGACACCAAATTGGGGCTGACATTGTGGCACAATGGGTTAAGCTGTCACTTGTAACACTGGCATCTCATATGAACACTGGTTTAAGTCCCGGCTGCTCTACTTCTGATCAGGATCCCTGCTAATATGCCTGACAAAGCAGCTGAAGATGGCCTAAGTGCTTGGGCCCCTGCACCCATACAGGAGACCCAGATGAAGCTCTTGTCTCCTGGCTGCGGCCTAACCCCAGTTCTGGCTGTTGTAGCCATTTGGGGAGTGAAAGGATGAAAGATCATTCTCTGCCTGTGTCTCTCTCTCCCTAATATAACTTTTTTTTTTTTTTGACAGGCAGAGTGGACAGTGAGAGAGAGAGACAGAGAGAAAGGTCTTCCTTTACCATTGGTTCACCCTCCAATGGTCACCGCGGCAGGCGCGCTGCCGCTGGCGCATCATGTTGATCCAAAGCCAGGAGCCAGGTGCTTCTCCTGGTCTCCCAGGGGTGCAGGGCCCAAGCACTTGGGCCATCCTCCACTGCACTCCCGGGCCACAGCAGAGAGCTGGCCTGGAAGAGGGGCAACCGGGACAGAATCTGGCGCCCCGACTGGGACTAGAACCCAGTGTGCCGGCGCCGCAAGGGGGAGGATTAGCCTGTTGAGCCGCAGCGCCAGGAACTATAACTTTCAACTAAATAAAATAAATCTAAAATAAAATACACACACATACAAGAACTACAAAAAGTTTATTTTAAAATAAAAGAGAGACACCATATCAAAATCACAATATGTACAAAATACTTGTCAAGCAGAAAGCAGCACTCAGGTCCTTCTCTTAAGTCTTTTATCTGCTCTATAGAATTCTTCAAATGTGCAACAGAATTCAGCAAGTGTCAGACTGGGCAAAATGCATAAAACTCAACACACACACCACCTAGCACTGTTCTCATGAGTGATCTACCCTACCGCTATAGTCACAGATTACCGAAATCATCCAGTGAGGAAAAAAAAGGAAATAATATCCAATTATAAGAGTATAAATAGGCAAACATTTGGACATACAGAGGGAAAATATCATATGGACAAAAAAAGGCTGGTCAAAAAAATAAGAACATTGTCATCTCACACCAATCTTACTTTAAAAAGTTTACTAAAAAAACCTGAAAGTATCCATTATGGCATAGATTTGAAGTAATGGGCATACTCATTATAAAGATTAGTGAAAATTACAATAGCCTTGCTGAAGGTAATTTTGTAATACATTGCAAGACTGAAAATTTACACACCATTGATCCAGTAATTCCATTTCTAAAATGTAGTCTAAAATGGAATATGGATAAAACATACACATAATGATGTTTACTGCAGAACTATTTATAATGATGAAAAACAGAACCATACTCATTGAAATATAAAGTGTGAAAATATGGTATACTCAAATAAAAGGAAAACCAAAAGCAACTGGTAAAAAAGTATTTTTATTGACTGAAAAAAAAAAAAAAACAATGTTATTAAAGACAAAAAGGAAGTTAACAGGATAAAACAGGTAGTACAATTCTACTTATAATCTCTAAAATTATCTATATGTAAGTACACAATGAAAGGTCTGAAAAGCTACACACCAATTATTATCACTGTGCATTCTGGAGGTAGGCTGCTATGCTGAAATTCCCCTTCTAGGAAGCCTGCAGATGAAGGAGAATGGGCCTTTTTGCAGTGCTCATGCTTACATGATACAACCCTGCCTTTGGTTTGCCTCTCACATAGATCCCTGATCCAAAGATGGTCAAATTCTCTTCCAGAAACTCAAAATCTGAAGTGGTACAAAGGTAGAGTTTTTGAACTAAGGCCACATCCAAGCAATTTTTCTAGAGGTTTAGTTAGAAACATTTGCTTATAAACTCCCTGGAGTTTCAAATCCTTTCTCTTCTTTGAGACTTGTTCTGTCATACTTCAGTTTCCATGGACTATTCCAATATTCTTCTAATAAACAGTTTCTTTTCTCTTTCTCTGGTTATACTACCTAATATTAGTCTCTATCTTTTATAACTAAAAGATCTCCAATTCAGATAGTACAAAAGTAATAAAGGGAGCTGGTGCTATAGCACAGTGGGTTAAGCCATGGGCTACAGGGATGGCATCCCATATGGCCGCTGACTTGAATACCAGCTGCTCTACTTCCGATCCAGGTTCCTGCCAATGCACCTGGGAAAGCAGTGGAAGATGGCCTGAGTCCTTGAGCCTCAGAACCCACATGGGAGACCTGGAAGAAGCTCCTGGCTCCTGGCTTTGGCCTGACACAGCCCTAGTCATTGCAGCCATTTGGGGAGTGAACCAGCAGATGGAAGATCTCTCTCTCTCTCTGCCTCTTGTCTCTCCTTTTTGAAATGCTGTGTAATTATCTTTCAAATAAATAAATCCTTTTTTTTTTTATTTAAAGTAATGGGGTAGGATAAGAGGGTAAAAGAAATAATTTTTTATTCATATACTTCCATAATGCTCGAAATTTTTACAAGTACTCATTCACATATTTTTATAATTATAATAAAAAGAGATACTGATTTCAATAACCACCATGTTCTTTTAGAAGTGTTTCCCAAATTTTCACTGATATTTTGAGAGTTACTGGCTGTGCTTAATGCCAATTTGTGTGACTACCTTATTCTTGTGAGTCTCTATTAAACACTAGCTTAACAACAAAAATATGGTTCAATGTAATATCACTAGCCTCAAATTCTAAAATTAATTTATTCAAAATATAATCAATAAGCCCAGGAAAATTTAAAAATCAAAATACCTCCAAGAGTGGCATTTCTTCAGTGATTATGGGATCTAATCGTCGATCAGGCCCGTATTTAATAGATGTTTTCTCTTCTTTTGTGTTGTTAAGCCGAGGGCCTTGAATTTCCAAATCCTGTCTCCCTCGGACTGACATACTCAAGGAATGTTTTCCTGAAATGAAGAATAACCAATGTTTAAAGTAATTTGGTATGTTAACTGAAATCATTTAACTTAAATATATAGATTTTGTTTCAAATAATTTCTAGAAAAATTTTAGATAATTTGACTAATAAAAAATTTAAAAAGAAATAAAAAAGTAAATATATATTATTTCCACATTTAATATAACCTGTGATATGTTAGTTAATTTCTCATTTTGGATTTACTTGTATTGCCAAAAGATTACACATCGCTAAATGGGAAATCCTTTGAAACCTATATTTAACCATAATACCTATTAACCAGAAAGATCTGAAAGAACTGCTATCTGGACACAGACTAGAAGAGGTACATGTTTTCAAATGAAAAAATATTCAAAACACTGAATAGGTCAACTTTTCACTTTTACTCATATTCAAATATACAAGGGTGTGAATTATTTCTGGATTATAAATAACTAAATCTTCTCAAGAGACTCCACAAAGAACATTAAATACTATATAGGTAGTTTTTTCAAAATTTAGCTTATTTAACTTTTATATGAGATTTTCCCCCAAAAGCTTCCACTCAGTATATATGCATGTGAAAAAGGTAGGGCATGCAACACTTTCCAGAAAGACAACTCATAGCCTTTAATGTGCTGAAGGCCACCATGAAGATCCCAGATCACATAAGTATAATGCTTTCATTCCCCCCACTTCATCAGACCCAAATCCCTACTAGCATTTTACATAACAAATGAATTACTCCAAACACCAAAAAAAACCTCTGCATACAGGATTTAATAGTTCATTCAGGGTCTCCTTGCAATAATATTACATAATAACATACAAATTATGACATTAATGCACATATTTGCTATCTTAAATGAAACAATTACTACTTTTTATTGACAACCTTAACTCTGTGGAACCAGATGGATAATCTAGTTAAAGATAAATGAAACAAGGAGCTTCAAAAAGTTCTTAACAGAGTGTACATGTGTGTATGCCCAACTTCTATATCAGAGTGTTTATGATCAAGTCCACCTCCACTTTTGATTCAGCTTCCTGCTAATATACAGGGAGGCAGAAGATGATGGTCCAGGTATTTGGGTTTCTGCCACCCAAGTGGGAGACCCAGACATCAGCCTGGCCCAGTCCCAGTTGTTGTAGGCGTTTGGGAAATCAAGCAGCAGATGGAAGAGCGATCTCTGTCTTCTTTCTCTCCCATATCACCTTCTCCCTGCCCCCTTTCTGTCACCCAGCGTTTCAAATTCATAAATACAACTTTAAAACAAAAAAAAGGTTTTTAATATCCAGTTATCTTGCTTTAAAAACACACTAAATTAGCAGGAGTGTTTCTAAATAAATTATATCTAGCACTCATCAACCGAGTAATACTAATATAGTACTAAAATGTAGATTACTATACTCAATTTTAATGCAATTTTTCTTTATAGTCTTTTAATTCTCATGCATTCGTTTCACTTTAAAAAATTTTATTGAATTATCCTAGCTATGTAAGCAACTAGAAATATTCAATTGAGGATTGACCAACACATCTTTCAAGTGTTCTAGAAGACTTTTCAATATTAATAACCAGCTTTTGTTACGAAATTCATGTCTATCAATGACGAGTCACCTTAATGTGTTACAAAACAAGATACATATAATAACATGAAGGACTAAAAGTAGGCAGATTTATAATAAACTTCCCATCCTGGCATACTGTCAACCTAACCTCAAATAATTATACATATAAATTCAAGGAAATCTTAGATCTGGAAGGGTTCCCTAAATTAAAAACATTTAAAAAGTGAGCTTTGTTAAATATGTATTAATATATCTTATAGTTTCAAAAATTTGTAAAACACACTGCCTAGGGCACCAAGAATATCAGATAACTCTAAAGAATTACTCTCTTTACATATCTGATGATGGAATTTAAAGTATCTACCAACCAACAATACGGAAAACACTGATCTTAATTAAATTTGTTCCATATTTTATAAGAAGGAAATATTCAAAAAGTAGAATATGTTATGGTGTTTTTTGTTTTGGCAGGAGACATCTCAATCAATGGTTAGAATTTACTAAATTTGGACTGATAACCTTATGTAGAGCTTAAGAATTACCAAAGGCAATGTATCAGAAGGAAATAAAGTTGTTTATTTTTAAAGCTATGGCAGAGGTTAAAATAATCTAATTGGGCTGGCACTGTGGCATAGTGGGTAAAGCTTCGGCCTGTAACACCAGCATCCTACGGGTGCCGGTTCATGTCCCAGCTGTTCCACTTCCAATTCAGCTTCCTGATAATGGCCTGGGAAAGCAGTGGAACATGACCCAGGTACTTGAGCTGCTGATACCCACATGGAAAACCTGGAAGAACCTTCTGATTCCTTGCTTCAGCCTGATCCAACTCTGGCCACTGTGGCCATTTGGAGAGTAAACCAGTGAATGGAAAATCTCTCTCTTTCTGTCACTCCCTCTCTCTATATAACTCTTTGAAATAAATAAATAAATCTTTTTTTTTTAAGGAAATCTAGTTATTTCTTTATCTGACTTAATGCCTTTTTCTAAATTCATTTAAACTTATTTTTTAAAAAATACCTCTTTCTGTTCACTAATTCTTTGGAATAATTCAAGTGTTAATTTTCTAATTTTATAGCAATGCTATAGCGTTACCTGTGTGACATCCAGGAAGAGCACCAATGCCATCTACTGTCAGAGAGCCCTGAATAGTGCCAAGATTATAAACAATTCCCAGAATATGCAGCTCCCCTATGTGATGGGGAAAGAGCTTTAGTCTTGCCTGTGGAAATATTTAAGTCACTCTTATTATGATTTCATATATCTTCAATAGAGCAATATGCAAAATCTGTAAATTCTGTAATGTTGTAGGCATATAAACTTATGACTGAACTTTTGAATATCAGTTTTTCTTATAGAAAAGCATCTTCTTCAAAAGAAAATCCTAAGTTCAATAACTATAGCCTGGATCCTTAATATTTTGAGTAAAAAATCAAAATACTCTGGCCAACTAAAGAAATATTAAATTACCACACTGACACAAATTAAAACCTACACCAGGTCTCTAAGGAAATTAAATCAAAGACTACGGTAGGGACAGGTATTATAGCACAGTGGGTTAAGCTACCACTTGAGACACCTGACACCTGCATCCCATATCAGAGTGCCTAGTTTGAGTTTCAGTCACTCTGCACTTCCAATATAGCTCCCTGCTCATGTACCAGGGAGGCAGCAGAAAATAATCCAAATATTTGGGTTCTTGTCACCTCTGTTGGAGACCCAGAAAGAGTTCCTGGCTTCTGGCTTCCACCTGGCCTAGACCTCGCTGTTGCAACCACTTGGGGAGCAAACCAGCAGATGAAAGAGTTCTCTCTGCCTTTCAAATAAATAAATTCTTCATAAAAACAAACAAACAAAAAACTACAAACATACTTTTCCCACCAATATCTTCCTAAGCAATTCCAGCTTCATAATCTTCCAAATTTTACTTTTTGTAAGAAATAAATATAAAATTTGTGTAATTAGGCCAATTTTTAAATTTTCAGCTTACTTTTTAAAAGGACATCATAAGAAAGAAAGAATGATGAAATAATTACCACTTTAGATTCTTCGCAATTAATTAAAAATTCTGAAATAACTTCTGTTCCAATCATTTTAGGTTCACTTGTAACCTGAAAAATAAGTTACTTTATAAAATACACATTCTAAAAATAAAACATCATATTATTACATTAATACTCTGGTAGACCAATACTTAAAAACAGTAACAATAATGAAACTTAGCATTTACTAAGTTAACATTTACTAGGTTCTAACATGGAGAAAAAGCCATGCTGTGATAGGCACTTGCTATTTCTTTTTCATTTTGTTCAGTCCAACTCAAGTGAGAAGTGATCTATTCAAAGATGTAGCCACAAAGACAAAACCTCAAGAGAAAAAGTTGAGCCGCTTACAGTCAGCAATGGCCAAAATGGTCATTTAATTTAATCTTTATAGTAAGAGCCAATTTCTCCCATATTTAGTTCCAACCACACTCTGCAGATTGGTAAATCACACAGAACAGATGACGGCAGCTTAAATAGGATGCAGAAAAGATAGGTGGTCAATAAAAACAGAAAAAGAGAAAGCAAGGCCTGTTTCTCCAAACCAATGACATTTTAAGTCTCTAATCACGTAGTAAAGCAGACTACTAGTTCTCATGAAAAGCAAACCTGATCCTCAAAAATACTATTTTACTCTTACCATGAAATTAGTTATTTGACAAGAAATAAAAATCAAATCTCCCTAAATTCCAGTTAAGCATGTTAGTTTATCACCAGTAGAAACTCATAGAAAATGCAAAAAGTTTGAAATTTATAGGAAAAATTTTGTTTTAAAAATATTTCACAACACACAATGAAAAAATTTCATGTTATTTTAATAACTCACCCCTAAAATCTTCAACCTGACTAGAAGTCAATGAAATGCAGACACCAGCGTTGTGTTGTAGCAGGTTAAGCTGCTGCCTGCAATGCTGGCATCCCATATGGGGGCCAATTCAAGTTCCTGCTGCTCTACTTCCAATCCAGCTCCCTGCAAATGCACGCGGGAAAGCAGCATAGGTTGACCCAAGCGCTTGAGGCCCCAACTCCATGTGGAGACCTGGATGAAGCTCCTGGCTCCTGATATTGGCCTGGCCCAGCCATCTGGGGAATGAACCACTAGACGGAACAGCTCTCTCTTTGTTTTTCCCTCTCTAACTCTGCCTTTCAAATAAACAAAATAAATCTTTTTTAAAAAAGAAGTGGAAAATAAAATAGTAAAATGTATCTTTTACCTATAAAATCAACAGGCTCTTTTTTTTTTTTTAACAAATAATAACACTTAATATTACAAAGATGAGAAAACCAACCCCATGCGGTGCTGGTGAGAAGCTTGCTCAAAAATCAATATGTATTAAAATAATTACTCCCTGGAGTCTCCTAATTTCATGCCTACAACTCTTTCCTACAGAAATAATCTGAAGGCTAAAAATAAAGCATAAAAATATTCACCACTCGGGGCTCACGCTGTGGCACAGTGGGTTAAAGCCCTGGCTTAAAGTGCTGGCATCCCATTTGGGCACCGGTTCGAGTCCTGGCTGCTCCACTTCCGATCCAGCTCTCTGGTATGGCCTGGTAAAGCAGTAAGAAGATGGCCCAAGTCCTTGGGCCCCTGCACCCATGTGGGAGACCCAGAAGAAGCTCCTGGCTCCTGATCGGTGCAGCTCCGGCCATTTTAGCCAATTGGGGAGTGAACCATCAGATAGAAGACTTTCTCTCTGTCTCTGTCTCTCTCTGCTTCTCTTTCTGTGTAACTCTGACTTTCAAATAAATAAATAAATCTTTAAAAAAAAATCCACCACAGAATTACTGACAATAAACAAATGAAAACTAAAACTGTCAATGACAGAATAGTTTATAATTCATCTACACGATAGAACACTAAAAAAAATGAAATGTTTAGAAATTTTATTCAGAAAACACATAAAACACAATGCAAAAAGCAACATACATAATATTAAGGAATTTCAAACACAAGGGAACATCAAAAAGTTTAGAGCAAAAGGTCTTAAAAGGTAAGTTTAATTTACTGTAAAGACTTTTTTTAAATTCATACATTTTTATAATACACAGTTTCCATGAACTTTTTCGCAACTCCTTTTATATGAGAGAAAAACAAATAAATGTCAATAATTAGAAAGACATATAGCAAAATGTTGCAACGATTACTTATATATATTTGGAAGACAGTTTTATTCCTTATGCTTTTCTATCTTCTCAATTTTCAACAATAGCTCACTGGATAGAAGTTGAAATGTTATTACAACATCCATTAGGCTATAACTGAAACATGCTTATTACAAATACCTTTTAATAACTTACTAGTTCTTTAACTTCTTCTTTATCCTTTCCAGGGAAATTTTCAGGATGAAACTTCCAGAGCAATGATAAATCAGTTAACAAAAGGGGAACCTTCAAAGGGTTTCTAAAAGCCACTTCGACTGTAATTGGTTCTATAAAATAAAGATCTAAATTACTAACTTTAATAAACCTCACACCTCACCCTAAGTTTTGATTCTCTAAACACACCTTGCTTTCATAGCTCTGCATTCCTGCCTAAATTATCCTTTACTAGCTTGTAAATATCCATACTCCATTTTAAAATCACCTTCTTTGGATTTCTCCAATTTCTTTGTACGAAAGAATGTTATTCCCTCATGAATATTCCAATATCACACAGAATATATAGATACTTGAGTTACATTGGGGTTATGTCCTAATAAAGCCATAAATTGGAAATATCATAAGTTGAAACCTATTCAATACACCTAAAATATCAAACATCATAACTTAATACAGCCTACCTTCAGCATGCTCACGACACTTATATTAGCCTACACCTGGGCAAAACTACCTAAAATAAAACCCATTTTTAATGAAGTACTGAATACTTCATTTAATTCATTGAACACTCTACTGAATGTGAAAAAACAAAATGGTTGCTCTGTATTACTAGCTTAAGAAATAACCAAACTGCAAAGTAGTTTCTACTGAATGTGTATTTTTCTGTTTCTTCTTGAAGTATATAATTGTATTGCTCCAAAGGTCCAGCACTGAAACTTTCTGCAAACCTCCACTAATGACTACTGCATAAAATGAGGCAGGCAGTTGAAAAACACAGCTGTCACAAAGTTTCTATTCCTTACTCCAGTTTCAAGTGTGGATCACACTCCAGCTTTCCCATCAGGATATTAACTCTCACTCAGCTGTGTAATGAATGTGCACTGTTTGGACACAACAATACACATACATCTGTATACATCTGTGCTTGTATTAGCACCCACTCTGTTTGGTTGCATAAACGCACCTCAGTAAATTACATATTCCTAATTTATTCTTACATGTGCTGCCTCCAGTAACACACTATACACTGTAAATTAAATCTGCTTTAGGTGAAACAAAAAAGCACAGTTAAAAATTCAAATATATCACCTTCTACAACAGCAAGTGGAAATCTTGAGTTATCTGAATAGCTGTTCAAACAATATTGTGTGGGATAGAAATTGGAGGGAATTACTCCTTTGTTAACCACAGCTACCACTTGCTCTTCAAGTTCCCGCCACTGTTGAGAGGATTCAGAGTCATATTCTTGATCAAGACTTACATGAGTAGCTGCTTGCTTTTCACCTAAGAAAATAAGTATCACAATTAAATACACACGTCTGAACATCTGTCATCAAATAAAACATTTTAGATAAAAATTGAAATTATCCAATTAATATACAGTCTTGCCTATTTCCAATTCTATGAGTAAAAATATATTAATATATACTAATAGGCCGGCACCGCAGCTCACTTGGCGCCGGTACCCTGAGTTCTAGTCCCGGTTGGGGCACCAGGTTCTGTCCTGGATGCTCCTCTTCCAGTCCAGCTCTCTGCTGTGGCCCAGAAGTGCAGTGGAGGATGGCCCAAGTCCTTGGTCCCTGCACCCCCATGGGAGACCAGGAGGGGGCACCTGGCTCCTGGCTTTGGATCAGCACAGCGCACCAGCTGTGGCAGCCATTTGGGGGGTGAGCCAACAGACAGAGGACTTTTCTCTCTAATTCTCTCTCTCTCACTGTTTAACTCTGCCTGTCAATAAATAAATATATATATATACACACTAATATGCATTTATATTAATATATATTATACTCATACTAATAATATAATAAAAAACATTATAACATATACTTAATTAATGAAACTTAGCTTATAATATTGATATTCTTTTCTTCCTGACTCTGAAAGAATGCATTTTCACTAGGTTCCACAAATAATTTTTGTATGAAATATTTCAAACAATATTTATAGAAAAGGTCTGTAGAATAATATAGCAAACAGTTGTATACTGAGATTTGTCAAATGCCAACTTTTTAAAAAAGATTTTATTTATTTGATAGGAAGAGTGACAGAGAGGGAGAGACAAATAGAAAGAGTTCTTCCATCTATTGTTCTCTCCCCAAATGGCTGCAACAGCTGGGAGCTGGGCCAGCTGGAAACCAGGAGCCCTGAATTCCATTTGGATCTTCCACGTGGGCGGCAGGAGCCCAGGCATTTGGACCATCTTCTACTGCCTCCCCAGGTACATTAGCAGGAAGCTGCATCCAATGCGGAGCAGCTGGGACTCGAACCATCACAGGTTGCTTAACCCACTGCATCACAATGTTAACTCCCCAAATGCCAACTTCCGTCACATGATGCTATTTTTTCACAAATAGATGTTACAACTTATGTCACATGGTCCTATTTTTTTCATAAATGTATGATGCCCTCTCCACAATTCTCACCAATCCCTTCAGTCTCCCTCATCCCAATGGCATCACTTTTGCCAGAGCTATTCTCAAGATGAAGTGCATCATTCTCATCCATGATATTTTATCACATATGAATGACAAACAATGCATTAAAATTGGCTTGTGTGTTTGAAAGTTACACTGTAACTGAATTTTTGCACTTGACATTATACTATGGGAATTACCCATAATCAAACATGTAGAGGGGCCAGTGCTATGGCGCAGCGGGTTAAAGCCCTGGCCTGAAGTGCTGGCATCCCATATAGATGCCGGTTCTAGTTCCGGATGCTCCTCTTCATATCCAGCTCTCTGCTATGGCCTGGGATAGCAGTGGAAGATGGTCCAAGATCTTGGGCCCCTGCACCGGTGTGGGAGACCCAGAAGAAGCTCCTGGCTCCTTGCTTCGGATCGGCGCAGCTCTGGCCATGGTGGCCACTTGGGGAGTGAACCAACAGAAGGAAGACCTTTCTCTGTCTCTCTCTAAATCTGCCAGTCCAAAAAAAACACACACACAATGCTATAAACATGCTTTTTTTTTTCTTTTTTTTGGACAGGCAGAGTGGACAGAGAGAGAGACAGAGAGAAAGGTCTTCCCTCCAATGGCTGCCGCGGACAGTGCGCTGCAGCCGGCGCACCGCGCTGCTAGGTGCTTTTTACTGGTCTCCCATGGGGTGCAGGGCCCAAGCACTTGGGCCATCCTCCACTGCACTCTCGAGCCACAGCAGAGGGCTGGCCTGGAAGAGGGGCAACCGGGACAGAATCCGGCGCCCCAACCGGGACTACAACCCAGTGTGCTGGCGCCGCAAGGCGGAGGATTAGCCTGTTGAGCCACGGCGCCGGCCAAAACATGCTATTTTTTTAAAAACATCAAATTATCTCTCAAGGAGAAACATTAAGCTGAAATACAAAAATGTTTAAAATTATAAAGTTTATTTTAACATGAATCAACAGTCTTAATATATTTATAATTTTGGTCCCATAAAGCCATTCTAGGGCTAAATCCTAAATAAATTATTCTATATTAAAAAAAAAAAAAAAAAAAAAAAAAAAAAACAAGGGTCCATCATTTTGGCGTAGCTTTGGCCTGGCCCATCCTCACCACTGCAGTCTATTGTGGAGTGAACCAAAGGGTGGAAGATATCTCTCTGTCTCTCCCTCTCTCTGTAACTCAGACTTTCAAACAAATAAACCTTTTTTAAAAAATTAATAAATTTCAAAAGGCAAGCCTTAAAACAAGATGGGTAACTGTTCTCTGCTTTTACGTACATTTGAAAATTTCCACAATAAAAAGCTACCCATTATACAGAAAGATGTCCACCACAGTATGATTTTATATAACCAAAACAATGGAGGGGAGAGGTGTCTGACACAGCAGATAAGACTCCACTTAACTGTATCAGAGTGACTGGGGTCCAGCCTCAGCTCTGCTCCAATTCCAACTTCCTGCTAATGTGCACTCTGGGAGGTAACACGTGATGGCTAAAGTACTTGGGTTCCTCTCATCCAGAACTTGGGAGACCTGGATGGGGCCCCTTGGTCCTGCTTCTACCTGGCCCAGACCCAACTGTCGAAGGCATCTGGGGCATGAACCAGCAGATGGGAGATTTCTCTCTTCTTCCGTCACTTTCTCTCTTTCTCTGTCTGGTTTTCAAAGTAAATTTTAAAAAGATACAAACAATCTAATAAACATTAAACTACTTTATATAAATTAAATGAAGTATTTCACAAATATTAAAAATATTTATTAAGATTATGTAAAAACAGTGAGTTTTACGTGAAAAATATTATGCAAGAAAAGCTGTTATAATTATGACTGTTTTGTTTTCATTGTTTTTAGTTTTTAAGGTTAGAATGTAAAGCAGTCAAGTAGTAGCTATTGTCAGGTACCAGGACAATCAGTGAAGTGGTATACTTATTTATTTTCCTATACTCAACTATACATCATTTTTTATATGGTGAAAGAAAAAAAAAAAACTTAAAAAAACTGTCATTGAATAATGAGGCCAAATAAAACTTTACTAACCATCTGCTGGTCGTCTGTCATGTCCAAAGAAAACCCGTGTCGCTGAACTGTTAATGTACGGTACAGGAAGTTGTGGTAAAGGACCATCTGGGGAGAGCTGACTCACATTCTGGGAAAAATAGGAAAGAAAAAAAGCCATTGAGAAAAACTACATTTTCTTAATGTACATTTCCTCATCTTTAAAATAAGTACAAGGTATTAGAGACATGTTAAGCAAAAATATTAAATATATAGTTTTACTTACTATAACACAGTCATAAAATTTTACAAATAAGAACTTCAGTAATCACTTATTCTGGCCTCAAGAGAACTTCCGAAGGTTCCTCAACTAGTTAGTTCTCTTTCAAAGTTAAACATTCAAGTATTATTTTTGTATGCACTTTTCTTCCTGTGAGTCATGCCAACTGCCAAAATTCTAACTCATCTGACTTCAAATTAATAAAAGTCTAACATGATAGTTATTTTCTGCAGAATAGATCACAATTACAACTTTCAATTTTTCTCAAACAATTTTTTATCCTCTTGTCTCAGTGAAATATTCTTTCCTCCTAGCAATTTTCCTGGGCTATCGCATAATACCCTATTTTCCACAGATTCATAGCTTCTTCTCTTTTCTAAGAAAAAAAGGCACATATGTTGACAAGTAATGGTAAAAGGAGCCACTTTTACTGTAAAATCAATTGTGATACTATAAAAACACAATGAAGATACAAGCCAGAAAGCTTGTGGTACCATTTTTTTAGGATTCTGATAGCCACAAATCAAACGTTTATTGAAATATTAAAATTCTCTTTCAAGAAAATGAGGAGAGGCAATGCAACCCAAATCTATGACCAAGAGGTCTAGCCAGCCACAACTTTATTACGATAAATATATTCTAATATAAGTATCTTATTAGATTCTTAAGAAACAGTAACAAATATACTCTTTTGCAGAAAATAACCCCTTATACACAATTGCAATATCCATTCCTGAAAATAAGTACTCACTTTATAAACATAAAGATATTCTCTAAGGAAGGTGCCCTGTTGAGCAGCAGACTGTTTACTTTCATTGATTAAAATATGCCTGAATGCAGACACAGCATTGTCCAATTGCCTAAGAGTATAGGACTGGCGCCCAATAGTGAAGTTAATGTGATCTTCTGCAAGAGACCAGCCTTTCCCTTTGTAAACTTGCATGGCTTGACAATAGCAACGTAAAGCATGTTTCTTCTGTAAGAAAATAATTAAAGTATTATAATACAAATCTTGAACTGGAAAAAATAAATACACACACACACAATCAATAACTGGTTCTTCCTTTAATAGGGAATGAGAAAAATGAAATTAACATTGATGGCAATCCCTTCACATTTATATATGGAATATATAACACTTTATAAAAGTTTGTATATGTTTATGGTGAAGAAAAGCAGAAAACAGGAAGCGAAAGAGATACCACTCTGTTATGGCATCCAGTCACTATTTCTTTGAGCAGCATCTTAAAAGGTAAGCTCCAGAAGCAAGAGCTCACCTCTCAACCTGGCTTTACCTACCTTTAATTCTTTCTGGGGAAAGGCAAACTAATAATTTTCAACATCTAAAATGGCAAGTTGATTTCACTAATATTATGATTTAAAAAAAGACAGTTCTCACAATGTACCTAGAAGCAAATTACATTTTCAAAGAATTTTTTGAGGCCACTGCTGTGGCTTAATAGGCTAAGCCTCCACCTGCGGCACCAGCATGCCATATGGGCAGCTGTTCATGTCCTCTCTTCCAACCCAGCTCTCTGCTATGACATAGGAAAGCAGTAGGAGATGGCCCAAGTGCTTGGGCCCCTGAACCCATATTGGGGACCAGGAAGAAGCTCCTGGCTTCGGATCAGCCCAGCTCTGGCTATTGCCGCCATTTGCAAATGAGCAGATGAAAGATTCTCTCTCCCCCTCTCCTCCTCTCTTTCTCCCTTTCAAATAAATAAATGAAATAATTTCAAAAAATAATTTTTCCTATCCAGGAAATACTTCTATAAAACTTTTTTCATCCTTGCTTTCAATCAAAGACTTTCATTGAATGTATGTGGTCACATATGCCATATGCCACATTTGCATAAGTCAAACTTAATTTTTTCCTATACTGGCCCAGCCATGGTGACTTCTACCTGTCTGTCTCCCACAACTCAACAGTCAGTACTGTGACCAGAAGAAATTATGCCTTACAAAATTCAGATATAGTATTGAGTGAAGACAGTGGTTCGGTGAATACTGCCTGGCCAAGACATGGCAGGATTATCTGCCAGCTAAATTAGCTGCCACCATGGCTTCCTCTGTAGGATGCTATCTGCAAATATGAAGATGCACATGTTCATTGTACCTACTGAAGAAGCGAGAACATCAAGAGATTAAAATCAATGTTATAAAGAATATATTCAGAGTGAAAAATTGTACAGAATTCCAAAACCTTATGACTATTGCAATAAAACTATAAAACCACCTATGGCAATAAATGTCACCAATAAACAAGCTCAGAAGAAGACTACCACGTTTCTTACAGCAAAGCAAGCAGCAGTATATTTGACAGAAAAGATGACCAAAAAAAGGGAAACAGGAAATTCATGGCAATGAAGACCATTATTTTAAAAAAAATTTTTTTAAAAACACTCATTATAACCATTTGGAGAGTGAACCAGCAGATAGAAGACCCCTCTCTCTCTCTCTGCCTTTCAAATAATAAATCTTTATAAATAAGTAAATAAAGTCCCAAAGAAAAGGTCCAAGTTTCAGTCAATCACAATTAATGGAGACAGATTTTAGCTAGATGTGGCTGTGGAATCACCAAGTTCTACTCACTTATCACCTCTACTCAACTAATGGAAGACTTGGACACACTGAAGAAGTCACTCCATTTGAAAGGATCAATAATTACTGGAAAAGCCCTTAAGACATCGCATAGTTGAAAGCTGATGTTCAACACCAAAAATCTCCAATCAGAGCCAAAATCAATCACAGAAAAAAAAATGCAATTAAAAAATTGTAGTCTAAAAACAAAGAGGCTGTAAAGCAGGCAAGTACCTACTCTGTTCAAAGGCAAGAAGTCTAATAAGTCAGGAATAGTAATGACTGTGAAAAACCATTTGAGAGTTTCCAGAGCATATGGAGCCATGAATCAGAATTAGGGGCTTGGTTGTTAATTTATAACTGATAGCTGTTTTAAGAAATTTAACTTTTTATGGTTATTTATACCACTGCATTGGGCTAACTGAAAATATACAGAGTATGCCAAAACTACATGCATGAGAACTGCTGTTTTGGTATTTGTTTGGTAGTGATAGTTTGGCAATTTTGTTTTTTCCAATGCTACATCCCATCACAACCATAAGCAAACAGGTGGTATTAATTATCACTGTCATCCTCTGAATTCAGACAATCTCCATCTTAAAACTAGAAGATGGTGCCACAAAGATTTTTTCCTTACTCATCCCTGCATTAGCATACATTCTTGTACCCACTACTCCTGAAAGGAGTTATTATAAATTTTGAATCATGCATAGTCAAAATTGTCTTTGTGGGTTTAAAAAAACGTATTTTCGAGAATAGGGAATAAAAAAATTAAATAAAAGTCATTTGTCACTTGATGGCCTGCAGTGAGACCAACTTATCTCTTTTGTGATATTCCTACAATGATATCAAATTTGAATTGTCATGAGAAAAATATTGTAAAACTTAATTTGAATAAAACTCCACAAAATTGTCCTGTAATCTTCCTAAATGCCAAGGTCATAAAGTCAAAGGATCCTTGAACTGAGAAAGAACAAAAATTTTTAGAGAAAGGATACTCTTCTGTATTATGGTTCAAAGGAGAAAAGTTCTTCTATCTACAAAATAGGAAATACATACTAACGTATGAGAGCAATAGGTACAAGGCAGGCTGGAGGTGGGGGGAAATAATGTACCTCTTACATGGCTCAGATTTAAAAACAAAAATTTCGGCCGGCGCCGTGGCTCAACAGGCTAATTCTCCGCCTTGCGGCGCAGGCACACCGGGTTCTAGTCCCAGTTGGGGCGCTGGATTCTGTCCCGATTGCGCCTCTTCCAGGCCAGCCCTCTGCTGTGGCCAGGGAGTGCAGTGGAGGATGGCCCTGGTGCTTGGGAGACCAGGAAAAGCACCTGGCACCTGGCTCCTGCCATCGGATCAGTGTGGTGCGCCGGCCGCAGCGCGCCAGCCGCGGCGGCCATTGGAGGGTGAACCAACGGCAAAAGGAAGACCTTTCTCTCTGTCTCTCTCTCTCACTGTCCACTCTGCCTGTCAAAAAAAAATAATAAAATAAAATAAAAATAAATAAATAAATAAATAAAACAAAAATTTCTAATGGATGCAACTGGAAGACATCATGTTGAGTGAAATAAGCTGGACACAGGAAAACAAATACCGCATGTTCCCCCCTTATATGTGGGAACTAAAATCAAAAGCAAAAAAAACAAATGCCTGAGTGCATCAGTATTGCTGGAGATACAGTTTTTTAAAACTTTGTTTTATACCTTTGTCAAGTTAAGGTTATGCTATTAAAGTTTTAATAATGTGATTATTTTAAAATTTACTGTGTATGAGTGAAATGGTCATTTCTTGATGTAATTACTGTTCATAACCCTTGCCTATATTCTCACTAGAGTCTTGTTGCTTTTTGTTAAATCTTACTTCGTGAAACATTAAATCTTTTTACTGTAATGAAAATTTAAAATGCTACCTCAAAAAATGAAAGGAAAGGGGAGAAAATATCATTAAATTCTTGGATTTGTATTTATAAAGTATTTGAAACTGTTAAAAATGAATTTTTAAAAAATATTAACAATTTTTTTTTAAACCGAATCAAAGGCTGAGAGAGATGAACCAGGTCTTGAGGGAGAGATAGTAATGTCCAATAGAGTGGGAAAGGAGGAAGCACAATCTGTGAACTTGGTTCCAGTATCTGGATCAGGTACCCCTAGCCCCTTCTATTCTGCATTTTATCATTTTGTGACGAGAAATTTCCTTTCGTGCTTAGCCCTGTCACTTGCAGCCAAGCCCTGAATTTTTATATTAAGAAAATTGCTGGAGCTGGGGTTGTCAGTGTGGCATAGTGGGCTAAGCTTCTGCTTGCAGCACCGGAATCCTATATGGTCACCCGTTCATGTCCCAGCTGCTCCATTTCCGATCCAGCTCTCTTCTATGGCCTGGGAAAGCAGTAGATGATGGCCCAAGTTCCTGGGCCCCTGCACCTGCTTGGGAGACCAGGAAGAAGCTCCTGGCTCCTGGCATCGGATCAGATCAGATCAGGCCAGCTCAGGTCACTGCAGTCTTTTGGGAAGTGAACCAGTGGATGGAAGACCTTTCTCTCTGTCTCTCCCTCTCTTTGTCTGTAACTCTACCTTACAAATAAATAAATAAAATATTTTAATAAAAAAGAAAATTGCTAATTTTTATTTTTCTCTTCATGTTGATAATTCATACAACTATGAATAATGAAATGATTCAACTGCATTATATTTTTAACTAATAACTGAAATATACCTAAGATAATAAAAAAAATTCTAACCTGGACTTAAAACTTTTCTATAATCTTGAAACATTTTCTAAATACTTACATGTTGTTTCTTGAAAAAAAATCCCAATTGCTATTTAACATTTATTAAAAGAAACAGACTTAAAACAACTGAATGTGGTGAAGTGTTATGTTCAAATGCATTTGTTAAGATTTTCTAAGTATCCAAAGATACTTAAAAAAGCTAACAAGAATTTAAAAGTCTGTCTTTTAAAGTATGAACAGAAAGATTACCCAGGTTACACTGGACAAAGTCACATGCACTCACCTCAGTACTTTGTTAATTTTTTTTTTCTGACTTGAAATTTTAATAATGTCAGGTCTGCATTTTTTAAATGCTTATTTATTTATTTTCATCAACTTGAAAGGCAGAGTGATGGAGAGAGCGTGGGAGGCAGATCTTCTATCCATTGGCTCATTCCCCAGATGCCTGCAACAGCTAGGGATGAACCAGGCAGAAGCCAGAACCTAGAATTCCAGCCAGGTCTCCCCCATGGGCACCAGAAGACTAAGCACTTGGACCATCTTCCAGTGTCCGCCTGGAAACCTTATTTGGAAGCTAGATTGGAAGCATAATAGCCAGGACTCAAAGCAGCACTCCAACATGGGCTATGGGCACTGCGAGCAGCAGTTTAACCTGCTATGCCATGACACCCACATACAGCTCTTTTTAAGTGTCCTATTCTTGCTGATATTCTTAACAAAAATAAAAAATAAAAAAACTGAACTATAATAACTTCTGAGATAAGATTAGCAATACAGCACAAATTCTTAGGCATAGAGAAGACTAAGAGAAATGGCACTGCTATATAATCTTTCTTGTCCTCATTCACCAACACTTATTTTTGATGCAACTGTCTGATTAACAAGTTGGTGCTTCTCAGAAACAAATTGGTCTTAGAACTCTATGTTTTCTATATGCCCTATCTTCCACGAAAGATCAACTTGACTAGGACGTAGGACACATATTTGCTTTTCTAGCATTACTTGCATTCTAGTCACACTCTTAGGATTCCACATACTGTTCGTGAAAAAATCTTTCCTGAGTTTAGAGTATATAGGGTGTTCAAGAGACAACAAACCTAGTTACCATGGAATCAATACCTCCAAAGGGTAACTAAGTTAGAGACCAAAAGCTAGACAGCAGATATATATCAGGATACCACAGATGCATCATTTTTAACTTTCTAAGCACATCCCAGAAGCAATACGCCCTATAATTTAAGGAGGTAAATACAAGCAGCTGTTTCTATTTCCAATGACATTACCATTCTTGCAAATGAAACCATTCACAAAAATGGACAAAGATGCAGGGGAAAGATAACAATTTCAATAACAGACAAGTGGATCATTGCTACCACGGCATATAATTTTCTTAGGAAGCAAAAGAAACAAATGTTAATACTTTTGTCACTTTTTGAATAGTTAACTTTTTTAAGCAAAGACAAATAGTGAGATAACGTGCTTCATTTGCACTTGCACTTACTATGGAAGAAGGGCTGTGAAAAATGAGTTATGATTTTTAATGCTTTTTCCACTTTAGAGACTTAGAAATTATAATTATAAAATAAAATTATAAAAGTTTTCAAATTTAATATGAAGCAAGTCTACATATTTCTTACTTTCCACAGGTTCCAAAAACAGGAATTCAAACTTGAAATGGTTAAAAGTCATAGTATTTTTACCTGAAATTTAGGGGGATTTTTGAACATCTTTATTTCTTTGTACCTTTAAAATAACATACATTTAAAACACTGGCATGTGTTGGTTAGTACAGACCTGTAAAAATGCAATTATATTAATGAAAATTTATATTAACTAAATTTTAAAAATGAGGATTTTTACTCCCTAGTACTCCACACTACTAGATCAAAAGCTCCTTAAATGGAAAGATCATATAGATTTCATGGTGTATGCTTAGTACCTGGTACAAGTCTCTGAAATACACAGGTAATTATTCAAATCACATCCTTACCTAAATTTATAGTAAACCACAATCTCAATTGCTCCAACTACTCTTAGCCTCTAACCAAGGTCTCTCCTATAATGCTTATAGGGACAATTGGGACTGGAGATATCTCTTTAAATCAATAAAGATCCCTTCAACTTAAGTGCTTCCAGAGTCAAGAGAGAAAATTTCTACACATTAAATATTTAATCAAGAACATCACAAAGCACTTTGAAAACAACAGAATATCAGAGCTGAAGTGAGGAGAATTCGTTTCTAATGGAATGTATATACCGTATCTGGCCCTTCACAATAACACATGGCTTGGTTTAACCTTACAAAAATTTAGGTAAAATGACCAATTTTATAAATAAAAAAACTAAGGCTCAGAGAAGTCAAGCAATTTGTCCAAAGTCAAGCTGTAAACCTAAGATCAAAATTAAAGTTCAGATCTATCCAAATCGTATGTGTTTAACTAATGTAATATATTACCTCAGAACAAAATTTACTGAGCTTTTAGGACTAATATTAGATCTCATTGCTTCTTAGCCTTTTGGCTAAGATCAAGCGTAGGACTAATATTAGATCTTAAAAAAATTGACCAATGACACACATTATGAAATAATTTAGTTATTCATTTTAAATAAACTGTACTCACCTGTCCTGCTTTACTAAACCGATGACCTGCCAATATCATATGAAATGCATATTTTCTAACCATGGGACTCTTCATGTTTATAAAGCAATGTGCTGCCTGTTCCAAAAGAAGTGCACTTCGAAGATCAGAATCCTATTGAATGTTGAGAAGGAAACAAGGTTAGTTTCACAAAATCGAAAGTTAAAAACTTAACTTGTGAAAAACATTTACTTTCTTAACATATAGCAAATCCAATGTGTAACTTATGAGGACAAAGAACAAAGGGCAATCTTGATTCTTCCTTCCAATAAGCACAAACTTCTACAAAGTCTTCAAAAAATTATCATGCAATATGTTGCTTTTTTTTTATAAAATTTAAATGTCTGGTTATTATATGAGCCATGTAACAAATCTCTGAAGAACTGCAATTATTTCTCAAGTGAAAAAATAAAAGCATTACAAAACTCAGACTTTAACACATGTATACCACTTACATACAAAACGGGAAACACAAAGCACAGAAAAAAGATACTTTCTTTTGTAAATTTATCTGTGACCTCTCATATTTCTACCCATCCAAGAAAAAAGGCAAGATAAAACAGAATGTGCACAAGTTATGAAATAACCTAGTCTGCTACTTTACTTTCTGTAAAGTTTTATTGTATTTAAAGGAATCCTCAATTTTTGCTATAAATCAGGAGGGCCGAAATGATTTCACTTGCTATTAATATATTAGTAAGCAGTATAACATTTTCAAATCCATTTCCACTCCAAATAATCCTTACAACCAAACATCTATGAAAACCACATACTACATTTACACTATCATCTGTTAAAATAACCTTTGAATTGAAAGAGTCATCATCAGTCTACAAATAATTGAGAAAGTACTAAAGATTGTTGATTAAGAATCAACATTTTCACCAAAACTTTCTCTAGGATTTCAGCTATTCTTGGCTGAACTTACCATGCCCTTCCATGTGTTCTGCTGCCATTATTTTCCCCAGGAAAAGTTGAAAACAGAAAACATTGACTTTAAATGCAGTAATTTCAACAGATTATAGTTATGTAAAAAAGTGTTCATAAGACCAATTTAAGTGTTACACATTTCTGAGAAATCATCTAGAAACCACCTATTACAAATGGTAGTTATTTTATCATTTCAATCCTCATTGACAAAAAAAACTAAATCATCAGATTTATCTGGTAACTAATAATCCAAAGCTAGTAAGCAGAAAAATCAAGAATGTATAATTAATGAGTAATTCTTAACCAAGGGTATATATCAGAATTACTTGGGGGATTTTGGGAGCTTACTTTTTTTTATTTAGGAATTTTTTTTCCTTTTAAAAAGTCATTAAACCTTTTTTTTTTTTTTTTTTTTTTTTTTTTTTTTAAGAATAAATGAAGAAGGGCCAGCATTGTAGCATACAGGTTAAGCTGCCATCTGCGGCACCAACATCCCATATGGGTGCCAGCTCAAGTCCTGGCTGCTCCATCCTATCCAGCTCCCTGCTAATGCACCTGGGAAAGCAGAAGATGCCCTAAGTTCTTGGACCCATGTGGGAGACCAGTTGAAGCTCCTGGCTCCTGGCTTCTGCCTCGCTCAGCTCCAGCCATTGTGGTCATTTGGCAAGTGAACCAGCAGATGGAAGATCTCTCTAAATCTGCCTTTCAAATAAATAAATCTTAAGAAAGAAAGAAAGAATAAATGAAGAAAAGGTGAGCCTCTCTGACAGAGCTAACTATTGTTTGTAGTTTGGTATTTTACATGTTACTTCTCACTTTCCTTTTCCCTTTATGTGTCTTATGTGCATGTTTATGACAATGCCTAAGACCTAAGATTTTTTTTAAATACAGTATTTTTTTTACACATAAGTGGTATCAGAGTACCTTGTTTTCACTTAATATCATGGGTTTCTTTGAAGACATCCAAATCCTTCATTTCTTTTAAAAGTACATTGAATTCCAATGCATAAACACACCATAACTTATTAATACAGCCCTCAGTTGACTAAGTATGGCTTCATAATTGTTACTATAAAAAATTTATGGAAACATTTTTGAGTAACCGTTCAAATATTTTCATTAAATTGCTGGAAGCAGAATCCCTGAGTTAATGAGAGCTATGCACATACTTCAAATTCTAATTAATACAAATTGCTACCAAAAATAACACTAATACATACTCTCATCAACAGAGAAAGAATGCATGTTTTCCACTCAGAAAAAAAGGCTTTTAAAAAATTTTTACCTAACTAATAAAAGAAAAATGATAACTTGTTATTTAACAAACAATTCTTTAACAGTAAAGCTGATATGTTTAGGGGCCTTTGTATTTAAGCTGTGAATTGCCTGTTAATACCACTTTGCAAATGGATTTTTGTGACTTCTTTTTGTATATTTGATATCAGTCCTTTGTCACACATTTTGCAAAAAGAACTTCCCAATTTTGACAGGAAATAGTTTATTCTTTTATAGGCAATCATGCTATGTTAACCTTTTTTAAGGCTTCAAGAAAATGTATCAAAGAAAGAATATTTTTATTCCTAGATTTTTAAAAGTACATTTTCTTCTAGTATTATATTGGCTTCATATATATATATATAAAATTACACTGGTTTCACTTTTTGTTACAGTTTAGTCATTATAATATATTATCACATAATAAAGTAGGAATCCAATAAAAAAAAACTGATTAGGTGTCACAATATCATTTAGTTAATGCCAAAGCCTCACCACTGATTTTAAATAATACCTTAATTACATGCAGTATTAAAATTCCCATCCTATTCTATTAACCCTATTATCACTGCAAATGCTTTTAATCTCTGTAGCCTTATATTTTAATAGCTAGAATAAGTCACTCTAACTAGCTTTTCAATTTGAGAATTTCTTCAGGCCTCATCAAGTTTCATAGTTCTTTTTAAGTCCTAAAAATTTCTTAAGTTTATTGACACAAGCATACACAAACACACATTAGACACATATATGTTTCTTAATTGTCTATGAAGCTTCATTAAACTGCAAAACTTGGATGGGCAGTGATCCTGGTCACTCTAATTAAAATAATGAAAGTAGAGGGCTGGCACTGTGGCATAATGGGTAGAGCTGCTACCTGCGATGCTAACATCCCATACGGGTAACAGTTCGTGTCCCAGCTGCTCTACTTCCAACCCAACTATCTGTTAATGGCCTGGGAAAATTGGCAGCAGATGGCCCAAGCGCTTGGGCCCCTGCTATAGAAATGGGAGACTTGGAAGAAGCTCCTCGAGATTCCTGGCTTCAACCTGGCCCAACCACAGCCGCTGTGGCCACCTGAGGAATGAACCAGTGGATGGAAAATCTCTCTCTCTCCCTCTCTCTGTAACTCTTTCAAGTAAATAAATAAATCTCAAAAGTAATAAGAATAAGGAAAATGCCCTTGGTATCTTTGATGGTTCATAAATAATTCTCCAGTTGAAAACCAGCACAATAAACACTCAGTCTTCTCAAATTTAACACTCAAAAGGGCTGAACAATTCAAAAGCAACCTGGAAGTCCAGGGCTTGTATTAACAGATGAAACAAAATTTTGACTCTTGCAGGCAGCAGACTGTTAGGTAAACAATCAGTTTGCAGAGCTAAATGCACAGCTGTGATATTTCACTGTGCTTTTATCATCATTAGACCTTATCTCTTATACTAATACCCAAAATGTTAAAAGCAGTGTTTTGAGGGGGATAAAAATATTCTGAAAAAAAAAAAAACACAACCAACTGTCATCAGTAGTGATAGTACAGAAATGAAAAGTATTTCCAAAGTAGTGGTTTTATTCAGAAATCAGATGCTTTAAAGGAATGAAATTTTACTAAGTGTCAGTTCATACTTATGATAGACAAATCTATTATATATGCTGCCTGAGGAACTAAGAAAATAAAAAATCTAGGGGCTGGTGCTGTGGCATAGTGGGTAAAGCCACCACCTGTGGAACCTGCATCCCATATGGGTGCCAGCTCAAGGCCTGGCTGTTCCAATTCCAATCCAGCTCCCTGCTATGGCCTGGAAAAGCAGCAGAAGACAGCCCAAGTCCCTGGGCCTCTCCATCCACGTGGGATACCTGGAAGAAGCTCCTGGTTCTGAGCTTCAGACTGGCCCAGCTCTGGCTGTTGGGGCCATTTGGGGAATGAACCAGCAGATCGAAGACTTTTCTCTCACTCTGCCTCTGCTTCTACCTCTCTGTAATTCTGCCTTTCAAATAAATAAATCTTTTTAAAAATAAAAATAAAAAATCTGTGACAACAGTTCAGCATGAATTCCTATCTAAAAATCTGCCCACAACCAGGTAAGGCAGCAGAGCATGGCCCATGTGAGCTTCTGCACCCTTGTGGGAGACCCAGAAGCAGCTCTTGGTTCCTGGCTTCAGGTAGGCCCCGCTCCAGCCATTGCAGTCATTTGGTGAGTGAACCAGTGGATGGAAGATATCCCTGCCTCTCTTCTCTCTTTCTCTTTCTCTCTCTAACTCTGCCTTTCAAATAAATAAATAAATTTTTTAAAAAAATAAAATAAAATAAAAATCTGTAATACCGTTTCAGCAAAAACTCTTGCCCACAACCAAGGCAACAACTTAAAGTGAGAATATGTAGTAAGAGAAAAAAATCATCTAAGGTAGAGGCCTTGTTGTGGCTTGAACAAGGCTTTCATGTGTTGGAAACTTAATCACCATGGCAACAGTGGGGGATTAGTTATCATGAGAAGGGATTTCTTTATAAAGCTAGTTCTACCCTCTAATGTCCTGTCCTGCCTTTCCACCTTCCACAGGGGATAACACAGTATGAGGCCTTCACCAGATGCCAGTGCTATAATCTTAGGGTTCCCCAGTCTCCAAAACTGAGCCAAATAAATTTCTATTCTTTATAAGTCACCCAGTCTGTCCCATTCCATTATAGCAACAAAAAATGGACAAAGACAGAACTTAATTAGCATTTCCATAAAAACACAGTTGATAAGGCACCAATTACAGTTACTAAAGTGAATTAAATTTCAAACAAAACAGTTTATCAATTTTAAGACTTTTTCTTTGTATGACTGTGTAGTTAACAGGAAAAGTGTTATCAGTGGATCAATTTCCCATAGGACTAACTGCTCCCACGCTGAAGGAACATATAAAAAATTGCTATCAATATCCCTTAACACTGATATGTCATCTATTACACGCAATTACAGAAATAAAGCCTTATGAGTTCAAAATAAGTATTCAACATAAACATAAGACACAAGTAGCACTGTCTTTAGAACCAAATTCAAACGTGCTCCACTATGTGTTAATAAATCTGACATGTCTAATTAAGCTGGGTTTCCTCTGTCATTCTGACAGTTCCACAGTATTAAACAAAATCCACTTGCACATAAATTTGTAGTCTCAAAAATAAAGCCAAAGTACACTTTTTCACCAGGCCTCATAGCTGTCTTTTGCTACAATGCTATTGACAAAAATGTAGGAAACACAATTCATGAATGTCAGAGTATGTAGTTCGGCTCTCTAACCTCAAGACAGTGTACTTTTCATATCATACAGACTTTACAGTTCACAAAATATATACAATAAACAAATTACTGGTTAAGATTTAACATAATTTCACACATATTGTCTAGCAATCTTTGCTTTCAAGTTATACTAAAAAAAAGTAAGAATGGTATAGCAAAAAAGACCTTTGAGAAAAACCATTTCTGAGGAAATGCACTACTACCTGACCCAACCCCTCCACTCAAGGCAATAAATGTAGTATATTTTCTAGACTTTCAAGACAAAATAAATTGTCCAGATTTGGGATATAAGGGTGAAGGAAAAAAAAAAGAAGAATGACAGAAAACAGTAAGGTTATAACGCCAACAAAAGATTTGCTCCAAAATTCACATATGAAGACAGAATGGCAATTAAAAGTATTTAAGCAAGAAAAACAAAAAGAAATTTTATTCAAGCTCTTGAGTCATAAATTCTTTTTACATTTCACTTAAAGTTCCCAAATTAAAAAACACAGCAACACACTGAAACCCAAGATCAAATTATTTATTATAACAGAGAATATCAATATACTGAAGAGCCTACACTCAGCTCTACCAAGCAGTTTATATCTAGTATCTGTTCACGTTTATTGGTCAGTACACATGCAACATCAATTATTAAATATTTTAAAATCACCCATGAACCTAACTAGTTATATCTTACAGAAATATTTTTAGAAGATTTAATGGCTTAATTCAACAAACATCTGTAGAGTATGTACCACTGGTGAAGTCCAGCATTCCAACTAAGGAATAAAAAATGTAACAGCCCTCAAGGAGCTAACAACTTAAACATAATTTCCAATGTAATATAACAAGTCAGACTTTACCACATTACATGGAAAGCAGAACAGACACACTTAGGATGATGCAGAGTATAAGGAAAGACCATCTGAAGGCCATGATTGATAGCAGGACTAATAAATTTGGTGTGTCAATTAGATGAATCAAGAGGAAAAAGGTCATAGTTCAGGAGAAAGACAGTGAGGACTTGAACTGTAACAGGAGAAGTTTTTAAAAACAAAGAGGAGTATACTAGCAGGACAGGAGGATATAGGAGCATCTCGAGTAGTCTCTGCCTTGAGCAAATAAAAGCTAGCACAGACAACATAATTAAAGATATCACTTGATATCAAGTAAGAAATTTTCAGGCCACTGATGGTGTTAATTTAAGGAGAGGGGATGAGTGGGGATAGGAGTATGACATAGTAGTTAAGATGCTGTTTCAGATGCCCATATCCCGAATCAGAGTGCTTGGGTTCAAAATCCCATCATGGTTTCCAAAGCAAGCTTCCTATCTGGGAGGCAACACATGACAGCTTAAGTACTTGGGTCCCCACCACCCACATGGGAGAACTGGACTTGAGTTCTGTCTCTTGGCTTCAGTCTCCCACTGCTGGCCATTATGAGTATTTGAGGAGTAAACCAGAAGACAGGAGATTTTTGTCTCTCTGCTTTTCAAATCAGTAAATTAAATAAATAAAAATTCAAAATAAATAAAATTCATAATAAAAATTCAAAATATAAAGAAGCCTTGGAAGCATTCAAGTACATAAGCTAAAAGACAGTTGGCTAAACAAATGTAAAGTTCAAAAAGACATCAGGATTAGAGACAGATTTAAAATAAAATTCATGACTATGAACAAAATCTTCCAAATAATGTATAAAGTACAGTAGTGGTTCAAGATTTAAAACTCTAAGGTAATGTAACACTTTAAAACACTTTTTAAAGGGAAAACAAAAGATGTTTTATATTTTGTTCCTTTGTTAATGAATATTTATCTTAAAAAACATATCCTGGGCTGGCGCTATGGCATAACAGGTAAAGCCGTTGCCTGAAATGCCGGCATCCCACATGGTTGCCGGTTCAATACCTGGCTGGTCCACTTCCGATCCTGCTCTCTGCTATGGCCTGGGAAAGCAGTACAAGATGGCCCAGGTCCTTGGACCCCTGCACTCGCGTGGGAGACCGGGAAGAAGCTCCTGGCTTCAGTTCAGTATAGCTCTGGCCGTTGAGGCCATTTGGGGAATGAACCAGAGAATGGAAGACTTATCTCTCTCTCTCTCTGCCTCTCTGTAACTCAGCCTTTCAAATAAAGAAAGAAATCTTTTTTAAAAAAATATCCTAGGGAATGGGTGTTTGGATTAGTGACACCTATGTATCACATGGGAGTGCCTGGAGACAATCCTCCACTGTAGTTTCTGACTCTAGCTTCCCACCAACACAGACTCTGAGAGGCAATGGTCATGGATCAAGTAATTGGGTTCCCACCACCCACACAGGACTGTGGGTCCCTTGTTGACTGAGCCACTGCAGGCATCTGGGGAGTGAACCAAAAGAAAGGAGCTTGCTCATCAGCACGTGCACGTGGGTGCGCTCTCTCTCTTTTTCTCTCTCTCTCCACACACACACACACACACACACACACACACACACACATCTTTAACCATAATTATGATGGAATTACTACCATGATTTACATGCCTATGGTCAATGCAACTCAATGTCTTTTGTAAAACCTTCCATAGAAATAATGAAAGGATTATCTTTTCTTCCTTTTGAAATATTCATGATATACTGGTAACTTTTTAAAATGCTCACAAAGTTCATACTAGTTAAAAATCAGATTAAAAAATCTTCAGAGATAACTTTTTATATTAGAAATGATGCTTATGCATATTGTTTTAAATACTGTTTTGCATAGGACAGAATGTTCCTACGTCATGCCCATTACACATCTATGGTTAATAAAAACAAAACATAGACTTAAAATATGTCAATAACTTCAACTTATAAAAAGTTATATTTAAAATTAATTCAATAAATAACTCAAATATCCATGTTATAAATTCTCAAAGAGAGTACCCTACAAATTTTGTTTTGTCCATCCTCTCAAAAGAAAGCTATACTTTTAAATTAATGAACAATGCCAAAGAAAGCAATTTCAGTACCTCACTAGTCAACCGTATTAGGAGAGCTGCAGCTTCTGAGTACTTGCTTTGACTTTTTAAAATTTCAGCACTAAGCAATACGCATCTTTCGGCCAATACCATATTCCTAAATAAAAAAGAAAAATGCAATCAACACTATAATAGCTTGTCACATCTAAAGTTACCACATGTTCAGCAACATTCCAAATATAATGTAAGTACAAAGACGTCTATGTCTTTGTTTTCCTCTTACCAAAGATATTAGAAAGAAAATCTTCAAAGGATCTTCAAGGAGTTCTCAAACCCATCTAAGCATTTTACCATTAAATAATGGTAAATAAATAATGGCAGTAAGAATACAATGGGGAATGAACCAGAGAATGGTTCAAATTTACTGTATAAAAAACTCAAGAATTCAACTAGTATCCTGAATCAGCAGCTAGTTACCATAAAAACAGCTCTGAAATGATTTGTTTCTCCTTCTTCATTCCAAACTCTGACTATGTATGTTTCATTTTGCTGGCCACTTTTAGGAATATTGATGCATATTCCTTATGGCAGTACTACTGAGATGCCTCAGTTGGGAATGACATAAGGTTAATCTTGCCTGATCGATTCTTCATGAAATTTTTTTGTAAAGGTATACAATATTTTTTCCCACAGACTACTACATAAGAAATCTAGAATTATTCATTCTTGAAAAGCAGAAAAAAAAAAAATGAAAACACTCTTACGTGAAATTACAAAACAAGATCTTTTTGTTGCGAAAAAGTAACAGCGGTTTTTCTCCTTTTACTTTCTAATCCCTGTATCATTATATATAACTTGGTTTTAAAATTACAACCAAGGCTTACTAACTGGCTGAACTCATTGTAAAAGACGATTCAAAGATATTTTAAAAATATAATTTACCACTCTCAAAAATTTCTGTGTTAAGGGCATACATTTGGCCTAGTGGTTTGCCTCGCAGTCAAGATGCCTGCATTACGTACCAATGAGTGCCTGGGTTGATACCACCTTCTCCTGACTCTGGGAAACAGCAATGATGGTTCAAATAATTTGATTCCTGCTACCCATGTGGTAGACCTGAATTGAGCTCTTGGCTCAGACTTGGGCCTTGCCCTACTTCCAGCTGTTACAGGTATTAAGGGAGAGAACCAGCAGATGGGAGGGCTATCTAATTAGTAATTTCAAAGCTACCATAATTATCTGTCACAAACTTTCTACAAATCATGTTTTTTCTTAAAAGGTTAGCACTCATGAATATCTAAGACAGGTTTGGTTTTTTTTATTAAACATGTATTAATTTTAATGTATTAGAAAGGCAGAGTGAGAACAAATGGTCTGGTGCGGCAGATTAAAGCAACGGCCTGCAGAGCCAGCATCCCATACAGGTGCCAGTTCAAGTCCTGACTGCTCCACTTCCAATCCAGTTCCCTGATAACACACCTGGGAAAGCAGCAGAAAATGGCCCAAATCCCTGTGGCCCTGCATCCACATGGGAGATCCAGCAGAAGTTTCTGGCTCTTGGCTTCAGCCTTGACCAGCCCTAGCCATTGTGGCCATTTGGGAAGTGAACCAGCAGATGGGAAGATCTGGGAAATATATCCCGGAAAGCATCAGAAGATAGCCCAAGTCCTTGGACCCCTGCACACACATAGGAAATACAGAGGAAGCTCCTGGCTCCTGGCTTTGGTCTGGCCCAGGCTTGGCTGTTGCAGCTATCTGGAGAGTGAACCAGTGAATGAAAGACTTCTCTCTGTATCTCTCTCTCTCTCTCTCTCTCTCTCTATCTGGAGAGTGAACCAGTGAATGAAAGACTTTTCTCTGTATCTCTCTCTCTCTCTCTCTCTAACTCTGACTTTCAAATAAATAAATCTTTTTTAAAAAGTTATCTATTAGGCACAGTGGAAATACTAAAGATACAAGTATTCTAGGACATAATCCCCATCTTAAAAGTAGAAACTGATACAATTAAAAAGTGGAGCAAGGCATTCCATTAAGGGAAAATACACTTCAACTTGTCTCTGACTACATAAACCTGATCTGAAGGTTAAGGCATGAAGAGCAAAACACTATGTGCATTTAGTAACTACATAAAATTTACCACCTAGATGGATAGAATACATTAGTCACCTACTTGCAGATATCTCTGTACGTCTGAATTGCTGTATCCATATAGTGAGCAGGGTATGGCCTGGGTGCTCCTGGTTGAAGAAAAGCTGACACCGCTGCCATTTCCTAAAGGAAGAAACATAACGTATACTAATCCAAAAGGAAAAACCGTCTTTAGCATTCTGCAAACCTAAAAATTAAAGTTTACTACAGTTTCTTACTGTATTCACATATAAAATACTCAGAGCCTAATGCAAACTCAAAAAAATAAAATAAATAACAGGTGTGTCTGAGCTTAATTTCTTAAAATTTTTAGTCAAATTCCAAAGATTTAAATTCAGTATTTAAATGTAATTTCCAAAACTTTGTAAGTGGGCTTGTATATATACTACCAAGCAAGTGTAGCATGAGATTTCTGCTCTACCACCTCACTATTTTTCCCAAGCATAGTAGGAGCAGATAATAAACTAATGATAAGAGAGCAAACTAAAGTATACCTTGGGAATAGATAGTTAGCCTTGGTTAAGACACCTGTATCCCACACTGGCGTGTCTGGATTTGATTCCCTGCTCTGTCTCCTAACTCCAGCTTTCTGCTAATGCAGATCCTGGGAGGTAGAGTGATGGCTGAATTAATTTGGTTTCTGCCATTCATGTTGGAGACCTGGATTATATTCTAACTCCCAGCTTCAGCCCTAGCACAATCTACAGCACTGTAGGTATTCGGGGAGTGAAGCAGCAGATGAGAAGTGTTTTTCTGTATCTATCTGTGTTTCACTGCTTCTCAAATAAATTTTAAAAGTATATCTCTTGGGGCTGGCACTGTGGTGTAGCAGGTGAAGTCGACGCCTGCAACACCAGCATCCCATATGGACACCGGTTCATGTCCCAGATGCTCCACTTCAAATACAATTCCCTGATAATGGCCTGGAAAAAGCAGCAAAAGATGACCTGGAAAAAGTGTTTGGACTGGACCAAGTGAGATTTACCCCTCGTATGCAGGGATGGTCCAACATTCACAAATCAGTCAATGTGCTATATCACATTAACAAACTGAAGAACAAAAACCCTATGATTATCTCAAAGATGCAGAGAAAGCATTTGACAAAATATAACAACCTTTCATGATGAAAACTCTAAGCAAATTGGGTATAGAAGGAACATTACTCAACATAATCAAGGCAATTTATGAAAAATTCATGGCCAGTATCATAGTGAATGGGGAAAAGTTTGAAGCATTCTCACTGAGATCCAGAACGAGACAAGAATACCCACTCTCACCACTGCTATTCAATATAGTCCTAGAAGTATTAGCCAGAGCCATCACACAAGAAAAAGAAAATAAAGGGATTCAAATCCAGAAAGAAGAAGTCAAACTATCCCTATTTGCAGATGACATGATTCTATATATAGGAGATCTAAAAGACTCCACCAAGAGACTAATGGAACTCATAGAAGAGTTTGGTAAAGTAGCAGGATATAAAGTCAATACACAAAAATCAACAGCCTTTGTATACACAGACAATACCACGGCTGAGACTGAACTAAGATCAATCCCACTCATAATAGCTCAAAAAAAAAAAAAAAAAAAAAAAACCCAAATGCCTTGGAATAAATTTAACCAAGGATATCAAAGATCTCTATGATGAGAATTATAAAACATTAAAGAAAGAAGATATAAGGAAATGGAAGAATTTTCCATGTTCATGGATTGGAAGGATCAATATCATCAAAATTTCCATTCTCCTGAAAGAAATTTACAGATTCAATGCTATACCAATCAATATACCAAAGACATTCTTTTCAGATCTAAAAAAATGATGCTGAAATTCATACAGGTACAGAGACCTCGAATAGCTAAAGCAGTCATGTACAACAAAAACAAAGCCAGAGGCATCACAATACCAGATTTCAAGACATAATATACAAGGCAGTTATAATCAAAACAGCCTGGTACTGGTATAGAAACAGATGGATAGACCAAAAGAATAGAATCGCCAGAAATTAATCCAAGCATCTACAACCAACTTATATTTGACCAAGGAGCTAAAACCAATCCCTGGAGCAAGGACAATCTCTTCAAAAAATATTGTTGGGAAAATTGGATTTCCACATGCGTAAGTACGAAGCAAGACCCTTTCCTTACACCTTATACAAAAATCCACTCAAAATGGATTAAAAATCTAAATCTATGACATGACACCAACAAATTATTAAGAGAACATAGGCAAAACCCTATGACATTGGCACAGGCAAAGAGATCTTGGAAAAGATCCCAAAGGACCAGGCAGTCAAAGCCAAAATTAATAAATGGGATTACATCAAACTGTGAAGTTTCTGCACTGCAACTCAGGAAAGTGAAGAGGCAACCGACAGATTGGGAGAATTATTTGCAAACTATGCAATAAAGGATATCACTCATGTCTGTCCCTTTCTCTCTGAAATTCTTTCAAATAAATACATCTTTAAAAAAATTCTTTCCAATTTTGGCATCAAAAATATGAAAACAGTACACAACAGGTTGTACTATGAATATATTCTGCTAATTACACTCTAGTTTATATCCTATATCATATAAAAAGTACAGTGATTATTTCTTAGACCTATTATTACTAACAAAATTTACTTCATTTTTAAAAAAAAATCATTCTGTTGTCAATGCCCAGGACTTTAGTTAATGTTTCAAATAAAATAAAACACTGTCAAACAAATTAGAAATGAAAGTTAAAATGCAGGTTTGATTTCTCTTAGTAAAATACCTTACTACATTCATCCTTTGCTCTTAAATAATCTAAATGTTAATAAAAACTCACCTAGAAATAAACTGGAAATTTTCATAACCTGGAGGGGGGAGCACTAATAACACATTTAGGAGCAATAAATTTATTTCTTTGTAACATTTTCTAAACCAGGGAAAAAAGCAAAAAATTTAAATTTTCTAAAAACTTGCTTATGATTAAAATCTTTAACTTGACAGATTTAAGTTCCATGACAAGAACTATACCTGCCCTTAGCAGTGTCTGCTCCAAAATTTACTGACTGAAAAAAAAATACATTAAAAGCCATGTGATAAGTCTACAGCTCTGAAACATTTTTAAAAACTAGTTCATATTTTAAAAGAAACTAGTTTATCTTTTAACCACTATACATAACAGTCTAAAATGCACAAAAATATTTACTGTCTATTAAATATATGGTATACTATGTTGTATATTGTATTGTTTATACAAAAATATATGAACTATATATACTGCACAGATGTACACCATAAAAATGTACTAATAAGAGATTCTGTAGGAAAAATATGGGCCAAATTTTAAGTGACTTTTCAATTTAATTCTGCAGTAAATATGAAATCAATATTACACCAAAAAAAACTAGCATAATTGCTACAGATACAAGTGACGACATTATAAGGATCACCTCAAGTTAGTGCATTTTTTTTTTTACTTTTTAAAGATTTATTTATTTATTTGAAAGGCAGAGTTTCGGGGGAGAGGGTACACAGAAAGAGATCTTGCATCCACTGATTCACTCTCCAAATGGCCACAGCTGGGCTGATCCAAAGCCAGGAGCTTCTTACGGGTATCTCATGTGGGTACAGGAGCCCAGGGACTTAGGACATCTTCCACTGCTTTCTCAGATGCATTACCAGGGAGCCAAATTGGAAGTGGAGCAGCCAGGACTCAAACCAGCACCCATATACACCCACTATACCTCAGCACCAGCCCCACTATATCACCTTTGAAAATCAACCATTATATATTTCTTATATTCTACAATAATGAATTGATACATTTTCAAAGATTTTCAGTAAGAATTAGAGAAATCTATATACCATTCAGTTAATTATGATAGATTAAACTGCTCAAGAATTTCTACTACTGATTTTGCTATATTTTGCATGTGTGACTACCATAACTCATTATATTCTAAAATTTTCATCTAAAAAAAACATATAACATATTCTACTGCAACACAATTTTACTTTACTGATTAGCTAATGCGTAAATGGCAAATAAGTGATATTAGTATTAATGAAATTTGTATTCATTCATTCATACACAATTTTTCTTAGACAAGAGGTTCAAAAAAAGTGATATAAGGGGCAGGTGTTTGGTAGAGCAATTAAGTCACCACATGGGACACCTATATCCTAGATAGGAGTTCCTGGTTCAATTCCTAGCTATTCTATTCCCAATACGCTTTCCTGCTGATGTACAAACTAGGGGAAAGAAGATGATAGCTCAAGTACTTGGGTTCTTGCCACTGAGACCTGGATTGCATGCTGTGCTTCTGGCTTTCGTCTGGCCCAGTCCTGGCTGTTGTAGGCATTTGGGGAGTGAACCCAAGGATGAAAGATGGCCCTCCAACCATCCATTTCTCTTTCAAATAAAATTTTTAAAAATTTTTTGAAATTTATTATCATAGAATTATAACCTTCAGCAGGAAAAGGAATGCCCTAAAGTCAGCAGAAATACAGGCAAGACAAGGGCTGACAATGGGCCATAGTAGGTAAAGCCGCTGCTTGTGGTGCCAGCATCCCACATGGGCACCAGTTCGAGTCCTGGTTGCTCCACTTCTGTTCCAGTTCCCTGCAAATGTACAGCAAGAAGCTGCAGTCAGGAGCTGGAGCAAGATATCAAACCTATGTACCTCCAGTATGGGGCAAAGATGTCTTAACTACTAGGCTAAAGACTCACACTGGTAAAGAGGTTTTTATTTGCATATGAAGAGGCATAGAATTTACTGTGTATTCATGGTCTTATGAATATATGGTTTTCCACTGGGAAAGCAGCAGAAGATGGCCCAAGTCCTTGAGTCCCTGTACCCTCATGGGAGATTTGGAAGAAGCTCCTGGCTCCTGGCTTTGGATCAGCCCAGCTTCATGTACTTGGGGAGTGAACAAGTAGATGGAAGATCTCTTTCCCTCCCTCTCCCAGTGTCTCTAACTCTGCCTTTCAAATAAATTAATTAATTTTTTAAAAAGATACACTAGAAGGATCCTTTCAGTATCATTTAAAGAAAACAAAAATTGAATGCCTATACTTTGTTCCACACATACACATCCTCTCCAGAGAAGTACATCACAGCCTTGCATAGCTGTGGACTCCAGGCAGGCTATACTTTCTTCCATGCTCAGCTTCACGACAGCTCCACCAGAAGATGCTTTCTCTATCCACACCTCCAGCCAGAATTTATTTACAAAATGGTTTCATGTATTTTTTATATTCTCTGAGATAAACTTCAACCATGCTAAGCCACCTGTCTAGTTTATATAGCACATATGGATAGCATTTAATGTTTTTGTTTGTTCTCTGGTTATACAGATCAGTAAGTTTCAAGAGGACTGTCCCTATTCTATTTTTCTCAGAGGCCTATTATTCTTTTTTTTTTTTTTTGACAGGCAGAGTGGACAGTGAGAGAGAGAGACAGAGAGAAAGGTCTTCCTTTGCCGTTGGTTCACCCTCCAATGGCTGCTGCGGACAGCGCGCTGCGGCCGGCACACCGCGCTCATCTGATGGCAGGAGCCAGGTGCTAGGTGCTTTTTCCTGGTCTCCCATGGGGTGCAGGGCCCAAGCACTTGGGCCATCCTCCACTGCACTCCTGGGCCACAGCAGAGGGCTGGCCTGGAAGAGGGGCAACCGGGTCAGAATCCGACGCCCCGACCGGGACTAGAACCCGGTGTGCCGGCGCCGCAAGGCGGAGGATTAGCCTGTTGAGCCACGGCGCCGGCCTATTCTTTTTTTTTAAATTTATTTATTTTTTTGACAGGCAGAGTGGACAGTGAGAGAGAGACAGAGAGAAAGGTCTTCCTTTGCCGCTGGTTCACCCTCCAATGGCCGCCGCAGCCGGTGCGCTGCGGCCAGCGGAAGTCCTATTATTCTTAAGGCAGCTTCTAAAGGCTATAATGCTTATCGGGTGTACATATATCATTATAGCAAATACACCTTTATTTTCCAGAGCTAAACAATTTTCTGTGATACAATGGTTACTTCTACTTAAACAGTTTAAACGTGGTATATATATTAGATAGAATTTAAGAATGAAAAAGCTTTCAGTACCAAAAAATCTTAAATTTTTATATTTTTTAAAGATATATTTTTTTAAAGATTTATTTTATTTATTTGAAAGACAGAGTTATACAGAGAGGTAGAGACAGAGAGAGAGGTCCTCCATCTGCTGGTTCACTCCCCAGATGGCCACAACGGCCAGAGCTGCACCGATCCGAAGGCAGGAGCCAGGATCTTCTTCTGGGTCTCACAGAAGGGTGCAGAGGCTCAAGGACTTGGGCCACCTTCCAGTGCTATCCCAGGCCATAGCAGAGAACTGGAGCGGAAGAGGAGTAGCCAGGACTAGAATTGGCACCAATATGGGATGCTGGCGCTTCAGGCCAGGGCTTTAACCTGCTGTTCCACAGCGCCGGCCCCTATGCATACTATTTTAAAAATTCTATTCACTGTCAACTTTTTGAACACCCTTGCATACATGTATTTCAAAATTTTTGCACTAAATACTTCTTTCAAATCTAATTTCCATAAACTTTTTAATTAATTTCATATATACAATATTAAAATGCAAAACAGATGCCAATTATTATTGTCTACAAAATTACCAGTAAATGGAGGTATTTAGAGCTCTTATACACTTTTGTCTTCATACTTTTATTGATAAGCTTATACACTTTTGAAAAGATTAAACAGTGTCAGTTCTACTCTTCTCTATAACACACACAGATTATATTTATATCTCTGACAACTTTTTAAAACATTGAAAGGCTATTAAGGTCACAAGTATATAAAAAATTCTTCTAAAACACCTGGGATTGTATATCAATTACAAAAACTAACATAATCAATGCTTACTATTAGCTATTTTATATATATATATTTTTTTTTTCAGACTTTAAATGGCTGATACTTCATCTACTTCTATGCCAATAAGACTCAAATTCTACCACTGAGAAAACTGAAGCTTGGATATATTCAATAATTTGCCTAAGATGACAGTCTGTGTTACATGACATGTTCTCAATCTTCATATTGTCTTATATCAAACAACTTAAAAACATTTTCAAGGTTTAAAAGCACCTTATACTTTTTTTTTAAGTACCTTTATACTGTGAATTAAAAATGAAATTCAGGGGCTGGCGCTGTGGCGTAGCGAGTAAAGCTGCTGTCTCCAGTACCAGCATCCCATATGGGCACTGGTTCAAGTGCCGGCTGCTCCACTTCTGATCCAGCTCTCTGCTATGGCCTGGGAATGCAGTAGAAGATGGCCCAAGTCCCTGGGCCCCTGTACCTGTGTGCGAGACCCGGAAAGAAGCTCCTGGCTCCTGGCTTTGGATCAGCATGGCTCCAGACAATGCGGCCAATTGGGGAGTGAACCAGCAGATGGAAGACCTCTCTCTCTCTCTCTCTGCCTCTCTTTCTCTCTAACTCTTTCAAATAAAATAAATAAATCCTTAAAGAAAGGAAATTCAAACTGAATTTTTAAAGTGATGCAAAAATTAGAAAGTACAAACCAAAACTAAGAAATCAACTTTCACAGAGCCAACATTTAGCGCAGTTGATAAGATGCAGTTGGGACACCTGCGTCCCCTATCAGAGTGACTGGGTTCAAGTCCTGTCTCCACTCCTGATTCCAGCTTCCTGCTAATGTACCTCCTGGAATGCAATGGTAATGACTCAAGTAATTGGGTCCCTGCCATCAACACAGAAGACCTGAATTAAGTTTCCAGCTCTCAGGCATGTGGGGAGTGAACCAGCAGATGGGTACTCTCTCTCTCTCTCTCTCTGTTTCTCTTTCTGTTATCTCTGCATCTCAAATAAGTAATTTTCAAAAACTTAGCCTCATATATTGTTATCTTCAAACACACTAGTTAAAGTTAGCACAAATGAATCCAAAAATCTGTAAGACATTGTATGCTCCTTGAGTATAATTCTATTTTAGGGATGCTGTTTGCCTGTAGGAGAGATTTCTAAACTATATACAGTAGCAAAAATAAGGAATTATAATACTACAGAATACCAACCAAGGCACCAGCTGCATAAAGCATTGCTTGATCATTAAGAAAATCCTTCTTTGCAGTATGATAGCAACTGTAAGCCAAATCATAATGCTGCACCAAAAAACATAAGTCAGCCATCTTCCTGATTTGAAGCTCTGGTGCTTCTGGTGGATACCTGAAAACACAAAATAATTAAAAAGACAATTTACTGAGGCCAGCATTGTGGCGGGTTAAGCTGCTGCTTGAGATGCTGGCATCCCATATCAAATGCTGGTTCAAGTCTCAGCTGCTCCACTTCCAATCCAGCTCTCTGCTAATGTGCTTAGGAAAGCACTGGAAGATGGCTCAAGTACTTGGTCCCCTGCCCCCAACATGGGAGACCCAGATGGATTCCCAGGTTCCTGACTTCTGTGACCATCTGTGGAGTAACCCAGCAGATGGAAGATTTTTCCTTCCATTTCTTCCTCTCTGTCACTCTTTCAAATAATAAAAATAAAGCTTAAAAAGAAATGCCTACTTCATGACTTCCCACAGCACTAAATATAAAATACATAATCAGCTGCTCAACTGTCCAGAAAGTGATCACAACTAATTCTGTTCTATAAGAATTCTAAATCCAAGAGGGTCATTTTTCAAAATTATTTGAACAGAAAAGTTATTGTATGTATTTATTTGTTTAATCTATCACCCTGTGAACTTCTTAACAGAAGGCAAGCATTTTCTCTATGGTAAATTATGAAGCAAATGGTTAATTCCAAGTGATATATTTTCATATTCAAACAGGAAAAACAATTAAAATGCAAAGTCAATTATTTTACTTTTCCTAAAAGTAGGATTTTATATGAAACAAAACCTGCTAAATATATACAGGTCTTAGAATTATTAGAGCCCAATATTTTACATATAGAAGAGTTATTAATGAATATCTAATCTAACTGCATCTTTTCTACAAATAGGGAAACTGAAAAGTGACTTTCCCAGTTATCTTGTTTATTTTTAGATGTCCAATTACAGTTTTTAATAACTAGTAATATATTATTTTAAAATATTAATGAGTAATTTACTTATAGACACTGTTCCTATTTATTTGAGTTTTGACCATGAAACTAAGAAAGTAAAAAAGAGAATTATTTTTTGCAGGACATCACATAGATGTCAGACAGACATACAGATGTTTAGGCAGAATTAAACACAGGAAAAATAAAAATATTTTACTCACAGCAATCCAGACGTGTTTTTCAGCTCATTGATACTCTTTTCTGGAACTTTATTGCCACTAAACCATTTTTTAGTTGCAGAAAAGAGAGATCGACTCAAACCTTTTCTTGATATTAGCTAAGAAAAAGATTAAATACATTGACAAAGATGAAAAACTTTTATTTTATATAAAAAATTTTATGTTACCATAAAGCTTTAAAAATGATGAAATATTCAATTTAATCACAAGACTAAAGAAAAATATTTAATATGCTAGAAAAATCCTAGTGAAAATAAGTAAGTTGCTTTTGGGGTTGAACAAAGTTTCATTATTGATAGTAATTGCAGTTAAGTCCTGATATTGATCTAACAAAAATAAAAAAAAACAGCAAATATTTTAAGTAATTTATACTACCACGTCCTTTACTTTCAAAACATTTTTGAGAGGCATATTGAGAGATGAACAGAGAGACTGAGAGCTCCTATCTTTTGGTCAGCTCTCCAAATGCCCATAATGTCTTGGCTGACCGAAAGCCAAGAACTCAGGTCTCTCAAGTGGGTGACAGAACTCCAGTTACCCAAGCCATCACCTCCATCACTGCTGCCTTCCAGAAGCTCCTTTGGCAGGAACCTAGAGTCAAGAGCCAGAGCTGGGAACTGATAAGGGACTTGGAAATCTTAACAGGTACCTTAGCCATAAAGCTAAACACTCCCTAAACAACTACATTCTTAATCTACTATTTACTTAAATTTTTAAAATAATGATCCAAGAGCAAGAATTTGGCCTAGTAAGATAGCCAGATCTCATTACCACAATACCTGCCTTCAGCTCCCAATTCTGGTTTTATAAAGACTCTGGGAGGTAATGATAATGACTCAAGTGGTTGGGTTCCTACCACCTCCATGAAAGATCTGGATTGAGTTCCCAGATCCCAGGTTGGTCCTGTTGGGGGCATCTGGAGGGTAGACCAAGAAATGGGAACTCTTTTTTTGACTCTCTCCCTCCCTCCCTCTCTGCCTCTCAAATAAATAATAAAAAGTGAATAATAATGATGATCCAAAAGCTTAATTCCTACCTGATCATTTAATTGCCGAATTGTTTTCTCTATATGTGGTAAAAGGCCTCGAAATGTGAACTCTTGTATAAACTGTCGAATTCTATCATGATCAGTAAGTGTCAAACATGCACCATGAATTATTCCAGTATTTGCTTTCTTTGTTTCATGTAATGATGAAGCAGATTTTACATGATCTGGACCATCAATGATGTTAGAAGGGTCACTGGGTGGGTCCAACTGAAGTGGGTGAGCTTTAAAGTTATTTGGTAAGCCATCTACTGAAAAACAGATCTTCCTTTTAATTTTTAGAATACAACAGAAAATTGTGATACTACCACCACACTGCTAAAGAAAAAAAGTTGGAATCCTTTATTTTTCTTAAAAGCTTAGAAATCTAAGACACAATAACATCAACATTTTCCCCCACAAATTTATAGTGCTTGAGTTAATACTTATTACAGGTAACAGAAATGTTTGAATTTATGTAATCAGAAAATGAAGAAAAGTAGTTTTTAAATAAATTATTTTTAAATAGAACAACTAAGCCATAAGTAAATTTATAACCAAAAAATTCAGGTATCATTAACAAAACTATAATTTAAAATACAGAAACAAAGTTCTGAAAATCATGCAAACTTGAGAAATAATGAATGCTATGTATTACAACCTCCTTTGCTTTCTAGTTTATTTTAAAAAGAAACTCGATACATTACTCTTAGAAAAAACTTAAATACCAAAATAATCAAATTCAAATGACTTAATAAAATCTTCAGAAGAAAAGCTAACCTCCCCTTTACGTTTCTGTTATGAAAATCACCCACATCTTTTATCTAAAAAGGTTAGCATGCTTTGACAACAGTGTATATCTTCCATCAAAAGAGAACTTAGAGAAAATATATCAAGACCTTTGACTTCGTTATCTAATCCATCCAATGAGAGCAAGTTACTATCAGAATTCTTATGTGAAGTTATAGTATAAGGGCCATCTTCATATGATTCCTATCAAAATAAAATAAAAAAGCATTAGCAATATTTAGCCACATTTTAAAATACCACCAAATATCTTAACAATCATGGTTTCTCTTCTAATTGTTAGCCTCCTTTATTGGCTATAACAAAACTCTTGTAGTCCTTCAAATTCTTAACTACTTCCATGTTATTCTCTCACTCTAATTCATATCTACTATATTCTCAAATTCCCTTCCATATTCACTCTTCTACCCTTGTTCTTCTGAACTCAAAATATCTCACTTTATATGTTTACATACACACACACACATATATAGACACACACACATACATATCATATATAAACACAGGTATTCAATAGAAATACACATTTCCTATGAATCTTACACAAGAAATAACGACAAGAAATATAAAATACTAGAGTCAAGCAGGGGAAGAAAAAGGAATTGGCTATGGAATCTCCAGGGTCATGGACACAGAGCTAACAGGTCAAATTCTGAATATATGATGTGTTTTGGAAAAATGCTCAATGTGTAATTTATACAATGTAGTTTATTCACATAAAAGCACCAGTTTCTTAGTCAGCAAAAAATATTTAAACTAAAAATACTCAGACAATTCTGTGAGACCAGTAAATAAGAAGTGTTATTCTGAGTGCCACATTCTAAAAGATATAAAACTAGGTATATTTAGTCTGAAAAATATAAAAGAGAACACGAGAGCTATTTTTTTATATTTTTGAAAATTGTCCTAATGGAAACCTGATATTGATCCCTGCCAAAGATCAATAAGTAAAAGCAAAAGAAGAAAATTTATGGTTGCTCTTCAAGCTTTTCAGACATAGAATGGTCACTTAGAAAGTGAGTGCCATCAGTAGATGAGGTAGTCATTCACAGCTTTAAAGGAAACTAAAGTATTAGGGGTTAGATTTAATAACCTTTAAACTACCCTCCAATCCTGGGCATCTGGGATTCTATTGTAAAATTTCCAATAACTATCTTTTGTTAAAGGTTCTTGAACTAGGGGGCCAGCATTGTGGCACAGCTGCTTAAGCTGCCACTCACAATGCATCCTGTATTGGAGTGCTGGTTCAAGTTCTAGCTGTTCTGCTTCCAATCTAGTTTTCTGCTAATGCATCTAGGAAAGCAAATGACCCAACTGCTTGGGCCCCTGTCACCTGTGCGGGAGACCAAGATGGAATTCCTGGCTCCTAGTTTTGTCCTGGCTCAGCCCTGGCTTTTGTGGGCATTTAGGGAATAAACCAGCAGACAGAAAAAAAATCTCTCTTTCTCTCTCTCTCTCTTCCTCTCTTCTTCCCTCCCTCTATCTCCCAGTCACTCTGCCTTTCAAATGCGTAAATAAATAAATATTTTCTGAAAAACAAAAAAGTTCTCAAACTGGATAATTTGATTTACATTCCCCCTCACACCTATAGATGGCTAAACTAAATTGAATTTTAGTACTGAATGGACCTGTAAGACCATTTAAAAAAAAGTTCTTTCACATCCAACTGATTCTTTTTTCCTCAGACTTTTCCCTAACATAATCTTAAATAAACAATCATCTCAATGTTAAAGTGATTATTAGGATAACATTACATCTATATTAAAAATTCTACAGTAAGAAAAATAAGGCAAATAAACAGATTATATATTTATATTATAAATTTCAAAATTCACATAAACTTTATTATAATTAATATTTTTAAATATCACATAAAAAACACATAATTCAGTTTAGTTGCACAAAATCTAATTTCCATTTATTTGAAAATCCTCCTTCTAAACAAAACAGTCAACTCTTGATTATCTGACCTAAGCATAGAAACTTGGCATTTGACTACTACCAAGTATCATATAATTGTACCATAAATGACAGAATGTGAAATATTATATATCCACCCACTTCAGCCAACAAACAACAATTAACATTAGTCCAGAGTTCTAGATTAAAAAAGGAAGAAATAAAACTTCCTGGAAATTAAGAAGGAAAGGAAATCAAAAGAAAGGGAAAAAAGCCCACCCACCTAAAAAGTATGAGCTCCAAAAGGTGGCCATAAGAACAGCATGTTGAAATGTAGGAAGGCAACCCCAGAGCATGTGGATAATAAAGAATTGACTGTAAGCATTCATAATGAATTAAATGGACAAGTCAAAAATGCTATTCTCTACATGTCTAGCCAATCTAATTCGAACCTTAATGTGTAATTCACTTTTCATCTTTTAAGAAATAATTAAATATTGTATACCTAAAAAGAGTAAACATAAGGGATCATTGCAGCTGGTTTAAAAACAGCTTTTGAACCACTGATTTTAGAGATCATAGCTGATGACTCAAACTAGCCAGGATCTACAAGACAAATATTACTGACCATAATAGTTAAACTAAGACATCAAAGATTCTACAGTGGCGCTATTACATCAGAAAACTCAAATACAGCTTTTGTGGTTGCTTTTATTGTTGTTTTTCACATATACCTGGTTTTGAATACTATTTTTCTGCAGATACTGACTCCAAGGATCTGGTATCTGTTCATCTGACGCTTGATTAGATGTTCGAGAGTTAATTTTAAGTAAATAGCAACCCTGAGTTCCGTACTTCTGTTTCATGTCTTCATAAATTGATTCAGCTCTTTAAAAAAACAAAAGGAAAGAAGTTTGTAGTAAACAGGGAGCTGACCTTAGGCAATAATAAATCTTAAAATAAAATACAAAGTGGGGGCTGGCGCTGTGGTGGAACAGGTAAAGCCGCTCCCTGCAGTGCCAGCATCCCAAATGGGCGCCGGCTTCAGTTTTGGCTGCTCTACTTTCGATCTAGCTCTCTGATACGGCCTGGAAAGCAGTAGAAGATGGGCCAAGTTCTTGAGCCCCTGCATCCACATGGGAGACCTGGAAAAAAGCTCTTGGCTTCGGATCGGCACAGCTCTGGCTGTTGTGGCCATCTGGGGAGCGAACAAGCAGATGGAAGACCTCTCTCTCTCTCCTCTGCCTCTCTGTAACTTTGCCTTTCAAATAAATAATAATAAATAGTTTTTTTTTTTTTTTGACAGGCAGAGTGGACAGTGAGAGAGACAGACAGAGAAAAAGGTCTTCCTTTGCCATTGGTTCACCCTCCAATGGCCGCCACGGTCGGCGCGCTGCGGCAGGCGCACCGCGCTCATCCAATGGCAGGAGCCAGGTGCCAGGTGCTTTTCCTGGTCTCCCATGGGGTGCAGGGCCCAAGCACCTGGGCCATCCTCCACTGCACTCCCGGGCCACAGCAGAGAGCTGGCCTGGAAGAAGGGCAACCGGGACTAGAACCCAGTGTGCCGGCGCCGCAAGGGAGAGGATTAGCCTGTTGAGCCACGGTGCCGGCCAATAATAAATCGTTTTAAAAAATACAAAAATAATCCTCAAGAGAGAAAAGAAAATTGAACTACAGAATAATAATTCAAAAATCAAAACAAAAACTGTGATCCTAACTGAAATTTAGCCAGCTTCATTATCACCTTAAAGTATAGTTTCCAAGGGTTGGTGCTGTGGCATAGAAAGTTAAGCCTGTCTACAGTGTTGGCATCCCACACGGATGCCGGTGTGAGTCCCAGCTGCTCCATTTCCAATCCAGTTGGCAAGCAGTTAGGCCCCTGCATCTACATGGAAGACCAGAAGGAAGCTCCTGGCTCCTGGCTTCTGCCTGGGGAGTGAACCAGTGGATGAAAGATATTTCTCTTTCTCTCTCTCTCCTTCTATTTCTGCCTTTCAAATGAAAAAATACAAAAATATTTTTTAAAAAAGGTAAAATTACCAAATTATATTCCAAGGAATATAAAATTCTACAAGATATGCCTATAGGTTATTCAAAAAGAAAAGTTCTGGCAGTCAAGCTGGTTCAGAGGAATCACAGACAACAAAACCAGTTTCTTTATAGCAGACCATCTGCAAGCCTCCCATTTGCTAATTGTGCACCGTGAATTTCCAAACAGTAGCTTCAAATTTATAGATCAGGAACCCTGTATCTCTCAACTATGGGAACTAGTCCTTTAGGAAATATGACTTTGGGAAATTCTAGCTTGGAGAATATTTATCAATAAATTTAACTGCTAAAAGAAGTAAGTACAGCTTCAAAAAACTTACAAAATAGGACACAATTCTAAGAAAGAAAAGCAGAGAGAAAGTGAGCAAAAATAGCTTAAGTATTTATAACATAAAATCTACTTTTTCTCTTGCAAAATTCATAGTAGATGGATCCATGAGCTGCATCTTAGGTGCAACAAAAAAATTCTTACTGCCATATTTAAAGGTAAATAAATTTGCTGGTTGGTGGGAGATAATTCAAATAAGATATCCTACCAACCATCAAAAATGAAATTTTGATTCATAGAGGTAACCTAGTTTAAATGGGTATTTACCAGTCAATCAGTCACCAGGTCTAAAAACAAAACAAAAACATGGAAAGTCTTAAAGCATATTCAAATGCAAATGCTAACACTATACAATTTTAATACGCCCATCAAACAAGTAAATAATACTATAAAATTAAGGTTGGGCAAGTAAAAGAGTTTAAAAATTTTATATAAAGATAAAATCATACATGTGTATACATACACACACTCTGGAACATTAAGCCAAATTCCTGCTTGTTTTACCAATGATACTGCTAAATTTAAAAACCACTAATATAAGACCTGAATTATCACCTAAATATCCCTGTTACAACAATTCAATGCAAGATATATGCCATACTCAACTGACAGAAACTAATTTTAAAAGCCAGTTCAAATTATTTGTTTATATAACATACTTTATCTAACAGGTTACAGATATTTCAAGAAATCCTACAGATTAATCCTGAGTAACTATTAGGTTCTGTAGAGAAAAATTTATTAAAAAGATAATTTGTACACAGAATAAAGGTAAAGAATTATTTTTAAATTACACATTCTAAATGACACTGCAATATCCGAATAATAGTTTGAAACAAAAGATTTGATCTACAGGGCCGGTGCTGTGGCAGAGTGGGTAGAGCTGCTGCCTACAGTGTTGGCATCCCATATAGGCACCAGTTCAAGTCCTGACTGCTCCATTTCCAATCCAACTCTCTGCTATGGCCTGAAAATGCAGTAGAAGATGGCCCAAGTCCTTGGACCCCTACACTTCCGTGGGAAATCCAGAAGCAGCTCTTGGTTTCTGGCTTCAGATCAGCACAGCTCCAGCCGTTGCAGCCACTTGGGGAGTGAACCTATGGATGAAAGACTTCTTTCTCTCTCTCTCTTCCCCTCTCCCTCTCTAACTCTTTCAAATAAATAAATCTTTAAAATAAAAAGATTTGATCTACACCTGAATCAAAAGCCACAATAAACTCTAAAGCCATAAAAGGAAAATTGTTTTTAATGTTCACCTTATTTTTCAACATTTTTAAGATAACTTATTCATAAATATGAAGGTAAAAGAACTATAGCAAGTCATGAATGACAAACAAGGGAAGATAAGAAGGAAATGTTTAGATTTTTTGAGACTGAAAAACATCAAGAGTAAAAATATAAAGTGGCAAGAGACCAGACAGTAAAAATTGCCTATAAGCAATTATGCACTGAATATTAAAGGAAAGCAGGAAAAAAAAATGAGAACTACTTTTATATAAAGTAAGAAACAACAGCACAGACAGACAGATGTAAAATGATCAAGTGCTTTTATACAAAGACTGTATATAGCTATATACTAAAAACAAAATTTGGGTAAGCATTTGAAATCTAACATAAAATGACTTTGTTGAATGTAACTCCAGGATAATCAACAAGACTAAATGCTTTACTGATAGACTCTTATAATAATTTTTTATATTGTTGGATTAAAAAATACATATAAATGTCCAAATTAATATTAAGTCAGTTTACAGGAAAAAAATGAAAATTAAAAAACCAAGACTTACCTCTGTTCATCTCCTGAACTGACATCATGTAAAAGTACGTAATATTTAAGTGTATTTGGTATAAACCATTTAGGGTAGGAATAATCATTATTGTGCTGAATTCGATGCTGTTCTTGTGACAACTTTGAAAACTGTTCCATAGGTTCAGCATCACTAGATGAAGCCACCAACATACCTTGTAAACCATGTTATTAAGGTAATTATCACATATCACTCATGGATAAATACTATGCTAGTAGGATAAATTTTCAAGAGATTAACTCAGCTAAAAAAATCTGACTTCCTAAGCTTTCACTGTAAGCACAATGCCATTTCTCCAAACTCCAAAGTAATTCAAAGTTCTACATCTTAAATATGATTCTGTTGACAGCTTTTATATATCCAATAAAGACATCCATAAAAATGAAAATGGACTCTATCAAAATTGTAGAACTGTCAACATGCTAAACAATTTTGTTGTCTTACTCATTTCCCATCCTCCCCACTGCAGTTTCATACTCCATCCTGTTCATTTTTCTCCATAACCTCAACAAGAAAATTAAAATATGACAATTTACAATAAGGATAAAAAGGTTACTAAAATACAGAAAATGATCTACATCTGTGCTATAGAATAAGCAACTAATTCTTAGGCAGTCAGCAAATGTAGTTAACAATGACCATTTACATTTCCTTATTCTAAAATGGTTTTAAAATCTTTTTAGCAAACTAGAATAAGGAAAAATAATAAGTCCTTAAAAGTCTTATAATAAAAAATTAATTTACTACAGAAGTTCTGTACTTAGGATATTATTTAACAAAACAAAATATGACACATTATCAATAAAAGAAATTTCTGTATTCTCCATGTCCTCTCAACAATTTTGCCTTCATTTAATAACTTCATTAACATTTAATTTTAAGGAAACAAAGTTCAAAGGATACATGCTAAATAGTGGTTCAGAAATTCATGATCTGAGGCAGGCATTGACTGAAGAAAGGTCTCTCTATAGGACTCAAACCATGGAGTAGTAGCTAAAAGTAATATATAAAATGGTTAAAATTCCTTAATGGAAACAATTCATAACAAACAAAATCTCAGTCTATATTCCTAAAGAGTATGAAAGGTAACTTCTGGCAGTAACCAAGCATTTTCTACTGTGTGTTCAGACAATCACATGCATTAGTGTGTGTTTATGCCAATCTCATAAATATAGTCACACATAAAAGCATATGTATTTGCAAAAATAAAGGTGAATTATTCTCCAGCCTATATAATGTTCCCATAACCTACTTACCTATTAATCCTCAATATATTACATATGTGAGTAAAAAGATTTTAGAACTAAATTTTGTGCCCTGATACTGATCACACTGTCATAAATTGATCCTTTGCAAAATTATATCACTTTAGCAAAGCAGTTCTCAAATAAGATATTGATTCCCAGGAAACATTTGGCAATGGTATGGAGATATTTTGTGCTGTCACAATGAGGGAAGGGATGCTACTTTTATCTAGGTAAAGAGGTCAGTAAACGTAAAAAACTTACAATGCACTAGAGAAGAAGGCCACTAAAAATAAAAAATTTGGCTCAAAATGTCAACACAGCTACAGCTGTTAAACCCTATAACCTAACCAGATTATTAGGTAGAATTTCAAACGATAATAACCTTATAATCAAAGATTTATTTATTATTTGAAATGAAGAGTTACAGAGAGGAAGAGGCAGAGAGAGAGAGAGAAAGAGAAAGAGTGTCTTCCATTCACTGGTTCACTCCCTAAATGACCAAAACAGCTGGAGCTGTGCCGATCCAAAGCCAGGAGCCAGGAGGTTCTTCCAAGTCCCCCACGTGGATGCAGGGGCCCAAGGACTTGGGCTATCTTCTATTGCTTACCCAGGCCATAGCAGAGAGCTGGATCGGAAGTGGAACAACCAGGACTCAAACCAATGCCCATATGGGATGCTGGCACTGCAGGTGGTGGCTTTACCTGCTAAGCCACAGTGCCGGCCCCAGACATATGATTCTTAAGAATGTCAACTCTCCTGCTTCATACTAAGAGTTTTACAACTATTTGTTTCATCTGAATTTACTTAAACTGAATCATTTCAATATAAATGGACAGATTACTATGTCACAGCTTTACTCAAAGGACACTCCATTCCTAGGTATTTATGAAGATCACCAAACCTTGTATCCCAGGTTTCTGGCTTGAGATAACTGAGGCCATTTGGGGATTGAACTGGCTGTTGGAAGTTCTCTCTTTCTCTCTGTAACTCTGCCTCGCAAATAAATAAATAAATCTTTAAATATATATATAATGGTATAGTTATATTATAGTTAACAACTTCATGTTCAAATGGTGAAATAGAATAATCTACATGAAAAACTGGAAAATGACAGATAGTAATATCTGTTAGAATACGAAACCAATTTTCTCATAAATCCTTATCATATATCCTCCCCCTTTCTAAATCAATCAAAATTAGCCTCTATCTGGAAAAATAAAGGAATATTTTTATTTAGCACTAATAACATGAAAAGAAAAAGGATAATGAAAATTTTGGCTAAATAAGACAAAATCTCTGTAGATATGAGGAAATTGCTGGTTATTCATTATTTTTCTATTTGCTCTGTTGTTTCAATACTGCTTAAATTTGACAAATAGGTAAGTATAGTCACAAGAGAAGGAGTTTGTCACATGGATGAGGGTGGTGAATTTTCAATAAAACAAAGCAGATCTTCCAAAACAGGTATTCTTTGCATTACTATCTGTAATAAAAGATTAGAAAATCTTTTGGTCATAAGCAGGAGACTGGTTAAATAATCTATGGTACAGTCATTAAATGGATGCACTGTGTAGCTGTAAGAGAAAGGGGAAAGTCTCCATATATTGCAATGAAGTGTCTCCCAGTTATGGGAATTAAAAAAGCAGCAGCAGAACAAAATTAATTTTTGTGGAAGAAAACAGAAAGGCACTGCACATGTATTGGTTTATATTTTCAAACAGAAATAACAGAAAGAGAAATTTGATTGATTTAATTATCTATGCAGGGCGAGAGCTGCTGAGAGATGAGAAGGCACTATAGGACATGGAGAGAGGCTAGACCTGTCTATACCTTTGTTTACAGTTTTTTGCTGTATAAACATATATATAATTAAAATGGAAGTGCCAAAACAAAGCAAGATACACACACACACACACACACACACAGACATTCTTAAATTGAATTAACTTCCTAAATAGTGCTGCAGGAAGAAACTAGGCACTCAACTAAGGATATGAGGAACAAACTTAATATATCTGGCAGAATTGCATTTCATCAATTCAGAGAGACCACATTTAGGTTGATAAGGTTAAGTTTTCCCTTCAGCTAAATGTTTCCTTGAAAGGCTAAATAGGAAATCTTCCTCCAAGTTTGTTAAATAGTAGTAAATGAAAGGCATCCTTCAAAGCAAATGACATTTTTGTAAAAAGTGGGAAATAAAATTATACTTTTGAAAATCTTTCTGTTAACAGAAAACTAACACAAAATGACCATCCTTTCCTGCTCAAAATTCTCTTGCTTATTTTGGGGTGAAATCATTACTTTGCATATCCCCTTCCAATTCTACATGTCCTTTGTTTAGAATTCAAACAGCAACCATGTTACTCTACTAGTTGAAAATTTACCCAGAACTACTTGGTCTTAGGAAAGAAGGGGAACGTGTTCTTCCACTTTATAAAAACAAGATGTAGTCAAACCTATTCTATTAATGGAAATGCCTGGATATGGTACCCAATGTTGGAAACCAAAAATAAACATGATGGGTAATGTGATAACACTTCAAAAAGTTCATGGAAAATTGAAGTTAAAGGATGTTTATTAAGATGTAAATTTTTTTAATCTATTGTTTTTTCATAATACATATTTTCCATGAACTGGTTTTGTTCTTGAGACACAGAAAGAGACAGTACACACCCATCCATTGGTTGACATCCACCCCTCAAATGCCTGCAACAGCTGAGAATCAGCCAGGTTGAATTTAAGAGTCTAGAACTCAATTCAGATCTCTTATGTGGGTGATAACAACCCAATTATTTGAGTTATCACCTACTGCCTCCCAGGGTTCACATTAGCAGGAAGCTGGAGTCAGGAGCCAGAGCTGGGTGTAGAACCTAAGGACTTCAATGTGAGAAATCAGGCATCCTAACTAGTGTCTTAACCACTAGGCTTAACACGTACATCTCTATAAGCTGACTTTTTTTTTTTTAAGATTTATTTATTCATTTGAAAGACAAGTTACAGACAGAAAGGAAGAGAAAGAGAGAGATCTTCCATCTGCAGGTTCACTCCCCAGATGGTCACAAAGGCCAAGCCTGGGCAACCCGAAGCCAGGAGCTTTTTCCAGGTCTCCCATGTAGAAGGCAGAGCCCAATCACTTGAGTCATCTTGCATGCTTTCCAAGATCATCAGCAGAGAACTGGATAGGAAGTGGAGCAGCAGGGACACAAACCGGTGCCCATACGGGATGCTGGTGTTGCAGGCAGTGGCTTAACCTACTATGTCACAATGCAGGCCCCTCCATGAGCTGTTTGAAAACCCCTCATAAGTGATAGGAGAGAAACAAAAGAATGAGCATAATTAGTCCTCCCTCATTTTAGAAAAACTAAGTAGACATATTAATTAAGACAAATACTAGGCCGGTGCCGCAGCTCACTAGGCTAATCCTCTGCCTGCAGCGCCGGCACCCCGGGTTCTAGTCCTGGTTGGGGCGCCGGATTCTGTCCTGGTTGCCCCTCTTCCAGGCCAGCTCTCTGCTGTGGCCGGGGAGTGCAGTGGAGGAGGGCCTAAGGCCCAAGTGCTTGGGCCCTGCACCCTAAGGGAGACCAGGAGAAGCACCTGGCTCCTGGCTTCGGATCAGCGCGGTGCGCCAGCAGCAGCACACCAGCTGCAGCAGCCATTGGGGTATGAACCAACAGAAAAAGGAAGACCTTTCTCTCCGTCTCTCTCTCTCTCTCACTGTCCACTCTGCCTGTCAAAATAAAAAATAAAAAAAAAAAAAAGGCAAATACTAAAAAGGTCATAGCTGAGTGGAAAAAAGTATCCAAGGAGCAAAATGAGAATAATCTAGAAAACTGAGACCACCACAAGAAATACCTGTTGTATACAACAAAGATTCTTTCAGTTCCATCAATGTGTCTTTCCAATTACTGTACCAAGGAACACTAGCTTTAAATGACTGATCTGAATTAAGAAAACATGGCACTGTTAAGCTGGGGTTCTGAGGTAAATATATAAAATCTACTTCTTAAACAGAAAAGAATAAAGCCATCTTAATAATTCCCAAAGAGTATTCTGTTTAATGGAATTTTATTCAAATGAACTCAGTACTTCATCATATCTTGTTCTGTTTTCAAAGTCATAAAAAAAGAAGTTGAAAAGAGGTGCCTTAAAGTAGCAGGGAAAAAGCTGAAGAAAAATTTGTCATCTAGTATGTCATTTATCCTAATCACTTGGGATTCTTTTTCTTAAAGATTTATCTTTTTTTTAAAATTAATTTATTTATTTGAAAGAGTTACAAAGAAAGAGGAGAGGCAGAGAGAGAGAGGTCTTCCTCTGATGGTTCACTCTCGAGATGGCCACAACGGCAGGAGCTGCACCGATCCGAAGCCAGGAGCCAGGAGCCAGGAGCTTCTTCCGGGTCTTCCACGTGAGTGCAGGTGTCCAAGGACCTGGGCCATCTTGTACTGCTTTCCCAGGCCATAGCAGAGAGCTGGATCGGAAGAGGAGCAGCTGGGACTAGAACCGACGCCCATATGGGATGCCGGCACTTCAGGCCAGAGCGTTAACCCACTGTGCCACAGCACTGGCCCCTTAAAGATGTATCTTTTTTTAAAAAAATGTATTTATGTAGTGGAAGATGGCTCAAGTGCTTGGGCCTCTGCACCTGCGTGGGAGATGAGGAAGGGGCGCCTGGCTCCTGGCTTCGGATCGGTGCAACGCCGGTCATAGCAGCCATTTGGGGAGTGAACCAATGGAGGCAAGACCTTTCTCTCTCACTCACTCTGTAAATAAATTAAAAAAAGAAGAAGAAAAATAAAAAAGTTATTTATGTATTTGAAAGGCAGAGTGACAGAGAGACCATGAGGAACAGAGACACGGTTCTTCTATCTCCTGGTGCACTTCACAAATGGCCACAACAACCCAGGCTAGCCAGGTCAAAGCTGGGAGCCCAAAACTCCATCCACATCTTCCATGTGGATGGTCCTGCAATCCAGCTCCTTGCTAATGCTCCTGGGAAGCCAACAAAAGATGGCCCAAGTGCCTGGATCACTGCCTCCCACATGTAAGACCTGGACGGAGTTCAGATCCTGACTTCAGCCTGGCAGAGCAGCGGCTGTTGCAGGTATTTGGGGAGACACCAGCGATGGAACATCTTGTTCTGCCACTCTGCCTTTCAAGTATTTTTTAAAAATACAAACAGTTCAACTACAGTACTGCCTCTACCTCTTTGGAACCAAAGAGCACTTGATCCCCTCTGAAGAATTACTGGCAAAGACCTGAGAATACATGTAATATTATCAGCTAAAATAAATTCACATAACCAAATCACAACTACATTTTTTCTATAAACTCCCCAACCACTTTAACAGGCTGTTTAAAAGCAAATTTATAATAAGGTCCCTCAGTATACAGATAGCCAGACAACAGATTTGGTAATTTATCCTCCTTTTTAATGTTTCTTTTTTTTAATAGAAAGAAACTAAATAGCCCCAAATGAAAGAACAATAAAAAACAAAAACTAAACAACCCTCTAGCCTACTCACGGCCTTAATACCCAGTAAGGAGTTCACTAATAAGGTTTTCTTAGGACTTTAATACCTCAGTTTGAAATATAAAATAATGTCAATGGCTTGTCAATTGTTTGAGGTTAACTTTCCAACATGAAAATGAGAACGCAAACTGAGGAATAATCTGAATGACACAGAAATAAGCCAGCATCAATTTATTAATACCTACAGGGTTAAGACACCACAACACAAGGGGCTGGCACCATGGCTCACTTGGTTAATCCTCCGGCTGAGGTGCTGGCATTCCATAGGGACACCGGGTTCTAGTCTCAGTTGCTCCTCTTCCAGTCCAGCTCTCTGCTATGGCCCAGGAGTGCAGTGGAGGATGGCCCAAGGGCTAAGGCCCTGCACCCGAATGGGAGCCCAGGAGGAAGCACCTGGCTCCTGGCTTCAGACTGGAGCAGCACCAGCTATAGTGGCCCCTTGGGGAGTGAATCAACGGAAGGAAGACCCCTCTCTCTCTCTCTCTCTCTCTCTCTCTGTCTGTCTATAACTCTACCTGTCAAATTAAAAAGACACCACAACATGAAACAAGAACAGTATAGCACAAAAATGAAAATCCAAGAAACAAAGAAATATCTTTTAAAATAAGACAGAAAACATTAAAATTTCAATAGAAGAGTCAGAGCATAAAGTCACAGGTATCTCTCAGAAAACACATGGAAAAAAAAAAAAGGGAGGACAATAATAGGGAAAAAAAATTAGAGGATCAAATCAGGAAGTTCTAAACCAACTAACATTAGTTCCAGAAAGAAAACAGAAAACAATGAAGAAGAAATTAACAAAAAAGAATACAACAAAAATTCTCTGGACTAAAGAGTATGAATAACCATGCTAACAAAAGGTGTTGCTGAGTATGAGTGAAAAAGGAATTATAATATGTCCAACATGAAATTCCCAAACAGCAGAAATAAAGAGCTTCAGAAAGCTAGAGAGATGGAGAGAATATGAATAATAATGACTTTCAGCTTAAGAGCTATAACAGAAACTAAAAGAAAATCAATTTTGAGGAAAATGACTTTAGTCAAACCATCAATCAAGTATATAAAGTTAGAGTATTTTTAGACTTCTCATGAGTGTTACCTTCCATGTACCCTTTCTCAGGAAGTTACACTGTAGATGTCCTTCATTAAGTCAAGAAAATACACCAAAAAAAAAAAAAAAGATATGAATGAAAGACTACAGAGAAGAGAACAGAAGGAAAGAAATCCCAAGACGATGACTGTGGAGCAGGCCTCATGGAGTAATCAGTCCAAGATGGAGTAGAATAGTGTTTCTGAACTTATATTTCATTATCTTCCCAGAGTAAGAATTTTTAAGACTTTTCTCCTAATCACTGTCTCCAGCATCAAAAATCCTTTTAGTAACACCACAAATACATCGCATCTTTTTATGCACTGTGACTCTTCAGGGAGATAAAGATTATTGTCATATTTAAAATTTTTTTACTCCCAAGAAGCATTTTTTTCCTTATTGAAGAATAACCACAGCCACTGACAACACAGGCAATACAAAGAGAGAACACTTCCAACAGAAGGAGATCTTAATAAATGGGTTATTTGACAAATAAATCTGTCAAACAGAATATCCTGTTGAGAACTTTGAGAAATCAGCGGTAGATATAAAGAACTCTAAGCAATACATTTTTAAAAAGACAATTACTGAAGCCGATGCTGTAGCTTAGCAGGTAAAGCTGCCTTCTGCAGTGCTGGCATCCCATATGGGCACCAGTTTAAGACCCAGCTGCTCCACTTCCAATCCAGCTCTCTGCTATGGCCTGAGAACGCAGTAAAAGATGGTCCAAGTCCTTGGGTTCCTGCACCCACATGGGAGACCCAGAAGAATCTCCAGGTTCCTGGCTTCAGATCAGCACAGCTCCAGCTGTTGCGGCCACTTGGAGAGTGAACCAGTGGATGGAAGACCCCTCTCTCTCTTTCTCTGCTGCTGCCTCTAACTCTGCCTTTCAAATAAAATAAGTAAATCTTAAAAAAAAAAAAAAAAAAAGACAATTACTAACTTCTGAGAAAACAAACCACTGTATAAAGAAGCTTGATAATTGGCTCAGCAGTGAACATTTAGTCATTTCACTGTAAATTGTGAATATAAACTATTAGGGAAATGAAAAAAATAGGAAGAGATTAACTATGATGAATTCTCATCAATCATAATAAGAAGCCAATTAATAAAACTTAAAGTTGACTAAGCCATTGACAGACATATAAAAATATTACTTAAGGGCCAGTGTTGTGGCACAGCAGGTTAAGCCGCCACCTGCAATGCCAGCATTCCATATGAGAACTGGATAGAGTCCCTGTTAATGTGCCTGGGAAGGCTGGAGAAGATAGCCCAAGTATTTGAGACCATGCCATCCACATGGAAGACCTGGACAGAACTCCTGGGTCCTGGCTTTGGCCTGGCCCAGCCACTGCAGTCATTTGAAAAGTGAACCAATAGACAGACATTCTCTCTCTCTTTTTCTCTGCCTTTGAAATAAATTTCTAAAAAACAAATTACTTAGAAACATATAACAGCACAGGAATCAGTATTGCTGCAAATACAGCTCTGTCAAGCTTTTTTTAAATATCTTTGTCAAATAAATGGTTAACAACAATACAGTCCTATAGTTTTAATGATCCATGATTATTTTAAAATTTCCTGTACAGGAATTAAATTGATGCTTTTTCATTTGAACATTGTTTACTGACCCTGCCTATATTCTTGCTAAACTATAGTATTTTTACTGTTTACTTTTGAACTCTTTTATTTCATGGAAAAAATAAATAACAGAGGAAAACAATGCAGGAACGGGTAGAGCAAGGGTAGGAAGATGATCACTGTTCTTTTTCCCTTGTAAGTCTTCTTTGCATTATGTCTATGTCTATGCATGTAACATTTTGATAAAGTTTTTAAAGGAAAAGAGCAGGGTCTGGCACTGTGGCATGATGGGCTGGGCCTCTGCCTACAGCATTGATATCCCATGTGGGCATCAGTTTGAGTTCTGGCTGCTCCAGTTCCAATCCAGCTCCCTGCTGGTGGCCTGGGAAGGCAGTAGAGGTGCTTGGGCCCTTGCACCCACTTGGAAGACCCGGAGGAGGCCCTTGGTTCTTGGATTCAGATCAGCTTGGCTCCAGATGTTGCAGCTGTTTGGGGAGTGAGCCATCAGATAAAAGACCTCGCTCTCTGTCTCTTTCTCTGTCTATGGCTCTGCATCTCAGATAAATAAATAAATCTTTAAAAATTAGAGTATATGGCTCTAGAGGTCAGGAAAGTATCTACAGTATAAGAAAGACATTTTTGCTTTTGAAATATGATAGGTAATCTTCTGTGTCCCCTTAGCACATGGCATACCAGAGATATCCTGTATCTACCACAATAGATTATTACAATATATTCTAAATTAGAATGCACTACGATACTACTTAACATGCCTATTTCCCTTATCAGATTAAGAGCTTATAAAGCATGTATTAGTCATTTCTGTATTCAATGTAAAACACATAGCAGGAAATCAATAAATACTTATGTGGATAATAAAAATATCAAGTCCTTATAAAATCAGGGCAGGCATCTGGCAGTTCTAAGATACCACTTGGGACACCTGCATTCCACACTAGAGTGCTGAGGTTCAAGTCCAGGGCCCACTTTTGACTCCAGCTTCCTAATGTGTATCCTGGGAGGCAGCTGGAGTATCTGGCTCCCTGCCAACTATGTGAGCATCTCTGGTTGAGTTCCTGGCTCCTAGTTTCGGCTCAGTTGTTGTGGGTATTTGGGGATTGAACCAGTAGTTCCAAGATATTTCTTTCTCTTTTTTTCTTTTCTCTCTCTCTCCTTTTATGTGTGTCTCTCTGCCTTTAAAATAAAATAAATAAGAATAAAAAAAATTAAGACCCGATAAAATGGAACCACAAGACTAAAGCAGAAAGAATCTAGCCAACTCTCTTACTTTCAGAGATGGAAACAAAGTCTCAGAAACACTGACTTATTCAAGTTACCTAATCAACTAATGACTGTGGTAGTGAAAAAATTAAGACATACTAGCATTTAATTCATTGTCCTTCACACTACACACTAAACCACTGATGACAGGAGAATATTCAAATTCCATTACTTTCTTTGAGAAATATCCAAAATTTTACCTTTTGTTGGAACTGTTATGCCAAAAGCCATTCAAAATATTTATACTGAAATTTACTCTCTTGATAAAAATAGTCATAATATTCTAAATCTAAAATTATCAAGTTAACCTAATGAGCTACAATTAAAATTTAAGGGAAAAGAAGAAAAATTATGGTATATTTAAACAAAATAATTCTACAAATATTTCTATCTATGTAAGTACAAACAACTAATTCCATGACCTCAAATATGCTACTTAAATTCTCTACATGTTTAGGAAAATCTTTAAATATGCAATTAGAAGATATTAAAGTATTATATTGCCCATAAAAAGATTATTTTTACAGTGCTAAAATATCCTAATGAAGTGATATACTTGTAATTGTTTCCCTCTAAAAATCTATCCTATGGAGGCCAGTGCTGTGGTGCAGTGGGTTAAAGCCCTGGCCTGAAGCGCCAGCATCCCACATGGGCACCGGTTCAAGTCCCAGCTGCTCCATTTCCCATCCACCTCTCTGCTATAGTCGTGGAAAGCAGTAGAAGATGGCCCAAGACCTTGGGCCCCTGCATCCACTTAGGAAACCCGGAATAAGCTCCGGGGGCCTAACTATGGATCAGCTCAGCTCTTGCTGCTGCAGCCATTCCAGGAATGAACCAGCGGGAAGATTGCACTCTCTGTCTGTACCTCTCTCTGTAACTCTGTCTTTCAAATAAACAAAAATAAATCTTTAAAAAAAAAATCTAGGCCAGGCCGGTGCCGCGGCTCACTAGGCTAATCCTCCGCCTTGCGGCACCAGCACACCGGGTTCTAGTCCCGGCTGGGGTGCCAGATTCTGTCCTGGTTGCCCCTCTTCCAGGCCAGCTCTCTGCTGTGGCCCGGGAGTGCAGTGGAGGATGGCCCAAGTGCTTGGGCCCTGCACCCCATGGGAGACCAGGAGAAGCACCTGGCTTCTGCCATCGGATCAGCATGGTGCGCTGGCCGCGGTGCGCCAGCCGCAGCGCGCCGGCCGTGGTGGCCATTGCAGGGTGAACCAACGGCAAAGAAGACCTTTCTCACTGTCTCTCTCTCTCTCTCACTGTCCACTCTGCCTGTCCAAAAAAAAAAAAAAAAATCTAGGTCGACGCTATGGCTCACTTGACTAATCCTTTACCTGCAGCACTGGCACCCCAAGTTCCAGTCCTGGTTGGGGCTTCGGGTGCTAGTCCCAGTTGGGGCTCTGGGTGCTAGTCCCGGTTGCTCCTCTTCCAGTCCAGCTCTCTGCTGTGGCCCGGGAGGGCAGCAGAGGATGGCCCAAGTGCTTGGGTCCCTGCACCCACATGGGAGACTGGGAGGAAGTACCTGGCTTTGGATCGGCGCAGCGCCGGCAGTAACGGCCATTAGGGGAGTGAACCAACAGAAGGAAGACATTTCTCTCTGTCTCTCTCTCTCACTGTCTAACTCTGCCTGGCCAAAAAAAAAAAATCTACCCTATGGCCTTCAATATGCAAACATTTTTAACATTAGAAAAGAACCACATCAAATATTAACATGGAATTTCACCAGCAGTTTTGTTATGAGTACATTTACCATTCAAGTTAAATTAAACACTGATAGATTATATATTAACATATTAACATATCTTATAAACATTTCAATTTAATACTAAGCAAAATAAAAATATAACTTAATGCTTATATGAAACTATGTGACAAAAGAATGTTGTTTTATATCTACTTTGAGTTCTTTCACTCAACAATTACTTATTAGGCATATATTAGAGATATTCCTTTAAATATTAGAATAAATTAATGAGCCAAAGTTCCTGGGACTGTTTTTCACAATTGTCTTACTAGGCTCTAGCACTCAGTAAGCACTTAAACACTTGTAGAATAATCTCTAAGTCACAGAATTACTTTTCCTAACAAAATAAAATTTCATAAGAAATAACAATACACCTTGTTACATACCACTGATGTTAAGGTCATAATCTCCTGCCGTAATCACATTAGCGACTAATCCTTCTGCAGGCTGACTGCCAGAAACAACATCATTCAAAAGCTTCCGAATGGCTCCAGGCTGAGGCGGCTGGGTGATAATGTTGCTTACTGTTATCTTCAAATTTTTAATTATGTGAAGCTGATTATTAGGATCTCTCATGTGAACTTAAAAAAAAAAGAAAGAAAAAGCTTGAAATTAATTTTATACAGTGAATAATAACCCCAAATTGGGTTAACAGCTTACAAACAAAATGGATGCTCAAATCAGAAACCAGAAATCCCAAGTGGAACATTCTTCTAGAAATATAAGTGGTTTTCAATGTTCCCTTAGATACCAAAAGGGTTAGCTAAATAGTCTAATATTAAGCATGATTTCTTCCTCTCCCACAATGCTACTGTTCGTAATTTCCTACTACAGGTTCTATCTTCTATGTTTGAAGTTCTTAAAAACCAACCACCTTCTCTAATTCTCCTCACACTAAGGCTGCTCAAGGGTAGTGAAAGTATGTGATATCAATACTGGAAACAGTAAAGGGCAAATGCTGCTTTGGGCTTCCTTCTATTTTCTCCAGTCTTCTGCCTGCATTCTCAGCCTTTGTTTTATGATCATAAAAACCAATGCCCACGGGGCCGGCACTGTGGTGCAGCGGGTTAATGGCTTCGCCTGAAGAGCCGGCATTCCATATGAGCACCGGTTCGAGACCCAGCTGCTATCCTTCCCATCCAGGTCTCTGCTATGGCCTGGGAAAGCAGTAGAAAATGGCCCAAGTCTTTGGGCCCCTGCACCCACGTGGGAGACCTGGAAGAGGCTCCTGACTTCGGATCAGCACAGCTCCAGCCGTTGCGGCCAATTGGGGAGTGAACCAGCAGATGGAAGACCTCCCTCCCTCTCTCCCTCTTTGCCTCTCTTCTCTGTGTAACTCTTTCAAATAAATAAATAAATCTTAAAAAAAAAAAAAAATGCCCAGGGCCAGTGTTATGGCATAGTGGGTAAAACTGCCACCTGCAACTCCAGCAAACCATATGGACAGGGGTTCAAGTCCCAGCTGCTCCACTTCTGATCCAGCTCCTTGCTAATGGCCTAGCAAAAGCAGAGAAGATGACCCAAGTGCTTGGGCCCCTGCACCCAAGTGGCAAACCCTTAAGAGGTTCCCCTGGCTATTGCAGCATCTGAGTGAGCCAGTAGATGGAAGATCTCCCTCCCTCCTTCTCCCTCTCTTCTTCTCTTTCTCAAATAAATAAATACATCTTTTAAAAATGCCTGCCCTGGTGCAGGATGTTGATAATAGGGGAAGCTGTGCAAGTGTAGCGACAGGGAATACATAAGAACTCTGTATTTTCTGCTCACTTGTACCGAGAACCTATAATGGTTCTAAAAATTAAAGTCTGGGGTGGGGTGGGGGGGACGGCACTGTGGCATAGCAGGTAAAGCTGCCACCTGCAGTGCCACATCCCATATGGGCACCGGTTTAAGTCCCGGCTCTCCTTTTCCAATCCAGCTCTCTGCTGTGGCCTGGGAAAGCAGCAGAAGATGGCCAAGTCCTTAGGCACCTACACCCATGTTGGAGACACAGAAGAAGCTCCCGGCTCATTGGCGCAGCTTGGACCGTTGTGGTCATTTGGGAGTGAATCAGCAGATGGAAGACCTCTCTCTCTGCCTCTCTCTAACTCTGCCTTTCAAATAAATAAATAATTCTTTTAAAAAAAATAAAAATAAAGTCAAGGGCTGGCATTGTGGGGAAAGCCTCCACCTGCGATGCCAGCATCCCAAATGGGTGCTGGTTCACATCCTGCTTGCTCTACTTCCAATCCAGGCCACTGCTAATGGCCTGAGAAAAGCAGCGGAAGTTGGACCAAGTGCTTGGGCCCCTAAACCTACATATGAGACTGAGATAAAGCTCCTGATTACTGGCTTTGGCCTGACTCAGTCCCAACCATTGCAGCCACTTGGGGAATGAACCAGGAGATGGAAGACTGACCTCCCCCCTCCTCCCCCATGTATCTCTAACTCTGACTTTCAAAATAAATAAATACATCTTTAAAAGTAAATAAAGTTAATCCCAGAGGGAAGCATGAGGATAAATAGAGGGTCCATACCCATATCCATAAAAACTGCAGTCTACGGACTGGGCTCTCAGTTCTTTCCTGAGATGCCTACCTGGCCTATCAAGTGCACTCTCTTTTTTTTTTTTTTTTTTTTTTGACACGCAGAGTGGACAGTGAGAGAGAAACAGACAGGAAGAAAAGTCTACCTTTGCCATTGGTTCACCCTCCAATGGCCGCTGCGGCCGGCGCACCACGCTGATCTGAAGCCAGGAACCAGGTGCCTCTCCTGGTCTCCCATGCGGGTGCAGGGCCCATGGACCTGGGCCATCCTCCACTGCACTCTGGGGCCACAGCAGAGAGCTGGACTGGAAGAGGGACAACCAGGACAGAATCTGGCGCCCTGTGACTGGGACTAGAACCCGGTGTGCCGGTGCCACAGGCAGAGGATTAGCCTCTTGAGCAGTGGCGCTGGCCCAAGTGCACTCCCTTCATTAAACTTGGCTAGCATGCTTACTGCTTAGAAATAGTAATTATAATCAATGCCACATCCCTTCTCCCACTCCAATAGCTCCTGCCTCTACCTTTGCTAATGAAGTCTTTGCCCCAGTCTCTGAGATTTATAACCAGCAGATCAGAGCATCAGCAAAGGAAATAGCTTGAGGCAATGGTAGCAAGAAGACAGAGCCCACAGACCACATTAGGAAATGTGAGCATACTCTGGCCTCAGAATCAGCCCTTAAAGCATTCAGATCTGGCTCAAGAGCCCATGAGAGTATTTTATGCATGGAAAGCCAAGACACTCTGGAAAGGAAAAAAAAAAAAAGAAGACATAAATGAAAGATCTCTGCGAGTGAGACCCCAGTGGAAGGAACGGGGCCACCAAAGAAGGAGGTGCCTTTCTCTGAAGGGAGGAGAGGACCTCCACTTTGACTATGACCCTGTCGGAATTAGATCGAAGTCGGCAAACCCTAAAGGCTTCCATAGCCTCGGCAACTCATGACTAGAGCCTAGGGAGATTCCTGACGCCATAAAAAAGAGTGTCAAATTGTTAAATCAACATCAGGAGTCACTGTGTACTTATGTCCCATGTGGGATCTGTCCTTAATGTGTTGTCCAATGTGAAGTAATGCTGTAACTAGTACTGAAACAGAATTTTTACACTTTGTGTTTCTGTGTGGGTCCAAACTGATGAAATCGGTACTTAATACATACTAAATCGATTTTCTGTATATAAAGATAATCGAAAATGAAAAAAAAAAGCCTCAGTGTTATATTGGAAATTGCATAAAAAATTAATCAAATTCAAAAAAAAATAATATCATGCTGGCTCTCTGTCCTTAATTTGCTGTACAATGTGATTCAATGCTATAACGTATACTCAAATAGTGTATTTCACTTCGTGTTGCTATATGAGGGCAAATGGTCAAAATCTTTACTTAACACATACTAAACTGATCTCCTGTATACAAAGAGAATTGAAAAAGGAATCTGGATGTGAATGAAAGGGGAGAGGGAGCGGGTAAGGGGGGAGGGTTGCGGGGGGAGAGGGAAAGTGTTGGGGGGAAGCCATTGTAATCCATAAGTTGTACCTTGGAAATTTATATTCTAAATAAAAGTTAAAAAAAAAAAAAAGGAAATGTGAGCATAATCCAACAAGACGGTTAGTTTGGAAGCAGTTCATTACAATGAATAAGTCCCCAGCTTTTGGAGTCAGACCTTATTTAAATCCCAACCCACAACTTGTCAACTGGGTTATCTAGAACAACTTTTCTTAACTTTTGTGTCCTTCAATTTCCTAATATTTAATACATGATTAATAACTACTTCACAGGGTTATTTTAAGGCTTTAGGTAAGATACTGCTACACAGGATATATTAAGTATAAATCAGTGAGTACTGTGCCTGACAATAAGTGATGGAGGCCATATTAGAAGCAGGTGCATTGGCCGGCGCCGTGGCTCAACAGGGCTAATCCTCCACCTTGCAGCGCCGGCACACCGGGTTCTAGTCCCGATTGGGGCGCCAGATTCTGTCCCGGTTGCCCCTCTTCCAGTGCAGTTCTCTGCTGTGGCCCGGGAGTGCAGTGGAGGAGGGCCCAGGTGCTTGGGCCCTGCACCCCATGGGAGACCAGGAAAAGCACCTGTCACCTGGCTCCTGCCATCGGAGGAGCGTGGTGTGCCGGCCGCGGCGGCCATTGGAGGGTGAACCAATGGCAAAGGAAGACCTTTCTCTCTGTCTGTCTCTCTCACTGTCCACTCTGCCTGTCAAAAATAAAAAATAAATAAATAAATAGAAGCAGGTGCATCATCTTTTTCAATTGTATCACAGGTCATTATATACAAGGAAACAACTTTATATAATGTGTTGGGGACCTACTCATGAAAAAAGTGCCATCCAGGGTGGGTATTTGGCATGGTGATTAAGATGCTGCTTGGGATGGCCCTGTCCCATATCAAAGCACCTGAAGTTTGAGTCCCAGCTCTACTCCCAAATCCAGCTTCCTGCTATTACACATCCTAGGAGGAGTAGGTAAGTAGTGGGGTCCCCAACCACCCACATGAAAGACCCAGATTGAGTTCCTGATTCCAGTCTTCACCTTGGTCCAGTCCTGGCTGTTGTGGCATTTAGGAAATGAACCAACCAGATAGATTTTTTTTTTTTTTTTTGATGGGCAGAGTGGACAGTGAGAGAGAGAGACAGAGAGAAAGGTGTTCCTTTGCCGTTGGTTCACCCTCCAATGGCCGCTGCCAGGTGCTTCTCCTGGTCTCCCATGCTGGTGCAGGGCCCAAGCACTTGGGCCATCTTCCACTGCACTCCCGGGCCACAGCAGAGAGCTGCACTGGAAGAGGGGCAACCGGGACAGAATCCGGCACCCCGACCGGGACTAGAACCCGGTGTGCTGGCACCACAGGAGGAGGATTAGCCTATTGAACCGTGGCGCCGGCCCAGATAAGAGATTTTTAATAATAAATTTTTAGTAATAAATTAAAAATTTTTTAAACTTTTTTTCCCCAGCAGAAAATGCCTTATACCAAACAACGGCCTTTTAATAAGCTAGCCTATTTTTTCAATTTATTTATTCATTTACAAGGCAGAGAAAGGGGAGTGAGGCAGGATGAGGGGGGTTGAGGGAAGAGAAAAAGGAAGAGGGAGAATGCATGTGCACCTGTGCACATGAGTGCTCTCAACTACTGGTTTACCCCCTGAACACCGTGCATGGGCTAGGGCTGGTCAAGCAGGGATCTCAAAATAGGTCTCCCATGTAGGTGGCAGGAACCCAATTACTTGAGTCAATTATCATTGCCTCTTAGTGTTTACACTGGCAGGAAGTTGGTATTTAGCACCAAAGCTGAGTATCAAACCCCAGGTACCCCAATGCAGGACACAGGAGCCTTAACCACTAGGCCAAAGGCCCATGCTGCCTATATTTTAAATATAGTTATAGCCATAAAAAATTGTCTTTCTAAATTTTCTATGTCCTCTGTTAATTTCTAAATCTTAAAATACACAAGCCTATATTTTTAAATAATGTATGTGGTACAAACATATACACTAGTCTTATAAATAACGTACAGAACGTATACATGCAATTCCATCCTTGTGGCTGCCTAAAATGAGGGATGGATGCAAATGGACGAAAAGGCGGAAAGAGGAGTTAATATGTCTAATGCTTCATTTCTTTTTAAAACAAAGATAAAGATAAGCAAATATGACAGAGGGTTAATTTGTACTAGTTCTGGGTAGTGAGGAGCTGGATGTTTCTTGCATTCTTCTGTAATCATTATGCTTTCTAATCTTAAATATATACACACATGCAGGCCTCTTTCCATAATTACACATCCCAGCTAGTCTAATTATGTATCAGAGAAGCAAACAAAAAGACAATACTATGGTGTGTTCAGATATCTTTAGGAACATACTGTATAAGTATTTCCATTAAAGTTGGTCCATAATTGTCAAACTGCAGACTCCCTTTAGCCAGTTACCTTTAAAAAAATTTTTTTTTATTTATTTGAAATTCTGAGGCTGGCGCCGCAGCTCACTTGGCTAATCCTCCGCCTACGGTGCCGGCACCCTGGGTTCTAGAAAGCCCAAGTCCTTGGGCTCTGCACCCACATGGGAGACCAGGAGAAGCACCTGGCTCCTGGCTTCAGATCAGCCCAGCGCTGGCCGCAGCGGCCATTTGGGGAGTGAACCAATGGAAGGAAGACCTTTCTCTCTCTCTCTAACTCTACCTGTCAAAAAAAAAGGAAAGAAAAGAAAAAAAAAAGTTACACAGAAAAGGGGGGGAGAGCCAGAGAGGGAGGGAGGGAAGGAGGGAGGGAGGGAGGGAGGGATCGATCATCCATCTGCTGGTTCACTCCCCAATTGGCCGCAATGGCCGGAGCTGCACCAATCCGAAGCCAGGAGCCAGGAGATTCTTCCAGGTGTCTCATGAGGGTACAGGGACCCAAGGACTTGAGCCATCTTCTATTGCCTTCCCAGGCCATAGCCAAGAGGTGGATTGGAAGTGGAGCAGCCAGGACTCAAACCAGTACTCATACTGGATGCCGGCACTGCCAACGGCAGCTTTAACCACAGCACCGGCCCCACCAGTTACCTTTTGATATTCATAAGTGTTAACACAAAATGATATTCCTGCAATTTTGCACTATATTCACAGGGAGTTTATCAGTTATTAGATAATCCTAATGACAAATCTAGAAATGGATTAGGTATGGCAACCAACCTCTGAAGTAGCCAAGGACCCCTATTTCCTGGTATTCATACTCTGTAGCCCTGCCCCATATTCCAGAGCTAACAAATTGAACACAGCAAAAGCAACAGTATTTTACTTCTGAGATTAAGTCTATGGCTTCCAACTTGGGTTCTCTCACTGATGACTCACTCTGAAAGAGGCTAACTGCCATGTGGTGGGGACACTCAAACAGCCTATGGAAAGGTCCACGTGGCATAGAACAGAGATCTCAGGCTGACAGCCAGTAAGGAACTAACACTAGCCAACAACCATGATGAGCCTGGAAGCAGATCATCCAGCCCCGATTCCTGTAGCCGCTCCTCATAGCTCTACTGAAACTTCAGGAGAGACCTGGGTGGCCAGAACCACCAGACTAAGCCACCTCCAGATTCCTGAGAAACTGAGATAATAAAGCCTTCTGTTTTAAGGAACTAAGTTTTATTACAAAACAACAGATAGGTAATACAAAACCATATCACAAAACCAATCTAATAAAGAAAGCAAACCTAAGAATGATTAAGAGAAATACTTTTAAACACACACAAAAATCCAAAAGCCTTATTAAGGCTTAAGATTATAACATCAGAAGAGGTAAATTTATATGCAACAGTTCATTTTCAAAATGAAACTCAGCTCTACTACTAAAATACTTTAAGTTACTTAAAAAATATAATTTCTTGAGCACTATATTATTATTATTTTGACAGGCAGAGTTAGACAGTGAGAGAAAGAGAGAGAGAGAGAGTTGGTTCACTCCCCAAATGGCTGCTACAGCAGGTGCGCTGCACCGATCCGAAGCCAGAAGCCAGGTGCTTCCTACTGGTCTCCCATGCTGGTGCAGGGCCCAAGCACTTGGGCCATCCTCCACTGCCTTCCCGGGCCACAGCAGAGAGCTGGACTGGAACAGGAGCAACTGGGACAGAATCCGGTACCCCAATCGGGACTAGAAATCGGGATGCTGGTGCCGCAGGCAAAGGATTAGCCTAGTAAGACACAGCACCGGCTTGAGTACTATATTATTAAGTTACATCTCCCAGTATGTGTTCTATGGAATACCCATTCCTCAAAATAGTTACTTCTGAAATCTTGATTCCACATTGAAATAAATTTGGAAAACAATAGATTACATTTTTAGATGTTCTCTGTATAACAAGTCTTGCTAAAATCTTTAAAGTGTAAATGACACTGTAATTCCCCAACACTAAGCAAACTTATATGATAACAAAACTATTTTTCAGGAAGCATATTACACATCTGGTACTCTATAAAATGCATTTAGAAATATTAAATAATAATGTTTTTAAGCTTTCACTTAGTATAGCAACCTAAATGGTTAGGGAAAAAAATCATCAAATGTACAAAAATAATACAAACAATAATTACATCTAAATTTTGAAATGTGGACTTGAATTTTAATCATAGGTTGAAACTTGAAAACTCTAGAGATTACCTAGTTACATCAACATGGTAGTTTAAGATGAAATATCTCTAACAGAAATTTAAGAAAACTAAAGGCTTTAAGTTCCTTCAAAGGTTCCTAGTCTAATCTGCCAATTTTCCTAGTTCATTCAAAAACTGTTTAAGATTTACATAAAATTGCATTTTATTCTTACCCTTTTATCCTTTTATAATTAATTTCAAGATACTAGTCATCCCTCAGTATCTGAGGGATTGGATCCAGACTCATTCAACTCCTCATCCAAAATCTGCAGATACTCAAGTCTCTTATAGGAATATGAAATGGCACAGTATTTGCATATAACTTATGCGTATCTTCCAGTATACGTTAGATTATCTCTATATACTTATACTAATGAATACAAGGTAAGTGCTATGTAAATAGCTGTTTTACTGTTTTGTTTAAAGAATAATGACAATGAAAAGAAGTCTGTACATGTTCAGTACAGATCCAATTTAATATTAAAATACTTTTAGTCCACAGTTCTGGGTGCAGAACTCAAAGATATGAAGGGCCAAATGTAATAATATGCTTTTTAAAAATGAAAGCCATCAGCCGGCGCCACAGCTCAATAGGCTAATCCTCTGCCTTGCGGCGCCGGCACACCGGGTTCTAGTCCCAGTCGGGGCACTGGATTCTGTCCCGGTTGCCCCTCTTCCAGGCTAGCTCTCTGCTGTGGCCCGGGAGTGCAGTGGAGAATGGCCCAAGTGCTTGGGCCCTGCACCCGCATGGGAGACCAGGAGAAGCACCTGGCATCTGGCTCCTGCCATCGGATGAGCGCGGTGCGCCGGCCACAGCACACTGGCTGCGGCGGCCATTGGAGGGTGAACCAATGGCAAAGGAAGACCTTTTTCTCTGTCTCTCTCTCTCACTGTCCACTCTGTGAAAAAAAATTAAAAAATGAAAGCCATGTATTTTCAAACGTTAGTATTTAAGTAGAGTGAAAACTTACAAAATGTCTAAACAATATATTGAAGTATTACTTAGAGTTATCAAAGCCATCACTAAGCAAACAATACAACTTAATTAACATTAACACCTCTACTTTTTGAAACAGATGGTCAGTGGAAATCCTTAAATATTAGGATCTCAAAACGTGTGAACAATAAATTAGGTCTCAAACACATATCTAGTATTATCAAAATACATACAACAACCACTTGTAATATTAAAAATATTCTCGGGGCCAGCGCCATGGCTCACTTGGTTAATCCTCTGCCTGCAGCACCAGCAACCCATATGGGTGCTGTGTTCTAGCCCCAGTTGCTCCTCTTCCAGTCCAGCTCTCTCTGTGACCTGGGAAGGTAGTGGAGGATGGGCCCAAATGCTTGGGCCCCTGCACCCCCATGGGAGACCAGGAAGAAGCACCTGGCACCTGGCTTCAGATCAGCACAACACTGGCCGTAGCAGCTATTTTGGGAGTGAACCATTGGAAGGAAGACCTTTCTCTCTGTCTCTCTCTCACTGCCTATGACTATGTTAAATAAGTTTAAAAAAAAAATCTCTCAGGTTTTTAAATGCACCTAAGCTGAGGCCAACGTTGCAGCATAGTGGATAAAGCTGCCACCTGCTTCCCATACAGGTGCCAGTTCGAGATCTGGCTGCTTCACTTCCGATCCAGCTCCCTGATAATTTGCCTGGAAAAGCAGCAGCAGATAGCCCAAGTGCTTGGGGCCCTGTACCCACGTAAAAGACGCTGAAGCAGCTCCTGACTCCTAGCTTAGGCCTGGCCTTTACAGTCATTTGGGGAGTGAACCAGAGATGGAAGATCTTTCTCTTCCTCTCTCTCTGTATAACCCTTACAAATAAATAAATAAATCTTTTTTAAAAAATGAATCTAAGGAACCTAAAATAGTTATTTATTGCCTACTATATCAAGTCTAAATTCTTATTTTCAGGCCCTACACATAAATAGTACACAAATTTGTTCCACCAACCTTCTTCTGCATAGCTTTAAAAAATGTATTTTTCCACAAAAACCCAAAAATCTTTTAACTTTTAAATATACATCAGCTCTTATCTCTCCCTATAAACCATACAACTGACAAATCTCCAAAAATTTCTTGGCCTTGCTCAAGAATCTATGTCTCATATTTACCATTTGACATGAAACCCAAAATCTCCTTCCCAGAATTAACAGTTCTTCCTTATCTGGGTAACCTTGTCTTACCATTCTATATACCAGTAGGGATAACTTCTTCACTGTTCCTCAACCACTCAGTTATAATTCACATATTTTGCCCACATCTTAACCTTATCTTCCTCCTCAAAAGGGAGACAGCCTCTTCCTTTCTAGTAACCCTCCCCCTATCCATTTCATTAATAAACAACTCATTATAATCTTTCCCTCCTTTCCAAGTCTGCAGAGGGGGACAGAAGTGTACCAGTGATGCAGGCAGGCACTGCGGTACAGTGAGTTACACAGCCACTTGAGACTCCCACATCCTTTATCAAAGTGCCTGGAATCTAGCACGACTGGAGGGACTCTGCTTCCAATCCAGCTTCCTGCTAATGCACACTCTGGAAGGCAGCATATAACGGCTTAAGTACTGAGTCCCTGTCACCCATGAGGAAGACCTGCAGACCTGAATGGAGTTCCAGGCTCCTGGCTTCACACTGGTCCACTCCTGGCTGTTGCAGGCATTTGGGGAGTGAACCAGCACATGGAAGATCTCTCTCTCACCCTGCCTTTCAAACAAACAAACAAAATTTAATTAATAAACATTAAAAACAGGAGTGTACTAATATTGAGCCTCAATCATTGCACTGTCCAATACAGAAGGAAAAGGGGACATGTGACTACTTAAAATGTGTTTAAATTGAAATATAATGTAAATATAAAGTGCACACAAATGTAATGAAAAAGAATCTAAGGGATCAGGGCTGGTGCTGTGGCATTATTAATAGGTTAAGCCTCTGCCTGCAGGGCTGGTTTGAGTCCCAGCTGCTCCACTTCTGATCCAGCTCCCTGCTAATGGCCTGAGAAAGCAGTCAAAGATGGCCCAAATGCTGGGGCCCCTGCACCCACGTGGGTGACCCAGAAGAAGCTCCTGGTTCCCAGCTTCGTATTGGCCCAGCTCCGCCACTGAGCCATTTGGGGAGTGAATCAGGGATGGAAGACCTTCCTGCCTCTCCCTCTCTTCTGTCTGTAACTCTGCCTCTCAAATAAATAGACAAATCTTTAAAAAAAAAAAAAAAAAAAAAAGTAAGGGGCCAGTGCTGAACACCAGTTCAAGTCCTGTCTGCTCCATTTCTGATCCAGCTCCCTGCTAATGCACCTGGGAAAGCAAGGGAAGATGGCACAAGGGATTGGGCCCGTCACCCATACTGGAGAGCTGGATAGAGTTCCCAGCTCTTGGCTTTGGCTTAGCCAGCCAGGGTCACTGCAGTCATTTAAGAAAAGAGGATGGAGGACCTCTCTCTCTCTGACTCTCCCTCTCTAACTAAACCTTTCAAATAAATAAATCTTACAAAAAAATGTAAAATATCTCGGTAACTTTTATACAGACTACATACTGAAATGGCAACATTATAGAAATAACTGGGCTAAACAAAATGTATACTAAAACTAATTTCATCTGTTCCTTTTTATCTTTTTAATGTGGCCACTAAAAGCTTTCAATTATATATGTCACTCACATTATGTTACCATTGGCCAGTGTGGTAGCCTTCAGGGGTGGGTATTTGGCAAAGTGGTGAAGACACCACTTAGGACACCTGCACCTGTATCAGAGTGCCTGGGTTTGGGTCCTAGCTCCACTTCCAATTCTAGCTTCCTGCTAATGACCATTCTGGGAGGCAGTAGGTGATCGCTCAAGTACTTAGTCTCTGATACCCACAGGGGAGACTCACATTAACTTCCAGGCTCCAGGCTTTTTTTTTCCTCTTAAGGTTTATGAAAGCAGAATGACAGGGTTGGGGAGGTTAGGGCAGAGAAAGACAGAATCTTGTACCAGCGGTTCACTACCCAGACAGCTGTGAAGCTAGCAGCCAGGAACTCCATCCATGTGGGTGGCAGGGGCACAAGCACTTGGACCAACATCCACTTCTTTCTCGGGCCCATTAGCAGAGAATTGGATCAGAAGTGGAGCAGCTGCAACTCGCAGATAGACAGAAGATCTAAAATTCTTGGCATGGTAAAAACCTTGTGCCAGAGTTAGACAATTTCAGTTACTGATGTTGGAGAAGCCTCCTTTAATCAAGATTTCGTAAAACCAAGATAGAGCGCTGCATTTCCCTTGTCTACTACTTTTGGCATAGAAAGAAATCCACACAACTAGCACGAGAAATTCCTTTCATCCATATTTGCTTGTTCATAGGAGCAATATATAAAAATGGAAACTAGGAATGGAAGCCAGCTCAGGACTCCAAACAATGCCTAGACACTGGCTTCCAAATGTGCCCTGCCAGGAGGCGGACACCCATGCAGAGGTGTCTTTCAAATAAATAATAAATAAAAATTCTAAATGAGAATAACATAGAATTTAATGACACCCAAGAGAGGAAAACTACATAAAGCAGGGATCAGGTATTAATTTAATTATTTATTAATAAAGTTGGAAATAGTAAACTGGTTCTCAAGTGTTTCTGTTTGTTTTTAAGAATTTAAGTACAGGATAGAGGGGCAGTTTGTTGTTTTTGTTGACTTAATACAACACTGGAGGTGCTAAGGTCATGACTAAAGTACATACTGCTGAATATCCAAAAGTTTTTTTGGACAGCTCCCTCTCTCCTTCATATGCAGCGCTTCTCCCAAAGAACACCTGTGGCTTATAAACACAAGAATTTATAGTACAGCGTTGTTTTTTAGTGAACATCATCAGAAGCAAATAAACATCACAGCTGATTACCTGGCACAGATGTATTAAAGGGAAACACAGCCGTCCTCCTTACTATTAACCCTCCACCTAGCCACTAATGCACAACTCCTTCCCTGCTTTGCCAGTCTGCAGAGGGGAAGTGGAAGCACACCAGGGGCAGCACAGGAGAGCCTTCATTTTAGAGACCTGAACAAAGAACTTTACATGCACCTGCAAAGCACTGACTCTACCATTACCTGTTGTGCTCTTGGAATAATAAAATGTAAAGCAGGGTTTAACCAATAGCATTTTCCTTAACAAAGAGCCTACAGCTGGAGAAAACAGGCAATTCCTCAACAGGATACATTTCTCTCCCTAGTTAAGTTTCCATTTGAAAAACCAAATTTTAGGATTTTCCTTTCCCTATAACCTAGATTAACTCCAAATACCCTGAGTAACCGCGACCTTTGATTCCACGAGAGGTTAAGCCAGATACTGTACACCTAAGAAAATGTTTTTAAGTGCTCAAAGTGAAACAGCTCAACAGTGCGGACTGAGAGAAGTCCCAATGCAAGAATGAAATACTCAAGACCTAAACAAAGAGTTCAGCTGAACACCACGGGGGGAACAAGTCTTCCTCCCTTCCTCTTAGCCCCCGTCGGCCTAAGAGGCCACATCCTCTCCCTATGAGCCTTGCAACTGCCCGATTCCTCCACTCGGCCCTCGAGAACAGTATCGACGCCCTTCTCGGGAGCTCACTTTTTTACTGTTTTATACTAATTACGGAACCGCCGGCACCGTCCGAGGGAAGCGCTGTTCAGAGAAACGCGAGGCTAGGTCGGGGCTGTCCTGACAACCTGCCTCCAGCGCCCTCCACCCGCTCCGGGACGTAAACACGGCGCGTCTCGCCCCGCGCGCCCCGGACTTCCTCCTGTCGGCCGAGGCTTCGCCGGAGCCCAGCGAAACCGCCGGCCAACCACGTACCCTCGGAAGTGAGACGCGAGAAAGGCTTCAGCAGCTCCGCGAAGCTCAGGTGGTTGAGTCGAGTGAGCCGCTCGGCTTCGTCGCTGCACAGCGCGGCGACACAGGGCACGAAGGAGTCCGGGATTAGCTCCTGCACTGATTGAACACACTGGGCCATCGCCGCGGCAGACGCGGCGGTGCCACCCGCGCTCCGGCCCTCCCGCAACAGCTGAGCCGGCGGCTGCCGCAGCTACCGCCGCCGCCGCCCGGCGGCCTAGCCCGGCCGGGCGGGGCCCCGCACTGGAGCCTGGAGACGAGTAGAAGGAACAGACGCCGCCGCCTCGGCTCCCGGGGACGCAACACTGATCCCCTCCCCGTCACCGCCGCTCCTCAGCGCTCGTCCCGGCGTCCTCGCATTCCACTCAGATAGGTGGAGTCACCCACAACGTCCACTAGTCCTCTGGACAGCAAATCCTTGGTCACTGCCCGACCGGAACCGCCATGATAAGAACGAACCCTGACCCACCGGCAGTACTACTCCCGGCAGCCTCCGCGCCCACCCTCACGTGACGCTCGGAGGGCGGTAGGGGCGGGGTACAGAGCCGAGGAGAGAAGGGCGGAGAGCGACGGAGGCCGGTAGGGAGGCTGGAACCGGAAGTGGTGTGCGGGTGGCCCCCATCTACGGGGCGGGACCGTGGGCGTGGTCATGGGCGTGGCCGCGTGTGGGGGGCGGGCCGGGGCGAGGAAGAACCGCCGCTCTAGGCCGTGTTGTCACACCTGTGAGCCGGCTGGTGGGCTTTCCCGCGGCCGTTCACGGTCAGGGCTGTTCCTGTGATTACGCTTCCGGGTAGACCTGCCCTGTTTGGCGCCCTTAAGGCTCTGCCTAGCTGCAGCGAGTCTACAGTGGCTGCTTGCGCTGCTCCCTGCGGTCTCGCTCTGCGCTGTCCGACTCTAAAGGCACCTGCGGAGGTGTGCAGCCCGCCAGGTGCCCGGAGGGGGTGGTTTCTCGGGAGCGGCCCGGCACTAGCCGTGTATCCTCTGCCACACACGTGGACTCAACCCACGGCAGAAAAGTGTGCCGAGACGGGTACTGCAGAGAACGGGCGTGTCAGGGAAAGCTCGCGCTGCTGCACTTAGGTCGGTCGCAGGGGAGGGGTAAGCCCGCCAGCGGCCGCGTCGCGGGTCCGCCGCTTCCTCCTTCTTACCCTCCGCACAGGCGTCCGCCTCCTGGCAGAGCACATTCGGGAGCCAGTGTCTAGGCATTGTTTGGAGTCCTGAGCTGGCTTCCATTCCTAGTTGAACAAGCAAACATGGAGGAAAGGAATTTCTCGTGTCAGTTGTGAGGATTTCTTTATGCCAAAAGTAGTAGACAAGGGAAATGCAGCGCTCTATCTTGGTTTTACGAAATCTTGATTAAAGGAGGCTTCTCCAACATCAGTAACTGAAATGGTCTAACTCTGGCACGAGGTTTTTACCATGCTAAGAATTTCAGACGGGAGAGGTAAGCCTCTCTCCTATAAATTAAGAAATGGGAGGAAAGGACAATAGGGTCCCTTGGCCACACAGATCCTTTTGAAGAGATGCGGAGTATAAGAGGACCGCCTAGAAATACACTTGCTTGCCTCTCTGCACCTGAGCACCTCTTAGAAAGTATCTTGTTCGCAACAACCTATTATGTATTTTATGAAGATCTGGAAGACAGGTGCTTGAAGGCTCCAAACAAAGAAATGAGAGGGGAACAGAAATGGCAATTACTGTGATTCAGTTAGTACAAGCTGGGTAGATACTTGAAATAGCATAAATATGTAAGATTATTACATGTTTAAAAAGTATGAAACCCTTGTGGAACCTAAAAAATTAATGGAAATGATTTTTTGGAAAATTCTTCTCATAAACCCAGGGATACACATAAATCTTTTGGAATGGTTAGACTTTACGAGACTCTCACATAACTGAGTATGACTGAAGTCATAAGATACATTGAGGAGTAGAGGGAGAGGGCTCCTAAAGGCAAACTTACTACTTTAGTACTCAAAAGTTAAAAAGGCAATTTATATAGCGGGCATTGTGATGCAGCAGGTTAAGCTACCACTTGGGACATCAACATCCTGTTTTGAGTGCCTGGGTTCAAGTCCCACCTCCACTTCCTATCCAGCTTCCTGCTAGCTCAAACCCTGTGAGGCAGCAGATGATGGCTCAAGTTCCTGGGTCCCTGCCAGGCACCTGTGAGACCCAGATGGAGTTTCTGGCTCCTGGCTCCAGCCCTGGCTGTTGCAGGTATTTGAGGGAGTGAACCCACAGATGGAAGATATCCACCTTCCCCCTTACCGCTCTGCCTTTCAAACAAATAAATAAACATTTTTAAAGGCAATTTATTTTTCTACTGAGTAAAACTACCTGTATTTTACTTTGAGAAGAGTTTCAAGGGTAATTTAGCCTACGTGGATTTTTTTTATTTTAATATGTAACTCACATACCATAATATTCACTTCTTTAAATACATTTAAGTGGAGTGGGCATTGTGGTACAGTGGGTTAAGCCACCACTTGGGATACCTGCATCCTTTATCAGAGCATCAGTTCTGTTTCCAATCCAGCTTCCTGCTAATACACCAGGGAAAGTAGCAAATGATAGTGTAGCACTCCTATTCCTTCAACCCATGTGGGAGACCTGGATGGAGTTCCAGGCCCCTGGCTCCAGCCTGGTGCAGCCACATCTGTTGCAGGCATAGAGGGAATGAACCAGCATATAGATTTTTCTCCCTTTCTCTCTTCTCTCTCCCTGTCAATATGCCTCTCAAATAAATAAGTAAATCTTTACAAAAAAAAAAAAAAAGTACTTATAAGCTGGATTGGAAGCAGAGTAGCCAGAATTTGAACCTGTGTACCAATATGGGATGTATGCATCACAAACAGCAGCTTTAATGGCTGTGCCACAGCAACAGTCTGTTTTTGTTTTTCTTCTTTGAAGATTTTATTAATTTGAAACACAGTTACAGAAAGAGATAGAGACAGAGAGATGTCTTCCATCTGCTGGTTCACTCCCCAGATGGCCACAATGGCTGGAGCTGAGCCCATCTGAAGTAAGGAGCCAGGAGCTTCTTCCGGGGTTCCCACATGGGTGCAGGGGCCCAAGGACTTGGGCCATCTTCTACTGCTTTCCCAGGCACATTAGCAGGGAGCTGGATCAGAAGTAGAGCAGCCAGGACTAGCACCCGTACCCATATAGGATGATGGCGCTATAGGCCAGGGCTTTAACCCCCTGCACCACAGCACTGGCCCCCAGCAGTCTGTTTTAATTTGACTGGAAATGTCTTTATTTTGTCCTTATTCTTTTTTTTTTTTAACAGGCAGAGTGGACAGTGAGAGAGAGAGAGAGACAGAGAGAAAGTTCTTCCTTTTCCGTTGGTTCACCCTCCAATGGCCACTGCAGCCAGCACACTGTGGCCGGTGCACCGCACTAATCCGAAACCAGGAGCCAGGTGCTTTTCCTGGTCTCCCATGCGGGTGCAGGGCCCAAGCACTTGGGCCATCCTCCACTGCACTCCCGGGCCACAGCAGAGAGCTGGACTGGAAGAGGAGCAACCGGAACAGAATCCAGCGCCCCGACCGAGACTAGAACCCTGTGTGCCAGCGCTGCAGGCAGAGGATTAGCCTGTTGAGCCACGGCGCCAGCCAGTCCTTATTCTTAATTGATAGTTTTATTGAGCATGTAACTCAAAACTGGCAAATATTTTTTCACAATCATTTGATGATATGCATTTATTAAAAAAGAAATACAAATATAAAATTCTGTGATTTTTTGACATGTTCAGGAATGTTGTGCAACCATTAATGTTATCAAATTCCAGAACATTTTCGTCATCCAAAAGGCAAAACAGTACCCATTTTCGGGCACTCTGCATCCACCCATTCTATCCAGCCACTGGGAATCACTAATCTAGTTTCTGTTGGTACAGATTTATCTATTCCAGCCTTGCATATACACAGACACCTATAGTATGTGGTCTTTGTGTCTGGTTTCTCTCACTTAGCAAAAGGTTTCAAAGTTCATCCATGCTGTACGTGATTCAGTACCCTGATCCTGAGCTTATCTTATGTACTGATGATCTCATGTAATAGATCCAAAAATAGTGTTTCCAAAGAGAAACTTCACTCTTCAAATCTTTCCTACATTGTCCTGATCTTTCTCTTGGCAAGAGACAGTTTGAAATGCCAAAACACCTTGAAGGAGATGAGATTTACAGTGGCCATAATAGCAAGCCTTTTTAGTCAGAATTGTTTGAACATCAAGACAAAACAAAAAATTAAACTTGTACCAACTTCAGCAAAGAAGGGAATTTAATAGCTCATGCAACTGCATGAAAAGGTGACATAAAGCTCATAGGAAAAAAGGAAGAGCTGCAAGAATAAGGGGTTCAGGGAGCAAATCCTAGCACTCGGCCCCAGCGAGACTCTTTCCTTCTATCTCTCATCTGTAACTCTGTTTGGCTTCATTCTTCAGGAAGCCGCTCTCCACATGGTGGAGCCTGTCCATGTACTCAGGTCATAACCACTCATATTAACAAAGCGGGCAGAAATGGACTTCTTTGTTCCCTGCATCAGTATATTAATCCCAGTGAATGGCTCTCATTTGACCTGCTTGAATCAAATGCCTTTCCCTGAGCCTATTAATTTCTCAGGGCCAGATAAGGAGTTACATTTCAATACTGGCAGGCAGGAATATTGGATCTATAACTAGGAAAATGGAGATGGGAGTGTGCATTGTGGCACAATGTCATTGGGACATTCAAGTCCTCCCTTGGGTTCCAATCCAGCTTCCTGCTGATGCACACCGTGAGAGCCAACAGATAATTGCTCATAGAATTGAGTCCCTGCCACCCACGTGGAAGTCCTGGATGGAGTTTCTGGCTCTTGGCTTTGACCTAGATCAGGCCTGGCTGTCATGGCATTAGGGGAGTGAACCAGTAGATGGAAGATCTCTTCTTGTTTCTCTCTGTTGTTTTATCTCTCCCTGATTTTCAAATAAATACACAAACAAACATGAACATTTTTAAAATAAAGAAAATAGAGTTAGGATAGTTTACTAGACACAAAGAATACCCATCATACATTACAAACTACTCAGTGGCTCTGTGGCACCCACATGCAAACTTCTTCCCATATGATTCTAGGAATGTCTGTACCCTGTAACCACCCTTCTTTAAACTGAAAATAGGCTCTTCTTCTATCCAAAGGTGGATGAGCAGAAATCATCCACATCCATTCGCAGACCCTGTTCCAAACCCAGGGATCTCTGGATGATACATGCTTTTCTTGGTCAGATCTGGATGTGGATCTTCATGGTCCTATTACCAATGGCAAATTTTAAATGAAACCCCCAGTCAACAGTGAAAGAATATACGAAAATCTCAATTCCATTTTTTAAAAGGAGAAACCATTTACAAGTACTTCCAAAAGATCATGGAAATTCATTTTTAAAAAACTATGCATGGATTTCAAAATTTTTGGAATTTAAATGAACATATTCCATTATTCTGTGAAACCTTTTTTTGAAAGGTCCTCATGCAGTGGTCACTGGACAAGAACAGCAAAAGCACACATGCTCTCCAGTAAGTGGAATGAATTCAGTGGCTGATCAAACTGATTTGCCCCTGTTCCTGCCTGCTGGGAGGATATTCCTGCTCAGTATCCTTCAAGGCCATTCCAGAGAGAGATGAGAACAGTAGGGAAAGAATTACCTCTTGAGGCCTGTGCTTACTTGTCGTTTGCAACACTGTAAGGATCTAGGGATCATCTGAGGATTTTCTGGGATGATAGGGCACACAATTAGTGAGGAACATCTGTCTTTCCAGCATGTTGGTCTACCACCTTCTAACTTGTCCTCAGCTACAGGATCACAGCTGTCGCTGCCACATCCACTTTCTAGCCTGCAGGAATAAGGAAAACAGAATGGGAAAGCAAGTCTGCTGGTTTAAAGTGAGTTATAGAAATGCCATTCAATGATTTAACTTACAATTTCACCAGTGACTCTCATGGTCATGCCTCTTCCAAAAGAGGCTGATAACCATAGGCTCCAGGTTTCTGTTGTGAAGTGAAGAAGAGGAGAATGAGTATGGGATACCAGTTCAGGGTCTCCTCTACAACGTATTAGGAGGTATTTGCATGGGTTCTAGGATATCCTTCTTCTTTGTTTTTTTGAAGCCTCTAGTCTCTGCACGTCCTTGCATCACAAGTCTTTGGACAATTTCCCTATGTCCAGCAGAAGAGAGGGGCTGTGACTGTCCAGCCCTGGTGGTGTGCCCACCCTCAAGGCCAAGAGGACAGCATCTGTCACTCAAAGAGAAGAAACCTTGCGGACAAACCAGGAACACAATAATTAGTAACCTATTTTCCCAGTAGTGAAGTGAGACCCAACTTTCTTCTCTCCCCCAGTGGAAGAATCTCATGAAATGTATGCTATACCAGTGGGCTTATATAAAGGTACTTCCAAAAGCTTGTGGAAAAATATAACTAAAAGCGTGAGTTTATTTTGTTGGTAAATTTTTTTCCACGTGTGAAAAATGTGTATAATGAAAAAACTATACATGGGCTGGCGCAGTGGCTCACTTGGTTAATCCTTCGCCTGTGGCGCCGGCATCCCATATGGGCACCAGGTTCTAGTCCCGGTTGCTGCTCTTCCAGTCCAGCTCTCTGCTGTAGCCCGGGAGGGCAGTGGAGGATGGCCTAAGTGCTTGGGAGCCTGCACCGAATAGGAGACAAGGAGGAGACACCTGGCTCCTGGCTTCAGATCAGTGTAGCTCGGGCTGTAGCAGCCATTTGGGGGGTAAACCAACGGAAGGAAGACCTTTCTCTCTCTCTCTCTCTCTCTCTCTCTCTCTGTCTAGTTCTGTCTGTCAAATAAAAAAAAGAAAGAAAAAACTACACATGGATACTAGAATTATTTAAGGGAGCACCAAAATAAATTCATGCTTTTAACCCAGATTTTCCATGAAGTAATTTGTATTTTGATACATCATGCTATCAAACATTCAAGGATTTTTTATTCTGTATGTATGATATTGTCGTCTCTTTTTATAGCTGGTATGACTAAGCTTTAAGAGTATGGACACTGCAATCATGGAGGCTTGGATTCAAAAGCAGCTCCACCACTTGTGAATAAAAATATCACCATTTTTGATCACCACAGTGATCAGCACAGTGCTTTTCTCCGTTGTCTACTGCTTCTGCCTGTCTCACAAACCCCAAGAAACGTATATAGGGATTGGAGTCCCTAGCTTGCTAAATGCCAGTTTCGCTTGCTTGCCTGCCTGCTGCATAGGTCTCATCTTGGGCCTTGAAGGAGGCAGGCCGGGTCCTTGAGAACAAAGAAAGTCACCTCCCCTGGAATTTATGACCTCCTGCTCCCCACCAGCTCCCCTGGAATTTATGGCCCAATGCTTCCCACCTGTGTCTCCCAGTGCCATCTGCTTTGTGTGGCCTTCCCGCCACATAACATATATAGCCTATATGTTTAAATGAACCAATGAACATGTTAGGTCCCAATACCTTGCCATATAGAGAGTGAGAAGGTAACCTACATAGCAGATGACCTGCACCCTTGTAAGTGTGAGGCTATAAAACCTCTCTTATGCAGACGAGAGGAGAGGGCCTTTTGCCTGTGCACTGCTAAAGGGCTGTGTGGGTAGGGGGTCCCAGCCGGCCGGTAACAAATAAACCTCTGCTTTTGCATCCGTGACTGTGCCTTGTGCATTGATTGGGAAATTCGCACACAACACGTACATGTCACCAACTTTCCAGAAGCAAAAGTGGAAACCCAGAGCAATTAATTAATTTGCCCTAAGATAGCACTGAAATCAGAAGCAGGACTCAGTTTGATCCCAGAGTCATCATTAGGATAAATCGGTTTTCCATTTCAGTTTCCATATTTTCAAAGCACCTACAGAAATTTTAGCTTGTAATAGTATATAACTCTTGTGCAAGATATCTGTGACTTGCCAAATGGTTTATCTTTCCTGAGCCTCATAGTATTTAAGCTTAGAAGGTTGGGACTAGGAGCCTGTGTTGTGGCATAGTAGGTTAAGCCTCTGCCTATGACACCAGCAGTCCTGGCTGCTCCACTTCCAATCCAGCTCCCTGCTAATATAACTGGGATAGCAACAGAGGATGGCCTAAGTGCTTGGGCCCCTGCACCCATATGGGAGACCTGGGTGACGCTCCTGGCTCCTTCTGCCTGGCTCAGCCCTGGCCGTTGCAGCCATTTGGGGAGTGAACCAGCGGATGGAAGATTCTCTCTCTCTCTCTCTTTATTTTTTATTTATTTGAAAGGCTGAGACAGAGAGAGAGAGAGAGAGAGAGAGAGAGAGAGAGAGAGAGAACAGGAAGTTGGGACCAGAAGATTTCATGTATTCATTAAAATGTGAAGATTTGAGCCTATCACTCTCCACTATGATTAAATTTCACTTATTTCACCAGCAGATGGTGCTATGGAGTACAAGTTTTAAAAACAGTTCTAATTTGCGAGTACATAGTCCCACAGAAAAGAAACTTACCTATATGTCAGAGCATTAGAGGTTGAGGGATGCCCTGAACATATTTGTAATTTAGTAGTTCATTAAGCCAGAGGTTTTATGTTATATTACTTTAAAAATACTAAAAATATTTAAATGCATAATCTACATGTTGGCCCACATTTTATTTTATAAACTGTACTGCATGTTCTAAGAAGGCCTATTAGCATTAAAATTCTTACTAAAACAGATGTATTCATTATGATGAATCATAACTGAAAACTTGCACCCCTAAGGCCCTTTATTTTATACTTAAATATTTAAATTGTGGGGCCAGCAATGTGGCATAGCTGGTTAACGCCCTAGCCTGAAGCATCGCCATCCCACATGGGCGCTGGTTCTATTCTCAGCTGCTCCTCTCCCGATCCAGTTCTCTGCTATGGCCTGGGAAAGCAGTACAAGATAGCCCAAATCCTTGGGCCCCTGTACCCACGTGAGAGACCCGGAAGAAGCTCCTGGCTCCTGGCTATGGATTGGCACAGCTCCAGCCATTGCGGCCAATTGGGGAGTGAACCAACAAATGGAAGACTCTCTCTGCCTCTCCTCTCCCTGTGTAACTCTGACTTTCAAGTACATAAATAAATCTTTAAAAATAAATAAATAATAAAATAAAAATATTTAAGTTCTATATAAACTTCCTCCAATTTAATCTGCAGCAAAGAAAGATCTTCTAAAATTATTTTCTTACTTTATGCTTCTTACATAGAAATAACTTTGGGACTTAATTTTAAATTATGTAATACTACTGTATTTGGATATGAGAAACATAGATATAGAGGGAAGAAAAGAATCTAGAACATCTCAGCTCTAAACAATTAACCTTTATAACTGCTATACTTTTTTTTTTATTTGAGAGGTAGAGTCATAGACAGTGAGAGAGAGAGAGAGAGAGAAATGTCTTCCTTCCAATGGTTCACTCCCCAAATGGCTGCTACAGCCAGTGCTGCGCCGATCCAAAGCCAGGAGCCAGGTGCTTCCTCCTGGTCTCCCATGTGGGTACAGGGTCCAAGCACTTGGGACATCCTCCACTGCCCTCCTGGGCCACAGCAGAGAGCTGGGCTGGAAGAGCAGCAACCGGGACTAGAACCCGGCGCCCATATGGGATGCTAGCACCACAGGTGGAGGATTAACCAAGTGAGCCACAGTGCCAGCTCCTAACTGCTATATTTCTAATCCACAAGTTTTAGGCTAAAAATAAAATACATAGTCACATGTTCATATTGTAGATTGGTAGAATAAACCCATGACTTTGTTTTTTTTTTTGTTTGTTTGTTTTGTTTTTTTTGACAGGCAGAGTGGACAGTGAGAGACAGAGAGACAGAGAAAGGTCTTCCTTTTCCGTTGGTTCACCCTCCAATGGCTTCTGCAGCCGGCATGCTGCGGCCGGTGCACTGCGCTGATCCAAAGCCAGGAGCCAGGTGTTCTCTTGGTCTCCCATGTGGGTGCAGGGCCCAAGCACTTGGGCCATCCTCCACTGCACTCCCGGGCCACAGCAGAGAGCTGGCCTGGAAGAGGGGCGACTGGGACAGAATCAGGTGCCCCAACTGGGACTAGAACCCGGTGTGCTGGCGCCGCAGGTGGAGGATTAGCCTATTGAGCTGTGGCGCCGGCCAAACCCATGATTTTTTTTAAAAGTATGTCTTTATGATTTATAACATGATGATTTGAAATATATATACATTGAGGAATGGTTAAATCAACCTAATTAGCATAACACACTACTTCAATACTTATAATTTATTTGTGGTAAGAATCTTTAAAACCTACTGTCTATCAAAGCAATCTTTAAGTATACGATGCATTTTTTTTTTTTTTGACAGAGAGATATAGACAGTGAGAGAGAGACTGAGAGAAAGGTCTTCCTTCCATTGCTTCACCCCCCAAATGGCTGCTATGGCCAGAGATATGCTCCAATCCGAAGCCAGGAGTCAGGTGCTTCCTCCTGATCTCCCATGCAAGTGCAGGACCCAAGCACTTGAGCCATCTTCCACTGCCTTCCTGGGCCAGAGCAGAGAGCTATACTGAAAGAGGAGCAACCAGTACTAGAACCCAGCACCCATGTGGGATGCCGGCGCCACAGGCGGAGGATTAATCAAGTGAGCCACGGCGCCAGCCCCATGATGCCTTATTATCACCTATAGTCACCATGTTGTGCAAGAGATTTCTTGACTCTTGACTCTCTCTGTTTTTTCCTAAGATTATTTAATTTGAAAAGCAAAGTTACAGAAAGAGAAGGAGAGACAGAGAAAACCATCTGCTGGTTCACTCTCCAAATGGCCACAATGGCTGTGGCAGGACCACAGGAGCCCAGAATTCCATCAAGATCTCTCAAGTGAGTGGCAGGGTCCAAGTTTTTGGGCCATCTTCTCCTACTTTTCTGGGTGCATTATCAGGGAGCTGGATCAGATGTGGAGCAGCCAGGACTTGAACCAATGCTCATTTGAGATGCCAGCATCTCAAGGAATGGCTTAACTCAGTACATCATAATGTTAATAATAATGACCCAAACCCATGATTCCCTTTTAGGAAAAAATATAATCTCATTTTATCTTCAAGAAAACCATTCCCAAGGCTAGACGCCTCTTCAGGCACACAGCTAGGTAAAACCTCTTAGTTTTCTTTCTGTCTCAATATATGTTTCATTGTATTTCCTCTGTTTATATGCTTATTAGAATTTGTTGTGGGTTTTTTTTTTTTGCCTCCCCATGTCTTAAAAAATATTTAAGACAACAGACACTGTTTAAATGAGTTCCTTTTTATAAATGTCTAATTTCTGGGGCCGGCACCGTGGCACAGTAGGTTAATCCTCCGCTGCGGCACCAGCATCCCATATGGGCGCTGGTTCTAGTCCCAGCTGCCCCTCTTCCAAACCAGCTTTCTGCTATGGCCTGGGAAAGCAGTAGAAGATGGCCCAAGTCCTTGGGCCCCTGCACCCACCTGGGAGACCTGGAAGAAGCGCCTGGCTCCTGGCTTCGGATCGGCACAGCTCTGGTTGTTGCGGCCATCTGGGGAGTGAACCAATGGAAGGAAGACCTCTTTCTCTGTCTCTCCCTCTCACTGACTGTAACTCTACCTCTCAAATAAATAAATAAAATCTTATAAAAATGTCTAATTTCTAACACATTAGGTATGATTTTATCTACACAAAAATAAAAAGAATCATCACAATTGTTAAACAGTCCCCTGAGTTGTGTACTTTTTTTTTTTTTAAGATTTATTTATTTATTTGAAAGATAAAGAGACAGGTCTTCCATCTGCTGGTTCACTCTCCAGATGGTTGCAACAGCTGGGTCAGGTCAAAGCCAGAAGCCAGGAACTTCTTTCTAAGTCTCTCACGTGGGTGAAAGTGCCCAAGCACTTGGGCTATCCTCTGCTACTTTCCCAGGCACATTAGTAGTGGGCTGGATTGGAAGTAGAGCGACACAAAGGACACAAATGAACCCGTGTAGGATGATGGCACTACAGGGGAGCAGCTTTACCTTCTGCACCATAACACTAGCCCCAGGTTGTGCACTTTTTATGCAACTTACTATAGAAGTTAAAAATATATGTGATTTTTAAAAATTTTAAGAGACCTAAACACATGGAAAGATGCCTCTTGTTTATGGGTTGGCTTAATATTGTTAAGCTGACTTACATCCTGGAGATAGCAATATTCTAAATTGATCCATAGATTCACTGCATTTGCTAGCAAAATTCCAGGTGACTTTTTTTTTTTTTAACAGAAATTGACAAATTGGGACAGGTATTCAGCACAGTGAATAAGGTGCCACTTAGGACACCTGCATCCCATATTGGAATGCCTGAGTTCATGTGTGAGTGCCACTCTTGATTCCAGTTTCCTTCTAAAGCACACCCTAAGAGGCAGCAATGATGGCTCAAGTGGTTGGATTCCTGCCACCTGAGTGGGAGACCCAGATTGAGTTCTAGGCTCCTGGCTTTGGCCTGGCCCAGCCTGGGCTGTTATGGGCATTTGGAGAAAGAACCAGCAGATGGGAGATCTCTCAGTCTATCCTCTGTGTGTGTGTGTGTGTATTCACCTCTCTGCCTTTCAAATAAAATAGTACATTTTTAAAAATTAAAAAAGAGAAATTGACAAATTGACCATAAAATATATGATGGAGCATCAAAAAGTTCACGGATAATAGATGTATGATTGTGAGCATTTCCTTGAACTTTTTGAAACCTTCTCTAGTATGACAACTTATATGAATGAGAACAGCCAAAGCAATGTGGCTCAACAGGCTAATCCTCCGCCTTGGGGCGCCGGCACACCGGGTTCTAGTCCCGGTCGGGGCGCTGGATTCTGTCCCGGTTGCCCCTCTTCCAGGCCAGCCCTCTGCTGTGGCCCAGGAGTGCAGTGGAGGATGGCCCAAGTGCTTGGGCCCTGCACCCCATGGGAGACCAGGAAAAGCACCTAGCACCTGGCTCCTGCCATCTGATGAGCGCAGTATGCCAGACGCAGCGCGCCATCCGTGGCAGCCATTGGAGGGTGAACCAACGGCAAAGGAAGACCTTTCTCTCTGTCTCTCTCTCTCACTGTCCACTCTGCCTGTCACAAAAAAAAAAAAAAAAAAAAGAACAAAGTTGGAGAACTCACACTGCTTACAAACTTGCTACAAAGCTACAGTAGCAACAGTGTGGTACTGGCGTAAGGGTAGACACATAGGCTGATGGGATAAAATTGAGAGCCTCCAAATAATCCCCAGCTTGTAAGGGTGATTGATTTTCAAAAGGTTGCCAGGAAAAATACATGAGGAAACGATAGTCTTTTCAATAAAGGGTGGTAGGACAACTGGATAGCTACATGGAAAAGAATGAAGCTGTACTTGGTGCCAGTCTGTGGCGTAGCAGGTAAAGCTGCCACCTGCAGTGCCAGTATCCCTATGAGCATCAGTTCATGTTCCGGCTGCTCCACTTCCAATCCAGCTCTCTGCTATGGCCTGGGAAAACAGTGGAAGATGACCCAAATCCTTGGGTCCTTGCACCCATGTGGGAGACCTGGAAGAGGCTCCTGACTTCGGATCAGCACAGCTGATTGTGGCCAACTGGGGATTGAACCGGCAGATGGAGGACCTCTCTCTATCTCTCCTCTCTTTATGTAACTCTGACTTTCAAATAAATAAATAAATAATTTTAAAAATAAAGCTATACTGCTATCCCAGTTTCTTAATATGATACTAAAATCACAAGCAACAGAAGAAAAAGAAATAAACTAAACAGCATCAGATTGTAAAAATTGTGTTCCAAAAGACACCATCAAAGTGAAGCTAGCCAACAGAATGGAGAAAATTTTTACAAATTACGTATTTTATATGATCTCATAAAAGCATGATAAACACTACCAAAAACTAGATAAATACTACCAAAAACATGATAAATACTGCCAAAAACTATACAGAAAACATAGGTACATAAGGGACGAAAAGATTTGGGATATGTAAAAAATTCTTAAAACAATTACAAAAAATTAAAAATAGCCAAAGGATATGAACCTACTTCTCCAAAAATGATATATAAATAGTAAGCACATGAGTAACTTCACTAGCTGTCAGGGATGTGAAAATAAAACCATAGTAACATACCACTTTATACCCAGCGGAATACCTATAATCAGAAAGAGAAGAGCAAATATGGAAAGACATGGATAAATTTGAAACTTCATACACTGCTGGTGGGAACATAAAGAGTGCCCAACATAGAGTTCCTCAAACTGTTAAACATAGTTACTGTATGAGCCAACAGTTCTACTCCCAAGGGAAAGACAAAAACGTATGTCCATGAAAAAGCTATACACAAACATTCACAACATCATTATTCATCAAAACCAACCAATGGAAATAACTCAAATGTTCATTAGTGCATAAATGGGTAATACAATGTACTACATCCATGCAGCAGAATATTATTTGTCATTAATAAATATGAGGCCAGCATTGTGGCACAGGGGCTTAAACCACCACTTACAGCACCAGCATCACATATCAGAGTGCCTGTTCAAGTCCCAGCTGCTCCACTTCTGATTCAGCCTCCTGCTAATGTGCCTGGAAGGAAGTAGATGATGGACTAAGTGCTAAGGCCCCTGACACCCATGTGGGAGACACAGATGGAATTCCTGGTACCAACTTTGGCATGGCCAAAGTTGCAGCCACTTGGGGAGTGAACCAGTGGATGAAAGATTTCTTGTTCTTTCTCTCTCTGTATCTCTCTCTTCTCTCTCATGCTCTGCCCTTCAAATAAATAAATCTTCTTTTAAAAAGCTGTTTCCTCAATCAAGGTTATTATTGTCTGCTTCATCTCAGCCTCTTCTCTTATGGAATCTTTTTTTCGAAGTCCTCCCCCTCCTCCATATATTTATTTTTGTATGTGCCCATGCCCATGCACACACATACACACACATCCCTGACTTTCTCCCTTTACTAATTTTTGCATCACACATATTAACATGGCTGTCCAGTTCTCAGCTCTACAAGATAATAAACCATAATCTCTGTTTTTCTGGTTGAATTTATTAAAATAGATAAGATGATTAGCTGGTTTAAATGCCTATCCTTGCTTCAATTTCAATGGTCAGTGACAGTCACATACCATTGAATGTTCTATGGGAGAGGCAAGCAATGAGCCCTGTATAAAATTTCCCCTTACTGTCACCATCACTTCATCACCCTCTTTTCATCTGATTAATTCCTCCTTAAAATATTTTTTTATTTATCTTATTTGAAAGGTACAGTGAGGGGGACAGGAAGAGAGAGGGAGACCGAAAGAGAGAGAGAGGTCTTCCATCTGTTGGTTGACACTCCAAATACCTATAACAGCCAGGGATAGATCAGGCTGAAGCCAGGAGCCTGTAAATACATCTGGGTCTTCCATATGAGTGTCAAGGACCCAAGTACTTGGGCCATCATCCATTTCTTTTCCACATGCATTAACAGAAAGCTGGACTGGAAGCAGGGTAGTTGGGATTAGAACTGGCACTCTAATATGGAATGCCAGCTTCCAAAGCAGTGGCTTAACCCACTGGGCTACAATGTCATCTGTTCACCTGATTAATTCTTTTTTAAATATTTATTCATTTATTTGAAAAGCAGAGTTACAGAGAGGCAGGGAGAGAGGTCTTCCATCTGCTGGTTCACTCCCCAAATGGCTGCAAAGGCTAGAGTTATGCTTATCCAGAGCCAGGAGCCAGAAACTTCTTCTAGGTCTCCCATGTGGGTGCAGGGGCCCAAGAACTTGGGCCATCCTCCAGTACTTTCCCAGGCACATTAGCAGGGAGCTGGATCATAAGTGGAGCAGCTGGAACTTGAACCAGCATCCATATGGAATACCAACACTGCAGGCAGCAACTTTACCCACTACACCACAGAGCCGGCCCCCTGATTAATTCTTATTCATTTATTTGAAAGGCAGAGAGAGAGAGAGAGAGAGAGAGAGAGAGAAATCTTCCAGCCACAACAGCACAAGAGCTGGGGCCAGGCCAGGCCAAAGCCAGGAACTAGGAACTGCAGCCAGGTTTTTCATGTGGGTGGCAGGGACCAGGGACCCAACTATCTGAATCATTACCTGCTGCCTCATAGGTAGATGGCTGGGAATCAAGTAATTGGGCCATCACCAGGAAGCTGGATCAGGAGCAGAGCAGCTAAGACTTGAACCAGTCCATCCAAAATGGAATATGGGCTTAACCTGCTGTATCACAAAACCCATGTGCACCTGATAGATTTTCCTGACCCTCGTATCTAAACTCTCAGTGGCTCTTTAATGCTTTACCTTTGGAAAGCAATTTGGTGCCATGTATCAAGAGCTTTGAAATTGTTCATCATACTTCTGTTGATTCCATTGCAGAGGCTCTATTTCATCCAACAACATTTATTTCAGGTTCTGCTCTAAACCCTGTGGTTTTGAACAAGGCCACCTCAGATCTGCCATAATGGTGTGAGGACTCTTAGCAGGTGGGCTGCTCTCCATGGTTCTGAACTATACTTGGCCATGAAGAAGACACATGCCTTGTTCATGAATTTTCCTGGAGTTAAGAAGCAAAGAAAAGAGAGTAAAAAAAGAGAAGTGAAGAAGACAAAAGAAAAAGTATCATTACAGGTATAGACACTCATAGATATGGATAGAAAAGCAAAATTGATAAGGCGGGTATTGTGGCACAGTGAGTCAAGCCACCTCATAAACTCTGACATCCTATATCAGTACTGGTTCAAGTCCCAGTTGCTCCATTTCTGATCCAGCTCCCTATTAATGTGCCTGGGAAATCAGAGGAAGCAGAAGAAGATGGTCCAAGTTCTTGGCCTCTGCAGCTAATTGGGGAATGGCCTAATGGGTGCAGCTCACTTGCTCGCTCTCTCTCGCTCTCTCTCTCTCTCTCTCTCTCTCCCCCCCTGTATCTCTCTCTCTCTCCCCTGTATCTCTTTGTAACTCTGCCTTTCAAGTAAATAAATCTTTTTTTTAAAAAATCAAAATTGATTTTGAGATAATTTTCAAATAGTTTCAACAAATAACAAAGATATTATGACATTCCCATACAAACAAACAAAAGGAAACAGTTGAAGAAAAATAACCGCATACCAAGCAATGCAAATCTATGCAAGATTTAAAATGAATAAGTAAGTTTAATCATGAGAATAACAGAATACTTAGAAATATATTAACTGGGGGCCAGTGCCGTGGCTCAATTGGTTAATCCTCCGCCTGTGGCGCTGGCATCCCATAGGGCCACCAGGTTCTAGTCCCAGTTGCTGCTCTTCCAGCCCAGCTCTCTGCTGTGGCCCAGGAGGGCAGTGGAGGATGGCCAAGTCCTTGGGCCTCTGGACCTGCAAGGGAGACCAGGAAGAAGCACCTGGCTCCTGGCTTTGGATCAGCACAGCACCGGCCGTGGTGGCCATTTGGGGAGTGAACCAACAGAAGGAAGACCTTTCTCTCTGTCTCTATCTCTGTATATAACTCTACCTGTCAAATAAATTTTTTAAAAAAGGAGCTAGATGAGAACAATGAATTATTTAAAAAAAAGAATTATGTTAACTGAAGGGCCATCATAATGATTGCTAGTTATCTTTAATATCTATATTTAAAATTTTCTGAGAAACTAAGATGTTGATTTATGTTTCAACCATATATAATTGTACTTGTACATTTTATCTGAATAAGAAATTTCTCATGTTTTGTTGGTTTTCTTCCCAAAAATATTGATAGGATTCCTATTTTCTGAACTTAATGTCCAGAACAAGCTGGAGAGATCTTAAATGACTTTTTTGTATTTATTTATTTCAAAAGCAGAGTTACAGAAAAAAAAGAGGGAGAGACAGAGCTGAGAGAGATCTTCCATCCACTGGTTCACTCTCCAAATGGCCACAAAGGCCAGAGCTTCTGGTTCAAAGCCAGTAGCCAGGAGCTTCTTCCGGGTCTCCTACGTTGGTGCAGGGGCTTAAGCACTTGAGCCATCTTCTACTGCTTTCTCAGGCCATAGTAGAGAGCTGGATCAGAAGTGAAGCAGCCAGGACTCAAACTAGCACCCATATGGGATGCTGGCACTGCAAGTACCACAGCATTAGCCCCCAAGCTCCTTTAAGAAAACCATTTCTTCTGTGGTGAGCTCCGCCTGCCTTCTTATCTCCCATCCCTCCCTTTGGTTTGACTTTCACAGAATAGAGAAAACGTTCTGTTGTGGGGCCTGTCGGCACAGGAGGAGCTTTACCTCACTCCCGGACTCCAGCCGCCTGGCTTTCTGGGTGACGCTGATGGCAGAGCCTGATTTTCTCCCAACTAATCAATGAAATCCTTTTTCTGTTTCATTATCACACTTGCTTTCTAGATCAGGCCAATTTCCCAGCTAGGCTAAGCCACATTACCAGACAGACCCCTAGGTTTTCTGGCCCTTTTCTCCATTCTTGCTCTGACTCCTATCACCAGCACTCCAGTGCTCTGGTATAGGATGCTGACCTAGCAGAGAATGGCTTACCTGTTGCATCACAGCACAAGCTCCCTCTTTCTTCTACTTAATATGAGACTTCAAAGCTATTCTAGGGGCATGGAAGGGGGCAGGATTTTTCCTCCACTCTAGGAAGAATCACTGGAATGAACTGTGAATAGATTAATAGGAGAAAGGGCAATTAAGTGTATTGACTTTGCAAGGGATAGCTTATACTTTTGTTTGCATTCTGTTTGGAATATTTTCTGATTTCCTTTATGATTTCTTATTTTTCATAGGATTTATTCATTTATTTGAAAGGCAGAGTTACAGATAGAGAGAGGAAAATACAGAGAGAGAGATCCTCTATCTGCTAGTTCACTTCCCAGATGGCAGCAGCAACAACGGGCTGTGTCAGGCACAGCCAAGAGCTTCTTCCGGGTCTCTCACGTTGGTGGCAGAGTCCCAAGCACCTGAGCCATCTTCCATTGCTTTCCCAGGCCATTAGCAGGGAACTGGCCCCCAAAATGGAAATTTTTAAAGAAAATGGGAATTTTTGTGTAGTAGAATGGGGAAAAATGAGGAAGCAAGCCTGACCAACAATTACACATCTAAAGTATTGTTCTCGTTCAATAGCTTTGTTAGGTGGGTTCCAGCTCTCTCTCTCTCTGGGGTCAGTTTAGGAGAATCTCCCCCATCCTATACCTAGGTGTGGATAAAAATTCTCGTCTGAATACAGACTGTGCTTTGGCCCCTCCTACACACACAGGCTAATGACTACCTTGCTACCTAACATTGTGAACTATATATTTGTGTTCCCACAAAATTTCATAAGTTGACATCAACCCTTGAGTGCAGCTGGACTTGGACTGAACTTGGGGCTTCCACCAAGGGCTGAAAGAGGGACTCTATACATTGCAATGAATGCAGACGCTGGACCTCGGTAAGATCCCAGCCTCCCAGACTCTCTCCTTTACCTTAGTTTCCTCACCTGCTTTTATGACTACAAGGCCATTAGTTGCTAAAACTAACTCACCGAACTGAGGGAGTAATCACTAGGAGGTCATTTGTTAGATAACATCTTAATGTTCCATCTTATCTCGAGGGGTTTCTTTTGCAGACCTGGAGCAAGAGGAAACCACCACCTGTATGTAGCCCTCAAGCAAAATTCTCTAAAGTACACAACATTTTTGGCCCGTAGAAGGAGGGCCATGAGCCCGGCAACCCAACCAGGAACTCGGCCCCATCTGAACATGCGCCTCTCAGCCCCAACTTCAGTCTATAAAAAGACTTACCCCTAACCTCTTGGGGAGCCCAGGAAATAAGTGATCACTGCCCAACTCCATGCTTGGTACTTTGCAAACTATGCCTCTTTTCTTTCATTGCCCAGGTTTTAGCGATTGGCTTTCTGCCTATCAGGCAAATGGACCCAGTTCTGGGAGCTCTATAGTAAATTCCTCCAACCAGTTTTGGGGGATTCTCTATATCATAATTAAGGTTGAAGAGATCATGCAGTTGTGGTTCTGATCTAATGGGATTTGTGCCATTATAGGATGGGACACCAGAGACTCACTTGCTGTCTCTCTGTTACCGGAGAAATTGCAGGGTTCTTGTCTTCGCGCAAGAAAGAAATCAGGCGTGAGACAGAGTAGTGGGAGGCAAAATAGCAGGGTTTATTAGGGAAGGGATATCGGTAAGGATGGATGGGCACCTCTCCAGACAGAGCCTGAGAGGGTGCCCAGTCACTCGGACTGGGAGGTGGTGGTGGAAAGGAGCGAGGTTACATAGTTGAGTGGAGAGATTACAACTGACCAGGCCAGACGGGCGACTCAGCATAGAGGCAGAGGGCTGAGCGCGCAGTCCAGTTGAGGCCAGGGGTTTTTAAGGAGATGGGTCTTGCTTCCCCACCTCTGCTCCTCTTGGAACAAAGGGCTTTTTGGATGTACATAGGAAAACTTCTCTCTTGAAGGTCTGAAACAAAGGACTTTATGGATGCAAATGTTATCAGACAGGAGGAAGGGTGGGCAGGACCCCCTAGAGAATTGGGATCTGGAGCAGGGTATTTGAAATACAGATACTGGGCTGCACCTGAGAGACATCAGGTAGAAGGGGTCAGGGCAGGGCAGGATGTGAATACCCGGCTGCCCCTGAAACACCATCAGGATGACCTTGAGATACAGCATATGCTGGACATAGATGTCTTCTCTTTAGGCCTTTATGTCACACACACACAAGCTCCTAACTGACTTCCTACCTAACACTAGGATCCCTACCTAACACTAGGCCTTAGGGATCCTTATAGATTGATGCTGGAGTTGAGAGGTGCGTTTTTAGCTTCTGTCCATGTTCCTTGTTGATCTGTAATGCTTGGAACCTTCCTTTCACTCAACAGTGATATTGTGTTCTGGGAATTTTGATAATGGCAAAGCGGACTTCAGTCAATCAGGTGGTTGCTACTTTTTGCTCAAAGCCTAGAAACAAAAAGCTCAAGACAAGACCAAATATCAAGATGTTGTCTATAGAGGATATAAACGACCCCATGGGTCTTTTGATCAGGAACCAACCAAACATCAAGATGTTGTCTATAGAGGAGATAAATGACCCGTTGGGTCTTTTGATCAGGAACCGTGGAGGACCTGATCCACCATTTCCTCAATTCAGTGAGTTGATTTTAGTACAAGATTTATTTGCAATGACAAAGACAGGGCAAGGGTATTTTAAGCTAAGAGAAGGAGGCAGGAAGACCATGCAAGACTAGGACATGAATGTATTTAGCATTTGCATCCAAGGCACTGTATAGGGCTCCATTTCTTTACCAGAAAGCAACCCTGTTGGCACTTGGTCTTAGACTTCCTAGGCTCCAGAACTGTGAGAAAATAAAGTTTTGTTGTTTAAGTCACACAATCCATTTTGTTATAGTATCCTGAGCAACCCAAAATACCAAAGTATCCTATTTTTTATTTCCAATTTAATAGTGTTGCAGTCAGATAAAATTTTCTTAATTATTATTCTTAATTCATTATCCTTTTTAAAAAAGATGTTGAAATCTTTATGTAATATGTACTAAACTGATCTTCTGTATAGAAAGATAATTGAAAATGAATCTTGATGTGAATGGAAGGGGAGAGGGAGCAGGAAAGGGGAGGGTTGCGGGTGGGAGGGAAGTTATGGGGGGGGAGCCATTGTAATCCATAAGCTGTACTTTGGAAATTTATATTCTTTAAATAAAAGCTTTATAAAAAAAGATTTATTTATTTTATTTGAAAGGCAGAGTTATAGAGAGAGAGAAGAGGAGAAACACACAAGACAGAAAGACAGAGATCTTCCATCCACTGATTCACTCCCCAGGTGGCTGCAACAGCCACGGCTGAGCCAGGCTGAAGCCTGGAGCAAGGAGCCTCATCTTGGTTTCCCATGTGAGTGGCAGGGGCCCAAGAATTTGGGCCATTCTCTGCTGCTCTCCCAAGCACATTAGCATGGAGTTAGATCAGAAGTGGAGCAGAGCCCATATGGGATGCCAGAGTCACAGGTGGCGGCTTTACCCATTATGCCACACAGAATTCATTCTGTGTGAATAATTCTGTGTTAAGAGTGTTTAAATCCAATTTAAAATTGATCCCATTAAAAAAAAAATAATAGTGGGAAAAAGAGGGACGTTTGTACAGTTCGGCACACGTTTCCACGGACTTACCCCTAAAAACTTGCCATGGGACTTCAAATCCCATTAAGCTAGGTGGTACTAATGCCATCTTTCTAGTTAAAGTGATGATTTTTAACTGTGTAACTGATCATATAGATAGGAATAAGTGTCAAAGGGATCACATAAATAAGATCAAGTGTCTGCTAATAACAATAGATAGAATTAAAAAGGAGAGAATGATCCAACATGGGAAACAGGCCACACAGCAGACTCATAGAATGACAAATGCCCTAAACAGCACTCAGACCTCAAAATCAGCCCTTAAGGCATTCTGGTCTGGCTAAAAAGTCCATGCAAGCATTTCAGGCATGGAAAGCCAAGACACTGTGGCAAAAAAATGACCTACATGAAGGATCTCTGTGAGTGAGATCCCAGCGGAAAGAACGGGCCATCAAAGAAGGAGGTACCTTCTCTGAAGGGAAGAGAGAACTTCCACTTTGATTATGGCCCTGTCTAAATAATGATGGAATTTGTGAACTCAAAAGGCTTCCATAACCTTGGCAGCTCATGACAAGAGCCTCGGGTGATCACTGATGTCATAAATAAGAGTGTCAATTGTTAAATCAACAACAGGAGTCACTGTGCACCTACTCCTCATGTAGGATCTCTGTCCTTAATGAGTTGTACTATGAGAATTAATGGTAAAACTTGTCTTCAAACAATACTTTATACTTTGTGTGTTTGTGTGGGTGCAAACTGTTGAAATCTTTACTTAGTATATAAAGATAATTAAAAATGAATCTTAATGAAGAATGGGATGGAAGAGGAAGTAGGAGGTGGGATGGGAGTCGGAATGGGAGGGGGGTATGGGGGGAAGAATCTCTATAATCCAAAAGATGTACTTTGGAAATTTATATTTATTAAATAAAAGCTTTCTAAAAATAAAAAAAGAAGCAGAGGTGAGATTGTATCTCAAACCCTCTGCCGTGGGATGTGGGCATCCTAAGCATCTGCTTAACCCACTGCACCATAACACATCTTTCTACATTTATGTTTTCATGCACATTGGAAAATCAAGTCCATCTTGTTCCTGAGCCTTTTTTCTTCTCTTAGATAAACATTTAGTAATCAGTGTACTAGCCTTGTTTTCTGCTGACTGGCAACAGTGACACTGCAAATTTCAGTTTTGGCTGCTAGCAGTTAAAGGGAAAAATCTTAATAATAGTAATATTCCTAAAACATAAAGATTTTAATTGAAGTTATGCTATATCATGAAATGATAAAATTAGGGCTCTTATTTTTAGTAGAATGCCTTATTGCACTTCCTACTGTTTACTTAATTTATTTTTGTTTTAATTTATTTAAGAGCCAGTGGCAGCGAGTTCCCGTCTGCTGGTTCACTCCCCCAAATGCCCCTAATAACTGCACCTGAGGCTGGGACAGAGCCAGGATCAGGAAACTCAATCCTAGTCTCCCATGTGAGTGTCAGGAACCCACTTACTTGAGCCTTCTCTCCTGCCTCCCAGAGTCTTCTTTAGCAGGAATCTGGAGTCAGGAGCTGCAGCTGGGAATTGAACTCCACGTGGGACACGTAGCATCTTAACTGCTAGCCTAATACCTGCTCCATTTATTGTCTATTTTAAAGATCAAAGCTGACTGTCTCTGACTGGAAATTGATGCAAGAGTTTGGACAATTTAGTTCTTTCTTTGTCTACTTTTCCTGCTAATCTCCTAGTTCCCAAATGGAGTACGCAAAACAAAACAAAAATCAATTTTATCAAGTATTTGGATAGATCAGGCCAAGGGAGTTCATTTACTGAGAATTATATGGTTAGCTTTCCACAGTTTAATCATTCTGCCTTACTGCATATGGATCCTATCTTAGATCTTTAGATACTGTATTAAAGCATGGAAAGGCAGCTGAGAATGAGATGACTCAACTGACTCATATAAATTCACTTTGGACTTCAAGTGGCCTTGCATTAAAAAACTTGTTAATAAAAACACCAAAGAATATACAAGGGTTAGTAATAGCTATGTTCCAAAGCTGGCTCTGTGTATTCATTTACTTTCGATGCAGATCATGGTTCACATATTTAAGTAATTCTCCAGAGATTATCAAAAGACAGAATCCCTGATCCAGTCTTCCTTATGGATTTCTCAGGCAAGTCCTTACTATGCATATACCTACATCCTCTAATTTTTACAAAAATGTGATAAATATCTAAGTATATGTAATTTTGTCCATTGATTTAAAATTCTGAGTGCAAGAAGATGTATACTTTTTTTTTTTTTTTTGACAGAGTGGACAGTGAGAGAGACAGAGAGAAAGGTTTTCCTTTGCCGTTGGTTCACCCTCCAATGGCTGCCGCGGCCGGCACACTGCGGCCAGCACACCGCGCTGATCCGATGGCAGGAGCCAGATGCTTCTCCTGGTCTCCCATGGGGTGCAGGGTCCAAGCACTTGGGCCTTGGGCCATGCTCCACTGCACTCCTGGGCCACAGCAGAGAGCTGGACTGGAAGAGGGGCAACCGAGTCAGAATCCGGCGCCCCGACCAGGACTAGAACCTGGTGTGCCGGCACTGCAAGGTGGAGGATTAGATGTATACTTTCTAAAAAGACCTAAGGACCTGGAATTCTTCCCTTATTCTTCAAAATGATGATAAGGTTAAGGAATTTTGGGTTAGTTCTTAGAACTCCAAGTAGACAACCTTGAATAATGATAGTTATTTAGTATGTAGACATAACATGGATATCACATGCTCTTTGATGATCTGTTTAGCATAAAAAATCACTTTTAATTAACTCAATTTTAAAGTCATCTTTCAGCTTGTTAGCAATTCTTACTCAGACAAAGTTGCACTAGATAGGACTTTGATTCAGCCATGACCACAATGTGACTCTTCGTCAGCTCTTGTTGTGTGCTGGTACCAGTTAATGATATCATGGCTTTTCTCCAAGGGGCCAAAGGGCATGTTGCTGGGGAAGCATCCCAAAGAGGAAACTGGCATGACCTACTTTCTAAAGTAAATATGAGTCATATTTTTTTCATCAGGGTACATATTTTTGTGATATGAAAAAATGATTTTTTTACAGTGACCAAGTAAAAGAATGGCCTGATGTAAAAAAACTTTGCCAACATCAGAGTTAGGAATCACCATTTTGTCCAAGGAAATGATCCACTGAGCAGGATATAAAAATTACTTGTTTGCTATCACATCTCCAGTAATTGATGCTATGCCGGCAAATAGCAGGCCCTCAAAAAACAAACAAAATTTCAGACAGTAAGGAAAGGAAGAAAAGAGGAAGTACTGAAGAGAGCAATGGAAGAAGTTTCAAAAATGCTAGATAGGGGTGGGTGTTTGACCTAGTGATTATGACACTGCTTGGGACACCAGCATCCCATATCAGAGTGAGTACTTGGGTTCAAATCCAGGCTTTGCTTCCTACTCCAACTTCCTGCAAATGCACACCTGGAAGGCAGAAAGTGACAGCTGATAGAAGGATCTCTGTCACATATGTAGAAGACTAGATTGCGTTTCCAGGTCTGTCTTCAGCACAGCCAGCCCTGTCCATTGCAGGCATTTGGGAAATGAACCGGTAGATAAGAGTGCTCTCTCTCTCTCTCTCTCTTTCTCTTTCTCTCTCTCTTCCTCCCTCCCTCCCTCCCTCCCCCCCCCCCACCCCATATATTTTTTTGAGAGACAGAGAAAGAAGTCTTCTATCTGCTGGATCACCACCCAAATGGCCACAACAGCCAGAGCTGGGCTGATCCCAAGCAGGAGCCAGGAACCTCCTCAAGGTCTTCCAGGTGGGTGCAGGGGTCCAAGCACTTGAGCTTTTTCCAGGTGCGTTAGCAGGGAATTGGATTGGAAGTGGAGAAGCGGGGACTTGAACCATAGCAGCAGCTTCACTCACTAGGCCATAGCACCAGCGTGCTCTCTCTTTCCTCCTCTCTTTGGCTGTCTCTCTTACTCTCAAATAAATAAAACACAAGTCATTTTTGAAAAGCTACCAGATAAAGATCCAACTATTGGTGCAAGGTGGGATCTCTAAAATCAGTATCCAAGCTTCTTTTTTTTCAACTTTTATTTAATAAATATAAATTTCCTAAGTACAACTTTTGGATTTAGAGGTTTTTCCCCCCATAACCTCCCTCCCACGCGCAAACATCCCATCTCCTACTCCCTCTCCCATCCCATTTTTCATCAAGATTCATTTTCAATTATCTTTACATACAGAAGATCAACTTACTATATACTAAGTAAAGATTTCAACAGACTGCCCCCACACAGACACACAAAGTATACAGTACTGTTTGAGTAATAGTTTTACTGTTAATTCACATACATTAAGGACAGAGATCCTACATGAGGAGTAGGTGCACAGTGACTCCTGTTGTTGATTTAACAATTGACACTCTTATTTACGACGTCAGTAATCACCCAAGGCTCTTGTCATGAGCTGCCAAGGCTATGGAAGCCTTTTGAGTTCGCCGACTCCGATCTTATTTAGACAAGGTCATAATCAAAGTGAAAGTTCTCTCTTCCCTTCAGAGAAGGTACCTCCTTCTTTGATGGCCCGTTCTTTCCACTGGGACCTTACTCACAGAGATCTTTCATTTAGGTCATTTTTTTTTTGCCACAGTGTCTTGGCTTTCCATGCCTGAAATGCTTGCATGGACTTTTTAGCCGGACCAGAATGCCTTAAGGGCTGATTCTGAGGCCAGAGTGCTGTTTAGGACACCTGCCATTCTGAGTCTGCTGTGTGGCCTGTTTCCCATATTGGATCATTCTCTCTTTTTTAATTCTATCAGTTAGTATTAGCAGACACTAGCCTTGTTTATGTGATCCCTTTGACACTTAATCCTATCATTATGATCAGCTATGAACTTAAACTAATCACTTTGATTAGTAAGATGGCATTGGTACATGCCACCTTGATGGGATTGAATTGGAATCCCCTGGCACATTTCTAATTCTACCATTAGGGGTAAATCCGAGTGAGCATATGTTGAACTGTACATCTCTTCCCTCTCTTATTCCCGCTCTTATATTTAACAGAGATCACGTTTTAGTTAATTTTAAATGCCTAAGAATAATTGTGTGTTAATTAAAGAGTTCAACCAATGGTATTAAGTAGAACAAAAAAATACTAAAAGAATAAAATAGTAAGTTGTTCCTCAACAGTCCGGACAAGGGCTAACTGAGCACCTAAAAAGAAACCTGTTGAAGTGAATTGGACACTATGAGAAACAATGACTTGATCAGCCCTTGTCCGGACTGTTGAGGAACAACTTACTATTTTATTTCTTTTAGCATTTTTGTTCTATTTAATACCAAGCTTCTTTTTATATAAATAGAGACACAGAGGGGTTAACTAAATTTCTAAGGTTCCAATTCCAACATCTCAGTCCAGTTAGTTACTGAGTCATGTTTTGACTTTAGGACTTTGACTCTCAATCACTGCTTATTGTGTAACACAAGAGAAGCTACAGAAGGTTTGGTTAAAGAGGGGCTGCTGGCTCCAGATTAGTCATATAAGCATGCTCAAATTGGAGAAGTGTGGGAGAAGAGGTCGTAGTCACTGCTGGGGTTTAGATGTGCTTTCTTCTCCAAAGCCTGTGTGCTTGAAACTTGACACCAGTGTGGCAGTGTTGAGGGGTGGGAGGGGATTGGGCCTTTTGAAGGAGCAAGCTGTTCTTGTGGAGTGGGTTAGGTCTCACGTGAGCAGATGAGAGAGAGACCAGGTTGTTGTAAAAGAGCGAGCCTGGCTCCTCTCCTCAGTCTCGTGCTTCCTGGCTGCTCACACATGTGCCTCTTCCACACATGGCTGGTTCCCTTTTCTGTTCACCATGTTCTGACGCACCCAGGGGACTATCACCAGGACACTGGTGTCCTATTGTTTGGGCCCTCTAGCCACCAGAATCAAATACACTTCTTTACTTTATGAAAAATACCCTGTCTCAGGTATTTTTTGTAGTGATGCCAAATAGAGTAATATAGCCACAGGCTTAGAAGAAACTCTGAGATTTAAATTATTTGTTTGAAAGGCAGAGAAAAGGAATGGTGGCAGAGAGGTGTGGAGTATCTTTCATCTGCTGATTCATTCCCCAAATGCCTGCAACATCTGGGCCAGCCAAAGCCAGGAGGCTGGGAACTCAATCCAGTTTCTCCTACGTAGGTAGCAGGGACCTAAGTACTTGGACCATCATTTGCTGCATCCCACATGCACATTAGCAGGAAGCTAGAACCAGGAACTGAGCCAGAACTTGAACCTAGGCACTCTGATATGTCATACAGGCATCTCAAGCAACTTTTCTTTTTAAGATTGTATTTATTTATTTGAGAAGTAGAGTTACAGACAGAGAGAGGGAGAGACAGAGAGAAAGGTCTTCCATCTGCTGATTCACTCCCCAGATGCTTGCAACAGCTGGAGCTGAGCCCATCCAAAGCCAGGAGCCAGGAGCTTCTTCCTGCTCTCCCATGCAGTTGCTGGAGCCCAAGGACTTGGGCCATTTTCTATTGCTTTCCCAGGCCATAGCAGAGAGCTGGATAGGAAGTGGAGCACCTGAGACTCAAATCGGCGCCCATATGGGATTCTGGCACCAAAGGCTGAGGCTTAGCCCATTACACCACAGTACCAACCCTCAAACAACTTTTTAATGACTGTGCAAAAACTTTGGGCCCTGAGATTTAAATGAATGATCAAAAACAAGATGTGGGAGAGGAACTTAATCCCAGAAACCACACTAAGACTGAGCAAAGGGACATGCACTGTCTTTTCTTTACAAAGGCCTGTACATTAAAAACAAAAATAAAAACAAAAAACACAACTTTTTAAAACTTATTTATTTGAAAGGGATCAAGAAATAGAGCAAGAGATATCTCCCATGTACTGATTCATTCCTCAAATGCCCACAACTGTGAGAACTGGGCCAGGCTGAAATCAGGAGCCAGGAACTCAATCCAGGTCTCTGACATGGGGGCAAGGACCCAAGTACTTGAGTCATCACCTGCTGCCTCCCAAGGTGTACATTAGCAGGAAGCTGGAATCAGGAGTGGAGTCATGACTCGAACTCAGGCATTCAGACCTGGGTTGCAGGCATCCCAAGAACCTGTTAACTGCTAGGCCAAATGTCTGCTCCAGGCCTGTACTTCACTACATACACCCCGTAGTCCTTTCATGTAATATTCTGGGTTAGACCACACGAGATCAAACTTGGGGTCAGGAGGTAGCTCTCACAGATGACAATTTGCCAGTGGGATGTGGAGGCCATGGCAGCACACATGAAAATGACTTCCTCCAGCATCAGTCTTGTAGGATGTCACTAAATGTCATTCCTAGAATACAAGAGAAAGTTCTGCCTCCAATCTTTGGAAAATGTTGAGTTAAACAGGTTTCTTCCATTCAAGACATTTACAGGATTTTTTAAATACTAGTATGAGTTTTTTGACTCTCCAAAAGGCCAGTTGGTTCTCAGGCACTTTGCCAGACTTATTTGACCATAAGCCCCTCTCTTTTCCTTAAGTGTTGAAAAATTTATTTTCTCAGGGAATATACCTAGGGACAATGGATTTCTTTTTTGTTTTTTCTTTCTACTGAGATTTCCATTTCCTTTCACAAACAAGTACATACATACTTGTAAGTGTGAAACTGACACAAATGTTTCATAAAATGATACTCAGCTTTTCTACATGTGTTGCACTTGCCTTCTATTCTATTTTTATTCCTTTTTTTCCTAACACATGATAGATTCTTTAACCCATGGAATTGATTCCATACCTTATAAATGGGTCATAACCTACAGTTTGAAAAACATTTTTTTTTGCTTCTGCAAATACTGCTATATGATGTAGAAGTTTCTTCTCCTCTATATCCCTTTGATCTTTTACCTGGGAGCTGTGTCATATCATTGGCTGAGCCTAAGACCTACCCAAGCTGAATCTAAATAATGGAAAAGGGTAAAGTAATCCCCTGCTATTTCATTACAGTTATAGTGAAGCATACTATAAGGGAACATAGTTGAGAAAGCAGCAAAACAGAGTGAGATCAAACAGACATCAGCGTCACAGCAAGACACTTTGACCCATGAAGGGAAGGAAGGGCAAGCAGAGCTGTGTTATGCTCTGACCTACTGTATCCACCAAAATCTCCAAGATCTATTATTCAATGAATAAAGTTAGCCAAAGCTTCAGCACAGAAACCCTCAGGATAAACTCCACCAGAGTCCTCCTCCACCATGCCAATTCCTGCTTATTCCTGCCATCAAACATGGACAATTTTGCAGGAGTTTTTATGAGAAATTAAAGGTATCCACCTTACAGTCCTGATTTGGCTCCTTTGAACTTATTTTTGTTTTCTGATCCTAAAAAGTCTTTAAAGGGCACCCATTTTTCCTCAATTAGTAAAGATTGCACTTGCTATGATTAAATTTCCAGGAGCCTCAGTCTTCTAGGGATGGACTTAACAGCTGGCATCATCACTTACAACAGTCTCTATAATTTGATGGAGCTAGTGTTGAAAAATAAAGTTCACTATTAATGCTATAACTAGTACTCAAACAGTATTTTTCACTTTGTATTTCTATGTGGGTGCAAACTGTTGAAATCTTTTACTCAATATATACTAAACTTATCTTCTGTATATAAAGAGAATTGAAAACGAATCTTGAAGTGAATGGAAGGGGAGAGGGAGCTGGAAAGGGGAAGGTTGTGGGTGGTAGGGAAGTTATGGGGAGGGGAAAGCCATTGTAATCCATATGCTGCACTTTGGAAATTTATGTTCATTTAAAAAATGTTAAAAAAAAAAAGTTCACTAACTTATAGAATAAAAAAGGGAGAGAACGGTCCAACATGGGGAGTGGGATACACAGCAGACTCAGAATGGCAGATATCCTAAACAGCACTCTGGCCTCAGAATCAGCCCTTAAGGCATTCTGGTCTGGCTGAAAAGCCCATGAGAGTGTTTCAGGCATGGAAAGCCAAAACACTGTGGCAAAAAAAAAAAAAAAAAAAAAAATGACCTCAATGAAAGATCTCTGTGAGTGAGATCCCAGTGGAAAGAACAGGTCATGAAGGAGGTACCTTTCTCTGAAGGGAGGACAGAACTTCCACTTTGACTATGACCTTGTCTAAATATGATCAGAGTCGGCAAACTCAAAAGGCCTCCATAGCCTTGGGAACTCATGACAAGAGCCTAGGGTGATTACTGACGCCATAAATGAGTGTCAATTTGTTAAATCAACAACAGGAGTCACTGTGCACTTACTCCTCATGTAGGATCTCTGTCCTAAATGTGCTATACATTGTGATTTAATGCTATAACTAGTACTCAAACAGTATTTTACACTTTGTGTTTCTGTGTGGGTGCAAACTGTTGAAAGCTTTACTTAATATATACTAAATTGATCTTCTGTATATAAAGATAATTGAAAATGAATCTTGATGTGAATGGAAGGGGAGAGGGTGCAGGAGAGGGGAGGGTTGTAGGTAGGAGGGAAGTCATGGGGGGGGAAACACTGTAATCTACAAGCTGTACTTTGGAAATTTATATTAATTAAATAAAAGTTAAAAAAAAGAAAAATAAAGTTCAAGTATCTTTTTCTGCCTTTTCTCTCCATTTTCCCAAGAACTTTCTGAAGTTGCCTTGCATTCTGGAAAACATCTCCTAATTGTGTCACTGACAGGAGTTACTGTGGGAAGAACACTGCTTTTTCACTGTGTATCTCTGCATGGTTCGATTTTTCACCATAGACCTGTACTAGTTTTTAAAAATAGTAATGTACTAGTAGGTGGATAAGTAAGCCCCTTTCAAGAGATATTGGAAAACGAAGAGGTTTTCAATATTTGGTTTTGTAAGCCACTGCAAGTGGTAATATCTCTGGGAAATAAAAAGACATCTATAGATTTAAGATTTAAGTCTTGAAGGCATATGTAAGTCTTGAAGGCATATGTATGTGTTACAGCAACTGTTAGGCATTCTGTTTCTTTCACTGGAGTCTTGACTGTTTTTTAAATTTCTTTCTTTCTTTTTTTTTTTTTTTTTTTTGACAGGCAGAGTTAGACAGTGAGAGACGGAGAGAAAGGTCTTCCTTCCGTTGGTTCACCACCAAAATGGCCAGGAGCCAGGTGCTTCTTCCTGGTCTCCCATGCGGATGCAGGGCCCAAGCACTTGGGCCATCCTCCACTGCCTTCCCAGGCCACAGCAGAGAGCTGGACTGGAAGAGGAGCAACCTGGACAGAATCCGGTGCCCTGACCAGGACTAGAATCCGGAGTGTCTGCACTGCAGGCGGAGGATTAGCCTAGTGAGCCACGGCGCCTGCTGTCTTGACTTTATTAACAAGAATCACCTCTGCCTGGATGTGTCCTCTATTCTACTTCTCCCTCAATATACAACTTCCATGAAAATCACAGGAGATTAAGGGAGGTCCAAGTATGTGTTTGTACGACAATATCAGTTTTCCATTTTACCTGCAATGGAGTAAAAGTGCCGGTGGCAGAGAACAAAGGAGAAACTGAAACAGCGGAATGCTCTGAGGGGCAAGGGCACAAGTGGGGAGGTAAAGAAAGGAGCTGGGGTAACTCAGGAAGGGTAGCAGTAAGGCCTGAGTGTGGTGCAGCAATTAAGCCAGCAATGAGCATCAGTTCACGTCCCCACTCTTCCCTTCCCATCCAGCTCCCTGCTAATGCACCTGAGAAAGCACTGGAAGATGGCCCAAGTGCTTTGGCCCCTGCCACCCACGTGGGAGGCCCAGATAGCTTTCCAGGCTCCTGGATTCAGCCTACCTTAGTCCCAACCAGCATTGTAGCTATTTGGGGAGTTAACCAGCTGATGGAAGATCTCTCTCTCTCTCTCTCTCTCTCTCTCTCTCTCTGTAACTCTTTCAATACACAAATAAACCTTTTTTTTAAAATTATACAGGATGGATTGTGAGGTCTCATGTTACAAGAAATATTTCTTTCTAACATGAGATCTGGGTCTGAGAATGCTTGTTTCATATACAATGAGCTAAGCAAATACTTGAGAAGATGTACAGTATCCAGACAGTTTTTGAAATTAATGATACAGTCCTGTTTAAACAATTGTGAAAAAAGAGTTTAATTTGTTTAAAGCTTCTGTTTAAGTGGTCATTAGTGGCAGAAGACAAGCAGCAACATTCCTAAAAGTACATTTTTAGGAAGCAAGCGTTTGGCACCGTGGTTAAGCTATCCCTTGGGGTGCCCACAACCTATATCTGGATGCTGGGGTTCGAGTCCCAGCTCTACTTCCAATTCCAGGTTCCTGTTAATTCGCATCCTGGGAAGTAGCAGGTGATGGCTCAAATACCTGTGTCTGCCTCCCAAAAGGAAGACCCAGATGGAGTTCCTGGCTCCTAGCTTTGGCCTGGTCCAGCCGGTCCTGGCCATCTTGGCAAATGAAACAGCAGATGAAAGATTTTTCTGTCTGTTTCTTATCTCTCGATCTCAATGTCTTCCTAATAAAATTGAAATGAATAACAATTTTAGAAATAACCGTAACAAATGTATATCTTCATAAATCCATGTGAATTTACCTATGAATCTTTCCCCTACTTCATCTCAACAGATTTTCAATTTTATTTTTGCTTTCATGTGCTAAGTTGCTGAATGCCCAGGCACTGATCCCAGTTTGGGCTTCAGCTTTTTTCTAAATGCTTGAATAATGGCCCAGATTATGTCTCATTTTTAAAGCAACAGCCTTTCAGCCTAAAGTGAGTCAGTCACTCTAACGGATGTGAGTCTCTAAGTTGGCAAAGGCTACGGACCCAGTTAGCAATCCTAGTGTGAAAGTCTCTTTGAGAATTTGGGAATTTCCCAACCTGCGTGCCTATGTGCATGGCACCTTGTTTTACAAAGTTTTCTGTGCTCTCAAGAGAAAGAAGACCCTTCAATCAATATTCTGTACTCTGATTTTAGGGGACAACACAAAAGGAGGTCTGTCAGGAGTTCAGTGCTGTTCAAACGGGCTCAACCACTTCCTGGGAGCTCTCTCTTCCTTGAGTACCTGTCATAAAAGTTTTGTAAAAAATATAGCCAACTTCATTTTCTTTCTTTCTTTCTTTTTTAAAGATTTATTTATTTGAAAGGCAGAGTTACAGAGAGGCAGAGGCGGAGGCAGAGAGAGAGAGAGAGAGAGAGAGAGAGAGATCTTTCATCCACTGGTTCACTCCCTAAGTGGCCGCAATGGCCAGGGCTGGGCCAATCCAAAGCCAGGAACCAGGAGCTTCTTCTGGGTCTCCCACATGGTACAGGGGCCCAAGCACTTGGACCATCTTCTGCTTTCCCAGGCTCATTAACAGGGAGCGGGACCAAAGTGGAGCAGCCAGGACTTGAACCGGCACCCGTATGGGATGCTGATGTCACAGGCAGCAGTTTAACTGGTCACACCACAATTCCAACCCCATTTTCACTTTGAAGAGGTTGTCTAGCCTTTCTTTTGATTAAAGGTAATGAAGAAGAATTTAATACCTTGGAAGACACCTCCTTTTCTTTTTAGGAAACTCTTCATCAATAGAAGGCTTTTGCTCATGTTTCTTCCAAATATAACCACTGGTGCTTACCCAGGCCCACATGTCTTTTGAGGAAAGCAGAGTGAAAGATTCCTCACACAGGTGGCCCCTTCTCACCACATGAAGACAACCAACAACCCATTGTATTCTCTTTATCTTCTCCCCTGTGACTCCAGAAAGAGGTTGGAGGAAATTGCATATACAATTGCCATACAATACATGGTTCCAGAAAATTTGGATGTAAGTCACATATTGGGATTTATTATAAATGTGAATCTGGCTGTGTTTAATGTACTTTATATAGAGATACTAAACAAACAAAATCTCTAGAAGGCATAAGAATTGGAATGCATTTGCAACCTGCTGAGAAATTCTTCTTAAAAGAAGTAGGTGTGGGGGCCAGCATTGTGCCTTAGAAGGTTATGCCCCTGCCTGCAGTACTGGCATCCCTCATGGGCAATGGTTAGAGTCCTGGCTGCTCCCCTTCTCAACCAGCTCTTTGCTAGTGTGCTTGGAAAAGTGACTGAGAATGGCCCAAGTCATTGGACCTATGCATCCACATAGGAGCTGGCTTCATCCTGGCATAGCCCTGGCCATTGCAACCATTTGAGGAGAGAACCAGCAGTGAAACATCTCTCTCTCTCTCTCTCTTTGAAATAAATAAAATAAATCTTTTTTAAAAAAGAGGTAGGTGTGATTTATTCTTTTTTCATGGATATACTTGAGTAATAGATAATTTGACTGTGATTATTTCATATGTGTGTATATGCAAAGTTAAAATAAAATAACAGCATTCCTAGGGCTGATGTTTTGATTAATGGGGATGACATACTCTGCAGGATGCTTTCTTCCTTGAGTGACCCACAAGGTGTTGATTGGCTCGAAGGCCAGGACTGGCTTATTCTTAGTCTCACCGATGCCCAGTGCATCGATAATACTGTGCACAAAGTTATCTTCAATAAATGCTTGTTGAACTGAATTTACTTGTGTTTCCAGAAATGGAGAGACCACCAAAGAAGGGTACAAATAAACGGGGATTGAACTTAATGGAAGATTTTGAACTAGACTCTTCTAGTATTGTCCACTTGCCTTCCAGAAATGCTCTCAAGGAGAAGAAATAAACTGAAAACATTTTGGTTAATTATGTCCAGCTCATCTTAGAAGCTCTGCCTCTAGAATTTCAATATTCTGATAGCCTGAAAGCAATGACTTCTTTTTTTAAAAAAAGATTTATTTATTTATTTGAGAGGCAGAGTTACAGAAATGCAGAGATAAAGAATGTGTGTGTGTGTGTGTGTGTGTGTGTGTGAGAGAGAGAGAGAGAGAGAGAGAGAGAGAGAGAGAAAGAGAGACAGAGAGGGAGGGGTCTTGCATCCAATGGTTTACTCCCCAGATGGCTGCAACAGCCATAAATGCACCGATCCAAATCCAGGAGCTAGGAACCTCATCTGGGTCTCCCACATGGGTTCAGGGGACTTGAGCCATCCTCTACTGCTTTCCCAGGCCATAGCAGAGAGCTGGATCAGAAGTGGAGTAGCTGGGACTAGAACTGGCACCCATATGGGATGCCGGTACTGCAGGCAGCGGTTTTACCTGCTGTGCCACAGCACCAGCCCCAGCAACAACTTTTTTTTCTTTTAAAGATTTATTTATTTGAAAATCAGAGTTACACAGAGAGACGAGAGGCAGAGAGAGAGAGGTCTTCCATCTGCTGCTTCACTCCCCAGATGGCCGCAATGGCTGGAGCTGAGCCAATCTGAAGGCAGAAGCCAGGAGTTTCTTCCGGGTCTCCCACATGGTGCAGGGGCCCAAGGGCTTGGGCCATCTTCTACTGCTTTCCCAGACCATAGCAGAGAGCTGAATCAGAAGAGGAGCAGCTGGGACTAGAACCAGCACCCATATTGGATGCTGGTGCTTCATGCCAGGACTTTAACCCACTGCACCACATTGCCGGCCCCCAGCAACAACTTTTTATGTGTCATCATTAGCATTCTTTTCCTTTCAAGTCACTGTGTACTTTAGACATAGCCTTCCATGGGAAGCATTTTTGAATAAAAGGAGAAATGATAGGCAGGGATGTTTTGGGAACATATATAGGGGACAACTGTACAAGGCTGGGAGTCAGAGAAACTCAAGTCCATGACCTGGTGAAGAAATTGGGAGACCTCCCCCTCAAGGAAAAGGTTAGGGTGGGACGGAAGCTGTTTGGGAGTCACAGCCAAGGTGAAGCTGCTGTTGGCTGCACCTCCTGAAAGCATTCTGACCCAATGACCTACTTCGTGCAGGGCTGACTGCTGTAGATTACAGCACAGTGCAACTGCCAGGGTCTGTAAGTGCAAAACACCCCATGGCCATGTGTACTTGTTTGAGGACTACTTGTACTTTAACCAGATACTCAGATTAACAGCAGCTCTTGCCCTATCACAGGAAGCACAGCTGTTTTCTGAGAGTAAAGCAGGCATGAACTTGGCCTTGGTTTCACTTGGCCCTGGGAGAGTTTGACTCAGCTGACATAGAAATCCAGTCAGGAGGGCAAAGGACAGAGTCCCCAGGTAAGCGATCAGCATCTGGGAGATCTGCTGGATGGTAATCTCCACTTACCAACCAGCCCGGATTTCAGGAACAGGCTCTACTCCCAGGGAAAGAACACACAATGCCAGGCAAAGCCTGCATACCGGAATTGTGGAACATTGGCCCGGGATAACGTTCTGTGATGCTTGGCGCCTTGATATAAAAAACATCCCCTTTTATCCTCAACAGGATCCTATTTAGGACAATAAATTTTATGTGATAATGGGCAGGGAATTGGAAGGATACCAGAAAAACAACTTTTGCAATAGGAACCAAGTTAAAGACCAGCTTTACAAACTGGGGCAGAAGGGATCAAGGCAAGAACTGTGATCTAGGACCATTGGGTAGGACAAGCAGGCTGCCCCAGCGGTTACTAGGAATTTCCATGACACTATCAGCCATTTCCCACACAGAATGACAATGAGGGCCACGTCTTTACTCACAACAACCCCTTCAGTCCTCCTCTAAAACACAGGGGGATATGTCTTCCTAAATCAATATTTCTATTCTCAGCCTCATAGTACAGAATGACCACTATTAACTTACCATTTAAAACAGTGCCTACTATCTCTGAAGAACAGAAAGTTTTACACTGGTATTCTTCCCAAACATATGGACAAGGCACTCTACAAGGTAGAGGTCGCATCTTGCTTATAACTTAATTATAAAGTTAGATAGTTGTATATAAGTTGTTTTTTTCTTTCTTTTTTTTTTTTTTGACAGGCAGAGTAGACAGTGAGAGAGAGAGAGACAGAGAGAAAGGTCTTCCTTTGCTGTTGATTCACTCTCCAATGGCCACCGTGGCTGGCACACCGTGCTGATCCGAAGGCAGGAGCCAGGTGCTTATTCTGGTCTCCCAAGGGGTGCAGGACCCAAGGACTTGGGCCATTCTCCACTGCACTCCCTGGCCACAGCAGAGAGATGGCCTGGAAGAGGGGCAACCGGGACAGGATCCGGTGCCCCAACCGGGACTAGAACCCTGTGTGCCGGCGCCGCAAGGCGGAGAATTAGCCTAGTGAGCCGCAGCGCCGGCCAGATAGTTATATAAGTTTTAAAACAACAGATTTATAGAAACATAGTGTCTGATTAATTGCTAAACCACTAGTGTTAACTATAATTTTTTTTATTTATTTATCTTTATTTCTATTTGAAAGGGAGATACATAGACTGAGATTTTTTCCATTCCTCTGACTTACTTCCCAGAAGCCTGCAAGAGTTGGGGTGCTGACTGGGCCAGCCCTAAGTGAGGTACCTGGAGCTAAATATGAGGCCCCCATGTGGGTGACAGAAATTGAAATACTTGAGCCATCACATGCTGACTACCTGGGTGCATATTAGCATGGCACTTGAATTAAAAGAGGAGTCGGGACTCTAACCCATGTACTCTGCTATGAGATGTGCAGCTCCAAGCTGTATCTTAACCACTGTGCCAGACACTCTGGCTATAATTTTTATGAAAGTTCAAAGAGAAAGAGAAACCATTTCAGACCTGAGAAGATCAAAGAAGTTTAGGAAGGCAGAGATGCATCAGGTCTTGAAAAACTTCCCCTTGGCTGGCGCCGCAGCTCACTAGGCTAATCCTCTGCCGGCACCCCGGGTTCTAGACCTGGTTGGGGTGCTGGATTCTGTCCCAGTTGCTCCTCTTCCAGTCCAGCTCTCTGCTGTGGCCCGGAAAAGTGCAGTGGAGGATGGCCCAGGTCCTTGGGCCCTGCACTGCCATGGGAGACCAGGAGGAAGCACCTGGCTCCTGGCTTCGGATCGGCGCAACGCATCGGCCATAGCAGCCACTTGTGGGGTGAACCAACGGAAAAAGGAAGACCTTTCTGTCTCTCTCTCTCACTGTCTAACTCTGCCTGTCAAAAATAAAAAATAAAAAAACACTTGAAACTCAGTTTTATGGAAATATGGAGATGCAGTCCTATGCAGTCTGCTCTAGATTCTTATAGAACATTCATAGAATATTCCACCCAACTAAAGAATACAGACGCACATTGGACACTCACAAAGGCAAGCTCCACCCAGGACTATAAAGAGTCTAAAAAAAAAAAAGAAGAAAAACTTCCCCTTTACTATGTATGTATTCCTTGTCAGGCACGTTCACGTAAGGATTCTTATTTCTCAGAGCAACCCTGTGATGTAGGCCTTCGGGTCCATAGTGTATGAAGGAAGCAACTGAAGCTCCGGGGCTTACGCAGCTTGTCCTGGGTCACTCAGCCAGTGCAAGGCAGAGAGGGCTCAGACTTACTTAAACATTTCTATTTTCCCCACGAGGGTCAAAAACTCCAAGTCAGGTTGTATGAATAACTACAGGGAGATCTAATAACAGAAGGTGTATTGGAACTTCCACCAACAGCTCTGTTGGATAGAGAGATTTCAGGTGAAAGAGTGGCACTTCAAGTAAAAAGCTAAGTAATGAGTAGTTGGGGAAAGGCCTTGAACAGTAGTGCAAACAGCAACTGGAAACTCTATGTTTGGGCCAGACCCTCCATGCCTGGGGCTCAGGTTAGGGCATAGAGCTCAGGGTCCTGGGTTGTGCTCACTCAAGGTAAAAGGCACAGGCAAGGTACTTGCTATCAAAAGAAGAAACAACCTAAGAATAGAAGGTACAGGTAAAATGAAAACTAGAAAAGAAAACAGAGGTGCTGGTGTCATGGAGTGCAATGCAAGAGCTGTGGATTCAGTTAGGTCTCGACTCTCCCACTTACTACATGCATGACTTCAGGATGGTCACTTGGCATCTCTCAGAGTTTGTTTCCTTGTTTGTGAATTATACTTACTTTAGGGTGGATATTATGGTTGATTCCTGAAAGTCCTTATCATTTCAGCTGGTCCATCTAAACCAATCAATCTCATTCTCCTTGCTAATGACTGGTCAGGGGATGACAAGTGAAATATCAAGAAGGATGCTGCGGACTGAATTGTGTCCTCTCAAGTTGATATATTGAAGCTGAAACCCCTCAATGTGCTGGTATTCGGTGACAGGCCTTAGAGAGATGATTAGGTTGAGATGAGGACACGACACTAGGGCACAGAAAAATAGAAGGCTTGTTCTCTCTCTCTCTCTCTCTCTCTCTCTCTCTCTCTTCCCTCTGCCATGTGAGGATACACTGAGAAGGTGGCCTTTTGCAAGCCAAGAAAAGAGCCTTTACTGGAACCTTATCATGGTTGCACCTTGTTCTTTGACTTCTAGAACTACAAGAAAATAAATTTCTGTGGTTGAAGCCTCCCAGTCTATGATATTTATTAAAGGTGCCCAAGCTTACTAATACAAAGAGCTTAGTGAAATTGGGAAAGTTTTTCCTTGCTCTGTTAAGGGGAACCATAAGAAATCTCTTTCTCACTCTGTTTATTGGAAAAAAGAAAAAGTCACTTCAACTGCCACCAGCACCCATTCCACACCACTAGGGAACTCACCTTCAGAACAAAAGTGATAAATAGAATTGTACAGAATTGCAAGGAAATGGAAACAGAACCTTGATCAGAGCTGCCTAAAGTCAGTGCTATTATATCTCCTATTACATAAGGCAATTCAATTTCTTATTATTTAAGCAACAGAACTCTATAACTTGCATATGATAGCAACCCAGTGTTATTGTGAGGATAAAACCAAATAATAAAGAGCCGGCATTGTGGCGCAGCAGGTTAAGCTACTGCCTGCGATGCAGGCATCCCTTACCATACTCAAATGTCAGTTTGAGTCCTGTTTGTTCCACTTCAATCCAGTTCCCTACCAATGCACCTGGAAAACCATCAGAAGATGCTCCATGTACTTGGGCCCCTGCCACCACGTGAGAGACCCTGATGGAGTCCCTGGGTCCTGGCTTCATCTTGATCCAGCCTGTTGTGGCTATTTGGGGAATGAAACTGCAGATGGAAGAGCTCTCTGTTTTACTCTCTGTCTCTGTCTCTTGGTGACTCTCCTTTCATAAAATTAAAAAAAATTAAAGACCTTATTACAATGCATGGCACATATAAATCATAACTATTATTGTTTTCAAGTGGGTAGCTAATTTGTAGATCACTCAACATAGTGATCATGACTGGGATATCTATCTACCAGAAATTTCCTGGCAGTGAGGGCTATCATGAGCAGAATTTGTCTTTGAAAAAGAAAGAAGACTAAAACAAGAGATAGGGAATTCGTGTGGGATTTGCTTCCTGGCAAAGCAGATTTAGAGTCTGGTTGACAGGAACATGACCAGCAGGAGAAACAAAGCAGAATTGACATAAATGCCAACAGCCGTGAGCTCCTGCCTAATTTCCGGTTTTCAGCTCCAAGTTTTCCTGTGGCCCTAATAAACCAAACAGCCAGTTCTACCTTAGAAAGTTCATTACATTCTTTTCCTTGCTCTCAATAGAACTTCCATTATTTGTTTCACTGGAAGGCACTCTTACATAAACTCTACTTCTTTTGTTTAAATGGTCACACTATTTAAACAGATGAAAAATAGTAAAATTAAAGTAGTTCATGTAGTTCTTATTCAGTTGTATGTTTTTTAAAGAGTCAAGTGGCCTAATTGTGTATTTAAAGCAAAGCAATAAAAACATCTGAAAACTATTCCAAAACCACATTGTTTACTTGCTGCTGAGCAGTTTTTAAACAAAACCAAGGTAACCAGGAAGATAGTTGCTCTAGGCCACTGGACAGCTCTTCCTTGAATTGTTGTAACTGGTAATTAAACTGGTGTTCATGGGATGGTTGTTACTGTTTTCTATTTTTATCAGTTTGCCTGTAAATTCTGAAAACTATTCAGTCCTTGAATATTTATGAAGTCATTTCCTTGTAAGAAGTATGTAAAAGAGATTAAATTTGCAGTTGTGACCTTAAAACAAAATTTAGAAAATATGCAAGATTTGACTACAAGGATGTTCACTGTAGCACTATTTATAATAGCAAAAAACAGACAAACAAACAAACAAAAAACAAACCCTCAGTGTCCAAAAATAGAGAATTGGTTAAATCAATTATGGTCCATGTGTAAAATGCCATTACAATATATGGTATGGGGGGCCAGTGCTGTGGCACAGTGGGTTAATGCCCTGGCCTGAAGCGCCGGTATCTCATATGGGCTCCCGTTCGAGACCCGGCTGCTCTGCTTCCAATCCAGCTCTCTACTATGGCCTGGAATAGCAGTAGAAGATGGCCCAAGTCATTGGGCCCCTGTACCTGCATGGGAGACCCGGAAGAAGCTCCTGGCTCCTGGCTATGGATTGGCAAAGCTCCAGCCATTCCGGCCAATTGGGGAGTGAACCAATAGATGGAAGTCTTTTCTCTCTCTCTGACTCTCTTCTCTCTGTGTAACTCTGACTTTCAAACAAATAAATAAATCTTTAAAATACATACATATATATATATATATATATATATATATGGTATGGGAGCTGGCGTTATAGAGCAGTGAGTTAGGCTACCATTTGTGATGCCAGCATTCAGATTGCCTGGTTGAATCCCAGCTGCTCCACTTCCAATTCAATTTCCTGCTAATGTGCCTTGGAAGACAGTGGAAGATGGCTGGAGTGCTTGGGCCCCTAACACCCACATGGAAGATCAGGATGGAGTTCTTTGCTCCTGGCTTTGGCCTGGCCCAGACTCAGCTGTTGTGGCTACTGGGGAATGAATCAGAGGATGGAATCTCTCTCTCTCTCTCTTTGCCTTTCAAATAAATAAAAAAATCTTTGAAACAATTGCCCAAATATATAATATGAGCCAATAACAATATTTTAATTATTATATTTATTAACATAAAAAGATCAGTGGTAATGACCAATATAGATAGTGGCGGCTATGAAAACTAAAGCGGCACCAGATAGGAAACTGTGTTAGAGAATCAGGACAGGGGCCTGTTGCATAGTAGATTAAGTCTTTTCCTATGCTGCTGGCAACCCTTATGGGTGTTTGTGTCCCAGCTGCTCCTCTTATGATCCAGCTCTCTGCTTACGGCCTGGGAAAGCACTGGAAGATGGCCCAAGTGCTTGGACCTCTAAACCTGTATTGGAGACCTGGATGAAGCTTCTGGCTCCTGGCTTCCAATTGGCACAGCTCTGGACGTTGCAGCCATCTGGGAAGTAAACCAGCGGATGGAAGACCTCTCCCTCTCTCTCTCTCTGTAACTCTGCCTCTCAAATAAATACATATTTTAAAAAAGAATCAGGACAGCCCTGTAAGGGTCTGCAGCAGTACCTAACAAAGTGTGGTAAAACTTACTGAAGCAGTTACTGTGGAGGAGTAACAGCTCCCAGGGGAATCAATTCTTTGGAAAGCATATGTAGAGTCATGATAACACCAGAAAGACTTCTGCTTAAACTGAAGGAACTGGAAGAGATACTGCATCAATAGGTTGTAGCACTGAGAGTTTGTAAAATTAAAAGAAAATTATCAATTTTTTTGAGAGCCAGAGAAAGAGAGCTCTTTCATCTGCTGATTCACTCCCCTAATGCACTCGACAGTCACAGCCAGGGGCCAAAGCCAGGAGCTGGAAACTCAATCCTGGTCTCCTAAATTCCAGGTCTCCTATATGGGTGGCAGGGACCCAGTTATTTGAACCATCACCACTGCCTCACAGCACCCCATCAGCAGGAAGATGGAGTCAGAAGCCAGAGGAAGGCATCAAACCCAAGCATTCCAAAATGAGATACAAGCTTCATAACCAGCATCTTAACCACTAGGCCAACCCCCTGCTCAGAATCAGTGAAATTTAAATGATGATTGTTGTGTTTCAGTATGTTCTAAGAACAGATAAGGCCTTGGAAAATGGCTTAGTCTTACTTTTCCCATGAAGAACAGGGTTTTGTTTTTTGGGTTTTTGTTTTGTTTTGTTTTGGTGATGGATGGTTTAAAGATTTATTTATTTATTTGAAAGGCAGAGTTACAGAGATAGAGGGAGAGAGAGAGAGATCTTCCATCCCCTAGTTTACTCCCTAAATGACTGCAACTAGGAGGGCTGGGTCAGGCCAAAGCCAGGAGCCAAGAGTTTCTTCCAGGTGTTCCGCATGGGTGCAGGGGCCCAAGGACTTGGGCCATTCTCTGCTGCTTTCCCAGATGTTTTAGCAGGGAGCGGGATAGGAAGTGAAGGATCCAGCACTGCAGGTGGTAGCTTAATGCCATGATGCCAACCCCAAGAAAAGTTTTTAATATATAAACACAGATGGTGTTTTTAGAAAACGATCTGTTTATTTGAAAGGCAGACAGAGAGAAGGACAGAGACAGTCAAGAAGATGGAATGAGAGATCTTCCATCTTCCATCACTTCCAGGTGCTCTCAAAAGCCACGGCTGGGCCAGGCTGAAGCCACGAGCCAATATCTTAATCCAGATCTCCTCCCTGAATGGCAGGAACTGAGAGGTTCTGGTCATCATCCACGGCTTCCCAGGACCATTGGTGGGAAGCTGTATCAGAAACAGAGGGCTGGAACTCAACCTAGCACTCCAATACAGAATACAGGTGTCCCAAATAGTGGCTTAACCTGCCTCCCCACCCCAAAATGATATATTTATACACTTTCGGAAAATAGATCGTTTTCTACCACTTTCAAATAATTTAGAATTGTTAGCAATTATTAATCATTTCTTAAAAAATCACTAAATTCCTGGAATTTATGCTAAGTACATATATAGGTAAGAGAAGTAAAAGTTTGATTTTGAGTTGAGAAAATACCTGTAAGTGTGGAATAATTATGAGACACCAGTTACAAGGAACTTGCACTTTTATCTTTTTCTTACCATGTTTAAAACTTTGTGCTAGAAGGTGAGGTCTTTAACGTTGAATGAGATTGTGTCCCTAATTGGGGAAACAAATAAAATCCCATTTTTACTTAATTCTTGATATTAACACTTTCAAAATCAGCACATCTAATATAAATGAACAATGAGCCACCTTTATGATGGCAATATAAATAAAGATAAATAAATATGCTGACTGTCCCCTGTCACCACTGACATATCCCCTGTTTAGCCTTTATCTCTAAACTGTACTCTACAATTGATTATCTCTCTTACGCAATTCTTTGGGCTGAAAACATACTATGAGATTCTTTGATAGGATTGGAAATTAGTCTGAAAGAGTTTCCAAATTCATCAGGCTTTATATATATACATATCTTGCCTGTAAAACTAGTCAATCCAGTTGAAGTACTAATAGATCACTCCCTAACATCCATTACTTCATTTACGATTTATTGAACCAAATAGTTAAGAAACTGGTGACGGCTGCCCCAAATCAATAAATACAACCTACTCCCCATTTGTTACTTCAGGATTCAGGTCTAAGCTAATTTGATAATTATTATTTCAAGAATAGATATGACTCAATTCAGGCCAATAAGGAAATTTGTTGAGGGTTTTTGTCCTCACTTGGACATGTTGTGACTGCTCAATCCTCAGGTGATCCCCATGGCCTGGAAAGTTTATCATCTGGAAATAGGTTGCATAAGAGATAGGAGAGGACTCTGCTGACACTGACCCCAGATACGGTCAAGAAGGAATTAGATTAAAGAGATTAGCAGTGTAGTTCACCAATGTTCTCACCCGTCTGCATGGCACAGAGCTCTGACTATTCCTGTCCAACAGGACATGATATGTGTTTTGGAAGAGGGAACACTATATGTTGTTGCCCAGTCTCCCATTCACTATCTTTTTTTTTTTAAAGATTTATTTATTTATTTGAAAGTCAGAGTTACAGAGAGAAGAGAGGCAGAGAGAGAGAGAGAGAGAGAGAGAGAGAGGTCTTCTATCCATTGGTTCACTCCCCAATTGGCTGCGATGGCCAGAGCTGCGCCGATCGGAAGCCAGGAGCCAGGAGCTTCTTCTGGGTTTCCCACATGGGTGCAGGGGCCCAAGGACTTGGGCCATCCTCTACTTCTTTCCCAGGCCACAGCAGAGAGCTGGATCTGAAGTGGAGCAGTCGGGACTCGAACCGGCGCCCATATGGGATGCCGGCACTGCAGGCAACGGCTTTACCCGTTATCCCACAGCGCCAGCCCCTCATTTTCTATCTTTTTAACCAATGATCTTGTTCATTGAATTTGAGGGTGTTGGGAGGTGACTTATTCAGATAGAGGCCTCCTGCTAAAGATGACCACAAAATGTCCGGATTACTGATCTTGGTTCTAATACCACAAGGAGATGACTCTTGAGTTGTCTTGGGTGACTGCATTTTATCGAAGTGACATCATTTCTGAGGATTCAATAAAAACCACAGTGCATTACTTAGATCTCTCTGCAAGACCAAGGCACTCATCCCTGCCAGCTGCCAGGAGTGATGTCTAGTAATGGCTTACAGCCAACTCCCACTCTTAGTATTTTCCTGCTTACAAATTATACCAGTCCTCAGGGGGAAACCTGGACCTGACATGACTCACAGCGGTGGCAGGTAGTGTAAAAAAGCCTCAATAAAGCACAAACAAATGCCTCAATAAAGCACAACGCTAGAAGATCATCCCTGTTCTACCTCTCCCTACCTGATAGGTTGATGTCAGCCTCTGTGAGAACCACAGTTCAACTTCCCCTTGCCCAGTCCCTTTGCCTTCACTCACTCACAGGGGTTGATCGCAAGAGTACTACGCAATAATTTTTGTGCACCCAAATTCCTATCTCAGAGTCTATTTCCTGGAAATCCATCTGCGATAATAGATGATAAAGATGACAATGTTGTGGAACAACCACCCTTTAAAATGTTTTACATCAAATAGCTCACTCAGTTCTCAGCTCCCTATGTGATAGGTGCCAATCCTGTTTTAGAGATGAAAAGGATGAAGCACAGAGGGGAGCTGGCGTTGTGGCACGGTGGGGTAAGCTGCTGCCTGCAGTGCTCGCATCTCATATGGGCTGCAACTGAGGTACAAGCTGCTCTACTTCCCAACCAGCTCCTGCCAATGTGCCTGGGAGGCAGCAGAAGATGGCCCAAATGCTGGGGCCCCTGCTACCCATGTGGGATATGTGGGATATGTGGGATATCCAAATGGAGATCTGGGCCCCTGCCTTTGACCTGGCCCATCCAAGGTCATTGCAGTCATTGTAGGGATGAACCAGTGGATGGAAAATTTCTTTCTCTCTCTTTCTCTCTCTCTCTCTGTAACTCTGCCTTTCAAATAAATAAATCTTAAAAATAAAGAGAGAGAATGAGAGAGAGAGGGAGAGAGAGAGAAAGAATGAAACAGAGAGAGCTTAAGCAGACTAAGTTCACACAGCTGGGAAGTGCCAAAACTGGGGTCTAAGCGGAGGCATTCTGTTTACAGAGCTCTTTTCTTTCTTCCTTCCTTGCTTGCTTTCTTCCTTCCTTCCTCCCTTTCTTTCTTTCTTTCTTTCGATTTATTTATTTATTTGAAAGGCGGAGTTGCAGAGAGAGAGAGGTCTTCCATCTGCTGGTTCACTCCCCAGATGGCTGTAACTGCCGGAGCTACACATCCGAAGCCAGGAACCAGGATCTTCTTCTAGGTCTCCCATGTGGGTACAGGGGCCCAAGGACTTGGGCCATCTTCTACTACTTTCCCAGACCACAGCAGAGAGCTGGATCAGAAGTGGAGCAGCTGTAAGTAGAACTGGCACCCATATGGGATGCCAGCACTGCAGACCAGAGCTTTAACCCACTGTGCCACAATGCCAGCCCCAGAGCTCTTTTCTTTTAACTGTACCCTTTTTAAACATTTGAACACTACTTACCACATTCCAGCCACCTCTGTACCCAGCACCACTGTGGAGAAACTCAGCGCCAAGGAAAAGAATCAGATGAGCCCAGATCAACTTAAGGGATGGGCTTAGCTTGCCCATGTTGCAGAGGACCAGCAAGTCTAGAAACTCCCTGACGCATCCCTAGCTTCTCAGGCTGTCTCAGGGGGGACAGGCATCGAGGTCACTAGGAAACAACAGCTCCTTCACACAGTCCAAAGACTTTGGTCTTCTTTCAAAAAAGAAAGTGACAGGGCAGCTGCCGCTGAGGACAGGGAAGAAGTCAGCGGAGAGCCAAAATCCGAAAAATCTCCAAATTGCAGTCAAGCCACCTCCCCTCCAGACTTATCAATGTGTTTACCAGAGATTCAACTGGGGAAATGCCTAGGCAATTTATTTTTAAAAGTATTAGTTTTGATTCTTGGGTTGCAAGTAACAAGAGCAAACTTTACCTATCTTAAGCAAAAAGAGAACCTTTTGGTAAAATGGGACATTTCACAGAATCCAAGGAGAGTCACAGGTGGGCCTCAGGGAAAAAAAGCCCAAACCTAAACATTGCAGGGAATTCCTCCTGTCCTGTCTTTTCCTGGTGCTTCTGCTTTTTTCCCTCACTACCAAAAGGCTTTCTTTGTTCTTCAGTCCACAACCTGAATGTTACATGTTACAGCTAAGAAATGGATTTATTTTTTCTCCCTCCCTCTCTTCTTCCCGTCTTATCTTTTCAAATCTCTGCCGTCCAGATTTCGAAATCTTTACAGAACAGACTTAGCCCAGTGTGGGTCAAGTAGCGAGCCAGTCCTGAACCAATAAACAGTGGCTGGGGGTTGGGGCTTGGGGGTTGGATCTAAGGCCACTTCTAGGAAAGTGGTTACTCTTGCAGAACAGAAAGAATAGAGTGGGTGGGGACAACAATAAAAGGAAAAGAAGTTCCTGGCAACATTCACAGGGACAGCAGGGAATACAAGAAAATGAAAGCAACCTTACGGGATTATTTAGGAAGCTATCCTTTGAGATTTTATTTTGCAGAACAGAAAATCCAGTGTAGCAGTTACTGAGACTTAGTGTGCACACAAACTGGTGTGTACACTCCAGCTATGCAACTGACAAGCTGGCCTTGTGCCAGTTACTTCACATCCGCTAAGGATGACAATACTGGCCCAAGGGTTAAGGATGAATGAGTTAACCCATGTCATATGTTTAGCATCATACTATATACATCAAATACCTTATAAAAATAGTAACTGATGTTATTTTTGAATTTCCCTCAATTGGCTAAATACCATTTGAACAACAAATAAACAGAATTTCTGCTGCTTTGTCTGCACCAAGTCATAAATCACAGGTACCATGAGAGCTGCTTGGGCCTGCGGGGTAAGGCTGAATCAGGTAGTTTCCTCTGGGGGAGGCCAGTGGTTCCTGGGACGGAAAGTCTGCAGTGCTGCGTTGCTGTATTGATTAACTGTGAAGGAATTCTCCCTGCGGGGGTTTGACAATAGCAGAACCATTAGTAGCATCTCCTTGAGAGCCATCTGGCATTGATTTTTCCACTGTACTTCTGAAGGATAACTCTCTGGAGCCTGAAAGGAAAGGAAACAACTACTCCTCTCTTACCTCTGCAGCCGTTGGCTTAGAATCACTTGATTTTTCTAGATTCACTTTTAAAAACAGTTACTTATTTACTTATTCATCTGAAAGACGGAGTGACAGAGAGGAAGGAGAGACAGAAAGAGAGGGAATGACAGACACAGAGAGAGAGAGAGAGAGAGGGAGAGAGACACATCCACTGATTCACTCTCCAAATAACCATAACAGCCTGGTGCTCTGACAGATGTGGGTGTTGCAAGTGCACCACAATGCCTATCCCTCTATATTCACGTTGATGACACAGCTGTAACCTAGAAAAACAGCTAAAAAGCCATTATTTCCAAGTTAGCCCTTGTAGATGCTATGAGCCATGTGGTTTAATTTAAATATTTTAAATTTATGTATGTATGTATGTATTTGAAAAACAGAAAGACAGGCAGAGAGAGCTCTTTCATCTACTGGGTCATTCTCCAAATGCTCACAACAATTGAGGCTGGACCAGGTCTAGGTCTGGAGGTGGGAACTCAATTCAGTTACTTGAACTTTCACGTGTTTCCCAGGTGTGAATGAGCAAAAAGCCAGAACTGCGAGTGAATCTGGGACTGAAAGCCAGACACTTTGATGCAGAATGTGGGTATCCTAAGTGGCATGTTAAACACTATACCTAATAGCCACCCCTCACTGGAAAATCTTTGTTCAGTTTTTATTCCTGTAAATACTTTGTTTAGAGTAGAATTAACCTCTACTGTTAATCTTATGTTACCCTCACATAAAAATGTTTCCTTTAAAGTCTGCCTGTCCTTTGTATTGCTGCCACTGTAAAGATCACTGATAATAACTCCCATTTTTTACTAACATTTTGGTGATTCATTCTCCATTGGCAATAGCAGTCAGATGATTCTCTGAAAAAGTCAAGTAGCATTGCCATGAAGCCTTTTGCTTGTCAGTTTCTGTATCATGATCAACAATTATACAGTTTAAAGATAAATCAAACTTTCTAGAGCTTTATTTTTCTTTAAGTAGAATCCTCTTTGATCAGGCTCCTATGTAAAAAAAATTATAGCCTCCATTTAACAGATAGTATTAAAGAATGCTTCTAATCACAAAGTTGTTCATCACAGCAACAGTAGAAGTATCTGGCTTAACACATTGGAAGGGAAGACAGTTTTGTATCAATAGAAGAAAATTGACTAATGCAATTCATTAGCTCTATACATATAAACTGAGAAACAATTGTGGCATGTTATTTTTCCTGCTGGATCCAATCGCCCAGTTCCTTGAAGAAGGATTTATGGATTTAACTTAATTTTTTTCATGTGATGTTTTTGTATACCCCTGGATATTGTGCTTTTTAATAAACTGCTATTGCTAGTGATGATATCATGTTTTAGTATATTTCACTATATTGGAAAAATGCTACACTTTTCTTTTGATGATCTTAGTTGAGGTTCTAAAATGAATGAGCTTAATTCCACTGTCCATTGATTCACATCTCTTCTTTCAACATCTGTTGCCAGCTGCAAAGGGATCCCATCTAGCCATCACATCACCTTACATGGCAAAGCACCATCCATGAGAAGACTTTGTATTCCTAGCACAATAGAGGGTTGTCACACAGCATGTCATCATTCCATCTGGCCCATGGGTGTGTACCTACTTTTACCCATGTCCCATAGTCTCTAGATGAACTATGTCTCTCCACTTCTCCACTCTGTCCCACTTTTCCTATTGCTCATGCAAAGAGCCAAAAGATCACATATTCACAGGGGGAAGAAAAAGAAGTCCATAGACATGGCACAAAATGTATTTAGTGCTTTTTTTACATATAAGAAATTGTTGTCTATTTTAGCATCTGAGGATAACAGGGCTCTTCCACATATGTAAGTGATTGGGAATTTGATATGAAAAAGCAACAGCCACAACTCTTAAACACTGTTATATTTTAAGAGGACAAGTTGCCTTCTAGGTTTGAGGCACAGAAAAATAGCCCTTAACACTAATCTTTCAAGAAACTTCTGTGAAACTCTGTACATAGTTGTGGTCATCATTTCTACATCATTAGGAATTAACTGATACCCATAATTTCTCACTATCGTACCTATCTCTCAGTTGCCCTTCATTTTTAATTAGGGAGAAACAAGTTAGAAACAAATGGTGTGTTGGACTTGTTTACATAGTTGAGCTTTCCATTTGTGAAATACTAATAAGATTTCTAACAACTATATTAGGACATCTTTATTATTATATTTTAAGTTTTCTATACTGTGCCTTACAAAACTCAAGCCTGCTTGTTTTCACCATATTCTATTTTACTTTCAAGTTTTGGGAATTTAGAGTGCAAAATTTTAAACACATTATGGGGAATAGGCAACACAAATAGGAAAGACTCAGACCTGCTTATATATTTCAAGGAATAATAGGGAAAAATGGTACCATGGACCTGTATAGTCATATAGTGGTCAGAGGCATAGACTTAGGGGTCTGAAACATGGAATAGCAAACATGCTCAACCAAAAAGGGATTGTTTGAGCAATGTAGCAGACATTGATCTATATAAGCATATGTTTCTATAAATGTGTGTATGTATATGTATATATGCACATATATATATGGATTACTTGTTGAAACCCTGGCACACATATTTACATATATATATATGTATATGATTATTTTATTTGAAAGGCAAAGTGAAAGAGAGGGAGATACAAACACACACACAGAGATCTTCCACCTACTGGTTCCCCAAGTGGCTACAACAGCAAGGGCTGGGCAAGGCTGAAGCCCAGGATCCAGAATCTCTCTGGTTCTCTCACATGGGTGACATGTTGTCTGTTGCCTTCCCAGGAGACTGGAGCAGCCAGGACTTGAACCAGCACTCCAGTAAGGAGAATGGTGTCTCATTTTATCAACAAATGATGCTTCAATTTGTGGAGATATGCCACACACTATTCAAGATCACACTGTGGGTATTTGTATTTCTGTAGGCTACTATGAATCTTTATCACTCTGGGTAGGTTTATAGATTATTCTTAGGGTTACAGTAGTCTCCCCTTACCCATGATTTTACTTTCCCTGGTTTGGTTACATGTAGTCAACCTCAGTCCAAAGTTTTAAAAGGAAAATTCCAGAAATGAACAATTCATAACTTTTAAACTGAGTGCCATCCTAAGCAATGTGATAAAATTATCTTGCCTGTGATACAAGTCAGCTCTGTCCAGTTTGTCCACACTGTATGTGCTATCCACCCATTAATTACTTGGTAGTGGTCTCAGTTATCAAAATAACTATATCACAATGATATTGTTTGTATTCAAGCAACCTCTTTACTTTAATAATGGCTCCATAGTGCAGGATTAGTGTTGGGCATAAAACATGAAAGGACAGATTAACTATGTGACTACAGGGCATACACATACAAATACTGTGCTTACAGAGCTCTGTTTTAGCCATGATTTTAACCATTCATTGCAGATCTTTGACAATGTCCCTTCCTACCCCCACCCCTCAGATAAGGGGGGACTACTATACCTTTGTAAAGTCATAAATAGGGACCAGCATTGTGGCATAGTAGGTTAAGCCTCTGCCTGCAACACTAGCATCCCATATGGGCATCAGTTTGAGTCCTGGCTGCTCCACTTCCGATCCAGCTCCCTGCTAATGGCCTGGGAAAACAGTGGAGAATGGCTCAAGTGTTTGGGCCCCTACACCCATGTGGAAGACCCAGAGGAAGCTCCTGGCTCCTGGCTTTGGATCAAGCCAGCTCTGGCCATTGCAGTCATTTTGGGAGTGACCCAGTAGATGGAAGACCTCTCTCTCTCTCTCTGACTCTGGTTCTCAAATAAATAAATCTTAAAATAAAAAGTCAGAAATAATCTGTTTCAGAATGAGGATATCTAACCAGTGTAGTGTCATCTAGTAGTGAGCTGGCATCATTGTGGACAGCTTGCATTAGAATGTTTTTGTAAGTAATTCTCTCTTGGCATCTGACAGCTACACGTTTATTAAAGTAACCTGGAGAGTCTGCCCACGATGCAGAGCTGTATTTCTCAGAAAATGGTCCATTGATCCCTGCACTAGTTGGGGGAGGTAAAGAGAAGAGCTGTTGAAAAATGCAGCTTTTGGGGCTGGCACTGTGGTGTAGCAAGCATCCCATAGGGGTGCCGGTTCGGGTCCCGGCTGCTCCACTTCCAATCCAGCTCCCTGCTATGGCCTGGGAAAGCAGTGGAAGATGGCCTAAGTCCTTGGGCCCTTGCACCTGCGTGGGAGACCTGGAAGTAGCTCCTGGTTCCTGGCTCCTGGCTTCGATCAGCGCAGCTCTGGCCATTGCGGCCAACTTGGGAGTGACCTAGCGGATGAAGGACCTCTCTATCTGCCTCTCCTCTCTCTGTGTAACTTTGATTTCAAATAAATAAATCTTGAAAGAAAGAAATAAAGGAAGAAAGCAAGCAAGCAAGCAAGCAAGCAAGCTCACCCTGGCCCACTGAGTTGAAAGATCTTGGAGTGAGGTCATTTTAACAAGCTCCTCAGGTGAAAACCCTGGACATAAACAGAGTGAGATGGCAAAATTGCAGGTACGGCCATGTCACTCTCCTATGCTAACTTTTAATTGACTCCACGAAGCCACAAAAGCAGGTTGAAAACATTTAGCCTGTCAAATAAGCTTTCATGACCCCATCTCGGCCGAGGACCGCAGTTTCTTCTCTTCCCACTCCCTTTGTGCTTCAAAGCCCAGCAACAAGAAACTGCTTGCTGATTCTCCAAACAGCTACTGCTTCTTGTCTTCTCATCTGTACTGACCAGGGCTTCTATATGTGTAATGATGCTCTTTCAGCTCCCTCTATCTGCAATGTCCTTTCTTTCTCTCCTCCTGTTCATTGCATGCCCAGGGCAAAATTAGCAGCACCACTCTTTGTATAGATCTCTATCATCGATGTTATCATACTGAATTATAAATACATGTGGTTTTTCTATCCATCTTACCTATGAGGTCACGAAAGCCTTGAAGACAGGATAAATGTGTCAGCTTGGTTGCAGGCAACAGAACTCACTCTGAATAAGTTAAACAAAAACGAAGGAAGTATTGGTAAGATGCTGCAGGAGATAAAAGGAAGTGCGTCAACCATGCTTAGGAAGGGCAGACACTAGAGAAGCTGCAGATCACAGGGATAGGAACTCCCACTGATGCCGGGCGAGGGCCACAATGGATAAAAAGTGAAGAGCATGAGAGACAGCCCCACCAGAGTCATCAGTATAACACTAAAACATACACACACACACACACACACACAGATGTACATCTCCATGGCACATCACATTGTGATCCATAAAAATAGTATCTGTTAAATACCGCAAAGAAAAAAAGACAATTCCTCTAAAGGAAGGGTACGTGGTGCAATTATAGAAAAAGATGGTGAAGAGATGCTCAGCCACCAGACACAGTAGCTGTCTACTCCACAGGACCTTGCTGTTGATTGTGTCTAGTGAGCTAGTTGATCCAAAGTAGGCTCTCATTGAATGAGTGCAGAATGAATGAAATCAGGGAGAGAACTACCACATTTCACATTACCTGCCAGGCAATGAGCCAAGGCTTTCGTTGCTATTCTTTTAACCTCCCGCATAAGTTCCACAAGTAAACCCTGCCTTGTGTTTTCAGATAAGGAAACTTGAGACCAGAGAAGATATTTGCCAAGGTTACTCAATAAGAGAGAGCTATGACTTTGAACAGTGTGCACCTGCTTCTTCCAGTGAGAAATATATAATGGTTTTTTTTCTGCAAGAAATATATCTCTCAGGGATTTTTGTATTCATGAGTAATACTCATTTTAGTTAATAGTGTCTTAGAAGTATCACCATGCTGGGGCCGGTGCTGTGGCATACTGGGTAAAGCTGCTGCCTACAGTGTCAGCATCCCATATGAATACTAGTTTGAGTCCCAGCTGCTCCACTTCCAATCCTACTCTCTGCTATGGCCTGGGAAAGCAGTAGAAGATGGCCCAATTCCTTGGGCCCTTGCATCCATGTGGGAGACCCAGAAGAAGCTTCTGGATCCTGGTTTCCGATGGGCACGAGCTCCGGTTGTTGTGGCCATTTGGAGAGGGAACCAGTGGATGGAAGATCTTTCTGCCTCTACCTCTCTGTAACTCTGCCTTCTAAATAAATAAATAAATCTTTTTAAAAAAATTTAGGGCAAATGGAACGCTCTCATTTTCTTTTCCTAGTGATGAATTTAGGGATGGTCATGTGGCTTAATTTCAAGCAATGAGACGTAAAGGGAAGTCTATCTTCCTCATAAAAGAGAGAGCTACAAGAAAGATGTCTGATCCTTTGCATTCTGTTAATGGAAGTGGTGTGTTGTGTAGAGAGATGTGAGAAGAAAATCTCCTAAGACAGAATCTCACTACATAGCCAGGGAGAGGAGGCTAAGAATGAACCATGAGAAAGAGGGATGGCAAGCCAGAGCATGTCTAGGAGGAGAGAGTGGCGAACGCTGACAGAGTTGAAAGGTCAATAAGAAAAGGACTGAAAAGAATGTGTTGGAATTAGCCACATGAAAGTCACCAGCAACAATGATGATGGCATCCTTTGAGGAAAGATGGAGGTGGAGTGGTTGTTCAGAACCCAGAATGAACTGGATAAGGCAAGAATAATTTTTGAATGGAGCCATAAGGGAGAACCTGATGGAGAGATTTGACTTTGAGGAGGATGTAGGGCAGGAGCTGAAGAACAAGAGGGATGGATGGAGAGGTTTTTCTCTGTTTTAAAGAGAGGAGTGGCTGCCTCTCTGTTTCTCCTGCTGGCGAGCTCCGACTCCACACCTCCTCTTTGTGTTCTCTGTTCCTGCTTCACTTGTTGCTCTCACTGCTCACCAAACTTCTTCCCAAATCGTTGAAGGGCTGACTGCTTCTCATGATGCACTACTCTGCTCAAATATCACTTCCGCCAAAAAGTCTTCTCAGACCTTTGTGCCTTTCCTAGTCCTCCCTGTTTATCTTCTTCAATGGCTCTTACCACCTGAAATGATTTTGTTCATTTATTTATTTGTTGATTACCCATATTGTCTCATTTAAAGTAGTCTGGGGGAACGTGGATGAAGCTTATATGTGTTACACATATTATTATGCATTTTAAGCATACACACCACTTGTGCTTATTATATACCATTATGCATTATTCCTTACAACTACATTCGAACTTGTAATTATCTCAAAAGACTTTTTTGGTACTAAATTCTGCGGGAACTGGGATTTTGTGGGTTTATGGAAGACCATGCCCTCATCACCAGAGTCTGGCATGCAGGGAGCACTCAACAGGGTCCAGATTTAAATCCAGACCTGCAGAACCCTTTCCACTGCTTCTGCATCAATGGAAGATATACTGATTAGACGACCTAAGCAGCAATTAGCAGTGTCTCAGGAGACTCTCAGCTGGACACAGGTCATTTTTATAGCTTACTACAATTACAACGCGGAGGACTGACATGACTGGCAACCAGGTGGAGCAAGACCAGGCCAGTACTTCCCTTAACTAGGCGTAGTGCAGAAGGAGGCTGTGTGTAATCGCCTGGAAGGTTCACTGCCTGCCTTGGTCCTCTGTTCTGCAGTTGAGGTTTCAGGTTTCAATTCTCCCAGGCCCGCGAGACCTTGCAGCGTGTACCGCGCCGCTGCAGCCTCCGCCTCCGCGCGCCAACCCAGGCAACTCCCGAGCGAGCATTGCAGAACCGCGGCCGCGCACTCAGCCTGCCCCAGACCGAGGTTAGGCGAAGCAGCGAAGGCTGCTGCTAGGCTGCGCTAGCTGAGCGCACTGGGAGGCGGCGATCACAGCTGGGCTGGGACTTCCTTCCTCCACCGCAGGACAACAAACAACCGCCTGCAGGCACTGAGCTCTCGGCGGCTGCCAGGGCGAGAGCAGCAGCGATGGGCTCCGTGCTGAGCAGTGACAGCGGCAAGTCTGCGCCCTCCTCTGCCACTCCTCGGGCCTTGGAACGCAAGGGGGACCCGGAGTTGCCCGTCACGTCCTTCGACTGCTCGGTGTGCCTTGAGGTGTTGCACCAGCCTGTCCGGACTCGCTGTGGCCACGTGTGAGTGCCAGGGAAGCTGGGTGTGCGCGCCCAGTAGTTGGGGAGGGAGCTGTTGGGGAGCCGAGGGCTTGGGGGTGGGGAGGTTTGTAAAAGAAACCAGCGCTTTAGGAAACTGCTTCATGGAGAAACCTGGACCCATCCGTTGCGAGTCACGGGGAACACGCCCAGTAGGAACCCTGCAGCCTGCTAGAGCTGCCTCGTTCCCGAAGCACAGGTGCGGAACTCCAAGGATGGGGATCCAGGCGTGGGACTCGCCGACAGCCAGGGCCTCGGTTGGAGAAACGGCACCCGCTAGGGCACCGAAAGGAGGCGAGAGCCCGGCGACGAGAAGGTGGGCTCGGGCCAAGCACACGCACCCTGCTGAACTCGGTCCAGCGGGGCTGTGCTGCCGTCTCCCCCAGAACCCCGGGCCGGTTCTGTTTTGCTGGAGCTGCGCACGTGCTCCAGACGCCTGCAGAGGCCCCTTTCTTGAGCAAACAAGGATCTGTGCAAACTGTGCTTCCACCCCCACCCCCGCATCCTTTTCCCAGCACAGACACCCGGGCCTCCCAAAGATCTTCACGTGCAACTGGAGTGTCCCAGGGACTTTCTGTGGTCGTTAGCGTTTAACAACCTGCTGGGGTGGGCCTCGGGGCTTGAACCTAACAGTCCCAAGCCTGTGAATGAAGCAGTTTAAGGCACAACAGCGACAGGAGGTCTCTGACTACCTAAAGCGATAGAAAGTGTTGGTTAAGAGTTGCTTAAAAATCAGGCGCTATTTAAAACTCACTGGCAGTGCAAAGCCATGGTGGTTTCTAGGAAAGTTTTAAAAGTCTATAAAATGGGCACCTCCTTCATGTGAGCTGGAGTAACTGGAGGCGAGAACTGGCAACGTGAGTTTGTGTTCTCTGTTGACTTTGTTTTCGTGGCTACGTCGATGCAGTGTGTGGCTGGACATGTGTGTGTGCGTGAATCAGGAGTGGGATGCACGTTTAATGCCTTCTCTGGACGGTGGACTAACTGTACTATGGTGGAGCCCCAGGGCGATGCCACAGTGGCTTGTGTGGGCTTTTGGCTTAGCAGGATAAAAGAAGTACCATATTATAAACGAAAGTGCACAGAACGTTTCTAAGCCGGCCTACAGGGGCCTTGACACCCTCAGCTTAGTACTGGTGAGGAGCAGTTTTCTCCAATGCCCATCAGTGAGCAAGAGAGAAAAATGCACAGCCCACACGTGTTTCAGCGAAGAGTGCTCTGGGCACTATTCTGTGGCTGTATTTACAGGGCCTGCTGTTTCAAATTTGTCCTTACACGCAAGGCTTAAATTTGCCTCCATTCTAATGACTGATGTTTCCTAGCTTGTCAGATGTCACTCAATGACCAAAAGTCAAGATGGAAGCCAAAATGCTGTTGTGTAATGGGATAGAATACATTGATTAGTTCAGGGCAGTAATAACCTCAGGATGGGTACACTTAAGTTTGATCTTTATTAGCCTGAAAACTTAAAGTTTTGCCAAAGTTGAATAGTGGGCATTGGGTCTTGAAGAGTCCTGTTGTAGAATTGGAATGGGCAGCTTTGGTGCTGTAATGAACAGATTGAAAATTGTTTTTCTGGGCTTGCATTTGAACACTTTAACTTTCGGTTTAGAATGTTTTTGCTTCTACTAAAGGATAATATGCCTTTGCAAAATGTTAACTTTTCGGTTTAATCTTTTTCTTTGTTACAATGAATAGGAAACCAGCAACTGGAAAATAGTTGTAAAATAGCCTAACAAGGGCTGGACAAACTGCCTTCCCTCACTTTACTGTTCTTTGTTTTGACAAATCTATGTCCATTGTTCTGCTGCGGGCAGAATTTCCATATGCCTCCTTTTGGCAAACTTACTTGGGCCCCTTCCACTTTATAAATGTTAACCAGAGTCCATTTTGCACTGGGGATTGGGAGTGTTGACACCATTTGTATATTCTAAATGAATTACTCCTTTCCATTGAACTGAAGCTGGAAAATGAAGAAATGCAAGTGAAACCCTTCTCTTTTATTACTCCATAATGAAACTAGATTTCTAAACTTGTTGAACTAGTTGTTTATGCTGATTTTTGTTTATACACCTATTTCAAGTGAAACAAAAATAAGAACAATACCTTGAATTAATACGTCTATAGCACTTTGTAAATCATCTTGTGATACAACAAAAACTGAGCATTACAGAGGGCTGGATTTGATATTGAACTCTGCCACTAGCCAGCTGTGTGGCCACCAAGTTGCTAAATCTCTTTGAATCTCAGTTCTTCATTTGTAAAATGGGGTGAGTAATGCAATTTTTATGAGCATTTAAAATGTACAAACAGGCCATAATAAAGGCTCAAAACATGGTTTCCATTTCCTTCAGTCATTCCACAGCAAAACTCCCATAAACAGGTATTATTACTTATCTCAGCATTTCTTTTCGAGGAAAACTGGGCCACAAAAAGTAGATCTATGACATTTCCAAGATGTCCTAGAAAGCCTTACTTTTAGCTTAGCTTTTTTTCCTCTGGTGGACTTTAAGTTGCCCTGTAGTATTTTATAAAATTTTATAATTTTAAATTGACTTTATTTGTATCAGTATCAGATATAAAAATAGCTTACCTTATATAACAGTAGAGCTGGGGAAGGATGGGGTAGATAAGTTGAATCTGTATGAGAGAAATTAGAAAGGAATCTGATTTACATTTAAAAGCAACATTCAAAGAAATTTGTCTTCAGATTGGATATGCCAGCTACAAGCAAGGAAGCTACCAAAAACAATTTCTAGGGGCCAGCGTTGTGGCCTAGTAGGTAAAGCTACTGCCTGCGATGCAGCATCCTTTATGGGTGCCACTTCCAATCCAGCTTCCTGCTAATGGGCCTGGGAAAGAAGTGAAAGATGGACCAAGTACTTGAGTCCCTGTGACCCACGTGGGAGACCGGGAAGAAGCTCCTGGCTCCTGGCTTCTGTCTGGCCTAGTCCTGGCCATTACGGCTATTTGGAGAGTAAACCAGCAGATGGAAGATTCTCTCTCTTTCTCTCTCAGTCTCTTCCTGTCTTTCTAACTCTGCCTTTTTTTTTTTTTTTCTTTTTTTGACAGAGTTAGTGAGAGAGACAGAGAGAAAGGTCTTCCTTCCGTTGGTTCACCCACAAATGGCCGCCATGGCCGGAGCTATGCCGATCCAAAGCCAGGTGCCAGGTGCTTATCCTGGTCTCCCATGGGGTGCAGGGCCCAAGCACTTGGGCTATTCTCCACTGCCCTCCCGGGCCACAGCAGAGAGCTGGACTGGAAGAGGAGCAACCGGGACTAGTACCCAGCGCCCATATGGGATGCTGGCGCCTCAGGTGGAGGATTAACTAAGTGAGCCACAGACCACTCTGCCTTTCAAATAAATAAAATAAATCTTAAAAAGCAAAATGAAATCTATAAAAAAATTCTAGTTTTTTAAAAATTTATTTACTTATATATTTATATTTGAAAGGTAGAGGGAGAAATCTTCTACCCTTTTGGTTCACTTCCCAAATGCCCACAATAGCCCAGGCTGGGCCATGCTGAAGTCCAAAGCCAGGAATTTAGTCCAGGTCTCACATGTGAGTGGCAGGGACCCATGTGAGCCATCATCTGCTGCTTCACAGGGTGGCATTAGTGGGAACCTGGACTGGAAGTGGATCTGGGAATCACTCCCAAGTACTCAGAAATGGGATGAAGACATCCCTTGCCTGTCCCACCTTCTAGGTTTTAAGTCAGGTGATAAGGAGGGAGAGAAACTGACTCAGGATAAGTTAGTGAACTTATGAATGGACATGTTGAATGTGCAGTAATCTGATAGGGAGCTATGCAAACAGAAATATTTCAAAGGCACTGGGAGAGCAGGAAAGAAGCCAGAGCTGGAGGCCAGAGAAATTACCTAAAAAGGATCTAGAGACTGACAGTGCATCTCAGAGAGTTAAATACTAACTGGGGTATAAAGAAAGAGCTGCATCTCCATTGAGCCTAGTTGGATGTAACTGCTCTAAGTCATGAAATGTGTCTAATTTTTACAAATGAATCTCTGTTGAAGATACTTCTGAAGTGCCTTTAGGTAAATGGGTTAAAATGCTCCATCTGTGGTCAAGTATTAGCAGTAAAGCTTGCACCAAATTGGTGGTTCTCTATTAAAGTCTAAGTATTTTTAAACTGATGAGCTTTAAACTGATCTAGAAATATGTATCTGTGCTTTCATTTTTACATAAGACATGCCACCCCAAAAACCTAGGATTTAACTTGTTTTTAAACCTGGGATGAAAGCTTATTATCCTATAATGTATTACAGGATATTTATTCTCTGCTTATCTGTGTATACCATAGGCCTTCAAAAAGTTCATGAAAAATGTGTATGATGAAAAATACTGTGCATGAATTTCAGAAATTTTCTACACCAAAATAAGCTTATCTTTTTTAAAAGTTTACTTCTATTTATATATTTATTAAAGATTTATTTATTTATTTGAAAGACAGAGTTACAGAGGGAGAGAGAGGGAGAGATCGATCTTCCATCTGCTGGTTCACTCCCCAAACGACCACAGAGCCTGGGGCTGAGCTATGCCAAAACTAGGAGCCTGTAACTCCATCTAGGTCTCCCACATAGGTGGCAGGGGCCCAACTACTTGGGCCATCTTCTGTTGCTTTCCCAGGCACATTAGCAGGGAGCTGGATCAGAAGTGGAGCTGATTATTCCCTAATGGCCCACAGAAGCTGAGGCTGGCCCAGGGGAAACTAGGAGTCAGGAATTCCAAATAAGTCTCCCATGTCTGTGGCTAGGACTCAAGTACTTGAGCGTCAGCTGTTGCCACAATGCACGCCCCATCACCTTATTGATCTTTTGATTCCATTTTTCCACAAACTTTTTGAAGTATATATGAGTATATATGAGTCCTTACTATATATATATATATATATATATAGAGAGAGAGAGAGAGAGAGAGAGAGAGAGAGAGAGAGCGCTGAAATAAACAGGCAACAAACAGATTAACAGAAGAAAAGGCAAACAAATTTATTACGTGTGGTATCAAAGGAGAGTAAATACTCAGTAACTCAATTAGCTTTTAGAAGCTTATATAGTCTCTACATAAAGGAGACAGAAGTGGGAGCTGTAGAAACTTTTAGAGGAAAAGTAGATGATTAGGGGAGGTGAATGGCCCCCAGGAACAGATGGGATGGTCTGGGGCTAGGCTACCTGGGTTCTGGATGTGACATCAACTCTAGACTTCTTTCTTCTGGGGACTAGTTTTTTAAGTGGTTAGGGAAACTTCCAAGAAAGCTCCTCTCTGTGCTTCAGAAGGGGTGTGGAGTGGTCGGAGAGACCAGCTGACACTACACGTTTAGTTGAAAGTACTCAGCAAGTCAAAGCACTATATATTGGGATTATTGTTTTATGAGTCCTTACTATATATACATTACCTATCTATCTCTGTAGTTTAATTTGTATGATTTTCATGAATATATATAAAGAGAGATATTAAGGAGTTTGTTTACACAATGGAGGGTAATGTTTTTAATTAAAGTCAACTGTAGATACTAACTATATCAACAAAATACTTTCTTTACAGCATCATCTAGATAACTGTTCAATTAAATGAGTACTGTAGCCTACCTAAATTAATAAGACGAACCATCACTACTAGTCAATGGGTTATTAAGAGTTCTTAAAATCTGGTTTTCAGAAACAAAAAATAGGAGTGTAGCGGGTAAAGCTGCCACCTGGGAAACCAGCATCCCATGTGGGTTCTGGTTCATGTCCTGGCTGCTCCACTTCTGATCCAGCTCCCTGCTAATGGCCAAGGAAAAGGAGCGAAGTTGGCAAGTGTTTGGGCCCCTGCCACCCATGTGGGAGACCTGGAAGAACCTCCCAGCTCCTGGCTTTAGCCTGGTTCAGCCCAGGCCATTGTGGCTAGCTGGGAAGTGAACAAGTTGATGGAAGAACTGCCTCTCTCTATCTTTTCTTCTCTCTCTGTAACTCTGACCTTCAAACAAATAAATAAATAAATAAATAAAAATTTTTTAAAAGAAACCAAAATATTCATTAAAATTAATCATCATTGCACTTTACTACAGAGGAGACTTCAAAATTCTACTAGGAAATTAGTCTGTCAGGAAACAACGCACCCACATACATGTTGCTAGTGGGAATTCACACAATATCTTTTTTTTCTCTGCCCTCCCCACAATTTCTTTAAATGAAAATTATTTTCATTAAAATTTTTTGCTCATTTTGCTTATTTGAAAGTCAAAGAGAGAGAGAGAGAGAGAGAGAGAGAGAGAGAGAGAGAGAGAGAGAGATTATCCACTGGTTTACTTACTCCCCAAATGCTGCAACAGCTAGGGCTGGGGCAGGTCAAAGCCGGAACTCAATCCAGGTGTCCCTAGTGGGTGGCAGGGATGCAACTACTTGAGCCATCACCTGCTGCCTCCCAGTGTGCACAATAGCAGGAAGCTGAAATCGAAGAAAAGCCAGGAGTCCAATCTAGGCACTCTGATATGTGATGTGAGCATCCCAAGAAGCATCTTACCCATTAGGCCAAATTCCTGCCCCTATTTTTCATTTAGGTTCATCACTGTCACTTTTGTTTGTTGTGGATTGTTTGGTTAGGTATCTGATTTCATGGAGTGCATTGGTTTATTAATCCAGCAAACATCTGCTGTGTACTGAGCACACTGACACAAATCTTCACCCTTGTAGAGCAAGTGTTCTCATGGGAAGGATGAACAACCAACAAGACATGAGTGCAAGTAGGTAGGTAGGTAGTGTGTTATGCAGTGATGGGTGTCATGAATATATATATCTATATTGCAGGGCTGGCCATTTAGAGCCCCCGAATTTGATGCCTGCTTCCTGTTCCTGACTCTAGCTTCCTGCCAGTGTAGATCCTGAGAGGCAGTAGGTGATAACCCATGTCAGAGACCTGGACTGTGTTCTGGTCCCCTGGCTTTGACTTGGTCCAGTCCTGGCTGTTGTAGGCATTTGGAGAGTGAACGGATAGATGGAAGCTTGTGCTCTCTGTCTCTGCCTCTCAAAATAAATAAATAAATAAATACTTTTTTTTAAGAAAGGCAAAGGAATGTGATAGGAAGTGTGTGGGAGAGTTGGCAATTTTAGGGTGTTTAGAGCAGCATTTCTCAGAAAATATGTTATGAAGGCCAGTGAGCTTTTGTTGTGTTTTATTTATTTTACTTATTTTTCTAACATTTCTAGCCTAGTATAACTAGGTCATCTTATAAAGTATAAAACATTACAGAAAAATGAAAATTTTAAGAGATTCATATATATAAGATACAAGTCCTGACTTAAAAAATTATTATCATGGGGACCTGGCATCGTGGGGAAGTGGGTGAAGCCACTGCTTGCAACACGGGCATCCCATCAGGCACTGGTTCAAATCATATGGCTGCACTGCTTGCAATCCAGTTCCTTGCATTGGACGAGGAAAAGCAGCAGAAGATGGCCCAATTAGTTAGGCACACATAAGAAACATGGATGGAGTCCCACTCCTATCACTCTGCCTTCCAAATAAATAAATAAATCTTGAAAAATTATAATATTCAACAGACATAAAATTACTGTCAGGTTGCTATACAAATTTCTCAATACTTCTCATGATTTTTATACTTAATTAAACAACGAATCATTAATAAATGGGGCTTCATTTCATGCAGCCTTGTGTTAAAAGAAAGTGGAGGGTGAGAAAGCCAGTTTGGCCACACCAAAGTGAGTTAGAACACAGTTGAGTGACACTTGTGGGATCATTATAAGAAGTTTGGCTTTTTCTCTCCATGGGGGGAAGATTTGGGACATGACCTGGTTTTAAATAAATTGGCCTGGGAATATGCATTGTGGGGCAGTGGTTAAGCTGCTGATTGGTACATCTGGATCCCTGGTTGGAATGCCTGGTTCGAGTGCCAGTTACTCCATACTTTCCATCTAGCTTCCTTTCAATGTGCTAGGGAGGCAAGGGATGATGGTCTAAGTACTTGGGTTCCTGCCACCCATGTGGGAGAATCAAAAGTAATTCCAGTCTTCTGTGCCTGGCCTGGCTCTGACTGTTATAGGCATTTGAGAAGTGAACCAATGTATGGAAGATCTCTCTGTCTCTTTCTGTCTTTCTCTGTCTCTGTCACTCTGCCTTTCAAATAAACAAATCTTAAAAAAAAAAAAAAAGGAATAGATTAGACCATCTGAGAAGGCAGGACCAGCAGAGTAAGTTAGGAAGCCACTGTAATAATCCAGGAGAGAGAGACCAAGGCCAGGATGGGAACAGTGGAGGTGCTCAGAATAGTAGGATTTTAGATGTGTTTGAAGCTGCAGCTGAGAAGATACTCTATGCAGAGTGTGAGACAGAGTGAGAACTCAAGGATGGCTTCACAGTTTAAGACAACCAAGTGATATTAGGTAGGCAAAGAGCTGAATCTGGAGTTCAGAGGAAGATGTAGGTTGTCAATAATAAAATTCAGAGACATAGCATATGTTTGATATCAAGCCATGTGCCTGGATGAGTTTATCAAGGAGTAGGTGTAGATAGAAAAGAACAGAGTCCAGGGACTGTATTGGTGCGCACCAACATTTAAAGGCTGGGACACAACAGCCAGTGAAAGGGGTGGGAGGAAACCAAATGAGTGTAGCATCCTGGAGGCCACATGAGTACAAGAAGTGTTCAAGGAGGAGCGGGGGATTCACTGAAACCAGTGCCACTTAAAGGTCAAATGGATGAAGAGAGAATTGACCACTGGATTCACAGTGTGGAGGCCACTGGTGATCTTTTTTTGAACTTTTATTTAATAAATATAAATTTCCAAAATACAGCTTTTGGATTACAGTAGCTTCCCCACCCCCCATAACTTCCCTCCCACCCGCAACCCTCCCATGTCCCGCTCCTTCTTCCATCTCATTCGCATCAAGATTCATTTTCAATTATCTTTATATACAAAAGATCAATTTAGTATATATTAAGTAAAGATTTCAACAGTTTGCACCCACACAGAAACACAAAGTGTAAAGTACTGTTTGATTACTAGTTATACCATTGATTCACATAGTACAAAACATTAAGGACAGAGATCCTACATGGGGAGTAAGTGCACAGTGACTCCTGTTGTTGATTTAACAATTGACACTCTTGTTTATGGTATCAGTAATCACCCTAGGATCTTGTCATGAGTTGCCAAGGCTATGGAAGCCTTTTGAGTTGCCAACTCCATTCTTATTTAGACAAGGTCATAGTCAAAGTGGAAGTTCTCTCCTGCATTCAGAGAAAGGTACCTCCTTCGTTGATGGCCCATTCTTTCCACTGGGATCTCACTTGCAGAGATCTTTCATTTAGGTGGTTAGGTGTTTTTTTTTTTTTTTTTTTTTTTTTTTTTTTTGCCACAGTGTTTTGGCTTTCCATGCCTGAAATACTCTCATGGGCTTTTCAGCCAGACCAGAATGCCTTAAGGGCTGATTCTGAGGCCAGAGTGCTGTTTAGGACATCTGCAATTCTGTGAGTCTGCTGTGTATCCCGCTTCCCATGTTGGATTGTTCTTTCCTTTTTAATTCTATCAGTTAGTATTAGCAGACACTAGTCTTGTTTATGTGATCCCTTTGACTCTTAATCCTATCGTTATGATCAGTTATGAACTGAAACTGGTCACTTTGACTGCCACTGGTGATCTTGAGAAGAGCAGTTCCAGTCCACTGTTATGTTCCAAAGCCTAACTGGGCTGAGCTCACAAGTGACCAGAGGAGAGACTTCAAGACAATGAGCATGGAAAGCCCTTTCATGGAATTGGGAAGTAAACTGAACCAAAAAAAGGGGGGGGGGGGAATAGCTGGAAGGAAAGTGGAATTGAGAGTTTTATTTATATTAATTATTTATTTATTTTATTTGAAAAGCAGAGGACCACTATTTGGGCAGTGGTTAAGATGCTGCTTCAGACACCTACATCCCATTATCAGAGTGCCTGGTTTAAATCCCGGATTCTCTGCTTCTGATCTAGCTTCATGCTAATGTGCACCCTGGGAGGCAGCAGATGTTGGCTCAAGAGCTTAGGTTCTTGCCACCTACATGGGAGACCCAGATCAAGTTCTGGGCATCTGGCTTCAGCTTGGCCCAGCCCTGCCTATTGTAGACATTTGGGGAATGAACTAACCAATGGAAGATATGTCTCTGTCTCTGCCTTTGAGATAAAATGAAAATAAATAAATAGATAAAAACTTAAGAGAAGGAAAGAAAGGCACAAAGAGAGAGAACTAGGAATTAGTGGGCCAGAGGAAGATCTGCCTTTAGCTCAGACAGTTCATCCATCCATTTAACAGAATGAAGAATGTTAGGGCTGCCTGCAGTGCTGGTATCAGGCGTTGGTTTGAGTCCCAGATGCTCCATTTCTGATCCAGCTCTCTGTTACGGCCTGGGACAGGAGTGGAGGATGGCCCAAGTGCTTGGGTCTCTGCACCCACGTGGGAGACCTGGAAGAAGCTCCTGGCTCCTGGCTTCTGGCTTCAGATCAGTGCAGCTCCAGCTGTTGCAGCCACTGGGGCAGTGAACCAGCGGATGGAAGACCTTGCTCTCTCTGCCTCTGCGTCAGTAAATCTGCCTTTCAAATAAATAAATAAATCTTAAAAAAATTAAGAATGTTAAATTGACCCAAATCCAAGATAGTGGTAAAGAATAGTAGGAGTTTGTGGAAGTTTTCACCTGATTACAAATTATCATTAGTACATTTAATCTATGCTTTTCTGACCATGACTTTGAGTGAAACTCTGCAGCTTAAATATGAGCCATCTATACCCCTGCTGCTGAAGGGAGTACATAGAACACTCTCACTTCCCAGTGTACTTGGGTAAGTGTTGCTTGAAATGAGATGAGTGAGGTTGTTTGTATTGTGCAGTCTTCAACCTCATGAGAGCTACTGCTGCTTTCCAACTGCTAGTCTGGATTGAGTACCAGGCTGCTGGCTTCAGCCTGGCCATGTCCTGACCATGGTAGGTGTTTGGAGAGTGAACCAGCAGAAAGAAAATCTCTCTCTGCCTCTTTCTTTCTCTGATTTTCAAATAAAATGAAAATAATTTTTAAAAAATCACAAGAAACGCATGTTCTATAAAAACTAACACATAGTAGAATGTGGAGAAATGCAGAGGCAAATCTTGGAAATGGAAACGCTCCAAGACTGGACTTTGAGTGTAACATAACTGAATACATAAACACATCCAAGGAAATCTTGAGGACAGCTCATAGTGTGAGGCCCTGTGCTTCAAGATCAGCTGGACTTGGTCCCATCCAGACTGACCCATCCTTGCAGAAGAGGGAGTAGGTTGTGTATATATTTATTGTCCCATAATGGAATATTTTAGCCTAAGGCTCTTAATTGTCCATTTTCATCCTTACCAAGCCAACTCAAGATTTTAATTTGGATGCTAGCATTGTGTCATAGTGTGGTAAGCCACCACCTGCTGTGCTGCCATCCTATTTGGGTACCAGTTCATATGCTTCACTTCCAATCCATATCCCTGCTAATGCACCTGGGAAAGCAGCGAAAGATGGCCCAAGTGCTTGGGAGACCAGGATGCAGCTACTAGCTCCTGACTTTGGTCAGGCCCAGCCCTGGCTGGTGTGACCATCTGGGGAGTGAATAAGCAGATTCTCTCTCTGTGTGTGTCTCCTTCTTTCTCTGTAACTCTTTCAAATAAATAAATAAATCTTTATAAAAAACTTTAATTCGGTTTTATCTTGGCAGTGAGTCTGTTTTATGTTGTGAACCTACATAAAAGCTCAGACCTGCTACATGTTGCCAACAGCTTCTTCCAGAAACATATTTGGGGACCACTTCTGCCAATTGCACCTAACCCTAGACTCCATGACCTCCCTAACGCTTCCCTTTTCTTTTTAAATCAACTTAGGATTCACTTGCACCTTATGAAATTGAGCACAGCATTTTACTCAGTATCCTCAGCTATCTTTTCTTGTTTCCTTACAAATACTTTGCTGACTTCTTCATTCTAAGAATTTTATTGCTAATAACTTAATTTAGGGAAATAGGAGTTATTTCATAAGAAATGGGAGTAGGGTGACTAAGTTCCCAGCTGGCTTCAGAGTTATTTGAGTGATTATCTGGTTTTTGACTGATTTCATCCGGAGCTGAAACTCTACAGGGAAGTGATGTAAATGAGTGTGAAGAGTGAGAACCTGACAAGCACCCATGGGAAGGGGCACCAACGCCTGTGGCCACCTGAGGATAGAGACCAGAGCTGTGGAGACCAGAGCTGTAGAGACCAGAGGGACTAGCTCTGCGAGGGAAGCCAGGAAATCGGGATTTGTGTGGGAAATCTGATCTTAAAGCAATGGCACCTCATTCAGGATTTTCGAAGACCTTGATCCGGCCTTAACAAACTGCAATTGATTTCCATCCTTAGCTCTTATCTTTCACCTCAGTTTTCTTTATTCTGATCTTGTCTTTTATGATTTCTCATTCTCAACCACCTTATGCCACAAGTGGGGCAGATAAAGGAATCTCCTGGTCTCCTTAGGTTTGCATCCATTTCCATTCCTTGAGTTTTTCTAGTCAGGACACCACACTCTTATTCATTAATGGGAACTTTGGGCTCTGCACAGAAAATCCTGCTTTTGAACAGTCCTCATAACTGATTTCATTATTTTACTTACTGGCCATTTACGGTGTAGCTATTGTGTTCTTGGGTTTTGTAGTGGGGAGTCAGAGTTCAGGATTCTGAGTGGTCCTGTGCTGTGTACATTTCTGTGATCTTCACCCAGTGGTGCTGTTACTGACGTGTTGTTAATGGGGGCATTTTTATTTCATTTTTTCAGTTTTATTGAGGTGATACAGTATAATTCACACAACATGTAATGGGTTGATATTGTGCCCAGCCCTGTAACCACCACCACATATAAGATCTAGGGAGTTAGTTCCGTTACTCTAAAAGATTTCTCCTCTTTGTAGTCACTCTCTTCCCCCAGTGCCTGGCGCTGAGCTACCCCACCTCCTGTGTCACCAAGCTTTGGAATTATACAATAAGCAGATTTTTCACTTAGAAAAATGTGGCATATATTTTGTGTCATATGATGAAAGTCCCTTTGGCTTGGCTTCCATATCAAATCCTTAATCTTTCTGTCCACTTTCCACGGTCAGTTGCTGCTTTGCTGATCTGCGCCACCATCCTCTCTTGAAACAACTCCTATGAGAGACTTAAAACTAGACTCCTGTGGCTTTTTTAAGTCTGTAACCATTCTCCACGTAGGATCCAGGGTTTGCAATACCAATCAAATTACATCCTTCTGTTTAAAACCCCCACACCTTCTCAATGCTCTTAGCTTTGGCCTTATGATTTGTCCCCTGGCTGTCTTACTTCCTTGGGCTCCCTATGTGTCAGTAACCTGGCTTTCTATGGCTTGCTAAGGTGCTCCCTATGTTTTGCACCTTGTGTTATCAGCATTTGGAAAACCATCCCTTGGAGGTCTTCTCCAGGACCTCATGTATACTGCTCATTCAATCCCATTCATTCTCTTTTTTTCTGTTTCTTCACAAATAATTTATTTCTTAACCTATCTACTTGTTTCTCTGCTTATTTCCTCTATCCCTATTCTAGAACTTTGAGAGCAGGGACCTTAAGTGAGGCCACAATGTTGTCTAGGCATGTCAAACACTGCCTGGCAATGTCAGCTAGTACTACAGATTTTGCCTTTGAATGAATGTCTGTATGGATGGGTTTTGGGAAAGTTGTGCTGATTGATGCATTCTCTCACCTTCCAAATAGCGTCCTTGTTATAACTATGGATAATTGTTTTATTAAAAAATAAAGGGGCATGCACTTGCTTCAGTGGCCAAGATGCCACCTGAGACACCTGCATCCCATATCAGAGTGCTTTGTTTGAGTGTGGCTCCTCTGCTTCCAATTTAGCTTACTGCTGATGTACACCCTGGGAGGCAGCAGGTGATAACCCAAGTAGCTGGGCACCTACCACCCACATAGGAGACCTGGATGGTGTTCCAGCTGACTTTGGTTTGGCTTGGCTGTTGTTTGGTGAGTGAACCAGTGAATGGAAGATCTCTGTATGCCTGTTTTTCTGTCTCTTTGCCTTTCAAATAAAATGAAAATAAATAAATAAATAAATAAATAAAGTAAAACCAATACAAATCCATTTTAAGGTTTTCTGTTTTCATTTCAACTCATTCTGTGCTCTTTATTAAGTCATTGTAAGTACAATATAATCTTTTTATCACTGGATTTGGATGCTTTCAAAAATATTTTTTAACATTTTCACCAAGATGGGGCCTGTGGTGAAGAAAGATACTTCTGCCCCTCCCCAAGTGGAAACCAAGGTTTTGAAGGCCAAAAAGGAGTTCACAGTGACAACAAAAAAGAGAAGAACCCCACGTCCCCACCTTCTAACAGCCCAAGACACTAGGGATCCTCCAGAAACAGCCCAAATATCCCAGAAGAACACTCCCAGGAGAAACAAGGCTATTAGGCCATCACGAAATTCCCCCTGACAACCATAAAATACATAGATGACAACAGCACTCTCATGTTCCTTGTGCCAAGGCCAGCAAGCACCCGGTCAAATGAGTTCAGAGGAAACTCTATGACACTCATGTTGCCAAGATCAATATCCTGTTCAGGTAGCCTAATGAGGAGAAGAAGGCATATGTTCTACTGGTTCCTGATTATGATGCTTTGGATGTCTCCAGCAAAACTGGGATCATCTAAGCTGAGTCAAGATGGCTAATTCTAAATATATGTTATATTTTTCTGCTCAATTCACATTTAATTAAGATTTTCAGGCATCTCATCCTGAAAAATTGTCCTTTCTAATTTTCCAACTAAATTTTTTTAGGAGTAAAAAAATTTTAAGTCAAAAAAAAAAACTGTAAAGTCACAAATGCTTAAGTAAAGAAAAATATTGCATAATAGTAAAGTGATTAATTTCCCCACCTTTTTATTATGAGAAATTTCTAAGTTGAAAAGATTATACAGGGGTTGGCACTGTGGCCTGAAGTACTGGCATTCCATATGGGCGCCAGTTCCACTTCCAATCCAGCTCTCTGCTGTGGCCTGGGAAAGCAGTAGAAGATGGCCCAAGTGCATGAGCCCCTGCACCCATGTGGGAGACCCGGAAGAAGCTCCTGGCTCCTGGCTTTGGATTGGCACAGCTCTGGCTGTTGCAGCCAATTGGGGAGTGAACCAGCATATGGAAGACCTCTCTCTCTTTCTGCCTCTCCTCTCTCTGTGTAACTCTGACTTTCAAATAAAATAAATAAATCTTTCAAAAATAAGATTATACAGTGAATGCCCATATAATCATCTTCTAGGTTCTGTAATTGCTAATATTTTGCTATGTTTGCTTTTATCTTTCTTTATCATATACCTATTTATCTATCTATCCATCTTGTTTTTTATGCATTTCAGTGTAAGCTACAAATATCAGTTCACTTTATCCCTTGTCACATAGCCATGCATAAAAATCAATGAGTTTAATATGTTCCATTAATTTTTAAAACATTTTTTAAAAGATTTGTTTATTTGAAAAGAGAATGACAGAAAGAGAGAGGAAGGAACAGAGAGAGAGAGAGAACAGACATCTTCCATCATTTGCTGATTCACTTGCCAAGTGGCTCCAAGTGGCCCAGGCCAAAAATAGGAGCCAGGAACTCCATCCTAGTCTCCCACATAGGTGGCAGGGGCACAAGTATGTGGGCCATCTTCCACTGCCTTCCAATATGCACTAGCAGGACACTAGATTTGAAGCTGAGAAGCTGGGACTCAAACTGGTGCTCTGATATAGGATGCCGATGTTGGAAGCAGTGGATTAATTCACTATGCCGTAATGTCAGTCCCCCAGATAGATAATTTTTGAAGTAAATTACACAGGCAATGAAATGAATGGATCCTAGATGTACTGTTTGCTGAATTTTGACAAATTATTGGCTTAGATGTCTACCAATATAGAATTCTATCATGCCCCATCCCAGCCAATCCCCATTCATATCCACTCAAAGGCAACTACCATAGATTTGTGTTGCTTATTTTAGAACTTCAGATAAGGGGAACTATATAGAATGGACTCTGTTGTGTCATGGGTGCGTGTTATAGGTGGTTTGTTCTTTTTGTAGTTATAGCCTTCTGTTGTATGAATATGCCACAAATTTGTTTATTCACTTGCTTGTTGATGGGCTACTATGAAAATATTTCTTACGAATATTCTTGCCCAAAACTTTTTCTTGATATGTGTTTTCATTTTTTGAGTAAATAGCTGGAATTGGGATTGCTGGGCCAAAGGGTGTTTTGTTTTATTAGAAACTCCCAGACCATTTATCCAAAGTGATTGTAGGTAGTAAACTTTTAAAAGAATCATTATTTTAAAAAAAGAAAAAGAATCATTATTGTGTGTGTATGTAATATGATCACATGGTTTTAATACTTAAGCCGTTTTTAAAAATTTGAGAATGAACATACTCTTCTCCCACATTCTTCTTCTTTCCAGTTCCCATTTCCCCAACAGATAACAAATATTCTTAACTCTTTATCCTTAGACATGTTTTTCTACATTTACAAACCAACAAGTGGTTCATATATATATATACACACTGCGATATACTTCACTATCTATGAGATTTTAGTGATTTTGAGTTTTCTTCTCTATGTAGTTGTATAATTTATAGGTACTTATTACCTAAACCTGGATAGCCCTGTATGGATTCTAATTAGAAAATTCATAAAATCCTTGATCACATGTGGGATCTGTCCTTAATGTGTTGTCCAATGTGAAGTAATGCTATAACTAGTACTGAAACAGTATTTTACACTTTGTGTTTCTGTGTGGATGCAAAGTGATGAAATCTTTACTTAGTACATACTGAATCAATCTTCTGTATATAAAGATAATTAAAAATGAAAAAAAATCTTGGTGTTAAATTGGAAATTGCATAGAAAATTAATCAATTTAAAAAAATATATCATGTAGGATCTCTGTCCTTAATGTGCTATACATTGTGAATTAATACTATAACTAGTACTCCAACAGTATTTTTCACTTTGTGTTGCTATGTGAGGGCAAACTGTTGAAATCTTTACTTAATATATACTAAACTGATCTTCTGTATATAAAGAGAATTGAAAATGAATCTTGATGTGAATGCAAGGGGAGAGGGAGTGGGAAAAGGGAGGGTTGCGGGTGGGAGGGAAGTTATGGGGGAGAAGCCATTGTAATCTATAAACTGTATTTTGGAAATTCATATTCTTTAAATAAAAGCATTATTAAAAAAAAAAAAGAAATAGACTAATCCAAAAAAAAAATCCTTGATCACTTGCAAAACTTTTTTGTCAATATACTAGATCAGGATATTCAATTTACCAGCTCTTGTGACTTGAATTTGCTAACTGCTAAGGAGAAAATATTTAAAATATTTATTTATCTGAAAGGCAGAGAGAGAGAGAGAGAGAGATACATGGAGAGAGAGACTGAGAGACAGAGAGAAATTTTTCCACCTGCTGGTCCACTCCCCAAGGGCTTCAACAACCAAGTCTGGGTCAGGCTGAAACCAGGAGACAAGAATTCCATCCTGGTCTCCCACATGAGTGGCAGGGGCACAAGTACTTTGGCCATCTTCTGCTGCCTTCCCAGGCACATTAGCAGGGAGTTGGATGGGAAGTAGAGCAGCCTAGACTGGAACCAGCACTGCCATATGGGAAGCAGGCTTCCCAAAGACTTAACCTGGTGCATCACAATGCCCACCCTTAAGGAGAGAATTTTAACTTTAGTTCTTTTTGAGCTAAGCAGTTTTGCAGTCATGTTTCTCATGGCCCTACAAAAGGAGATTTGAGCTGCAAGTACATCCAATTTCTTCTCGTACTAACACTTTAAAAGTCATGATTTTAATATTCACAATCAGCAAGCTCAGTCTCTTCCTAAACCCCTTGGTCTTTGTATGTCTTCTCCATTTTATAATCACTTTTTTTTCAAATGGCTAATTGATTGGTCTACCAGATCTGCAACTAACATTCCCACATTATGCAGTAATATGTCTTTATGCTTTTTCTGTGCTCGTTTGAGTTTCATGCCACCTATATCACCACCGAACAGAAATGGGTGGGGTAGTTAGGGACTTGATGAAGAAAAATGCCTCCAGTGTGCTGCTTTTTATAATATCTACTGGGTATTTCCACTGTTTTGGTTATCATTTGTAATACAAAGCCTTTACAGAATGTTCTCCATGAAAGGCCCACCCAGTGGTTTATATGGGCACATCCATGATCTTATATTCTGCTGCTTCAACTTCAATGGGGAGAATTATGTCTTGGAAAAGACTACAAACTTTGAGGCCCTAGGTTGTGAAAACTTGGCACATGGCTCCACTTCTCTGTTCCTCAGTGTGTCGTCAGTAGGATGACGAAAAAGCACAGCAGTGCTTCACAGTTAGTCTAGGGATCTACTGTATCGTGTAAAAATGGTTACTTCAGGCAAGGCATCACTCATCATCTTCTGCTTGCACTTGAATAAAACTCAAATAAGTCATGAGAAAAAGAGGAAAACTTTTGGTCGACAAGAAACAAAATGTTATCTGTTTGATTTTAAATAATATAAATAAATAATTCATGTCAGTACCGTAAGTGCTGGGGCCAGTGCTATGGCACAGCGAGATAAGCTACCACCTGCAACACTGGCATCTCCTATGGAGTCTCAGCTGCTCTGCTTCCTATCCAGCTCCCTGCTAATGCTCCTGGGAAAGCAGTAGAAGATGGCCCAAGTGCTTGGGTCTCTGCCACCCATGTGGTAGACCCGGATGGTGTTCCTGGATCCTGGCTTCAGATTGGCCCAGCCCTGGCTCTTGGGACCATTTAAGGAGTAGACCAGCAGATGGAAGATCTCTTTCTGTGTGTCTCTCCCTCTCTCTTTGTCCCTCCATCTTTCAAATAAGTAAATAAATAAATCTTTTTTTTAAAAAAAAAAAAACATAGGTATTGTGTTGAAGATATTAATTTTTTAAAGATTTTTATTTATTTATTTGAGAGAGAGAAGCCTTCCATCTGCTAGTTCACTCTTAATGGCCACAATGGCCGAAGCTAGGCCGACCCAAAGCCAGGATCCAGGAACTTCCTCCAGGTCCCCTATGTGGGTGTAGGGGCCCAAGCACTTAGGCCATCTTCTACTGCTTTCCAAGGCCACAGCAGAGAGCTCGATCAGAAGAGGAGCAGCGGGAAATGAACCATCACCTATATGGGATGCTGGCACCTCAAACAGAGGTTTAGCCTCCTATGCCACAGTGCCAGCCCCTAAGAAGTTATTTTTTTTTTAAAAGATTTATTTATTTGAAAGACAGAGTTACAGAGAGAGGTAGAGACAGAGAGAGAGGTCTTCCATCCAAGGGTTCACTCCCCACATGGCCGCAACGGCCGGAGCTGCACTGATCCGAAGCTAGGAGCCAGGAGTTTCTTCCGGGGCTCCCACGTGGGTGCAGGGGCCCAAGAACTTGGACCACCTTCCACTGCTATCCCAGGCCATAGCAGAGAGCTGGATTGGAAGAGGAGCAGTCAGAACCAGAACTGCCGCCCATATGCGTAGCAGGCACTTCAGGCCAGGGCTTTAACCCATTGCACCATAGTGCCTGCCCCCAAGATGTTAATTTTGAGGTGAGCATTAGAACCATTTGTAAGGAAACCCTTCAGGACTATAGTTTGAGGACTCATTCTTAGAAACATAAAGACGTGCAAGGGCAGACTATGCCTTGGAATGTATAATTAGTCAAAGTAGAGAGAAAGTAAAGATAACACAGGACTTTTAGATCTCTTAATTCTAAAAGTTTTGCTCTTTCTAAGGGGGGGCAGCTGTGGTAATTGTTCAAAAGTTATTGAACTTTGGGTCTGAAAACCCTAGATTCAGACCAATTGCATTCATGCACTTTCTATATATCTGATCTTGCAGTTATAACCTACCCTGCTTGTACTTCAGTTTCCTCATATATAAATGGAAATAATGATCTTTCTTAGGGGATTGTTAAGGATAAATGAATTACGGTATGTGGAAAAGTTAAAAATTTCTGTAAAGAACTATTATATCAAGCTTGAAATTGTCAAAACAAAAAGTTATCAAACAGGAACAGAAACAGCTGGAAGGAAACAAGTAGCTGTGTAGTTCTGAGTTAAGAGTAGGATAGTCCTGTCAGGTTGCTGCTGGATCAGTCTTCTGTCATTCTGTTCAGTATTCAGCTCCCAGGGGGCTGTCTACTTGGTGCTCATGTTTTCAGCAGGCAGGGGATGGTGGGCACCTTGACTGGGGACCTGCTAAGACAAGTGTGGTTCCTGCAGAGCAAACACAGGAAGCTACTGCAAGAAAAAGGGGCAACGGATGCTGGGCAGGCGTAAACATCAAGAGAGTTGCCTTAAGCACTGTGCAAATGGAAGCGTCTTCCGTGTACTTATAATTGATAGCAGATGCAGAAGAGAATACTTTTAAGAGTCACTAAGGCTAATATAATTGGGAGTTAAGAAGGGGAAATGAACAAGAATGGTTTGGAAAATAGCTGTGCTTGTCCATTACTCAAGTTTATCATTGGAAAGCACTTAAATAATACTTCCCAAATGCCCATTAGCAATAGAATGGGAAATAAATTGTGTATTCATACAGCAGACTTCACAAAATTAGAACAGACCATATCCACAACACAAAAACATATGGATGAATCTCTTGATTATTATATTGAAGTAAAGGCAGATAAAGAATGCCAGAAGCTTCCATTTATAGAAAGGACAAAAACAGGCAAACCTCACTTTGTTTTTAGGAGTCAGTGATTAAAGCCATCAAGAATTGTGAGCAGTGATGTGAAAGCTGTGGTCTGGTACAACATTTCATAATCACATTGCCATGTTTTGTGCATTAAAATATATCTTATTTTTTAAAAAAGTCAGTAAAGAGATTAGAATCATTACTGGCAGGAAATAGGAAGGGCAATTCTAAGAGCTAGCTTTTTGCTATGGGTACTGGTTATATGGGTGTTTTCATTTGTGAGATTTCACTGAACTATATGCCTAGGATATATGAACTTCGCAATTATGTACATAGTATAAGTAGATTTTTTAAAGATTATTTATTTAGGCCGGCGCCGTGGCTCAACAGGCTAATCCTCCGCCTTGCGGCGCCGGCACACCGGGTTCTAGTCCCGGTTGGGGCGCCGGATTCTGTCCCGGTTGCCCCTCTTCCAGGCCAGCCCTCTGCTGTGGCCCGGAAGTGCAGTGGAGGATGGCCCAAGTGCTTGGGCCCTGCACCCCATGGGAGACCATGAAAAAGCACCTAGCATCTGGCTCCTGCCATCGGATGAGCACGGTGCACCGGCCACAGCGCGCTGTCCGCGGCAGCCATTGGAGGATGAACCAACGGCAAAAGGAAGACCTTTCTCTCTGTCTCTCTCTCTCACTGTCCCCTCTGCCTGTCAAAAAAATAAATAAATAAAAAAAGAAAAAAAGATTATTTATTTAAAAGGCAGAATTATAGAGAGGGAGAGAGGAAGAGAGGGAGAGAGAGAGAGAGAGAGGTCTTCCATCTACTGGTTCACTTCCAAGATGGCAACAATGGCTGGAGCTGGGCTGATCTGAAGCCAGGAGCCAGGAGCCTCCTCTGGGTCTACCACATGGGTGCAGGGGCCCAAGGATTTGGGCTGTCTTCTACTGCTTTCCCAGGCCATAGCAGAGAGCTGGATCAGAAGTGGAACAGCCGGGTCTCAAATTGGCACCCATATGGGATGCTGGCACTGCAGGTAGCAGCTTTACTGGCTATGCCACAGCGCCAACCCTCCGTGTAAGTAAATTTTAACAAGCTTAACTTTTGAAATGTTAACATTCTTGAGTAGATTTTATATGCTGAATAGCTTAAGAGAGGTAGCAGATCATGCTGATGTGCTAGCCTATACAAATGCTCATTCTGTGTACTTTTAGCCTTTGACAGCTTCCATAAATAGGTCAAAGTTTTCAGTGGATTCTGTTGATCATGTTGCGATTTTATTATGATCATCTTTAAATAAACCAGAGAATATATATAAATATTGACTTAAAGGACATTCCTAGTAGTGTGATGTTGATGGAATAATTTTCTATATCTGGAAACAATTATGGAATTATTTTATAAGGAATTACAATGTGTCTGGTATTTTTATTTCCTTGATTTGGTGCTATTTTATTATCTAACACACAAAGACTTATTTTCCAAGAAAATTTGATGTAAGATGAGATTAAAGAAAGTGAAGAATATTAGATATCCTTTGAGTGATAATTTTAACTTAGTTTATAGGAATGCTATTTCACCCACTTTGTAGTCTTATGTTTTTTAAAAATGTTTACTTATTTGTTTTCATCTACTTGAAAGGCAGAGCAGCAGTGGGAGAGAGAAGGAAATCTATTATGTGCTGGTTCACTTCTAAATACCCACAACTGCCAGGACTGGACCAAGCCAAAGCCAACAGCCCGGAACTTCATCAGGGTCTCCTACATGGGTGGAAGAGCCCCAAGCATTTGAGCCATCATCTGTTACCTTCCAGGGTGCATTAACCAGGCTGCTGGATTGGAAGCAGAGTAGCAGAACTCAAATCAGCACTCTATGAGATGCAGGCCTCCGAAGTGGCAGCTTAACCCGCTGCATCACAATGCCCACCTCTGTTCTTTCTTTTGTTTAAATGCATATAAGTGTACATAGTGAGGATGTGTGGTCCTAGAGAGGGCTTACTGATTCACTGGGAAGTGGAAGATGCAGTGGACCTGTAATTTAATAGTATGGTTCAGAGTGTACAAGGTGTCATTAAGTTACAATGTAAAGAAACAGATGGTGGCAGCCCCTTTATACCTTGCAAGGAAACTGATGTATTCTTGGTTTGTTTTGGGCAGATTCTGCCGTTCCTGTATTTCTACCAGTCTAAAGAACAATAAGTGGACCTGTCCTTATTGCCGGGCATATCTGCCTTCAGAAGGAGTTCCAGCAACTGATGTAGCCAAGAGAATGAAATCAGAATACCAGAACTGCACCGAGTGTGACACCCTGGTATGTGACCTTGCCCTTGTTCGTGGTTAGCTGCTTAGGTCCCTGAGAAATTTGTCATTTTACTTATGCTTTTGATCCCATTCTATCTACCTGCTCTTTTTCTTTTTTAAAAAATTAATTTACCTGTTTATTTTCACTTTATTTGAAAGGCAGAGAAACACACAGAGAGAGATCTGCCTTCTGCTGTAGCACTTCCCAAATGCCTGCATCAGCCAGGGCTGGGCCAGACTGAAGCTAGGAGCGCATAACTCCATGCAGGTCTCCAAGTTCTTCAGCCATCATCTGCCACCTCCCAGGGTACACATTAGCAGAAAGCTGGATCAGAGTGAAGGGGAGTGAGCTGTTGAACCAGACACTGTAATATGGGATGTAGCTGTCCCAAACTGTGAATTAGTTACTGCTCCAATTACCCACTCCTCTACTCATGTCTTCTAAAGTGTTTGATTTCAGCTTCCCCTCATCCTCTTTATCTATGTCATTTGTAAAAGCTGCCAAAAACGAGCCCTTGAACTCCTAATTTTTGAAGCAAATATTTTCATTGACCACCTCCATTTCTTCTTCATTACTTGCATGATTCCCTGCTACGTAGCCCCTATTTCTGTTACTCAATCATAGCCAACTAGTGAATAGTTTTATCATCCAGTGACATGGTTCCACCTATACTATTCTGGACTTCTTAGGGTTTATTGATTGCTTCTTCCTTGTTGTAGTTTAAATGTTTGATTCCATTTCTTTAAGATTTATTTATTTATTTGAAAGGCATAGTTACAGAGAGAGAAGGAGAGATGAGAGGGAGAGAGTGATGGAGAGAGCGAAAGAGAGCGAGAGCGAGAGAGAAATCTTCCATCTGCTGATTCACTCCCCAAATGGCTGCAATGGCCAGGGCTTGGTCAAGCCAAAGGCAGGAGCCAGGAGCTTCTTCCGGGTCTCCCATGTGGGTGGCAGGGGCCCAAGCAATTGGGCCATTCTTGTGCTGCTTTTCCAGGCGAATTAGCAGGGAGCTATATTGGAAGTAGAGCAGGCAGGACTTGAGTTGATGCCCATATGGGATGCTGACACTGCAAGTAGTGGCTTAACCTGTTGTGCCACAGCACCAGCCTTTCATATTTGGTTCTATAGTAGCCTGGTCAGATCGTGTGAGGTCTTAGAGGCCATGTGAAAAGAGTCCAGATTTTACCCTAAACACAATAGTAAACCATAGAAAGTTTACTTTGGAGTGCTGAGATCCAATTAATACCTGTAAGATCATTTTAGCATATGCAAGGAGAATGATTTGGAGGGGCCGAAGTAGAACTAGTGAAACCAGTTAGGTGACTATTATGACTGGTCAGGTAAGGAAGGTGGATTAGGGTGATAGCATTAGGTGTGTAATAACAGGCTGTTTCAAGGACTATTTAGAAGGAATTATTGAAGGAAATTGGTAACTCACTGTATATGGGGGTAAGTAAAAGGTAAGTATTAAAAATGTCCATCAGGGTTCTGATCCACATGAGTGTCCTAGGGATTGGTGTCATTGCACAGTGAGAAAAATAACATCCCCACTAATCTCCTATTTTGGAGTTCCAGTTCCAGGCCTGGGACCTCCACTTTTTTTTTTTTTTTTTGACAGGCGGAGTGGACAGTGAGAGAGAGAGACAGAGAAAAAGGTCTTCCTTTACCGTTGGTTCACCCTCCAATGGCCGCCGTGGCCAGCGCACCGCGCTGATCCATGGCAGAAGCCAGGTGCTTCTCCTGGTCTCCCATGGGGTGCAGGGCCCAAGCACTTGGGCCATCCTCCACTGCACTTCCGGGCCACAGCAGAGAGCTGGCCTGGAAGAGGGGCAACCGGGTCAGAATCTGGTGCCCCGACCAGGACTAGAACCTGGCGTGCAGGCACCACAAGGCAAAGGATTAGCCTAGTGAGCCGTGGCCTCCACTTTCAATCTGTCTTCCTGCTAATGTATCCTGCGAGGCAGCAGATGATGGCTCAAATGCTTGGGTCCCTGTCACCCAAATGGGAGACCCAGATAGAATTCCAGGCTCCTAGCTTTCACCTGGTCCAGTCCTATCTGTTGTAGGCATTTTGGGAGTAAGTCAACAGATGAAAGATTTGTCTCTCTCATTCTGTCTGTCTCTCTGCCTTCCAAGTAGATGAAAACAGTAAACAAACAAACATTTAAGTGAGTGTGCTAATATGAGGAGTAAATTTGGGTAAGAATAGAGAGTTAAGTTTCAGATACGTTAAGTTTGACTTGTTAAGGGTAGATAGGTACCTGGTCTAGAAACCAAAAGAGAGATTATGTACTGAGCATCTATATTTCCCTAGGAAACCTTTCTTGATCTTTCATCTAAATTAAAGCCCTATTGGACCTGCCTTGTGGCTTAGTGGGTAAAAATTGCAACCTGTAGTGCCAGTATCCCATATGGGTGATGGTTCAAATCCCTACTGCTCCACTTCCAATCTAACTCCCTGCTAATGCGCTTGGAAAAGCAGTGGAAGATGACTCAAGTGCTTGGGCCCCTAAATCCACATAGAAGACCTGGAAGAACATCCTGGCATCTAGCTTTGGACTGGCCCAGCACTAGTCATTATGGCCATTTGGGAGTAAACCAGCAGATGGAAGATCTTTTGGTTTCTCCCTTTCTTTCTGTAATTCTGCCTTTCAAATACATAAATAATTTTTTTTTTGACAGGCAGAGTGGACAGTGAGAGAGAGAGAGACAGAGAGAAAGGTCTTCCTTTACCGTTGATTCACCCTCCAATGGCGCTGCAGCTGGCGTGCTGTGGCTGGCGCACCGCGCTGATCCGAAGCCAGGAGCCAGGTGATTCCCCTGGTCTCCCATGGGGTGCAGGGACCAAGCACTTGAGCCATCCTCCACTGCACTCCCGGGCCACAGCAGAGAGCTGGACTGGAAGAGGCAACTGGGACAGAATCCGGCGCCCTGACCGGGACTAGAACCCGGTGTGCTGGCGCTGCGAGGTGGAGGATTAGCCTATTGAGCCATGGTGCCGGCCAAATACATAAATAAATTTTTAATAAATAAATAAATGAAATGAAAATAAAGGGGCCAGCGCCGTGACTCACTTGGTTAATCCTCTGCCTGCAGCACCAACATCCCATATGGGTACGAGGTTCTAGTCCTGGTTACTTCTCTTCCAGTCCAGCTCTCTGCTGTGGCCCGGGAAGGCAGTAGAGAATGGCCCAAGTGCTTCGGCGCCTGCACCCATGTCGGAAACCATGAAGAATCACCTGGCTCCTGGCTTTGGATCGGAGCATTGCTCTGGCCGTAGCAGCCATTTTGGGGGGTGAACCAATGGAGGAAAACCTTTCTCTCTGTCTCTCTCCCTCACTGTCTAACTCTATCTGTCAAATAAATAACTAAATAAAAATCTTTAAAAAATAAATTAGAGCCCTGTGATATTTTCTCATTGCACTCTGTGCTTTCCCTTTATATGACTTATTACCATTTCTAATTATGCTTTTGTGGGGTTTTTATTTAATTTAAATTATTCTCATCAGATTTGAGTCCCATCAGTGTAAATGTTGTGTACATTTTATTAGTAGTTGTGTACTTAGCATTTTGAAAAGTGACAGTAGGCCAGCATTGTGGTCGGTAAGGCTACAGCTTGCAATGCTGGCATCCCATATGGGTACTGGTTCAAATCCTGGGTGCTCCGTTCCCGATCCTGCACCCTGCTAATGGCCTGGGAAAAGCAGCAGAAGATGGCCCAAATGTTTGAGTTCCTGCCATCCACATGGGAGACCTGGATGAAGCTCCTGGCTCCTGCCTTTGGCCTGGACCAGTGCTGGCTGTTGCAACCGTCTGCCACCCAGCAGAGGGAAGAGCTCTCTCTGTCTCTCCCTCTCTGCATCTCTGACTTTGAAATAAACAACTAAATTTTTTTTTTTACATAAAAGTGACTGGCACACCAAAAAAAAAGCTTGGTGCATTTTTGAATGGTTATGTGAGACTCAATCTATTCATGGCTCTTGGCTCTGGAATTTATGCATGGTCTTTGGAGTCAGATATCCTGGAATCAAACTCTAATTATCTTACTTACTCTTTGTGATTTGGGGCAAGCTATTAATGTGAGTATTTTTCTCTTTATAAAATAAGGGAAAAGATAATGTTCACACTATGGGTGGTTATGAAGGTAAATTTTATCTACCTATTGATCTGGAGTTTAGTGCTTGGGACATAGTAAACAGTTTTTATATTCTTAGTAATCAATTATTGTTTTTATTTAGATTTCTGTCATCATATAAAATTCAACACACAAATCAAAGTCATCATATCACTCTGTCATCTGGTTCTTTATTCCACTTTTGTTGTTTGTCAAGTAAGAGCATTGTCTTCATTATCATGGATGGAGATCCCCTTCCTTTCTCACTCCCTATATAGTCTAAGGATTTTTATCTATTTTTTCTCTAAGCTACTTATTTTGCCTATTTCTTCCTTTCTATGCTATTCCTCTTGCCAGAAGGGTTGCCCATTCCACCTAGAACTGTTTTAGACTTGACCTGTTCTTCAAAGTCCAAGCCAGATCTCCATTTTTGAGATCTGTCCTAGTATTCCAGTGCCTCCATTATATAATTTTTATAGCTGTCAACACATCCCTTTCTCTCTATTAGATTGTAAGCACCGTTAGAGCAGATACAGTGCACCTTTCTTCTGCCTTTTCATATAATGTTTCACATAATTTTGTGTCTAGGCCATGAATTTGTCAATGTTTGTCCATATCTAGCCCCAGATATTTATGTTGAACAAGGACTACAAAGAGAAAGAAATACTTATTAGCAGAAGCAGTAAAGACGTGGAAGAACCCTAATGTGCAAAGTTGAAAAGGCTGTAAAACTTCTGTTTAAGAGTGCACCCTCCATCACTTTACATTTTACATCTTTTAGATAAATATTTGTAAAGCAAGGCTTTTGGTTTTACTTTTACACTTTCTTTTATATTTGTTAAACAATTAAAACTGTTTCCTTGACGTGGTTGCTTTTGTGTTTGAGGTTTAATTTCCGTAGCTTGGGCAAAATGAAGCAAAACGGGTGGGCTGCCTCACCACAGCTCTACAAAGCTTCCTTTGGTACAAGATCTTATCAGAGTGTCTAATGAAACATTTAGTAGAATATGTGCTATGTTAGCAATAGATCCCTCATGGTGAAGCTCTCTGAATGTATATCTGGAGGAATAGGGGCTCTTTATTCTGCACTGATGAAAATCGACTGCAAGAGCTGTCTTTTATGTTTGCTTTTAATGGAGCCATTAAGTATATTGTGCATTGTGAATTCATGTCTTAACTGAGTACATTATAAAACCATGGTATTTATCTTGCCCTAAAGCACAAGGTTTCTATTAACTTGCTGTGAAGATCTTTATCCATTTAGTCTTATCTCTCTTTATTTCTTTTCCTTCTTAAGTTTTCCTTTTTTTCCTCCCTCTCTCCTTTTCTTCACTCATTTTCCTTCTTTCCTTTCTTTCTCTGGCATGCACAAAATGTAAATTTTGAGTTACTATCCATTGTTCCACTTCAGAGTGTATATAGATGTATATATATATATATATATATATATATGTTCTATGTTCTATACAGTTTATATATAGTACATAAAAATATATAATATTTAGTATATTATATATAGATAAATTATATAAACTATAAATATATAGTATATAAAATAAATATATATATAATATATAGTATATATATAAAAAGTACATATACTTTATTTTTTTTACAAGAATCAAGTTCAAGAACTAACATTTGGGTCTACTAAGTATTGGAGAAATTTTAAAATGGTTTATTCTTGATGATGCCCTGACTTCATGATACAGTTGTCATGAATGCATCTATTTAAATAACTGGCTGGCTCATAGTATGATCTTATTTGAAAGTTATAACCTGGGTTACACAAAGTCCTCTTTCAACAGTGAAAGTTATTTTGCATTTGCTTTTCTGTAGGTTTGCCTCAGTGAGATGAGAGCGCACATAAGGACTTGTCAGAAGTACATTGATAAGTATGGACCACTACAAGAACTTGTGGAGACAGCAACAAGGTTTGTTTCAGTACAATGGAGTTTGATGTTAAATTTGATGCATCTATAAAGAATTTAAGAGGTAGGAGAGTTTAATGCTTATGAAAATATTTATGTAGTTATGTTTAGGCATTTCACCATAAAACCTGGTACTGGTAATTATTTGTTAATAGCAATCATTGTCATTGTCTACTTTAAAAACTGTGTAGGGAACCAACCACGCAATGGAGAGATTAGGGTAACTTCCTTAGAAAAGTTTATATTAGAGAAAACCCAAAAATAGAATGCTGAACTGTTAGACTTCTGGTAGGCAGCAGCTTAACCTGTGTAAGAATTTAACGAGGTAGTTACAAGTCAGTTTTCATTTTGCACCGGAAACTAAAAATGTGAGTTGACACCTGAAGTTATATACTCCTGTTCTTGTGGAGTTGGAGAATAAATAGCACCCAATTTGGATGTTATCTGTTATGAAAGGGAGGAAGAAAAAATAACTACATAACTGTTGATTGCTGTGATCCTCAGTTTCTCAATTAATGGGTACTCTGAATATTTCTCTTCCAAAGAGAATAAAGTGCTTTAAGTGTACTATTAACTGTTTCTCTGTCCAGTCCCGGGAAAGCTACTCATTGATATTTCTTAGGAGAAAAATTCAGGCATCTGGATCAGCTCCATTATCAGGACAGAACAAATAATGCCAAATCAAAGAAAGAATTAGGAACAGAGATCAGATAGCCCTCTGTTGTACTTTTCTAATCCCCACTTATGCTACTACTCTCTGATTGCCAGCAATTTTTTTTTTTTTTTTTTTTTTGGACAGGCAGAGTGGACAGTGAGAGAGAGAGACAGAGAGAAAGGTCTTCCTTTGCTGTTGGTTCACCCTCCAAAGGCTGCCGCGGCCAGCGCGCTGTGGCCAGCGCACCGCGCTGATCCGATGGCAGGAGCCAGGTACTTCTCCTGGTCTCCCATGGGGTGCGGGGCCCAAGCACTTGGGTCATCCTCCACTGCACTCCTGGGCCACAGCAGAGAGCTGGACTGGAAGAGGGGCAACCGGGACAGAATCTGGCACCCCGACCGGGACTAGAACCCGGTGTGCTGGCGCCGCAAGGCGGAAGATTAGTCTGTTGAGCCACGGCGCCGGATTGCCAGCAATTTGAGTAACATTTAGATTCTCTATGATTTCTAGGTGTGTATGTCCATTTTGTCAGAAGGAGTTGGATGAAGACAGCCTGCTGGATCATTGTATTACTCATCACAGATCAGAAAGGAGGCCTGTGGTAAGGAATTTTGCTACCATGTATTTGAGTAATGTCCTAATTCTGGATACATTAGATAGTCTAGTCCATTTAATAGATTTCTATTTATACCTTTGTTATAAAGGACAATAACTGATATAGAGGTTATGATAATTCTGTGTTAATGATATGTGAAAATGCTGAGTTGAAACTGACAAGAACTTCTAATGTGCAATTGCTCTTTCATTTATGAAATTATACATTATCTCTTACAGATACTCACGGGCATAATCAACTAAAATGATCCAAAATGCATATATAAAATCTAATTTTAGTTTACTAACAGTAGTCATACCCTAAGTTTAAAATATTTTTAAGTAATGCAAATAGTGATATGACACTAGAAATGAAGTCACTCATTTTAATTGATTAACCTATTGCTTTTTTTCCTAATCTGAATACTTATCCATATGCCTAGTAGATATACATATGGCTCTTTCTTTCCTAGATTTATTGTTAATGTTGCCTTTTGTCTTTTCAACCTAGCATTTTAGTTCCACTGTGCTGTGTAGTTTTTGTTTTTGCATTTTTAAAGATTTTATTTTCTTTATTTGAAAGACAGACTGACAAAAAGAAGGAGATCCTCCATCCATTGGTTCACACCCCAAATGGCCATGATGGTTAGGGCTGGGCCAGGCTGAAGCCAGGAGCCACAAACTCCATCTGGATTTCCCACGTGGGTGCAGGAGTGCAACTACTTGGGTAATCTGCTGCATTCCTAGATGTGTTAGAAGGGAGCTGGATTGGAAGTGGAGCAGTCAGGATGCGAACTGTTGCTCTGATATGGATCCAGCATCACAGGCGGCTGCTTAGCCTACCACGCTACAATGCTGTCCCTGCTGTGTTGTTTTCATACATTTTTTAAATTAGACACACATAACCTATGTCTATTTTTAAAAGTATCTAGTTATTTTCATTTTACTCAATCAGAGTCTCCCATGTGGGTGGTAGGGGCCCAAGTAACTGAGTCATTACTACTGCCTCACATTAGCAGGAAGCTAATTAGAATTAGTCAGAACTTGAACTCCAGAATTCCACTATGGTTTGTGAGCATCTCAAGCAGCATCTTAACAATTATAACAAATGCCTACTACAATAATTTTCATGTTTCTGTACTTTTGAGGTAAAGCACTTCTTTATCCATCTTACCATTGCTTTTTTTAAAATTTATTATTTGAGAGGCAGAGAGAGAAACAGATATTTAGAGCTCCTATTTTCCAGTTCACTCTCCAAATGCCTAGTAGCAAAGAATTCAATTGAAAGCTACCATTCAAGCTGCAGGAACCCAAGTACTTGAGCCATCACCAGCTTGCCTCCCAGGGTGCACATTAGCAGGCAGCTGGAATTAGGAGTGGAGCCAGGCATTCTGACATGGGATACAGGTGTCTTAACTGCTGCACCAAATGCCCCCTCCTATTTTACTAATTTTAAACAATAGAATTATTATAATTTGAATTCATATCCTTATAGATTTTAAAATTTATTTATTTTTCATTCTGTTTGAAAGACATCAGACAGAGATCCTCCATCTGCTGGTTCACTCTCCATTACCTGCAACAGTCAGCACTGGGTCAGGCCAAAGCCAGGAGCCTGGAACTCAATCCAGGTCTCCCATGTGGGTAGCAGGTAACTCACTTTCTTTAGCCATCACCTGGTGTCTTCCAAGCTGCACATTAGCAAGAAGCTGGGTCAGAAACAGAGGAGCTGGGTCTGGAACCCAGGCACTCTAATATGGGATGTGAGTGTTCCAAGCAGTAACTTAATCACTACACCAAACACCCACCCATATCTTTGTACATTTAAACTTTCCTCTCTATATTGATTTTCTTCATAAGACGAAACTCCTTAGATTGATATTTCTTGAGTCAAGACGTGGACTTTTTAATAGTTCTTGAAATATACTTCTAAAATGCTTTCTGGCAACTCTGAGTTAATTTACATTTGTGTCAGCAATTTAAGGATACACTACTTTCATCTTAACATTGCCATAATTAGATATATTTGTTTTAAAATTACTGTGGCTTAACAGATATAAAATGATACCTTAAAGTTCTTATTTATTTATTTATTTATTTATTTATTTATTTACTTACAGGCAGAGTTAGACAGAGAGAGAGAGACAGAGAGAAAGGTCTTCCTTTTTTCCGTTGGTTCACCCCCCAAATGGCTGCTACGGCCGGCGCGCTGCAGCCGACGTGCTGCGCCGATCCGAAGCCAGGAGCCAGGTGCTTCCTCCTGGTCTCCCATGTGGGTACAAGGACCAAGCACTTGGGCCATCCTCTACTGCCTTCCCGGGCCACAGCAGAGAGCTGGACTGGAAGAGGAGCAACCGGGACAGAATCCAGCGCCCCAACTGGGACTAGAACCCTTTGAAAGGTGGAGTTACAGAGAAAGAGAGGAAGAGACAGAGAGAGAGAGAGATCTTCCAACTGCTGGTTCACTCCTAAAACAGCCACAATGGCCTGGCTAGGCCGGGCTGAAGCCAGGAGCCATGAACTCCATCTGGGCCTCCTATATGGATGGCAGGATGCCAAGCACTTGGCCATCTTTTCCTGCTTTCCCAGCACATTAGTTGGGAGCTGGATGAGAAGTGGAACAGCTAGGGTTCGAACCAGTGCCTGTATGGGGTGCTGGCACTGCAGGCAGTAACATAACCCAATACACCACAATGCTGGCTCTAGAGATTATTTTGAATGTTCTCTTAGTTTGTTGTAATATGTATGTATAACAAGTATATGTAAATATATATAGTTATACAAACATTAGTGTTATTATATATATATATATATATATATATATATATATATGAGTTTTTTGTGTTCTTTTTTAGAGTTTTTCATAAAACCCTTTAGGAATATGCATGAAACTGAAATATATTTTTAATTTTACATTTTTATATTATTTATTAATATTATACCACTTAGGGGTAATCGCTGTTAATGTGCCTGGGAAAACAGTGAAAGATGCCCAAGTACTTGGGCTCCCTTACCCATATGGGAGACCCAGATAAAGCTCCTCACTCTTGGCTTTGGCCTGGTCCAACTCTGGCTATTTTGGGTGTGGACCAGCAGATGGAAGAACTCTCTCTCTCTGTCTCTCTGCCTCTCCTCTCTGTAACTCTGCCTTTCAAATAAGGAAATACATCTTTAAAAAGTAAACAAAAAATAAAATTACATAGGAGAGAGAGGGGAGAATCCTGACAGATAGGCATGATTATTATCCCTGTTTCACAAATGAGAAACTAATACTCAGAGAGGTTAAGGAAGTCATTCAAAGACACAGAGCTGGTAAATAGCAAAGCTGAATTTGAACACAGTAATCTAGCTACTGTGTGATGAAGCTCTGTGGCCTATAGCAAGTTCCAGAGGGAGACCATATAAGCACACATGGTAAGTTATTGATTCTAATGGCTTAGGGGTCTGGCTCTTAGAATGTCTAGGTAGGAATCTGATGTGTTGAATGAGCAGGGATATTGTCATAGGCTTTTCCTGCTCAAGGTGCTCTGTAGGAACTGGGATAGGAAGTTGTTTTATAATAGGTCCTGAGAGAACTACAGGAAATTAGAAGAAAGTATGAAGATGGAATGGTAATGGCTACTATTTACTGACTTGTAATTGCTTGTTTGTCTCCTCCTATCAAGTCTGTGAAGACAATCACTCAGCCTCAGCCCTGACTCTTAGTGCCCAGCCTGCTGCTCTGGCTGGAGGGATGCTGAACACTCTGGACTGTGGTCTTAGGCTGCATCATAGTAGCAAGCTGGGGCAGGCCACATACCTGTCAGTCTGCTCTAGCAGAAATCCAATCAGTGTGCTGCAGAGTCTGGCCATTCATTTGAAACTAGGTTCTCTGTGATTTATGTGGCATCAAGGACATTAAGGAATGCAGACCTAAGAACAGAAATTGGAATCAGATTGCCCTTGAAATTTAGTGGTTAGAGCCTAGGCTTTGGATCAAATTCAAACAAGTCTGTTATCTTTTCTCTGTTTCTGTTTCATCATATGTAAAATGGGGATGATGATGACAACAATAAGATCTTTTCACAAGACAGGAATAATTGGACCAGGCATATAAATTGAATACTCTTTGTCACCTAGTGATCACTTCCTAAATGAAAAGAGGGTGGTGGTGGTGGTGGATTATTACCATTTTTTAAACTATGGAAAAACTCAAGCATAGATTTCTCAGAGGAACTAACTAACTTTAACTGTTGGGGAACCCATGCAGAGCTGGGGAGAAGGGACTTTGGGGACCTAAAGTGGTGAAATCTCACCACAAAGACTAGAGTGCTATCATGGCCTTGAGGGAGGAGCAGATTGTTCAGAAGTCCATGCTTCCGTTAATACTCTGGGATCATCTAGAAGTAGTCACCGGAACAGAAGATCTTCAGGTTTCCTGTCAATGTTTCATTCTTGAGTGGAAGCTGAAGATGGGTGTTGTTCTAAAGGACCTAGAGCTACTAGAAGTGATGACATAGCCTATGGGGTCTATGTGGTGTAACTGAGGTTCATGTGCTTAGGGATCCCCAATAAGTGAAAACACCTGCCAGAAGTCTGGGACAAAGAAGGCTGAGTTCAACACCTACTCTGATTTGGTGTGAAAGTTAATAAGCAATGATTATGCTTTAGGGAACTGGGCAGGGGAGGCAGAGAAAAAGAGAGAGGCAGAAAAACAGAGTGCTCCCATTGGCTAATTAACTTTCCAGTTACCCAATAGGGCTGCAGCTGGGAGCTGGGAACGTAATCTGGGTCTCCCACATGGGTGGCAGGGACTCAATCACTTGAGTCTTCACCTGTTGCCTCCCAAGGTGGGGAGCTGGAATAAGGTGCTGAAGCCAGAAAGTGAGCTGTGGGCTTCTCAATTGGTATCCTAACCGCTAGGCTGAATATCCACCCTGGACATTTATTGCTTTAAAGGACTGGGTTGCTGGGTTTGCCAGCAGATTAAGATCAGTGACATCATCTGACTTGCCTGGCATGGGAGGTTTCATAGCAGAGACTTGGAATAATGGTTCTGTCTTCCAAAAATAGACAACTCAGAGCTCAAGCCACAAGACAACCAATCTTTTCTTTCTGAGCTGTTCAAGAGTGATATAGTCTGTTAAGAACCACCAGGAGATACCGACTTTTCTCATACGCAGCCTTAAGAGCTAATAGCTCTTTTTGTCTTGTGGTAATTAGATTCTGCTATGTTGTATTGTTTTCAATAATTCTACCTACAGAATTTTATATTTGAAGGAGACAAATGACACACAAACAACATGCTTTAGATTAAGAGAAATTTGCTTTTTTATCTTCAATGGGAAGACATTTTTCAAGACCCGTGCTTTCTGGCCATTATTGCTGCCCAGGGTGTGCTCTTTTTTCCCTTCTGGTTGTCTCTTACTCATCCTTTAGAGTTCAGCCAAAATCTTACTTGCTCAGGGAGACCCTCCCTGACACATTAATTTCAGCTCTTGCTTTTTTCTTCCCTGTTTTTTCAGTATTCACCATAATTTATAATTGTATATCCATTTCATATCTGTCTCTCCCTCTAAATTATTAGGTTCATGAAGTCATGGAGCCAAAGTCCTTTGTTCAACACCACATGCCCAGTTCTTGGCAGAATTCTAGCACATAGTAGAATATAAGGACATGAAAGAAGATGTTAAAGAAAAACATATCTCCATTCTCCCAGATTTAAAGGTTCCAGGTTTCCTTTATTTTCTACTTTGCTCTGTAAATTCACTTTTCAAGGAAGGGAAAGGATTTCTCTTGGCTTGAAACATAAACTGTGGTGACACAGCCTGAGCCTCTCTTCTTCCCATAGCAGTTTATTTCCATGAATATTAGAATACCTGTGACTCTGCTGGGCAGTGGGGACATATGTGCATATATGTTTTTGGAAGCAAGAAATTTTTTTTCTTATTTTCTTTTTTATAAGTTTATTTGTTTGAGAGAGAGAGAGAGAGAGGGAGAAAGAGAAACAGAGAGAGAATCTCCCATCCATTGGTTTACTCCCTCTCCAAATACAACAACCAGGGCCGGAACCTTTCCAAAGCCAGGAGCCAGGAACTCAGTTCATGTCGCCTGTGGAGTATCAGGAATCCAAGTAATTGAACCATCACCTTAAGGTGTGTATTAGCAGAAAGCTGGAATTGGAAGTGGAGATGGGACTTGAACTTAGGCGCTCTGATATGGGATGGAGGTGTCCCAAATTGCATCTTAATTGCTGTGCCAAGTGCTCATCTCAAAATATCTTCATTAGATTTGCTTTCAGATTTCTACTAAATTAGGTATGCAATCTGGTTCCTTGATTTTGGTTTGAACTCTGTTCAAACCTGGAAATATTTTCTCTGCATGTCTCTTCTCTCTTCTTTGGGTATCGAATTTAGTTATCTTAATGACTTTTGCAGTGGCATTTACCATCGTATAGACACTGTTCTCTAATCGACTGAGTTTCTGTGGTTAATCTAAGCCATAGGGTGTGCTGAATGTCCACTGTCATAGTCTGAAGGATTATATCCTTTGCATCTTGAGATATCTGTAATATCAGTACACTATCTTTCAACTGTTTACATTTATTCTCTTAGAATTTATCGTCTGACTTCAGAATAACAAAACAGAACATGTTCTTTCTTCATTAAAGATCATTGATAGAAGATTGGGTCTATAGAGAGGACTTGCCACATGAAAGCCCTAAGCAGTAAAATATGTTGTCCACAGCCTTTGTGCTTTTAGAAACTAAGGGCATCATTGAAAAAATAATAAATTTCATCCCCTATTTTCCTATTCCTTGTTGAATCAGACACTCACAGGCTTTAGAAACACAGTTCAAAAAAATTTTTTTAAATTCATTTAGGAGACAAAGTGAGACAGAGAAAGAGCTCCCATCCACTCATTCATTCACCAAATGCCCTAAACAGCTGTGGGGTGGGAGTTGGTGGGGGTGGGGGTCGGGAGGTTTGAAGCCAGGAATTTGAAACTCAATCCAGGTCTTCCACATTGGTGGTAGGAATCCAATTACTTGAGCCATCACTGCTACCTCCCAGGGTCTGCATTGACAGGAAGCTAGAATTAGGAGCTGGAGCCGGGTGTGGAAACCAGTCACTCAGACAAGGGACACAGGCATCCTAATAGCTTGACCACCAGGCCAAATGCCCACACCATCATTCTCATGGATTTCTGTAGAATGAGCACAGGTGCAAAAAGAATGCAATGACCTTGGCTTCACGATGAGTGATTTTTCTATTTGCATAGCAAAGAGCTGCAAACCTTCTCCCTACCTCTCCATCCCAAGCCTATCCATACTAGTCACACAACATTATTTCTATTCTTATTATGTTTGGGCTGTTTATGGTATTAATTTTTTTGTATGATCATAGAAAAGGGTCCTTAGTGTTGAACTAAGGCAGCCTCCCCCTCAATATGATGACTGATACACTGTGTTGGTGCCTCAAGTTTTCCAGAATGATAACCCAGTTACTACAAGGGTTTTATTACTAGACCTGTCAACATCTTAATTATCCTTCCACAGCTTATTAATGCTTCCCTTACCAAGCACTTAAAATAGAACACAGCCTTGCAAGAGTGGACAGTGGTGCAGAGAGAAGCATCAACCATTATTCTAAATAATTGAACACTATCAGAACTGTTCCTTATTTAGCATTTTAGTAGATTTTTCTAAAAAAAGAAGTAAGTTATGATTCTCATCTAGTGATGATTCTCAGTAAAATAAAACCCCCAGAACACTTTTTTGCAATAAGTACTGGAGTCTCAAAAGGTGTTCTCTATTACAATCTAGGTATTAGGTCAAGAATATTTCATTTATCCTGCTCTACTCCATCTTATTTCTCCAAAGAAATTATATTTTCGGGACCAGCTTTGTAGTGCAGCAGGTTAAGCTGCTGCCTACAAAATCAGCATTCCATAGGGGCATCAGTTCAAGTTTCAGCTACTCCCTTTCTGATTCAGCTCCCCGATAATGTCTCTGGGAAAGCAGTGGAAGATTAACCAAGTACTTGGGCCCCTGCCACCTATGTGCAAGACCAAGATGGAGCTCCTGGCTATTGTGTTGGCCTGGCCTGGGCTGTTGTGGCCATTTGGGGAGTGAACAAGAGGATGTTAGATCTTTCTCTCTCTGCCTTTCAAATAAAAATTTTTTTACAGAAATTATTTTTTTGTTAAGACAGTGGTTCTCAAACTTTATCATACATCAGAATCACTAGGAGGGTTTGTTTAGGCTCAAATTATTCAACTCTACTCCCCCAGAGGGTCAGATTTAATCAGTCTGGGCTAGGCCTGAAAAGTTGTATCTCTAACCAGTTTCCCTGGTGATACTGATTCTGTGGGTCTGAAGATCCTATCCTGAGAACCACTACTTTGTTGAAAACATTGAAGAGAGCAAGCTACAAATATAACTATATATTTTTTTATTTGATTTTGTGTTGACCAGCATTAAACAGTCTACATCCAAAGCACTTGGGGAATCATTAGCCTTTTGATAGCTTCTTCCTCATCTAATTAAAAGTGGAAAGGAACATCACCCAGATCATCAGTTTTTTTTTAATCGCCTTAAAGCAGCACCCATCAGGAAATATGTCTTCCTTTTCTAGCAAGTTCCTTTAACCCTCTGTCTGGTCTCCTGTAAAACAAATGAAGATTAGAATCTACTCGGTGATGCTGATTGTCTTTGGCTTTATAGTTTCTGGAAAGGAAACAAAAACAAATGAAGAATCATTGTATAGAAAGAGACTCTGGAATAAACACAGTAAAGACCAGAAACTATAACTCCAGGGTAAAGGGGGATTAGCTGAAGGAATCAAAAAGTTTGCAAACTTGAAGACAGATGTCCATGTCCTTTTCTGCTGTGTACTGGCCTGCGGTGAACTCATCCACTAAGAACCTAACCTCCAGTGGGTTCCAAGACATGACAGAAATCAGTGTAACTGATAAGTGTAAAGCTATCTCAGATTATTTCTCAATGATCTGCAGTTGGTAATAACTTCTACTATGGTGGCTGTTTTTCACCCACTGTATTCACATCAGAATAAATATGAACTGAGATGAGGCCAACATCTTTTGAATGAACACTGAAGATTTGTTGGTTCCTAATATAAGTAGGATGGCCAGGGAGCAGTGAGTAAAGGATGAACTGATGTTAAGAAATTGGAACAGCCAAAGTGAAGGTGAATACTTACACTTAGGTAATGATTAGCCTGCCATTCACTGATCATTTCTTTTCCCTTCTTATTGTTACCTTCTCTTCCCACACGTCAAATCTCCCAATTTAAGAAACAAAATAGGGTTTTTGCACTGATATTCTGGTAGATGTCTGTGTAGTCACACAACTAAATTTTATGTATACCAGCTAACTGAAGATGAGTTCCCTATTAACATCAGACTAAAAAAAAAAATCCTATGCTTAGAATTCCACATTTTCTGTATCTCTCTCTTCCACTAGACTTTAAGCTCCTTAATGGTAGGGAACAGAACATAGTCATCTCTGAACTCTTGGCATGAGACCTACAGAAAACATGTTAAATGCTCAGATAAATACTGAGCAAACTGGCTCCAAATTATCCTTGCAAAGTCATCTGCCACCACTTCCTCCAGCATGCCCTTCCTGCAGCTACATTGAGCTTTTTCCATTGCCTAACCTGGCCCTGCCTATTTAGGATTTCCTGCCTTTTCCCACATGAATTCCTCTGTCTCTGGTGTTCTTCCTCTGTGGCCTGGCTGGCTCATTCTTCAAGACTCACTTCAGTTACCAACAATTTTGCTAAAACCCTTCCAAATTTTCTGGGGCAAAATCAGAGTTAGTTCCTTTCCAAGACTGTTCATATCTTGAACGTACTGCTTGCTGCTCTGTATTCAAAGTGATAATAATGGCCACCATTTATTACCTATGCCAATGACTAAGCTAACAATGACTAAGCTTCATCATATTAAATTGTTGGAAGGAGATCTGTAAAGGTTCCCCAGTTGATTTATTCCAGGTTCTTGCCTCCACATGAGATAAGAATTCAAAGCAGAGAAATAGATAAAGTGTAAGGGTGGGAGAAGGATTTATTTAAAGAGAGAGAGAGACAGCACACATTCAGTGGTCACTTTTATTGGATAGGGGATGGTATCCTAATTGAACATACAAATAGGGTGGAGTTTAGGCAGAATTCAGTTTCAGTGCCCATGATATCTTCTGGGAGGGTTAAATGGCGTTTCCACGTGGAGCTCAGAGCATATGTGTTCATTATGGTGTCTTTTCATCATGGGAAAGTAGGTGTACCTAATTGGTATGCAAGGGGTGGGTTAGGGTGCAGAGATTGTGGGAAATTTGCCAGATCCTTTGTTCACTAACTGACTCATGGCCTGCCTAGCCCATATCAAAATGATGTTATTTTAAATCTATCAACAGCCCTGAGACACAGAAATATTTCTCATTTTATTGCTTAACCTTTGAGAGGTAGAGAGGAAACTGCAGGACACATGTAGTTTCTTCACTAGTGGAGTCCCTTCTCCCAAGGGCAGGGATCAAACAGTAGCAACTATGGTGGTTTTCAAATGCCACCCTTGGGTATTTGGCACAGTAAGTACATCGCCTCAATTTTTACAGCAACTCTGAGGCAGATGACAGAATACTCATTTCACAGAAGGGGACATTTATGTGCTCAAGCTCACACAGCAAGTAAGAGCTGGTGCTAGGATTTGAACACCAAGTTGTCTGATGTCAGAGTATCTTACTGGGAATCCATATTCCAGGTGCCTAGTTCACAGTTAGGGGCACATTATAGAATATTGTGTGAGCAAATTCTGTCTCACACCACAAAATATTAAGACTATTCTATTTCTTGATGTCAGCTCTGTTCACAAGATACACATTGGTCTCTGAGTGGATTCAGAGTGTCTTGGGAGCGGCCAGTGTTGCCAATTGGCCAAGATAGCTAAAGCTTTAGGAGAGTAATAAATGATTATAAACCAATAATAATTAAAAGGCTGAATTTTTTTTAAGATTTATTGATTTATTTGAGATATAGAGTTAGAGAGAGAGAGAGGGAGAGACAGAAAGGTCTTTCTTTCAGCTGCTGGTTCACTCCCCAAATGGCTGCAACAGCTGGAGCTGAGCCAGTTTAAAGCCTAGAGCCAGCACGTTCTTCTAGGTCTCCCATATAGGTGCACAGGCCCAAGCACGTGGGCCATCTTTCACTGCTTTCCTAGGCCATATACAGAAGGCTAGATCAGAAGAAGAGCAGCCAGGACACAAACTAGCACCCATGTGGGATGCTGGCACCACACACAGAGGCTTAGCCTACTTTGCCACAGAGCTGGCCTCTATTTTTATTTAAAATTAATAAACTTTTATTTTTAAACATTTATTTATTTATGAGGGCTTAATTGTGCAAGAGAAGTTTAGGCCACCCACTTGCAATGGGTGCATATGGGTGCCAGTTCATGTCTTGGCTGCTCCACTTCCTATCCAGCTCCCTGCTAAGGTGCCCCCGGAAAGCAGAGGAAGATTACATAAGTACTTGTGCCCCTGCTACCCATGTAAGATTTGCAAATGGAGTTCCTGGCTCCTGGCTTTGGCCTGACCCAGCCCCAGTTGATGTGGCCATTTGAGAGTGAACCAAAGATTGATCAAAGATTGATCTCTTCTCTCCCTCTTGCCTTTCAAACAGACTCTGAAAGGCAAAGAGTTAGAGAGAGAGAGAGAGAGGGAGAGACAGGAAAATGATTTGGCAGCTTTCTACAAAGTTAAACACATCCCATATGACCAAGCAATCACATTCCTGAAATTTCTCCTATGGAAATGAAAACTTACTTTTATGAAGATATCTGCACATACATATTCACTGCAGCTTTATTTGTAACAGTCACAAAGTAGAAACAATCCAATGTCTTTTAAAAGGTAAAAGGAGAGGTGGGCACTGTGGTATAGCGGGTAAAGCCACCGTCTGCAGTGCCAGCATCCTGTATGGCAACGGTTTGAATCCCATCTGCTCCACTTCCAATCCAGCTCTCTGCTATGGCCTGGGAAAGCAGTAGAAGATGGCCCAATGCCTTGGACCCCTGCACCCATATGGGAGACACAGAAAAAGCTCCTGTCTCTTGGCTTCAGATTGGCGCAGCTCTGGCCATTGTGGCCATCTGGGGAGTGAACCAGTGGATGGAAGACTCCACTTTCTCTCTCTCTGCCTCTGCCTCTAACTTTGCCTTTCAAATAATAAATGAAAGGATTTGGGGCTGGCATTTGGTAAACTCCCACATCCCATATATGAGTGCCTGGTTCAAGTCCCAGCTCTGCTTCCAATTCCAGCTTCTTGCTAATGTGCATCTGGGAGGCAGCAGATAATGGCTCAAGTACTTGTGTCTCTGTACCCAGATGGGAGATATGGATTAAGTTCTTGGCTCCTGACTCCAGCCTGGTCCAGCCCTGGCTATTCAGGACATATGGAGAGTAAACCAGAGCATGGAAGATCTCTCTCTCTCTCTTTGCCTTTCAAATAAAATGAAAGCAATTATATATATTTTTAAAAGGTAAATGAACAAAATAACTGTGGGATATCAATACCATGGAATATTACTTAACCATAAAAAGGAAGAAACAACTTAGATGAATCTCAAGGTCTTTGTGCTCAGTGGGAAAAGCCATATAACATTCTCAAAATGATGAAGTCATAGAGATGTAGAGCAGGTCAGCGGATACCAGCAGTTAGGGAGAGATCCCAGCACAATGGAGTTTCTTTGTAGTGACATACTGGGTCTGTATCTTAATTGTGTTAGTGGTTATATGTATCTACATGTTGTGATAAAATTTCATAGAACTACATACATACACACAACACATACGGCCAAAACTGCTGAGAAATGAGTGAAGTCTGTAGCTAGTTAATTGACAATTTCCTAATTTTGACAATGTACTATCATTATGAGAAATGTTACCATTTAGGGAAGCTGGATGACTTGGACATGGGACCTCTCTGCATTATTTATATAATTTCATGTGAGTTTATAAATATCTTAAAGAGCCATTAATGGCTTTTTAATTAGGAAAACATGGGTAAATATGAATATCTAATGCTGATGTGTTGTAATCTATTGGTTGTGGCCAAAAAACTTGCACAACTTATTTTAGGGGTTGGGTATTGTAGCACAGCAGGTTCTGCTGCTGCTTGGGATGCCTGTATCCCATATTTGAGTGCTGGTTCAAGTCCTGGCTACTTGGCTTCCAATCCAGCTTGCTACTAATAATGCACTCTGGGATGCAAGAGATGAAAATTTGGGTCCCTGCAATCCACATAGGAGACCCAAGTGGAGTTCCTTACCCCAGGATTCAGCTTTGCCCAAACTTGGCTGTTGACGGTATTTGTGAACCAGTGAGTGGAAGAGCTCACTCTTTTTCTCTCCCTGTCACTCTGATTTTCAAGTAGATGAAAATAAACTTTTTTTTTCAAAAAAGAAAAAAAGTATTCCAAGTGATAGACAACTGTAATATTTAAATTATAAACTCATAAAACAAATAGCAATACTATTATATATTCAATTGGATATGTCATATATATGAAGAAATAAATGAAATTTTATTTAATGTTGCTTTGTTAATATAATTTTTAACATAATATTGAGGTGTGGCCAATGGATTCATAAAGTTAAAATTCACTTTGTTGAATGATTATTTTTTAAAATTCTGACACTAGTAATTATTTGAATTTTCTTCTTAAACTCATGGTCTCATTTCTTTCCAGTTCTGTCCACTTTGCCGTTTAATACCTAACGAGAATGCAAACAGCTTTAATGGCAGTTTAATAAGACATTTGCAAGTTAGTCACACTTTGTTTTATGATGATTTCATAGTAAGTACATTTTCTTACTTTTACATTATGCTTTTATGCTATCTGTGTTAAGCTTACTCTTTTAGGACAAGTGAGTAATATTACAGAGGAAAAATGTGTATAGCTGAAAATGTTAACTATTAGCTTAAAGTAGAAAATCATGAAAATAGTGTTTTATAAAGTTGACTGTTAATATTAAAGTAGTTATCTGTCTTGGATAAATTTATTTTCTTTAGATAATCAGCCATTGCAGAAAGAGTCAGAGTCTTTACATTATCAAATTTTTACACTACACTTTCTTTATGTTTGCTTATAATGTTTATAGAATTGAGAACTCACATAGCTGAGATGAAATCATAGTAATAAAATAGCTCAGTTTGTTCTGCATCCAGTTACTTATATGGCTAATAACAGATAGTGACATTATCAGTGTAGTAAGACATGGGGGCGTTCTCATTTTTTTATTTATTCATTTTTTTAATTTTTGACAGGCAGAGTGGACAGTGAGAGAGAGAGACAGAGAGAAAGGTCTTCCTTTGCCGTTGGTTCACCCTCCAATGGCCACCACGGCTGGCGTGCTGCGGCCGGCCCACTGCGCTCATCCGATGGCAGGAGCCAGGTGCCAGGTGCTTTTCCTGGTCTCCCATAGGGTGCAGGGCCCAAGCACCTGGGCCATCCTCCACTGCACTCCTGGGCCACAGCAGAGAGCTGGCCTGGAAGAGGGGCAACCGGGAAAGAATCCAGTGCCCTGATCGGGACTAGAACCCGGTGTGCTGGCGCCGCAAGGCGGAGGATTAGCCTGTTGAGCCACAGCACCGGCCTGGCATTCTCATTTTTTAAATTGAGATTGTACACAATGTTTTTGTTGGAATTTTAAAGAAATTTACTATGACAAAAATTTTAAACATATACAAAAGTAGTATTTATAATAAATATATAAAAAGTAGTATTTATAATACTACTAAATTTATAATAAATATATAAAAAATTAATTAGTTCAATAACCAACTCACATCCAATCTCATTATATGAAAAGTTTATGGAAAAAATTCAAAGATAAGCTTATTTTGATGCAAAAAATTTTTGAATCCCATGAATAGATTTTTTTAAAATCAGGCATTTTCCATGAATTTTTGAAAACCCAGCATATGTACAGATTTTGAAAACTTTTTGCACCAAAATAGTTTTTATTTCAAGTTTCCCTGAATTTTTGAAGTTCCTTCATAGTAAGAGTTCTTAAGATGGAAGAAAATTATATATAGTATAAATAGTTTTAATACTTAAGAATTTATTTCCCATTTTCAGAGATAAGAACAGAAAACAAATAGTTCATATAGCCTTTGCTCTACTTTGGATTTTTATTGTTGTTGTTGTTCACTTCATAGGCTACCTTGTACTAAGCTCAATACTCTATGCATATTGTCTCATTTTATACCTTGCAACAGCTTCTGTGAGGTGAATACTGTATTTTTATCCTAATCTAATAAGTATCTAAAGCTAGAAGATTAACTAAATTGCTGAAGAATAAGCCAGTATTGAGCCCAAACCTCGTGCTCTACTGTGAGTTATGGCTTTCTCTTTGATTTTATTTGTTTATGTTTTAGAATAGACGTCCAATAAAAATTTCACTTTTTGTTGTTCTCATTATTAACTATGGAAGATGAGAGGGACTGCAGTATATAGGGTCTCAGTAGTTTTTGTTTTACCTGTAGAGAGTATTGACATAAAGTTTTGAATTTGATACACAGGGGTACAGGAGCAAGAGTTTCATTTTCAACATTTTTTTAAGAAATATTTATTGGTGAATTAATTTTGCTCCATGTTACATGTTTTTGTGAAACACAGCCCTTTGATCAGGATTTGTAATGCTGACTAAAAACTATTTGATCAGATAAAGACTTTAAATTTTAAATCAACAATTTTTGTGACACTAACTAATTTAATGACAGACAGTAAAGTGAAATAGAAAAACACACTGGCCCCAAAGCCAAAGCCCTAGGTTCTGTGATAGACTTTGTGGAAGCCTGGACAAGTCAGTTAACTTAACGCTGTAGTTTCCTGAAAATGGGGGCACTGCATTAACCCTTATCCTTCCATTGCTGTAACACTCTTTACTGTGTATAGTTCTAATTATTTTTCTTTATTATAGGATTTTAATATAATTGAGGAAGCTCTCATCCGAAGAGTCTTGGACCGGTCACTTCTTGAATATGTGAATCACTCAAGCACCACATAATTTTATTAAAGGGAAAGGGAAGTGAACCATTTAGTTGCACCATTTAAGATGCTGCTTGACAAGTCGAGAGAAACTGTCAATGTTTGATGGGCAAAATGTACAACACAGTTATATGTTTGCCCATGTTTATTGTTATTTCACATTTAAAACTGCTTTCATTTTGATGGCTTAAATATATTTTACATTCTTGAGCTTCTTAGATATATAATAACAGAAAATAGTCTCCTACACTATTTAATACATGGAAGAGACACAGGCTCGGTGTGTGATGGAGAATTTCTGTTTGCAAATTGGATGCCATTATGTATAATGCCACATATTAATAAGTACCATCATGGTTAGGCAAGAAAACTGTGTGTGTTCCATATAAAAAGATGATAAGTGAAACTGTGGACATTCAAGGAAATACAAAATCTGTTCCAATGCTCTTTTTCTACTGTCCAGTAGAATAACATGAATAATGTTGGATGGGAGTAAGAAAGGAAAATTTTGGAAGTCAACAAAGACTATTTAACCAAATTATGTAATAGTGCAACAAAACAAATTTTGTGTTAGAAATGTGTACTTAATTCTTTACTTTTTATAACTATGCACACATAAGAATTCATGTTTTTCAAATATTTGTAGCTTACTATCTAGAAATATTTCTATAATATAGACAATTACTTAAGAATCATTATCTGATATTTACAGAAGTATTTACATACATAATTGTGGAAAACCCTAAGGGCTTTTTTATTTTAATCTTTTAAAAAGTTATAAAACACAAATACTGAAAACAAGACAAAAGTTAGAGCTTAACATATAATTATAGAAAATATTCTAAAATATTCTTTTAGATTTTTGCCTGTCATCTGTGTGTCCTGTCATAATTAAAACTCCACAAAAAAACCACTATACTAATTTCAACAGTAATTACTTCCTCACAATTCTTTATTATCACCCAAGTCCCTATTTCAATATTTTAATCTTACCCATTTAAAATTATTTTATTAGATAAATATTTTATATTTCTTATTAATTTACAGATTCCCCTTCTTTCTTTTCTTTCCTTTACCTGAAGAACCTAGAGAGATTCCCACAGTCTGTATTTGCTGACTGTACACTCATGGAGCAATTCAGCATATTCTTCTGTCCTCTGGATACTGGCACTTGGATCCAGAGGTTTGAGCAGACTTAGATTCAGTCTTTTTGGCAAGACTGTAAGTCATGGTTGTGTTCTTTCATCAGAAGGCATATAATGTTTAATTCCTTTTGTGACATTAGCTGAAATTGATACTTAATGCCTAAATCCATAATTCATTTTGGTTTGAAGAATATTCTACATCATTTCTTTTTCATTTATTAGTGGGAACTTTTTTTTTTTTTTATTTGACAGGTAGAGTCATAGACAGTGAGAGAGAGAGAGATAGAGAGAAAGGTCCTCCCTCCGTTGGTTCAATCCCTAAATGGCCACCATGACCAGCGCTGTGCCGATCCAAAGCCAGAAGCCAGGTGCCTCTTCCCGGTCTCCCATGCAGATGCAGGAGCCCAAACACCTGGGCCATCCTCCACTGCCCTCCCGGGCCATAGCAGAGAGCTGGACTGGAAGAGGAGCAACTGGGACTAGAACCCGGTGCCCACATGGGATGCCAACGCTGCAGGCGGAGGACTAACCAAGTGAGCCATGGCGCCGGCCCTGTTGGAACATTTTTATTAAAGGACACTTTCCCACATTTGCTATTTTGTTAACAAGTGGTAGACTATATAGGAGAGGAAAATGAACATTTGACTTCTTTCTTTTACCAGTTTTCAGATAATAAATTTGCTTCCCATCATCTTTCATTAAAGTATTATGAAATCTTGGATTTAAACATATTTGATGGGATTCAGTCCATTACAAATACTACTTTATAGAAGTTCAGACTGTCTCATCTTGACAAAGAATGACAGCCTCATTAAGTTTGCTCTGAGTCCTTTTGACAGTAGACTAGCAGCCTTTAATAGATTCCTTGCTATCTTATCTGACAAGATGCTCCACGTTCAACCTGCACATTTCCTGCCACAGACCTGGAATCTACTATTTTTCTAAGAAACCTGGTTTCTTTCAGGGATAAACCATGTTTCAAAAATCACAATTTGATGTCTTAGGATGTGTATACACTTCAAGAATTTCCTTTGATAATTGCAGATTACTACAGGGTTTTAACCTATCCTTTCTGTTACAACTGTTTCTCTGTTCTTCTATCCTGAAAATTTAGGCTTTCAGGGACACACAGGTATGATAAAATTAGAATATCCTACACTACTTTTTCCTTTATTTACCTTGTGCATGCACCGTCTCAGAATAAAAGTACTAACACAACCATAACCAATATGATAACCAAAACAATCAAAATTTTTTCATTTGCTTTCTCCTTTTTTGTTTTTATTAGTTTACTATGTTGACATTTTCATGACATATTGCTATAACATACTACAGTTTCTCCATTTTATCCCTACAATTGTTCTTAGTTCTTTGAATAATAATATTTTGAACATTTCCCACCAGTTTTTATTTGATGTCTATTTTTCATATCTGACTCTAATGACAAATTTAGGACATGAAGCAAATAAAGTTATGAGGACCAGTGCTATTAACTTTGTTAATAAACTGCTACCTCCTCGGAGTTCATTTTTTTAATTGAAATCACTTGTAAACTCCCTTGTTACTTACACATAAACTAAATCATTATCAGGGTCAACGTTGTGGTGCAGCGGGATAAGCTGCCTCTTGCAACACCTATATCCTGTATCAGAGTGCTGGTTAGAGTCCAGATGCTCAGGTTCCCATTCAGCTTCCTTCTAATGAGTCTGGAAGGCAGTGGATGATGGTCCAAGTACTTGAGCCCTGGACACACATGTGGATGACCTGGATGGTGCTCCTTGCTCAACTTGGCCCAGCCCTGGCTGCTGCTGCCATTTGTAGAGTGAACCAGCAGATGGAAGCTGTGTGTGTGTGTGTGTCTCTCTCTCTGTAATTCTGCCTTCCAAATAAATAAATAAGTAAAATTTTGTAAAAATATATGTACATATAGTAATTATCATGGTGCCCCCCAATTTTCTGTACTAAGTTATCCATAACTTCTTAAAAGTATTGGTACTACTCTCCCATACAGTACAGGGCAATTGAGAAAAATGTAAAGCTGACTAAAATTGGACAGCTTCATAGCCTCTCTTATATTACATTTTAAAAAAGATTAATTTACTTTTTTTAAAAAAAGATTTATTTATTTGAAAGGCAGTTACAGAGAGGGAGGCGGAGACAGATTAGTTCACTCCCCAAATGGCCACAATGGCCAGGCCAAAGCCAGGAGCCTCATCTGGGTCTCCTATGTGGGTGCAGAGGTCCACACATTTGGGCCACCTTCTGTTGCTTTCCCAGGCACTTTAGCAGGGAGATGGACTGGCAGTGGAACAGCTAACACTCAAATCTGCTGCGCCACAACACTGGCCCCCAAGACCTCTTTTAAGGTAGGCATTGGTTTCAAGCTTCCTTTTCACAGCTGATAAGAAGCAACAACAGATTTTCAGTTTCACAACCTCTTTTATTCCAATTTGAATGGATCACACAATAGAGCAAAACCTGTTGGACAACAGGAGCAAGAGAGGAAGAATGCTTTAGATAAAAATCATTGGACTGAAAATCTAGCCCCTGAAAAACAGAAGAATATGTCTAAGCATTATTACTGAATATCTAGACCAGAGCAATAGAAAAGACATCTTTTGATCTGTAAAATTAAAAAAAAAATTTAAACTTTGAAAATATTATTTTAAGTAAAGCTTTAAGTCATTTACCACTATTAATCTCAATATAGCAATTTGGATCCTGTCCCTAGATTCCTTTTTTTGATAATTTTGCCACCTACAAGACAAACTGGGTGCTGGCCACCTGAATTATATTATGTTCTGAACCATCTTGAGTTCTAAAATGGTGAACTGAAAATATTGTTTCACTGTGCCTTTAGCTTTTAATAAAAAGGACTTTTTTTAACTTATTGTTTTAAAAATGAAAGCCAATATTCGAAGCTGTTGACTACCAATAGAAAGTTTCGCTCACTTTATAGTGCCTCAGGATAAACTTTTTCAAGGCCTTATATGGGAAAAATGAATTTACATTACCCTTCTAAAGCTAAATTCCTTCTAATGCACAAAACCTGTGAGGATTTCCTTTTCATATATTTCTTCCAAAGTTTCTAAAATGTGTGCGGAAAAAAATAGATTGATTGTAAATCAATGGTAAAGTTAGGGACCCTGGTCAGATCTTCTAAGAGTTCCTATCTCCAGTAATGTTGCTTCATTACTTTTACTGGGTGCTAAGTGTATTTCATTTTGAAGTGAGCTTACTCCAGTTATGGAATGTTTATCATATCTTATATCCTCAAACATTGAAGATATTTTCAGAAGTACTGAGATTCATTCTTTCATTATTCAAGCATAAAAATCTATATAATGATCACAATTTAAAATGTACAATACTTTTTCTTCTGTAAATATGTATTATTATGAGAAATAAAGAATGGCAGGACCATTGCTTTCATTAACATATCTACCGTGTCTTTCTTAAATATTGATCTTGGGGCAGGCATTTGGCCTAGTGGTTAAGACACCGGTTGGGATGCCTGGGTTTGAGTTTGAACTCCAATTTCCTGCCATGCAGATCCTGGGAGGCAGAAAGTGATGGCTCAAGTAGTTGGCTTCTTGCCATGCACATGGGACACCCAGATTGAGTTTTGGGCTTCTGGCACCAGCCCTGGACATCATGGACATTTAGGGAGTGAAGCAGTGGATGGGAGCTCCCTCTGTCTTGTCTATCTCTTTGCCTCTTGAAAAAAAAATTTTTTTAAAGTTAATCTTAATCATTTTTTACACTAACCTAATATACTTTTTAAGTTGCTATTTAGGAATACCTATCACAAAAATATACATTTAGGTTAGTAGTTCACAACTACAGATAATTTTGCCTTCCAGAGGCTATTAGCAATATCTACTGATATTTTTGGTTGTCATAAGTGGAATGAGGTATGTTTTTAGCCTGAGCCCTGGGTAGAGGCAAGGGATGCTGCTCAACATTCCACAGTGCACAAGAAAACACCTCACAACAATTAACCTGTCCCAAATGTCAATAGCGCTGTGGTTTAGAAACTCTTGATTTTGCCATTCTAAAGCTGAGCAACATACAGTTATTGATTCTACTAATGAAGGTTTTCATTGAAATTTCACTGAACTATAAAAGGTAATATGCAGGGGCCAGTGCTGTGGTGCAGCAGGTGAAAGCCCTGGCCTGCAGCACTGGCATCCCATATGGGCACCAGTTAAGTCCCAGCTGCTCTACTTCCGATCCAGCTCCCTGCTAATGCACCTTGGAAAGCATCAGGGTATGGCCCAAGTCCTTGGGTCCCTGCACCCATGTGGGAGACCCAAAAGAAGCTTCTGGCTCTTGGCTTCTGATCAGCCCAGCTCTGGCCGTTGCAGCCATAGGGGAGTTAGATGGAAGTTCCATTAGATGGAAGACCTCTCTCTTTTTCTCTGTCTCTACCTCTCTCTGTATCTCTTTGAAAAAAATAAATCTTTAAAAAAAAAAGGTAAGATGCAAATATCCTACTCATGCTAAATCAAATGTTCCTATGTGAACAAATGAAAGCTTCTTAGACTTTTCGTGAGAACAGGTTAACCTTTGATAACTCCATTTTCTTCTTTTTTAAATTGTTATTTAATAAATATAAATTTCCAAAGTACAGCTTATGGATTGCAATATCTCCGCCCCCCATAATTCCCTCCCACCCGCAACCTTCCCATCTCCCACTCCCTCTCCCATTCCATTCACATCAAGATTCATTTTCAATTTTCTTTATATACAGAAGATCAATTTAGTATATATTAAGCAAATGATAGGTCTAAGAGTCAAAGGGATCACATAAACAAGACTAGTGTCTGCTAATACTAACTGATAGAATCAAAAAGGGAGAGAACAATCCAACATGGGAAGCAGGATACACAGCAGACTTATAGAATGGCAGATGTCCTAAACAACACTCTGGCCTCAGAATCAGCCTTTAAGGCATTTGAATCTGGCTGAAGAGCCCATGAGAGTTTAGGCATGGAAAGCCAAGACACTCTGGCAAAAAGAATAAAAGAGGACTGAAATGAAAGATCTCTGCAAGTGAGATCCCAGTGGAAAGAACGGACCATCAAAGAAGGAGATACCTTTCTCTGAAGGGAGGAGAGAACTTCCACTTTGACTATGACCTTGTCTAAATAAGATCGGAGCTGGCAAACTCAAAAGGCTTCCATAGCCTTGGCAACTCATGACAAGAGCCTAGAGAGATTACTGATGCCATAAACAAGAGTGTCAATTTGTTAAGTCAACAACAGGAGTCACTGTGCACTTACTTCTCTTGTAGGATTTCTGTCCTTAATGTGTTGTTCAATGTGAATTAATGCTATAACTAGTACTCAAACAGTACTTTACACTTTATGTTTCTGTGTGAGTACAAACTGATGAAATCTTTACTTAATATATACTAAATTGATAACTCAATTTTCTAAGTGACATCCTAAAAGAGTAAACTTGGGATCAGCAGGCAAGCCTTACTATTTCTCTCTCTCTCTTTTTAAGAGATTTATGTATTTATGTATTTGAAAGTCAGAGTTATAGAGACGGAGAAATATTTCTATCCACTGGCTCAATCTCCAGAGAGCTCCAATACCCAGTGCTGGGCCAGGTTGAAGCTAGGATCCAAGAGTTTCACCAAGCTCTCCTACAGGGGTGGCTTGGGCTGACACTGGAGCCATCTTCTGTTGTTTTATGAACTGGTACTCCTATGTGATTCTGGTGGTAGTGATATCTGCTACTCCACAATGTTGGCCCCAGAAGACTTACTTTTATGACTTATATTATCCTTATTGAAATAAATAAGACAAAAGATACCTATGTCTGAGATCCCTGAGACTAGGAATACTTGTTTTTGTTTTATTATTGGAAAGTCTTTTGGTATTTTAATCCTATGTGTTTCAGAAAAGACCATCAATGGATCTTATGGCTAATCATTACCCACAAAGTAGCCATGGAAGAGGCCCAATGAGGGTGGACCACAGGGAGAGGTACTGGTCAGAATAGATCAGTTTATCCTCTGAAACCCAGCACTCTCCCAGAGTCTACTATATGGGATGGCTGTTCTCCAGAAGAGCTGCTTTCTGCCTCATAATCCCAGGTGCTTTCATCTCATGGCATTTACATCACCATGCACTTCCTCACTCACCTCTTCACCATCATAACAGGCTGGAGAGTTGAATACGCAAGTCATTTCTGCTATATTTCATTTACCAACACAAGTCATATGGCCACACAGAATTTCAAGACTTTGGGGAAGTCCTAACTTCTCATGTAGACAAGGACTGAATGTAGGGATAGAATGGTAATGCCAACCTTAAAGATACAAATGAGAGTTGAGAGAGATGACAGGGAGGTCCACAGGGAAAAGACATTAAAAACAAGAAATAAAATAAACAAGAAAAGTCAAATGCATTCTCAATCCCTTACAACTATGTGTGTGTGTGTGTGTGTATATATACAATTATATATATATATATTTGGGCAGGCAGAATTAGACATTGAGAGAGAGACAGAGAGAGAGAGAGTTATAGACAGTGAGAGAGAGACAAAGGTCTTCCTTCCTCTGGTTCACTCCAAATGGCCACCACTGCCGGCGCTGCGCTGATCTGAAGCCAGGAGCCAGGTGTTTCCTCCCGGTCTCCCATTAATGCTATAACTAGTACTCAAACAGTACTTTACACTTTATGTTTCTGTGTGAGTACAAACTGATGAAATCTTTACTTAATATATACTAAATTGATAACTCAATTTTCTAAGTGACATCCTAAAAGAGTAAACTTGGGATCAGCAGGCAAGCCTTACTATTTCTCTCTCTCTCTTTTTAAGAGATTTATGTATTTATGTATTTGAAAGTCAGAGTTATAGAGACGGAGAAATATTTCTATCCACTGGCTCAATCTCCAGAGATTGAAGGTCTCCCTAGATGGAAGGAATCAGTCCTTCTGAAATCCTCATGGATTCATCAGCAAGTCATCAAAATATATTCAAATCTGCCCATTCCTACTGTAGGGTTAATCTCATGAGTATAAAGTAAGCTGAAAACAGAGCTTTGTAAAAATTTAGAGTGGGAATAGGAGAGGGAGGAAGAAGGGTGGGAGCATGGGTGGGAGGGAGCGGTGGGTGGGAAGTATCACCATGTTCCTAAATCTGTATATATGAAATAGTGGGAATCTGTATACCTTAAATAAAATTTTAAAATGTATATATGTAACTATACTCACAGCAAAAAAACTTTATCACCATCTCCAATTCTTTTTAAAAATTTTCTTAAATTTTATTTCACTTTTTAAGATTGACACATAATGATTATACATATTTATGTGGATTGGTGTGACATTTCAATACATGTATACAATGTGTAAGGATCTGATAAGGTAACTGACACCTATCACCTCAAACATGTATTATTTGTGTTGGTAATATTAAAAATCCACTCTACTATCTTCTTTAAAATATTCTATTAATTGTTGTCAACAAGTACTCCTACTAGAAGTCATTGCTCCTATCCAACTGCATCCCTGCAGCTATTAACTATCCTATCTCCATCTACCCCTCTCCTACACTCTGTCTCTATTAACCACGGCTCTGTTTTCTACTTCTTATTTTTTTTTTTTTTTATTTTTGACAGGCAGAGTGGACAGTGAGAGAGACAGTCAGAGAGAAAGGTCTTCCTTTGCCGTTGGTTCACCCTCCAATGGCCGCTGCGGCCGGCGCACTGTGCTCATCTGATGGCAGGAGCCAGGTGACAGGTGCTTTTCCTGGTCTCCCATGGGGTGCAGGGCCCAAGGACTTGGGCCATCCTCCACTGCACTCCCGGGCCACAGCAGAGAGCTGGCCTGGCAGAGGGGCAACCGGGACAGAATCCGGCGCCCTTACTGGGACTAGAACCCGGTGTGCTGGCGCCGCAAGGCGGAGAATTAGCCTGTTGAGCCACGGTGCCGGCCTGTTTTCTACTTCTTAATGATCAATTTTTAGCTTCCATATGTGAGAACAGTGTTGTCTTCATGTGCCTGACTTTTATTTCACTTTATATAATGTCTTCCATCCACTTTGCAGCAAATGACAGAATTTCATTTGTTTTTGGGCCAGAATTGTGGTACAATGTGTTAAGTAGCAGCTTGCAACAACAGCCTCCCATATGGGGTGCCGGCTGAAGTATCAGCTGCTCTGTTTCTGATCCAGCTCCCTGGGAAAAGCAGTGAATGATGGCCCAAGTAATTGGGCCTTTGCCACCTATGTAAGAGACCAGGATAGATTTCCTGGCTCCTGACTTTGGGCTGGCTCACCCCCAGTTGTTGTAGCCATTTAAAGAATGAACCAGCAGATACAATCTCTCTCTCCCTCTCCCCTAATGCTCTGTTTTTCAAGTTAATTGAAAAATGATTTCATCCATTTTTAAGTCTGAACAGTATTCCATTGTGTATATTTACTACATTGTCTTTATCTATTCATCTGTCAATCGCTGTCTCCACCTCTTTGATTGTACTCCAAATCATCAACATCAGTTGTCTGGATCCCTAGAACCATCTAATTGGGCTTTGCCATTTAGCAGAGTGGTTTTCAAAAGCATGACTCTGATTATGCCACACATAGACCTGTCATCACTGCTTTAATTGCTCCAAGGGCTTCCCATTGGTAGTAGAATAAAATCCAAATACCTTTCTATGCCCTTCAAAAGGCCCTTGTCCCTACCTACCTCTCCAATCACATCTCACCCTGTTCTTTCCCTTGATCCCTCCACTTCAGCTACTCTTTTAGTGGCTCCTGCATATTTGCACTTCCTATGCCTTCTGTTAGGATAGTTCTTTTCCAGAGTGTCACAGGACTGCCATCTAATCATTCAACTGGCAACTTTATCACTTCCTCATACTTCCAGCTGATGTGCCTTTCCCATTTTGTCTATTATTTTACTGTAGTTTCTTCATAATTGTTCCCAGAATTTGAAACTGACTTGCCTCAAACTGTCCTCATTTCAAAAGATCACCAGTTTGTGGGTTAAAGCTTCAACATGTCAATTTTGGAATACAAACATTCTGTCCATAACAGTATATTTGTTGAATGAATGAATGACTTGAGAACAAAGGAGTCAGCATATTTAGGTTGGCTTGTCAGTGTACTCTTTTACATGGGGAACAAATTTATTACAAAGGATAGCAGCACTATGTCTAAATTTGCTGTGCATCTCTATAGGTACTCAATAAATATCTGATAAACAATTGAATGAAAAATCATAGTTTGAGAAGCTTACACAAGATATTACTAGTGAATACCATCATCAAGCCAGATACATCTGTTTAGAAATCCAATAGTGTAGCTCTTACAAGAGAAGAAGTATTACTTTGTATTTGACTAGTAATATTTGAGATATGATGCTAGCTTTGAAGGACAATTGCACATTATACATCATAGTTGATAAATTAAATTTGCTGAGGATTATACAGTAATCTGCTACAGTCAGCATGGCTAAGCAAATAAAATTGATTATCCTAGGTAATCAGGTAAAATGAAGAAAATATTTAGTTCTTATATTCACTATGATTTGCTACATTTTTTGGTATATTTTACTTTGTTCCTTTGAAACATTCTTAATAATGCATGCAGGGGCTGGAGTGGTGTGGCAGGTTAACCTGCTTTCTGGGACATTGGAATTTCACATGCGTGGTGGCTAGAGTCCTGGCTGTTCAACTTCTGATCCAGCTACCTGCTAACATGCTGGAAAAGCAGTGAATGATGGCCCAAGTGCTTGGGACCCTTGCATCCAAGTGGAGACCTGGATAGAATTTCAACCTCCTGGCTTTGGCTTGGCTCACCCTGACCATTATGGCCATTTGGGGAGTCAACTAGCAGATGAAGATTCTTTCTCTGTCTCCACCTCTCTTTATGTAACTCTGCCTTTCAAATAAATAAATCTTTTTAAAAAATGTATCCAAAATGATCATAATTTTGTATGCAAAATCATCCTGTCCTTTTACAGTATTACCAGGATATTTCTCCAGAAATTTTAGCCTAAGGCATGCTAGTTTTAAACTAACATAATGTGGGTCTGGCATTGTGGCGTAGCAGGTTAAGCCACTGCCTACAACGCTGGCATCCTATATAGGTGCCAGTTCCAGTACCAGCTACTGCAGTTTCAAATACAGCTCCCTGTTAGTATGCCTAGAAAAGCCATGGAAGATGGCCAAAGTACTTGGGCTCCTGCATTCATGTGGGAGATATAGATGAAGTTCCTGGCTCCTGGTTTTAGCCTGGTCTAGCCCTGGCCATTGTGGCCATTTGGAGAATGAACCAGTAGATGGAAGATCTCTCTCTCTCTCTCTCCTTCTCTGTCTCTGTCTTTCAGATAAATAAATAAATCTTAAAAATAATGAGAAACAAGTTTCTGGTTATAAAAAACTAAATAATTAAACTCTTACTAACAAGTAGACTGGTAAAAAAGTTCTAGAGACTTGTTTCACATCAAAGTGAATAAAGATAACACTACTCTAGACCTAAAAATGGTCCAGCATAGTGAATTCTATGGTTTTCCTTTTTAAAAATATTTTATTTATTTACTTAAGAAGTAGAACTAGACAGAGAGAGGGAGAGACAGAGAGAAAGGTCTTCCATCCTCTGGTTAACTCCTCAAATGGCTGCAATTGCTGGAGCTAGCTGCTTAGAAGCCAGGAGACAAGAGCTTCTTCTGGGTCTTGCATGCGGGTAGACGGGCTTCTGCTGCTTTCCCAGGCTATGGCAGGGAGCTGGATTGGAAGAGCAGCCAGGACTAGAACTGGCATCCAAATGGGATGCCAGCCCACAGGCAGAAGCTTAGCCTTCTACACCACAGTGGTCCCCTGTAAGGTTTTTTTTTTTTTTTTGCCATAATTTTTAAAAAACAACAAACAAAAAAAATGTTAAGCCAAAGACCTTGGTGTATTTATGGTTCTCAGATACTCAGTCTGGTAAATTATAATTGTCAGGGAAATTTAGGAAAGAAGGAAAGTCATCCCACCAACAAAACACTTGAGGTTTCAAAATAAGTATTTAAATATAGCCTGAACAACTCTACTCCTGTTGCTATTTTTTTCTCCCATTCGTCTCTTTCCAGACTTCTGATGAACTTTAAAGAAAACAGCTTTCTTTGCTTGTCACCTTTCCCCCAACTGCCATGATTCTATAGCCTCTCCACTATTCTCAGCTGGAGTTCCTTGTCAAAGTCTTATTATCCCCATTTTAACCTAATTACCTTTTAAAAAGCATTATGTCCAAATATAGTCACTTTCTAAGGGGCTGAGGGTTCAGGCTTCAAAAAATGTACAGGAGGGACCCAATTATTATGGTTATTTTTTTAAAGGTTTATTTGTACTTATTTGAAAGGGAGAGTGACAGAGAAGACACGGAGAGACAGACAGTGAGAGAGAGCAAGCTTCCATCACCTGTTCACTCTCCAAATGGCTGTGCCAGTCAGGGCTAGGCCAGGTGGAAGCCAGGAGCCTGAAATTCCAACTGGTCTCCCATGTAGGTGGCAGGGGTCCAAGCACTTGAGCCGTCTTTGATGCCTTCCTAGAAGCATTAGTAGGAAGTTGGATGGGAAGCAGATGGGACTCAAACTGGCATCACAGGTGGCAGCTTAACTCAGTGCACCATAAGGCCAGAAATGGGCTGGCCTTGTTTGTATAGCAGGTTAAGCTGCTGCATATGATAATGGCATCTCATATTGGCACCTGTGAAGACAACAATGGCCCAAGTCCTTGGGTCCCTGCCTTCGGCCTGGTCCAGTCCTGGCTGTTGCAGCCATCTGGGGAGTAAACTAGTGGGTAGATCATCTCTCATCTCTCTGTTTCTGGAGCATTGCCTTTTTTTCTTTAAAAAAAAAAATCTTTATACTAAACTTTGTTCAAACTAATGTACTGTTTCTCACTCCTGATTGGACCCAGACTGAATTTTTCTTGAGCAACCTCAATAAGATGCAACCAGAAATTTACTGGCCTCCCATGATCCTATAGAGATTTTCCTGGATGTAGGTAAAAGGAAGGAGAGTTGGGATTTAGAATACTGAGGTCCAGATCAAGAAAATAAGGCTGGCGCTGCGGCTCAATAGGCTAATCCTCCACCTTGCGGCGCCAGCACACCGGGTTCTAGTCCTGGTCGGGGCGCTGGATTCGGTCCCGGTTGCCCCTCTTCCAGGCCAGCTCTCTGCTGTGGCCCGGGAGTACAGTGGAGGATGGCCCAAGTGCTTGGGCCCTGCACCCCATGGGAGACCAGGAGAAGCACCTGGCTCTTGGCTTCGGATCAGCGCGGTGCGCCGGCCATGCCAGCTGCAGCGCGCCCGCCGCAGCAGCCATTGGAGGGTGAACCAACGGCAAAAGAAGACATTTCTCTCTGTCTCTCTGTCTCTCTCTCTCACTGTCCACTCTGCCTGTCAAAAAATAAAAATAAAAAAAAAAAAACATTGACTGAAGTACAAAAGTCAAGTCCTCTGATTCAGCTCTTTCAGTATATGAGATTTTAAGATGTTTCCGTACTAATAAAAATAACACCACAAACAGTATCAGAAGGGCCACATTAGTTGGCAACAGAATTTTCACCATTGCAAAGTCAACCAAACGATGCCCATGAGACTCTGGTCCTGTGCTCTGCTGTATTAACTCTGTCCAGCAGCAGATGGCACATGTCCTGTGGTTTCTTTCCCTTTCTTCATTTTAATTGGAATTTTCTTTTCTCTCTATTGTAGTACATGCAAAGTGGCTGATAGAGATTACATTTAGGATTTAGTCTAAGGTTGCAGTGTCATAAGATGTTAAAGCTTCACCAGATTAAGACTCAATAAAAAAAGAAGTAAATTATTTGGAATTACAGTACTAGAAATATAATGGCCTCAAGACATTCCCTCTGGAAGCATAGTTGAAAGAAATTTTGGGTTGCCTCCTTTTGAGGAAGACATAAATGCCTGGGTATTGAGGGGGAAGCCTGGAGTAACTGAACTTTATGTACAGAAAGAAGGGTATATACGTGCACTCAAGGTACACTTGAGGGTTCATCTCTTTCCCTAAAAAATAGACTTTGTACGGCTGGAGTTGTGGTATAATGTAAAGCTGCCACCTGTGATGCCAGTATTCCATACCTATGTGGGCACCTGTTTGTGTCCTGACTGTTCCACTTCGGATCCAGCTCCCTGTTATTGGCTTGGGAAAACAGAGGAAGATTGGACCCACGTGGGAGACCTGGATGAAGCTCCTGACTTCTGGCTTCAGCCTGGTCCAGTCCTGGCTATTCTGGCCATTTGGATTGTGAACCAACAGATGGAAGACCTCTTTCTCTGTGTCTCTGACTCTCTGTAACTGCCTTTCAAATAAATAAATAAATCATTAAAAAAAAAAAAAAGACTTTGGTTTTTAAAACTGGTGGCAGGCTTTTGCCTCTACTGTGATATCAGAAGTAATCTTGTTATAGTTGCCATAATCAAAGAATATTAATAAATGTGGGAAGGAAAGACAAATAAAAACGAACAGGGAAGGAGAAAGGGAAACAAGTGGCGTTGGACAAGGCAGAAGGTGACTTGTCCTACAGCTCCTGTGTGAGCTTACTGTCCAAGTTCAGGTGCTTAGTACAAACTGACTAGAATATTAAAATCTCAGTTCCACATATTTTGGGAGACTGACTGTCAAAGATTGGGACTCTACACAACTCTATTCTAATCACTTATAACATGAAGGCTATATTTCATAGGCTGAACCAGGGCTGCTAATAAGAGCATTTCCATTATGCTGTTTTGCACAGATGTAAAGAGGGAAAATTTTAAAAGGTTATTATTATTATTAGAGAGATAGGGAGGGAGAGAGTGAAAGAGAGAGAGAGAGAGAGAGAGCAAGCACTCCTATCCATTGGTTCACTGTCCAAATGTCCACAATTGCTGGGGCTGGGCCAGGCTAAAGCCAGGAGACAGAAACTCAATTCAGGTTTCACACATGGGTGGCAAACACATAATTACTTGAGCCATCACCAGTGCTTCTCCTGCTGTGCATTAGCAGCCAGCTGGAATTGGGAGAAGAGCCTGAGACTAGAACCCAGTGGAACATGGCTGCTTGACTGGTAGGTCAACTACTCACCCATAAGGAGAGAACTTGGCTTGCAATGGAAGCTAACCCAGTTCTTTCTCTTTTGGGAAAATAAACCATGTTTGTATTTCTTTCTTACTTGTCTTCTCTCTCTTAAAGTGTTGAATCAGCTAGGAAAATGGGATAGGGTCCAATCAGGAAAGCAGAGCTAACAAAGGCTAGTTCAATAAGGGATGTTTAATGTGGGAGACTACAAAGACATTGGAAGAGCTGAAAAAAACAAATAGAACAGGATGCAAAAGCCACTGATTGGCAAGGCCATCTCAGCAGGAACTGGGATCAGAGAGGAAAGGCAGCTTCACAGAAGCACACACATAAGGAGAGAAGGCGAAATATTACAACTCCTTCTTCCTTCCTATCTTATCAGTGCTCTCATTGGCTGAATATATATGACTTCTGTCAGCTGGCAACAGAAACTGGGAAACTGCTTATAAGGGTCAGCTCTGGCAATCCAGAGACAGAGAGTGGGAAACAGATCTGATTACTGAGGAGCACATTTGTAGCTCAGATGCTTTTAGCTATGAATAATAGAGGAACCAGTTGAGGAACGGCTTAAACTAGAAGAGGTTTATTATCATGCTTAACAAATAGAAGTAGCTTTAGTTCCAGGGTTAATTGAATTAGTCAAATGGTTCAATACATCAAGGAACTCTATTCTCTGTGTCTTTCAACACTGCCATCTTCAGCACATTGGCTTATTCTTTTTATTTTTTTATTTTTTTGACAGGCAGAGTTAGACAGTGAGAGAGAGCGAGCGACAGAGAGAAAGGTCTTCCTTCCATTGGTTCACCCCCCAAATGGCTGCTAAGGCTGGCGCGCTGCGCAGATCCGAAGCCAGGAGCCAAGTGTTTCCTCCTGGTCTCCCATGCAGGTGCAGGGCCCAGGCACTTGGGCCATCCTCCACTGCACTCCTGGGCCACAGCAGACAGCAGGCCTGGAGGAGGGGCAACCAGGACAGAATCCAGTGCCCCGACCAGGACTAGAACCTGGTGTGCTGGCGCCGCAAGGTGGATGATTAGCCTAGTGAGCCGCAGCGCCGGCCACATTGGCTTATTCTTCACTCGCTCCTTTATGGTTTCAGAATTTGGAGCAGTTCCAGGCAGCAGCATACTCTATAGACACACACAAAAAAATCCAAACATGGGAATCTGTTTATTCCCACTTATTTTATGAATAAAAAGAGAAATGCTTGCCAGTGCCCCCCAAATAATTCCTCTTGAAACGCCTTCATCAAAATTGAGTCATATGATCATGCTTAGAGCACTGGCAAGAACACAGTGTCAATCAAGGTTTTACCCCTTAAGCTGGAAATGGCTGTTACCTCCTGAAAAATATGGCTGGGAAAAAGAGAGAAGATATCAGAACAAAAATCTTGAATTATTAGAGTGGAGGATGGGAATGAGATTTATGAATGATTGTTGATGGGAAGACGGTGTCTGTCACAGATTCTCTTACTCATTCCTATTCACTTGACCTCCTTGCTACTCACCCTGACACATCCCATCTGCCAGTATATGTGTTGGGGTAAAGTGGAGAAAAAAAGAAATCAGCATGAATCCAACAGAAATGAAATCAATCAATGCTTTTAAAAAAAATTCTCAAACATGCTTATTCAATTAGAACTATATGCCTTCATTGGTTATTCAGGAGTAATCCTGAAAATATTTCCCAACTGGAATCAAATTGATGCTGATCATTCAGAATAAACTATTGACCAATCAGAATGTACAAGGCTGAAAAGGCCTAGTAATGCAAATCAACTGAACATAAACACCACACATGGTACCAATTTAAGAAGGTACCAAAAGGTAAACAGTGCAACATGAACTCTCCTCCCATTCCATCCTCTAGCTTCTCAGTTCACTTCTTCAATGGTAACCACTTCTACCCACAAAACAAGCTTTTGAAAATTTGTAATAAGACAAATAGTATTGCTAAGGCTGGACTACGGAACTAGGGCATACCTTCACTCAGCTGTGGTCTTCATTAGCAGGTTCTAGCAGCAGAACATCCAAGACTCATGGTATCTCTAGGAACAGCCAAAATTTGCCTTGCTGCAGAAAAATCAAGCAAGAATCCAAAAGAGAACTGACAGATACCAGGACCCAGATTTCCAACAGTGGCTCAAGAGAGGTGTTAGCTCTCCATCACCTTCACTTCTATCTTCCAAGATGCCATTTTGTGGAAAGCAAGCTGACAATGATTCAATGTTTTAACCTAAACTTGAAGGAACTGCTTAAATTACTGCAATAAAATAAGCTTATCAAATTGGTCTAACATTTAGGGTTTAATCCCAGACATAGAGGACATTTTATTTACACAGCTGAACTTTGTTGAGCAAATCTGTGATATCTGCAAAAAAATTTCAAGTAGTTCTTTATATGAAATGCTGCTGAGACATAAGATTATGTCATTTGGTACTTATTTATTTTTTTTAAGTTAACTACATTTTCCTTATACTTAACTTTTGATAGATTTCTATATATTGCCAATTATATACTTATATGTACACCAAATATTTTTTTAGAATATATGAGGATGTAATACAATTATGGCTGGATTAGGCACAAATACAGCTGCTGTTACACTGAAAGAATGAAGCAAATAAAGTCAGGGCCAGCATTGTGGCGTAGTGGGTTAATCAGCTGACTGCAACCTGGCATCCTATATAGGCACTGATTTGAGTCCCCAGTGCTTCACTTCCAATCCAGTTCCCTGCTAATGCACCTGGGAAAGCAGTGAAAGATGGACGAAGTATTTGGGCCCCTGCACCCACATGGGAGACCTGGATGAAGCTCTTGGCTCCTAGCATTGGCCCCACCCACAGGGTCACTGTGGCCATTTGGAGAGTGAACCAGCAATGGAAGCTCTCTCTCTGTAACTCTTTGAAATAAATAAAAAAATTAAATTAAATTAAAGTCACAAAATTAATGTTAGGGTTAGAATATAGAAAAACACTATTATATACAAAATACATTGTTTCCCTAAAATGGCCCTAGTGAACATCGAGTGGAAATATTTTATCAGAAAGGTGAAATTTGGAATCCAAGTACTGTTATAAACGAATTTTAAAATCAACCTAGAGTACTGCTATTAGCAGCTCCTCCCATGATGTGCTCTTCCTCCACCCAGGAAATCTGAAGCTAAAATTAGTTTTCCTGTTCTGCTTCCACTAATAAAGCTACAAAATGCTATAGTTTGGTAGAGAATTAACTATTCATCAGCCAAATAACTGAACATTATTCCAGAAAGCACAGTTTTTTTTATTTTTTTATTTTTTATTTTTGATAGGCAGAGTTAGACAGTGAGAGAGCGAGAGACAAAGAGAAAGGTCTCCCTTTGCCGTTGGTTCACCCTCCAATGGCCGCCGCACTGCAGCCGGCGCACTGTGCTGATACGATGGCAGGAGCCAGGTGCTTCTCCTGGTCTCCCATAGGGTGCAGGGCCATCCTTCACTGCCCTCCCGGGCCACAGCAGGGAGCTGGCCTGGAAGAGGGGCAACCGGGTCCGAATCCAGCGCCCCAACAAGGACTAGAACCCGGTGCCGGCGCCGCAAGGCGGAGGATTAGCCTAGTGAGCCACAGCGCAGGCCGTGAAAGCACTGTTTTAATATGCACATCAAGACCCATTTTCCTTCATAAAGTTTTCTCTGTTAAGTCCATGTAATTCTAAACATTCCACTGCTATTCTCGTTCTAGTTACTGCTAATGCAAAATTTAATACTTTGGCAAATACTCATTTTTTTAAAGATTTACTTTTCTGACAGGTGGAATTGGGGGAGGAGAAAAGAGATCCCCAAATGGCTGCAACAGTCAGGGCTGGGCCAAAGCCAGGATCCTGGAAGTCTCTCTGGGTCTCTCTCATGGGTAACAGGGGCCCAAGTACTTGGAGCATCTTCCACTGCTTTCCTAGGTGCATTAGAATCAGGCTAGACTCAAACCAGAGCTCCAATATGGGATTGTCACAACCCAGGCCCCAAATACTGTTTTTTGTTCTCTCATTTTGATAGCGATCCAAGAGTGTAAACTAGCTGACAGCAAAATTCATGACGCTTGGAAAACACTTAATATATAGTGCTGTCAAAAGACAAAGAGCACAACAAATTTAAAGATCTTAATTGGTTTTTATTTTAGGTTCTAGGATTAGGCAACAGCTATTCCCATAAAACAGAATTATGTGTTCTGATGAGTTGAGCAGAGTTTGGCCTTACACACAAGGAAAGGGCTCATGAAAGTAGAAAAATAGAATTGGTCATTTCAAAGTTGCTCGTTTAGGGATCTGGCTGCCATCACTCTACTGGCTCGTCCAAGTTCATATAAAAAACTCAGGCTTGGTACTGTGGAACTTCAGCATGAGTTGCTCCCTTCTGGTTCCATCTGTTAGGTCTAGTGAAGGAGTTCAGCCCAAACTAACGACATCCTATACATTAATAGTGCCAAGGCAACATGACCAAGGAAGGCAGAAATGAATTAACTCCAACCTTAAAGGACTAACATTTAACCTTTAGTGACGAACCTTGATGAGACGGCCTAGGTTCATGCTTCTACATTTTTTTCTTCAAAGCTATCAATTTTTTTTCTTCAAAGCTATCAATTTTTTTTCTTCAAAGCTATCAAAAACCAAAACCAAACCAAAACAAAAACCCGCAAGCCCCCCAAAATCCAAAAGGACGGGTGGAAGGCCGCATCCGCGAATGTGACTAGTCGGCATAGTACGTGCCACTGTTTAATTTAAAACTTTCTCAAAGGAACTTACTTTTGATCCCTCTCCGCAATATTCCTTATTTGGTACCACATCTTGACAGGATCAAAAGACTCTGTAGAGCCCCAATCTTTAACACTGGGAAAATTTTCAGCAAAAACTCCTGAAAAACCCAGCCTGTCTGACAGGAACGGCCAAAGTGCAGCCCTGACTACAGAGCCGCTGAAGCCGGCGCGCAGCACCAACGCTGGCGCTCGGCTGGTGACGTCACAACTTGCTACGCGACGGTTGCTAGGCAGCACGCCTGCACCTCGGTCCCCGCCTCTCCCTGCTCCCGGGCCCGGCGCCCGCGGTCCTGCCGCGTTGGGCGACCCGCGGGGCAGGGTGCGGACAGCGCGATGCCGCGGGAGAGCTGCTGGCGGGGGCGTTGGGATCCCGGAGCACCATGACCCTCAGGTTCCTCGCCGTTCCGGGCTGATGAGCATTGCGCACGCTGCCTCCACTTGCCTACAGGTCTCGGATGCGAGGGCGGCAGCGGCCGGTCCAGACGCGGGAAGACCACACGGGGCTACGTGTTTACCCACTCGCGACGGAGAAGCGGTTCCATCCACAGCGGCGCTCTGGGATTCCTAAGTGAGGATCGCGCCCTAAGGCGGCGTGGTGACTGCGCGGGGGCCCTACGAGGCGGGGCGGGAGGAGGAGGTGGAGGAGGAGCGCGGGGCTGAGGCGGGAGGGAGCCGCCTCCGCGCGCGGGGAAGCGGAACCGCTGGGAGGAGGAAGGTCGCGAGCGGCGCCGGAGGCCGGGTGTGGAGCCGCTGCCCAGCCCGCGAGCTCGGAGGCGGCTGAAAGGAACCGGTCCTTGGCTGGTGCACAGCTCCCCTGGAAGCGTCGGCCAAGCCGATCGCTCCGGCCACGCCCTTTGTGGGAGGGGCTCTTGGAGAACCCGCCCCTCACCGGCGCGTGCGGCTCCTGCGTCTGTGCGTTTCGCTCCGCCCCCGGGTGCCGCCCCCTTCCTGGCGTGAGCCGCTTCCTGACGTGATTCCCCTCCCCCTCTGGGTTCGCGCAGGGTGTCGGGGCCGGGGCCGCCACCGCCACCTCGGCCTCTGCTGCTGCCCCCGCCGCCGCCTTGTTTCCCCATCTCTTGTCATGGCCGAGGAGCTTTCCGCGGCCACGTCTTACACCGAAGATGATTTCTACTGTCCCGTGTGTCAGGAGGTTCTCAAGACGCCGGTGCGGACCACGGCCTGTCAGCACGTGTGAGTAGATGCCCCCTCCCCCGCGCGGACCTGGGTGGTCGTTTAGGCCCCGCATCCGGCCCTGAACCCTCAGATGCGGCGTGGCGGGAGCCGAGCCCGTCGCGGCCTGCTCGGGGGGAACCCGTTCCGTGCCCATCGTCGCTCCGGTCACCCTCTTCGTCAGGCTCGGAGCCGCTGCCCGGGCCTGGGCTCCTCTGCCGGAGCGCCTGGTACCCGGGCTTACTCATTTCCGTGCCTCCGGGGCTGGGGCCAGCCGCGGGCCTCTTGCTGTGGTAGTCCTCGGGCCCTGGAGGCCCCTCCAGCCTCCGCCGGGCCGGGGAGCAATTGAGGGGAACTTGGAGCCTTTTTGTTTCCTAGCAACCCAGGCGCAGGCTAAGGTGTCGAGTGTCAAAACCGGCCAGTGGCCTACCCTCCCACCTGCCCTGTGTCTTAAACTTTTTGCTTCTTTCAGAGCCTTGGTTCATCATCCCTTCTTGATCCAGCAGCGCTTATCTAACTCCGATCCTGCTGCACAGATCGCGCTCCAAGGGCTTGGCTTCGCTTAAAATTGAGTGTATGTTAGAATGGTCTAGAATGAGTTTTATTCTCTCCTGTGTTGGCACCGGTAGGATTTCCGGGTATTGAAGTGATAGTTGCCCTTTGTTTTACCCGTCTGCTTATTGGTTACTGCAAGGCTGGAGGTGAGTTCTGTTAGGAGGAATGGGCTGACCCTGTGGCACTAACTGTAGGGGAGTGAAGGAACTGGGTGCTTGTAATTTTGTAGACTTGCTGAAGTGCCAGAGTTAGAGGGAGCCCTTCCTGAGACAGTAGATAGGACTTGTGACTAACCTGGCAGATGAGTGCCCTGGTAACTTTGTAAGCAAACATACCAAGGCCCTGGGTCCATTTCAGACTTAAAAAAGAATTTCTGGCAGGGGTGGGCTGGAAATCTTTTTTTTTTTTTTTAAATATACTCAGGCTTCAATGTTCTGCATGCTTGAAAACAGTTAAGAAGAATTGAGCCTATCCTAAAGTGTATTTCTATTTTTTTCTTGGAGAGGTGGGGTTCCAAGAGTTTGTGGAGCAGGAATTGACTTTTGTGTTCCTAATCACAAATGTCATTGCTACAGTTTTTTTCTCTTAATCTTAAGTGCACTGTCTGCTTTATTCCTGAACTGTATTGGTTGTACGAGCCAAGAATATGTGTCTTTTTCAGGTTAGAAATTATGTCAGTTGTGTGTTTGCTCTATTGGAAGATGAATTAGTCCAAGATGTCTAGGGAAGAATATTTTAAAATTCTACGTACTGTGCTGGCAGTGAGTGGAAAGATGGGAGGAAGGCAGGACAAGATGAGAGGAAGTTAGCGTAGCTGCTAATGGTATGTATATGTGACAGGTTTGTTTCTGGACAGAATCATTTTGGTTATCCTTTGGGTCACTGACCTCACAGAACTTACTGTAATTTTTAGCTCCCCTCAAAATTCCATGCAGATTGCACTAGTCCACTTCCCTTCTGGGATAGTTTATTTAAATCAAGAACTATAATTTGACTTGACCTCAGAAGTATGGAAAAAGAGTGAAGATTGGTTTTTAATTCAGGGCCTTTCTCAGATCAACTCAGGGAGTTTAGACGTGACCAAGTAGCCTCCTATTCCCACTCCTCTGTATAGTAAAGGGAGGAAAATACTTTATTTGGAGGGGTTGGTATTCGAATAAGGTCTTGATTGGCTGGAAAGAGTTTGATGGAGAGAATCTATCTTTGTTTTAAAAAAGATTGTTTAGTTATTTGAAAGGCAGAAAGAGAATACCTTCCATCTGCATTTCAGTCCCTAAGCTCCCACAACAGCTGGACATGGGCCACATAAGAGCCAGAACTCCATTTGGGTTTCCTGTGTAGGTGGGAGGAACCCAAGTACTTGAGCCATCATCTGCTGCCTCCCAGGTGCATTATCAGAAAACTGGATCAAAAGTGGAGGTGGGACTTGATCCCAGGCACTCTAGTTTGGGATGTTGGCATCCAAGTGGCTGCCTCACTTGCTGTGCCATAACACTTGCCCCATTTTAAAAAATTATGATTTATTTGAAAGGCAGAGAAATATTAATTCATTGATATATTTCCCATCCCCTAGTTTACTCCTTAAGTGCTACCACTGCCACGGCTGGGCCAGCCTGAAGCCAGGAGCCCAAAATTCATCCTGGGTGTTCCAAGTGGGTGACAGGGATTTAAGTACTTGAGCCATCACCTGCTGCCTTCCAGTGTTCATTAGCAGGAAGCTGAATGGGGCATGGAACTGAGATTCAAACCCAGGCACTGATAAAGAATGTGGGTATCTTAACTGCTGTGCCAAATGCATGTACCAAGAATCATTTTTTCAAGTAATAGAGTTTATTGTGTTATTTGCCTTTTTCTTTTTCTTGAAGGAGAGGTCTGTACCTTTAAACAGCTTTATATTTAGCTAAACAATCAATTTCTAGTTCAAAAATGGCGAGGAGCAAGGTGATAAGAGACTTTGAATCATTGTAGGTCGGTTTGAAAGTAAGTTTGCAGGGACTGGCGCTATGCCTCAGTAGGTTAAGCTGTTGCAGTGCCAGTTTGAGTCCTGACTGCTCCACTTCCGATCCAGCTCCCTGCTAATGCTCCTGAGAAAGCACTGAAGATGGCCTAAGTCCTTGCGCCCCTGCACCTACATGGGAGACTTGGATGAAGCTCCAGGCTCCAGCCTGGCCCAGCCCCAGCTGTTGTGGCCATTTGGGGAGTGAACCAGCAGATGGAAGATCTCTCTCTCTTTGTGTCTCTCGCTGTCTCACTGTAACTCCATAAATAAATAGGTTTTCATTGAACGCTGGATAACAGGAGAAGGTTTGCCTACTGGTTATTCAAGTCAAGTCAAAGGAGCAAGTTCATTGTCATTAATTAACAACTTTATCTAAATATAAATTCCCATTTAATCCCTATTCATTCCTTCCAAAAGCCATGTTGACTGCTCTGTTTTCATAGTATGGGGAATGCAAAGTGTTCTTTCCCTAGAGACTGTTAATAGTCTAATGGAGACGACCTCTAAATGAGCAATGATTGATATGGAGGTAGTTGAGCAAGAAAATTTTTTGTGAGCATTGGGAGGGCAGAGATCTAAATCATCCTTGAGTATAGGGACAGTTTCTTGGATGAAGTAACACTTGAGATTAGAATTTGTACGTAGGGGTTGTTGGGAAATACCCTATTTAGGTTTGCATGGTATGAGAGGCAAGGAGCACGGTACTGAGTATGACTCTGGCCTTCTACAAAGTTTGTCTGGAGCTAGAGAATGAGTGTACTGGAGATGTAGCTTAGAGATACTGGTTGGAACATACTGTGTAAGACGATTGGAATGGTTTTCTGAAAATCATAGAGACCTATTAAATAATTTTTGGCAGAGAAGCAGCATGCTCACATTTCAATTTTACTAAGTTTACTTGAGTGGCAGAGCTCGGCTTGGTATTGGTAAGAGTAGTGAAGAGGCTGCTGACACATTGATGTGTCAGGGAGAAAAATGATTCGAAGCTCAACTAATGTAATGATAATGGAAATGGAGAAGTGGTTTCTGCTCTTTGAAGGAAATTGTATAGAAATTTGGTGATTCTATGTCGAATGGTTAAAAGTATGAGGGAATTTTTTAAAGTTTGTGGAAAAATAGAATTAAAAGTTGTTTCTTTTGATGAAAACATTTGAAATCCATGCATAGTTTTTTCATAATACCCTTTTCCGTAAACCTTTCAAAGTACTGTGTGTGTAGTGAAAGGCAGATCTGGAATTCATGGAGCTAAAGCTGTGCATGTGGATGTTGTCCCCTTAGGATATATATAAATTGAAAGATGAAAGATGGACCAGATAGAGCAGAGTACTTGGAGAATACAGGTTTAAATATTAAGTAGAGAAAAGCCGAATATGAGAAAGAACGGACTGAAGAATAGAGAGAAAACCAGAATAGAGCATGCTAGTGGAAACTGAGAATTTTAAGGAAATAGCAATATCAGATGCATATGAGTAATCAGATATATTTTGAAAAACATAATAACATTAAAGTTGAACAGATATTCAAAATAGAGTCTTAGAAGAAGAAAGTACAGAGTGGCATAGTAGTAAGGTCTATATCTCTTTTGGTGATAATAATTGGTTCACTTCTCAAATGTCTGTAGCCTCCAGGGCTGGGCCAGGCTAAAGCCAGGAGCTGGGAACTCTTTCTGGGTCCCCCAACATGTAGGGCAGGGACCTAACTGCTTTTTTTTTTTTTTTTAAGATGTATTTTATTTGAAAGGCCGTGTTACAGAGAGGCAGAGAGAGAGAGAGAGTGAGAGAGAGAGAGATCTTCCATCCGATGGTTCACTCCCCAAATGACCACAACAGTCAGAGCTGCCCTGATCTGAAGCCAGGAGCCAGGAGCTTCTTCCGGGTCTCCCATGCAGGTGCAGGGGCCCAAAGCCTTGGGCCATCTTCTTCTGCTTTCCCAGACCATAGCAGAGAGCTGGATTGGAAGTGGAACAGCTGGGACATGAACCGGCACCCATATGGGATGCCAGTGCTGCAGGCGGCAGCTTTACCCACTGCACCGCAGCGCCGACCCCGGGACCTAACTATGTTGACATCACCTACCACCTCCTAGTGTGTGCATTATCAAGAAGCTGGAATCCATAGTTGAACCAGGACTTGAACATAGGCATTCTGCTCTGAGATTCAGGCTCTCAAGTGTGGTGACTTAACTGTTGTGCCAAATGCCTACCCCCAAACTTCTTGAAATACCGTTATAGTTACTTATAAAACAGCATCACTTAAATAATAAACTATGGTATTTAAAATATGTAATAGGAGGTTGACATAATTTTAAGTCCTGAACACTAATTAAAAAATCTCTGATTATTTGCTTTTTTTTTTTTTAAAAGGCTTATTTATTTATTTGAAAGTCAGAGTTACACATAGAGAGAAAGAGAAGCAGAGAGAGGGAGAGGTCTTGCATACATTGGTTCACTCCCCAATTGGCCGCAGCATTCTGAGCTGCTCTAATCCAAAGACAGGAGCCAGGAGCTTCTTCTGTGTCTCCCATGCAGGTGCAGGGGAGGGGCCCACAGACTTGGGCCATCTTCTACTGCTTCCCTAGACCATAGCAGAGAGGTGGATTGGAAATGAAACAGCCAGGTCTCAAACCAGCACCCATACGAGATGCTGGCACTGCAGGCAACAGCTTTACCCACTACATCACAGTGCTGTCCCCGATTATTTGCTTTAAAGATTTTTGGGGAATGGTTTTGATTACAGACTAAAAAATATATGGAAATATATGGTGCCAGATTTTTAATTTATCTGATGTAAATCAGCACGATGGGTGAGAATGTTGTTTTTCTCTCCATATCTGTTGATTTTTTTTCTTGGGGAAAAAAAATAAGAACAGAAATTCATCTAGCATCTGCTAATTTGAAATTGAGAGAAATTTAAAGATGATCTTTTAAGTTGTTTTAGGGTATTATGCTATCTTAAAGATGCAAACTCCTTTGATATGTTGAAATAGTTTTAATAATTCTTTGCACTTTTTTCCTTTCCCTTTTCTCCTTTCTTATGACATAAGCTATCTAGCAAGTTCATACAGTTTTTTTTGTTTGGTTTTGTCTTTTTAAAGATTTATTTTATTCATTTGAAAAAAAGAGTTACAGAGAGAGGTAGAGACAGAGGGACAGGTCTTCCATCTGCTGGTTCACTCTCCAGATAGCCGCAACGGTCAGAGCTGCGCTGATCCAAAGCCAAGAGCTTCTTTCGGGTCTTCCACACAGGTGCAGGGGCCCGGGGCCTTGGGCCATTTTCTACTGCTTTCCTAGGCAATAGCAGAGAGCTGGACTGGAAGAGGAGCAGCTGGGACTAGAATCGGCATGGACGCTGGTGCTTCAGGCCAGGGCATTAACCCGCTGCACCACAGCACTGGCCCCAAGTTCATGTAGTTTAACCCAAAGTGAGATGAGGATAAACCTTTTATGTTTAAAGAAAAATGCTTGATGAAGAATGGGATGGGAGAGGGAGTGGGAGATGGGATGGTTGCAGGTGGGAGGGAGATTATAGGGAGACAAGCTGCTATAATCCAAAAGTTGTACTTTCGAAATTTGTATTTATTAAATAAAAGTTTTTAAAAAAAAAAATGCTTGGTGGTACAGAGGAAGGAACAATAAAACTGGAGATAAAAGAACTGAATAACTTGATTGTATACCTCTTACTACAGTTTATAATCATAACATTTAGAATTAGGTGATTTTGAAATCGGAGAAGACCCCCTAAAATTTACACTGAAATGTGGCCCCTTAAAGTTCCCTAGAAATGCGATTCGGGGTGCCACATGTGCTACTGGAATTTGGGGTGCCTTATGATTTCACCACAGGCTTATTACTGAATCCTCGCTATTAATAAGCCCAAGAGGGTTCTTGCCTAATATTTAGAGAATAATTCTAAATACTGGCACAGATAAATGAGGCAGCATGGTACCTTTTAAGCTTTTATTTAATGAAAAATGCATAGGAGAGTGAGAGCTTTATTTAGGAGAGAGAGGTGAATAGGAGTTCATACCGGGCACCAGGAACCAGCCATGTGGAAGAGCATCTAGGCCTGTATCTGGGCCAGGAAGCCTAGAGCACATGGCCCAAAGGCCATGCTCCCTGGAGGCGCTGGGCTACAGCAAGCCGCCCCCCCCCCCCCCCCCCCCGACAAGAGGCCAGGGAAGAAGAGTCACCTGGGCCACACCGTGTCCCCTGGCTTTTAAGCCACTTCCAAAAGGGAGTGGTTAATTAACCTGATTGGCTGGTGGGCACCCAGGTGTCCAGGTAGGGGAATGAGGCCACTCAGGGGCGTGGCAAAGGCGTGGTCTTCCAGTTCACACATCTAACAATTTTAACCTGTATGCCTGCCTACTTCATTCCCCCCTCAAAGACTCTAGACCTTAATCTTAAGGGGATGTTGATGGGCGTTGAGTCACCATCTTCTGTAGCTACTTCCTGCTTATTAGGGGCACAGACCTGCCTGTTCTCAGTCTGAAAGTCTCTGCCTATCTCATCTAATGAGTTCACTTCACAAGCTGGATCTCTTTGAGTCACCGCCATCCTCAGTGTCTCCTGCATGGTCATCATTATTCTCAGAAGCTGCTGGGTTCTGCTGGGTTATTTTAGATATAAATGAAGGTCCATTGTCACTCTGGAGTGACTGTGGGATTCCAAACTGTGGCACGATGTCTTTAAACACGGCTTTAAACACCTCGTGTGCTTTCTCCATTTGGGTTGGAAAGGCCTCTATCCATCCTGTAAAAGTATCAATAAAGACTAGAAGGTACCTATAATTGCTTGTTGAGAGCATATTGGTAAAATCAACCTGCCAGTCTACACCTGTTTATGTCCCTCTCCTCTGCACAGGAGTCAACAGGGGAGTTGGCCTTATGTGGTGAGGGTTATTCTGTAAACATAGTGGCCAAGAGCGTGTCATTTCCTTTATGACCATATATAGTCCCTTTCCTCCAGAAGCTCAGGAGACCAGTTGTACTAAGGCATCTTTTCCCAGGTGGGTAGAGTTCTGTATCTCCTTTATAATTTTCCATTGAGTGGCCATTGGTAGCATAATTCTATGATTTAGCATCCACCATCCATTTGCATTTTTAGTATAGCCTCACTGTTGGGCTCATTCATTCTCAGGCTCCGTATAGTGAGATTCCTTAACCACTTCCACAGATTGAGGTGTAAGGGCCATTTCCAAACTTTCCTGTGTAGCTGCTCTATCTGCTAACGCATTTCCCTGATTATCATAATTATCTCCCTTCTGATGTCCCTTGCAGTGGATGATGGCCACTTCTAAAGGCTTCAGTACTGCCTGAAGTAGAGCCAGTATCTCTTTTCTATATTTAACAGGGGAATTCTTTGCAGTCAGTAAGCCCCTCTCTTTCCAGATTGCTCGTGTGAATGTAACTCAAGGAAAGCATATCTGGAATCTGTATATATATTAACTTGCTAGCCTTTTCCCAGTTGTAAAGCGCTAGTAAATGCAATAAGCTACGCCTTTTGGGCTAAAGTATTGTGTGGTAGTGCTTGGGCTTCTGTTGTCCGCCTTTCTAACTCCTTCCTTCATATAGCTGCTGCCATCAGTAAACCTTTCAGCATCTGGATTTTCCAGAGGCTCATCTCGTAGGTCTGGCCTACTAGAGTACACCTGCCTAATATATTCCCCCCTCAGAGACTCCATCCCCTTAATCCTAAGGGTAGTTGATGGCCATCGAATCATCTCTTCTGTAACTGCTTCCTGTTCATGAGGAGTGTAGTGCAGGCCCTGCCTATCCAGTGTCTGTAAGTCTCTATCCTGTCTAACAAATTTGCTTTGTGGGTTGGAGCAGTCTTGGTCATTGCCAAGGTCTGTGTCCCTGCGTAGTCAGTTACTCCCAGAAGTCGAGTTCTAAGGTTTCTGACTGGCTTATAGGAACAGGCAGGAATGTCTTTTGCATTCACCTGTGAAGACTTAAGAGGTAGAAGTTTAGTCCTAATTTCACAGAAGTAGTCGTGTTCACTAGCACGTGGTCAGGTCCCTGTAATTTAAGCTGAAACTGATCTGAAGAGGATCTTTTTATGAATGGCTTGCTCAGGAATTTCTAATGTTGGAGTTTTTTTTGCTAAAAACTCCTTGATTCCTTGGAACACCTTTCCAGCTCCCCTGTCCAGCACAGTGTCTGTTTCAGAGGCTTTTAAGCAATCACAAGGCTTAGAATCCAAATCCTGGAATCCATAACAACTTTTGTAGCTACCCTTTTCAGTACAAAGTCTGCATTAGGGCCTCTTTGGAATCCAAATCTTGGAATTCAAATTCCATAGAATCCTGTCATCCGTAATTCCCAATACCAGAGCTTTTATTTAGAAGCTCCTTAGTTCTATATTACAGCTTTTGCAGCTACCCTTTTCAGTATGGAGACTGCATCAGGTCCTCTTTAAAGCTATACACAAAAGCTTGGAATCCAAAGTCCATAGAACTTTGCCATTCTCAGAAATCTCCTCCACTGCCTTTAAATATCTGACCCTATGTTAAAACATACTAGATAGAAATTTCATAGAGAGACATGTATGCAAGATTTCACATTTGAGGCACTTACTAAACCTTAAATAAATGCCTAAAAACACAGGCAATGGAGTCTGACACTTAGACATAACTAGAACTTACAATGCGTACTATCACACAATAGATAAGGAAATCTTTGGGATTAAGTTTTTCTGTTAAAATTACTACTTTAGCTCTTTTGAGAACAGAGATCCTACATGGAAAGTTAGTACACAGTGACTCCTGTTGTTAATTTAACAATTAACACTCTTACATATGATATTAGTGATCACCTGAGGCTCTTGACATTAGCTGCCTAGGCCATGGAAGCCTTCTGAGTTACACAAACTCCAGCAGTATTCAGACAAGGCCATAAGCAAATGGAAGTTTTCTCCTCCCTCTGGAGAAAAGTCCATCCTTTGATGGCCACTCTTCTCCACTAGGATCTCACCCAGAGAGGTTCTCCACGTAGAGACCTTCTGCACAAGTGTCCTGGCTTTCCACACCTGAAATGCTCTTCTGGGCTTTCCAGGCAGACCAGAATGCCTTTAGGGCTGATCTTGAGGTCACTGAGTGCTACTCAAAGCCATTGCCACTCTATGAGTCTGCTGTACAGACTCCTTGCCATGTTGGAGCACTTACTCCTCTTTAACTTTATTATTATTAGGAATAAACACTTAATCCTATTGACATGATCACTCTAATATGTAATCCTGCCTAAATAATCACTTTAAAACTTAAGATGTTAACATTTCCATCTAGCCCAGGGGATTTGCAATCCCATAGCAAATTTTAAACTGTACCTTTAGAAGTAACTCCGTAACAATGCATGCAGAAGTATGCCGCTTTACAGTCTCTCTGTAGGACCTGAGAAAATAAAAACAGACACAGCTCTTCACAAGCTTAATTATTAAGCATTTTACATGGATATATTAGCTATAATTCATTAATTAGATCTAGTTCAAAGGTCTCCCAATTATTAAGTGTAGATCTTTTAGGGAGTCTCCAAAAGAGCAGATGTAGAACTGCCCATAGTTAAATTACTTTGTAACCTGGGGAGACAAAAGGTAAATAGGGCTAAGCTTTGGCCTAGTTATATTTCCAATCGTTTACCTTAACCTGTAATCTGTCATTTCATTGCTACTGTGCCTATTATGGGGTTTAGTGTATATATCACACCAAGGAGATATAAACCACTCAGTTTGAGAAATTTCATTTCAGACTGTTATAATCCTGCCTCAGAAACAAAAATAACAACAACAAAAAAACAGGTAAAAAAAATTATTCTGAAGTAGAATAAAAAACAGTTAATTGTGCTAATACTGCCTCAGGAACGAAAATAACAAAGGAAGAGAACCGTCCAGAGATCGAAAATAACAAACCAGCTAATCATGCTAACACTGCCTCAGAAACGAAAATAACAAAGGAAGAGAACCGTCCTGAGATCGAAAATAACAAACAGCTAATTATGCTAATACCGCCTCAGGAACAAAAATAACAAAGGAAGAGAAAGGTCCTGAGACCAAAAATAACAAACCAGCTAATCATGCTAACACTGCCTCAGGAATGAAAATATCAAACAAAGGAAGAGAACCGTCCTGAGATCGAAAATAACAAACCAGTTAATCATGCTAACACCACCTCAGGAACGAAAATAACTATACTATATATACACACAACACAATATAAATCATAATAAATAATTAGAATACATAGCTATATAAACTATGCATGTAGCATGTATATACATAAGATATATACAAATCATCTGAAATATATATTAATCAGGCATGTAGCATGTGTATATGCATACATACTACACACATATATATACAATATACAATATAAATCATAATAGCATGTGTATATACATATATACTACACATCATATATAAACTATATATATGCACAACACAATATAAATCATAATATAATCTAGAATACATAGCTATATTAACTATATTAACTTATGCATGTATATGCACATACATACCCCACAATATGCTATATATATTATAGCTATCACAATATAAATCATAATATGATCTGAAATATATATCTCCACCCACCAAGCATAGTAGCATGTGTATATACATATACATGCAACACCTATGCTGTATATATATACATACTATATGTAATACAATATAAATCATAATCTATTAACCAGGCATTGTAGCATGTGTATATACATATATACACTACACTTATGTTGTGTATATATATACTATATGTACATACAATACAATATAAATCAGAATAATATGATCTGAAATATATAGCTCTATTAACCAGGCATTGTAGCATGTGTATATACATATATACACTACACCTATGCTGTGTATACATACTATATATACACAATACAATATAAATCAGAATAATATGATCTGAAATATATATCCCTATTAACTAGGCATGTAGCATATGTATATATATATATACACACCATACCTATGCTGAATATATAACACACACACACACACACACACACACATATATATATATATATATATATAATACAATAGAAATCATAGTAAAATGGCTTAAAAGACACAGCTCTATTAACCAGGCATACAGCATGTGGTGGGCCATGGGGGCTGCCATCTTGAGGCGGAGTCTTCCTCCTCCCTGATGCTAACATGTTTCTAAGCAATCAAATCAATCCTCCAACCTGAAATTAGCATTTGAAAGCTTATATGTTACTGCCCAAGAACAAGAAGTTTCAGAACTTTTTAGCCGCTGATACTAGTTAAGACTTAGCCCTAGAAAGCAGATAAATTGTCTTTGAAACACACTGATCTCTCTTTGCACTAGCAACATCACCAGAGAAACCCAAACCAGCGTCTTCCCTTCTTGAAACTACCAGCAAAACAGGGCTAGTTTGTGCCTCTGCCGAGCTGCTGCTGGCCAAACCGGCCTTATGGAGTTTGGCACAGGCGTGCGCTCCCATGAGATGTGGGGGGTTGCGGTCTGCGGGCAGGACCCCAGAGAACCCCGCCTGAGCCTGTGCCTGCTCCGAACGAGCTGCAGCAGGCTGCATGTGCTCCCATGAGCTGCGGTGGGTTGCTGCCTGCAGGCAAGACCCCAGAGAACCCGGCATGAACCCATGCCTGCTCTGAACGAGCTGCAGCGGACTGCGCGTTCTTTCCTGAGCTACTGCAGTATGTACAAGTTTGTATATATATATATGTAATATATATATAATATATAAAATACAATATAATATATATATATAATATATAAAATACAATATAAATTCTATAATAAAGTGGCTTAAAAGACACAGCTCTATTAATCAGGCATATAGCATGTGGTGGGCCATGGGGGCCACCATGTTTAAAACTCCTTCTCCCTGATGCTAACATGCTTCTAAGCAACCAAATCAATCCTCAGACTTGAAATTAGCATTTGAAAGCTTATATGCTACTGCCCAGGAAAAGAAGTTTCAGAACTTTTTAGCTGCTGATAACTCGACCAAAACCACACAAAGAAATCCAATCCAGCAGAACCAAGGAGAAAAGAAAAAGAAAAAAATTTCCTGCTTATCCTCTGTGGGAACGAGCTGCTCCATCCCCTCAGAGCAGGGCGTCTCCAGCCTTGCACCACAGGATCTACAGGCCCACTAGGTTCCAATCCCTGCACCAACATGTGCCCGCCTTGAGCCCCCACACTCCAGGCAAGCTAGCCAAATGCCCATGTGGGGCAGGGCCAGCCCACCTCTGCTGAGCTCCTACAGCCAGACTTGGCTCCAGGGCTGGGTTGCGCGCTCCCCTGAGCTGCCTCCATGTTTGGGACAAGCTGGATGCAGCCCCAGGACCACAGTGCCAATCCACCAGGCTTCCCCAGGAGCTCTGCGCTAACTGCACACATTGCTGCTGAGCTGCCGCGGGTCTCTGCATTTGCAGCCCCAGTATGGGAAAGTCGCGTGGGTTGGCCATGTATCACAGGGCTGGAGCAAATCGCGCATTCCCCTGCTGGGGTGGCAAGGCGCCCCTGGGAGCTCGGCACAAAGCACCCTTAAACCCCAGCATGGGAAAGCCACGCATGGCACCTGGATCTGCTGCTGAGCCTGGGGCAACCATGGGCCACAGGCCGGGCCTTTGACCCCCTGCCCTGTGACCAGCACTAGGGCCGGAGAAAAACACCCACCCCACCCCCAGCAAAGTTCGTGAGGGCAACACACGAGGGTGGGTACTTTGGAGCCCTGCAGGAGAGCACCAACCCAGATGGAGGAGAGGGTGCAGGCAGAGGGACAGGGTCAGAAGCCACAGGAAGTTCACTCTCACCATGCTGCCTAGTTTTAAAATTTCTTAACAATCGGTATTTTGATTGGTATTGCATTGAATCTGTAAATTGCTTTTGGGAGAATGGACATTTTGATGATATTTATTCTTCCAATCCATGAACATGATGATTTTTCCATTTTTTGGTATCCTCTTCTATTTCTTTCTTTAAGGTTTTGTTATTCTCATCATTGAGATCTTTAATGTCCTTGGTTAAGTTTATTCCAAGGTACTTGATTGTTTTTTGTAGCTATTGTGAATGGGATTCATCTTAGAAGTTCTTCCTCAGACATGGCATTGCTTGTGTATACAAAGGCTGTTGATTTTTGTGCATTGATTTTATATCCTGCTACTTTGCCAAAGTCTTCATAAATGAGTGCTTTGCAGGATATAATATTCTGGACTGGCAGTTTTTCTCTCTTAGTACCTGGGCTGTGTCTCACCATTCCCTTCTAGCTTGTAGAGTTTCTGATGAGAAGTCTGCTGTGAGTCTAATTGGAGATCCTCTGAGAGTAATTTGACGTTTCTCTCTTGCGCATTTTAGGATCTTTTCTTTCTGTTTCACTGTGGTGAGTTTAATTACAACGTGTCGTGGTGAGGATCTCTTTTGATCATGTTGACTAGGGGTTCTATGAGCTTCCTATACTAGGATGTCTCTCTCCTTCTCCAAAACTGGGAAATTTTCTGCTGTTATCTCACTAAAAAGGCATTCTAATCCTTTCTCCCTCTCCATGCCTTCAGGAACTCCTAGAACCCGAATGTTGGGTTTTTAAATAGTATCCTGTAGATTCCCGACAATATTTTTTGATTTCTAATTTCCTCTTTTCTTTGATTTGACTATATATTTTCCTGTGCTCTGTATTCTAAGTCTGATATTCTCTCTTCTGCTTTGCTCATTCTGTTTTTAAGGCTCTCTAATGTGTTTTTCATTTGATCTATTGAATTCTTAATTTCATTATGATTTCTTGTCACTATCACAGTTTCATGTTCTACTAGTTCCTTCATTTCATTTTGATTCCTCCTTAAGATTTCATTTTCATGAGAGAGATTTTCTGTCCTGCCCAGTAAGGATTTCTGTAGTTCAAGAATTTGTTTTTGAAAACTTCTTAATGTTCTTATCAATTTTTTGAGATCCGCTTCTTGCATTTCTTTTATCTCATCATCTTCATAATCTTGAATTGGGGTGTCTTTATCATTTTGGTGTGTCATAGTGTCTTCCTTGTTGTTGTTACCTCGGTTTCTGCGTTTGTTTGGCATTGTGGAGATATTCATTGGTTTCCTTGATGTGGTGTTTTTTTCTCTTTATACTATGCTAGATTAAGTAGACTGCTTTTGATGGAGCCTTAGACATTCTTCTCAGATCTGGAAAAAATGTTGCTGAAATTCATATGGAGACACAGGAGACCTCGAATAGCTAAAGCAATCTTGTACAACCAAAACAAAGCCGGAGGCATCACAATACCAGATTTTGGGACATATTACAGGGCAGTTGTTATCAAAACAGCATGGTACTGGTACAGAAACAGATGGATAGACCAATGGAACAGAATAGAAACACCAGAAATCAATCCAAACATCTACAGCCACCTTATATTTGATCAAGGATCTAAAACCACTCCCTGGAGTAAGGACAGTCTGTTCAATAAATGGTGCTGGGAAAATTGGATTTCCACGTGCAGAATCATGAAGCAAGACCCCTACCTTTCACCTTACACAAAAATTCACTCAACGTGGACTAAAGACTTAAATCTACGACCTGACACCATCAAATTATTATTAGAGAGCATTGGAGAAACCCTGCGAGATATAGGTACCGGCAAAGACTTCCTAGAAAAGACCCTGGAGGCGCAGGCAGTCAAAGCCAAAATTAACTATTGGGATTGCATCAAATTGAGAAGTTTCTGTACTGCGAAAGAAACAGTCAGGAGAGTGAAGAGGCAACTGACAGAATGGGAAAAAATATTTGCAAGCTATGCAACAGATAAAGGGTTGAAAACCAGAATCTACAAAGAAATCAAGAAACTCCACAACATCAAAACAAACAATCCTCTTAAGAGATGGGCCAAGGACCTCAATAGACATTTCTCAAAAGAGGAAATCCAAATGGCCAACAGACACATGAAAAAATGTTCAAGATCACTAGCAATCAGGGAAATGCAAAGCAAAACCACAATGAGGTTTCACCTCACGCCGGTTAGAATGGCTGACATTCAGAAATGTACCAACAATAGATGCTGGAGAGGATGTGGGGGAAAAGGGACACTAACCCACTGTTGGTAGGAATGCAAACTGGTAAGGCCACTATGGAAGTCAGTTTAGAGATTCCTCAGAAACCTGAATATAACCCTACCATACAACCCAGCTGTACCACTCTTTGGAATTTACCCAAAGGAAATTAAATTGGCAAACAAAAAAGCCATCTGCACATTAATGTTTATTGCAGCTCAATTCACAATAGCTAAGACCTGGAACCAACCCAAATGCCCATCAACAGTAGACTAGATAAAGAAATTATGGGACATGTACTCTATAGAATACTATACAGCAGTCAAAAGCAATGAAACCCGGTCATTTGCAACAAGATGGAGGAATCTGGAAAACATTATGCTGAGTGAATTAAGCCAGTCCCAAAGGGACAAATATCATATGATCTCCCTGATCGTGACAACTAACTGAGCACCAAGGGGGAAACCTGTTGAAGTGAAATGGACACTATGAGAAACAGTGACTTGATCAGCTCTTGTGCTGTTGATGTACAATGTAATACTTTATCCATTTTAGTATTTTTTGTTTTGTTCTGTTCTAGTACTAGTGGTTGAACTCTGTAATTAACACACAATTATTCTTAGGTGTTTAAATTTTAACTGAAAAGTGATCCCTGTGAAATATAAGAGTGGGAATATGTGATGGAGGAGATGTACAATTTGGGACATGCTCAGTCGGACTTGCCCCAAATGCTGGAGTTAGAATCGTGCCAGGGGATTCCAATGCAATCCCATCAAGGTGGCATGTACCAAGGCCATCTCACTAGTCCAAGTGATCAATCTCAGTTCACAATTGATCACACTGATAGGTCTAAGAGTCAAAGGGATCACACAAACAAGACTAGTGTCTGCTAATACTAACTGATAGAATCAAAAAGGGAGAGAACAATCCAACATGGGAAGTAGGATATGCAGCAGACTCATAGAATGGCAGATGTCTAAATAGCACTCTGGCCTCAGAATCAGCCCTTAAGGCATTTGGATATAGCTGAAGAGCCTATGAGAGTATTTTAGGCATGGAAAGCCAAGACACTCTGGAAAAAAAAAAAAAAAAGAAGACCTAAATGAAAGATCTCTGTTAGTGAGATCCCAGTGGAACAAATGGGGCCATCAAAGAAGGATGTACCTTTCTCTGAAGGGAGGAGAGAACATCCACTTTGACTATGACCCTGTTGGAATAAGATTGGAGTCGGCAAACTCAAAAGGCTTCCAGAGCCTGGGCAACTCATGGCTAGAGCCTAGGGAGATTCCTGACGCCATAAACAAGAGTGTCAAATTGGTAAGTCAACGACAGGAGTGTGCTTACTTCTCATGTGGGATCTGTCCTTAATGTGTTGTCTAATGTGAGGTAATGCTATAACTAGAACTGAAACAGTATTTTACACTTTGTGTGTCTGTGTGGGTACAAACTGATGAAATCTTTACTTAATATATACTAAATTGATCTTCTGTATATAAAGATAATTGAAAATGAATCTTGACGTGAATGGAACGGGAGAGGGAGCAGAAGATGGGTGGGGTGCGAGTGGGAGGGAAATTATGGGGGGGGAGGGCCATTGTAATCCATAAACTGTACTTTGGAAATTTATATTTACTAAATAAAAAAAGATAACATAAAAAAAACCTCGTTTTGCTTCATAGTTATTAATCATTTGTTACAAAAATTGACTTTACAGATAATGCCCCATCCAAATTTAATTCACCTGCATTCCCTTGTTGTACATATAAAGTAAAACAAAAGGAACAATATGCTTTAATCTGAGCAGCTTATAAACATACATATTTACTTACCACAGGAACTATCTGAAATAGGTGATTACTGTTACAGTGATCCAATAAACGTTGTCTGGTAAAATTTGATTCTTGACACAAGGGACATTTAAAGGTGGGATGTCCAGAAGAACTACAAAACAATTTTACATGAAGCATACTTAATTCAAAATTTTAACATAGAAATGATGTTCTACTATTTTTTGACCAACTATTCTAATTTTTCTTTTAAAAACTTACAGTCATAAGATTATTCAAAGATGCTCTCATTTTGGAAATGTATTTTCAACAATGATGTAGAATACAATCTCAGTTACAGTACTCTTAGTATCTCAGCTAATTTTTTTCATGGTGCCTCTAAGACAAAACAAACAAACAAACAAAACCCTAGCTGTTTTTAAGAAGTTAGGATGAAACTTAATATAGTCATTGGTGTGATGCCATCAGATATTACTGTAAGTCCCTTGAAATTTTCAATTATCCTGTGCAGTCCCAAGGTTCCTGGTTCTAGGCTTCAGCTTGAACCAGTCCCAACTGTTGTATGCATTTAGGGGAATGAACCAGTGGATAGGAGATGTAGTTTTGTGTCTCTGCTTTGTAAATAGATTTTTAAAACTTAACAAAATAAAAGAGGGTAATGCAAGTAGTTGGGGAAAACAAAGCTTGAAATAGCCCTAAGATTTTGGGATCCTCTCTCTTTTAGTACTTTGATATAGAATTGACATTTAAAAATTAAATAGGCACTTTGTACATAATTATAGTATACAATTTCATGTTTATAGTTTCTAGTTTGATAAGCGAAAACTGGTATCTTGGTCTTATTTACTTGGTATTACTTTGATTCCTGATTATGGTGAGTATTTTTAATGTTTTATGTTCTTAATTGATAGTCACTTCTAATACTACTTTGATGACATTTGCTACTATTGATTGTACACTTTCCTGTCACAAATATTAAGATAAACATTTTAAATGCACTACTTCCTGATCCTGTGAACAACACAGTCAGTTGTAGATATTTTTATTATTTAATAGGTGAGGAAAGTGATACAGGAAAAAATGACTTGTTCAGTGCTATACAGTTATGAAACTCAGATTCTGTGATCTGTTCTTATACTACTATCTTTCAATTTATGTTAGTATGATTAAGGTATACTGATAAATTTGTTTTTATAGGGGATTGGATTAAATATGCTTATTCTAGGTCTCTGCTGAAGATTTCTGTGATCACCTGACTCTCGTAGAAGCCAAATGATCAAGTGTCATATTTGGTAGGGTTAGAGAAGAAATAAATATTTTGAATAGTTTGGTTCTAATTAGAGTGTTGATTATCAGATATTTAGAGTTGGAAGTGTTCTTAATTGTTTCTCAAACTGTTACAGAAAAAATTCATATTTCCTGAACAAATAAGTTTGGGTAAAATTTATGTTTTTCCTTAACAGAGAAGCCTATTAAATGTATTATAGAACTTTCCAAATTAGTTTGTGTACTCTTTTTTGGTAGACTTAATCAGATTTTGTAGAACAACATTTAATGTACATAGTTTGAGAAAAGTTAATTTGATCCATCCTCTAACTTTGTAAGGGGAGGATGGGGATACAATTTAGGAATGTAGCTTCAGATAGCTGCTAAATGGCAGAGCTGGATCAGATCCAGTTATTCCTTTGAAGCATGCTTCCTCTGATAATGTTATATAATATTAATGTTTGTCTTTAATATACTGTGTTAAAAAGTTATAAAGCAGATTTGTGTGTTTTCTATTATATTCTCATCTAGTCCATTTATTTGTTTTATCCTCTATTAAATATATACATGTTCTTAAAATTTGGACTAGCCTAACTTATTTAGTGCAAATGCAAATGTGTAATTACCTGTGTTTAAAAGTAGATGTAAAAAGCATAATTTTTTCTGTAATTAATGTGTCACAAACATTTGGTTTAGTTTCTGTAGAAAGTGTTTCCTGACAGCAATGAGAGAAAGTGGAATACATTGTCCCCTGTGTCGTGGAAATGTGACTAGAAGAGAGAGAGCATGTCCTGAACGCGCCTTAGACCTTGAAAATATCATGAGGAAGTTTTCTGGTAGCTGCAGATGCTGTGCAAAACAGGTAGGGTAAATATGACATAGCTTTTCTTTGAAAACCAAATTTCTGCTCTGAAATTCCAGTTTGAATTTTATTGGTGGGTGATGCTTTGAACAGAAAGAAGTTATTTAGATTAGTTTAGAATTTAGGCCAAAGGGCCGGTGCTGTGGCTTACTTGGTTAATCTTCCACCTGTGGTGCCAGCATCCCATAAGGGCACCAGGTTCTAGTCCCGGTTGCTTCTCTTCCAGTCCATCTCTCTGCTGTAGCCCTGGAGGGCAGTGGAGGATGGCCCAAGTGCTTGGGCCCCTGCACCCACATGGGAAACCAGGAAGAAGCACCTGGCTCTTGACTTCGGATCAGCACAAAGCCTGCTGTGGTGGCCATTTGGGGAGTGAACCAACAGAAAGAAGACCTTTCTCTGTCTCTCTCACACTGTCTATAACTCTACCTATCAAATAAATAAATTTAAAAAAAAAAGAATTTAGGCCAAAAGTGCTGTGAATTACAAGTCTTACTAGTTTATAAACTTACTGAGAACATGGACTGAAAGATGAAATCCTTGATTTTGCCTTAATTTTTGGCATGGTGTTTTTCTCAATCACTCATTGATTAATTATTGATTATTGATTAATTAAATAAGCATGAAACATTCTGGTCCACATTCTTTTTTTTTTTTTTTTTTTTTTTTAGATTTTATTTATTTATTTGAGAGTTAGAGTTACAGACAGTGAGAGGGAGAGACAGAGAGGAAGGTCTTCTTCCGTTGGTTCATTGCCTAAATGGCCAAAATAACTGGAGCTGTGCTGATCTGAAGCCAGGAGCCAGGCGCTTCTTCGGAGTCTCCCATGTGGGTGCAGAGGCCCAAGCACTTGGGCCATCTTCTGCTGCTTTCCCAGGCCATAGCAGAGAGCTGGACTGGAAGAAGAGCAGCTGGGACTAGAACCGGCACCCATATGGGTTACTGGCACCACAGGCATAGGATTAACCTGCTGCACCATTGTGCCAACCCCTTACATTCCATTTTTACATAGTTTTTCTGACAGTAAACTTTGATACTTTGAGCTTTGCATATGAAATATTAATTAGTTTAGCCAAATAGACTATGTAGCCAGAGAACTCTCTAGCTGCTCACTTTACTTAGTATTTATTTAAGAAATCACAAAATATTTTTTAAAAATATTTTATTTATTTATTTGAAAGGGTTACACAGAGAGAGGAATAGACAGAGTGAGAGAGAGATCTTCCAGCTGCTAGTTCATTCCCCAAATGGCCTTAACAGCCAGGGCTGCTTCTGGGTTTCCCACGTGAGTGTCAGGGCCCCAAACACTTGGGCCATCCTCTGCTGCTTTCTCACTCACATTAGCAGGGAGCTGGGTTGGAAATAGAGCAGCTGAGTCTCGAACCAGTGCCCATGTGGAATTTTGGAATCATGGGCTGTGGCTTTACTCATTATGCCACAATGCTGACCCCGCAAAATAGTTGATGAAAGACTTAGTTTTAGGAAAATCCACTTCTAATCCAGATTTTATTGTTCTTTTGTTCAGTGAAATAGTGAGGGTTGTTAGGCTTTGAATATATCTGTGTGTCTGGATTTATGAGACATTTTTCCACCCCTTGCTAGAGTTCAGTGAGCAAAACCATTTGCTTTTTCATGCTTTCACACAGCCAGATTTGCTTTTCCATTTCTTTGAGGAAGGTGTTTAACTGATAGGGCAATGAAGTAAAGCTAGAAAATGTACTTGAGAGGTTTTGACTTTTTCCTCTGTGAGAAACGGAGTTATATTCCAATATTAACCTGGGAACTTATACTTCATTGGCATGAGTTAACCTCTTAGTACTGTTAATTTTTTTGTTTTGACTATTGGTAATATTGCTTGAAGTACAAAATTATTGTTATTTTTTGCTGTGAGTTTTATCTGTTTTAACTCACACAGATAAAATCATTTGCTAGTTTTTAAGAAAAACTTTTAAGTGATATATTTAGTGATCTGTTTTTAATCTTTTTTCCTCTTGTTGACAGTATCTCAAATCTTGTAAATTTTAAGTTAAAAATCACATTTTGATCAATAATTTACAGATTAAATTCTATCGCATGAGACATCATTACAAATCTTGTAAGAAGTATCAGGATGAATATGGTGTTCCTTCTGTCATTCCAAACTTTCAGATTTCTCAAGATTCAGGAGGGAACAGGTAAGTAATATTTATTCCTAAAAAATAAAAGTTTTATAATTGAAATGGAAATTATTTGGGGAATTATGATAAATTTTTCTTTGTATTTAAATTGCTAAGTATCTTAACTGCAGTATTGACATCCAAAGTTTGTTTGTCACATGTATGATTGCATCTGGAAGATTGACTTCATGATATACTTAAGTTTATGTTATTCAACGGTTCTAAGGATCTACATTTCTTTGAATAAAAAACATTTCAGAGAGTAGAAAGCTGTTTTTTTGTTACTGATTTTGGAACTGAAATGATTTGAAAACTAGAAAAAAATTCTTTTCAGTCATATATGTGAAAATTAGAATATTTTCTTTGCTACATGGAAATATAATTATTTGAATTTTTTCTGATCATAAACTAGTTTATTGTTGATATTTTTAGTTTTATGTTAGTCTCAACATTTTTAAACTACATTTTGACTTGATTTATGTCTTATTGTCTCAAATTTATGTACATAAAGCATTTTTATGAAGAATGTTTCACACAGAATGCACGTGTTGTTTGAAACATAGTATGAAACAAATGCCTAGTTACCCACTAACCAACCCACGTCAAGAAATAGAACTTTTTCAGAACTTTAGAAACCACTGCACATTTGAAGTGTGCTCCTAGAGGTGATCACTGACTGTCTTCTTATTTGGATTATTCATTCCATTGCTTTCCTTTATGTACTATCATCCCTGTATCTGCTCTAAACAATACATTGTTTAATTTTCAAAAACTCAACAATAAACACACATAACCATATATGGAAAGGCAATATTGTCATTATAATGGAAAGATTCCCTAGAGACAATATATCAAGCAAAGTCTCTAAGATTTTATTTTATTAGCTTTTCATTTACATGTTGCTAATTTTCAGTAATTTAACGACCCTTAAGCACTCTATATTCATCGTACTGCATTAGGCTTTTCTCCTCCTCTTTGGTTGAAACTTTTAGTAATTTTCTCATTGCCTAGAGTGCAAAATTATTTTTAGATTTTCATTTCACTTTACTCACTATCATTGGATGAAATTCACTCATCTTGTGATTTTTTTTAATCCCTTGAGTTCCTTCATTGCTGTGCTTTGTTTATCATTGTGCTTCTGTTGTATTAAAATTACCCATCTTTTACCCAATATATTGTTCTTAAATGTTGCCTTGTTTCAACATTGACCCTCCAGCTCCTATCAGACTTCCTGGTATATGTGACTTGTGCAGTGATGCTTATTAATTGACCAAGTTTTCTTTTTGGGAGACAGGCCTTCCTGTGTGTATTCCTTAGATATACTTGGCTATAGACATTATTTTTAAAAAAGATTTATTTATTTATATATTTGAAAGTTGGAGTTACACAGAGAGAGAGAGAGGTCTTCCATCCAATGGTTCACTCCCCAATTGGACGCAACTGTCAGAGCTGTGCCAGTCCGAAGCCAGGAACTTCTTCCGGCTTTCCCTTGTGGGTACAGGGGCCCATGGACTTGAGCCATCTTCTACTGCTATCCCAGGCCATAGCGGAGATCTGGATTGGAAGTGGAGCAGCCAGGTCTTGAACCGTGCCCGTAAGGGATGCCGGCACTTCAAGCCAGGGCTTTAACCCTCTGTGCCACAGTGCCGGGCCTGGTTATAGACACTATTGTTGACTAATAATATCCCTTATCTGTGCTTTTCTCCTAGCCTGTTACCACTCACTTCCCTGGCTCAAGTCTGTATTGTCTCTCACTTTAACAGCTATGGTAGTCTTTTAGTTGATAGTTTTACCATATTCTGTCCCAAGTATTATAATATTATTTTAGAAAAAATTCTAATCTCTTTTTCACTGTCCCTGAACCTCCCTATTTATACCCTGCCAGTTACTCCCCGTGGACCCATAGCACTATTTTTCATCCTGGGGTCCATGAACCAGCTTGATGGCTTTATGACATCCGCCTCCCCCAGACTGCTAATCTGTGTGTGTGTGTGTGTGTGTGTGTGTGTGTGTACATTGTTTACGAAAGAGGGTTCAAGATTTTCAAGGGTTTTATTAACTAAAATCTAGCAACTGACTTTTAAGACAAAACCCCTTATCCCAGAGCTTTTTTGGTTTGGGCTTTTCCTCTCTTCAGCCTTTTTCCCCTCTTGGCCACTCATCAATATATCATGCCTTAGCTGTATCCTTCCCATTCTTAGAAGCAGTTTAACTTAGTACTTAAAAATGAAGCTTGGTGCCAGAGTGCCTGGGTTCAAATCCCAGCACTTATTAACTGTCTGACTTTGTCAAGAAACTGTGCCTTAGTTTTTGCATGTGTAGACCTTCTTTTTTCTTTGAAGACTTAGACCCAGTTCTAACTATTCTATGAAGTATTTCCTGATGTCTAGAATTTCTTCTTGATGGAACTATTATTTGAGCCTCTACTGTACCCTTTTGTGCTTGTTCTGTACCCTCTTGTACTTTATTTTGTAAAGATTCGTTTATTTGGAAGAGTTACAGAGAGAGAGGGAGAGAGGCAGAGAGCTCATCTGTTGGATGGTACACTCTGCAGACGTCCACAATGACCAGGGCTAGGCCAGTCTGAAGCCAGTCAGAAGCTTCATTATGGATCTTTCATGTAGGTGGCAAGGACCCAAGTACTTGGCCATCTTCCACTGCTTTTCCTCAGGCCAATAGCAGGGAGCTGGATTGGAAGTAGAACATCTGGGACTCAAACTGGCACTCATGGGGTGCTGGAGTCTCAAGTCAAGTGGCCTTACCCACTATGCCACAATGCCAGCTCCCCTCTTGTTCTTTATTGTATTTATTTGTTTACTTATCTGTCATCTGTTTACCTAGAGTGACCCTCTCAGTCATACTTATTTTTACATCCTATACAAATTTCTAATTGCAGTGGAAGAATTGAGTTGAGTATGTGAATTTTTAGTTAGTAAGGATATGGGTGAAGGAAGTATAAGATATACCAGAGTACAGTCAGCATCTTGTCAGGAAATAGTATACTCTAGGCAATTTGAGAATTTAGTAAAGGTACTATTTTTAAAAACTAGTGTATTGGATAAACTGTATGATGGATAAACTGTATGATGGAGTACAGGAAATTATAAGAAATGATGATGTACTGGGTCTACTGAAAACAGGGAAGGGGAAGGAATAACCAGAACTTGGAGAAAGCAAGCTGTATGGGGTGAGTGTTTGGCCTAATGGTGAACATACCAGTTAAGATGCCTTTATTTCACTTAGTGCCCGGATTTGAATCTCAGCTCCAGTTGCAGCTCCAGATTCCAGCTTCCTACTAATGCAAACTCTCAGAGGCAGCAGTGATGTCTCAGTATTTGGGCTCCTGCCAGCATGTAGAAGACCTAGGTTGAATTTCCAGCTCCTGGCTTCTGTCCCTGAGCCGTTGCAGGCCATTTGGGGAGTGAGCCAGTAGATGGGAACTCTCTCTATCTCTCAAGTTAAAAGAAAAAACTGTATGGAAAAGACAGTTAAAGGTTGCAGATAGTTAAAGCAGTTTTACAGTGGTATGTGGGACATAAGTATCTTGCTTCTCCTTCAAAATTTCCTGCTGGGCTGATCTCATCTGGAAGACAGCAAGGGGACCTGTTGATTCAAGTTAGTCTCTCAGTACACAGAGTATGTTATGAAATGGAGGAGGGTAAATTCCGAGGAGTTAGATGATTAGCATATAACGATTTTAGTTATATAATATAATATATATTACATCCTATATGCTGTTATATATATGTTTTATATATAATATCCTATATACTGTTTCAGAGCTTCTAAGTTGTTAGTACAAAGAAGAAAACCTCCAATAATGACAGTTTTATACTGTAAACAAAGTAGTTTCTATGAGAAACACAGCTATCCTCATAAAAAAGAAATGACACTGAAAAGTGATTTGCTAATAGGTCTCCAGGAGAAGAAATAATTACAGTAAGCATAATTTCACATAATAAGTTACATAAGGCTGTACTTTAAAAATTTTCAGTGTAGACTATCATAATGCCTTATTGTAATTTATATAAAGCTTTTCCTCCAGGAGTATTTCACAGTCTGGATTAGTATTCCTTTAATGTGACCCAATTTCTGTAGCAAAATAGGACAAGGGGTCACTTCAGGGTGGAGCCCAATTTTTTTTTAGAATATAGTTCGCAGTATTCCTTAACTACAAATGGGGAATTTAAAGTCTGAACTCAGAGCATGTTTTGGAAATTCTTAAGGTTGTATTCGCATGTTCCGGTCTCAATAGTTAGAGAGAGAGAGAGAGAGGGAGGGAGAGAGGAAGGGAGGGAGGGAGAGGGAGAAAGGAGGGAGGGAAGAGAAAATAAACATATCAATCATAATTAATTCAGTATATATTTCTTATACCTTTTAAAATGCTGTGGGAACACTCTACATGTTATTGAATAAACAGTAATGCAGATATTTTAGGTTAGGACTGAATACCACAGTTTTACTATAAAGTAGTAAATGTTGGAGATTGGTAGAAAAATTATTGTGTTGGTGTGAAGTTGGTTTCTCATATTTAGCAATGCTTGCTATTTTACTAAGGCTGTTTCTAGTTCATAACAATAAAATTGTGCTTTTTATATAAGATATGTATGTACTTTTTTGGGTTCTTTTAGCCATTAGAATTAAGGAGGAAGCGTAAGGAGAATTTTTGTAATAGTTAAGATTCCAGGGCCGGCGCCGTGGCTCAACAGGCTAATCCTCCGCCTTGCGGCGCCGGCACACCGGGTTCTAGTCCCGGTCGGGGCGCCGGATTCTGTCCCGGTTGCCCCTCTTCCAGGCCAGCCCTCTGCTGTGGCCCGGGAGTGCAGTGGAGGATGGCCCAGGTGCTTGGGCCCTGCACCCCATGGGGAGACCAGGAAAAGCACCTGGCTCCTGGCTCCTGCCATCGGAGGAGCGCGGTGCGCCGGCCGCAGCGCGCCGTCCGCAGCGCGCCGTCCGCGGCGGCCATTGGAGGGTGAACCAACGGCAAAGGAAGACCTTTCTCTCTGTCTCTCTCTCTCACTGTCCACTCTGCCTGTCAAAAATAAAAAAAAAAAAAAAAAAAAAAAAAAAAAAAGATTCCAGAACACATTTCTGTTTATCTTACTTGGAAATTACTTGTTCTGTTTGCAGACCCTTCTTGACTATAAACATTAACCACTAAATATAAATGGATTCATATAGTTGTAACTCTAAAAACGGAAAAGGTTGCAGGGTAGGTGTTGGCTCATATTGGAGTGCTGGTTCTAGCCCTGGCTACTCTGCTTCCAGACAAGCTTTCTGCTAATGCATCCGTGAGGCAGCAAAAGGTGGCTCAAGTGCTTGGCCTCCTTCAACCTATTTTGGAGATTTCAGATAGAGTTCTGGGCTCTTGGCTTCAGCCTGTCCCCATCCTGGCTGTTTACAGGCATTTGGGGAGTAGACAAGTAGATGGAAGATCTGTTTCTCTCTCTCCCTTTCGAGTAGATGAAACAAAATTAAGCTGGCCACCAAAATCTGAGACTTTAAAAAAAATTATTAATCTAAGGGAGAAGGGAGTGAGAAAAACACAAAGAAGGTACCCATCCTTTGATTCACTCCCCAAATAACCAAAATGGCTGGGACTGGGCCAAATTGAAACCAGGAGCCAGAATTCTATACAGGCCTCTCACATGAGTGGCAAGGACTCAGTTATTGGAGCCAGGAACAGAGCTAGTTATCAAACTCAGGCACTTTTTTTTTTTTTTTTAAAGATTTTATTTATGGGACCAGCACTGTGGCATAGCAGTTTGTAAAGCTGCTGCCTGCAGTGCTGACATCCCATGTGGGCACCAGTTCAAGTCCTGGCTCCTCCTTTTCTGATCCAGCTCTCTGCTATGGCCTGGTAAAGCAGTAGAAGATGGCCCAAGTCCTTGGGCCCCTGCACCCTTGTGGGAGGCCCGGAAGAAGCCCCTGGCTCCTGGCTTTGGATCGGCACAGCTCCGGCCGTTTTGGGTAATTGGGGAGTGAACCAGCAGATGGAAGACCTCTCTCTCTCTGCCCTTTATTATTCCATGTGAATTTTAAGATCAGATTCTGAGATTCCCCAGAATTTCTATACAAATTTTGATCAGAAGCATTATGGAAGCTTAATTCTTTAAAGTCATAAATTAATTTAGTAAAAATTGATATTGTTATGATGATTTTTCCATTTGAAAATATGATCTTACCTTTTTTTTTTTAAGAATTATTTTATTTATTTGAAAGAGTTGCAGAGCGAGAGAGACAGAGAGAGAGAGGTCTTCCATTCTGCTGGTTCACTCCCCAAATGACCACAATGGCCAGAACTGAGCTGATTCAAAGCCAGGAGCCAGGAGCTTCTTCCGGGTCTCTCATGCAGCTGCAGGGGCCCAAGGAGTTAGACCATCTTCTACTGCTATTCCAGGCCATAGCAGAGAGCTGGATCAGAAGTGGAGCAACTGGGACTTGAACTGGTGCTCCTTATTTTTTTTAAAAGGTGGATTAGGGGCCTGTATTGTGGCACAGCAGGTTAAGCCCCATCTGTGAAACCAGCATCCCACTGGGGCACCAGTTCAAGTTCTGAATCAGCTCCCTATTAATGCGTTTGGGAAAGCAACAGAAGATGGTCTAAGTAGTTGAGTCCTGCCACCCTCATAGGAGACCCAGAAGGAGTCACCAGCTCCTGGCTTCAGCCTGGCTCTGCCACAGCTGTTGCAGCCATTTGGGGAGTACACCCAGTGGATGGAAGATGGATCTCTACCCTTTCTCTCTCTTTCTCTTTCTCTCTCTCTCTCTCTCTCTCTCTCTCTCTTCCTTCTCTATCTCTGTGCCTCTCAAATAAATAAATCTTTATTTTACAAAATATTATGGGTTTTATGTTAATACAATGTGCAGTAATTTTGGTGATTTATTAGATGTGATATTCTTTTAGATTATTATATAGAAAATTATTTCCCAAAACCAGTTTTGTCTGTTGTGTCTTAATTTAATGCTACATATGGTGTATTGAATTAAATAGGATCTCTGTCTAATATTAAATAGCAGACTTTTTTGTTATTCCTTATTTTAATAGTAATCCATCTAAAATTTTACTATTAAATGTGATATTTAATTTTTTAATGTACTATTTATTAGACTTTGGTTAAAATATTTTATGTAAATATCTATTTTATGATATTACCCTGAATTTTCCATTAAATGATTTTAATCAAACCAGAGTCATTTATAGAATTAAAAAGATAATGAATCTGGTTGATTCTCAGCTATTCTGATGTCTACAGTTTAAGCATTTGTGTTTTCAGAAAACATTGTGGGTATCAGAGGTATTTTGGTTTTGTTTTTGTTCCCATTATGGAGATTGAATTTTATTGAATGGTTTTTCTGCATCCAGAAAATGATCATAAGGCTTTTCTGTTTTGGTTTGGTTTGGTTTTTACAAGATGGTGTTAGTAATAGATTTTTTTCATTATTGAATCTTTTATCCATTTCTGGATAGTAGCCTAGGCATGATACAAGGATTACTCAGAAGGACTAGAAGGAAAGAATTACAGTAATAATGGATTATACAGAGTTGTGATGGGAAAGCATTTATAAAGGGCATTAACTTTGATGTTAAAATCTTTTAACTATAAGTTTGTTATTATATACCCTTTTGGTGAAAGAATTGAGTGTATACTCACAGTATTATGTGTTTATTTAAAAACCACACATGATGGCCAGTACTGTGGTACAGAAGCCATGGCCTGCAGTGCCAGCATCCCATATTGGTGCCAGTTCCAGTCTTGGCTGCCCCACTTCTGATCCAGCTCCCTGATAATGCACCTGGGAAAAGATGGCACAAGTCCCTAGGCATCTGTACCCATGTGAGATACCACCCAGAGGAAGCTTCTGGCTCCTGGTTTCGGCCTGGCACAGCCCTGGCCATTGTGGCCATTTGGGGAGTGAACCAGTGAATGGCTCTCTAACTCTAACTCTAACTCTAACTCTAACTCTAACTCTAACTCTAACTCTAACTCTATCTTTCAAATAAATAAATAAATCTTTTCTTTTTTTTTTTTTTAACATTATTTATTTATTTGGTAGACGGAGTTAGAGGGAAAAGGAGAGAGAGAGAATCTTACTCTGGTTTACTACCCAAATGGCTGCAATGGCTGAGAATGGGCCAGGCTGAAGCCAGGAGCCAGGAACTCCATCTGGGTCTCCCATGTGGGTGGTAAGGGACCAAGTAGTTGGGCCATCATCTGCTGCTTTCCCAGGCACATTACAAGGTGCTGAATCAGAAGTGGAGCAGCTGGGTCTTGAATTTGCTTATATGGGATGCCAGTGTTGCAGGCTAAGGCTTAACCTGCTGCACAACACCAGCCCCTATGCTTGTCCTCTACAATACTCATCCTTTATGTACATCTAAAAGCATCAGTAGTTTAAATACAATAAAAATGAAGAAATTATTTTAAAAATAATTTATTTAATGGTATAGTGTAAAAGTTTTGTTCTTAATGTTTTATTTTTTATTGAAAACAATATTTACTATAAAAGGTTTTTTTAACACTGTTGACTCAGTAATTCAAAAATTTAGATCTGGATTCATTTTATTTGATTATGGCTCTTTTTTTTTTTTTTTAAAGATTTATTTATTTATTTGAAAGGCAGAGTTATGGTGAGAGAGAGGCAGAGAGAGAAAGGTCTTCCATCCACTGGTTCATACCTCAAATGACCACAACAGCTGGAGCCAGGAGCCAGGAGCTTCTTCCTGGTCTCCCACATGGGTACAGGGCCCAAGGACTTGAGCCATCTTCTACTGCTTTCCCAGGCCATAGCAGAGAGCTGGATTGGAAGTGGAGCCGGGACTCGAACCAACACCATAGCACTGGAACCCTGATTATTACTCTTGTAGCTAAGAAAGATAACTTACCAAACAAAATGTGTAATTCAAATGAAGAAATATGTCTGCCAGGGGTTGAAATTTTTCTGTCTTGTTCTTTAAATATCAAGAGAGCTGTTAATGAAATTTTCATCTTTACTGATGATGTTATACAATTGTTCTTACAAACCACCAATCAGAAGTTATAATAGTATAATAAAGAACATATTCAAAACCCTGTGATTATGTTTATTAGGAAGATTTTTAAACTGGTTTGAAAAATCTGTTAACATTTGCATGGATATGAAAAATTTTTAAATAGATGTCACATACTATTTTTGTTAACAGAATCATATAACAACCCTTTAATAAATGTTCTCTCTATAGTTTATTTTACAAATTAAAATATTTTAATTCCAGTGTTGTTTAAATGCCACTTTTACCTGAACAGATGATTAATAACTGCTGAAAAGGAATCAAATAGTGGTTTAGTAGTCTTATATTTGGGTATGTAGCTAAACAATGAAGTTTGCTTGCTTGCCTTTCCATATACTATGTGTATTCTATTGAATGGACTTATGACCACATTGATGAGGTGCTGTAACACGTAAGTGAAAATCCCTTTATAAAATACCCATTCTTACCTCAGGACTCCTCTGATACTCCTCATGACATACGAATCTGTCAGATGAAAATGTCAAATTCTTTATAATAAATGTTAGTGAAGCCTAGTTTTGTTCCTTTTAGGCTATAAAATAAAAGGAGCATTCAAATACTTTCTTAAACTTACTCACTTTGGAGGCCGCAATCTTAAACCATATCCTAGTTGGAAGTCAAGAAGTTCACAAATTCTTGAGTCTAGTCCTGAGTTTATAAACTTACTGCTAAAGATAGAGGAATAGAATTTAACATAGTTCTGCAAAATTCTGTATTTATGCTTTTGTAACTTTGCATAAATTTATTTTGAAGGACAATGAACAAGAACCCAATAAGTGGACTTATTTTATTGGAAAAGTAATTAATGCTATAATTTAAAGTTCAGACTATGAAAACAAGTAAGACTAGTCTTTTTCATTAACAGTTCAAGTTAATGAACTATTAATATATTTTGTTATTTATTTAGGGTGTTAACTTTTCCCCCTCTGCTTCTTAAGTAATAGGAGTGAAACATCCACATCTGATAACACAGAAACTTACCAAGAGAATACAAGGTAAGCATTTGAAAAAATTTTAGGAAATAATATTCATCATTTTATCAAACAATAATAGATAAGCCTTTTTAATCAGTTAAGTCTCTAAGAACAGTGCTAGGAGTTAGCTCATTAGAAATGAGTAATACACTTTCTGCTTTTAAGAATCACTTTAGATGTGGAGAGCTTTTCTCTCTCACTGTGTTCAGGTATCTTCTGCATATTTCAGGTATATTTGTCAATGTTGAACTGTCTTGCTGGAATTCAAAGCTATAAAATCCAGTTGATGCTTGATCCTCAAAATATTTTGAAGAAGTGCATTCTGGTGAACATTGCTTTGGTGTTTTCCTGAGAATTTTGTATGTTAGATTCCAAGGACCTGGACTAGACTAAGGATGTAATATTAATCGAGTTTTTTTTTTTTTTTTTTTAATTTCGATGTTTTAAGATGTGAGGACTTTGGGACTCCACAGGATTATTGAAAATTTCAAGGGACTTACAGTAGTATCTGATGGCATCACATCAATGACTATATTAAGTTTCATCCTAACTTCTTAAAAACAGCTAGGGTTTTGTTTGTTTGTTTGTTTTGTCTTAGAGGCACCATGAAAAAAATTAGCTGAGATACTAAGAGTACTGTAACTGAGATTGTATTCTACATCATTGTTGAAAATACATTTCCAAAATGAGAGCATCTTTGAATAATCTTATGACTGTAAGTTTTTAAAAGAAAAATTAGAATAGTTGGTCAAAAAATAGTAGAACATCATTTCTATGTTAAAATTTTGAATTAAGTATGCTTCATGTAAAATTGTTTTGTAGTTCTTCTGGACATCCCACCTTTAAATGTCCCTTGTGTCAAGAATCAAATTTTACCAGACAACGTTTATTGGATCACTGTAACAGTAATCACCTATTTCAGATAGTTCCTGTGGTAAGTAAATATGTATGTTTATAAGCTGCTCAGATTAAAGCATATTGTTCCTTTTGTTTTACTTTATATGTACAACAAGGGAATGCAGGTGAATTAAATTTGGATGGGGCATTATCTGTAAAGTCAATTTTTGTAACAAATGATTAATAACTATGAAGCAAAACGAGGTTTTTTTTATGTTATCTTTTTTTATTTAGTAAATATAAATTTCCAAAGTACAGTTTATGGATTACAATGGCTCCCCCCCCCCCATAATTTCCCTCCCACTCGCACCCCACCCATCTTCTGCTCCCTCTCCCATTCCATTCACGTCAAGATTCATTTTCAATTATCTTTTTTTTTTTTTTTTCTTTTCTTTTTTTTTTTTTACAGGCAGAGTGGACAGTGAGAGAGAGAGACAGAGAGAAAGGTCTTCCTTTGCCGTTGGTTCACCCTCCAATGGCCGCCGCAGACGGCGCGCTGCGGCTCGTCCGATGGCAGGAGCCAGGAGCCAGGTGCTTCTCCTGGTCTCCCCATGGGGTGCAGGGCCCAAGCACCTGGGCCATCCTCCACTGCACTCCTGGGCCACAGCAGAGGGCTGGCCTGGAAGAGGGGCAACCGGGACAGAATCGGTGCCCCAACCGGGACTAGAACCCGGTGTGCCGGCGCCGCAAGGCGGAGGATTAGCCTGTTGAGCCACGGCGCCGGCTCTTCAATTATCTTTATATACAGAAGATCAATTTAGTATATATTAAGTAAAGATTTCATCAGTTTGTACCCACACAGACACACAAAGTGTAAAATACTGTTTCAGTACTAGTTATAGCATTACCTCACATTAGACAACACATTAAGGACAGATCCCACATGAGAAGTAAGCACACTCCTGTCGTTGACTTACCAATTTGACACTCTTGTTTATGGCGTCAGGAATCTCCCTAGGCTCTAGCTATGAGTTGCCCAGGCTCTGGAAGCCTTTTGAGTTTGCCGACTTCAATCTTATTCCGACAGGGTCATAGTCAAAGTGGAAGTTCTTTCCTCCCTTCAGAGAAAGGTACCTCCTTCTTTGATGGCCCCATTTGTTCCACTGGGATCTCACTAACAGAGATCTTTCATTTAGGTCTTCTTTTTTTTTTTTTTTTTCCAGAGTGTCTTGGCTTTCCATGCCTAAAATACTCTCATAGGCTCTTCAGCTATATCCAAATGCCTTAAGGGCTGATTCTGAGGCAGAGTGCTATTTAGACATCTGCCATTCTATGAGTCTGCTGCATATCCTACTTCCCATGTTGGATTGTTCTCTCCCTTTTTGATTCTATCAGTTAGTATTAGCAGACACTAGTCTTGTTTGTGTGATCCCTTTGACTCTTAGACCTATCAGTATGATCAATTGTGAACTGAGATTGATCACTTGGACTAGTGAGATGGCCTTGGTACATGCCACCTTGATGGGATTGTATTGGAATCCCCTGGCATGATTCTAACTCCAGCATTTGGGGCAAGTCCGACTGAGCATGTCCCAAATTGTACATCTCCTCCATCACTTATTCCCACTCTTATATTTCACAGGGATCACTTTTCAGTTAAAATTTAAACACCTAAGAATAATTGTGTGTTAATTACAGAGTTCAACCACTAGTACTAGAACAGAACAAAACAAAAAATACTAAAATGGATAAAGTATTACATTGTACATCAACAGCACAAGAGCTGATCAAGTCACTGTTTCTCATAGTGTCCATTTCACTTCAACAGGTTTCCCCCTTGGTGCTCAGTTAGTTGTCACGATCAGGGAGATCATATGATATTTGTCCCTTTGGGACTGGCTTAATTCACTCAGCATAATGTTTTCCAGATTCCTCCATCTTGTTGCAAATGACTGGGTTTCATTGCTTTTGACTGCTGTATAGTATTCTATAGAGTACATGTCCCATAATTTCTTTATCCAGTCTACTGTTGATGGGCATTTGGGTTGGTTCCAGGTCTTAGCTATTGTGAATTGAGCTGCAATAAACATTAATGTGCAGATGGCTTTTTTGTTTGCCAATTTAATTTCCTTTGGGTAAATTCCAAAGAGTGGTATGGCTGGGTTGTATGGTAGGGTTATATTCAGGTTTCTGAGGAATCTCCAGACTGACTTCCATAGTGGCCTTACCAGTTTGCATTCCTACCAACAGTGGGTTAGTGTCCCTTTTCCCCCACATCCTCTCCAGCATCTATTGTTGGTACATTTCTGAATGTGAGCCATTCTAACTGGTGTGAGGTGAAACCTCATTGTGGTTTTGCTTTGCATTTCCCTGATTGCTAGTGATCTTGAACATTTTTTCATGTGTCTGTTGGCCATTTGGATTTCCTCTTTTGAGAAATGTCTATTGAGGTCCTTGGCCCATCTCTTAAGAGGATTGTTTGTTTTGATGTTGTGGAGTTTCTTGATTTCTTTGTAGATTCTGGTTTTCAACCCTTTATCTGTTGCATAGCTTGCAAATATTTTTTCCCATTCTGTCAGTTGCCTCTTCACTCCCCTGACTGTTTCTTTCGCAGTACAGAAACTTCTCAATTTGATGCAATCCCAATAGTTAATTTTGGCTTTGACTGCCTGTGCCTCCAGGGTCTTTTCTAGGAAGTCTTTGCCGGTACCTGTATCTCGCAGGGTTTCTCCAATGCTCTCTAATAATAATTTGATGGTGTCAGGTCGTAGATTTAAGTCTTTAATCCACGTTGAGTGAATTTTTGTGTAAGGTGAAAGGTAGGGGTCTTGCTTCATGATTCTGCACGTGGAAATCCAATTTTCCCAGCACCATTTATTGAACAGACTGTCCTTACTCCAGGGAGTGGTTTTAGATCCTTGATCAAATATAAGGTGGCTGTAGATGTTTGGATTGATTTCTGGTGTTTCTATTCTGTTCCATTGGTCTATCCATCTGTTTCTGTACCAGTACCATGCTGTTTTGATAACAACTGCCCTGTAATATGTCCCAAAATCTGGTATTGTGATGCCTCCGGCTTTGTTTTGGTTGTACAAGATTGCTTTAGCTATTCGAGGTCTCCTGTGTCTCCATATGAATTTAAGCATCATTTTTTCCAGATCTGAGAAGAATGTCTTTGGTATCTTGATTGGGATTGCATTGAATCTGTAAATTGCTTTTGGGAGAATGGACATTTTGATGATATTGATTCTTCCAATCCATGAGCATGGAAGATTTATCCATTTTTTGGTATCCTCTTCTGTGTCTTTCTTTAAGGTTTTGTAATTTTCATCATTGAGATCTTTAACTTCCTGCTACTTTGCCAAAGTCTTCTATGAGTTCCAATAGTCTCGTAGTAGAGTTCTTTGGATCCCCTAAATAAAGAATCATATTGTTTTCAAAGAGGGATAGTTTGAGTTCTTCCTTCCCAATTTGTATCCCTTTAATTTCTTTTTTTGCCTAATAGCTCTGGCTAATACTTTGAGAACTATAATGAATAGCAGTGGTGAGAGCGGACATCCCTGTCTGGTACCAGATCTCAGTGGAAATGCTTCCAACTTTTCCCCATTCAATAGGATGTTGGCCGTGGGTTTTTTATAAATTGCTTTGATTATATTGAGGAATGTTCCTTCTATACCCAGTTTGCTTAGAGTTTTCATCATGAAAGGGTGTTGTATTTTGTCAAATGCTTTCTCTGCATCTATTGAGATAATCATATGGTTTTTCTTCTGCAGTCTGTTAATGTGGTGTATCACGTTGATTGTTTTGCGCACATTGAACCATCCCTGCATACCAGGGATAAATCCCACTTGGTCTGGATAGATGATCTTTCTGAAGTGTTGTTGCATTCTATTGGCCAGAATTTTATTGAGGATTTTTGCATCTGTGTTCATCAGAGATACTGGTCTGTAATTCTCTTTCAATGCTGCATCTTTTTCTGGCTTAGGAATTAAGGTGATGCTGGCTTCATAGAAAGAATTTGGGAGGATTCCCTTTTTTTTGATTGTTCTGAATAGTTTGAGAAGAATTGGAGTTAGTTCTTCTTTAAATGTCTGGTAGAATTCAGCAGTGAATCCATCTGGTCCTGGGCTTTTCTTTGTTGGGAGGGCCTTTATTACTGTTTCAATTTCTGTCTCAGTTATGGGTCTGAACTCAAACTATCCCTCTTTGAAGACAATATGATTCTTTATTTAGGGGATCCAAAGAACTTTACTACGAGACTATTGGAACTCATAGAAGACTTTGGATATAAAATCAATGCACAAAAATCAACAGCCTTTGTATACACAAGCAATGCCATGGCTGAGGAAGAACTTCTAAGATCAATCACATTCATAATAGCTACAAAAAGAATGAAATACCTTGGAATAAACTTAACAGGTTGTCTATGTCTTCCTGGTTCAATTTAGGTAGATTGCATGTGTCCAGGAATCTATCCGTGAGTTCTCTCCCCAACCGTCTCTTTTTTCACAGTCTCAGTCATTAGCATCACACATTCATTAGATCCTAATCTCCCTCTCAGAGTCAGGTATTTCTGCTAGGCTGAGGGCTGGTGCAGACCTGAGGTCGCCCTGCTTATGACGTATGTCCAAAATGGCGCCTGTTCTTTGTCTTGCTCACCTTTGAGAGGTGAGTGGAGAGAGAGAAACTCGTGTCTGTATTGGTCACTTTTTTTTTTTCCTCTCTCTTCTAGTTAGCCTGGTGAACTTTTCCCCATGGGCTTTCAATCCCCGTTCCCTCTAGTCTTCTCTTTCCGCTTGCCGGCCGGTGTCTCAGGCTATTGAGGTTCGGCTCACCTTGCGTTCCACCACTGATGCATTGATTCTGGTGCTGGTGTCCCGAACCGTGGGCTCCCACGCTCTCCACACAGGTCCACTGTGAATCACTAGTTCCAGAAGAGTTTCCTCTGCTGTTTCTTCCCCTACTGTTCCTTGAACCTGCAGTATCTCCACTTTTATTAAAGTGTCTCTTCCTAGACTGTCAGGGTGCTCCCTTCCTATTCCGCCATCTTGCTGCTCTCCCAAAACGAGTTTTTTTTAAAGGTTTATTTATTTATTTATTTATTTGAAAGGCAGAGTTACAGAGAGGCAGAGGCAGAGAGAGAGCTCTTCCATCCACTGGTTCACTCCCCAAATGGCCACAACAGCCCAAGCTGGGCAGATCCAAAGCCAGGAGCCAGGAGGTTCCTCCGCATCTCCCACACATGTGCAGGAACCCAAGGACTTTTGGGCCATCTTAGTGCTTGCCCAGGCCATGGCAGAGAGCTGGATTGGAAGTGGAGCAGCCAGATCTCAACTGCATGCATATAGGATGCTGGTGCTGCAGGCAGCAGCTTTACCCACTACACCACAGCGCCCGCCCCAGCAAAAGGAGATATTTAAAATTTCAGTAACTTACATCACAAAATTGGAGATGCATACTGGAAGGTGATATAAGAGAACAGTTTGAAGAAGAGTGAAATAATTAAAGATGAGCCAGGATTCTTTATTGAGCAGTGGCAAAACCTAACACTGTTGTTCCATAGGATGCAAGTAGTTGGATCTGGTCAGGTGGATTTGCTATAGGTGAAAATAACCTTTATAAGTAAGAATAAAGACAGTAGATATTTTAACTGTGTCCTTCAGAATCTGGTGTAGGAATGCATTAAACAAGTAAGAAAAAGAATCATATTATTTTTTATAAACATGCATGTTTTTGATGGCATTTTTAAAAATATTTATTTATTTGAAAGTCAGGGTTAAAGAGAGAGAGAGAGAGAGATCTTCCTTCTGCTAGTTCGCTTCACAAATGGCTGCAACAGCCAGGGCTAGGCCAGCCAAAGCCAGGAGCCTGCAGTGTCTGGGTATTCCACATGGGTGCAGGGGACCGAGGACTTCAGCCATCTTCCACTGCTTTCCCAAGCCATAGCAGAGAGCTGTATTGGAAGAGGAGCATCTGGGTCTCGAGCTAACACCCATATGGGATGCCAGCATGCAGGCTGAGACTTAGCCCACTATGCCACAGCGCCAGCCCCCCTTGTTGCCATCGTAAGAGTGCAATGAAAAGAAAGCAATGAAACGTTTTTGATGGTTGAGAGAGATCATATTCCAACATTGTGTAAATGTTCTAAGAACTCCTTGTTTCAAAGCTAAGTTTAACAGATAAGTCATTTCAACTTATTTAGGTGATAGAACAGGAGAAACTGAGCTGCAAGACATACATCCCTTTCAGCTGTACCTTTTTTTTTTTTTTTATGATTGATTTATTTGTTTGAAAGAGTGATAGCTTCCATCAGCTGGTTCACTCCCCAAATGACCAAAGCAGCCAAGTCTGGTTCAGGCCAGAGCCAGGAACCAGAAACTCCATCCTGGTCTCCCAGTGGTTGGCCTGTCCTCTGTGGCCTTCCCAAGTGCATTGTCTGGAAGCCATACTAGAAGCTGACTAGAAGCTGGGACTTGAACCGGAATTCTGCCAGCATCACAAATGGCAGCTTAACCTCCTGCACCACAATGCCGGGCCTTCAGCTGCCATTTTATACCTAAAAATTACCTTCAGAAATCAGAATAGGAGGAGAGTGTTACCAATAAAAACTGTAGGTATTTCAAAGCTGTTTTAGTAAATGTACTAGAAAGAATTTTGAAAAGAACTTGCCTTGGTAAATATTGAAGATGCTTTTAAACTCTTGCATAACACCCAGGGAGTTATACCAGCTACTTCGTTCATTAAATAAGCAAATACAGTGTCAGTCTCTAGGAGATTTCACTCAGTTTTATACTGGATTACCAGATTTTTATTCTTCTCTGGATAATATTTAATATATCATCCACTGGCTAGAGTATAATTAGTGAAGTTCTTTTTTATGTTATTTCAGTTTGTCATCCACAAACGTTTTTAGGTACAGTTTATTTAAAACTTTAAGGTGGCAGGTTTTTTGATTTTTTTTTGTTTGTTTGTTTTATGTTTTTTGTAAAGGATTGTTTATTTGAAAGGCAGAGTGAGAGAGAGAGAGAGAGAGAGAGAGAGAGAGAGAGAGAGAGATCCTTCTGCTTGTTCATTCCCCAAATGGCCAGGGCTGTGTCAGGCTGAAGCCAGGAGCTGGGAATTCATCTGGGTCTCTCATATGGGTACATGTGCCCAAAGAGTGGGCTATCTTCTGTTTTCCCAGTTGTATTAGCAGGGGGCTGGATCAGAAATGAAGCATCTGGGACTCCCAGTGGGTGCCCATATCGGATGCCAGCATCACAGATGGTACCTTAACCCACTGCACCACAACACCAACCCTAAGGATGCAGTTGAAAGTATATTTTACCGTTTACTTCATTTGCATTTGCAGTGTATATGAAATGAAACTAGTAATTATATTGCTGTTGTCTAGATCAAGTGACTGTATACTGCATGTTATAGGCTGGCAGTTAATGGTAACTCATTACAGCTGGCATTTTTAAAGGTTGGATGTGGTGTTTCTGTGGAATGTTGTATACTTGATTTATGTGACTAGAATGTTTCTTATTACACTGTATTATATGTCATAAATTTAGCTTTAAAAACGCTTTTCATGTACCAGGCGTACTTTAAATATTGTTGAGTTCTAGACAGCTCTAGTATGTGCATATTGGATTAAAGCAACCCGCACGATTATTTTGGTTTCTCAGTGTATATGTATGGAAGTTAGATTTTATGGTGTGGTCTGTTAAGTGTCAATAGCATTATATCTAAAAAACGATGTATATACCTTAATTAAAAAATACTTTATTGCTAAAAATGTCAACCATCATTTCAGCTGTTGGAGAAATGGTGCCAACAGACTTGCTTGATGCAGGGGTTTTCACACACCTTCAATTTGTTTAAAAACAAATAATAAAAAAACTTCCAAGTACAGTAAAGCAAGATATGCCTGATGTTTTTGGTAGCATGAGCCTGTTGTTTTAATACTCTTAGTAATTATATAATGTTTAGTTTTCATTATTTTTTATGTAAAACAATCTGTTTCTCATAGACGTGTCCTATTTGTGTGTCTCTTCCTTGGGGAGATCCTAGCCAGATTACTAGAAATTTCGTTAGTCATCTAAATCAAAGACATCAGTTTGATTATGGAGAATTTGTGGTAAGTGAATTCTTCAAGATTAAGAAAGTACTGTTTAAATAGTCAAGTTAAATTATGTTTTTTAATCTAGACTTGAGTTTTGAGACAAGCTATTGTATCATACTATTAGATATACCGCAAATTCTTCTTAAAAGAAATTGTTTTTAATAACATTGGTGAACTTTAGTTGTACAAATGGTGAGAGTTGAATTTAATGTTTACTTCTATACTAGGGAAAAAATTAATAGAGGAAGAACCAACTCCCACATCAACAAAATGATGATTTATATGAAAACCCTGTCTAGATTTAAAGAAAATTTTACCTACTAGAAAAGTAAAATCGGTACAACATATAAAGGAATGATATATTTCTCATGTAATGTAAAGTGCTTGCTAAATCCACTGTAATTTCTCACTTCTAGCATGATACATTTTCTTTTTTAAAAATGATGGAGCTTCATTATCAGGCAAAATTGGGTTGACGGTATAACTGAGTGAGGAATTTACATAATGTAAAAAAAACAAATCCCTAAAGCAAAAATGTAGTTACTTTCTACTTCCCAAATATGTTATAATAATTTTTCTAACTAGATGATGACTTCTGTTTTATTAATAGGTAAATTACATTTCATTCAGCTTCAGTGTAAGACTTTTTTTTTACTTCAAGATTAATCCTTGCAAAGAATGGCTGATAATTGTTTTCCAGGTTAGGTAAACAAAGGCATATGCAGTTCTCACAATGACATGAACCAAATTTACATTTGTCTTTGCTCTCTAATGTTGAGATCACATCATTCTTGATAAATTTTTTTAATTTTATCAAATATGTATTTTGTATTTTATTTCAAAATAATTCAAATGTATAAAATGTATGTATTTAGCGATTTTATGACATAATTTAGTAGATTATTCTCATATGAAAGGTTACTGTGCATAGAGAGCTGTGTTTGGAAAATTGCATTTTATGAACCGCTGTTTTTTTTTTTTTTTTTTTTTTTGACAGGCAGAGTGGACAGTGAGAGAGAGAGACAGAGAGAAAGGTCTTCCTTTGCCACTGGTTCACCCTCCAATGGCTGCCGCGATTGGCGCGCTGCGGCCGGCGCACCGCGCTCATCCGATGGCAGGAGCCAGGTGCCAGGTGCTTTTCCTGGTCTCCCTTGGGGTGCAGGGCCCAAACACCTGGGCCATCCTCCACTGCACTCCCGGGCCACAGCAGAGGGCTGGCCTGGAAGAGGGGCAACCGGGACAGAATCCGGCGCCCCGACCGGGACTAGAACTCGGTGTGCCGGCGTCGCAAGGCGGAGGATTAGCCTGTTGAGCCATGGCGCCGGCTATGAACCGCTTTTGATCTTATTGTCAGATTGTTTTACCTTGCCAAAGAAAAATATATAATTGATTAATTGAAGTTGTCAAGTGGAGCCTTGAGATACATATATTTTTTAAAGATTTATTTATTTATTCATTTATTTGAAATGAGTAAAAGAGGAGAGACACAGAGACAGAGATTTTCCAAATGGCCAAGGCCAGGGCTAGGCCAGACCTGAAGCCAGGAGTTAGGAGCTTCATCCCAGTTTTCTACATGGTTGCAGGGACCCAAGCACTTGGGTCCTTCCCACTGTTTTTCTGGGGGCATCAGCAGGGAACTGGATCAGAAGTGGAGCTTCCAGCACTCCCAGCAGGTGCCCATATAGGATGCCGGTGTCACAGACAGTGGCTTAATCTGCTGTGCCACAACGCTGGCCCTAGCTTTGATAGATACTTTGTTGTTGTTGTTAGGTCCTAAAATTAATAGTGAATGGAATGTTTAAACTTAAAGAATACTTTTCTGAGTGAGCTTCAGTTTTTAGTTCATGATATTTATTAATAATAGTTATTTAAAATCAGTTTACTTTCAGATACTTGACATTCATTCCTAAAGATGAGTTAAAATTAACTGTGCTTTTATTTATTTATTTTTTAAAAGATTTATTTATTTGAAAGTCAGAATTACAGATAGGCAGAGACAGAGACAGAGAGGTCTTTCATCTGCTGGTTCACTCCCCAAATGGCTGCAACAGCCAGAGCTGGGCCAATCCGAAGCTAGGAGCCAGGAGCTTCTTCTGGGTCTCCCACGCAGGTGCAGGGGCCCAAGGATTCAGGCCATCTTCCACTGCTTTCCCAGGCCATAGCAGAGAACTAGATAGGAAATGGAGCAGCCAGGACTTGAACTGGTGCCCATATGGAATGCTGGCACTACAGGCAGCAGCTTTACCTGCTATACAACACTGGCCTCCTGTGCTTTTAATTAATGATAATAACTCAGATGTCATTCATTACTGATTTCCTGTTTGTTCATTATTACCAAATAATTATAATAACTTAATTTGTATTAAAGTAAATTTAAATAAAAACGTGTTTAAATCTTACATGTTAAAAATATAGTGTGTTGCACATAAACTATACAGAGTGGATATTATGTATCAAGATGTATAATGTATTGGCCAAAATATTTAGTGGAGTATTTTTTTCCCTACTGATATATTAATGTTACTGTTTTTAGAATCTTCAGCTAGATGAGGAGACCCAATATCAAACTGCTGTTGAAGAATCTTTTCAAGTAAATATCTGAAGACTGTAGTCATCTCTGCATCTTTGTACCTGCAAGTGCCATCTTTTAAGAGAAAAGTACATGAAGTCATCGTTTTCAGTAACTTGATGTGTATATTAATAAAAATAATTCAGTCTATTGTTTTAGTTTTTTGATTGAAAAATAAAGGTGGGCATCTAAAACTTCATCTTCTGGATAAGTAAAAATTAAAAATTTGACATTTGTTTGAAAAGCATAAAAGATTACATTTCATTAATGTTGTGAAAGGGGGGAATCCCTATAGTACTTTTTTATATTACACATATTCTTAAATTTTTCATTATTATGTTGTTTTTAAAATTTGGTGCAGTTTCCTTTCACTTTATTTTACACAGGTAACACACAATAGGAAATTCTGAAAGATACAATTGATATAAACAAACAATTCTGAGCCAGATACTGGAGTTGCAGAATGCAGACTTGAAGTGCTAAATGAAATGATCCAAAGGAAAGTTTTTAAATACAGATTCTAGCTAATTCAAGTATTAGAAAATTGTATTTATATAAAGCTATTAGTATTTTTGAAGAATAGTGAGATTTCTTTAATAATTTTTAACTATTTAAAAACGTGAAAGCTCATTATAAAGGTATTTTCTTTTCCTATTAGAAGAAAATACCAAGATAAACATTTCTTTGAACAAGTAATTTCAATCTTCTTTGATTCGTTTGTAAATCTGAAATTTACTAAGCTATCTAACAGCTCTTTGGCCTCAGAATTTTCAAATCTGTGTTTCTGATTGGCAAAGATCAAATTTATTAGAAACATTCAAGTTTGTCTTCATTTCACTTTGGAAAGTCATTCAAAGTTAAAAATATATGTGTATATACATATAGTACATGTATATGCACATATATATACATGCAGTTTGTCAAGTTTTATAGAATTTTTGTTAAAGATTTTAACAATGAGCAGGCAATATGGGATTAAATGTTTATCAGATTTGATAACAAATTTTGTCTATAACCAAATGTTTAAAATTAGTCAAATGCTACATGATCTGGTTGGCTGGTATTACACCTTAAAATCAGTTTACACACACAAATTATCTGTTTCAATGGTGCTCATTTGTTATTTTCAAAGGTAACATATGACTATGATAATAATGAGACAGATTCTGCCAGTCACTCTGTTTCACTACTTTTCAATCAAAACTGGGTTAGTTTTTCGTATTTATTAATGGGACTCATAAAGTACTTTGTGGAAGGCAAATCACATACTAAATGATGAAGAGTGGATTAGCTGACATTCCATACTAATATGCATTGTTTATGCTTTTGTTAACTAGATACAAAAGAAAATCTCAGTAGTTTGCTGCTAATATATACATATATTGTATAAAAAAGTATATTTTGGTTTTGTTAAAGCCCTTGTTGACTTTTCTACAGTGAACTTTTTTTAACTTGATTTAATAAAAATGTTAATTTTGGAAGTGGAGTTTTGTAAAACCCTTTTTCAGTCTAACAGTAATGACTTTATGCAATCACAAAAGCCATACATCTTAATGAACATACCTTTGTTCTGTCATTCTAAAGAGTGAAATTTACTGTGTGCTTGAACATTTTCCCTGCAGTTACATGAGCATAATTTTAAGAATAGCTGTAGTTTTAAAGTGATGACTATAGTTTTTAGCAGTTTAAAGCAATAACTTTAGTAGCTTCTTTCAAAGTGTGATATGTCCAGTCCAGTATGCCAAATTAAGCCATTCTTGTACTTAAGAACTTTATTTATTTATTTTATTTATTTATTTTTTTTTTGACAGGCAGAGTGGACAGTGAGAGAGAGAGAGACAGAGAGAAAGGTCTTCCTTTTGCCGTTGGTTCACCCTCCAATGGCCGCCGCAGACGGCGCGCTGCGGCCGGCGCACCGCGCTCGTCCGATGGCAGGAGCCAGGAGCTAGGTGCTTTTCCTGGTCTCCCCATGGGGTGCAGGGCCCAAGCACCTGGGCCATCCTCCACTGCACTCCCGGGCCACAGCAGAGGGCTGGCCTGGAAGAGGGGCAACCGGGACAGAATCCGGCACCCCGACCGGGACTAGAACCCGGTGTGCCGGCGCCGCAAGGCGGAGGATTAGCCTGTTGAGCCACGGCGCCGGCCTGTACTTAAGAACTTTAAAGGAAAGTTGTAGCAGAGGTCATCTTGATGAAACTATGCTTTGAAATTTTATGGATGACTTACATATCATTAATAGTCTTGTGTCTGATGACCCTTTTTATAAAGAAAATAGTGACTTTATTTACTTTGGGAACTCCTTGGTGTGGAAATGATTGTTTAAAATCTCCCTTCCTTTTGTTAGAAGAATGGGATTAGAGATAAGCTTTAGAGATTTAATTCATGGATGAGTCCTTATTTTTAATAGTTTACAGCAGAATCAAGAAAGCAGAGGGGGCTGGCGCCACGGCTCAATAGGCTAATCCTCCGCCTAGCGGCGCTGACACCCTGGGTTCTAGTCCCGGTCGGGGCGCCAGATTCTTCCAGGCCAGCTCTCTGCTGTTGTCCGGGAGTGCAGTGGAGGATGGCCCACGTGCTTGAGCCCTGCACCCCATGGGAGACCAGGAAGAAGCACCTGGCTCCTGCCATCAGATCGCGCGGTGTGCCGGCTGCAGCGCGCCGGCCATGGTGGCCATTGGAGGGTGAACCAATGGCAAAGGAAGACCTTTCTGTCTCTCTCACTGTCCTCTCTGCCTGTCAAAAAAAAAAAAAAAAAAACAGTTTATGTTGTTAAACATAGAGTCTTGAGATATATTGCTTTATTTTTCAATTAAAAGTTGTTTTCTCCTCCTTGTGTGTCAAATTACAGTTTTGTAAAGAGGAAAACAACTTCTATAACTCACCCTGAAAGACGTGTAGGAGATAACCTGTTATTTTGCACTTTAAGCAGTGAAAAGCTGCCACATGCTGATGTGATATATTTAAGCCTGTTACCTATTTCAAATGTTAAATACTTTAGGAAGCTACTTTATGATGTGTTCATACAGCAAGATTTTCATGCCCTCCTAGCCAGGCAACAAGCTAGTTAACCGGTTAGTAAACACTTTAAAAAGTTACCCTTATATAAAGCTGTCCAGGGGTGGGACAGGGGGCCAGTGTTGTGGCATGGCCTTTGGTCTTGGCATCCCTTATGGGTGCCTGTCAAGTTCCAGGTCCTCCACTTCTGGTCCAGCTCCCTACTAATGCACCTGGGAAAGGAACAGAAGATGACTGGAGTGCTTGGGCACCTGCACCCACATGGGAGACTTACATGAAGCTCCTGGCTTATGACTTCATCTTGGTGTAACCCCAACCATCGCAGCCATTTGGCTAGTGAGCCAGCAGGTGGAAGATCTCTCACTTTCTAACTTGGCCTTTCAAATAAATAAATCTTAAACTGTTCAGGACTGTAGGGATGTGTTGCTAAATGCAATGTCATGTATTTATTTGAGTATCAGTGAGTCATAACTTCTTTAGAAACCCCTTAGAACTCCTATTATAGTATACCCGTTGTAGAAGGGGTGACCCAGAAAACATGTAAATATATGTAGTATAAAACTGAAAATAGAAATGTGAAGCATTCTGGTACCGCTAGTGGGCACTGTAATTTTCTAATTCTGCAGTATGGTTTTGAAAAGGGGTAGGGGCTGGAGATGAGTTACATTGAGAAATTAATGGAGAATACAGGAACCTCAGAATAGGTAAAACTGCATGTCCCTACCCCAACAGCAACTTTCCAGTCCTTAAGTTGAGAGGTGTTTTCTAGTAGGAATTCATAAGAGTATAATGGCAAGTAGATATGCAGAATTCAAAGTGAGCTGGGGGGGGGGGTTGGTGTGGTGGCACAGTACATTAATCCTCCGCCTATGGTGCCAGCATCCCATATGGGCACCGGTTTTAGTCCAAGCTGCTCCTCTTCCAGTCCAGCTCTGTACTCTGTGGCCTAGGAAAGCAGTAGGAGATGGCCCAAGTGCTTGGGCCCCTGTACCTTCATGGGAGACTGGGAAGAAACACCTTGCTCCTGACTTCGGATCCGCGCAGCTCCAGCCATTTCAACCATCTGGGGAGTGAACCAGCAGAAGGAAGCCCTTTCTCTGTCTCTCCTCTCACTGTCTGTAACGCTACCTCTCAAATGAATAAATAGAAATGTTTAAAAAAAAAAAAAAACAGCTGGATAGGAGGGTGAATGTGGAAGAGAAACCAGATGAATTACAGCCATTCAATGGGAATGTATGGAATGGAAGGAAGTAGGAATGTACAGGATGTGAGGGAGGAAATTTCCTAAGTGGGCAGTAATGACACATGATTAATTCAGTGTACAAGAACCTGAGTAATCAGTTCTCAGATCAAGACAAAACACTAGAATCCTGTAAGCCTCATTTTTCCTACTTCCAGTCAACCACCACCATCACCGTGTATGTACCTTCTTTCAAGTGCTGCTTTCATGTATGCCAGCACAGTTAGGAGGGGAGGGATGTTGCCAAATGTAGGTAGAAACTAAATACTGATTGGTCTGCTCATAATGACAGGAAAATTAGGTGAAGAATAACTAAATGCCTTCTGCTGTATATCAAGGTGTCAATTTGACTTCTATAGATTGTTTTTAGGTGCTCTATTATCACAGGTCAGGGAGAACCTATGGTATTTGTTCTTTTGGGACTGGCTTTTTTCACTAAGTATGATGTTTTTCAATATAATCCATTTGATTGCAAAGATCTTTTTGTTTTTTTACTATTATGTAACATTCCATGTTGTTCATATCCCATAAGTTCTTCATCCAGTCTTCAGGTGATGGACATTTGGCTTGATTCTATATCCTAGCTATTGTGAATTCAGATACAATAAACAAAGGTGTACAGATAACTCTGCATGTGCTGATTTAATTTCCTTTGGGTAAATTCCCATGAGTGGGATGTCTGGGTCATATGGGTGGTCTACATTTAGATTTCTAAGGTATCTGTATTGTCTTCCACAGTGGCTGTACCTTTATACATTCCCACCAACTGTGGATCAGGGTGACTTTGTCCCTGTATCCTCACAAATGTGTTTATTGATTTTTGTATGAAAGCCATTTTAACAGGGTGAGGTGAAACCTTGTGGTTTTGATTTGCATTGCCCTGATGACTAGTGATCCTGAGCCTTTTTTCATGTGTCTGTGGCCATTTGGATTTCCTCTTTTGAAAAATGTCTGTCTGTTTAAGTCCTTGGCCCATTTCTTAACTGGGATGTTTTGTTGAATTCTTGATCTAACCTTTATCAGTTGCATAGTTTGCAAATAATTTCTCATATTCTGTCAGTTGCATCTACAGTTTGCTGAGTGTGTCTTTTGCAGTGCAGAAGCTTCTCAATTTGGTATAATTTCATTTGTCAATTTTGGCTATTATTGCCTGTGCCTCTGGGGTCTTTTCCAAGAATTCTTCGCCAATACTAATGTCTTGCAGCTTTTCCCCAATGTTCTCTAATAATTTGAGGGTATCAGGTCCTAGATTTAGGTCTTCATTCTGTTTTGAGTGTGTGTGTGTGTGTGTGTGTGTGTGTGTGTGTGTGTGTGTAAGGTGGGGTCTTCCTTCAAACTTCTGCATGTGGAGATCCAGTTTTCCCAGCACCATTTGTTAAAGAGACTATCCTTGCTTCAGGGATTGATTTTAGCTCCTTTGTCAAAAGTAAGTTGGTTGTAGATGCATGAGTTGATTTCTGGTGTTTCTATTCTGTTCCATTGGTCTACCCATCTGTTTTTGTGCCAGTGCCAGTCTGTTTTGATTACAGTTGTCCTGTAGAATGTCTTGAAATCTGGTATTGTGATGCCTCTGGCTTTGTTTTTATTGTATACGTTGCTTTAGCTCTTTGGGCTCTCCTATCTTTCCATTTGAATTTCAGAATTTTTTCTATATCTGAGAAGAATGTCCTTGGTATTTTGATTGGCATCACATTGAATCTGTAAATTCCTTTTGGTAGTATGGACATTTTAATTATATTAATTCTTGAGGGCTCATCCTTTGAGGCCCACACACTTTTGGCATGGTGGGGCGATGGCGTTCTTTGACAAGAAGCACCAGAGACAATTTCGGTGAACATGTCCACTTTATTAATGACCAAGCATACCTTTTAAAGGGGTGTAACTAATTCAGGGCAATACCAGTTTTATAGGATGAAGCTGATACTGGCACCACTATGCTTCTCCAATCAGCTTGAAGATCACATAGGCCAGTAGCTCTCCAGGTAGGCCTGGGCCACACCTGGGAGCAATTTACCTGATTGACAGAAGGTGAGGGAAGGGGAAATGTGTCTGGGCCTCTCGCCGCCTGCCAGCAGTCAGGTTTGTCCACAGATGCTTCCAATCCATGAACATGGAAGATTTTTCCATTTCTTTGTGTCTTCTATTTAATGTTTTGTAATTCTCATCATAGAGATCTTTGACTACCTTGGTTAAATTTATTGTAACTATTGCGAATGGGCTTGATCTTAGAAGCTCTTTCTCAGCCATGGTATTGTCTGTGTATACAAAGCCTGTTGATTTTATATCCTGCCACTTTGCCAAACTCTTCTATGAGCTCCAGTAGTCCCTTAGTGGAGTCTTTTGGATCCTCCATATACAGAAACATGTCATATGTAAATAAGGATATTTTGACTTCCTTCTTCCCAATTTATATTTTAATTTATTTTTCTTGCCTAATGGCTCTGGCTAAAACTTCCAGGACTATATTGAAAGGCAACGCTGAGAGTGGGCATCCTTGTCTGGTTCTGGATTTCAGTGAGAATGTTCCCAACTTTCCCCATTTGATAGGATGCTGGCTGGGGGTTTGTCATAAATTGTCTTGATTGTGTTGATGAATGTTCCTTCTATTCCAAATTTGCTTAGAGTTTTCATCATGAAAGGTGTTGTATTTTATCAAATGCTTTCTCTGCATCTATTGTGGTAATCATATGGTTTTTGTTCTTCAATTTGTTAAATGTGATGTATCACATTGATTGATTTGCTAATGTTGAACCATCCCTGCATACCAGGGATAAATCCCACTTGGTCTGGTTGAATGATCTTTCTGATGTGTGGTTGGCTTTAATTGGCTGGTATTTAGTTCAGGATTTTTGTGTCTGTCCATCAGGGATGTTGGTCTGTAGTTCTTTCTTCGTTGCATCTTTTTCAGATTTAGGAATTAAGGTGACACTTCATAGAGGGAGTTTGGGAGGATTCTCTCTCTTTCAGTTGTTTCAAATAGTTTGAGAAGAATTGGAATTTGTTCTTTAAATGTCTGGTAAAATTCATCAGTGAAGCCCTCCATACCTGGGCTTTTCTTTCTTGGGAGAGTCTTTGTTACTGATTCAATTTCCATCTTGGTTATTGGTCTGTTCAGGTTTTCTATGTCCTCATAGCTCAATTTAGGTAAGTTGTATGTGTCCAGGAATCTATCCATTTCTTCTAAATTTTCCAAATTGTTGGCATACAGCTCTTTGTAGTAATATCTGATGATTCTTTTTAATTTTGATGGTATCTGTTATTACATTTCCTTTTTCATCTCTAATTTTATTGATTTGGATCTTCTCTCTCTTTTTTTTTTGTTAGTTGGCCAACGGTGTGTCAATTTTATTTTTTTCAAAAACAAAAAACAACCCAGCTCTTCATTTTGCTGATCTTTTGTATTTTTTTGTTTCAATTTTGTTGACTTCTTCTTTAAGTTTAATTATTAGATTTCGCTTACTAGTTTTGCATTTGCTTTGCTGTTGTTTTTTATAGGTTCTTAAGATGCTTTGTAGCTCATTCATTTGGTGCCTTTGCAATTTCTTGATGCAGGTACCAATTGCTATAAACTTTTCTCAACACTGATATTACTGTATCCTATAAGTTTTTTTTTTACGATTTTATTTATTTATTTGAAAGGCAGAGTCACACAGAGAGAAGGAGAGGCAGAGAGAGAGAGAGAGAGAGAGAGAGAGATCCTCTATCCGCTGGCTCACTCCCTAATTGGCAGCAATGGCTAGAGCTGCATCAATCTGAAGTCAGGAGTCAGGAGCCTCCTCCAGGTCTCCCATATGGGTGCAGGGGCCCAAGGACTTGGGCCATCCTCCACTGCTTTCCCAGGCCACAGCAGAGAGCTGGAATGGAAGTGGAGTGCCGGGTCTCGAATCAAACCGGCGCCCACATTGGATGCTGGCACAGCAGGCAGAGGTCCTACCCGCTATGCCACAGTGCTGGCCCCAATATCCCATAAGTGGTTTTTTTTTTTTTTTTTTTTTTTTTTTTTTGGACAGGCAGAGTGGACAATGAGAGAGAAAGACAGAGAGAAAGGTCTTCCTTTGCCGTTGGTTCACCCTCCAATGGCCGCTGCGGCCAGTGCACTGCAGCCGGCGCACCACGCTGATCTGAAGGCAGGAGCCAGCTGCTTTTCCTGGTCTCCCATGCGGGTGCAGGGCCCAAGTACTTGGGCCATCCTCTACTACACTCCCGGGCCAGAGCAGAGAGCTGGCCTGGAAGAGAGGCAACCAGGACAGAATCCAGCGCCCTGACTGGTACTAGAACCTGGTGTGCCAGTGCCGCTAGGTAGAGGATTAGCCTAATGAGCATCCCATAAGTTTTGATATGTTGTAATATCATCTTCATTTGTTTCCAGAAATTTTTTCTCTTTTGATTTCTTAAATGACTCACTGTTCATTCAGGGGCATGTTGTTCAGTCTCCATGTGGTTGCATATGTTCTAGAGATTCTTGAGTTGATTTTCAGCTTCATTTTATTGTGGTCAGAGAAGATGTATGGTATGATTTTTATTTTTATTTTTTAATTTGCTGAAACTTGCTTTATGGCCTTGCATGTGTTCTATTCTAGAGAAAGTTCCATGCACTGGTGAGAAGAATGTGTATTTTGCAACTGTCAGATGAAAAATTCTGTAGATAACCATTAGGTCATTTGGTCTATAGTGATTAACTGTTGTTTCCTTACTAATTTTCTGTCTGGTTGATTTGTCCATTGCTGAAAGTGGAGTATTGAAATCCCCCCCATTACTATTGTATTGGAGTTTATGTCTCCCTTTAGATCCATTAACATTTCTTTTAAATAGCTTGGTGCCCTGTAATTAGGTACATATACATTTGTAATAGTCACATCTTCCTGTTGAATTGATCCCTGAGTCATTGCATAGTGCCCTTTTTTATTTCTGGTGTTAAAGTCTATTTTGTCTGATATTAGGATGGTTACACCAGCTCTTTTTTGGTTTCTGTTGGCATAGATTATCCTTTTCCATTCTTTCACTTAGTCTATGTGTGTGTATGTTATTGAAATGTGTTTCTTTTTTTTTTTTTTTTTTTTTTTTTTTTTTTTTTTTACAGGCAGAGTGGACAGTGAGAGAGAGAGACAGAGAGAAAGGTCTTCCTTTTGCCGTTGGTTCACCCTCCAATGGCCGCCGCGGTCGGAGCGCTGCGGCCGGCGCACCGCGCTCGTCCGATGGCAGGAGCCAGGAGCCAGGTGCTTTTCCTGGTCTCCCCATGGGGTTCAGGGCCCAAGCACCTGGGCCATCCTCCACTGCACTCCCGGGCCACAGCAGAGGGCTGGCCTGGAAGAGGGGCAACCGGGACAGAATCCGGCGCCCCAACCGGGACTAGAACCCGGTGTGCCGGCGCCGCAAGGCGGAGGATTAGCCTGTTGAGCCACGGCGCCGGCCGAAATGTGTTTCTTATACACAGCAAATAGATGGGTTTTGCTTTTTAATCCATTCAGCCAGTCTGTATCTTAACTGGAGAGTTGAGGCCATTTATATTCAAGGTGACTATTGATAAATAACAACTTGGTCCTGCCATTTTTCCATAAATATTTCTATTGTTTACTTTGGATTATTTATTTATTTGAGAGGCAGAGTTATGGAGAGAAGATATAGAGAAAGAGAGATCTTCATCTACTGGTTCACTTGAATTGGCCCTCATATGGGATGCTGGCACTGCAGGCTGGGGCTTTAATCTGCTGGGCCAAAGCGCTAGCCATGAAACTGCTTTTTTAAAAGCAACCTGAGGCCTGCGCCATGACTCACTGGGCTAATCTTCCACCTGTGGCACTGCACCCCAGGTTCTAGTCTTGGTTGGGGCGCTGGATTCTGTCCCGGTTGTTCCTCTTCCAGTCCAGCTCTCTGCTGTGGCCTGGGAGTGCAGTGGAGGATGGCCCAGTACTTGGGCCCTGCACCTGTGTGGGAGACCAGGAAGAAGCACCTGGCTCCTGGCTTTGGATCGGCGCAGCACACTGGCCGCAGCACACCAACCATAGTGGCCATTTAGGGGGTGGACCAATGGAAGGAGGACCTTTCTCTCTGTCTCTCTCTCTCTCACTGTCTAACTCTGCCTGTCAAAAAATAAAAGTAAAGAAAAAAGCAACCTGAGAGCTGGCTTTGTGGCATAATGCATAGAGGTGCCATCTGTGATTCCAGTGTCCCATATGAGCACTGGTTCGATGCCTGGTTGCTGGACTTCTAATACAGCTCCCTACTAATCTGGCTGGGAAAGCAGAGGAAGATGGCCCAAGGGCCTGGGGCCCTGTACCCATATGGAAGACCTGGAGGCAGCGCAACTCCAGCCATTGCTACCATTTGGGGAGTGAATCAGCAGTTGGAAGGCCTATTCTCTTCCTCTCCCTCTCTCTCTGTAAGTCTTCCCTCTCAAAAAAAGAAGTTCTTTAAAAAAAAAAAAAAGACAAAACTTTGTACTTGAAGTAGGAATCTTTTTCTCTTGGTCATCAAGCCATCTATCCTTCATTCTGTACCAACCTAATTATTGTGAAAAACATAACTTGTGTCAGCTACCTGATAGTTTGGTTTTGTTTGTTTGTTTGTTTTTTGCTTTGTTTTGTTTTGTTTTAAGAATTTATTTATTTATTTGAGAGGTAGAGTTACAGACAGTGAGAGGGGGAGACAGAGAAAGGTCTTCCATCCATTGGTTTACTCCCCAAACGGCTGTAACAGCCGGAGCTGCGCCAATCTGAAGCCAAGAGCCAGGAGCTTCTTATGGGTCTCCCACACAGGTGCAGGGGCCCAAACACTTGGGCCATCTTCTACTGCTTTCCCAGGCCGTAGCAGAGAGCTGGATGGGAAGAGGAGCCGCTGGGACTAGAACTGGCACTTATATGGAATGCTGGCGCCGAAGGCAGAGGATTAACCTACTGCACCAAAGCACCAGTCCCTTTTTTTTTGTTTTTTGTTTTTTTGTTTGTTTTTTTTAAATACCTGATAGTTTTAAAATTTTTCAGTACTTCAAGAAGGTGTTTTAGAGGCTCTGTGGCCAAACCAATACTTCATACCAAATTAGGCTGATTTACATTTCCAAGAAATTCAGCTTTTGGTTTTCTGTGTTAGCATGATATTGGCTTTAAAAACATCTTTTTAGAAAATTTGAATACTTTATTATTCAGTATTTGAATGATCTTTAGATAGACCATTTCAAAAGCATCTTCTTAGGTAAAACAAAGATTCAAAATTGGCTGTCTTGTGATGGTGGTAGGATGGACATCTGAATCTATGGTGGTTTTAAGAGTTTCATACATTTGCATACATACTGGTTTCAGTTTCTTAAACTAAGTCTCTGTGAGGATTCTGTATAAATCTTGTCCTCCATTTCCAACTCGCAACCAATCTGGAAACCAGAAAACTAAGCTTGTTAGAATTGTGTCTAAATAATTAAGATCAAAGAGAAATGAGTTTCTCCAATTAATATAAATTTAAGTTCATGGAATTTTTGAAAGTCAAAATGGTGGAATTTAAGCTCAAAATCATTTAGCCTTGGGTTTGCAACTAGATCCTACTATGTACTGTTGCCTTCGGTAAGGCATTTATTTAATCTTTATGCTACAGTCTCAGTTTCCTTATCTATAAAAGGTAGAAATGCCCTTGTCTTATAGACACTGTGAAGATTAAAACAATGTCTAATATGTAATAATGTTACACATAACAATGCCTAATATGTGACAAATATTACTTATAATACCTAATGTAACAGTAACCTAATGTAACCTAATGTAACAGTGCCTACTATTAAAATGTAACAATGCCTAATGTGTAACAAGCATTAATATGTAATATTTAACAAGCACTCAGTTTCAGCCATTTTTAATCCACTTCTTTACCTGTGAAGTCAAAAAGCTTGGTCTTAGGATTTTCAGCTTTTAAAAATACCTGCCTGGCTGGCGCCACAGCTCAACAGGCTAATCCTCCGCCTAGCGGCGCCGGCACACCAGGTTCTAGTCCCGGTCGGGGCGCCGGATTCTGTCCCGGTTGCCCCTCTTCCAGGCCAGCTCTCTGCTGTGGCCCGGGAGTGCAGTGGAGGATGGCCCAAGTGCGTGGGCCCTGCACCCCATGGGAGACCAGGAGAAGCACCTGGCTCCTGCCTTCGGACCAGCACAGTGCACCGGTCGCAGCGCACCGGCCGCGGCGGCCATCAGAGGGTGAACCAATGGCAAAGGAAGACCTTTTCCTCTGTCTCTCTCTCTCACAAAGATATCTTAAAAAGAAAACACAATTGAGCTAAAAATATATCCCATATGAATGATTAAAAATAAGTTATTTTTAAGTGGTTAAGAATGTATAGTGCCACAGAGGAAATGTGCCTTAGAAAGGACATTAATTGTGGGGCTGGCATTTTGGCATAGCAGTTTAAGCCTCTGCCTACAACTGGCATCCAAATGGGCACTGGTTCAAGTCCTGGCTGTTCCACTTCCAATCCAGCTCCCTGATGGTGGCCTGGGGAAAGCAGTGGAGGATGGCCCAAGTGCTTGGGTCCCTATACACAAGGAAGACCCGGAAGAGGCTCTTGCGTTCAGTCTGCCCAGCCCTAGCCATTGTGGCCATCTGGGAAGTGAACCAGCAGATGGAAGGTATTCTCCCCCTCTCTCCCCCTAACTGTCTTTCAAATAAATAAAAATAAAATTTTTTTTAAAAAAAGAAAGGGCATTAATTGAGACAACTGGTAAATTTGGAAGGCTGACTATATATTAGAAAATAATACTGTAACATAAAATCTCCTGAATTTGGAGGTTGTATAAGAAACTGCCAAACTGGGATCTAATTGGTTGTACCTTTTTACCAGCAATGCATGAAGGATCCAGTTTCTCCACATTTTTACCAACAGTTGGTATTTGAATATTTTAAAATTTTAGCCTTTGAAATAGGTAAATAGGGTTCAGCATTGTGGCACAATGGGTTACGCTGCCACCTGCAATACCAGCATCCCATATGAGCATCGGTTTGTGTCCTGGCTGCTCCACTTCTGCTCCAGCTCCCCATTAATGTACTTGGGAAATAATAGAAAATGGTCCAAGTGCTTGGGCCCCTGCAACCCTTGTCGGAGACCCAGATGAAGTTCCTGGCTTCTGGCTTTGGCCTGGCCCAGTCCCAACTGAGACCATTTGGGGAATGAACCAGCCAATGGAAGATTCTCTCTCTTCCTCTCCCTAATTTTGCCTTTCAAATAATAAATTAAATCTAAAAATAAAGAAACAGATAAATAATGATGTATCATTATGGTTTTAATTTATGTTTCTCTAATGCTAATGATATGGGACATATTTTTTTAAAAAGCATGTATTTATTTATCATTCATATGCAGAGTGATAGCAAGAGAGGTGGCGATAAAGAGATCCTCCATCTCCTGGATCAATTCCCCAATGCCCACTGAAACTAGGAGCCTGGAACTCCATCCATGGGGGCAATGACCCAAGTACTTATATTTATTTATACATTTGAAAGGCAGACTTCTATCTGCTGGTTCACTTCCTGAATGGTCACAATGGCTGGAGCTGAGCTGATCCAAAGCCAGGAGCCAGGAGCTTTTTTCAGGTCTCCCATGCAGGTGCAGGAGCCCAAGGACTTGAGTCATGTTCTACTGCCTTCCCAGGCCATAGCTGGATTGGAAGTGGAGCAGCTGGGACTCAAACCAGCATCCATATGGGATGCTGGCACTGCAGGAGATGGCTTTACATGTCACACCACAGCACCAGCCTCTAGAAACTATATTTTTATCACAATTGTTCACCACTATGTGAACACTGATAACAATTTGCATTAATCATAATCCCTAAAATATTTGTTATATTTATGATATTTATGACTATTTTTTAAATTATTCATTTGAGAGGCAGTTACAGATAGAGAGAGAGAAAGAGGTCTTTCATCTGCTATTTCACTCCCCAAATGGCTGCAGCAGCTCAAGCTGGTCCAGGCTGCAGCCAGGACCTTCTTCTGGGTCTCCCATGTGGGTGCTGGAGTTCAAACACTTAGGCCATCCTCTTCTGCTTTCCCAAGAGCATTAGCAGGGAACTGGGTCAGAAGTGGAGCAACTGAGACTTGAACCAGCTTGAACCATCCCATCATATGGGATGATGGCATTGCAGAGAGCAGCTTAACCTGCTATGCCCCAATGCCTGCCTGTGGCTGTTGAATTTCGTCATTTTTAATTTGGGCCCAATTGTTCCCATCAATGAACATGTTTGAAGTTTGATTTTGGCATTCAATATGTTAGCCAGTACTCCAGGATTCATTTGCAGATTGATCAGTGAGACTTTGACCTTATTGTACAGGACCAAGCCCAGTCTAGGAACAAACCATTGAAAACTGCTTTAGGGGCCTGTGCTGTGCCGTAGCAGGTAAAGTGACCTCATGCAGTACCAGCATCCCATATGGGCACTGGTTCGAGTCCTGGCTGCTCCACTTCTGATCCAGCTCTCTGCTATGGCCTGGGAGAGCAGTAGAAGATGGCCCAAGTCTTTGAGCCCCTGCACCCATGTGGGATACCTGAAAGAATCTACTGGCTCCTGGCTTTTGGATTGGCACAGCTCCAGCCATTGCAGCCAATTGGGGAATGAACCAGCAGATGGAAGACCTCTCTCTCTCTCTGACTCTCCTGCTCTCTGTGTGTAACACTGCCTTTCAAATAAGTAAATAAATAAATCTTTAAAAAAGAAAAAGAAAACTGCTTTAGACTGGCATCCATCTATTAATAATTTTAGAGTAAGGATAGCTGTTTGGTATACTGGTTAAGGGTGAAGACACTGCTTGAAATTCCCACATCCCATATTAGAGTAACAAGGTTCAAGTCCTGGCTCTTCCAATTCCAGTGTCCTGTGAATGTGTACCCTGGGAAACAGCAGATGATGACTCAAATACTTGGATTGCTGCCACCCAGGTGGGAGACATGGATGAAATTCTGGGCACCTGGCTTTTCCCTGGTCCAGCCCAGGCTGTTGTGGGCATTTGGGGAGTGAACCAGTGGATGGAAGATATTTCTCTTTTTCTTTCTCTGTCTCCCTCTGTCACTCTGCCTTTCAAATCAAAATAAATAAATAAAAATGAATCTTTTGGTACAGTTATTAATCTCAAATACTACTTAATGTTTATGCTTAAATATTCTGGCCTTCCTTCCTTGCATGTTGTTCACAAGACTAATGATTCTTAATCTTCTGGCCCATTAAAGGTATTAAAATGTGAAATGTATCTAGTTTGATTTGACTAACCAAATATATCCTGGCCCTGTTTTCTTATCTAACTGCTTACAAGTCAGATATTCTAGAATTTTGTCAGGCAACATGTCTACTAGATGACAACATAAAGGGTCTTGTATAGTCTTCACTGGTACTAGGCATATTTTTTCAACAGAGCTGGAAGTTTTGGTTTCCTTCATTTGTTATTTAATCCATTAATTTTAGGGAGGACTTGTCCGATTGCAAAAATATTTATCATAGCAAAAAATCAGAGCAGTTGGAGCCAAGTAGTATTTCTTTAATACTGAGTGACTTGTGCTTACTGAGGGCTTCTGGCAACTTGAATGTGAAACTCAGGACAAACATGTCTAAGCTCAAGATTTATTTGCAGGTTCTATTTATTTCTTTCATATTCTTGCCAAATATTCTGCTGCTCTTTATTTAATATGGGCTAATATCATAAAAAGGGGCAGGCTGATGTAAGGTTTGTGAAATTTACAATACAGGGAAGGATTTATTTATTTTATAACTTTAAATTGGATTTGAGTGATCACATTATTTAATCCCATGATGAAAATGTACACATGAAGTCAATGTAGTCTGTACTTTCATTATTCTAACCCTGGGACTTCCTGATGAAACATGCCATCATCATTGCTGAAGGATTATATGCAGTGGTTTTGTGATACTATCACAAATCTTAAAGTGATGATGATTTGTTTGAGAGGCAGACAGGAGGGCAGGCAGAGCCCTGTTCTGCTGGTTCACTCCACAATTCCCACAATGCCCTGGGGCTGCACCTGATGAAAGGAAGTGGGAACAAATCCAAGTCTCCCATGTGAGTGGCAGAACCCAAATCGTTGAGCCATCACTGTTGCTTCCAGGATCTGCTTCATTGGGAAGCTATAGTCAGGAGCCACTCAGAAGTGGGACATGGACATCTTAACCAAAGAGTGAACACCAGCTCTCCTAGAGATGCTTATTAGCATATTAACAATAGACTGCCATTCAAGCCACTTGAGAATGTGGCAGGGCTGAGTCTCCTGGGATACACATCATGGGTTGTCTGTGAGATTGAATCCAAAAAAATGAAATCTTGAAGTGAAACAGGAAGTCAGTATGTGACCAGTGGAAATGTGCTGGATCAAGAAGAAAGAAATCAATGGCAATGAACTTTTTTGGGAATGGAGATGCAGGTTGATAGAAACAGACACAGAGCAGGAAAAGAAGAAATGGGGCATGAGGATTCTGTGGTATGGCTGTGGTTCAGGCTTGTCCTAGAAGTAGACCCTTGGAAGACAGGTACCCCTTGTGTTCTTTTCATGCCACTTAGAGGTTGGATGTGACTGTAAGTGGAATGTTCCCAGCGAATTACTGTCATTGTCATGGAGTTTTCACTCTTGTCCTTGTCATACTGGGGTGTGATTTTTCTGCACCTAAGAAATACAAATTCATCGGAAGCAACTATTTACTTTTATTCTTGTATCATAAGTTTTACTGTTCTATTAATTATGTCTATGCCACTCTTTCCAATTAAATATTTTTCTCAGGCATGAAGGAAGCCAGTATGCTGAGGACTATAATACTGAAAAGCTATGAGATTTCACTGGTAGTTTGTACTTGTTTATTGGGTAGAACTGCTGTTTTCTCTTTGGCATATGTGGCATCTTTCTCTGCTGGTTCTCTCTGCTTCCTTTCTACTGCTTCTTTGCTGATTCACTTTCTAAGACTAGATCATTAAGTATCAGGGTTCTTCAGGGCTCAGTCCTGTTCCTCCTCTGATTTTCTCCCAACATCAAGGAGTTTCCCCTTCATTGTACGTTAATGGTCATATTCATAGAGGTTTCAAGCATCTTTTTTTTTTTTAAAGATTTATTTATTCGAAAGGCAGAGTTACACAGAGAGAAGAGAGGCAGAGAGAGAGAGAATCTTCCATCCACTGGTTCACTCCCCAGATGGCCACAATGGCTGGAGCTGTGCAGATCTGAAGCCAGGAGCCAGGAACTTTTTCTAGGTCTCCCATGCGGATGCAGGGGCCCAAGGACTTGGCCCATCTTCTACTGTTTTCCTAGGCCATAGCAGATAGCTGGATTGGAAGTGGTGCAGCCAGGTCTCAAACCGGTGCCCATATGGGATGCCAGCACTTCAGGCCAGGGCATTAACCCGCTACGCCACAGCGCTGGCCCCTCAAGCATCATCTTAATGTTAACCACTCTGCACTATTTCTCTGCATCTCTTCTCTGAACATGAGATCTTTGCAATGATTTGCTCAAATTATCTCACAGGTGTCTCAAACTCATAGTTGCTAAGACTATACTTATCTTCTGTTCACATTTGGTTCTCTTCCATGTTCAAAACTCAGTAATTGTAGTGCCTTCCAGCACTTGATTAAGCCAAAAGGCTAGAAGTCACTCCAGGTGCTCTTCTCTTCCTTACCTTACATATCCAGTTCTTTTACTACTCCTGTTGCTTGAATCTCCTAAATATCTCTTAAATCTCTTTGATTTTCTTACTGTTCATTATCATTTCATTACTTAAAGCTATTATATCTACTTCTGGACTGCTGTCAGCATTTCTAGATCTACCTTCTTAGATCTTCAAATTGCACATTATTGTTCTGGTTAAAATAATCTAATGACTTCCACTTTTCTCAAGAGAAAAAGAAAGAAAACAAGAGTTCTTAGCTCAGCCTACAGATTTACATGATCTGCTTTTTGCTTAAGCTTCCCAGGCTCATCTCTTCAGTAGAGATGAAGGCACTATTAGTTATAGATTCTATTCCCACAAAGTTGCCATATCCATTCCCATTGGAAGGTCTTCACACATGCTATTTTCTCAACATAAGACACTCCCAACTCTTCTTTCCCTGCCAAGTCATCATCTACTCAACTGAAAGCACAGTTCTCACCTTACTTGGCCAAGACAGTCCAGAAAGCCCATCCCTATTCTAGTCTCAGAGCTGGAGACATTACAGTGGCTTGTACACAGTAGGGATCAATACTGTGCTCCCTCCCAGGCAGCTGCCAAAATCTACACATCTGCCTCTGATGAGGACTTTCTTCAAAACCCCGGAAGCCCTGTAGACTGGAAGTGCTAGAGAATTTAATCCCTTTCATCTGTACTGTCTTCCCTGAACAGCCTTCACTCAGTAACTGCTAGAAGTTGAAGTTTCAACAATCTACCTGTCATGCTCCTTGCATGGGATAGCTCTGAGGTCCGCATTCTACTGTTTCCCAGAATTTTCTCAGCAGATTCAGTTCAAGTTGTTCTCTATGAGCTGGCTTGACAATGTACCCTGGGTTGGCTGCCTTTGCTTCCCTGCCTCAATTCCCTCCTCCCCTGCAGATATTGTCTGCACCTCCTGAATAAACTATTTATGCTTGCATATCTGTCTTGTGGGCTACTTATTCTCAAACCAAGAACTCAAACCAAGGCATGCACTAAATCCAGTCTTGGAGTATGTGCCTAGATGAATAGTTTCAGCATTACTTGGAAACCTGTTGAAAGGGAAGATTTTCAAGGCCCATCCCAGGATCTCTGAGAAACTCTCTGTAGGGTTGGGATCAGCAATCTTTGTTTTAACAAGGCCTCCATGTGATTCTCATGCATGCCAGAGATTGAGAACCACTGGAGCAAATTAATGACATTATACCTTCTGCTCCAAACAGAAAAGCTATCTGGCTTTTTCCTCTTATCCCAAACATATCTCTAAAAAGTTACAAAATAAAAATTCAAGATTTATCAGGTGTCTTAGATATACTGCAAACTCTAGTGAGATCAAAAATTTTAATGGGCTCGTCTTTTAAGTGGGACACATATACAAGGATAAATAACAGTGATGGTCTAAAACTCTCAAGAATTGTTTCAAGGTTGGAGACTGTCTCTCAAATAAATAGATCTTTAAAAAAAATTTTAAATACTTTGCTTTGAATGCCCTTCCCATATCTTATCTTGATGAAATTCTATGTGTTCCCTCTTAAAGCTGCAGCTGAACAATATAAATTGAGTGGCTCTTCTACACATGTATAAGTGCTGGACATTATGAATGAACAAAACAAAGGTCTTTGCCCTCATAGAGCTTTTCTCTACTTGAGCCCCAAGCACAATTTATCATGTCACCAGGACCCACAGACCTGTATCACAGCAATACAATTAATCTCTTTCCCAACCAGACCATTGTCTTTTTTTTTTTAATATTTATTTATTGGGCTGGTGTTGTGATGTGGCAAGTGAAGCCACCACCTGTAGTATGGTATCCCAGATGGGCACTGGATCAAGTCCTGGCTGCTCCAGTTCCCATCCGGCTCCCTCCTGGTGGCCTGGGAAGGTAGCAGAAGATGGTTCAAGTGCTTGGGCCCCTGGTACTCATGTGGGAGAACTGGAAGAAGCTTCTGGCTCTTGGCTTTGGCTTGGCCCAGCCCTGGCTTTTGCACCCATTTGGTAAATGAATCACCATTGGATGGAAGAGCTCTCTCTCTCTCTCTCTCTCTCTCTCTCTGTGTGTGTGTGTGTGTGTGTGTGTCTGTCTGTCCTTTATTTCTGTAGCTCTGACTTTCAAATAGATAAATGATCTTTAAAAAAAAGATTTATTTATTTATTTGAAAGGCAGAGTTATATATAGACAAAAGGACACATATACACGCACATATCCATGGAAAGAGAGGGGGAGAGAGGGGGAGAGAAGGGGAAAGAGGTAGAGAGAGGGAGAGAGAAGGGGAGAGAGGGAGAGAGAGAGAGAGAGATTCACTGGTCCACACCCAAATGGCTGCAACAACCAGGCAGGGCTGGGCCGGGCTGAAACCAAGAGCCTGTACATCTGCATCTCCCACATAGGTATAGGGGCCCAAGCACTTGGGCCATCTTCTGCTGCTTTCTCAGGTGTGTTAGCAGGGAGTTGGTTTAGAAGTGGAATAGGGGCCAGCACTGTGGCATAGCAGGTAAAGCCACTGCCTGCAGTCCCGGCATCCCATATGGGTGCAGGTTTGAGTCCTGGCTGCTCCCTTTCCAATCCAGCTCTCTGCTATGGCCTGGGAAAGCAGTAGAAGATGGCCCAAGTCCTTGGGTCCCTGCACCCATGTCGGAGACCCAGAAGAATCTCCTGGCTCCTGGCTTCAGATTGGTGCAGCCCTGGCCATTATGGCCAACTGGGGAGTGAACCAGTGGATGGAAGATTCTCTCTCTTTCTGCCTCTCCTCTCTCTGTGTAACTTTGACTTTCAAATAAATAAATAAATCTTAAAAAAACATTTAAAAAAAGAAAGTGGACTAGCTGGGATTAAAACCAATATGAGATGCTGGCATTGGTGTTGTAGGCAGTGGATTAACTTGCTGTGCTATACAGTGCCAGTATCAGGCTGGCAGTTTTCTTTAAATGATTTATTTACTTAAAAGGCAGAGTTACAGAATGAGAGAAGGTAAGAGATCTCTTCAATCACTTCCCAAATGGCTGCAATGGCCAGGGGTGGGCCAGGACAAAGGTAGGAGCCAGGAGCTTCTTCCAGGTCTCCTATGTGGGTGCAGGGGCCCAGGCAGTTGGGCCATTTTCCACTGCTTTCTCAGGTGCATTATCAGGGAGCTGGATCAGAAGTGGTGCATCCAGGACTCCAACCAGCACCCATATTGCATGCCAGCACTGCAGGCTGTGGCTTTAACCCACTGTGTCACAGTGGCAACCCCAGACCAGAAATTTTCAACTCAAAATAGTGTCACCTGAGATTCTTTGGAAAAATAACTATATCCCAGAAGCCACCTCCAGAGATTTTCCTTAGTTTGGGTGGGACCTAAATGATTTGAATGCACAGCCATGGATAAGAACCACTGCAAAATTTTTGCAGGCTGGATTTTATTATTTATTTTTATTGTGTTTGGGAGGCAAAGAGAGAGAGAGCTTCTATCCACTGATGCCATCCCTGAAATTCTTGCAACAATGACAGTTGGGCCAGGGCAAAGCCAGCAACGTGAAACGCCAAACACGTGCTCCTGAGGCTGTGATTTTATACCACTCATCTGGAAATGCCTAACACCTGACCCGTGTGTGTGTGTGTGACTGGTTTTCAACAGCAGGGAGCAATGGTGTTGTCTCTTCCTCCACTGAGCTACTATGGTGCTGATATATGTAGCTATAAAGGCCCTTTGAGACATTGGGTTCACCTTAGGTAATTTTTAAGGCACCTAACCTTAATAAAAATTAGTAGGTAGACAATATCCGGAAGAACTATGGGGGTGGGTGTTTGGCGCAGCACGGCTGTCACTACTTGGGTTGCCTCTATCCCATATTGTATCCCTGGAGTCGAGTCCAGGCTATTTTGCTTCTGATCCAGCTTCCGCTAGTAATGCCTATCCTGAGAGGCAGCAGGTAGTGCCATCTTTCTCTCTCTCTGTTGTCAAACAAATATGAAAATAAGTAAAACAGTTTAAAAGACACTGGTTAAGATGTCATGTACTGTATCAAAGTGCCTGGATTCAATTCCTGCCTTCAGCTCCAGACTCCAGCTTCTGATTCCAGCTTCCTACCTCTGGGGGGCAGCAGTGATGGGTCAAAGAGTTGGATGTCTGGCACCCGTGTAGGATACGCAGATTGAATTCCCAGCTCCTGGCTTGGCTTTGACTCCATTCTGGCTGATGTAGACATTTGGAAAGTGACCCCACTGATGAGAGATCTCTCTCTCTCTCTCAAGTAAATAATAAAAAAGATACGTTTGAACTATGTTTTTAATTTTTACAGGATATTAGTGACTGTATTACCATATAAATGATACTTGTTAGAACGTGTGACCTCTTCAAAAGGTCCCTAAGGGTTTGGTGCTCATGGATTCGCCATCTCTGAGCAAATTGGTGGGTATATACTATCGGGACAAGGGAAAACAAGACCATTTCCCTCCCCTCTCAGGTACCCACAGTGCATTTTCCAGCGGCTTCTTGGAAACATTGATGACAACCAGTTTCTAGTCCAGTTTCAAGAGAGGGAGGGGACTGTGCAAAGATCTAATGTTGCTTTAGAATAGGTAATTTTGAAGTGGGAAAATTCTATTAAGGAAAGAGAACACAGTGATTGGTCAGACTGCATTTCAGAAATCCCCTGTTTTCATTGGTTTGGAAAAAGCAGGGTGCTCTCCTAAAAATGTTTAAATACAATCCTTTTTTTGTTTTTTTTTTTTGAGATTTATCGATTCATTTGAGAGGTAGAGTTACAGATGGAAGAAGTCTTCTATCTGCTGATTCCCCTCCCAATGGTCAGAGCTGAGCCGTTCTGAAGGAGCCAGGAGCTTCTTCTGGGTCTCCTGAATGGGTGCAGAGGCCCAAGCACTTGGACCATTTTCCGCTGCTTTCCCAGGTGCATTAGCAGGGAGCTGGAAGGGAAGCAGAGCAGCCAGGACCTAAATTGGCACCAATATGGGATGCCAGCGCCACAAGTGGAGGCTTAACCTACTTTGCCACAGTGCTGGTCCCTAAATACAATCTTACAAGCAAGAGCCAAGTGTTGTTTGGAGTAAAGTCCCAGCATAGTGTTGTGTGCACTTTCTCACCAAAATAGCTCTGCTTTTCTTTCTGCCTGGAATGTCTACCCTGTCCCCAACCTTGGCCACTTGATCTTCAGCCTGGACTTTTCTTTCTTTTTTTTTTCAATCTTTTCTTTTTTTCTTTTTTTTTTTTAAGAGAGTTTATTGGGGGAAACCCAACAGGCTGGAGGGAAGGGGCAAAGAAAGAAAAAGAGAGAGAAGGAGAGCGTAAGAGAGACAGAGACAGGTCAGGAGGCAGAGAAGAAGAGAGAGAGAGACTTGTTCAGGAACAGGTCCTTTTAAAACTTTGCCGGGGGACGTCAGCCTGGACTTTTCTATGAAGACATTGTTGATCCATACAGAAACACTTACATGCTCTTTCCCAGGCCGCCAGTGGACAGTTTCCCCTTCATTATGATGATCGCCACGTGGTCCCACCTGTTGTATCTTGAGGCTGGGAGGTCCTGAATGCTAATAGGTGCTTAATAAAAATATTGTGAAGAAATGTGATTTCTTGTGAGTGAGGAGTCTTTAAAACAGAAATCAAAAGGTACTTTGGAAAAAAATTATAATTATGTCTAGACTCCAAATGTTGTGTGACTCTGCCACAATTTTGAGCTTTGGGAACACTTGTTTGTATTGTAATCCATTTTCAGGATTCTGTGACAGGAAAGCTAGCACCTCTGGGACAAGGAACACACATTTCTGCCATTTATCTATCACATAAGCCACATATTGTTCCTAAATGCCAGAGGGACTTAATGGTAGTGGTGAAAATGCAGTAGGCAAAAGGAATGGCATCAAATTATCAGTGTAGCTAAACCAGTGGTCTGTTATAGGCTGATTAAACACATACATATAACAGCCACAAGGTGGCAGCTTAGAACTAGGACATTACAGAAAGAACATTCCAAGACCCAACCATTTGCAATGTGGCCAGGGAGGGGAAAGGAGCGCAGGCACCATTAGAACAGCGTTGGGGAGGGAGCGTGGTGTGTGATATTCACGGCACACATCTTTATAGTTTTATCTTCCCTAGAAAAATGACAAACACACATGCACATGCACATAGACGGCATGGCCTCATCAAATGTAGCATTAACAAGTCTTTCTCAAGAAACATCAGCAAAACAGTGAGTCTGCCATGCCAGTGTGCCTTGGCCTCAGGTGCCTCCACTTCCTTCATCCCTCTTGTGGTATGCTTTTATAGCTGGTTAAGGACTTGCTGAGGGCAATTCTACTTTTATTTGATTTTTTACTTAGCCTGTTTACTTTAGAACCTCACACTGTTACAAATCACTACTCTACTCTGCTTATAAAAATGCACACATGTAAATATATATTTTCATATATGAATGTCCCCTTCCTGCCCACTTCTCAGAGCAAATGTGCACTATTCAGAGGTCCAGGAAACTCAAGGTTCCCCCCAGTTCCGATCCATACTGTGAACATGTCCAACATGTTCTTGTTATTTGAACACCAGTTCTTATAAGATGATTGTGAAACTTCAGATTGCTACAAGGCAACTCTCAGAAGAGCAAACACAATGTCTGAACTGAATCATTTTAGCAGTACTTTGCACAGATAAGGAACTTACCAAAGACTGATTCCAAATTTAGCCCTCTTAATAAGAAGTTTTTAAAAGCTTGACATCAGAATCAAGTGAAAACAGGAACTATTGAAATAATTAAAAGGGAATGTTATTAATAGTAAACTATATACACTCCTTAGAATTTAACTGTTAGATAGCTTACAAATAAAAATGGTATTTTAATAAAATCATATTTTCTCAGACCAGCTGTAGGCTGAAAAACCATAGATATAGGGTAAGGGGTAAGTCCTATCTTCAAGGAACTTGTAACCTAGTGGGAAAAGATGACAGGCCTTTAAGTACTCAATGAAGTATAGTGAGAACAAATGCTGTAGAATTTCAGAGGAGGAAGGGAGACTGACATTGGCCTGGACTTTGGAAGGTGACTCATACCTGGATAACAGGAGGGTGAAGCCGTCTCAGTACAGAGGACCAAGAAATAGGCTCAGGAGGGCGTGTTCAGGACAGACTGAGTAAGGCAGGGTGGCCAGAGAAGTCATGGAGGGTGTGGGGGAGATAAGCATAAGCTACAGATAAGACAGATAGGGAGGACTCCTGGAAGCCAAGCTCAGTCTTCCTGGGGGCAGCCCCTGGCACAGCAGTGGAAACTTTGCTTGCAATGCCCACATCCCACACTGGAGACCCTGGGTGTGAGTCCTGGTTCTGATTTAACTTCCTGAGAGGCAGAGGGTGATGGCTCAACTACTTGAGTTTCTACCACCCATTGTGAGTAAGCCAAATTTAATTCCAGACTCCTGGCTTTGGCCATTATAGGCACTTGAAGAGTGAACCAATGGGTGGAAGATCTTTCTCTGTTTCTCTTTCTCTGCCTTTCAAATAAATAAAATAAATACATAAAATATTAATATCTGTAAAAAATTATCTTCTTTCACCCAGGGGCACTAAAAGTTTTTGAACAGGGGAATGACCTGGTAGAGAATAAGCTTCGAAAATATTATGCAGGGTCAATTGGTCTGGGTATAATTATAAACAGTGTTTCTTTTGTTTTTAAAAATCCTCCAAATACCATAAAATATAATCTGTAGCTACAGTGCTTATAAGAATGTTCAAACAAGCCGGCGCCACAGCTCAACAGGCTAATCCTCCACCTTGTGGCACTGGCACACCAGGTTCTAGTCCCGGTTGGGGCGCCAGATTCTGTCCCGGTTGCCCCTCTTCCAGGCCAGCTCTCTGCTGTGGCCCGGGAGTGCAGTGGAGGATGGCCCAAGTGCTTGGGCCCTGCACCCCATGGGAGACCAGGAGAAGCACCTGGCTCCTGGCTTTGGATCAGCGTGGTGCGCTGGTTGCAGCGTGCTGGCCGCGGCAGCCGTTGGAAGGTGAACCAATGGCAAAGGAAGACCTTCCTCTCTGTCTCTCTCTCTCTCTCACTGTCCACTCTGCCTGTCAAAAAAAAAAAAAAATGTTCAAACATATTAGAACCAGGAGGTATATCACTCATAAGTGGACAATGGTGCCTAACCCAAGAGTTGAAGGGTAACTAGCATGGAGAATGAAAGAGGTTGGGGGGTGTGGTTTTGGTAAGGGATGTACAGGGAAACTGCTAATGCCTGGTGTAACTGGCATTTACAATGTGATGTTGGAAGGAACAGGAGATCAAGCGAAAGATGTAAAGAGAGCATAGAGAGCCTCGAGTGCTATGGTGCACAGCTTGGACTTAATCTTGTAGCTGCCAGGTTACTGCTGAAGGCCTTACTCAGAAAATGAGAGGATGTTTTGCATTCTGGGCAGATTATTCTGTTTGTGTGGAAGAGGGAACCATGTTAGCAGATGGGGCCCATTGGGAGGCTGAAGTTCAGAAGAGAGAAATGCTGAGTCTGGAAGGTTAGGGTGATAGGGATGATGGTATGGAGTGGGAAGAGAAGAGGATTCCAAAGTGTTGTGGAAGAAAAATGAGCTAAACTTGATATGACATAGATGTGATTGTGATGGGGAAGGGCAAGTCCCCAGGACACAAGTATTCTCTTACTGCTGAGCCTGGGAAGAAGGGGAAACCATTACTGCAGGAACAGATTCTCCCTGAGAGGAACATGGTGATTTGAGTGCCCCATCTGTTGATTTTGACAGCTGTCCAGCAGGAATTGGATATTGAATCCTAAGATGGGGGATAAGCAGTGCCTGAAACCATGACAATATATTAGATCATCCAGACTAACATGTATTGATACCTAATAATTTCTAGCATTTGTTTTACTCATTCTATGAGTTTGTATGTGTTAACTTATTTAATTCTCCCAACAAATCTATTCAGTTGATGCTTTTATCCCATTTATGTAACAATGAGAGAATAGAAACAATAAAAAGAGACTTGTGGGGCTGATATTGTGGCATGGTAGACTAAGGCTCTGTCTGCAGCATTAATATCCCATATGGGCACCGGTTTGTGTCCTGGCTGCTCCACTTCTGATCTAGCTCTCTGCTATGGCCTGGAAATCAGTGGAAGAGGAACCAAATGCTTGGGCCCCTGCACTCACATGACCCAGAAGAAGCTCCTGGCCTCTGTCTTTGGATCTGCTCAGCTCCGGCTGTTGTGGCTATTTGGGGAGTGAACCAAGAGATAGAAGATCTTTCTCTCTGTCTCTCCCTCTCTGTCTGTGACTCTGCCTTTCAAATAAATAAATAAAATATTTAAAGAAGAAGGAGTAGGAGGAAGAGGTAGAGGTAGAGGAGAAGGAGGGACTTGCTATAGCCTCCCCACTCCCTATTTACCTACCTGCAGCATGTATTCAGTCTACTGACTTCAAGTACTTGGTCTACTGTGGATGAAAGTGCACTTTTCTCAGAGTGCATCCCTCCACTCGTACTAGTTGCCATCCTCTCTCACTCCTATAGACGTTGTTTCAGCCATTGCCCGCCCTCTGTACATAATAAAATTTGCCTCTATTGGATCATTCCTGTTAGCATACAAACATGTTATCATTTCTGGTAGTTCAAACAAAACCAAAACTCTTTCTTGAGCCCATTCTGACTTGTACTCCCTTCCCATTTTTTCCCCTTCCTTTTCCATTTCAAGAGTTTCTGTACTTGTTGTCTTTAACGTCTGCATTTTATTCTCATTTGAATTCACTCCGCTTTGCCTCCTATTACTCATGGTCTGCCAAAACTGTCATTCACAGGGTAGTTGAAGCTCTCCACTTTGCTAAATTCAACAATGAGCTTTCAGGTCTTACGCTTTTTGACCTATTTGCTGCACCTGACACAGCTGACCACCTCTTCACTCTTCTTGTCACTTGCTTTGGAGGCTATGACATTCTCAGTTCCTGTCTTACCTCTCTGCTCACTCCCTCTTAGTTTCCTTTGCTTATTTCTCTTCAGATTCCTAAGCTTTTGGTGAATAGGGCGTGAGGGACCAGTCCTTGTTTCCCTTCTCTTCTCTGTTCATACCTAAATTATCTCATCAAATTTCATAGTGTTGAATACTATTTGCAGGCTGTTAATCTCAAATTGGTAACTCTAGGTTATATAGATCCTCTAGGCTTCATAGATCCAACTATTGTCTCCAACTTGATGTCCAAGAGAAAACTTCAACTTTGTTTAAACTAAATTGCAGATCTCCTCCCACTCCATTCAAGCTTGGTTGTTCTTCAGTTTGTCCAATTGTAGTTAACTGCAGCTCTCTTGTTCTCCACACTCAGCTCCAAAACTTGTGCTCATCTTTGATTCTTCTTTTTCTCCCATACCCCATATCCATTTCAAATTCCACTGACCACACTTGCAATGTATTACCAATAGAGCAGCCAGAATAATCCTGCTAAAATTTGATTGGTCTTATTATTCTGCTCAAAATCACCCACTGGATCCTTACCTGACACATAATAGAAGCCAGGGTTTTTTTTTTTAATTTTTTTTAAATTTTTTTTTTATTTGACAGGTAGAGTTATGAACAGTGAGTGAGAGAGAGAGAGAGAGAAAGGTTTTCCTTTCTTTGGTTCACACCCCAAATGGCCGCTACAGCTGACACTGTGCCGATCCGAAGCCAGGAACTGGGTGCTTCCTCCTGGTCTCCCATGTGGGTGCAGGGGCCCAAGCACTTGGGCCATCCTCCACTGCCTTCCCAGGCCACAGCAGAGAGCTGGACTAGAAGAGGAGCAACTGGGACTAGAACCCGGCACCCATATGGGATGCCAGCACCGCAGGCGGAGGATTAACCAAGTGAGCCACGGTGCCAGCCCCGGAAGCCAGGGTTTTAGAAATGTCCTACAAGCCCCTTCTTGCCAATCCCCACACGATTTAACCTCCCCTCTTGCTATTTTCTTCCTCACTGACTCACATCATCTCCACTGTTCTCTTTTTAAAAAAAAAAAAAGTTTTGGAGACAGAGAGAATTTTCCCATGTGCTGTTTCATTACCCTAATGCTCTCACAACAGCCAGAGCTTGGCCAGGCCGAAGCTGGGAACTGAGCATTCAATTCAGGTTTCCTACGAGGGTGTCAGGGACCCAACTACTTGAACCATGTCTGCTGCCTCCCATGGTCTGCACTATCAGAAAGCTGGAGGCAGGACTGGAGCCAGGTATTGAACCCAGACAATTTGATATGGAACACAGCTGTCTCATCAGTGTCTTAACTCCTAGGCCAAACACCTGTTCCCTTGCTGTTCTTTCAACATGTCTGCTGTGCCCTCAATTCAGAGCCTTTCATTTACTATCTCTTTTGCCTAGGAATTCATATCCCATAAAAATCCCCAATGCTTGCTCCTTCACTTACTTCAGATTATGACTCAAGTGTCACTACTGAGGAAATCCTTCTCTGACAGTCCTATGAGATTTTCTATCCCTCTCTCATCCTCTTTCTTAACTGTGGTGTATTTGCCTTGTGCCCACCTTACTGAGCTGGTATTATGCATCCCATGTTCTCCTCTCTGCAGAGTTCTGAGGCCAAGTGGGCCAGAGGAACATGTTGCACAAGACCTAGGAGGCAGAAGTGGAGGAACAGCCACACTGTGTTGATGCTTGGATGACGTTACTGGTGGAAGGTGTTGGTGCAGCTGAGTGCATTGCTGCTTGACTGCTGGCTCAGTTCGTAGGCACTTGGTTGGCAGAGGGCAGTGGCTGGGTCCCACTTTAGTTTCTCAGACTGCTAGGTATGGGTGCATTTGTTTCCATGATAAAGGCATCAGCTTCTCCCACAGGACTCCTCCCCTCATTACTGAAAGTGGAGGCTTGGAGATGGTGAGAGATCGATGAGAGAGTTCCAGTCCATTCTCGTAGCTTCCAATTCGGCTGTGTGGCTTCCGTCTTTCTTCCCTTACTTCATGGCCATCTTCCTTTGCTGACCACATGCCCTGCCAACTTCAGGCACCAACACCAGACACAGAAGCAACAGCCTCCTGTAGACTGTTTAACTAGCCCCCACAACTGCATAAAGGTAAATCCCATAATAAGTCCTTGTATATGTGTAGTAGGCTAATAATGTTTAAACACCAGTTTTCTGGGGTGTGAGAATCCTGATATGCAGCATTTGACAATTTCTTTGTTTTCAATATTTCACTAGGGCCAATTTCAAGCTACTGCTGGATGGAAAACAGTGAAGGTGTGCCAACAATTAGCTCTTTACAGCTACTGATAGCTGTGGATAGGACACCACTGTGCCTATTTCCTATGGCCTTCTCTTAGTGAATTTGGTTTCCTAAAGATTTATTTATTTATTTAAAGGCAGTTATACAACACAGAGAGAGAGAGAGAGAGATCTCATTGGTTCACTCCTCATATGGCTGCACCAGGCCAAAATCAAGAGCCTGGAACTCTATCTGGATCCCCAATTTGGGTGGCAGGGGCCCAAGCACTTGGGCCATCTTCTGCTGCTTTCCTAGGTGCATTAGCTGGGAGCTCGATTGGAAGCAGAGCTGCCAAGACTTGAAGCAGAGATCATTTGGGCTGCCAACATCACAAATGGTGGCTTAGCCTGTTGTGCCACAACACTAGCCACTCTTCTCTTATTGAATTCTGTCTCATAACCTACCAATTTTTTCCGCATGGCTCTTAGTACTTTCTAACATGCTACATGTTTTAGTTATCTGTCTCTTGGAATGTAAACTCTATCAAAGCAGTGATTTTTGCCTGTTTTGTTCACTGCTGAATCCTGACTCTCAGAACAAGTACTGGCGTTTAAGAGCTGTCTCATATGTATACTGGAGCAATGAATTGGAGCATGGGAGGAAAAATGTGGCAATAAAAGAACTGTGGATCTGGTAGAGGAAGAACACAAGTAGGAACTGTTAGAACTTTGTCAAGGTGGTGTCAGGTTTCATTCGGTTCAGTTCAGCAAATATTTGTTGAGTACTTATCACATGGCACACGTTGTTAGCTGCGGGGCACAGGGAGAGAATAAGGCATGGTTATGGATCTGCTGGAATTCAGCAAGGCCTGAGAAAAAGGGAGAGAAATCATTTGCAAGGTAATGAATGACAACAGAGAGTTTCGAAATTGAGGAAATACTTAACAGTGCCAAACCTACACAATGGAGAGTAAGAAAGTGATTGAAAAGTAACCCCTTTATGGAGCGATTAAAAAAACTATAGGGGCCTTCCTCTGAGAAGTTCCATTCTCTGGATATTATATTCCCAAAGCATTTTGGCCATGGTATCTTGTAGCTATGTGACACAATTAATTTTTTTCCTTGACAACCATCTCTTTGGGCGGTAGAATCTTAAAGACAGGGCTGTTGTTAAAACTCTATATTCTTGGGGACTGGTGTTGTGGCAAAGCTGGTTAAACTTCTGCCTGTAGCGCTGACATCCCATATGGGCTCTGGTTTGAGTCTTGGCTGCTCTACTTCTGATCCAGATCCCTGCTAATGCGCCTGGGATAGCAGCTGAAGATGGCCTAAGTACATGGGCCCTTGCACCCATGTGGAAGATCTGGAAGAGGATCCTGGCTCCCAGATTAACCTGGCCCAGCCCTGGCCATTGAGGCCATTTGGGGAGTAAGTCAGCAAGTTGAAGTACTCTCTCTCTCTCCCCTTCTCTTTCTGTATTTCTGCCTTTCAAGTAAGTAAATACATCTATACTCTTGAAGCAAATGTTTTCAAAGCATATATCTGATAAAATAATATAAGAAATATAAAAAAAAGAAGCCAGCATTGTAGCTCAGTGAGTTAAGCCTCCACCAGCATGTACTAGCATCCCATATGAGCACCAGTTTGAGTCCCAGCTGCTCCACTTCTGATTCAGTTCCTGCTAATGCTCCTGGGAAAGCAGGAGAAGATGGCCAAAGTGCCTGGGCTTCTGCCACCCACCTGGGAGACCAGGATGGAGTTCTGGGCTCCTGGTTTCAGCTTGGCCTAGCCCTGGCTATTGTGGGCATTTGGGGAGTCAACCAGTGAATGGAAAATCTCTCTCTCTCTCTCTCTCTCTCTCTCTCTCTCCCTCCACTCCCCTCTCTCTTCCTCTCTGTGTCACTCTGCACTTCTTTTCTTTTTAATGCCTCCTGTTGAAAGGCATTTTTTAAAGATTTATGTATGTATTTATTTGAAAAGCAGAACAACAGAGAGAGAGAGAGATCTTCCACCAGTTGACAGCTTCCCCTTCTGTGGGGATCAACAAATGGTCTGACAGCTCCTCCAGTCCCTCCCTTCCCCACTATTCCCCACCTTCCTGGGTCTTCCCACCCTTCCTTTCTTCTTCCTTTCTTCCTTTCTTCTTCCCCTTTCTTCCTTCACTGGCTTCATCTTTGCTGCCAACATGCCTAAGGCTTTCTCTTTCCTGTTAGACCTGCTTAAGTTTCCATCCAACCATTTCCTGTCCTCTCACTGCCCAAATTCTCACTCATGTGGACTGTGCCAACAACTTCCATGTCTTTTCTATCCTCTGTAGACCCACTGTGTCCACTTCTGAGTGGCATGATAAAGTCTTGCTGTCCTGCCTGATCCTTCCTAGGACATAAAACCATCCTTTTGTACAGCACATCACACTATAGACACTTTCCTCCTGGTAGTCACTTAGACATCTCAATGATTAGATTGGCTGTTTCAGAATCATGGTGCGTGTGTTCAAATTACCCTTATTTTAAATTTATTAGTGGCTCAAAAGCACAAGAGTAGTGATGCTGACAATATGAATATGCCAAAGAAAAGCTAATATACTGTTGGTGGGAATCTAAACCATCATGGAAGACAGTATGGCGATTCCTCAGAAATCTGAAAATAGATCTACCATGTGACCCAGCCATCCCACTCCTGGGAATTTACCCAAATGAAATGAAATCGGCACATGAAAGAGTTATCTGTACCCCCATGTTTATAGTAGCTCAATTCACCACTAAAATATGGAATCAACCCAGAAGTCCATCAATTAATGACTGGATAAAGAAATTGTGGTACACATACACTATAGAATACTACTCAGCCATAAAAAAGAATGAAATCCCGTCTTCCACAACAAAATGGATGCAATTGGAGACCATTATGCTTAGTGAAATAAGCCAGTCCCAAAAAGACAAATAGCATATGTTTTCCCTGATTTGTGGTATAACTAAAACACAGAGTACAAAAAAATGCGATGTATTTGAATGAAATTGATATCTTGATATTTTATTATTGTTTATAGCCCTTGTCTATACTCTGGAACAGTGGTTTTTCTACTTATTGTTGAATTCTTTATTTAGTGGAGGAGTAAGCTTGTGATTATACAGTAAGTTGAAAGTATGTCATTGCAAAAAATAAAAAAAAATAAGAAAGGAAGGAGGAAGAAGGGTGGCAGCAACAGAGGAAGAGAGGGAGGACACAACGGGAAGTGTCATTATGTTCTTTTTTTAAAAAATATTTATTTTATTTATTTGGAAGACAGAGTTACAGGAGAGAGGTAGAGACAGAGAGGGAGGTCTTCCATCCGATGGTTCACTCCCCAGATGGCCGCAACAGCCGGAGCTGCACTGATCTGAACCCAGGAGCCAGGAGCTTCTTCCAGGTCTCCCACGCAGGTGCAGGGGCCCAAGCACTTGGACCATCTTCCACTGCTTTCCCAGGCCATAGCAGAGAGTGGGATTGGAAGAGGAGCAGCCGGGACTAGAACCGGCGCCCACATGGGATGCCGACACTTTAGGCCAGGGTTTTAACCTGCTGTGCCACAGAGCCACCCCTGCCCCCTTTTTTAAAGATTTATTTTATTTGGAACACAGAGTTACAGAGAGAGGTAGAGACACAGAGAGAGGTCATTATGTTCTTAAAACTGTATATATGAAACACATGAGGGCCTGGCACTGTGGTGTAGTGGGTATGCCGGCATCCCACATGGGCACTAGTTTTAGTTCTGGCTGCTCCATTTCTGATCCAGCTGTCTGCTAATACTCCGGGAAAGCTGCTGAGGATGGCCTAAGTGCTTGAGCCCTGTACAAATGTGGGAGACCTGGAAGAAGCTCCTGGCTCCTGGCTTTGGCCAAGTCCAGCCCTGGCCAGCCATTGTGGCCATTTGGGGAGTAAATCAGCAGACACAAGACTCTCTCTTTCTGTCCCTCTCTCTCTGTAGCTCTGACTTTCAAATGAGTAAGTAAATAAATATTTTATAGCAGCAATTTAGGTAGAAGTTGTACTCTGTAAATAACTATAGAAAGCATTATTACATTATTATGGTGAAGCCAGAAGGAGAAGAGCAGCAGGGCTAGCAACTGGACACAGCAAATGGGCACAGGTGGATGGAAGAGCAGGCAGGACAATTTCTCCCCTCAGTGCGACTTGTGAGTACTCCAGGTGACAAGCACAGCATGTGTGTGTGTGTGTGTGTGTGTGTGTGTGTGTGTGTAGGCAGGTGAGCAGGACGGGGCTCAGACACACAGTGTTTCTAATGGGAAGAGAACAAGACAAGCGGACATGGAGAAGTCTCAGCCCACACTGGTCAGGGCACCCTCCATCAGAAGTGGAGTGATGGTCAGAGAAGTCCCAGTCACCCTCCCACCGAAGCCTGAATGCCCACCATCGCAATCCTGGGAAGGAAAGTGGAGCCTGGGACTCCTGCCTCTGTCTCAGCCAGGTGCCCTGGAAAGGGGTGAGGCAGGCTGGCTGGAGGATTAGGAAAGCCGTGAGAGGGAGGAGGAAGGGACGCCAGTGTCAGGGATCTTCCTACGGCATGCCGGCCATGATCCTCACTGGGGCAGAGGGAACAGGTGACAACTTCCCATCAGTGTGGTTTTGAGACCTTGGAAACTTGGGACCTGCCCTCTCAGTTTGGATCCCCACCCCTCATCCTCTCAAACATTCTAAAATGCATGACGTTCCACAACCATAAATACATTTTATTTCTCCATAAAACACTGGGTATATTTTCATAATTCTGCTTGGCAAATATTTAGCTATGAATAACCTTTAATTTTTTATTGCCTTTCTTCATAATCGTGTTTACTTTGAGACTTCTTGAAAAGTGAGAAAATCAGATCTGTAATTTTTTTCAAATGCAAACGTATTTATGAATATTACATTTCACAACTTGCTTGACTTGCGATATTGTTAGAATGTTTAATTAGACATTTATTGTTTTCACATCTGTAGCTTTATTTTTTAGTTTAGTGCAAATGATTTCTTTCCCCTAGGTCTGTTTCAAGCATTTCTGTAGATGGCATTGTTGGAGCTCACTGGCCCTCGGCCTGTTTCTATGGTGCCTATTGGAGAAAACAGCCTGTTTGGTCCTGCTCTTGATGGGTTGGGCTGCTTCCTAGAACTGTCACACACACAGAATGCTTAGAGCTTTGAGAGAACTCAGTGTGATCCACGGAATACCGGGGTACTGGAAAGAGGTGCCCTAAAGTGTCTGGGCCATGGATCTCTTCTCGGAATTATGTTTTTAATTTATTTTTATTTCTTGTTTTACTTAGTTGTAAGGCAGAGAGAGAAAGGAATAGAGAGATTTTCCATCTACTAGCTCACTTCTCAAATGTCCACAGCTGTGCCAGGCTGAAGCCAGGAACCTGGAACTCTACCCGGGCCTCCCAAGTGGATGGGAGGTACCCAACTACTTGAGCCCTCACCTGAGGCATCAGCAGGAAGCAGAGACAGGAAGCAAAGCCAGGACTCATAGGCACTTGCAATATGGATGCAGGCATTGCCAGCAGAGCCTGAACCTCTGTGTCAAGGTTGCCAGTGTTGTGGTGCGGCGGGTTAAGCCATCACCTACAACACCAGCCTCCGATACGAGCACCAGTTTGAATCCCAAGTCCCAGCTGCTCCACTTCTGATCCAGTTCCCTGCTAATGCACCTGGGAGAGCAGTGGAAGGTGGCTCAAGTATGTATGCCCCTTGCCACCCTTGTGGAGGTTCCAGATGTAGCTCCTGGCTTTGGCCTGGCCCAGACTCTGGCTACTGTGGCCATTTGGGGAGTGGACCTGTGGATGCTCTCATTCTATATCTCTGCCTTTCAAATAAATAAATAAACCTTAACAAAAAAAGAAACCAGAAAACAAAAACCACTGTGTCAAACACCAGTCCCAGAATAATACCTTAAATGTACAAAATAGATAGGATTACAAAGAAAAAGAATCACATTGAAATACCATTAGCAAAAAGAATAAATTTATGACATAGTAATATCACAAATAAAGTATTATATTAAACAGGAAGATTTTAGCTGTAAGTCTAATAACCAGCATAATCTCAGAGCAATATTTTGAGATGTCAGTACCTACTGTGATCTGATAGGAAAATATTTGTTACTTTTATTCATGACAAACTCACAGATATTTATACTGCTATCATGTCTTGTCTCCTGCTTTCACAACGAATAGAAATACTACATGTTAATTCCAGGTTAATGAAATTAAGATGTAATTATTTTTTCTAGCTAATGTACAGAACCAGTGAATTCTATCCATGGCTATGGATACCTAGTTAAGATCAGTGGAGGTGAGGGATGACTCCACCATTGTGAGTTATTCTGGTGAGAGAATTATAGGCATCAATGACTCTCAAACCTCTGAGATTTTTTTCTTTTTCTTTCTTTTCAATTTGAAAGGCATAGAGTTAGAGAGAAAGAGGGAAGTGAGAGACCTCCCATCTGCTGGTCCACTCCCCAAATGCCTGCAATAGCCAGAGCTGGGCCAGGCCAAAACCAGCAGTCAGGAATTCAATCCAGGTTCCCTATGTGGGTGACAAGCATCCAGTTAGTTGGCCATCATCTCCTTCCTCCTGGGTGTGCATTAGCAGGAAGCTGGAATGGAAGTGGAGCCAGGCACCTGAGGAAAAGAGGAAAGAGGCTTTTCCTTAAACAGAGTACTGAGACGTTCACAGTGATTTCCAATCTCTTGTTCAAAACCAAAGCCATAATTGATAAAATGACCCCCAGACAGCTCTCCTGAAGCATCCTAAATGGCAATTTTACATTTTATTCTAAAATCTGTTTCATCTTTGGCTTTAAAGTTCACATTTCACACCAAATCACCCACTAACCCAGCTAGCCATCATTCCCCCAAACATTATCCAAACATTTGATAATGGCACACCATGCCAAAAAGGTATGAACGTGAAACCTACCTCCCTTTCCAGATCCTCCCCTTTCTCACAACTGCATGTTGGGAAATACCTACATTAGTGCAAAGATCATCTATGGTAAAGCCGTCCTCAGAAGCTGTTAGCATAGTGAAGCGGATCAAGTCACGTCGTTTTTAGGCCATTTGTGAAGGCCAATGTTTATTTTTACCTTCTCAGACCTGAAATGTCCAGTAGTGCTAGAAAAATTCTCTACCTCTAAGTGTGTTCACCTTCTCTGTGGCTCTTCGTTGTCTCTCTTTTCCCTCTTTCCTCTCTCAGATGAAGATGGAGCAGCCTGTGCTTCCTGTTTGTCAGAAAAAAATGGTGAGCTAACCTCCCGTGTCTGTTCTTCATGCTCTGGGCCCTACTATAATCCTTCAGCTCGCTCATCTGGTAGCAAATTCCATGGAAGCCCTTAGCAATGGCTGAATTTAGTATACTTCTCCCAAAGCATCTCACTTGCTCTGTGGTCACCTTGCCTTTCTGGCCACTCAGAGGAAAGTCAGCAACTCAAGGGCCCAGTCCTCCCAGCGGCGCCTCAGTCATCCAACAGCTGAATGTTGTCAGAGATCCTGGGCTTCCCATGGTGCGCGCACAGAGGAATCAGCTGCTGCTTCTTACCATGGTGGCGGTGATCTGCACATCCCGTACTCAGGACACTATCATCACAACCCACTTCCCATCCGGGGTACAGTCTGCCATTCACAATGGTGGGGCTCCCTCTCTCCCCCTTAACCCATCAGGCACCTTGGCACCCAGTCAACTTTGTCAAAACTAGGCTTTGCCCAAGAGTTCATAGCTCTCTGTCTCTGTCCCTCTGGCCTCTCTCTCTAAGACTTATTTTATTTATTTGAAAAAAGCAGAGTGACAGCAAGAGATATATAGAGAAAGAGATCTTTCATGTATTGGTTTATTCCCCAAATGGCTGCACCAGCCAGGTCTGGGCCAGGTTGAAGCCAGGAGCCAGGAGCCTCATTCAGGTCTCCCACATGGGTGGCAGGGCTCCCAGTGCAGGGGCCGTCTTCTGCTGCTTTCCCAGGTACGTTAGCAGGGAGCTGAATCAGAAGCAGAGCAGCCAGGACTACTACCAGCACTCCACTGAGAGGCCAGCATCATGGTTGTGGTTTATCCCAGTGTGCCACAATCTTCTCTTTTAAACAGGCTTCCTAGATCCAGATCTACTATAAGTAAGTACTTCCTGCTTGACCTTGGAACTTTGTGCACACCTTTCTCAGGTGCACTGAGCCCTTACAGGCAAACTCAATGTTGTACCCCTGAAATCTGTTTAGGAGCAGAGATCATGTCATTTATTTCTGTATCTCCTTCATTTGTATAGTGCCAGGTGTGCGTGCATGCTCATGCATCTGTGTGTGATTTGAGGAGCAGAGAGCATGCACACTCTCAGTCCTCAAATACCTGCAGCCATTGGAGCTGAAGCCGAGGGCTGGAAACTCAGTCTAGGTCTCCCACATGGGTGGCAGAGATCCAACTACTTTAGCTTTCACTGGTGCCTTCCAGGGTCTGCATTAGCAGGAAGCTCGAGTCAGGAGCTGGAGAAGGTAGAGAACCCAGGCACTCCTATATAGGATCTGAGTGTCTTAACTGGTGTATTAACTGCAAGGCCATAATGCCTGCCCCCACTGTAAATAGTTTTGATTGGATACATGAATATGTTAACTAAAGAATATTAGTTTTCTCTAATAATTCCCTTGCACATGAATTCCCTTACATATATATCCCCAGTCTGTATTGTGGGATTTGATCTATATTCTAGGTATTTACTTTATAATTTTTAATATGTTAGTCCTATTTATTTTATTATTCCTATTTAACACATAAGAAAGTTGAGGTTCTGTGGGTTTAACTTTCCTATTCTCAGCAAATAAATTGCTGAACTTCTTAGTTAAGTGTTCTAATCCTAGACTGCTTGAATCCAGTTTTATTTTTCCCATCGCCAGAATGAAACCATTTTCAAGATGTGGCCCACAGACGCCTTGAGTGTCCTTGAGACTCTTTCAAGGGGACACAGGTCAAAATTATCTTCATGAAAATACTGACATTTGGGCCTTTTAAATTTGTTGACAGTTACTTCTTGGTGAAAATGCTGTGTCAGTGGTAGTCATTGTATTTTTCATAGCCATGTATTGGTAAAAATGACAATGAAACAGGCTCAGAGGTGGGTGTCTAGCACAGTAGTTAAGTTGCTGCTTGGAATACCCTCAATCCCATATATTGGGGTATGTGGTTCAAGTCAGGACTCCATTTCCAATTCCCGTTCTCTGCTAATGTGGACCCTGGACAGCAGCAGAAGATGGCTCAAGACTTGAGCCCCTTCCACTCTCACATGGGAGACCCAGTTTGAGTTCTCAGCTCCTGGTTCTGGCAGTTGTGGGTTTTGGGGGAGTAAACCAGTGGATGGGAGGCTTCTTTCTGTATTTCTGTCTCTGTCTTTCAAATAAAATGAAAATAAATAAAAATTTTTTAAAACTGATCTTGCTTTAATTGTCCTGATGAAACTAAACAAATTAATTTTATTAAATCTAGATCCTTGAGTGCACATCTTTTTTAATATTCTGTGTGACTAGATGGGAAGTACACAGAAACCACTTGTGCTGCATATGAAAGTACGATCTTTAGAGGAAACGCACTTGTTAAATTGAGATGTGAACTGAGCAAACTGCCTTTTTCATGGAATGCCATATTTACTGAAAGAACAACTGACAGACAAACTACGGTTGTTAGGCACTTGGCAGATATTTTCTTGAAAATGAATGGGTGAGCCTGAAATGTCAAGAGAACCAACTGACAGTATTTATTGGCAATGATAAGAGTTGAGCTTTCCAGAGAAAGTTAGAATTTTAGAAAACTTGTATCTGTCACCATGAACTTGACAATTGCCCAAGTCCTTGCAAACTTTTCTGATGAGATTGTTGGTGATACTTACCAAGTGGCTTATCTGATGAGGTGCAATTAAATGTGTTAACATTTGGAAGATCTGTACAACCCAGTGAGTCTAGGTTTTCTAAGGACAAATGGAGGATGTTACAAAATCCTATATGGAGAAAAGAGGCACTCAGATGTAAGAGAGTCCGGATTTGAATGTAACAGAATACAAACAGTTCCTTGATTGGATTAACAATCCACACTTGCTGGGTAGAACTTAAACAGAAGAGCCAACTGTCTAAAACGCTATTAGAATCCTCTTCCCTTTTTCACCTACATTTCTCTTTGAGGCTAAATTTTCTTCAGCCACTTAAATCGTGACACCTTGACATAGATTGATGTGAAAATCTGTCTTCTATTCAGCCAGACATTAAAATTTTTGTAAAAACGTAAAATAATACCATTCTTCTCATTAGTTTTATTTTTGAATGCATACTTTATTTTTAATTATAGTGTATTATTTAAGTGTATTATTTATATTGTTGTATAATAGGTTTATAACTGATATATTTTTTGAAGTTTTTATTTATAAATTTGAGAGAGAGAGTTACAGAGAGAGGGAAAGACAGAGAAAGGTCTTCCATCCTCTGTTTCACTCCCCAAATGATCCAGGAGCCAGGAGCTTGTTCCATGTCTCCCATGATAGAAGAGAGCTGGATGGGAAGGGGAGTAGCCAGGACACTAACTGGCTCCCATATGGGATGCTGGCACCACAGGCGGAGGCTTAGACTACTACATCACAGCACTGACCCCAAATAGTTGCTGTATTTTTAAAGATTTATTTATTTATTTGAGAGTCAGAGTTATGGGCAGATAGAGGGAAAGACAGAGAGGTCTTTGATCTGCTGGTTCACTTCCCAAATGGCTGCAACAGCCAGAGCTGGGCCTATCTGAAGCTAGGAGCTTCTTCTGTGTCTCCCATGTGTATTTAGGGGCCCAAGCACTTGGGCCTTCTTCTACTGTTTCCCAGGTCATTAGCAGGGAACTGGATCGGAAGTGGAACAGTCAGGACTTGAACTGGTGCTCATATGGGATACTGACACTGCAGGTGGAGGCGTAACCTTCTGTGCCACAGCACTGGCTTCAGTTGCTATTTTTAACGAATAAATAAATATTGAAAATTTTCCTGTGTTAGAGGCCAGCATTGTGGCATTCCATATTGAGTACCAGTTCGAGCTGCATCTACTCCACTTCAGAACAAGCTTCAGGCTAATGCACCTGGAAAGGCAGAAGAAGACGGCTCAAGCACCTGGGATCTGCCACCCTTGTGGGAGCTTTGGATGGAGTCCCTGGCTCCTAGCTTTGGCCTGGCCTGGACCTGGCTGTTGCTGCCATTTGAGTAAACCAGCAGATGGAAGTTCTTTCTGTCTTGCTGTGTCTCTCCCTCTTCTCTCTCTCTTGCTCTGACTCACATATAGGTAATCTTTTAAAATTTTTTCTGTTTTAATTTCTTATCAGTCAATATTGATTACAAATTGATTATAAAAAGTACACTAAAATGTACATTAATTTTTATCAAAGTAAAGTTTTTTGGAACCAGTGTTGTGGTGTAGTGTGTAAAGCCATTGTCTGCAATGCTGGCAACCCGCATGGGTGCTGGTAGACCCGGATGAAACTTCTGGCTTTGGCCCAGCCCTGCCCATTGTGGTCACCTGGGGAATGAACGAGCTGATAGAAAATCTCTCTCTCTTTCTCTTCCTCCTTCTCTCTCTGTAACTCTTTAAAATAAATAAATAAATCTTTCCAAAAAAACACTTAGGGTCCTCAATTATTTTTTCAGAGTGAACCGAGTCCTCAAGAGAAAAAAGTTTGAGCATTTGCATTCTAAGCTATTGGCAATGGCAGAAGAATGCATAGGTGACAAGAAAGGACAGAATCAAACACACACACGTTAGAATATTTGGGAGACCATTTGTACTCATGTAGACCACAGGGAAATGAACCAGAAATTCAGTCTTTTCTTTCCCAGTTGTGTTGTTGGTTGAAATGGCCCAAGTTATGTGCTTCTGTAGTTGAATACCTGGCTCCCAGAGAAGAAAAGGGAGAAAGAAGATGATGCTTCTCTCAAATTTCCTTTGCTTTCATCAATAATTTTCTCTTGCTAGGTATGACAAATTCTTCAACAATGCCATTGACCCTCTGCCACTTTAGGAACACATCATACAGGAGTCAAGTTCATCTCCTAAGCAGCAGCCTGGCCCGGTACCAAGTGTGCCACTCTGTTTACTCTTGTTCTTTGTGTTCTTGCCTTCAGGACATCATTTGCACATCCTTTGGAGAATGTTTGCCCATGAGTCTGATTTGGCACAATATAGAAAGTAAGCAGTAATGAATACACAGGAAGGCCATAAAAATACATCATAATAGTCTTGCATTCCTTCCCTGTGGGGAATATTAATTCAAACGTACATACCAAAGCATTTTATTTTCTTGGCTGTTAGAACTTATTTCTAGGATTTATGTGTCTAGCAGAGATGAGGTAGGTGATGAAAAAATTCATAGGTAGATACTGACTTTTAAAGTTCATTCCCATTTCTTTCAGTGAACAGCTACCCAATATGTGCCAACCACTGGGGTAACAAATTTCAACGAGATTGATTCTTAGTTACTGGGAATAGGCAAATGTATAAATAAATAATAAATATAGTCCTGGGTAATGAGTGCCTTATAAAAAGGCAATCCAAGCACAGAAGCAGGAGTAATTAATTTCTTCTTCGAGGTATTGGCAGGTCTAGGTTTTGGAGGGAGCAAACTGGACTTGAGTTTGAAGGAGTTTAACAGTCCCATGAGGTAGACACAGAGGTATCAACTTGGGAACAGCCAAAATTGCCACTATTTCCCATAGAGTCAATCTCTTGCTCCCTTTAGACCTGCTTAGGCTGGGGTAAATGCGGACCAGCTTGAAGACAGCTGAACTAGATTAAGGTCATCAAACTTCACAGGCTACTTGGTGATCCTTCTGGAAGTGCCAGGGGGAAGCTGCTTACCTTTTCAAACTGTCATAATTTCTTCCCACTGTTTCTTTGTGGGCTGGCTCCCAGCAAAACAGCTCCTTATGTAATGTTAGTGTAGGGATTTGAAGTGGGTTCATCTTATGCAGGGACAGAATTTTTCCTCACTGCCCTGGTCAACTGGGTTCTTGAAGTATAAATATAGATATGACAACAATAGATAGAGCCTGTGCCTTAAGCCAGGTGTGTGACTGGTAGTCAAGCGAATTGTCTTGAGTGATTAGGATAAGAACCTAAGGTTGAGCAGGAGCTGTCCATAAACAGGTGATTACCGAAAGTTTGGTAAATAAAACGGGCAAGGAAAGTGATCCACAGTTAATTTTATGTGTCAACTTGGCTAAGCTATGGTACCCAGTCACACCCTAGTCTAAATGTCATTGTGCAGATTTTAAAGATGAGGTTAATATTTAAATCAGAGACTCAGTAACATGGATTACCCTCCATAATGTGGTTTGGATCTCATCCAATCAGTTGAAAGCTTTGAGAGAAAAACAGAGATCTCAAGAGGATGCAGAAGTTTCGCCAGCTGCCAGCTTTCGTACTCTGGCTACAGCACCAGCTCCAGTCTGAGCCACCAGCCTGCAGGCCACCCTATAGAGTTTGGACTTGCTCATTCTGCTGCCATGTGAGTCAGTTCCTTAAAATATGTCTTTGATGCCTATATATTTACAAATCCTATTGGTTCTGCTTTACTGGAGAATGCTAATATAGTAACATTCCACAATTTCGAATAATGGGTGAAAGATGGTAATTTGGGGAAGGGGCTTGGAAGATCTGTGCAGAAAATGAAAGTTAGTCTGCTCAATGCTAGGCAATGCAGATGTCACTGGCAGAAGGTGCATGACAGGACCCCTGTTGAATTTGTGTTCACACAGCTGCCCAGAGATTTCTATAATCACTCCAGCTTCATTCTTTTCCTTTCTGCCAGATCCATTTAATTTAATTTATATTCAAATATGTGTGCCTTCTCAATATGTTACAAGATTTCAAAAAGAGCTGCCAAGGAGAAACTCATGACATAACCTACAAAGATTTTTTATTTATTTTTTGAGAGAATCAGATAAGGCAAATGGGCATTGTGAAAAGAACTGTATAAAGTTTTTTGATCTTTTGTTGCAATGTCGGTACTATTTCCTCTTAGAAAGCTTTCCACATTCATGTTCTCTTGTCTTCAGGTCTATAACATACCCACATTCCATGGGTGTTTGAAGAATCCCAACCTAACAGAAATATGCTTTCTGGAAGGTTCCAGGGGGTCTCAGGACATTAAAAAGGTTAATATCTCAAGCCGAGAAATGAAATCCAGAGGTAGGCCATCAACCAGAGGCGAAGAGAAGCTCCTGGGTTCAGCCTCCAAATGCCTGGAAGAAGCTGGTGGAGGTTTCCTGGGGGCAGGCTGTGAGATGGGAGCCAGAGAGTGACACTGCAGATTAGCCAAGCTTAGCTTCTGTGTCACAGCTTCACTGACAAGCCCAGAGAAGAGCAAAATGTAGAGGATATCCTTTCATTGTAGGCAAAAGGCAGTGTTGTTACTGGATTTCAGTCTTGCTAACCTCAGTGACTCTCTGTGAGATTTCAAGAGAGGCCCTGCCCATGCACTGTCACTAGGGTTCCGAACAGGCTGACATCCCGGGAACACTTGCTTTCTGCTCTCCCTGGTTCCACTTTCCCTAACTTCAAATATGACCTGTCTGCCCCAGCACAGAATGCAGTCAGACATCACAGTTACAAACCTCAGTTTGCAGAAACAGATGTGCATAACAAATCTCTTTATATTTCTATGATTGTTACTGGTTTACATCTGCAGCCGCATAGGTGGTAGAAATTTAATTACAACCAATTCGGGATTCCCATTTTTATCTGTAAGCGTGTGCCTAAGCTTATTGGTCTCAAGTTTCAAGTTCCCATCTGATGCCTGAGGGCATCTAGCCTCTTGGGTATCATCCTCTAAAACATCTGCGAGTGGTCCTTGGTAGCCATTCCATGCAGCCTGCTAGGGAGTCTTCCTTACTCCCAGCCACATGACCCTTCAGGCCTGGCAGTTTCTCCGATATTTTTTGTGCCATTTTAGACCACACCAATATTATTGTTCTCCTCCCAAGACATGCTTTCTTCTGTTACTTCCTTCTGCCTCTAGCTAGGAGAGAGGCCCACCTGATTTTGACTTCTACAAGTCATCTGGAGGATGTCAGTGAGTAAGTGAGGAATTCATTCATTTTTTTAAAAAGATTTATTATTTATTTTATTTATTTGAAAGAGTTACAGAGAGAGGTAGAGCCAGAGGGAGAAAGAGAGAGGTCTTCCACCCACTGGTTCACTCCCCCACTGGCCGTAATGGCCAGAGCTGAGCTGATCTGAAGCCAGACATCACAGTTACAAGCCTCAGTTTGCAGAAACAGATGTGCATAACAAATCTCTTTATATTTCTATGACTGTTACTGTTTTACATCTACAGCCGCATTGGTGGCAGAAATTTAATCACAACCAATTTGGGGCCCAAGGACTTGGACCATCTTCTACTGCTTTCCCAGGCTATACCAGAGAGCTGGATTGGAAGTGGAGCAGCCGGAACTCGAACCTGCGCCCATATGGGATGCCAGAGCTGCAGCCTGGGGCTCTAACCTGCTGTGGCACAGCACCAGCCCCAAATTGATCCATTTTTAATTTTGCCTTGTCAACTCTCCTCCTGCCCTCAGAAAGTGGGACTGGCTTGCATTTGAGAAGTATCCTCCCAAGTCCTTTGTCTATGTTCCATGTCTTTTTGTATCCTTTCTGTTAGTTAAAATGGGATAAAAACCAATCTGGCGAGAAGGAAAATGTTGAGGGGAGGATTAGTATTTCAAGAATACTATCCTGCCCCCCAAGTAAGTTGAAAGTGGGAAGTTGGAAACTGAATTAAAGAATATGTTGTCTCTAAAGAGAAATACCCAAAGAAAAGAAGGAAAAAGTTGAGAGGTGCCTTAGGAACATTTATGAATATTTCATTAGCAGGCCAGTGACCATTTCTACCCTTCTCACTCTAACTCCCACCTGTATTTGCTTTGTGGGAATTTTCAGAAGTGAGATACGCTGCCATTTTGCTACTTTGTATCTGAACATGAGTGTGCCCAATTTCCAGTGTTTTATGGATTTTATAGCTTGATAAATTGTAGACAATAAATTTATATGAATGATTAAAAGCAGTGAACATAACTGGACATAGTAAAGCTGTGCAGGGTTATGTGCACAGGAGGAACTGCATAAATGTTTAGTATTTGAAGAATCAATGTTAGAAGGTAATTCAATATTATCTTTTGCTCAAATAGTATTTAACAGCTTGGGGATCAGTACATAAACACTAGCGAACGTATTTCGTTAAAAGGTCTCAGCAAGGCAGTTAGTTGTTGAAGGCTGACATGGAGGCAGGTGTTATAGTGGTTAAGTCACATCTTGGGGTCTCACATCCCATATCAGGATACTGATTGAAATGCTGGCTCCCCGACTTCTGACATAGCTTCCTGTTTGTGCATACCCAGGAGGCAGCAGGTGATGGCTCAAGTGCTTGGGTCCTTGAGTTCTGGGCTCCTGGCTTCAGCTTGGCTTAGCTGTGGCTGTTGCAAACATTTGGAGAATGAACCAGTGGATGGGAGATCTCTCTCCCCTCTCCCTTTCTCTCTCTTCCCTCTTCTACCTTCCAAGTAAAATGAAAAAAATAGATAAAGACTATTGACAATTTAAAAAACAAACAAACAAACAAACACCCAATGCCATTCTACAGCCCGTGTTAAGGATCTTGGACTTTAACTCTGTGATTGGAGGTATTACTACAGCAAAGAGCTGACTTGCAAAATGGATCATGGAGATCAAAGGCTATAAGTTATGATGTTTGCTTTTTAAAAAGTCAGCTCTATGCTGAATGTCAGTTTGCAACTTTCATCTGGAAGCTACAACATGGATTCATGGTATTTGGCTTGGCTTCTGTTCTTTGCAGCTCTTCTGGTGGCTTCTGGCTTGGTAAGAAATCAATGTACAGAACACAGTTACTCTATTATATTAGGAAAATTTAGAGCAGTTGATTCTGATTGTTAAAGGATGACTATTTATGTTTTGTGTTTTATAAATTCCAAAATGTTAATTTCAAATGAGTGAATATTTTGGTGAATAGGGATTGGTAGGGTATATACGGAAGTAAGAAGTAGCCTCACCAGAGAGAATCAGAGAGGTTGACCACAAGTTATGCTTTTCTTTAGTTTCCTTGTGTAGCAACTTTTCTTCTGATGAGATAGGAAACATGAGTTTTGAGTCCTTCTGTTTTTACTGCTGGATAAAATGTAGATTGTTGCTGGAGTAATTTGAGTCATACATGGAGAGACAGATGGGTGTCACAGGTGCAGTCAGTATATGTTTGGGTAGAATGTGATTTCTCTCTGCTTCTTCATCAATTTAGACTAAGCTTTCCACAGTGACAGGTAGTTTTTACCATAAACCAACCAGGGATTTTAAATAAAGTTTCAAGTGCCTGAGGACAAATCCTCTAGTTATTTAGAAATAAGTTATATTGAGCTGATATTCCATGAATAGGGATTAGAACATTGCAAACAAGATACTGTTTAATGCACATTAAAACTGAAATTGGGAACAAATGCATGACACCCTTATTCTACGGGTACAATGACATTCCTCTATGAGTGTAGGCTTATGCATAGCTCTAATGTGAGACAACCGAGGCACTCGTTGGTGTCATAAATAATAGTATCTATCCAAACAGTTCATCCTCATATCTTGCTAAATACTCTGGATGACTCTAGTACTTAGATACATAAGCTGTATTTGAATACAACTGTACTTTACACTTGCATGAAAAGTTATTACTGTTTACAGAGGACTTTTACATTATATCATAAAACCTTCACAGCATCCACACAAAGCAAGTATTGACTGTATTTTAGAGATAGTCTGAGTTCCAGGAAGGTGCCCTGAACCAGCATTAGTTACTAGAACCAGTAATACAGCCCAGATTACTGCCTTTCGGTATCATTAACTTTTTTTACTAGATGACGCTAAGAAATTTCCCAGGTTTACCTGGATTTTCCATTAGGCGTGTTGTTTGAGTTTCATTAAGTCTATTTTCAGGGGAAAAATTCAATCACAAACTATTCTCACCTTTTTTCTTAAATATTTGATACTATCATTGAAGGCAGACGGGAAAAATATGAAAGTAGAACAAGATCAATAATCTCTTAAATAAAACTTCTTTTAAAAGTATTGTTATACATAATAATAAAGTTTCAACATTGTGAGTGTATTATTAGATTTTTCAAATGTTGCTTCATGAATTCTCTAGAAAATCATGTGTAGGAGTGGGCATTTGGCAAGGCCATTTACATGCTGTTTGGGACACCCACATCCTATATCAGAATGTATGGGTTCAAGTCCCTGCTTTGCTTCCAGTTCAGAAGGTACAGTTCAAACTTGAGTTCTTGCCACCCATGTGAGAGATCTGGATGAGTTCACAGCTTCCGGCTTCAGCCTTGCCTAGCCTTGGCTGTTGCAGGCACTGGGGAGTGAGCCAGCAGATGGAAGATCTATCTCTGTCTCTTCTCTCTTTGTCTCTCTACTTTTCAAAACATTAGAAAACTAAAAAAAAAAAAAAAAAAAAAAAAAAATCATGGAAAATCATGTTTAAAGTGAACACTTATTTGAAAGCTAGTCTTGGGTTCTTACTTTTGAAGTTATTTTCTCACTTCCTTTACCTTCAAATTAATTTAATGGGCAGTTTCATTTTCTGTATGAAATGAGGAGGCCATTTGTTCAAAAAGTCATGTTAGTCTCCAGTTTAGCTGTCTTGGATATATGGCAGAAAATCATTGTTTAGATATGAAGTGGAACCAAAAATGTCATTTATACATGGACATGATAATAATATCTTTTTTTAAATTTGTTTATCTCCCAGCCAACTCGAGAAGACTTTGGTGAGTATATTTTGAGTTTTTCTCTAGGTTGTGTGGGTAACAGAACGACAAAAGCAGCTAGGACATGTTTAACGTTAAGCATAATTTCATATGCATAATATTGCTTTGAATTTTGATCAGACACTGACTTATTTTCATTTATTAAGGGGCTTTTTATTGTCTGTGTTCTGGGTACACATAGCAGAAAACTATGCATACAGTGTTATAAGAAAGGCCAAACACAGTGACTGACACATAGACATCCTACTTGTGCTTGCTATTACTGTTTCTGCTTGTTTGTCAAATCAGATAAACGTGATAATAGAGTCCACTCCTAATTAATTGCATACCATGTGATTTACCCCCTTGTAACTTAGGAGAACAATTCAATTTTAGCTCAAGTATTTTGCTTGGGAGTTCTACGTATACTACTAGAAAGGGAAATAAATGAGAAGATTGGTTTGATAAATTTAAACATTTATTTCCTATTCAATTTAGTCATCTAGTCCAGTCTCTCAAATTAGGCTTAATCACATACTGAGTTACCAATATTTTATTGCTGAAATCAAATTGTGATTTTCAAGGTATGTGGATAGGACAGATCACACATGCAAAAGCCCTTTTCCCCCAACTTTATTCATGGATGTTTCTCAATCAATCAATCAACGTATATTGACTTAGAATCTAGTAGTTACCTGAAGTAAAAGAAATTTGCTTATTTCTGATTATATAATTTACAAACATTTTCTCTTTTCATAAATATAATATCATGTGTTTTTTCCTTTTCTTAGTTAAAGATATAGATGGTGGAATTGACCAGGACATATTTGATATCAATAAAGGTTTGTAGATTATTTTTATATCCTATATTAAATGGAGAATTTGAATGCATTTTGCTAATGTGAATTTTTAACTTCACTTCTAGATTTGGGACTGGATCTTTTTGAGGGAGACATCAAACTTGGGGTGAGTTGAAACAGTACAAGGAAGCTCCTTTTATTAATCACTACAAGCTAAATACAGAGTAGCTGAGGGTGACTGGACAGAATGGATTTTGATAAGCCCAGCCCAAACACAGAATCACGGTGGCACATTTATTCAAGTGCATTGTACTTGACGGGATTCATATAATAATGGCTTCATCTTTCATTGCTCAAATTTTAACTTAACGACTACATATGTCTTAATGTTATTGATTTGATTGATTTTTCATTATTGGAGTAACAAAGCCTTTTCATTTTAAAATAGAACCTCACTGATTTCAACCTAGTGGAAACAATATTTAACTCACTTTGTGAACATTTGCATTGAATTAGGCTTTTCACCACAAGAAACAGATTTTGTGACTTCTCCGTTGAACTCAGCTAAAAATAGTGTTGCCAGGTGAAGGTCCTCCCAAACCTTTGCACAGAGTGCTGAGCCTGACAGAGTCACCAGGGCCCACAGACAAACATGGCCCATATGTGCACATACAAGGGGGCACAAGTGTTGGCCTTCATAAGCACTATTTTAAAAAAGTGATATAGTTCATTGTCCATCGGATTGAAAAGATCTAAAAACTTACTATCACTTTTGGTGCTGATGGAGAGAAAAAGGGGCTTGTTTACGAATGTGTTTATGTTATTACATGGGAGAGTTTGTAACCTTAAAAAATAGAGAAGACAATTTGACAAGAACCACTTGATTTAAAAATAAATGCACCTTTGGGGCAGGTACTTTGGCACAGTGGATTAAGCTGTCCACCTGAGACAGCTGCATTCTATATTTGAGTGCCAGCTTCAGTCCCAGCTCCCCCATTTCTTATCCAGCTTCTTGCTAATGCATTATGGGAGACATTAGATGATGATCCAAGTACTTGAGTTCCTGCCACCCATGTGGGAGATCCTGATGAAATTCTAGGCTCCTGTCTTGGCCTGGCCAGCCCTGGCTATTGTGGGCATATGGGGAGTGAATCAGCACATAGAACCTCTCTCTCTCTTTCTCTCCCTTTAAAATAAACATTTTTAAAAAGAACTACACATTAAAAATAGTTTAAATATTTATACACTCTATCTAAAAATAATCAAATAACTTGCTTTTGTAAAATTCTACTGTCCCACAGATACACACCTGAGTCCCTTACATCTCCACACCTGAAGCACAATTATATCACCCCAAATCTCGCCAGGAGCTTCCCTGTAAGAAACAGCTGTGGGATTGGAGGCTTAGTCTTGACCATGTTCTTTTATTTTTTAAAAAAGATTTTATTTATTTATTTGAAAGTCAGATTTACAGAGAAAGAGGAGAGACAGAGAAAAAGAAAGATAGAATCACTATATTCCTAAAGTTGTACTTATGAAATTTGTACTCATTAAATAAAAGGTTTCTTTGGGGAAAAAAGAGAGACAGACAGAGAGATCTTTTATCCACTGATTTACTCCCCAAATGGCCGTAAAGGCTGGAGGTGGGCGGTTTGAAGCCAGGAGCCAGGAGTATCTTCCAGGTCTCCCACATGGGTGGCAGGGGCCCAAGGACTTGGACCATCTTCCACTGCTTTCCCAAGCAGGATAGCAGGAAGCTGGATTGGAAGTGGAGAAGCCAGGACCTGAACCAGTGCCCATATGGGATGCTGACTTTACTCACTATGCCACAATACCAGCCCCTTGATCATGTTCTTTGATCTGTGTACCCTTCCTCTCAATCTCACCTTGGCTAGGGCTTTAAATGCCATCTCTATGCCACGGACTCCAGAAGCATAACTCTGGTCCTCTCCTTCTTCTGAGCGCCAGAGCAATCTACCCAGCTGTCAGCTTGCTAGCGCCATTTCAGTGTCTACAAGATGGCTGACCTAAGGTATCCTCTGATGGAGCATGTCCTGACTTGTCCGACAAAGCCTTCCTCCTCTCTCCCTTCTCACCTTTGTAAGTTCTATGTTCCTTCCTCACCCCCACCCCATGGAAAAAAATAAAATGAGTCCCATTCAAGTCTTCCCTTTCCTCACTCCCTGTCTAGCCCATCAGCAAGTTCTGTTATTTCTGTCTCCAACACACTGTATACCCCACATCTCCAACCATTCTGTTAGCCTAATTCAAGCTCCATCCTCTCTTGCCTGGGTTTTTCTAATAGTCTTCTAATTTGTCTTTTCTATTTCTTTCTCTTTTTTTTTTATAAAGCTTTTATTTAAAGAATATAAAGAATATAAAGTACAGCTTATGGATTACAATGCCCCCCCCCAAACATTGCTCTTCTTTAATCATTTCTAACCTATACCTGTCCCTATCCTCCACAGCAAAGTCATCTTTTCAATAGTCAGTAACACCATTTCACTTCCTAGCTTGAAACCCTTCTACAACTCCCATCACAGTCAGAGGAATTCCACACATAACCCTAGCCCTTAACTCCTGCCTCCCTCTCTTTCATCTCTGCTCTTCTTTCCTCTCATGCATTTTCTCTCCTAACTAATGAGTTAGGCTCCTGGGCCCAACACACATACAACATTCCAAGCACATTCCCACCAGAAGGTCCCTTTCCATCTGAACTCCTTCCTGTGGTTCCCATTGCATCTTTTTTTTTTTTTTTAAGATTTATTTATTTATTTATTTGACAGGTAGAGTTACAGACAGTGAGAGAGAGAGACAGAGATAAAGGTCTTCCTTTTTCCATTGGTTCACCCCACAATGGCCACTGCAGCCGGCACACCGCGCTGATCCGAAGCCAGGAGCCAGGTGCCTCCTCCTGGTCTCCGGTGCGGGTGCAGGACCCAAGGACTTGGGCCATCCTCCACTGCACTCCTGGGCCATAGCAGAGAGCTGGACAGGAAGAGGAGTGACCGGGACAGAACCCATTGCATCTTGAATGTCATCCCTGCAGGGAGGCCAGTGCTGACCACTGCTCTGCTCCACGTCCCTTTACTCTTCCCCTCATCCTCTTTTTCTATTTTCTCTGCAACTTTTAAATTCACCTTGGGTTTTTTCACTTTCTTACAGATTCTTTGTTTCCTGCTCTAGATATAAGCTCCATGATGGTAGAGATCTTGGTAGCTGTATTACCAAGGGATCCCTATTCTATAGAATAGTATTTAGTTTGTTGATGGGACAGATACATTAATGAAATATTCATTATCTAGAACATTTACGATCTTCTGAAAATTTGGAAAATTAGCCTAGCTCATAGGTGACTTTTTCTAATATTGTGAATTATAGATTTTTTTGATTCTTTGCTATCACCTCCTTCTCATATATTTTTAATCTCTAGTATAGGAAACTCTAACCTATGAATCTATAAATATTGATAGTTCAGTTTTCAATAATCATTTTTACATGATTCTTTCTCCAGTTTTATCAACTAAATTAATGAAATTAGTGATTTCTCCCTAGAAACTTTGTTAGATTACGATAAAATACAAAATTTGTTTTGATTGAACTGGGCGAGCTTTAAACCCCATTTATTTCTAGATTAACTATTGATTATTTTGTATGTTTTTGCCTAATTCATTTAACTAGCCCTCTCTAACATTTATTTAACAGGCACAAGATAGAAATTCCATCATTGGAGAAATGTATAGATGGCCTCATACCATTCCATATGTTCTAGAAGACAGCTTGGGTTAGTATACACTTTGAAGTATCTATACCTAGTGGATGTTCCTGACAGCATATGGGTACAGTGGTTTTTAAGGGAAGGATTGTATGAAATTTAAGGTTTTTTTTCCTTTTTGTGGATCTTCAGATTCATTTAAAAAGTAAACAAAATGAAAAATGAAAAGAACCTTAATGATTGTGTTTGAAATATTTGCTGTATTTTGACCAACACAGGGATTAATTCAACCAACATTTATGTAGATCCTACTCTGTGCTAGACACAAGGGATGTAGAGTTTAAGGAGTTACTTTTTATTTTAAAGCAATGTTTACTATTTGTTCAGATTTTACTTATGATTTTTAAATATCCAAAATAGTTGATCACGAACTAAGTTTAGGGACTGGTATTGTTTTACCAACATTTGATTTTATTAAGCCAAGATTTATTTTTTGTTTATATTATTAAATGACAGCAAGCACTTCCTCCATTTTACCATCAATTCATGAAATAAAAATGTTTACTATTTGTTCAGATTTTACTTATGATTTTTAAATATCCAAAATAGTTGATCACGAAATAAGTTTAGGGACTGGTATTGTTTTACCAACATTTGATTTTATTAAGCCAAGATTTATTTTTTGTTTATATTATTAAATGACAGCAAGCACTTCCTCCATTTTACCATCAATTCATAAAATAATGTTATTAGTTTAGTATTAAATTTCTCAAAAGTCCAAATAATCTAATCTAAAGCTATGTTTTTCTATAGAAAAAATTTCATTGTACTGGGTAACTCTAAACATGATTGTCATTTTATTTAGTGATTGGTGACAATGAAATCACAGACTAATATCAGTTTGAGAATTGATCTTTGGGAAACATTTGTTGGGGGAAAACAGTGTTTTCCTTAAAGATTATGCATTCCAGAGGACATTAAGTGAAACTGAACATGAATTAAAATAATATGGAAAAATATCATGATTCATGGTATGTTCAAAGAGCTACAGGAGCACGCTGGAGGGATATTTGTCTCAGCCTGGATATAAAGGCATAGGCATTCAGGAGCAGATGACACCATGCAGTAGGGCTGCCATGGAGATGATGCAAGTTGTACCCATATACATAGGTGCCTACAAGGTGGGGCAAGTGGACTGTAGTTTGTGTTCTATTCACTAATAGGCATTTGAAAGCACTGTTCATCCCTCTGGCCAGCCAGCATTTGCTGTGTCTACCCAGATGAAGTGCATCTTTCTAACTGGCATAAAGGCACCATTAGGTTTAGTATAGTCTGAGAAAGGAAAGGGTGTGTTAGGCATATGGAACATGGAGAAAGGAGACCCTACTTTGGATTTTGATTGGGAGTAGGAGCTACTGAAATTGAACAGGCAGATGTGACCCAGATTGAGAATGACCTTCCCATAGTAAGGAACTTGGAATGTGTACTGATGGTAGAATGACCAAATGTTTTATTGTGGGAGTCAGACGGTTATAATTGCATTTTAAAAAATTATTTATTTGAAAGACAGAGTTACAGAGAGAGAGAGAGATGGAGAGATGGAGAGGGAGACACAGAGGTCATCCATCCTCTGGTTCACTTCCCAAATGGCCACAATGGCCAGAGCTGGGCTGATTTGAAGCCAGGAGTCAGGAGCTTCTTCCAGGTCTCCTACATGGGTTTGGGGGCCCAAGCACTTAGGCCATCTTCCACTGCTTTCCCAGGTGCCTCAGCAGGGAACTAGATCAAAAGTGGAGCAGCTGGAGCACAAACCAGTGCCCTTATGGGATTTTGGGGCCACAGGTAGCAGCTTTACCTGGTATGCCACAGTGCTGGCCCCAATATAATTGCATTTTTTTTTAAAATTATTTTTTATATGAAAGGATGGAGGGGGGAGAAGGAGGAGGAAGAGAGAGAGAGAGAGAGAGAGAGAGAGAGAGAGAGAGAGATTAATTTTCTATCTACTGGTTCACTCTCCAAATGGCTGGGCCAAGCCAAAGCCAGGAGCCTAGAACTGCATCCTGGTCTCCCAAGTAGGTGCAGGGTCCCAAGGAGTTGGATCATCTTCTGCTGCTTTCCCAAGTGCATTAGCAGGGAGCTGCATCAGAAGCAGAGCAATCTGGACATGAACTGACACTCTGATATGAGATGCCAGTATCATAGGCAGTGGTTTAACTTGCTGTGCCACAATATCAGCCCCTATAATTGCATTTAGAATAATCAATCACACTGGTTACAGTATAGAAGACATGTAATTGATGGAGTGAAAAATAAAAAAGTAGAGAGACCTGTTAGGAAACTATTGGGGAAAATCAAAGAAGAAATGAAAAGTTTTGGAATGAAGACTCTCAGTGGAGATAGATGAGAGTGGATAAATCTAAAGGAGATTTAGGGGGCTGGAGTTGTGGCACAGCAGGTTAACGCCCTGGCCTGAAGTGCTAGCATCCCATATCGGTGCCAGTTCGAGACCTGGCTGCACCACTTCTGATCCAGCTCTTTGCTATGGCCTGGGAAAGCAGTAGAAGATGGACCAAATCCTTGGGCCCCTGCACCCACATGGGAGACCGGGAAGAAGCTCCTGACCCCTGGCTTTGGATTGGTGCAGCTCCAGCCGTTGCAGCCAACTGGGGAGTGAACCATCGGATGGAAGATTCTCTCTCTCTCTCTCTCTCTCTCTCTGCCTCTCCTCTCTCTGTGTAACTCTCACTTTCAAATAAATAAATAAATCTTTAAAAAAATAAAAGAGATTTAGGAAACAGGTGTTAGATTTGTTGCTTAATTGCAGGAGATCAAGAAGAAGGTGGTTTGAGTAAACAGGTGCTAGTGTCCAATTCCTGGGCAAGTGGATGGACAGTAGTGTAACTGTGGGGACTATATCTTGAAGACAGTAGAATAGAGAAAAGTGATAGTAATGAATTGTTGGTGTGCAGAATTGAAATTTATGTTCTATAAGGGTCACTATGATGGAGATATCAAAGTTATTAGGTTGTGAGAGATGGTTGAAGCCATGGGTATGATTGCCTTGCATATAACAGGTGCTCCATAGATAACTGGATCTTATTGAATGATCTAGAAGGTTATGTTGAGTGAGATGGCCACGGATAAAACTCAGCCTGGGAATATTTTTGAAATTGGTATGGAAGGAAGATCTGTTAGAAGTTATTGAGAAAGGAGGATTGGCCAGAAACAGATGAAAAACCAAGAATAAGATGGAGAAAATCAAAGCAGGAGTAGTTAACAGAATTAGAGCCTATTAGAATATGTTAATTGACTTTTGGAATTAGGGGGAATCTGGAAGATTTTAACTTTTTTTGTGTGTGTGTGAGAGTTGGAGGTAGGGTACTAGGTGTTTGGTGTAGGACATAAGAGGTGGTTTGGCATGCCCAAATCCCATATCTGAAGACCTGGGCTGGAGTCTCTCCCCCACCTGTTTCTTTCTCCCTCCCTCTCTTCTTCTCTCCCTCCCTCATTAAAATGACAAAAATAATACATATTGGTGAAAAAGATTTTCAGGGCTGGTTGTGTGGCACAGTAGATTAATCCTCTGCTTGAGGCGCTGGTGTCCCATATGGGCACCGGTTCTAGTCCCAGCAGCTCCTCTTCCAATCCAGCCCTCTGCTGTGGCCTGAGAAAGCACTGGCTCAAGCACTTGGGCCCCTCCACCCATGTGGGAGACCTGGAAGAAGATCCTTGTTCCTTCCTTCAGATCAGCTCAGCTATGGTTTTTGCGGTCACTTGGGGAGTGAACCAGTGGATGAAAGACCTTTCTCTCTGTCTCTCCCTCTCACTGTCTGTAACTACCCTCAAATAAATAAAATCTTTTTAAAAAAGATTTTCATAATATAATATTTAATGAAAAGTGCTTTATGAAAATATTATGTAGATTGCAACTTTATATTTTATAAAATATATGTATACCATGTATGTATCCATAAGTGAAAAGTATGGTAATACCAATTGCTCATTCCTGGGTGATAGAATTTTTAATTTCCTTCTTTTGATTGTACACATTTGCTAACTATTACTGGGTGGTATGGTAAAAGGTTAAATTCTGAGGATTTTAGGGCCTTACTTAAGTGAAGCCTGTTCTTGACCTTCTTAGAGCTCTCAAGACAGAGGCATTCTGAATTAGGTTCCCTGAATGTCAATGCCATGATGACTTACGAAGAGAGGAAGGAAATGAACACTTGACAAACGCTCAATTTCCTTGGGGCTTTACCTTCCTTACTCTTTTGCCCTCATACTACCCCTGAAAAGGGGATGTATGTCCTCACTAAACTGATGATAACACCAGAGCTCTAAAGGTTAATGAAACTGGCAAAGATTATAGGACCAAAGGAAGTGGGGAGGATGGGGCAGAACTCAGGTGTGCCTGGCTCCAAAGCACTGCCCGCTGTGTCCCACCATCTGCCACCTCCTGGCAGGCAGCCCTGCCTCATCTCTCCAGCACCACCACTATTTGTGATGATTCTTCCACATGCACCTCTTCCTCCCCGTCACCCCTGGAGATTCTTTTTCTGCATATTGTTGTTGTTTTCATAACCCTGCCTTCTTTGAGGCCCACATCCATCCCACCCCATGGCTTCACATTTGTCTCCAAAGCAATTGCTCTTAACCCTATTTGGGTCCCTGAACTTACTTGTGAATCTCATCAAAGTGATCCCTGGAAAATGCACTTTGTGTATGCAGGTGTACAGATAGATGTATTTTATGTACTATCTCAGGATACTCATGACTCTCCCATCTCAAAGTTCTCAGATTAAAAGCCATGCTGTAGGGTTCTAAGTATGTATTATAGCTTCTTGGATGAAGCACGTGATGGTGACTATATTTTGATTGCCTGTGATCTTATCTATATATTCCCTGAGGTGTGGAAACTCCCTTGCCAGCTCTGTTCTGTAGCAGGTTAAACAGCTGCCTGCACCACCAGCATCCCTTATGGGCACAGGTTTGAGGGCATCCCATATGGGTACTGGTTTGAGTCCTGGTTGCTCCACTTCTGATCCAGCTCCCTGCTAATGCACCTGGGAAAGCAGTGGTGGATGGCCCAAAAATTCAGACTCTTGCGCCCACGTGGGAGACCCGGAAGAGGCTCCTGGCTTCTGATCTGCCCAGCTCCAGCTATTGCAGCCATTTGGGAGTAAACCAGCAGATAGAAGATCTCTCTCTCTCTCCCCCTTTCTCTCTCTCTCTCTAACTCTGTCTGCCTTTCAAATAAATGAATCTTTAAATTAAAAAATTGAAACTCCCTGTTTATATTTAGGAATGTATCACTAATAGGCTCCAGAGGAATAGGAAATGAGATTAGGGATATCAAGAATAGTCAAATACTTGTTACATGATACTTAATTTTTACTGTTACTAAATTTTATAAAAATAAAATATTAAATATTTGTGATGGGACTAACTCAAGATAAGCAAGATATTGCATGGTGAGATGCTCCATAGTGATAAATTTAACAAGAGTATTTTTTGTTTTTTTCCTTTAGATATAAATGCTAAGGGAGTGATCCTTAATGCATTTGAACGCTACCGCCTAAAAACATGCATTGACTTCAAGCCTTGGTCTGGAGAAGCTAACTATATATCAGTGATCAAGGGCAGTGGGTGAGTCGATGAGCTTGTCTCCTGAGGGTGCTAAGGAGAACAGCTGTGCCTGGGGTATTATATCACAGCAATTGTCCAAGACCTTGACCTTTAGGATGGGCTGGGGACTTCCTCTTGTTTTCTGGAGAGTGGAAGACAGCTGAATATGGTTTTTCTAGCCATACAAAAAATATTTTCAGTCTGTGTATATCAGTTTTGCTGCAAATACAGTGTTTTGTTAAACTTTGTTTCAAATCTGTCAAATTGAGAGGAATTATATCACAATAGTTTTAATATTTGTTGCTATTTTAAACTTTGTATAAGTGAAATTGAACATCTTTTCATTTGATTACTGTTTATAACCCTTGCCTATTTCCCTGCTGGACTATGATTTTTTTTTAAGAAAAAATCTGCAGGATTTCTCCTATTTTTATTTATTTATTTATTTGTTTATTTATTTATTATTTTTGACAGGCAGAGTGGACAGTGAGAGAGAGAGAGACAGACAGAGAGAAAGGTCTTCCTTTGCCGTTGGTTCACCCTCCAATGGCCGCTGCGGCCGGTGCACCGCGCTGATCTGATGGCAGGAGCCAGGTGCTTCTCCTGGTCTCCCATGGGGTGCAGGGCCCAAGCACTTGGGCCATCCTCCACTGCACTCCCAGGCCACAGCAGAGAGCTGGCCTGGAAGAGGGGCAACCGGGACTGGGACTAGAACCCGGTGTGCCGGCGCCGCGAGGAGGATTAGCCTGTTGAGCCACGGTGCCAGCCTGGACTATGATCTTTTTATTTTTTATTTGTTGAACTCTTTATTTAGTGGAGACTTTAAGTCTTTGAGAATAATATAAATTAAAAATAGGTTATCTCAAAAAAAGAAAAAAGAATATTATCATATATGCAACCACGTTACCAAGATTAAGACAAGGTGAGTGGGATTGTAAACCCAACCTGGTGAGTTTCAGGCTGCTTGAAATTTACATGGTCTTTATTTCCCCCCTTCAAGTACACATGTATGTTTATTGTGCACATGTATCTAAATTTATTTTAGCTGTTAAATAAATTATTGCTCTTATTACTTGAGTTAAGAAAGTAACAAGTCATTTGCTTGAAGCTCAGCGACTCCGAGTGGAGGCTTCCCTGTAAGACACCTGCGGATGGGGAGAGACATACCAAGGCTGATTTCAAAGCCTTTGAAATTTCCAGGAAAAAACAGGGCTATGCTGGCTGGGGGATGACTTGCTTCTGTACACATATTTGGTGTTTGGACAAGTTCTCCAAAGGTTATCTGGTCTTTGAGGTATTCTTAGCTCACCCAGGTTATGAGAGAAATGCAGTGTCCACATGAGGGAAGGATTTCGCTGGGTGACCAAGTGGACTGGGCAGTGGGGATTCTGCTCTAAGACCTCAATGCACATCGTTCTAACAACTCTTCCCCCTTCTCCTGTAAATGCTCTTAAAAGCTGCTGGTCCTATGTAGGAAATAGGCATGTTGGGAGGCAAGAACTTTCCATCGGGGCCAACTGTGACCGAATAGCTACAGTTCAGCATGAGTTTCTCCATGCGCTGGGATTCTGGCACGAGCAATCCCGTTCTGATCGGGATGACTATGTCAGTATAATTTGGGACAGAATTCTGTCAGGTACATTTCTCTTGTTTTCTTATATTCATAATGTATATTTGAAAAATTACGATTAGGGATAAAAATTAAAATTAAGGATATTGAGAATAATCAAATACTTGTTTTGTGATACTTTTTACTGAGTGATTAAATTTTATAAAAACAAAATATTAAATATAAGTGATGGGATTAACTCAAGATAAGCAATGTATTGTTTGGTGAATTGCTCAATAGTGATAACTTTAGCAAGTGTATTTTTGTTTTTTTTCTTGAGATATGACTGCTAAGGCATTCATATTGAAAAGCAAAGAGACAGAGGCATGACAAAGAAAGAGCTTCTATCTGCTTGTTCAAGCCCCAGATGCCCACAACAGCTAGGTCTGGGCCAGGCCAGGTCTATACATGGTTTTTTACATTTTTGAAGACTGAGTTTCTGATTGTGTATCCTCTTCTGCCATTTGGGCCACCTGTTAATGCTTGATAAGTTTGGATGTTTCAATGTCCCACTTCATTTAGCTCTAATTCAATGAGTTGAAGTGCCTTAAAGTTCTTGGGGTGCTAGCTTCCCAGAACTCTAGTACCATACTTTTGAACTGCATATGATTTTGGAAACTGATTTTTGGTTTCCCAAAGCATGTCCTGTGGTGTGCTATCCCAAGGCATGTTCATGGGTGCTATGTGACCAGGAATCTGTGGTCAATTTAGCTTGGGAAACCCTAGGTTAAGGAAATTCAACTTACATTTATACTGCTGTATAGCAGCAAGCTAACAGATTTCTAGAAGTGTTTGGCTTTCATCCACAACCTCACTCTTTAGGATTCCCACAGTCTTATTTTTGGTAGAAACTTCTGTCCACATTTGATAATATGTATGATTCGGAGATCAGATCCATCTCATGGTGTTCACAATGTTGCCCCTTCTCAGGTTGCCCATTAGTAGGGTGCTAAGAATTCTGGTATCTTCTCTAAATGCATTCATTTTTATTTTTAAAAATAGTTATTTTAAATTAATAAATCATAATTGCATATATTTATAGGATATAATATGTCTTGATATAAGTACATAATATGAAATTATTAAGACAAGCTAATTAACATATATCCAGCACCTTACTTACCATTTTTTGTGATGATATTTAAAATCTACTCACTCACCAACTTAGAAATATACAATATGTTATCATACAACAGTCACCATGCTTTAAGTATACCCACTCCAATAACCATAAAGGCCCTGATTATGTCAATCCTTTCCAATGCCTCCTGCTCTATGTGGTCATTACCAGGTCCCATCTCACTACCCTCCCAGCATCCTCTGACTTTCATCTCTATCAGCTGTGGATGCCCCCAATCTTCTATCATCTCTGGCCAGTGAACCTGACTATTATCAACTGCACTTTTTAGAAATGTATTTCTGCTAATTAAGAGGCAGAGAAAAAGATGGAGAGAGAGAGAGAGAGAGAGAGAGACAGACAGACAGACAGACAGACAGACACACAGAAAGAGAGATCGTCTCTGCTGGTTCATTCCCCAGATGTCTGCAATGGCTCTGAAGACAGGCCCTGGGGACTCAACTCAGTATCTTAGGGGTATGGCAGGAGCTCAATTACATGAGCTATCACTGTTGCCTCAGAGGGTGTGCTTCACCAAGAATCTGGAACGGGGAGGGGGGCAGTGTTGTGGAGTAGCAGGTTAAGCCTTCGCCTGCAATGCTGGTATTCCTTATGGGTGCCAGTTTGAGAGCCAGCTGCTCCACTTCTGATCCAGCTCCCTGCTGACGCACCTGGGAAAGCAGCAGAAGTGCTTATGCCCCTGCATCCACGTGGGAGACCTGGAAGAAGCTCTGGGCCTGGCCCAACCCTGGCCCTTGTGGGCATTTGGGGAATGAGCCAGTGGATGGAAGATTCTCTCTCTCTCTTTGTCTCTCTCTGTCTCTCTGTCTCTCTCTCTCTCTCTGCCTCCTCTTTCTGTATTGCTGCCTTTCAAATTAATAAAAAGAAATCAATCTTAAAAAAAAAAGCTGGAATTGGGAGTGAAGCCAGGACTCCAACCTAGGTACTCAGATATGGGATGCCAGTCTTAACCACTAGGCCAAATGCCTGCCCCTCAATCACATTTTTAGATTTCTCCTTCCTGTTAGCAGTTCTTAGAGCCTTAGACCAAATGCTAATGTATGAACTTTGGGCTGTAATGGAACCTTAAATGTGTTCAATGTGACTGCTGACATTGCAATTCTAAGCTTGAGTATTATATTCTAAGATACAAATCTACAAAACATTTGAAATACAGTGGCTCAGTTATAGCAAAGGTTGCTCTAGCTTATTATATTCTCCATTTCTAAGTAAACAGCATTTTGAATAAGAGGAATTGAATTTTGTGTACATCAAGTAATTGGATTTTTTAATGTATTATTTAGGCAGAGAACACAATTTTGACATCTATGATGACGAAGTATCAGATTCTCTGAATGTCCCCTATGATTACACTTCAGTAATGCACTACAGTAAAACTGCATTCCAGAATGGAACAGAGCCAACCATTGTAACAAGGATCTCAGACTTTGAGGATGTGATTGGCCAACGAATGGACTTCAGCGACTATGATCTCTTAAAGCTGAATCGATTGTATAACTGCAGTATGTGACAGGTTCTTTGAAATGACTTTGATTTCCCTCACTATGTAGGAAAAATGATGATCTGTGCCATTTGGGTTTTCTGAGATTATAGAAGTTTGATATCCGGGAAAAAAAAAAAAAACTGAACTAGAAGAGCACCTAGATTCCAATTGCAAGTTGGAAGTTTACGTTTCTTCTCACAAGGTCTGGCTTTGCGATCTATAAACAACTTAAGCCTTATAAGAATATGCCCCAGGCAGGTTTTCAAAGTTGTTACTAATGCAAATTTACACCAACTTGATATCCAAACCTCTTTTCAGCTAAAATGTGATCTATAGTTTAATATAAATGGGATCAAATAATCTGGATTGTGGCTTAATGATTTAGATAACTAGGGGATGGCCAGTGCCACAGCTTAATAGGCTAATCCTCCATCTGGGGTGCCGGCACCCCAGGGTTCTAGTCCTGGTCGGGGCTACGGATTCTGTCCCGGTTGCCCCTCTTCCGGTCCAGCTCTCTGCTGTGGCCTGGGAGTGCAGTGGAGGATGGCCCAAGTGCTTGGGCCCTGCACCTGCATGGGAGACCAGGAGAAGCACCTGGCTCCTGGCTTCAGATCAGCGCGGTGCGCCGGCTGCAGTGGCTACTGAGGGGTGAACCAATGGCAAAGGAAGACCTTTCTCTCTGTCTCTCTCTCTCTCACTGTCTACTCTGCATGTCAAAAAAAAAAAAAGAAAGAAAGAAAAGAAAAGAAAAGAAAAGAAAAGAAAAGAAAAGAAAAGAAAAAAAAAATAGATAACTAGGGGAGTGCAGACTTACAGAAACAGACAATTAAAAATAGACTGGGGGTGGGCAGTTTATTCAGATCCACAGTTACTCATCTCTAGGTTAGCCTTTGCAAACAAGGAGGGGTGTTGAAGCTATCATCACCTTTAGCACCATCCTGGCTTGTCCTATTACTCCTGTGACACACTCACTGTTATCATGCAGATAATGTTGTATGAGTATCAATAATTGTTTTCCGCCTTTTGTAGCTTCTTCCCTGAGTTTTATGGACTCGTGTAACTTTGAACTGGAAAACGTGTGTGGCATGATCCAAGGTTCAGGAGATGCTGCTGACTGGCAACGTGTTTCTCGGGCTTCTGGGGGACCAGAGACTGATCATTCCAACATGGGCCAGTGTGAAGGTAACAGGAGTGATATAATTCTAGATTTCTCATTTAGTGCCTCGAGCCTTTTCTCTCATCACAAAAGATGGGGATTTTATCTCTATTTTCTACCAGAATTATTACCGATCACCCATTAGATTGCTACTAGGGAATAGGTCTTATGCCTTAGAAGAACATAGTTAATTTCTTTGCTTTTACTTTCTCAGTTTGTTTCTTTCTGCATGTCAGAGCAGCGTTCTGTGATGCCTCTGTCAGTTCTTGACCACAGCATGAGAGGACAGTACCTCCTGGAAGGACTTTTAGCTCACGGGTAGCGGTGTTTTCTAGTAGCTCACAGAATACAATATCCTCCCGATGGACAGCTCTAGACTACGTATTATTCAGTGTCAGAATTGTAGTTGACTGTGATTACATGTTCCTGTTACAAAAATAGATCACATGTATACAAAAAGAATTGAAAATGAATCTGGATGTGAACGAAAGGGTGGAGGGAGCGGGCAAGGGGGGAGGGTTGCGGGGGGAGAGGGAAAATATGGGGGGAAAGCCATTGTAATCCGTAAGTCGTACCTTGGAAATTTATATCCTAAATAAAAGTTAAAAAAAAAAAATGAAGGTAGGAAGCACAGTTTATTTAATTTTCTTCAGATGAATACCATTTCTCATTATAATTTTGTCTCGAATTAAGTAGTCCTTTGGCTACAAGTACCAGATTTTATTTTATTTCCTCATTTCTGACGGCTAGTATATACGGCTTGATAGTTCAAATGATCCAGTTGGGGGTTGAGGTCTTTGATAATTAAAATGTGCTTTTGCTTTCATGTTTCAATGCATATGCATTTTTATTAGTCTTTCTGTTTATAAACATTTTATTCTCATTAAAATTTTTAAATTTTTTCTTTTATTTAAAGGGTAGAGACTTCATCTAATCCTAATCACCTCCCAAAGGCCCCACCTCCAAATACCATTAGCATATGAATTCGGAGGTTTAGTTGCCAATACGGGAACTTTAGGGGAAACTATTGAAATCATAGCATCTGCTTAAGGTGGAGATTAAAAAAGTATTTAAAATCAAATGAAGAAATTTGAAGAATAGAGAACTCAGGTCAGAATTGCTAGTTCTGCCTTCCTTTAGAGGTGATTTAAAAGTTTGAGTTTCCAGATAAAGGAAGCAAAGAACTGGAAAGAACCTTTGAAATTACCAACTCTAGTTATTCCCAATCTAATGAATATAATTTTAATATTAAAATGTGGACCTTACCTGGTTGTTGCTGTGCTTTTTTATTATTATTATTTTGAAAAGGAGAGTAACACAGAGAGAGGGAGGGAAAGATCTTTCATTCACCAGTTCACTCTGCAAATGGCCACAATGGCCAGGGCTGGGCCAAAAAGAAACCAGGAGGGGCCAGCCCTGTGGCAAAGCAGGTGAGGCTGCCACCTGCAGTGCGGGCATCCCATATGGGTGCCAGTTCGAGTCCTGACTGTTCCATTTTCAATCCAGCTCTCTGCTATGGCCTGGGAAAGCAGTAGAAGATAGCCCAAGGCCTTGATCCCCTGTATTCACATGGGAGACCCGGAACAAGCTCCTGGTTCCTGGCTTCAGATCGGCTCAGCTCTGTCTGTTGCAGCCATCTGGGGAGTGAACCAGCAGATGGAAGACCTCTCCCTCTTTCTGCCTCTGCCTTTCTGTAACTCTGCCTTTCAAACAAATAAATCTTAAAAGGAAACAGGAGCCAGGAACTCCATTCTGGTCTCCCAAGTGGGTGGCAGGGTAAGTATTAGGCTATCTATCATCTGCTACCTTCCCAGGCACATTAGGAAGAAGCAGCATTGGAAGCAAACCAGCCAGGACTTGAGCCAGCCCTCTGACATGGGATGGCAGAGTAGCATGCAGTAGTTAACCTGCTGCACCATAATGCTAGTCTTCCAATATCTACTGAAAATTGAGGGTTTTTTTTTTTTTGTAGTTTAATGCAAAAACAACTTAGAAATTGTTTTAAAAATTGGCAGGGGGTAACCATTTGGTACATTAAGATGCTGTTTGGAACTCCCACATCCCATATTAGTGACTGGGTTCAAGTATTGGCTCCACTTCCAATTCTAGCTTCTTGCTACTGTGCTTCTTGGGAGGCAGCATGTGATGGCTCAAGTACTTGAGTTCCTGCTACCCATGTGGGAGACCTGAATTGAGTTTTGGGTTCCTGGGTTTGGCCTGGCCCTGCCCTAACTGTTGCAGGCATTTGCAGGGTGAACCAGCTTATGGATGATGTCTCTGCTTGTCTATCTCTGTCTCTCTGCCTTTCAAATAAATAGAAATGAAAAATGTTCAGCAATGGGTATGGCAGCGAAGGCCCTAGTTTCCTGGCTGAGCTTTTTCTCCTGCCCTTACAAAGGATGTTTACTTCTCTAGAAATATTTACAACTTCACCTTTAATTACAGTATACAACACTACACCTAAAAAAGTTTCACACCCTCCTTCTGAATTAATTTCTATTTCTGTTTTCATACTTAGGGAGAGAGATCATACTCTTTAGCATTTGCAAGTGGGAGCTATTTCTGCTGGGAGCTGGACCAGGATTGAAAAAATTTAATAACTGTTCCTTGCAGAGTCTCCTTTTTTGTCCTGCTGTTTAGGCACAACCTGAAGTCTCACACTGGATTTATTTAAGAGGCAGAGAGACACAGAGACAGAAAGAAGGAGAGAGAGGAAAACAGAGACAAACAGAGAAGAGAGAGTTCCTATCCACCAGTTCACTGCCCCAGTGCCTGTAATGGCTGAGGGGCTGGGCTGGGTGTGGAGCTAGGGGGCAGGAACTCAACATAGTTCTACGTGGTGGCAGAGACTCAACTTCTTGAACCATCATCTGCTGCCTTCCAGGATCTGTAGTGCTGGTAGGCTAGAATCAGGACTGGAGCTAGGAACTGAATTCAGTCACTCCAATTGCATTCCAACTGGCATGTTCACCACTGTGCCCAACGCTCACCCCTGGATTTTTTTTTTAATAGCAATTGATGCTTAAGCTTGCTCTATCTTTACAGCTCATAGAAATAAAGGTAAGCAAAAATCAACGTGCACCTGAAAACTCCAACTACTGTAAGTAAACAATTTCTGAATGATGGAGATGTTCAATTTTATTCCATTATGTCAACCAGCTAGCTTTTCCAAGTGCCAGACACGTAGCTTAGGCTTCTGAACTTTCTACCTTGTGATTTATATCTTGATGCTAGTTATACTTCATGTAAAGAACTCCCCACTGCCGTTACAAACACACATTGCTGTACCCAGTATCTATTTTCTCTCAATTCTGCTTTTACCCTCTGAACAGGTTCTGGTTTCTTCATGCATTTCGACAGTAGCTCTGTAAATGTGGGGGCCACAGCAAGGCTGGAAAGTAGAACACTGTACCCAAAAAGAGGATTTCAGTGCTTGCAATTCTTTTTATATAACAGCGGAAGTGAAGATGACCAACTGAACATCTACGTCAGGGAGTATTCTGCAGGCAATGTGGATGGTAGTTTAACCCTTGTGGAAGAACTGAAAGGTACAAGATCAACGTTCTTTTTTTTTTTTTTTTTTAGATTTATTTTATTTTAAAGACAGAGTTAGAGAGAGAGAGAGAAAGAGAGGTCTTCAATTCCAAATGGCTGCAACCATCTGGGCTGGGCCAGGCTGAAGCCAGGAGCCAGGAGCTTCTTCCGGGTCTCCCATGGCACTTGGGCCACCCTCCACTGCTTTTCTAGGTACATTAGCTAGGAGCTGGATCTGAGGTGGAGCATCCAGGACTGGAACCAGTGCCCATATGGGATGCTGGCACTGCAGATGGTGGCTTAACTGGCTATGCTGGCCCTATGATCAAGATTCTTATTGTTCAAGTTCAGAATGAGGTGATCTCAGCATTTTTTTTTTTTTAATACAACAACTTACAATGAGATTTGGGCCACTAAATCATTAGTATGCCATGGAACACAAATGAGGAGTCTTTGTAGGCTGTGTTATCCAACACTTGCTTAAGAAACTGGAACTCAGTCTCAGGTATCATGGAGTTCACTTTGTCACGTGATCAAAACACACTGTGAACTGGCTTAGGCAAAATCAGCAGAGTTTCTGGCTCAGTGTAGCTCCATTATGTAGCAGAGAACAGAGGAACTAATAGTAGTGGGCCTGTCCCTGAACATTGTTGGGGACCTCTTATTTTATCCCAAATGGTTTTGTCCATATAGACAGGTCCTTTGGCTGTTTTACAAGCTTACCTCTTAGTATCTCCTCAGACTGGAAAATGGACTGTTCTTTTAATTTCCAACTAAAAAAATAAATACCAGTGAAGGATTATGATCATTATGATTTGAGTTAAATAAAACTTGTGTAGTGATTCTTGAGTGGAGAGTGGTCAGCCCTCTTGCATACCAATCTCATGTCAAAGAGGTAGGCCATGATGGTCACCTACCAAAGCACATGGTGAACAAGTGGGGAGGTGTGGGCTGGTAAACAGACTATTGCCTCCTCTACATATTGACCTTTCTGGTTGAATGAATTGAGTAAAATTTATTGTAAAATATTAAAAATGGGTACATAAAGTGTAATACATCATGCCATTTTCCCTCTGTTTAACAATGAGAAAAAATCTAATATTTTTGTTTGTGAATACCTGTGAACAATAATTCTTCATCTCACTAACACTATACACATGTTGTGTATCTGTTATATAGGAAATCCTATATAATATACTATTATATTTGATATACATTATGCATCAAATATGATGAGTCTTATATATAGAAGCCCTATAGATAAGCCATATATAGTAATACAAACATTATATTATTGTGTATTCAAATGTATAGTACTATAAAAATAATATACTTGTTTATCATTGTGCAGGCTTAGAAGAGGGATCTTTCCTTGAGTAATCTGTAGTCTATTCTTAATAGGCGACAATATAAAAGGCACTCAAGGAACTTTCTGAGGAGTTCAGGACTTAAACTGATAGTACTGATAGTAACTGGGTGGAAGCTCTCTGCAAGGTTCTTGTTCAGTCTAGAACCTGTACATAGACAATAGCATTTTCCATAAGTTGGAAATTTCTTATTGTTTTCAACCAATTTTGATTTTCATTAAGTGCTGATATATTTAAGTTTTAAATCATTGCATTAACAACTAGCTTGACATGAATTCCTCAGATATTGTTTACCTAGAGGCTTCTGAAGATTTTTACTGTACTGCTTATTTTAGTATGTGATAAAAAAAAGGTGGAATCCCATGAGACCTTTTGGGTTGAATGAATTGAGATATTGGTTAAAGAAGAAGTGTAGATTGGAGATAATGGAAGTGGTACCAAATATCAGATAAATACTTGTGATGTTGAGTCCCTGGTAAATGATCTAAGGAATACATTTTAGGATATGGGCTTTCTAGAGTTTGGTGGGTTCTTGTTTAATAATGCCAAAAAGTTAATTGAAAATTTTACATGTGAGGAATGTATTCCAGTCAAACTATAAAAATGCTCATGAAGATTTTGTGGAGCATCACAGGAATCTTGGGTATAAGAGTTAGAATATTGGGTTTGCTTGACTTTTAACTAATATTGGATGGCTGGTAGCTCATAAGCAGGATGTAGAGTCCTCAAGAGTTAAATTTGTTTGCTCACATATTTCTGGGAAAAGGTGACCTCTCTGAGAAACAACTAGGAAAGAATTCAGATAATCTAGAGACCAGTCTGAGCAGAAAGAAATATTTTGAAGTAAGTGAACCTTTTCTCCCTTAGAGGGAGAAAACCATACCTCTGACCTGTGGGACTCAGTAGCCCTTGGGTGATCATTTGTCCCCCAAGGTTAGAACTCTAATGTTGATTTGCACATAATTCATAGTATTTTGCCTACTTTGAACTAACATGATAACTCTTTTGCAGAAATACCAGTTGGGAGCTGGCAACTTTACCATGTAACATTGAACGTGGCCAACACATTTAGAGTGGTGTTTGAAGGACGCAGAGGCTCTGGTGCATCAGTGGGTGGTCTGTCTATTGATGACATCAATCTTTCAGAAACACGATGTCCTCATAACATATGGCATATAAGGAATTTCACACAGTTCATTGGCAGCCCAAATGGAAGTCTGTATAGCCCTCCATTTTATTCTCCTAAAGGTTATGCCTATCAAATTTACTTAAATTTAGAATCTACGACTAATGTAGGGATATATTTCCACTTGATCTCTGGAGCCAATGATGATCAATTACAGTGGCCATGTCCTTGGCAGCAAGCCACAATGACATTTTTGGATCAAAATCCTGATATTCAACAGCGTATGTCCAACCAGCGGAGTATAACTACAGATCCATTTATGACCACCGGTTCGTGACTCATTTTCTTTACTACTCAGATATGACCATTGCTCTAGGAGGATCAGATTATTTGGGAACAAAGGTTGCACAATTAACTAGGAAATTTTGAACTCTGAATCCCAAACATAGAAAATATTTAGGGGAAAGGTTTCAATGATTAAGGACAGAGTCTCTGAAAATAAGGAAGATATTGACAGTATTTTTAGGCATTGATGATGATCCTTGAATTCCTAGTGTTCTTCCAGGATAGCTGAGTCTAGTCTGACATGCCTAGATTCAAGATGACCTTGAAAAAATAATCTTTTGGAACCCCAGTGTTCTTAGTTATAATAGTAATCCTATAGATTTATTATGAGAACTAGTGCTGGTCAGTATGGAAGCTTAAGATCTTGAGTTCTCATGCATACTGCCTTGTTCATATGCTGGGATTGTTGAAAACAATCAGTTATTGGAATGGTGGTGATATTTGACTACAAGGAAGATGTTGGGCAGGTGCACTGGAGTGTTATTGGGAGTGGTGTGGGAATGGATTACAACCTTTTATTGAAGAACCCTAGAGGACTTGCAAATAATGACATCATGCCCTGACCCTCTAGTCTCAAAAGGAAACAGTTTCAGGAAGCAATGGTTATACTTCTAATTTCAATAATCCTTATCTATGTGAACCTACTAAAGGAAAAAAATGAAGTTATGGCATATTGACTAGCATGCCAAAATGAATTCTATATATGAGAAAGTTGATAAAGAAAAATAATAATCTGATAGGAAAAATATAATAATAACAATGGGAGTTGTAGGGATTTGACAAACAGAACTTCTTCATGTTTTTTCCCCAAAATGTTTCTTCTTGAATGACATTGAAAATGGTTCAGAGTTTAATAGGCTATCACCTTTTCCCAGAATTCATGCTTCTTGTTGTCTTCTACTCCTGAACAACTTGACTTTGTAATATTAATAACTCAGTTAATGAGATAAATTGTTCTGTTAATATAAAATAGTCTTTCATCAACGTGTTGCTTTAACTCAGTTAAAAGGACTATCTGTAACTCAGAAGTCACTAAGGAAAGATTCTAATGGTCAGGAGTGTTTTTATACTGGCCAGTAAGTACAGATGTAATATATCCTTCCTTGGAAACCTAGGAAAGTGTGAGTACCTCTTTACTTATGTACCAGAGTGTGCACCTCCCTGCAAGGCAATTTCATTTCCTTTGGACAGTTGAAATGACCAATCCTCCATAGTTTATAGGGGATATATCATAAGTCAATAGCATCACTTAATTATTTTGAGCTCTATCCTTCACATCACCTGTTCTTTCCTGCCACCCAAAGCTATGATGATGCTAAACATGGTCCATTAATATAAATTACTTTTTCAGATGATGGAAACTATTTGTGGGACAGGCCCTCCAGAGTGGGACAAGTGGTGGTTTTCCCTAATGGAACAGAATATAGAAGAGGTACAGGCTATGGAACCAGTGCCTTTATAACCTATGAGAGGCTGAGAAGCAGAGATTTTATAAAAGGAGATGATGCTTTTATCCTACTGACGGTAGAAGGTATGTCAAGAAAAAAAGTTTGTCATTTTCGTTATTGGTTTGTTTTTTTTTTTTTTTTGGACAGGCGGAGTTAGACAGTGAGAGAGAAAGAGAGAGAGAGGTCTTTCTTCCGTTGATTCACCTCCCAAATAAATGGCCGCCATGGCTGGTGTGCTGCACCAATCCGAACCCAGGAGCCAGGTGCTTCCTCCTGGTCTCCCATGGGGTGCAGGACCCAAGCACTTGGGCCATCCTCCACTGTGCTCCCGGCCCACAGCAGACAGCTTGACCGGAAGAGGGGCAACTGGGACAGGATCTGGTGGCCCAACCAGGACTAGAACCTGGGGTGCCAATGCCACAGGCGGAGGATTAGCCTAGTGAGCCACGGCACCGGCATTGTTATTATTACAGTCATTAATTATTCACTGTGTTCTGGGCTTAATTATTAGATATATCATGTAGAGATGTGGGAGAAAATGGACATGAATGAATTTTCCTTTGGTATGAAGCATTAACAATATGAAAATAATATAACTTAAAGCAGTGAGAGTCCTAGGGTAAATAATTTAATTACATACATGTGGAACAGTGGTAGAACACTTGAGATAGGAAAATATACTTAGAAATAAGTTAAAATGCAGCTGTTCCTCCCTAGGATTATACTCCAGGATTACAGAAATAAAAATATCTCATAAGCCGTGAAATTAACCTGGAAATGGACTGTCTTACAATCTGTTTCAGAAATGCACACATATACAGACATACATGCAAATACACGTACATACACACACATATAGACACACATTTATACATAAATATTGGCAGTAATAATATGAATCTATTCTATCACCTTTTTGTAATTTCTTACCCGTGGCAGCAAATAAACATATTTTCTAGAATTCTGGTCGCTTCCATATTGTATGTAGTAGGATTTTCACTCATTTACTCTTAGAGACCCACTTGTATTTTATGGAATCAGAATCTTCTTTGTGATGAAAAGTTTAACAATTAAAAATCATGAAAGCTTAATTTCAGTGTCCATTACAGTAAATCTAGATTACACTTCTTGGAAAATACATTCAGGAATAACTTCAGTCAAGAGAAAAAACATTTATTTATTTATTTTTGTATTTTTTAATTGACACATCCAATTGGAAATTTTTATGGATTACCATATGATGTTTTAATACACATACCAGTCAGGATAAGCACATTCATTTCCTCAAACATTTATCATTTCTTTGTGATGAGAACATTTAACACTCTTTCTTTTAACTTTTTGAAATATACAATACCATGTCTACTGTGCACAGGAACACCTAAACTGCTTTCTCTTATCTAACTGTAGCTTTCTCCCTGTTCACCAGTGTTTCTCCATCCTTCCCTCTCCTCCATTCTCTCCAGTCTCTGGTAACCACTCTTCTACTCTGCTTCTATGAGATCAACTTTTCTAGATTCACATATGTGTGAGGTCATGTGAAATTTGTCATTCTGTGCCATTTAGCCTAACACCCCTTAGGTCCATCCATGTTGTCACAAATGACAGGATTTCATTTTTTATGGATGAGTAATATTTCACTGTGTATACACATATAAACCACATTTTCTTTATCCATTCCTCAGCTTACAGACACCTAGAAGGAGTCCATTTCATGACTATTGGGAATTGTACTGCAATAAACGTAACTGCTCTTCTGTATACTGGCTTCATTTCTCTTGAAAATAACAGAGAAAACATTTTATGTAACAGGGAAAACGTCACATATTCATTAACTTTCTTTGATTCTATTTTGATCAGAAGCAACAAAAACACTGTTTAAACAACATACTTGGCAAGACTCTGGGTGTCTTCCTTGGAATCTCCAACTTGCTCCACTAGGCAAGAGACCCAGGACTTTCAGCAAGACCCCTAACTACTTTATACTTCTGAGCTTTAGTTTTCTTTGATGTCAGGAGCTTATGCCCCTGAGAACTCCAACAGCTCAGGAAGTGTGTGGTTAAGCTTTAGCCCCAGCAGGCTTGTTTTCCTTTGCCTATTTCTTGAAATTTCATTGCCTGTGAATGCTGTGAGACTAAGTTTTAAGGTTAACTGAATTTCTTACACACCTGAAACCCAAGCATCTTTTATTTTCAAACTTAAAAATCAAATGATTGGTGAAGCAAAGGCTGATTTCCATCCATGCTCTTCTCTTCCCCTTCTTAGACATCTCTCATCTCAATTCCACACAAAATCAGCCAGTTCCAACCTCTAGTGTTGTTGACCTCTGCTCGGAAATCACATGTGAGAACGACGGCATCTGCACTGTCAGAGACGGTGAAGCTGAGTGCAGGTAAGTGGTCACCTAGAAGCAAGCTCCCCTCTCTTGTTAAGCTTTATTCCTGGGGACAGTGTTGTGGTGCAGCTGGGTGAGCCACTGTCTACAATGCTGGCATCCCATGTTGGAGTGCTGGTTGGAGTCCTGACCGCTTCACTTCCAATCCAGTTCTCTGCTGATGCCCCTAGGAATGTAGCAGAAGATAGCCCAATTACTTGGGCTCCTGCCACCCATGTTGGAGACCAGGTTGAAGTACAGGGCTAATGGCTTCAACCTGTCCCAGCCCCAACCATTGCAGCCATTTGGGGAGTGAACCAGTGGATGGAAAATCTCTGTCTCATTCCCTCTCTATATTACTCTACCTTTAAAATAAATAAAATAAATTTTTTAAAAGTTTTATTCCCATAATGTAGGACTAAATACTGATAATTCATATGAATGACATCAGTGGATTCTCATCTCAGAGCCATTCATAAATTATTTAATTTTTTGCTCTTCATTTGAGACATTGGATAACCACAAATCCAATGAACTTATTTATGAAAAAATAGCACATTCATTCCAATTGCTAGGAAAAGTCCTCATGAGTTACAGATATGATTAGATCATCATAACAGTCGGGATTTTTAAGTGTGACTGTCCCATTTTTTACATGAAGATACAAGTTCTGAGAAGATCTTGGCCAATGTGTAAAGCCAGAAAATGGAGAACTAAACTTTCTCTTTTACCTTTGTTTCTTCCCTTTTCTACCTTGGAGCTGCTATTCTGGAGTTAGATTAGGAATAATTCTATTTCCCCTTTCTGTTTCACCTGATGGCCTCCTGGTGCCAGTCTTAACAGTCTTCCTCTGGTCCAGAATGGGTAAAATAGTTCCATGCGCCAATGATTTATTGGTGATCAAATAGACTAAAGATAATCAACACTTTTAGTGCTAATGATTTCCAAAGTTAGGTCAACTCATAACTGAGTCATATTCTCAATGTGTAGGTGTCCCTCAGGGAAGGATTGGTGGTACATGGGAGAAAGGTGTGAAAAGAGAGGTTCAACCCGAGACACCATCATCATTGCTGTTTCCTCTACTGTCGCTGTGTTTGCTGCAATGCTAATAGTCACTCTTGTCAGTGTCTACTGTACCAGGAAGAAATATCGTAAGAAGACGAGTTCTAACACAACAGCTATGACTCTGGAAACCGTAAGTTGATTCCGATATTTGATTATTCAAAACCTATTGATAAAATCACATGGAGAATAATTAGGACTTTTTTTGATATAGTTTTTCGCCCCTATCTTCATCTGTTTGTTTCCTACACTGGAACTGATTTGTGACTATTATTTCCTGTTGTCTGCAGTACAAATCAGTGATTCTGAAACTGGGGCCCATGGAGTCTTCCTGGGGCAGTTCATAATCCTCTTGGAACCAAATCCGAGATTGTATATAGTTATGTGCTTTAGTTCTGGAATGTGCATAGTCTTTGACCTTCCTGAAAAGCACAATTGATTTTTCCAGCAATTCCCAACCCTCTCAGTGCAGAGGAGAGGTGGTCTGTAAGTGCTTTGCTCTAAATGTCTTAGGGAGGTGGCTGAAGTCAGACCTGTAGGAAAGAGGTACAAACGTGTTTGCAGAAATTTTCTGTTAAAGAAAGTTCTAACTACTGGTGGTTTCATGTGGAGTTACTCTAAAGCAAGATTTCCAAATCCGGGGTTAGCAGGCGCAGGCAAGTCCAGCACCTGGGTCATTTGAGGCAGGTAAAATAACCTGGTCTGGCCCTGCCAAGAAACTGCAGGAAGGATTTGTGATTCAATAAATCTATAGCAGACTAATTTTTCCCCATGAACATTTTATTTAAGGACTAGAAATTTCATGCATTTCATAACTTTAGAAACATAGTGATTCTTACCCTGTACCCACCCTCCTACCTGCATTCCCACCCCTCTTCTTCCTCCCTCGCCTATTCCCATTCTTATTTTTTAATAAGATCTATTTTCAATTAACTTTATACACATAGGATTAACTCTATACTAAGTAAAGAGTTCAACAAATAGTATGAAAAAAACACTCTTCAGGGCTGTTCAAAGTCATTGCATCACAAAGTGTCAATTTGACTTCTATAGATGATCTTTTTGTTGCTCTATTAGTTATCACAGACCAGGGAGAACATATGGTATTTGTTCCTTTGGGACTGGTTTATTTCACTAAGTATGATGTGTACGGTTTCATAAATTTTGTAGCAAACAACAAGATTTCATTTTTTTACTGCTGTGTAGTATTACATGGTATACATATCCCCTAAGTTCTTTATCCAGTCTTTGGTTGATGGGCATTTGGGTTGATGCCATATCTTATCTGTTGTGAATTGAGCTGCAATAAACAAAAACATGGGGGTACAGATAACTCTTTCACATGTTGATGTCATATCCTCGGGTAAGTTTCCAGGAGTGGGATGGCTGGGTCACAAGGTAGGTTTATATTCAGATTTATGAAGTATCTCCATACTGTTCCACAGTGGTTGTACTAGTTTACCTTCCCACCAGCAGTGAATCCGGGTACCTTTGTCCCTGTATCCTCACACACATTTGTAAGCCATTCTAATGGGGGAGAGGTAAAACCTCATTGTGGTTTTGATTTGCATTGCCCTGATGTCTAGTGATCCTGAGTATTTTTTCATGTATCTGTTGGCCATTTGGATTTCCTCTTTTGAAAAATGTCTGTTTAAGTCCTTGGCCCATTTCTTAACTGGGTTGTTTGTTTTGTTCTTGTGCAGTTTCTTGATCTGTTTTTCTATTCTGGTTATTAATCCTTTATCAGTTGCATAGTTTGCAAATAATTTCTCCCATTCTGTCAGTTGCCTCTTCACTTTGCTGAGTATTTGTTTTGCAGTACAGAAACTTCTCAGCTTTATGTAATTCCATTTGTCAGTGTTGGCTTTGATTGCTTATGCCTCTGGGGTCTTTTTCAAGAACTCTTTGCCTATGCCAATGAGTTGCAGGGTTTCTCCAATATTCTGTAATAATTTGATGGTATCAGATCATAAATTTAAGTCTTGAATTCATTTTGAGTGGATTTTTAGGTAAGGTATAAGCTAGGGGTCTTATTTCATACTTCTGTATGTGGAAAAAATAAAAAAAAATAAAAGGAATAGGTCTACCTATGTAGGGGATTGCCAACTTAGTGGAAACTGTACCTGTGGGCCTGGTCTCCTAGACCAGAAGTGATAAGCCAGCAATTGGTATAGGGGCAAATAGACAGGTAGGAAAGGACCAGATATCTGGGTTGATGGGACAGCCAGAATATTCTCCTGGAAACTTGGAAGTGTAAGAGCTTCACAAGAGCTCTGACTTTGTAAGTAAAAATTGGAATAAGTGGAAAAAAAATGGTTAGAGAGAGAGAGAGAGAGAGAGAGAAAGAGAAAGAGAGAGAGAGAGAGAGAGGAGAGAAAGAAGGGAGCTAAGTCAATAAGGGTGTAGGGGGGAGACTTTCAGAATGTTCAGGGTCTTGGAAGGGATATCAAGTGGAAAATACACACACACTCACCCCATAACATACAAGAGAATTGCTTTGCCCGTGAGTCACTGAAAGATACCCCCAGGTGCAAGGGATCAACTTACGTTTTCCTTAGCCTAGGCATTTTTATAGTAATTTACTGATGACAGAGCCTCCAGATTCAGATTAGACTTAGACTGACTTTTATGAGACCAAAGTGTGTGCTCACCCTGATGTCTTAGCATCTGATTAATGCGAGCCTGAAAGGCCAGAGTATCTTCTTGGAGACTGGGAACAGGAGTCACTTGCTAGCTGGGAGGGAGGCCAGGAGACCGTTGGTGGGGACCTCATTTAAAAATCAGACTGTTGCATTGTGATTCATTTAAATGACAGTTTTTAAATTTAGAAATTAAGTCATCAATTGTTCTTTCCCTTTTAGCAACATGCTTTTTGAAGATTAACTCAACAATACAGCCAACCAATGAAATGTACAAAGATCCTTCTTCATGGATTTCATCTCAGTTACATCACAACCACCTCATTTTTCTAAAAATGAATCTTTTCTGTCAATAGTTGGATGGACTATAAATCATCATCTTGGTAAAAGTCAACTTGATGAAATGCTGCTTGTGTTTCTTTTGTATTTTTTAATGAGAGGAAGCAATTCAGACTCCACTGGGAGGGTAATGCTGTCAATAAAGGAGAGCACAACAGAGACAGCTTTTCAAGCTACTGATCCTTCTCTCTGGGGGCCAAGTGAGTCCCCAGAAACATGATCTCCCATGTGGAATCTAGCAGTTTCAGGGCTGTCCTGTCCTGACTCTTTGGTGAAGCGTGCCCAAGCGCTTTTTCCTGTTAAAATGCTGATTACCAGTCTACAGACACTGTCATCCCAGGAAGATGTTGTCACCCTTCGGCTCTTCAGAAAGTCAATAAGCAAAATGCCTTGTGCATCCCAAAGAAAATGTGGCTGCAACCTTTGCTCTTGACCAACTCCTTTTGCTTTGACTTGACCACTTCTACCTCTTGGCAGCCATTGTTTTGATTGTGCTTTTCATAAAACATTAATGATTTCACCATTATTCCACCTAAGCATCATCATAAATTTGATGTCTGTTCTTATTTCAATTTGAGCAGAATTCATGTTGATAGGGCCTGTTTTCAAACTATTGTCTGGTTCTTCTTAGTGCTTCAAAGTACATCCTGTTCAGACCTATTGTAACAGGTTAGTAAGATTTTATTTTAGTGGGAAAATTGATATCCATGCATATTTTCATGAATATTTTGAAGGCCCATATATATTTTTAATCTGTTTTAGTAAAATGATTTTTATCATTGTCATGTATATTGAGTACAAATTTTAGTTATCTGTTAGTTTCAGATTTTAAGCTTTTTAATGGTATGTGGATATTTGTTTTATAGTTGTTTCCAAAGCATATAACAGTTTACAGTAACGTTGATTGATAGTGAATATTTATTCTTTTTTCAGTTTCATGAGAGCTCTCATCCCACATCCAGTTATCCTCAAAGTGAGCGGAAGTAGAGGCCTTCTTGCCTATCATGACCAGTGCCTCCTTGGATATAGCACCAGTAGAGTTTCCTTCCATTACTTTTTCTATAGTCTCTGTTTCCTGTGATTATTCAAGATACATGTCCTTGGATAATTCAGTAACTGCTTCCCTAGTGGGTAGACTTCAAAAACATTTGATCTAGTTCAAAGCAGAGGTTAGACCCTTTCAATGGAATTTTTCCACCCTGGAGAATGAGGGGATGGGTCTGAATGATCTACAGACCTGTTCCCACACTGGTGCTCTGTGGTTCCTTACAGCACAGCAAGCTGTCAAGTTGTGCTTGGGAGGCATATGGCTCTAAGTCTCTGATGCCATTTGTTTCTACCAGTTCTGACTGAAAAGGAACAGTGGGTATTTCTGGAAACCAGCTAAAGTGGCACTTCCATGTGGTTACAGCACAATGACAGTTTTCAATTCATGTGGGCCACTTGCTTTAAAATTATGAGATTCTTGAAGAATTTTTAGTTTGGGATATTGTACATTATTTAAAATGTTGCTTCTGGAGGAGCAACTTAGAAGGGAAGTTTTCTTTTAGCTTCCTGTTTGGACGTTCACATTCTAAGATCAGCTCGCCTTTCAGTCCAGCATCTGGTGGAGGCCGGCTGTGGTGAAGCAGGCACAAAGGAAAGACCACATGGTGAGCCAGGAGGGAGGGAGAGAAGCCGGGCAAAACAGCTAAAAGAAGTGACCCTCTCCAGAGAACCACCTTCTGAGGCCAAACCCTACCCACCCAAGCATCTCCCACTGGTCCTTCTGCCTAGATCTATAATTAACCCAACAACCATGGACACAGAACTTTTGGGTCCTTAGAGGACATCCAACTATTATCCAAACCATAACAGTAGTGCACTATTGCAATCTAAAATTTCACTTCTTACATAGAATTTCAAACCACTCCACATTTCATGGACAAAATGGTTTGCTATTGGGTAGATACTCACAGATGCTCATACAACTCCCCCCCCCCTTTTTTTTTTGGCACCTGGGGATATTAATGATAATCTGTTTTCTCAAATATTGGGTAAGAGGTTGAACATTGTTTAATCTAAACATTCAAATGACCTTGAAGTTCTTGCATTTCTACTGATATTAGGCCTTGGGAAGAATAGGGCTCCAATTAGACTATCTTCAGTACCCACTAATGGTATTTAAATAAGAATGTGGACTGCAGAAAGGACAGTTATTTTTGGCATCTAGAACACAAAACCAAAGTCCACCACTGCAGTCTGATTGCCAAAGCCACTGCACTAGCAACCTTTCCTAATGTTGATTCCAATGCAGAGATCTAGCTCACATTAGAAAGGAACTTGCCATCCTGAGAGTTCCTGATTACAGGGAGTGTTCTTTAGAGCTCTCTGACGGCTGGAAAAGCTGTTTTGGAAAACATCATTAATCACTGGTCAGCTAAACACTTGTGAGATTGGGTTGCAAATCAGTCTGGAAGGTGAAAACAGAGCACGCAAGCAAGCTGGACTGTGCTTTAGCTTTGGGATCATCACTCACTGCTCAGAAGGGAACCCAGAGCTTTTGGAGGGGAAGGAAGCTGCTGTACTTGGGGGTGGAGGGTGTGTGTGTTAAGACTCCATGTAAAGAATTTTATGTTTGTTCTTGTTTAAGCCTCTAGACAGTTTTTGTCGTGGGTGATATTGTTTCTCTTATTTGACAGAGGACAAGTATTAGAATTAGTTCGGTTTGGCCTTCAACTTGTGCTGCTTGCACTCAGCGAGTCACCCACTAAGAGGAGCCCTGATTCAGCAGTGGGAGATGGCACAGCTGGAGGACCTTCCATATACACCTATGGGGTCAGTGTTCTAGCACAGTGGGAAAGCTGCTGCCTGCTGGCATCCTATAACGGTGCCAGTTCTTGTCCCAGCTGCTCCACTTCCAATGCAGTTCCCTGCTAATGCCCTGGAAAAACAGAAGATGGCCCAAGTGCTTGGACCCCTGCTACCCTCGAGGGAGACCCCAATGAAGCTCTTGACTCCTGGCTTTGGCCTAGGCCCACCCTGGTCATTGTGGCCATTTGGGGAGTGAACCACTGAATGGAAGACTTATTTCTCTCTGTATTTCCTTCCTCTGTGTAATTCTGACTTTCAAATAAATAAAAAAGTTTTTTTTTTTTTAAATACAATTTCCACTGAACCCACATGGGAAGCTGTAAGGTGGTGAGTTACCAAGCATAGCCAAGCAAAAGCAAACCTTCACCCTCAGAACAACTGGGAAAGAAGAGAGGGTTATGCTGGGAAGTATAACAAGGGTGGTAAACATCTGTTTTGCAATTTGATTGAGAGTGCAGATAAGTTCCTCAGACTGAGCAGTTTGCTTTGCCAAGGTGTGTAATTTGACCTGCAAATCCAAGGACCTGTCCTTGGACCTGCGTAAGGCCTTTCTTTTTTCTTTTTTGACAGGCAGAGTCAGACAGTGAGAGACAGAGAGAAAGGTCTTCCTTTTCTGTTGGTTCACCCCCACAAATGGCTGCCACGGCTGGCATGCTGCGCTGATCTGAAGCCAGGAGCCAGGTGCTTCTCCTGGCCTCCCATGGGGTGCAGGGCCCAAGCACTTGGGCCATCCTCCACTGCACTCCCGGGCCACAGCAGAGAGCTGGCCTGGAAGAGGAGCAACCGGGATAGGATCCGATGCCTCAACCAGGACGAGAATCAGGGGTGCGGGTGCCGCAGGCGGAGGATTAGCCTAGTGAGCCGCGGCGCCGGCCTGTGTAAAGCCTTTCTAATATCTGCTTTCTGGTTTTAAATTATTTTTATATATTTAACACACACACATACAGTGAGTGAGAGAGAGAGAGAGAGAGAGGACTCCCATTCAGTGGTTCACTCCCCAAATACCTACAACACCCAAGGCTGGGCAGAGGCCAAAGCTGGGAGCTGGGCACTTTATCCAGGTCTCCCATGTGGGTGGTAGAGACCCAGTTACCTGAGCCATCACTGCTACCTCTAACTTCTGCGTTAGAATGGAGAGGGGCTTCCGAGAGAGGAAAACCCCAGGGGACTGGTGGCAGTTGGAATTTAAGTACAATTTCCGAAGGAAAACAAAAACTTAACTATTAGCTTGGCATTTAGGTACCAGGAGAGGACAAAAAAAAACAAACATCAAAAGACCTCATTTACAATTCTCCATCCTGTCTGGCCTGCTAAGGGTGGGGTAGGTAACTTGCTTTCACAATAAGCCATGAGCTCATGAGGAGCTCCCTTGCTATTCTCACGGTCAATTTGGAGACTCCACGGAAGGAGGGTAGCCTGTGTTCTTGCTAAAGATAACCTTTTACGGAAGGAAGCAAACATTTTACACCCCAAATTCCACTGGGATCCCCTATTAACCCGTCTGACTCCATACATTTCTAGGTCTGGCTTATTTTACGCAACATGATGTCCTCTGGTTCCAACTATTTTGCTACAAATGATAGAATCTCATTTTTACTTTTGTTAATTAGACCTTTTTTTTCACATTTATTCCAGTCATTTTAATTAGGACAACTAATTTGGAGAGGAATTTGTTTTAAAGGGATCTTACTTCTAAGTTCCTCATATAGGTACCTCACTTAGATCGTGTGTGGAGTTTCCCTTTTTTAAATACTGTCAGATACTACATGCTTGTTTTCATACTCCAAAGGCCACAATAAAGAGTTAATTAAATTTTTTATAATTATATAACAAACAAGACAAAAAAAATCATCCCAGGCCCTCAAGACCTAGACTTTTCTGCAATCTTGTGGTCAAAGATATTGTAGAAAAAGGGATGCAGAACGGAGAGGAGACAGGACACACGCTCACAGCCCAGGGGTGTCTAGCTGCCAGCGGGCTCACAGACCGAACTCTGTGAGGGCGCAGTCCTCAGCGGGCGGGGCCCGTTTTTATCTCTGAGCAGGCTAGGTGTCCTGAGGGAAGCTGAGTTTCTCCGTACCGGTTTTTCAAGTTTGGCGCTGGTTTTCAGACCTGGAGAAGAATGCAGGGGCGGGTTGGGGAACAGTACAGGGTGCGAGACTGAACTGGTCTCTTGAAAGGATGCAGGAGTCGGGGGTAAATTCCGATTCCATCTATTTTCGGGCAAGGAGCTGGACTGGCTGAGGCTTATGTCCCTGTTCCATCAGGTATCTCCTTCCTAAGAGATGACTCAGTCGCCATAAAGCTTGATGGCAGTGACTCCGTGCAGCCTGCTAGCTGGCCTTGGAAACCCGTCACATGTGGTAACCCCGTGGGATTGTCAGGATGCTGTTAATAATGCCGCAGGTGCGATAGGGCAGCCGGTCCTGTCGGCAACATCCCACTTGTGCTTATTTGTACACCGCAGTCACACAGCACCTTACTCATGGGGGAGTTCTGCGTGTCCACCGCTGGGCAGGATTTCCTGATTTCATTATCATGGTTTCCTCTGAAAACTGCTAAGCCAACATTAGGGTAAATATTTTAAAAAGCTCTTCCTATTGGAAAAGAACTGGTTTCAATTCTCTTCCTGGAAGTTCTAACAGTCCCAAGAAACTTACGCAGTTGTCATGTCCCTCCAGTCTGTGTCTTCTGCTGGACCTGCCTCTGCATTATTCTTTCTTGTGTTTGTGGCTTCTTGGATCAAGTTTAACAACAGTGTCAGAAGGGACAAGGCAGGAGGGGAAAACTGGGGAATGGTGGCCTTGAAGGGAATATAGGAGTTTGCTTGACATCTTGACATCATACTTTGTGACCTTCTGACTAGTGACAAGTCAACCTCCAAGCAGTCCACAAAAACAGAAACCGATTGATCAATAGGATCCATTTAAACAGGCCCCTCTCTGCAGGTGTCCCACGGGGTTTAATGCTCACGTGAAGGGCTCCAGCTGGGATTTGATGGGGGCCTCTGTCTCAAGAGCCCACACATTTCACCACTGCTACCAGTTGGAGTCTACGAGGGATGCGAAATTGTAGCTGTCTTTAAAGACAATCCAATCACTGCTGGTTGAATCATAGCCATTCCAGTGGAATTCCAGAGAAACAAGACAGAAAACCCAGAAATAGCTGAGTTTAAACTTGACTCTGCTGGCTGTAACACTCAGGACCCTGGGTTACAAGTGAAGAATTTACGAGTTTGCTTAAGCATATGGAGACTTTATTGGCTTGCAAAACTGAACCTTGGGAAGGCGGGGGCTCAAACTGGCCCCAGGAATGACAGGAATCAGAAACATTTGTGCCACCAGGACTTCCTCCCACTCCTAAGCTCCCTTCCTCCACCTCTCTCTGAGAGCCACCTTTGTTCTAAGGCACCAGCTCCCTCTTTGTGACTAGGGTGTGGCTGCTGGTGGGGCCAAGTGAGGTCCTGGCAGTTCTGCCACACACTCGATGCTGTTCTTCCTGCTTCCATCTCTCTTTTGATACATGATGGGGAATTTTTGAAAATTTTTATTTATTTAAAAGACGGAGACACAGAGATGACAGATTTTTTTCCCCCCTTCCACTGGTTCACTCCCTGAAGAGCAGAGGCAGGGCCAGGAGCCTGGAGCTCAGTCCAGGTGTGGGTGTCAGGGACCAAATTGAGTCCTGGTTACCTGCTACCTCCCAGGAAGCTGGTGTTGGGAGTGGAACCACAACTCGAGGCTCCGTGATAGGAGATGCGGGCATCCTAGGCGGCATCTCCACTGCTGCACCAAGTGCCCGCTCTCTGTGGGGGAGATTTTGATTGCTCTGGTTTAGGTTATGTGTCCACTTATTTGGTCAGGGGTGAGGGGTTCATGATTAATCAAATTTAGCTCAACTGCACACCCCTGTGGCCAAAAACAGGGAAAGAAACATGGCCCTTGGGAAATGATTGTGGATCGAGTGGCCGCTCTATTAGTTTGTGTCTGCTACAAATAGCTGATGTTGGCACATTTAAAAAATAATCCAAGTTTTTAAAAAAATTAGCTAGGGTGTCCGGCACTGTGGTGCAGAGGGTAAAGCTGTTTTCTGGGACGCTGGAATCCCATATGGGCACCGGTTCAAGTTCCAAGTGCTCCACAAGTGATCCAGCTCTCTGTCTATGGACCTGGAAAGCAGCAGAAAACGGCCCAAGAGAATGGCCCCTGCATCCACATGCGAGACCCAGGGGAAGATTCTGGCTCCTGGCTTCTGATCAGCCCAGTTCTAGCTGTTGTGGCCAGCAGATGGAAGACTTCTGTCTATCTTTCCCTCTCGGTCTCTGTAAGTCTGCCTTTCAAATAAATGAGTAAATATTTAAATAAAAAAGAGCAATAAAGAGTATTTTGTCTTTTGGCTTCATATGCTTCATAGGACCTCTTCACAAGGCCTCTTTGGACTACATGTGGTGGCCACCATTCCCCCTGTCCTGCTGCAGACCCCTCCTACGCTCCTGGGCCAAGTGGTGAAGGTAGTTGGAAATCTCATCCAAAAATATGGAGACAGGCATTGTGGCTCAGCGATTAAGTCACTGCTTGGGATGTCCACATCCAAGATCGGAATGCCTAGGGTTGAGTCCTTACTCTATTTCTAATCCAGCTTCCTACAAATGCTCACTCTGGGAGGCACCAGGTGATGGCTCAACTCCTTGTGTCCCTAAGACCCATGTGCAAGATGCTGATAGAGTGCTGGGTTCTTGGCACTGGCCTGTCTCAGCTCTAGCTGTTTGGGTCATTTGGGGAGTGAACAAGTAGCTAGAAATCTCTCTTTCTTTTTGTTATTCTGACTTTCAAATAAAGGAAATTATTTTTAAATTAAAAAATATGCCACATTGGCATAGGAATCTTTTGAGCGGGAGTCACCTGAGAAGAATTGGATGTGAGGAAAGCACTGTGCCCTCTCCCGTCTGCCTCACAGCAGAGCATAAGTGACAAAGGAGTCCATCCTCCCCTCTCTACCAGGAAAGGCAAAACTTGGTTGCTCGAGAAAGCTCTAGACTTGCGACTGCCTGGGGACAGCCTGGGACAGTTACCTAGCAAGCTTAAACTGGCCTGTGTCTATCATGAGTTTCCCAGAGATCTGCCTTCCCACAGTTCACTGCCCTTAGAGTCTTAAGGTCCTTTTCTTCTGTCTTGTTTTTCTCTCTAGGGATTTATATCTTTGTTGAAGATGCAGCATAGCTGGAGTTCGAAGGCACCTTTTTGAGTTACTCTTTACCTGAGTGTTCTCCTTTGTGTGTGTATCATAAGCATGCTGATAGAGCTCCGTCTGTTTCTCTCTCTCTCTTTTTTTTTTTACAGGCAGAGTGGACAGTGAGAGAGAGAGAGACAGAGAGAAAGGTCTTCCTTTGCCATTGGTTCACCCTCCAATGGCTGCTGCGGCAGGCGCGCTGCAGCCGGCGCACCGCGCTCATCCGATGGCAGGAGCCAGGTGCTAGGTGCTTTTTCCTGGTCTCCCATGGGGTGCAGGGCCCAAGCACTTGGGCCATCCTCCACTGCACTTCCGGGCCACAGCAGAGGGCTGGCCTGGAAGAGGGGCAACCGGGACAGAATCAGGCGCCCCGACCGGGACTAGAACCCTGTGTGCCGGCGCTGCAAGGCGGAGGATTAGCCTGTTGAGCCACGGCGCCGGCTATTTTTCTCTTTTTATTAAACAGGTCCTAGGGTCTGGCCAGTAAGGAGCCACAGATGGCTGGGCCATTGCCTGCAAGGCTGCCACTCCACATTGGAGTACCTGTTCAAGTCTTGGCTGCTCTACTTCCGATCCAGCGCCCTGCAAGTGCACCTGGAAGACGGTGGAAGATTGGGCCACTACTACCCATGTGGGAAGTTCCATGCTCTTGGCTTCAGCATGACCCAGCTCTGGCCTTTATGTCTCTCCCTCTTTCTCTGTAACTTAGACTTCCAAATAAATAAATAAATCTTTTAAAAAAATGGGTCTCAGATAAGAACTCAGAAAGGTAGAGGGGAAAGCATTTTTTCCTTCCCTATAATTGTGCTTCTCCTCCCCACCCACCTGTTGAAGTCTTAACCCCAGTAACTCAGAATGTGACCTTATATTTGGAAATAGGGTCCTCATAGACGTAATTAGTTAAGATGAGGTTATACTAGAGAAGAGTAGGCCCTAAATGCAATGACTAGTGTGTGTGTGTATATTTTTAAAGCTACTTTTATTTATTTGAAAGGCAGAGCAACAGTGAGGGAAGGACAGAGAGTGATCTTCCACCTGCTGGTTCACTCCTCCAAGAGCCACAACAGCCAAGACTGGACCAGGCAGAAGCCAGGAGCCTGGGACTCCATCCTGGTCTCCCACATGGTGGCAGGGGCCCACGTACCAGGGCCTTAAGCTGCTGCCTTCCCCGATGCATCATTAGGGAGCTGGGTTATATGCGGAGCACTCAGGACTTGAACTGATGTGGTATGCCGGTCACAAGTGGGGGCTTACCCTATTGTGTCACAAAGCCGGCCCCATGGTGTTCTTACAAGAAGGTGAGATGTGGACACAGATATGCACACAAGGGGAGCATCATGAGAAGGTGGAAGCAGACATCAGGTTGCTGCTTCCCTATACTGAGGAGCACCACATTGCAGCGTCCCGCCTGGGAGCGCAGCATGGAAGAGACGGTGATAGCCTCAGAGGCAGCCAGCCTACGGACGCCTTAATCTGGGGCTTTAGCCTCCAGAACTGAGAGACGTGGGTTTCTCTTGTTCAAGACACCCAGGTTGTGGTATTTCGTTACGGCAGCCCTAGAATACTATTTCACCTGCCAATGCAAATGCCATAAGGACTGAGACCACGTGTGCCCTGCGTGTTATGTGTCGCCAGAGTCTACAGCCCTGAGACTAACACACTGTGTGGAGTAAAGCATACTGCACAGCCGGTGCTGCTTGTGCCCGGGGCTGCTGGTGCTGCACTTGTGGCTTGGTGAATAAGTCGGGAGGCTGCGCCAAGCCGGGGTCAGGGCTGTCACGAGGGTGTCTTCTGACTGATGGCGAGCTGCTCCTGCTGGTGCTGCTGTTGTCAGTGCCTGGGCTGCCTCCTCCCACGTGCACCAGCTGGCTGTAGCGCCCATGCTGGCACTGTCCCACGTGCTCTGAAACGATGCTACCTTTTATGACAAAACCGAAGGGCACCTCTTTCTTCAAAGCAATGTTACTGGTGTGGGAGTGTAAGGAAAACACAAGCAGAACAGAGAAGAGACAAGATATGAACTCACAGCCAAGATGAATTTATTCAAGGGGAAATGAATTCTCAGAGGTGGCCAACTGCCTGTGTGCACACAGACCAAGCACATGGCAGAGAGCACAGTCCTCCAACAGCTTTGGTCTTACATAGCTTAGGCAGAGGCAAAGAGAGTGAGATCTTCCATCTGTTGGTTTACTCCCCAAGTGGCTGCAATGGCCAGAGCTGGGCTGATCCAAAGCCAGGAACCAGGAGCTTCATCCAGGTCTCCCACGTAGCTGTAGGGGCCCAAGGACTTGGGCCATCTTCTACATATTAGCAAAGAGCTGGATCCGAAGTGGAGCAACTGGGACTTGAACTGGTGCCTGCATGGGATGCTCGTGCCACAGGTGGCAGCTTTACCTGCTACACCACAGCACTGGTCCCCTTTTTTTTCTTTTAAGATTTATTTTTATTTATTTGAAAGGTAGAGTTACAGAGGGAGGGAGAGATGGAGAGACAGAGAGGCAGAGAGAGAGAGAGAGAGAGAGAGAGAGAGAGAGAGAGGTCTTCCACCTGCTGTTTCATTCCCCACAAAGGCCAGGTCTGGGCCAGGTTGAAACCAGAAGCCTGAAACTCCATCCAGGCCTCCCACGTGGCTAGCAGGAGTACCTTCCATTGCTTTAAGGTACCTCAGGAAGATTGCTTTGTTATTTCTCATGCCCCAGGTGAGGAATACCTAAGTGAAGTTGTGATCTCCACTCATACTTGAGCCCCTAAGGGTGTCCTTGTACAATGGTAATATTGTGTATGAGGTTTACCATGTCATCAAAAAATTAATTTCAGCTTCTACTGCTGAATACAATTGCATGACCCATTTCATCCAGTCAGTCAACAAATACTTTCATTCTTATACTCATTCAACTAATATTTGTACATCCATTCAATACATAGTTTCAAATTGAGAAGTTTGTTCTTGCTGTTGTGGGACTGTCCCTTAGATAATTCATATCTGCACAGCAGTGAATGAATAATAATTTAAAAAATTTTAACAAACTACATGTAGGCTATGTCAACTGACTGATTTCATTGGCCTAGGTTTGGGTTTAGAATCTTTTAACAGGGGCTGGCTCTGTGGTGTAGTAGGCTAAGTGTCAGCCTGCAGTGCGGACATCCAATATGGGTGCTGGTTTGAGTTCTGGCTGCCCCTCTTCCAATCCAGCTCCCTGCTAATGGCCTGGGAAAGCAATGGAAGATGGCCCAATTGCTTGGGCCCCTGCACCTGTGTGGGAGATCTGGCGGAAGCTCCTGGCTCCTGGCTTTGGACTGGCTCAGCTCCAGCCATTGTGGCCATTTGGGGAGTGAGCCAGTGGATGGAAGACCTTTCTCTCTGTCTCTCCCTCTCTTTGTAACTCTACCTCTCAAATAAATAAATAAAATCTTAAAGCAATAAAATTAAATTAGAAAAAGAATCTTATGCCTGTGTATGGAACTCAGCTTTAAAAGTGATGCAATGCTTTCTGAGGTTTTCTGAAAAACATGTAGCCTTCTTACCAAGCATTTCTTATCTGTAGCATCTTAGCAGCAGCCACTATTCCCTCTTTTTGACAGCAAACTTGAAAGAGAAGGACAAGAGAAAGCTTTCAGAAAGAAAATGAGGGCAGCTGTAGACATATAGGTTTTCACTATTTTTTTTTAAGAAAATCAATCAAAAATTTTATTTTTCTCCTTCTGTTCAAACCCAATTGTCCATCTGCTTTGCATTCCTTTGCTTCCCTACAGCTTACTTTACACCTTTCCTGGTTTATTAACACTTGTCATTCAGTCATCTGTCCTTGCAAATCCATGGCAGCCGCAGTCTAATTTAACAGTTAAATGACTGACTGTCCCAGGCTTTAATGTAGGCTACTTGGAAGACTCTGTAGTCTTCGTTTTAGTTTGTTTTAATTTCCAGCCTTCGGTGGATGTTTTCTCTTGGAGCAGGAGAGGCCATTTTTTTGTGGGTGAGCTCAGTGCAACAGATGCTCAGCTGATTTTCCCATAGAGAAGACAACCAGGCAAAGAAGAGCCATAGCCATTTTGGGGCTGTGTGAGTGTGCATGGGGCAGTGTGTGTTTCTGCTTCTACGGGGCAGCTTTCTCTACCCCATTTCATTGTTTTTTTTTAGATTTTATTTACTATTACAGAGAGGTAGGGGCAGAGAGAGCGAGAGCGAGAGAGAGAGAAGTCTCCCACCTGCTCTTTCACTCGCCAGGTGGCTGCAACAGCTGGAGCTGTGCCTATCCAAAGCCAGGAACCAGGAGCTTCTTCCAGGTCTCTCACATGGGTGCAGGGGCCCAAGGACTTGGGCCATCTTCTACTGCTTTCCCAGGCCATAGCAGAGAGCTGGATTGGAAGTGGAGCACCTGGGACTCGAACCGGCACCTATATGGGATGCTGGCACTGCAGGCAGCAGCTTTAACCGCTATGCCACAATGCTGCCCCCCCCCCATTTCATTTTGAATATTGGGATGTTTATAAAACAACATTTTAGAACACATGGGAAGATACCAGAGATTTTATTCATCTTTATGTTTTTTTCTTCTTCTTTTTTTTAAACAGATGTATTTATTTATTTGGAAAGTCAGAGTTAATAGCGAGGGAGAGACAAAGAGAGAGATCCTCCATTCGCTGGTTCACTCTCCAGATGGCAGCAATGGCCTGTGCTGGGCCAGACTGAAGCCAGTAGCCAGAAGCTTCATCGGGGTCTCCCACATGGGTGCAGGGACCCAAACAATTGGGACGTTCTCAGCTGGTTTTCACAGGCCATTAGCAGGGAGCTGGATGGAAAGTCGGGAAGCTAGAACTTGAACTAGTACCTATATGGGAGCCTGGGGTCACAAACAGTGGCTTTACCTGCTATGCTACAATGCCGGACCCTATCTTTCTGTTTTCCTTCTCTCTCTCTCTCTCTCTCTCTCTCTCTCTCTCTCTCTCTCTCTCTCACACACACACACACACACACACACACACATTATGTCTCTTTTGGCCACCTAAGAATGCCTGTGAGTACTCTAAATATTTGCAAAATCCAACTGGATAGATAAGCACAATCAAAACTATGATAAAAATAGCAATACATTTCAAGGATTCATTTTTAGAAAGATAGTTTAATGCACAGACAATATGTCATTTGTAATGCTGATTATTATTGCTAGATAGTTAAGTTTAAATAGTATTCAGGGGACATTTGCCACTAGCATATGAAATATAATTGCACTATTTTCCCTCTTCTCAGAATGGCAGTCCTCCTGCTTGACATAAAATATTGGGAAATTAACAAAACATGTCACCCAGACTTTAAATCCCCATAAAATTTGAACTAAAATACCGTAAGTATACAGCAAAATAACTTTCCTAAATACCAGCATTCATTTCCTCATTAGTTTACATTATTTATTTATATATAAAGACTATTTATGTATTTATTTGAGAGGTAGAGTTACAGACAGAAAGAGGAAGAGACAAAGAGAAATGTCTTCCATCCACTGGTTCACTCTACAAATAGCCACAACAGCCAGAGCTGAGCTGATCTGAAGCCAGGAGCCAGGAGCTTCTTCCGGGTCTCCCACATGGGTGGGTTGGGGCCCAAGCACCTGGGCCATCCTCCACTGCTTTTCCAGGCCATAGCAGAGAGCTGGATCAGAAGAGGAGCAGACAGGTCTTGAACTGTGGCCCATAGGGATTGCTAGCACTGTAGGTGGAGGTTTAGCCTGCTATGCCACAGCATCAGCCCCTGCATTCCTTATTTTTAATTGTGTTATTATAACTTGCTGTTTGTGTAGACCTAGCTTGAGTGCCACAGTTGTCACAGTTTGTGTGAGGCATCAGAGCACATTGAGAAGGGGTTAGGGAAGGTGTGATGTTCATTCCCAGCTATTAAACTATTTCCCCGTGGGACAATACTGGATGTCAATCTAGGGCTGACAAGGTGGTGGAGAGATGGGTGGGTTATGGAGATCTGAGAAGAGGAAAATGGTTCGTTCCAGCCTGTGACTTACCATTCTTCCATTCCAAAGTGTTATTGAGTACCTTTGATGGACATGGTGCCGTTCTAGGCACTGGGCAAACGGCAGTGAGTGAACAAATTGAAGTCCAGCTTTCTTTGAGTTTACAGACAAAACAAAAAAACAAAAACAAAAACAAAACCCAAAAAAACCACATAAGAAAAATAGTAGATAATGACCAACATTAGGGAAAGGATTATATATAATTTTAAATGAAAGCAAGTGACCTGGTAGCTACTCTATTGTGGGAAGTCAAGTCAGTGATAGTGAGTAGACCTCTAAATAAATTACAGCACCAGATGTGAGAGCTACTGAAGAACACTTTGGGAACAGGTGTGCTTTAGGACTATTTCCTATGGGTTCTTGACGTGACCATTCAAGGGAAGTAGTAGAAGCTAAAATCCTACCTTTGGAAACTTCTGCCGTTCCCACCTGTGTGATATCTTCCTCTTCTGAACACCTCCTTCCTTTCTGCTATTGCCTTCTGTTAATTCTAGTTTGTTCTTTTTCTTTTCTAAAGTCACTTTATTGATCTGTCTATTTATTTATTTATAAGGTAGAGTGACAAAGGGAGAGGGAGAGACTTACAGAGAGAAAGATCTGAAGCCAGGATCGGAGAACTCCATCCCAGTCTCCCACAAGGGTGGCAGGGGCCCAGTCACTTGAGCCGTCATCTGTTGCCTTATTGATGCATTAGCAGGAAGCAGGGTTGGAAGCAGAGTAGCCAGGATGCCCACCAGTACTCCAACGGGGGATGCAGGTGTCCCAAGTGGTGGCTTAGCCCATTGTGCCACACGCCTGGCCTGCTCTGCCTATACTTCCATGCACTTTCTTCACACGTCTATCCCTTTGTTCTCTGCTGTGAGCTCCTTGAGGACAACCTTTGTGATGTCCAGTGTTTGCTCTATCAGTGTCTGGCAGTACCTAGTATGGCAAGAAGCAACAGATTGGGGCTGGTGTCACAGGGGATAAAAGAATCTACCAGAGCAGTCAGATCAAGTGAGTAGAGTTAGCTTTACTGAACACATCGCAAGGATGGCGAGAGGCTGTGTGCTGCACAAGGACTACAATCAGAGAGGTTCACATATGATGGGCAGCCTTGATTGCTCGGTGGGTTTTGCTTTTCTTGCAGTCCAGTGGGTTTTCCTGATCAGGTAATTTGCCTTTCTGGCAGAATTGGGAAATTTGCACTGCCATTAGCCAGGGAGTTTCCCAGCCCACCAAGTGCCCCCGGAAATCTTCCACATGGAGTATTTAATAAATGCGTGTTTAATGGGTATATTTTTCTCATGTGACTCTACAACTAGACAGAAAGGCAGCTACTGTTTCCCCTAAGGGTTCAGCATCGAGAGGAACAGGGTTATTGGTGGGTAAAGATCTGCCAGTTGCAAGTCCTTAGATGAAGGCACTCCAGCTTCTTTCCTCTAGTTCCACTGGGCCTTTGAGCCTTTGCTCAGATGATGCAATGGAAAGACTGGGAATAGTGTTGGTGACCGAATACTTAGACAATAAAGAGTCACGATTCTTTTTAGGGTGTTTAATTATGGATTTTTCATTCAATCAATGTTGGAAATTGGTGCCGGATAGAAGAGTGGGAGGAAAAGAGATAGGCAAAAGAATTTGTGGTATGGGGTTAATGTATTAGACTCAGAATACTTGTGAAAAAGGCCAAATGATGTTCTCAAGGATAAAAAAAGTTTCCAATGAAAGGCAAGCACATTTTTATAGCAGAAAATGATGACACAGTAATTGTGCTAGTTTGGCTTTTTGTTTTCTTGCTAATATTACATCACTGAATCACACAAGCGTGGTGAAGAGGGGACAATAAAAATAAGTTATCAACGCACTATTAACTCAGCGTGTTCTCACCTATTAATAAGACATTGATGTCTCCTCCTATGCATGTCCCATCGAGAAGCACTTTCTCATTACCTCTAAGCGGCATGCACAAAATGGCTTTTTTAATATACTCATGTCTGTGGATGCTTGGTGCTAAAGACTTGTTTAAATGGTCAAAGATATCCTATTTAAGAAACAGGAAACACTTACATTGCACATTATCAACATTAGCACAGAATCTCATTATCCATTAGCTGGTATTTGTGCAATTTATAACTCACTTTAGATTGAGTTTTGTAGAATTTCATGATCTTTGCCACATCATCAGCTGAAAACGTAGGTACTGTGCCTTTGCTCATCAGTTTGATATTATTAGCTAGGATTATGGTCTGGTGTTTTCAAGGCTGCAGAATCTTTTAGGAGATGTTGCTAATTAACTATTAAATAAATGCTTGGATGAAGTTATCGTCATAACAGATAAACGACTTGGAAATTACTTTCAATAAAATGGGATGAGTTAAATTTCTTTCTTTGTATTTTTGTTAACCTTTGCCTGCCTTCTCTGCGTCTCAGCTAGGACACTCTGCGGTGTGTGCTGCTAGAGCTGTGCGCTCTTCAAACTTTTCAAAGACGGGACTGCAAAGGAAATGCTCTAGGAAATGGCCTGTGGGGGTTAAAGATGCTTCAGATGACTGCTGCTGTTTTCTCTGCTTGGAGGCAGATCTGGCACAATGCATCTGCTCATTCACACAGGGAGAGAAGGAAATCCAATACAGGCAAACGTTTCAAGCCATAAAAGTAAACTACATTATAACTTACAGATACTTATGTATTCATTAAGTTGAAAATTTCTTTTTCACTAGTTTAAATGAGAAACAGGAAAAGTAAAGAAGCTAGGGAAAATGGGTGAACTGTATTTTTTTAAAATCAAGTCAGATTATTTCATTGGACTGAAAACTAAATGTAGGCTTTGATTTTTAGTATCCAAAAGATGTCTTAAATAGGTAAATATAGATATCTCAATACATTTAATACTTTTGGCCAACATTTGTCCTTCTTTTGAAAGATTGTTTATTTGGAAATCAGAGTTACAGAGAGGAAGAGGAAAGGAGAGATCTCCTATCTGCAGATTTACTCCCCAGGAGGCCCCAGTGACCAGGACTGGGCCAGATTGAAACCAGGAGCCAGAAGTTTTTTCCAGATTTCCCACATATTCTCCCAGGTACTTGGGTCATCTTCCACTGTGTTCCCAGGCCATTAGCAGGGAGCTGGATTGGAAGTGGAGCAGTTAGAACATGAATCAGTGCCCATATACAATGCTAGCCTCACAGATGGCACAGATGGCTTTACCTGCTACATCACAATGCCAGTACCTGTCCTTTTTAAAAACTTTAAGCAAAGAAGACACCCAGATGGAGTTTCCAGCCCAAGTCTGACCTGACCCAGCTTCAGCATTATATTGCAGGCGTTAGGGGAGTGAACCTGCAGATTGGAGCTCTCTGTCTCTCTGTCGGTCTGCGTTTCTATCTCTCTGCCTCTTCAGTACATAAATTTTTTAAAAAAATATTTAAAATAGGCCCGATGAAGGAATCACAGAAGAACCATGACTATGTCCTCAGCTCTGCAGTCGCCCAGAAAAAGCTGTGAAATACTTCCATGAGGCATGACTAAGTTCTTCCACATGGTTCCATCCTCATCAGGATTTGCCTCAAGGAGGATGCATTTCTCTGGTGACAATAATTTAACACCTTTCAAGCAAGGTTTATTGAGCATATATTGTGTTTTCAGCCTACAGCTAGGCATGAATGCTGCTCTAGTGAAGAAGACACATTCTCTGCCTGCATGTTGAAGGTTTTCAATAATGAAACTATTTAATGAACACTCACTGTGCTTCATTCATTGGAACATAGGAATTTACATGTATTGTTTAATTTACAAAGCAGAAATAGAGGTGGCTACTACTGTTATGCTCATTTTGTAGAAATTGCATCTAAAAGGGATAACTGATCCGTTATCTCAAAGCAAGCAAATAACCAAGCCTGAATTTACATTCGAGTCTTTCTGAGTCAGTGCCCATGTTCTCAGGCATGGATTCATTTCAAGGTGCTCAGGGAGTTGATAAGGAGAGAACTTCATTTTGTTTTGGAACTCTGATAGCATCTCCTGGAGACGGTGGCATCTCAACTGCAGCCTGGAGTACCATAGGAATTAGGAATATGATGGGGAGGAGAGAGAGGGTGGATATATTCATGAGAAGAACCAAAATTTGCCAAGTCCTGGAGTTGCAGAACATTGCATTGCTTACATGAGGACTGGTGAGTAGCAAGCAAAAGATGTTGGTGAGAAATGTAGCAGTAGACCGGAGCCTTTCCACCAAGGTCACTGCGAGCAGAAGACAGTCTGGTCATCATCTGAAAGCAATGGGGAAATTTTGTCATTGTAAGTAGAGGAGTGGCATGGGTGGATGGGACCACTGTGAATGTAGGTGGGAAATGGATTATAATGAGCAAACTTGGGTGCTGAGAGGTGACCAGGTAGGAGGCTGCAGATAATCCATGCCAGGGACGAAGGCAACTGGATGTAGTATCAGTGGGGACGAAGAGAAATGGGTCAACTGTTTAGAAGGAAAACCTGGAAGGATTTGACAATTGATCAAACTGAAGAGCTAGCATTTATCTTGGAAAGCAAGTGCCTTTCAACCTCCCATAGCCCCAGGTGCCTACAACTTTTACTGTTTCCTCTCCTAACACAATATGGGAAGGGAAATACAAGATTAATATTATGATAGCCTTCCCAGGGCTTTTCATATAAGAAGAAACAATAGAATATGAAATTTCGGACCAATGATGGTACTTGTTCATGTCCCCTTCAAAAGCTGTATTTTGAAATCTGTTCACCAATGTGATGATATTAACAAGTAAGGGTGTGAAGAGGACTCCGACTCAGAGTTGGTGTGCTACATTAGAGGCAGTCCATCAGTTAAGTCTGCATTTGTCTCTTCAGAACCCAAACCCCACTACAATGACTTAGCCCAGGTAGGGGATATTTTTCACAACTATCAAGAGGCCCAAAGAAGGCGATCTGGGACTCATCCAGCTACCGAGGGAGGTCATCCAGGAACCGGGACCCTTCAGGTCTCCTGCTCCATGGGCCTTGTTGTTGGCTTTCATCCTCACCATTATCACGTGGATCTTGTACCTACAAGCATTTTTCCTAAATTTGAATCAGAAGGAAAGATTGGACCCGTGAAGAGTAAAAGACACTGGCAACTGAGCACTGCCCTTTTTAGTCAGGAAATGTATTTCCCAGCAGATCCACCCACAGAGGTCCAGTTGGCTAAAAGCAGGACACATGACCACCCCAGCTGCAACTGCCACAGTGGTGAGTATTTTGATCCCTGAACAAATCAAGACTCTATGAGTGGGAAGAAGAGGAAATCAGATATTGGGTAGGAGAGTGTCGGTCACATGCATGGCATAAATATTCATTGCCTTATTGTTGACTGTAGAGATGGAGACCATCCCGGGAAACTTCTGATACATGAACCAGAATTTGAGGGCAGAACGCAACTGTAGAATAAGTTAGGTCATTCACTCTCTGAGGTCACATCCTTAATCTTACTCTTGCCTGTATTTTCAGTTGTCTCAAACCATCATCAATTTTTGTGAAGTACTGTGTAATCTATTGCATCTCTATGATAAAGGCTTTGAGAAATTCTCATTAAAAATATGTTGACTATATTTAACTTAACATTTATCCAACATTTCTCAGACCAGGTTTTAGGAAATGCTGATCTAGGGCAGTACCTTGAGATCATCTAGTTTATTTCTCCTTGGATATGTGGTTCAATAAGAGCTAAACTCTTGGTAGGGCACAGGAAGCATGGACTTCACCTCCCATGTATGGTAAGTGCAGAGCCAGTTTCCTGGGCATGCAACCTACACAGTCCTGAGATCTCATGATTATAAGTTTCATGTTCTGGGGCTGGTGCTGTGGTGTAGTGGGTTAAGCTGCAACCTGCAACGCAGCCATCCCATATGGGTGCCACTTCGAGTCCTGGCTGTTCCTCTTTCAATCCAGCTCCCTGCTGGTGGCCTGAGGAAAGCAGAGGAGGATGGCTCAAGTCCTTGGGCCCCTGCACCCATGTGGGAGATCTGGAAGGGGCTGATGGCTCCTAGCTTTGGCCTGCCCAGCCCCAGCTGTTGCAGCCATCTGGGGAGTGAGCCAGCAGCTGGAAGATTCTCTCTCTCGCTCTCGCTCTCTCAGCAGCTGGAAGATAGATCTCTCTCTCTCTTTCTCTCTCTCTCTCTACCTTTCAAATAAGTGAAATAATTTTTTTTAAAGGAGAAGTACACAAGCTTGGGTTAATGCTCTGCTGTTGCTGTTTTGAATTTCTTACTTTTGAAACAGGGCTTCTGTCCTATTTGTGCTGAGCCCAGCAAACTTGTAGCTGGTCTCAGACAGAATTAGCTTTTACCTTTTTCCTATTTCAGAAGAAGCAGTTCTGCTAATGTAACTGTTCCCTTCTCACTGAAATACATAAACATATATGAAAATGTTGGAACATAGAAATGTACTCTCATCTAACACGTGCTCCTACTCCTTTTTGGGGAGAAGGAGGCCTTGGAGTATGCTAGATTTTTATCCGCCATGATTAAAAAAAAAGAAGAGAAGAAATTAATGGACATGAAAAAGAATTTAAGATAAACTGATAAACTTTTAAAACTTATTTATTAATGTATTTATTTATTTATTTATTTATTTATTTATTTCAGCAGCAGAGAGACAGAAAGAAGAAAAGAGAGAGAACTCCCATATGCTCGTTCACTTCCCAAAAGTTCCCAATCATTGAGACGAGGCCAGGGCCACAGTCAGGAGCCAAGAACTCAGTCCAGGTCTCCCACATGGCTCTCAGAAGCTGAAGTACTTGAGCCATCACCAACTGCCCTCCAGTGTCTGCATTAGCAGGAAGCTGGAATCAGGAGCCAGAGCCAGGGATCGAACCCAAACCTTCGAACCCATACCAATAAGGTATGTGAGTATCTTAGCCATTAGACCAAATGGCCACCTCTAAAATAACTTTTTATAAAACAAGAGAAAAACTAAAGCCCCTCGTCATAGAGAAGGGAATCATGGGCTGTATTTATTTATGTAGAGTTAACATACAGCACAATGCCTGGTCTACTTGTTGATTGATTGATGACTGAATCAACTGATGACCATCATGACATCTTGAATGGGAACAAGGCCTGTGTGGAATCCAGAGTTTAGAGAAACTCCAGACAGCCAGTACGGAAACTCAGGCACTCACTGCACATCCTGGTGAAGCCCAGGATCTGTTTTCCGACCCCCAGTCAATCTTTTCATCAAGTTTATTTGGGGTTCTGGAATTTAAAATTAGGCCAATGAGCAGGAGTTTCTCACAAAGGACCACTTTTCCACCCCTCCCTCCATTAATATAAGCAGCAACTACAAAGCTACTTGGTCTTCCACCCTGAAGGGAGCACCTCAAAACAGGAACAAAGCTTCCATGATTATAGCTACATCAGAGATCTATTTCCCCCAGTTAGGAATTTCTCTTGAAATCTCAGAAAGTGGACAAGAATGACGCCAAAGACACGAATGTGAGATGCTAATAGGGAAAGTGGTACATGGGATCTTTCTGTATTATTACTTTACGATTTTTGTTTTGTGAATTTACAAGTATTCTGGGGCCAAGTGTTGTGGCGCAGTGAGTTAAGCTGCTGCTTGCAATGGGGCATCCCATGTTGGAGGGCTAGTTTGAATCCTGACCGCTCTGCATTCAATTTAGCTTCCTTTTAATGCACCCAGGAAAGCAGCAGCAGATGACCCAAGTGCTTGGAGACCCATCTGGAGTTCTGGGCTCCTGGCTTCGGCCTCGCCCAAATCTCTTCCTCTCTTTGTCTTTCTCTCTCTGCCACTCTTGCCAGTAAATAAAAATACACCTTTAAAAAATCTGTTTTAGGGCCAACACTGTGGCTCAGTAGGTTAATCCTCCACCTGGGGAGCTGGCATCCCATATGGGCACTGGTTCTAGTCCTAGATGCTCCTATATCGATACAGCTCTCTGCTATGGTCTGGGAAAGCAGCAAAAGATGGTCCAGATGCTTGGGCCTCTGCAGCCACGTGGGATTCCTGGAAGAAGCTCCTAGCTCCTGGCTTTGGATTGGCGCAGCTCCAGCCATTGAAGCCATTTGGGGAGTGAACCAGCAGATGGAAGACCTTTCTCTGTCTCTCCCTCTCACTGTCTGTAACTCTCTCTCTCAAATAAATAAATAAAATCTTTTTAAAAAAACTTGTTTTAGCTACTCTAAAATAAAATGTTAATTTTTTAAATTTTAAACATTTTTTAACAAAACAAACAAAAATAATAAAGCTGATTTCTTTGGCATGAATTCTAGGCAAATAATCTGCAGAGTTTCATTTTTTCCTTTCACTGTTCTATGTCTTTCAGCCTAAAATATGTTAAAACTAATGATTCTTATCACCACGACATCCATGGATGGGAAGCAACAGATATCACAGACTTTGTTAGAAAGAAAAATGTAGTTTATGTACGAAGCAAATCTGAAAAATGTTAAAAATTGTTCAATCTAAACAAAAAGTGTTGTATATTCCATAAAGTTTAGTTAATGAACCAGTCTACCTCTGTATCTAAGCTAATCCACTTTCTTTGACTTTGAAAAGCTTAAACAGTCTTGGGAACGATGTTGAAGGAATAAAATTGCCTTGAACAAGGAAGGCTTTCATTTCTTTGAAAGTTAAACCCAAAGAGAAAGCAAAAACATAAAGTATTCCAGGGCTGATATACAAGCACAAGGAAGGAAGGAAGGCGATTCTTCGTTATTGGTATGGAAAGTCACAAGACAATGCACCAATAGGGACTGGCCTTTTCCTTGGAAGGAAAGAGTTGGCGTTTAGATGCTCTGAGGTCAGGAATTGGGTCTCATCTTTATACCTTCCCCACAGCAACCCACTCAGCAATTTACCCATGGTGTATGTTCCACAGTACCTGTTGGTTATTCCATGCATCAGTCAGTGGGTAAGTACATGGATTGGTCGGTGGATTTAAATTTAGCAAAAATTCTTCTCTTTCTTTCTTCAATGTTACAGCAGCTTGTTCCTCCTTGTTTCCTTCCCACCCTGCCTTGCCTCAGTGCTGTCATATCTTCTGACCCCACATACGTGTCTTCATTCTAGCATCACTTGGCCATTTTCCTGAGAAGGTGAATGGGTCTAGGCGTCTCATTTTGTTGCTGGATTGTAAGCGTCTCTCTCTCTCTCTCTCTCTCTCTCTCTCTCTCTCTCTCTCTTTCAATATGTATTAATTTGAAAGACATAGTTACAGAGAAAGAGATGGATCTTCTGTTTGCTGGTTCACTCTCCAAATGACCTCAATGCTGGGGCTGGGCCAGGCTGAAGCCAGGAGTCTGGGACTTGATCTGGGTCTCCTACATGGTTGACAGAGGCCTCAGTATATGAACCTGCTGCCTCCCAAGGAGCACATTAGCAGGAAGCTGGAATCGGGAGGGGAGCCAGAACTCTAACCAGGCACTCTGATATGGGACTTGGGCATCCCACATGGTGTCTTAACTGCTATGGGGTCTGTTTTTGACTTCTCATAAGTTTGACCCATGAGGTTTGAGAAAACATCTGCCCTGGACACCTGAGATTCAAAGAAAACACACGTGTAACTCACCCTATGTGCAGCTGTGCACAGAGCTGGGAAGCCACCCAGGGACTGGTGGTGCCTGTGTGCAGGCGCAGCTGTCTAACCAGAGGCTGCGCCCAGGAGCTCCCAGGTAGTGATGACTAGCAAAGCAGTCCTGTGGCCATGGCAGGGCTGGGTGCTGTGGCCTAGGTCTAAAGAATAACTGTGCTGGATAATCCAGGAGCCAAGAAACATACCTCCAGCTACGTATACAGGGTATATCTCTCAGGGGGCATGACACAGGGTAAGGGACTGGCTGATAAGTATTCTGTCAATATTAAAAGCAATTTTTAACCTGTCTTTAGCATTCATTTCATCTAGTATTTATTGAGAAGGTAAATTTTTACTGTTTGAGAAGGTGTTGGGCACTTTCCCCAAATTATTTCCCTGAATTAATTCATACAAGGGCACACCAGCTGCCCCTTCTTTCTCCTCCCCTCTGCCAGAAAGACCAAGACAATTTTTCCAATGCTGTTCATCAGGGGATCTTGAAAATCAGATTAAAAAAATTTTTTTTGAGAGGGAGAGAGAGAGATTGGGGATTGAGGGAGAGCAAGAGAGAACGAGAGAGAACTCCCATCTGCTAATCTACTCTCAGATGTCCACAATGGCCCAGGGATTGACCAAAGATGAGGCTGGGAGCCCAGAACTCATCCAGGCCTTCAGTGTGGGTAGCAGGCACCCAATCACTTGGGGGCATCACTGCTGTCTCCCAGGGTACACATTAGTAGGAAGCTGGCATTGGGCGTGGAGCCAGGATTCTAACCCAGGGACTCCCAAGCAACATCTTAACTGCTATGCCAAATTCCCACCTCAGAAGATGTTTTAAAGCATCATAATATGCCAGCTGGAGATAGAATAAAAAAGCAAAAATGGAAATCAGGGCAAGGTGCAATTTGAGCTAGTCTGGGTAAAGATCTGGGAAGCCCCGGGGACAGAGGTGTGGGAAGAAAACTAGAACAGGAGAAGGAAGAGTTGTTGAGATCCTTATTTGGGCAAACAACGAGTGAGCTGAGCAGCTGAGTTAGGTTGAGAGAAGAATCTGCCAGGGAGTGAAGCCACAGCCCAGGAGCTGGGTGCCGGCCTCGCTGAGGGCTGGCTGTGTCAGCTCTTCTCCACCACAGTGACAGCTGACGCCTCCTTTCCACTCCTCCCAAGATACTCACACCCTGACCTTGGGGGCAGTTAGGAGCGGACAAAGCCTATGAACGGAAGATGGATGTTCTAAAAATGGTCAATATTGGCAATTTGGCAACCAATCAATCATTTGATCAATAGCATGCATCCCAAACAAGCTGGCAAGGGTTACATAATAGCATCTTCGCTCGACCTTTAATTCTGGGGAGTTCTCTTTAATGGTTAACTAAATAAAGACAACAAGTACTTCATCTTCTCATTCCATATTTCAAACTGTTCTTTTATAGTTAGTTATCTGTGACAGATAAGTTAGTTATCTCAGCCTCCAAATAACACACTATCAATGATTAACAGGTTCATAGTTCACAGTCCTTTGTAAGTTTCTCTAAGAGAGTTATATGCAATTTGCTTTTTCCTCTTGCCAGGACAAATCGCTTCCACATCCTCTGTCATCCAGGATGATGAACACAGGGAAATCTTGCTTCTCCAGAAAGTGCTGCAGACAACTGGTGTACACGGACCTGAATCATGGTGACAAGAACTCAAGTGCAATTCTTATCTAATAGGAAAACTAGAAAGAAAATTGACCGTCTCAAGGTCGGAGAAAGAATAAGACAGAAAATTACCTGACTCACAGTTTATCATCATGGAGGAATAAATGGACATTTATAAAAATTGAGATAGAACTCACCTAGCATAAAAGCAGGTGGACAATTCAAGTTTCAAAATGAGGAAGAGCACAGAAAGCAGAGCTGGAGAGTGCTCAGTGTCAGGAACGGGCCTTTCCCAGCTGGACATCTCCAGATACAGAAACAGAGCGTCCCAGTGTGAAGGGTTCAAGTCCCTTCCAGGACTCAGATTTCAAGACTAAGTGGGTTTGTGAATGATCAGTTTTGTAACTTCTCAAGATTACATTGGCTTCAATGGTAAAATGATAATTTTCATTGCTAAACTTTTTCACTTTTAGATGGGGGGCACATAGGAGACATAGGCATGATTGGTTTAATTGTAGTCTTCATGGAGACGAGAAGAAGCCCAAAGCAAGGGCCTTCCTGTGTATCATGGGGGAAACGAACAGAAACATAAACCAGCAGAGCAGACCTGTCTACAAAGTGAAGAGCTGCTTCTGTGCACTGGTGTGCTCCACTCCCAGAACCGCCACATGACTCCTGGGTGACACAAACCCAAGTATGGTCATACAAAAACTTCAACTGCTAGTTGCAGTTTCTATCAGTTTAGCAATGGAATTCGTGGCAGTTTACTGGATTTATAAAATCAGCCACCTCCTTAAAAGTTGAGTTGAGGGACCAGCTGAGTGGAGCAGTGAGTTAAGCCACTACCTGTGTTGCTGGCATCCCATATTGGTGCTGGTTCATGTCCCGGCTGCTCCACTTCTGAAACAGCTCCCTGCTAATACACTCTGGCCATTCGTGGAGTGAGCCAGTGGATGGAAGATCTCTGTCTCTCCTTTTCTCTCTGTAATCCTATTTTTCAAATAAATAAATCCTAAAAAATAAAAGTTGAATCGAAAAAGACAGACTCTACTTTGTCATTAACTGCACCATGGAGAGTAGCAAAGAGTATAAAGAATGAAGTAGAAACATGTCAATGCCCAAACTGCAGTTTGAGAATTTTTTTCTTAGGATTTGTCTTTTCTTTGAACTTCCTTCCAGGATCACTCAGGTGGGTTCATGGTTTGATGTTTCAGGAGAAGCAGGATGGAAGATGTGTTTTCTCAGTCCTAAGTTGAAAGTCAGTTTAGTTTAATGTTACTTGTTAGACTTCTGTTTCAGTTTTAAAGTTTTGTTGCTTAAAACCAACAATGGAATATCAACACTTAAAAAAAATACAATTTCTTTTTTACTGAGGAGCTTCTGACCAGCACTATTCACTTCCAGAATTCCAGAGACTCAGAATCAAGAGGAGCAGGACATGCTATAGGTTAATTCTGGCAAAAAATTCACTCTTATCAGCCCATAACTTGTCCTTCATTTACAGTTGACCGGGTTAATCCCTGGATAGTCACTGGCTGGGTGGAAAAGCCTGACACCCTGTGGCCATATTTAGTTCTACAGTTGCTTCTCCAGGCGCACAGTTTGCTAACTGTGCCTAGCTGCTACCAGGCATACAGCGGGACAAAGGTGTGTGTGTGCTGTCTGTAAATGTCCTACATTTTCCATGTTACACCTGTCTTATTAGGAAATCCAATCAAAGAGCAGAAGTTTGCAGATCTTCTATTTTATGAGTTTTCCCTTGATTTCCACCTACCACCGACTAGGAGTTATCAATTGAGGATTATTTCCTTGTTTTTAGCGTCAGAAGTTGGAGGACTGGGGTAGAGCATTTCATGCACTATAAAAATATTAAGTTATTTTTGAAACTCAAAGATCTAGAAAATTAGGAGATTGCTGTAATGGAATGAACATAAAATAGGGAATCAGATTTTATTTTAGCCTTGGCTCTACCCCAACCCAAATATGTCTGGGTAGGGTCATTTACCTTCTGAAGATTTCATTCCTATGAAGTGAAGAAGATGGGTCAGATCATTCCCAAGTTTTGCTTAGACCTAAACTTGTATTATCTGTCTCAAGGTCATATTTACAATGCCTTGCAACATGTTCCCTGGACAGACATAGTTCTGAGGACATCGAATCTGTATTTCTTATCTTTAGGCATCACTGCCTCTAGCTCTGAAATCCTTCTTATCATAGATCAATCATATCTACTACTTTACAATTGCCTTTGTCCTTAAGGGCTAGTATTTCAGTCAGTTTACAGGGACACACTGATTTTTTTGGTTCATTTTATATCCAGCAAAAAAATGGAAGTCATTGCCTTAAATAAACTGCAAGAAAAATTTACTCATTGGCCAATGATACCAACTCAACCTGAGATCTCTGAACAAGTCTGCATCTTCTTTTTTAGCCTATTCAGATATTTTATGCTGATACTAGGCTTCCAGTGATATCACTCATCTGGCTTTACTGCACTCTGATACCATGTGGCTGCCATCATAACGTTGGTGGCAGGGACTGGCCACCATCTGGAATGTAACGGCTTTCATGTGTCATTCAATAGACGCTCAAGAAGCCTGTGCTTTTGAAGACAGAACAGTGAAGACATGCCCTGAAACCAAGTCACTGACAGCTTACAAAGGAACAGATAAGTCACACACAAGGAGCTGCGGCCGCACAAGGAAGTGGAACCTAATGAGCTTGGTGATGACAGCTGGTAAATCCTGAAGGATGCACCAGTTAGTGAAGCAAGAAGGGACTGAGGTATTTGTGGTAGTGGTGCGGGGCATTCTAAGGGAAAATTCATTTCATCAAAATAAGTATTTACTCACTACTTATTGTCTCTCCTACCCCCAATTTGATTTCTTTGAAAGTCAGAGCTACGGAGAGAGAGAGGGAGAGCCAGAGAGAGGTCTTCCATCTGCTGACTGACTCCCTAAGTGGTCGGGCTGAAGCCAGGAGCCCGGAGCTTCTTCCTGGTCTCCCATGTGGGTGCAGAGGCTCAAGCACTTGGGCCACCTTTCACTGCCTTTCACAGGCACATTAGCAGGGGGCTGGATAGGAAGTGGAGCAGTCAGGAATTGAACTTGCCCCAGGTGGGATGCTGTTGGCAGCTTTACTCTCCATGCCACAGTCCTAGCCCCCATCACTATTACTATTTTCAATGACATTTTCTAATCTCAGATATGCAGAATTTGAGGGCATTTGATTCTACCCCAAATTTTCAAACTCAAATTTATTTTGCTCTATTCAATTGGAACAGCCAAATGCCCTTGTGTATGACTGATCTAAATACTCCTAGGACCTTGAGGTAGATCCTTGGCCGTTTTTGCCAACCTATGTCAAGCCTACACTTCCTTTCACACCATTAGAATCCAGGATGGTGGCCATGCATGTGTTTAGTCACAGGTTTTATCCCTGTGAAGCAGGGAATAGAAGCCTTAAGTCTAAGATAGAATGGATGCTTTGGTGATGCTTTGAGTCTACTAACAGGAAAGTCTAGGGCACCCAATGATGGGTAGCTATTTCATGTAATCAGTATCTATTCCCCAGCTTCTCTGTAAACACATTGGTGGATGCTGCGGCTTGCTGACTGCTTGTGACTTTTCTCCAGCGCTCTCATCCACTTCTACTCACAGTTGCAAATAGATTTGATTAACCAAATGGAAGCCAAAGAGAGAAGGAATTTGTATTGTCCGATCCCTGCCCCTCCTCTTTAACATGTTATGTGTGTCTTTGTTTTTAAAGCTCACCATTTCCATTTCTCTTTGTCTTCTCTTTTTAATTTTTTTTTAATTTGACAGAGTTAGACAGTGAGAGAGAGAAAGGTCTTCCTTCCGTTGGTTCACTCCTCAAATGGCCGCTACGGCCGGAGCTATGCTGATCCGAAGCCAGGAGCCAGGTGCTTCACCACGTGGATGCAGGGGCCCAAGCACTTGGCCCATCTTCCATTGCCTTCCCGGGCCACAGCAGAGAGCTGAACTGGATGAGGAGCAACCGGGACTAGAACTCGGTGCCCATATGGGATGCTGGTGCCGCAGGCAGAGGATTAACCAGGGAAGCCATGGCGCCAGTCCCCTTCTCTGTCTTCTAACCACAAAGGTACCAGATTATCTGTGAATTCCATCAGTTGACTAGTTATCAAGTTTTTCTGACTATGTGCAATAGCTGTAATCTTCAATCTCCTAATCCAGAATGGGTTTGCAGTAGCAGGAGTCCCTCAGACACACTCCCCACTCCTTACTGAGGATGAACAGAGCCCCAGGAAACTCTGCCCCAGGCCTGACTCACTAAGGAACAACTGCAAGAGCAACTTTGAACATTTATTTATTTATAGACATTTCAGAACCATTTAAATCAACAGACAACGAATTTTCTTAGATATAATATACTGTGTTTATCTTGAGGTACACATTGGGCCCATTAGATAACGCCTGGGAAGTAATGCAACTGTTAACTTGTAGTTAACAATCTAAGTTTTCCAAGCAAAGTCACTGGAGAGGCAGTTACAAAATACTTTCAAAGAATATGCCAGATTCATTTGAGTTAAGGGAAAAAAAAAACCAAATTCTTAATTGAGCTCAATTTTGAGGCTTAAACAATATTTTAAATGGAACTTAATATGAAAATGGGAGAAAAGGTTCATAGCTAAGAAATTATCTGAGCCCTACTACATGAGATTGTAAACAAAGGAAATCCGCAATTTGATAAGCTCTATTACAAAATTCATAGGCTAAAAATTAGAGCAGCAAAATTACAGAAGATATTTATATATAGGTTTAACTGAAATCACATTTACTTCTTATTTCTGGCTATCACATGAGACATATTTTAAAACACCAAGATTCGAAGACTAAATGATGTGATTTAACATGATGAGGCCATAAGAATACTTTTACAACCCCAATATTACAACCCCAAGGGAGGAAAGTCCTCCTTCCCATCATTTGCATTCTGAACTGCTTACTCTTGCCTTAGCAGCCTTTAGATTACTAGAAAAATAGTAGAAATTGATAGAATGGATGTTTCTGATAGCCTTGTGTATCCAACAGAAGTTTCATAGAAGATTGAAATTAAAATTTCCTCTGAAGGGTTACCTAGGTTCCTTCAAGAATTATTTTTTCTAGTTTTTTATTCAAAACATGAATCATATACATAGTTAGGCAGGATGAGCAGTGACTTATTATACAAAATTTCTGGAAAATGGAGGATCTTCTATTCCACACCCACTCCCTAAATTTCTCCGGGAGCTATATGGATTATGTGCAGGTGGTTCTGGAATGTGAGTGGAAGCTGTTCATGTGTGTGTCTGGGAACAGTTGGAATGGACTGTCATAATCCCACAAGATCACTGTATTTCTATAGGAGACAGGAATAAACATCGCCACTTAGCTGAATGGGAAGTTCATTCGACTTCATAAACTTGGAACAGTCTATGTGGGTAGAAAGAGTGTAAGTGTACATTTCACAGTTCATAAAGCTGAGCAGCTCAACTTACAGAAGAGAGAACTTGGAGGCGTTTACAAGAGTCTGAGATGGAACTGATCTGATTGTTTGACTTCTCCCTCCCAGCAAGTCTGGTCCACATTCTGCATTTTAGCTGCTTGGCTTGGTTTATTGCTGATTTTCTTTTCTTATGGGGATATGATGATTTTAGCCATGATTTTATGGACACCAAAAAGGTCCTGTTTAGACGGACACTGCCCCCAAGCACCGTGGTCACTGTTCCAATTGCAGGGAAATTGCCAGAAGGAGGTGCAGTCAGCTTGACCTGGTTGGTTAGCACAGGCTCTGCTTGTGGGGATCTCTGCACATCGCTTTTCACTGCAAAATCACAGCTCTCAGGAGGGAAGAACCAAGAACTGCTGCACTTCTTGTCATGATTCCCTCGGGGCTCTGAATGCCTTTGTCTAATCAAGGTCTTCCTCAGACAGGAGCCCAGCTCAGCAGTGGCGATTACATTGATGTGCACCTTGGGAGATGTCAGAAGGTATTTGTTACAATTAGACAAATTCCAAGTCAGAAAAACAATAATGAGAGACACAGGTACCTTCTGTCTCCAACAGATTCCAAGTTTTAATGGCCTTGGTTTTGGGGTTTTTATTTTGTAGCCCGTAACAGAGGCTGCAATTTCTTCCAACTGCGGACTCTTTAAAGGCAGCACACACTTAAGTCTCCATACCTCCAGCTGCCCAGAGGATTTCATGCCTGTCTTACCCACACACACACATAGTCTCAGCAACTGTGATTTTTAAATATAAACAATATAAGCTCGGAGAGGAAAGGGGCTGGGTCTTGTTTTCAGAATTGCCATGTGATACCAGGGGAGTATCTGGAACACAAAAGGTGCTCAATCAATGCTTGTTGCACAAGTGAATCAAAGACCACGATCCTTGCCTTCAAAGAGTCTCTAAATTGTCAATCAATGCCAACTTGGCATAAATATGCCAGGACTACAACAAATGGACAGAAAGAAAACCGCTGTTGTTTGTGTAAAGTCTTTGCAAAGGAGAAAAGATGAAAGGAGTCAGCTGATTATAGTGGGTAACCATCCTGGGAATCCCATACCAACTCATTTTCTTCCTCCCGAGTCTTAGAATCATGTCCAAGTGTTTTAGAATGCATTCAGCCAACAAAAATGCAAAGCTCTTCAACTGTATCTTATCTGTTTTCATTTTAAAGGGAAGTCCTGAGAGGTTACCTCTTTCCCTCTCATGGAGGGATGCTTTTGAAACATGAAGGTCTGATTGGTCCCCTGTCGTGTGGCGTGCAGTACTGGAAACCTCTTCATAGATCTGTCAGTTACTGAGGAGGTGCTCCTGTTTGACAGTTTTACAGGGTACTATTTTTACCTCGAGCAAAACATCTACATTTTGGGAGACATATTAGAAGAAAATAAACACTTTTTTAAGAAAAGGAGATCTAAGATGGAAAATTAGAATAGGTATCAATTTGCTTGCACTCTAAGCCAGTAGATGGATTAAAAAATATCTTTCTAATGCCAAGAATTAAGAGACATAGTCCACAGGTCTACCAAAACTAGACTGGTGAGCAGGAAGAGGAGATAATACAATATGACCCAATCTTGCAAGTGATGCTAACACCTTGTTGGTTTATTGATCTCATCCAAAAGGCCACAGTGTGCACCTTGGTCACAGGTCTGTACGTCCAGAATCCAGGGACAGATTTTTCACAGGAGGTAGGGCTGTTTGGACGACAGCTTGCTCAGAGAACTAAAACTCTTCTAAGATTTATATCCCTTAAGGGAGTCAGGAATGCTGATGATACCATGATATTTTAGACTATTTGATCACATTTAGCAAAAAAATTCTCAGATTAATGTCCTGGGATTCTTGGAATGCTAATCATAATGTGTTTTCTTTGGAAGAGAGGAAAGACAAGGTTTATAAAATAAACACTCTTATTTGTATGTTTAAAATTATTCCACATATGCAGCACACACAGCAGTAAACGATGGTGCATCTGATTTCTGAGTCTTCCTAGAGCATGAAGCATGCTGAGGATACCGGACATACTCAGCGCTTTCACCATCAGACAGAGGGCGAAGACCCTTCAACTTGAGAATTTTCATTCACCAGAAACTGTCATTTCCCCAGACATTAGCATGGAAGTAGATATGCAAAAAAACCAGCCAGACAATGGGCTGACAAACTGATTCTTCAGTACAGACCCTTCCCTGATTTGTTGCAAGTTTTCCATGATGGAAGGAAAGTTTTCATGTGACTGGATTCTGAGAATCTTTGAATCATCCTGTCCACCATTCCTAAGAGAACTGACTTAGCTAATGGTCCTCTACCTCAGTGGATAAATGAAAGTGAACGGATGTTATCTAAAAATATCAGATTCAAAATTCAATTTACATATATGTGTATATTGTGTACCTATACTTGTAGATACAGACATACACGCATATTTTGTTTCTTCTCTGCCTAATATAATCAGCAATGGTTACAGATAAATCATTGTGGTCATGACTGACTTGTATTTCTAAGGACATCCTTAGAAACAAGTTGATATATCCTCTATCAACACATGACTTTTGCCAAAATGCCATTTGGTAAAAAGATCCCCACCAAGCATGTAACATTAAAGTGTCATTTCATATTGCGAACATTTTCAGGCACAAGAGTAAAACAACTGGCATTAAGCAATCCAAATGACAGAACACAGAATATACAGTTAATTGTCTAAAGTCAACTCCCTCCAAGAAAGGGAATTGTTGTTCAGAAGTGTTTTTTTTTTTTTTTTTTTTTTTTTTTTTTTTTTTTTTTTAAAGATTTTCATGTCTTTCAGCTTTGGCTATTTTGTGATAAATATCATACCTTCTCACATAAACCTACTTGGGGAACAGTGATTTCTCTGAACACGCCTTTTTCTCCTTCTAGCAGCTGCTGAGTGTTGAGTGACGTACAAGGCACACCTCTAAGTGTTCTGTACAGCATTTTTATTGATGTACAAAATAGCCTGCTCACCATTCAAAAACGTAATCTGCATAGTAAGTTTTTCTCATCCTTATTTACAGAGAAGGTTTGTAGTGCAAAAACATGAAACTGTGCCCCAGCTCAGCCCTGGCAGCACACGCATGAACAGTTCTGCTCTGTGCTAGCTGGGGGGGGGGGTATTTGGCTATATTTTGGGCCTCCAGCCATTAATGAACTGCATTATCTTCTTCACCTGCAGTTTGCTCAGTTTGAAATCCTCTGAGAGGATCTCTTCTGTTAGTTGAACAAGCAAATTCCCATCAATCTTTTCGGTAACGAAGAATGATATGACGTCTTCAGACAAACCAATGAACCTTAGGGACTTGGACACTTCTTCTACAGAGAGTCCCGACAGATCGGCAGGTGGCTGCCATGGGGAGCCGTCCCCACAGGACCTGGGGGCCAGCTGGAGGTGCAGCGGAGACGAGAAAGGGTAGGACGCGGAGAAGATGTCCTGCACGCCCTTTTTAACAATATACTGGTCCTCAGAGAGGTCTGGCGACCCCAGCTCGGGGTCTTCCTCAGCACCATCGATTTTCAGAGGCAGAGGGGATGTTTCCGAGGCCACTTTCTCTTCCACTGGTTTTGGAGCCCTGGGGGGCAACGCAGGGCATGAGACGCTCTGCTTTGTCATGCCAGCCGGGACAGTGCCCTCATCCGTGCTCTCCAGGGAGTAGCTGGCTGACTTGGGACAACCGGATACGCTGCTACTGAATTCTGCCATGACCGAGCCAGGAGGGCTGCTCAGGGGCTCACAGCCATCGAAGTCAAAGGGTGCTGGGCAGTTTCTCTTTGGTGTGCCTGGCGTCTTCTGGCGAGGGTAACTGTAACTCCTGCTCGGATCCAGCAGGAAGTCGCTCCGGGTCTGGCTCTCGGATGCTCCCGAATAGTGGTTAGGCCATGAGAGCCTGGAGGACAACGGTTCCGCAGAAGGACTTCCGAACGGGGACTTCAGGTCCACAGAATCTGTTTTCCCTCGGCTGCATGGATAACAGGAAACGGGAGCACTTTCAGAAGGACTCGTGTCACTTTTAGTAACGCTGCTCGAAAGGAATCAGAAAGGGAAATCAGTGGAAATCACACAGCACAGGCAAAACAAGTCGAATCCCACATCTTCTCTTATCAACAGATGTTATCTCCAAGCATAAAAAGACAGGAAAAAGTATAATAGTTTAAATTATTCAGTAAAGTACCTGCTAACCTCATTGAGTTTCTAAAAAGCAATATTTAATAAAATACATGAACAATTATGAATTTGTGCCTAATGACTTAAAACACTATAGAAGAGGCAGAAATGAGACAGCTAAAAGCAAGTCATTATTAGTGGGTGCCTGTATCTTCACAGTGAGAAAAATTCTGAAGTCCTGTTTGGCATTGTGCCAACAGGTCTCAAGACTGATTAGTGATGCCTGCCATGTACAAAGGAGGAATCAAAGAGTGGTGAATGGATGTCTCATGCTTGCCATCCTTGTGTGACGTCACCACTACCTCCACCCACAGGTCTGAAATAGAAAGAAATGCTTCAGATACATGCCTGGTTTCTCTACCACGCAGAGGCAGTAGCTGAAGGATTCAAACAGCCAGAGAACCAAGAATACCTACAAAGAGAGCTACCTGAAACTGTACAGAGCACACGTGGGGTGGTGCACTCAGCTCTGGGGCTGTGCTGGAAGAGAGATGGCGAACCAGAGTGTGCTGAGAGGTGGGTGTTGGGCTGAGGGAGCAGGCAGTGACCTCAGAGGACACAGCCCATAAAACTGAAACTGTTTCTTCTGGGAGAGAAGGGCGTGCATTAAAGCTGGCTTCACAGCCTCAGGGGCTGACCAAGAGAAGTCGGGTGGACCTCTCTGATTCTCGGGACATAAGAAAGAATTGACAGTTACATGGAGATAGATTTTAACTTGATACATATGAAAGATTTCTTTTAAAAAAAATACTGGCATTTGCTAACAATGGAAGGTGTTGCAAAAGAAGGTACTCGGAGCACTAGAAGGGTCCAGAGGAGGGCACCACTCCCCAGCTGTGGTCGAGAAGGGAAATCCTGAGTGGAGAACCAAGGGAGCCCTCGTGCTGGCGGAGGGTGCCACCTGCTGGTGTTAAAGTCAGGGTGGAAGGAACGGGATGCTGGCTCGTGAGGACTGAGGGCAGTCCAAGGGCGGTTTCCAAGAGTCTCCGTTTGGCGGTCCCCACTGAATTTCTCCGATCCTTGGTGCACCCTTTCTTCCCAGGACACTGGTCCTTCCCTTTAAACTAAAAAAAACAACCTATCATGCTCTTCTGGCAAAATCACTAAAAAAAAAAAATTTCCTCTCTGGCCACCCTGCCAGGTGTGGGCTACCTTGGAAAGAGTCTCCGGCGGAAGAGCTCAGGTTGCAGAGGGCCCGACAGGAGGACTTACATGTTGTGCAGCCCCGAAGAGTAGTAGGACAAAGTGGGGCTGGGAGAGCGAGTCTGCGGCCGCGCTGGCTTGACTGTGCGAGGAGGGACGGAGGGGCTCGTGGACAAAGGCTTTGCACTTCGGGGCGGAACAGGTGGGGCGTTCAGGAGCCGGCATTCTTCCCTGACCTGGCGCAAAAAAGAACACTTCAGGTTAGCAACAGACTGGGGACCGCAACTGGACCCTGTAAGGCAAAGCGGCTTCTCAAACAGTGATGTCAGGGGTCAAGAAATGGAGAGAGAAGACTGGAGGCACTCACGAGACAGATGGTTAGGGGCTGGCATTGTGGTGTAGCCGGGAAAGCTGCTACCTGCAATGCTGGGATCCCATAGAGGTGCCGGTTCAAGTCCTGGGTGCTCTACTTCCAATCCAGCTCCCTGCTAATGTGCCTGGGAAAGCAGTGGAGGATGGACCAAGTGTTTGGGCCCTTGCACTCACATGGGTGACTTGGAAGAAGTTCCTGGTTCCTGGCTTGGACCAGTTCAGCTCCAGCCATTGTGGCCATTTGGGGAGTGAGCCAGTGGATAGGAGATCTGTCTGTCACTATCTCTCTCTAACTCTGCCTTTCAAATTAATAAATAAATCTTTAAAAAAGAAAAAAGAAAGATAATTAAACACAGAGGTTGCCAGAGATCAAATCAGATGCCTGTCACGTACTTGCTGGGACCAGGCTGATTTGGAAAGAAACTTCTTGGCCAACATCAGTTGCTGCTGAAATATAGCAAGTAAGGTGGAATACAGCCAGATACACTGTCTTTGGTTAAAGAGGTATGGAAACATGATGCCACACAAAATGGAAGTATTAAAAAAGTAAGAACATAAGGAGTTCATGATCTTGATAGAGAATTCAACTCTCAGGTTGAGTTGTTTATTTATTGTTAAAACAGAATTCAGCTGGACCAAACATAGACTTTTTACAGGCTTACATCTTCTCAAATGGGGGCCGGCATTGTGGCGTAGTGGGTAAAGCCAACGCCTATGATGCCAGCATCCTATGTGGATGCCGGGTCTTGTCCTGGTTGTCCCACTTCCTGTTCAGCTCCTAGCTAATGGCCTGGGAAAAGCAGCAGAAGATAGCTCACGTGTTTGGGCTCCTGCCACCCAAGTGGGAGACCTGAATGAAGCTCCTGCATTTGACCTGGCCCAGTCCTGGCTGTTGTAGCTATCTGGGGGAGTGAATTGGTAGAGGGAAGATCTCTCTCTCTCTCTCTCTCCCCCTTTCTCTATAACTCTTTCAAATAAATAAATAAATAAATCTTAAAAAAAAAAAACTTCTTCTCAAATGTAAATATGCATGGCAATCACCAGGGATCTGGTTAATACACAGACCCTAATTAGGGGACTCAGGGTGGACCTAGAAGTCTGCATTTCTAACAAGCTCCCGATGATACTATAGCCCTAGGAACCTACTTTGAGAAACAAAGTTGAAGGTGAAGAAATGAGGCTGCTGCTCAGATCTAAAAAAAATCTATTTTCTGTAGAAGCGGCTTCCAGCTCCCTCATCCTTTTTGTCTTCACACCGGCAAGGCTGCAAATGACCTGTGACGTCCATGGTTTTGGGAAGTCTGCCTGCCATTTTCCTCTTTGCTTCCCATTCCCCACTGGCATTTCAAAACCGTTTTCCATCACAGACACTCTGCATGTACTTCTCTGTGTCCAGCAGCAGGGGGCAGCTTATACCTGGTTCTGCTAACTCTACCCAAACCACCCCAGCACAACTAGAGCCAATTGAGACTATCAAAAGTGCTGAGCTTTGAAATTCCCTCGCCTACTTTTTAGGACATGTTCCCACCAATTTTTTCACCTCTGCCTTCCATACCTTTCTTTCCAAGCGGTTGTGAGGTAACTAACATAATGAAATAGGCAGCTCCCCTTAGCTTTGCTGCTGAGTTTGCTCAAGACAACATGAAATGTTAAATGTTGCATCTTTGTGCTATACAGGCTGCACACTGGGCCTCCAACCAGTATTCCACACCTGATTCACTTGCCAAAGAAAGCCAGCCATTAACAAAAGCCACATGACCTCGTGTGGCCTGGAAGCGTTGATGCTAAGTGAAATGAAGCAATTTGCAAAGCTTCTTGGGGCTGGGGCCCACTGGGGCTACCTGCACAATCCATGGCCCTGCTACAGAGGCTGCTGGGTTGCCAAAGAGGAAGTTTTTTAATCCGGAGAAGGTCTTTAGGCTAAAATAAAACATTCACAGAAGCTGATTTCTTCCCCCACACTGGTGGGCTCCTCCCTTTTGAGCTTCTACAGTGGTGGTGTTGGAGTGTGGGGTGGCAGTGGCAGGTGACTGCGGGAAGAAAACATAGTGGGAAGCAGGGTTTGGAGAAAGAAGAGGGGACCCTTGAGCTGGGTCAGAAACAGGATCTTGCACCACTATGGGATCTTCTTAGGAGGCTTTACTTCTGGCTGGATCTCCCCACTCCCTGGCTTTTGGGGGCACTAATAAAATATAGTGGTTACAAAGTATATCCATCGTGTCCTCTCCCTTCTTGTTAGTTGTGTGCACAGTAGCTAAGAGTTTCCTTTCCCTCTTGGAAAACATCTATACAACCTAGGAGGGATGGCTGTGACCGTATCTAATAGGTGCACTTGGTTTTCTTGAGGCTTCCATCATAGAAGTCATAGAAAATATGAGGAGGCTGCCATTTGGATTTTTAATTTTTTAAATAAATACTCAGTCACTTTTAATAATGGGTTAGATTGGAACGAGAGGAAAACATGGAGAGTGCTGAATTTAGAATTTCTCAATTCTGGAATTATTCACTAAATATGACATTTCATCAGGGAATGCTTACCTGAGATGTCAATTATAACATGAGAGCTTCAGAAAGTTCACGGGGGGCTAGTGTTGTGGTACAGCAGGTTAAGCTGTTGCCTGCACCACTGCTTTCCCTTAGGAGCGCCAGTTCGAGTTCCAGCCACTCCACTTCTGATCGCTGCAAATGTGACTGCTCCAGGGAAGTCTTATTTCCCTGAGTTTCATGGGAAGAATTCTATGGCTTGGCAGAACGTATTTGTTCTGGGATTTGGAAGTTATAAAGAGTGATAGTTTATTGTCTTCTTTCCTGTCTCATATTCCCTTCGAACAGTAGCCATCCCATTTTTCTTTGGTTCTTGATTTGATTCAAATGAGACATTTATATTCCAAGATGAAGGTAGCTGTGCTTTAAGTGGATTTTATCTGACAATAAAAGGCGATTTACAAGACTGGATAGCCAGTCACACCATTCCCAGTTTTCCTTCATATTCAATTTCACATATAAGTGCCACATTTTCAGCACATTCCTTCTAAAAGCCTCAGCATGTGGCTTTCATCACATTCGTACCTTGTCATCTCTAGCAGGCCCCCTAAGGTTACCAGATAAAGGCCGGCCTGTAGTCAGCCTCTCCAATTATTTCCCCCTACTTCTCTATATGACACAGGTCCATCTAAAGCAGTGGGTTCAGTGTCACCTGCACATACCCTGTGCTTTCCCCCCTGGGGTTTCCACTGCCCACCCCTATCTAAACACCCCTTGCTTACAGCCCAGCCCTGAATGCCATGTGCTGTCTGGGACCATCGCACACAGCCATTAGGTCTCATCTCTGTTTCTGAATTTGGCTGAACACTGCTGCACTTACCTACTCCACATGTATATTTAATTAGAGAGCTAAAGTGGTAGGGGCTGTCAGCATTGTTATATGGAAGGCGGAGTTTGGGGATCTGTCACCTCTGGCACAAGTATGTCACATGCATTGACAGGCAGATGTTAACAGATGTCATTAAGAATACAACAAAAAGGTACTGTAATTTTTAAACACAGATCATAGACCGTGATTTTATGCAGAATTTGTTGAAATTTCATCTGGCTGGGTGTTAGTGTTTTTGGTGATACCCTTAATAGTGTCAATCTAGAGGAAAAAAGCTGCCTGCAGACCTGGCACACAGGCCAGCATTAACTCCACCTTCACCTCACCACTCTGACTTAGAGTGAAAATGACAGTGACTGTCCTTCCAGACTAGGAACAGCTGTGGCTTTGTTAGCAATACTCAGAGGATTCACTATTCCAACATGAGAATGTGAAAGAAACATTTCGAGCTCTGTAGACTGCAGCCCTCCTATTTACTCCCAATGCAGCATTTCAGACCAGACTTTAACTGGCAACACCAGGAGGAACAGTTGCCTGTAAGATCAGGAAGCAACTTCCAGTGCTAAGCCAAGGGGCTGGCCTTCTGAGATGAGGTGGGTGTTGCCATCCAACAGAGACTGTGATTGTTCTTTGCCTATCTATAGGCAACGCCTGGCTATGGGATGCATGGGTGTTCATAGAGAACCTCCGGGCACCAAAGTCCTTCTGTTAAGGATACAGTCAATGAGCACAGTCCAGGTTCAGGTGACAGTGTGGAGGGCTGTCTCCATTTGTCACTAGGGCCTGGCTCCAGGAGTAGTTCCCTGGTGCACAGCTTTTCTCTGTATCTGCTCCACTTCCAGCATAGCCCTTCCCTGCCTGCTCCTCACGAAGCTTTGCCTTTTCCAAAGTGGCCAGTGATTCAATTCTTATCAAATCAGAAAGACCACTATCCTCAAATCAGAAAGACCACTATCCTCACGTCAGTACAACTCTCCTTGGTTCTCATGTAGCAGATTGCTCACCTAGAGTTAGTATAAAGCTGGTTTATCAAAAGGTGGCCAATGAGTTCTCTTCTTGGGTTCACAGGTCAGAATCCGAGGGAGGCATATTCAAGTGACTGCCATTTAATACACCAAAATCACCTCCTAGTGAGAACTGAAGTCATGGGTACAGTCCACTCCCACTATTCCTGAATCTGAAGAACATGGCCCTTTTCCTTTTTCTACATATGATATTAACTCCATTTTGCTATTCATTTGTTCATCTAATCCATGTGTTTATAGTGGGCTCACTGAGCTTGTGTTAAGTATACAAAATCAAGACACTTGTGGAATTAGTTATGTGTGTGTGAGACACAAACACAAGCAAGCTACACATTGGTAAATGCAACGACAGAGGCATGTGCCAGCATATGTGGGAGCACCATGAGTTTATTCAAGACATGCAGGAAGAGAATAAACTCATAGGGAATTCTACTGAGAAAGTGTTGAGGAAAATGGACTGTGAGTGTCCAAACACACCAGATACTGCTGAGGTTTGGGAGTGTGGGTGATGCCACACACACTGGTGCCATTTATCAGAGGGAAACTTGGAAGGCTGGAAGGAAGAACGACATGCAGGGGAAACCAAGGAGCTCAGTTTTGACATTATCCCTGAACTCCATTTTCTGGCTATAGATAGAAACTGAAGCTACAGCAACACTGATATCACAGAGGAGAAGCAAGGAAGGCTGAAGAGACACAGAAGGAGAAAAACAAGTGACTGCTTGGTGCTCACGGAGCACAGCCATGGCCAGATGATGGTTAAGAGGCTGGATGAGGGGGGACTGTGGAGGACGATGGTGTAAAGGAGCAGAGACGTCAGAAAGCCAAGCCAAAGGCTGAGGACGTGCACCCCGCGGGACTGCAGGTCCCTGGGAGCTTAGCAAATGAGGCTGTGGTCAAGGGAGGGGGTGGGAAGTAGGTTCGAGCAAATTGCAGCTATAGTGGGAGGTGAGAGTAGAGTCAGCGAGGGCAGACCACTCTTTTCTGGACATTGGCTGGACACAGGCAGTTGTAGGAAAAGGCTACTGGATTGAGGGAGGTATGCATATTTTAAAATTATTATTTTTAAATATTTATTTTATTTATTTGAAAGACAGAGTTACAGAGAGAGAGGTAGAGATGGGAGAAGAGAAAGAGAGAGAGAGAGGTGTCTTCTATCTGCTGGCTCCCTGCCCCACAATGGCTGGAGCTGAGCCAATCTGAAGCCAGGAGCCAGGAGATTCTCCTGGATCTCCCACATAGGTGCAGGAGTTCAAGCACTTGGGTCATCTTCTGCTGCTTTCCCAGGTGCATCAGCAGGGAGCTTGATTGGAATTGGAGCAGCCAGGACTTGACTTGGCACCCATGTGGGATGCCAGCGCTGTAGGCGGAGGCTTTAACCTGCTGCGCCACAGTGAGCACCATGATTTTTATTTTTTAAACATGGGAGAAACATGAAAACGTGCTTGAGTCTGCACACATGCATGTAACCTGGAGGTCAAGTGCAAATGGACTTGGGGTCCTGTTTCTCCCTTTTCATTTAGGAGGATGGATGGAAAACTCAGATTTTCCCATTGCTCTGTCTTGGTCAGGCCATTGCTGGCCACAGGAAGCTAGAAAAGTAACCAAGAGGAGCTTATCCTCTAATGGTGAAGGCAAAGAGGAAACACACCTGACATAGTAAATGACTTTGGAGAGCTTCATGTATCTAAGTGAAGACAGCCAACTCAATCTTTGGTCAAAATTAAATGCATCCCAAATGGGACTATTCTCTTGGCTTTCAGACTACAATGCAGAAAATTCACCTTGCTTTCCTGACTCCTGGAATAGGCATTTACGCTTCCTTTTTCCCTCTCTGCTCTCTACTGCTCTGTTTAGTGAGGAAAGAATCAGAGAGGGGGAAGGAAGAATAACCTGTGTAAAACAGAAAACAAGGTCTTCTCTTTAAATAGCCACATATTAAAAACAATGCATAGAATTTGCTCACCATACAAAGCTCATAATTGCATGGTTGAAAAATAGTTACATGTCGATGTTTGTAGAACAAAATATCAAAAACTACATACAATTAGAGAATTTTATATTTATTACCTATGAACTAATGTCTTTCTCTTATTAAAACTTTTCCTGATTCTTTGTAGGGATTAAAAGAATACAAGAGATAGAAGACACACTGAGCCTCTATGAAACAGCACAGTCTAAGAATGGGAGCTTTTTATGTGATAACATTTCTTGGAAAGGTTTTGTCCCTTGGAGCCCCTACTCAGGTTCTATGGAAGGAATCACACTCTCACACCCCTTCAGTAAGTGGACCAATGAGACAGTTTAAGAAAAATAAGTGAACACTTAACTATGACACAGTCTGCCCAACAGTCTTCAGATTTCCTCTCTGGGGAGAAAGAAAAGGCAATGTCATAGCAGCAGTTGCTCAAGTCTTATATATAAGGCACTGATCCGGAGATACCTGCTGACAGGGCCACTTCCTTCCTTAGATTATGGTCTAAAATCTATTGGCACAGGCATGGGGTTGGCAAAGGAGAGCTCCTGTCTCAAAGATCACCTGGCTTGCGATCGTGAGCAACCACTAAAGAAGATTTTGGAATATTTAGGTGGGGTCTGGATCATTTTGTTTCTGTACTGATACAACCTCAGGAAATATATACACTGTAGGGGAGTTTGATATAAAAACTGGACTTACCTTTATTATGAGTTCTCCTTTCTAAAAGGCCAAACTTAGGATAATGCTGGCAATCCAAAGAAAGAAGTTTTGTAACCACGCTTCCTTGAACTTTGTAACTTTGCCTTCACTGCCTGCTCTCTGCCCAGTATTTTACATTTCTTCCCACACTCCCTACTCCCAGATAACAAAATCATTACAGCCTTAAGAAATCTTATTTATAAAGAGGCTTTTATATGAAGAGTTCATAACCCTGTCATATAGCCATCAGTAGATATTTTCACCCAAAAAGGAATTAAAGTTTTACAATGACAAAGTACAGTAAATGAACTTCTATTTGGTTCATTAGACAAGGGCAAATGTGACGTACAGTCAAAATCCTCATTTTCAGACGTACAAGTTTCTTTTTCCCAGTTTTATACATTGACGATAAGGATGTGAAATAGACCTTTCTCTGGAATGGCCTCCAATACTCAAGCCTCAGGCAAGAGAAGGAGGGGAGGCAGGGGGAGGCCCCTCACTAGGAGGGAAGAGGGCAAGTAGTTCTGAAAAGAAGTACTTGTTTCAACTCTAGGGTGCTCCAGTGGAATCAGACGAACATCTATGCCATGGGGGCACAGAAAAAAGGACCTTTCCTGGGGAAGGGGTATGATGTGTGATAGATAACACTTACACAGCAGATAACCTTCCTATGAATGCCATTTTCAAAAAAAGATACTTTATTTATTTGAAAGCCAGAGAGAGAGAGAGAGAGAGAGAGAGAGAGAGAGAGCGAGCGAGCAGAGAGCGATCTTCCATCTACTGTTTTATTCCCCAAATGGCCACAACTGCCAGGGCTGGGCCATTCAGAAGCCATGAGCCTGGAACTCCATCTGGGTCTCCCACACAGGTGGTAGGGGCGCAAGCATTTGGGTTATCTTCTGCTGTTTTCCCAGGTGCATTAGTAGGGCGGTGGATCAGAAGTAGAACAGCTGGGACTCAAACTGGCACTCTGAAGGGGATGCTGGTATGACAGGTGGTGGTTTAACCAGCTGTGCACCAGCACCAGCACCAGCCCGGTTAATGCTATTTTATGCAAGCGATACCCAAGCATGCAGAAACAAGCCTTGTCCAGCAGCACATTATAGGTATCTGATTAACATGCTGACCCCAGAGGGTTTCGATGGACACAGGAGAAGAAAAAAAAAACCCTCTTGGCTTTCATTCAGAAAGAACCTATTTGAAACAGAAAGCAATTAATTTCAAAGTCACCAAAACACAATAATAATTTAGTCCTTATTCCTTTTAACAAATGGGAAAGTAGGTATGGTTTTCTTACAGAGCACTCCTCAGAAGTTGTAATTAAAATGAATTAAATGTCAAATGCCCCAGGAGACTGCACTCATTAGTGGAAGCCTGAGTGAATCTTTTGGTAGAGCAGTTATTTTGCAAAGCAAATAATCACTCATACATTAATCGCTTTAGTACCTAAACTTGAATATTAAGGTCTTATTTAAGAAAACTTGTCCTATGGTGCCTTTTCTAATATTAATATCTGATAGAGGGAAAATACCCAAGGACAAAATAAAAATTCAGAGTAGAATCAGTTCTCATAGCCTCTTTCCCCAGTTTACAAGCATTTTAACAGGGCTCCTTGTGGTATGGCTATATCCAGGGTTATGGGTTCTGGGGGCACTGTGTGTTACCCAAGGCAATGTCTCAACTTTGACATTTCTTTTTTTGTTTGTTTGTTTCTTAAGATTTACTTAATTTATGTCAAAGGCAGACACACACACAAACAACACACACACACACACACACACACACAGAGCAAGAGAGAGACCTCCATCTGCTGGTTAACTCTCCAAATGGCTGCAATGGCCAGGGCTGGGCCAGGTTGAAGTCAGGAACTTGGAATTCTGAGTTTCCAATGTGGGTAGCAGAGGCCCAGGCCTCAGGCCATGTTCTGCTGCTTTCCCAGGCACATTATCAGGGAGCTGGATTAGAAGTGGAGCAGCGGGGACTTCCAGTATCCACATGGGATGCCAGCAGCAGCAAGTTGCAGGCCCCAAGCTTTGATATTTCTATACAGGCTTGCTTGGGGATATTAGTTTCTTGACACTTGTCAGTAGGCATGGAGTCACACATGGCTTTTCCCAGGCATTCTATAATTCCTCAAAACCCTTCTCTTCTCCATTCAAGGGTTCTGTGTTACTGAGATACACAGGATATTGAGAATTTCTGGAGCTCTTTTTTGGCTTATGATGATGGGAAAGTTTATGATGCTCCCAAAGCTAGGACTACAACACAACACCTATCTTATCAAGTAGATATTTTAAGAGTGGCATTAACAAAATGTTGTCATTTTTTTTTTGACAGGCAGAGTTAGACAGTGAGAGAGAGAGACAGAGAGAAAGGTCTTCCTTCCGTTGGTTCACCCCTCAAATGGCTGCTGCAGCTGGCGTGCTGCACTGAATTAAAGCCAGGAGCCAGGTGCTTCCTCCTGGTCGCTCATGTGGGTTCAGGGCCCAAGCACTTGGGCCATCCTCCACTGCACTCCCGGGCACAGCAGAGAGCTGGACTGGAAGAAGGGCAACTGGGACAGAAATGGCGCCCCAACCAAGACTAGAACCTGGAGTGCCGGCGCCGCAGGCGGAAGATTAGCCTAGTTAGCCCCGGCACCGGCCAAAATGTTGTCATTTTTGAAATGGGTATTTTGTTTTGGCAATATTGTAGAGACCTAGAAAGATGAAACTTATCACAAGCACTTTTGGGATGTGAAGATAACTGGTCCTGTCTAGTGCTACGGCTGACTCTGTTGACCCAGCTGCCCAGAGGGACATGGCCATCCCCATCTGCCACCTGATGTACCTATACAAGGTAACTTCCTGTCACCGTTTCTTCCTTAAAGAGGGAAAAACCCTCTAAAAATCACTTTCTACTTAGCCTTGATTTGGAATCTATCTTACATTAAATTATCACTACTATTTACTTCGAATGCTTACTAAACGCCAGGGAAAAGTGCCAAGTGCTTCGTATAATACAATAATGCAGTGAAGAAGTTATTATCCCCACAGGAACTCACTGAGGGAAGCTAAATATTTTGCCCAAGGTACGAAGCTTCTGAGCAGCACAGTGAGGAGTCACTTCCATGTGTGGCTCTCAGAGATAACAACACACGTGGCTAATGATCTACTACACAGTGTGGCAGGCTCCTTTCTCCCGAATTCCACTGAGAAGGGACACGAAGAGTCCAGTATGCATGAGGTCTCTCTGCATTTTCTCACCAGTGGTGCAGCCTGTCTGCGGCAGACTCAGACCCTCAAAATGACGTCTCTAGAGCTAAATCAGTGTTTTCAAGCACCGATTAATGCGGCCCAGGCTAGCTGGCATTACATTCCAGTGTCACAGCCTGCTTCATGGAAGAGGCTTTGTGATGGACTTCTGGTCTCCAACAATGAATACATGCTATTAACTCTATCTTATAGCTCAATCCCTCCACTATTTCTCATAAGCCATGGGGGCATCCCTGTCAATCATAAAGCGAACACACTCATCAAGACAGCTGTAAAAACTTGGTTTAAGCCAGCGGCTCAGAAGCTATAGAGTTTTGTCTATGGTTTTCCTCTCACAGACCTCAGGAACTGTTGTACAGTCAACAACCAACCAAGAGTGAATGCACTTTTTTTCTGTTACTGAAGACAGATGGAGGACAGTGATAACTGGGTCCTGGGGTCACCAGGTGAGGTTACTGCTACCCAAAGAGTTTTAGAAGAGTTGGGACCTGTATTTCTTTTTTGACAGACAGAGTGGGCAGTGAGAGAAACACAGAGACAGAGAAAGGTCTTCCTTTGCCGTTGGTTCAGCCTCCAATGGCTGCCGCGGCTGGCACACCGCGCTGAACCAAAGCCAGGAGCCAGGTGCTTCTCCTGGTCTCCCATGTGGGTGCAGGGCCCAAGCACTTGGGCCATCCTCCACTGCACTCCCTGGCCACAGCAGAGAGCTGGCCTGGAAGAGGGGCAACTGGGACAGAATCCGGTGCCCCGACTGGGACTAGAACCTGGTGTGCCGGCGCCACTAGGCGGAGGATTAGCCTATTGAGCCACAGTGCTGGCTAAGGGACCCTGTATTTTTGATAACTATTTGTAATTTACTGCACAGAACAGAGAAGCGAAGGAGCCAAACTTTGTTTAAAGAAACTCATGCAATAAAAAGTCTTTCCATCACCATGCTCCAAAATGACATTTTTAAAAGAGGAACTAAGAAGATTGCTCTGGAAGATTTTCACTTGTAGAGAGTATCTGGATAAACATTTCAGCCATATCAGCCAATACCTAGAGAATTAAAATGATGAATAGGGGCCCACAGTGTTGGGCAACAGAGGATGTGTTTAGAATTAAGGCATGAATCGATAAGGTTAATCCACTTAGGAGAGACTGTCAGGCTATGCTGATCTGGGGGCACTTGTACAATTTTAAAAAGTGAAAACACCACTACTCGGGGAGCTGGAGATGCTCCCTCAGCCTGGGCTCAGCTGGGTGTGCTCTAGGGGATACAAGTGGCTCTGTTGTTACTTCCAGCCACTTGAACCTGCAACTGTTGAGTTCCCTGTGGAATCTCCGTGTGATAAATAGTTTCCTAGAAACAGTGTTTTTCTTAAAAAACAAAAACAAAAAAACCTGTACTAGACAAGCATTACAGAGATACAAGATGGCAAGGGCTTAATTCTAGACAGCCACATCAAGTACAAGGTACACTAACAAGGTAATTGAACAGGGCTCCACTGATTACTCTGCCACTGAGGATTTTCTGTTTGGCCTCTCTGCCTCGTTTCCCTGCTGAAGATTCAGGTAGGAAAGGGCTGACAAGCACTGCCTGGATGACCTCTGGGCTGCAGCACCACGTGAGAAATGTGACACACCTAATTACTGAAGGGGAGCGATTTATTCTCACTTGCATACAAAGAAAGGCCAGCAAAATCTGCTGGGGAGGAGTGAATGCTGTGGTGTGTGGTGGAATGGGAAGGCGAGCGAGTGTCAGTTACTCAGGAAATGGCAGTGGAACTCACCTGGCAAAGGAGCCTGCCTAGCAACAGGCAGTGATTGGTTACGGCATAAACCACCCCTTGACCAGATTGGCTGCCTCGGCTACATAAGCTGCTGTAGCAACTGAAATGAACGAGTCTGTGAGCTGTTCGCCTCTAGCCTGCTTTCACCCAACTCCCGGAGTCCGTGTAGTGACTCCGCACCTCTTGCCCCACTGCGCTCCTCCTCTCAGAATGAATCCACAGCCAACAATGGTGCAGTGGATTAAATCGCTGCCTGGGACATCCACATCCCATATCAGAGTGCTAGTTCTGAGTCCCAGTTACTCTGCTTCTAATCCAGCTTCCTGCTAATACACCTTGGAAGCAGCAGATGATGACCAAGGTACTTGGGTCCCTGCCCCCCACATTGGAGACTTGAATGGAATACCTGGCTCCAGGCTTCAGCCTGGCCCAGCCCTCCTGTTGTGACCTTCTTGGGAATGAGCCAGTGAACTGAAGCTCCCTCGCTCAGTCTCTCTCTCTCTCTCTTTCTTTCTGCCTTTCACATAAATCTTTAAAAATTCTGTTGGGGGAAAACACAAGCATTTGTCACAGTCAAGGACACTGGAGCCAAAAGAGAGGGCAGAAGAACTAAAGACAAGGAACAGACTGTTCTGTAGCACCACACGCCTCTAGGTCTTAACACAGCTGGGCTACTGACACCATTCATTGGTCATCTGCTGGCTTTGCTTCCTTGCTTTGTCTGACTCTTCCACTGCCCCAGTACTCAATAAGGATGAGGACCTGGTGACCTGGGCTGTCATCTTCCCAGATAACGTCCAGCTGGACACACACGAAAGCTTCCCACCATCTTTTTCTTTTTTGTTTTTAAAGATATATTTATTTTATTTGAAAGGCAGAGTAACAGAGAAAAAAAGGAAAGACAGAGATCTTCCATCCACTGGTTCATGCTGCAAATGGCTGCAATGGCCAGGGTTGGGCCAGACTGGAGCCAGGAGGTTCATCATGGTCTCCCGGGTGGGTGCAGAGGCCCGAGCATCTTCTGCTGCTTTCCCAAGCATATTAGCAGGCAGTTGGATCAGAAGTGGAGCAGCTGGAACATGAACCAATGCCATATAGGGTGCCAGCATTGCAGACGACAGCTTAACCTGCTACACCATAGCACTGGCCGCTTCCCACCACTTTTAACAATGAGGAAAGATACCTGTTAGTGCCATGGTGCTCCTCTCCTACAGGCTCAGGCCACTGCAAGCACCCCAAGAACTCATACTTAATTCTGTGGGAGCACTTGAACTTATGTCCCATTAAAATCTCCTCCCCCTTTTCTTAAAAAAAGTATTCATTCATTTATTTGAAAAGCAGAGTTCCAGATAGTGAGTGAGATTTTCCATATGCTGGTTCATTTTCCAAATGGCAGCAACAGCCAGAGCTGGTCGGATCTGAAGCCAGGAGCCTATGCAGGTACAGGGGCCCAAGCACCTGGGTTATGGCTTTCCTAGGTGCATTAGTAGGGAGCTGGATGAGAAGTGGAGCAGCTAGGACTTGAACTGGTGCCCGTATGGGATGCCATTGCTGAAGGCAGTGGCTTTATCCACTATGCCATACTGCTGGCCCCTAAAGTTTCCTTTTGATAGCTACAAGCTGAAGTAAAATCTAACATTCTGATGTTCTCTGGATCCCACACGTCTTAAAATTGGAAAATTCATTTCATGATCACAGAACCAGCAAAAAATGTGACTTCATTTGAAATTCCTAAATTCTTAAAAAAGAAAATTAAATGATTTCAGGTGTTTATTAAAAAAAACTTTGTTTATAGAGTTCTGTAAACACTAGAATGCTCCAAAAACATTCTCTTACGTCATGAGAAATTACAGCTCAGAGTGGAGGCCAAAATCTTTTCTTCTGTGAGATTTGCTTTTAGTTTCAAATTGAACTCTAGTGTTTTTCTTTTAGTTTAGCTTTTCTTTTAGGCTCCAGTTCCTGACTCCAGCTTCTGCTAATTTGGATCCTGAGATGCAGCAGTAAAGATTGGGCTGCTTAATATATTTATGGTCTTCTTTTTTTTTTTTTTTTTGACAGGCAGAGTGGACAGTGAGAGAGAGAGAGAGAGAAAGGTCTTTCTTTTTCTGTTGAATCACTCCCCCCCCTCCCAATGGCCGCTGTGGCCGGTGTGCTGCGGCTGGTGCACCACACTGATCTGAAGCCAGGAGCCAGGTGTTTCCTCCTGGTCTCCCATGCGGGTGCAGGGCCCAAGGACTTAGGCCATCTTCCACTGCCTTCCCAGGCCACAGCAGAGAGCTGGACTGGAAGAGGGGCAACCGGGACAGAATCCGGCGCCCCGACCGGGACTAGAACCCGGTGTGCCGGCGCCGCAGGTGGAGGATTAGCCTATTGAGCCGTGGCGCCAGCCAATATTTATGTTCTTACTTATCTTTCATTAGCCACAGAAGAAACACATGATATTAGTTTCCTAACTCTAGACTTGGTGACATAAATAACCTTGGGTGTGACCATCTTGAATGAGTCCATCTGTCAATCAACAAACCTGAGTTCCTGCTATGTGACAAGCAGGACCAAAGTTCAACAGGAAAAGCCCATGTGAGCATACTACAACCTTCAAGTACAGCAAAAATACAGCTGAATTAAGACATCCCTAAAGCTGTCTAGAGCACTTGCCAGGAGGTGTGTACCCTAGCTTTATAAATTTAAATTTAACTGAGAGACACACAAAGAAACAGAAAGATACAAGGAACTCCATCCAGTGGTTCATTCCCTACATGTCAGTAACAGTAGGGAGGGGAAGAGGCCTAGAGCTGCAGCTGGGAACACAATTCAGGTTTGCCACGTGGGTGGTAGGAACCCATCAGCTGAGCCGTTATTGCTGCATCCCCAGGTCCAGATCAGCAGAAGCTGGAGTCAGGAACTGGGGCCTGGAATTGAGTCCTGGCACTCAGCTGTGAGATGTGGACGCTTTAACTGCTAGGCTAACTGCTTGCTCCTTCCCTTGCTTTTTACCTAGCTTTTGGGAAATACCTTTGGAGTCCCTGACATGAATGCAAGAACCCTGACTCTACTGAGACTCCTCCAAATAGTCCATGACCCCTATTGAATGAATTATAAGAACCCCTTGGCCGGCGCCGCGGCTCACTAGGCTAATCCTCCACCTGCGGTGCCAGCACCCCAGGTTCTAGTCCCAGTTGGGGCGCCGGATTCTGTCCTGGTTGCCCCTCTTCCAGGCCAGCTCTCTGCTGTGGCCCGGGAGTGCAGTGGAGGATGGCCTGTGTGTTTGGGCCCTGCACCCCACGGGAGAGCAGGAGAAGCACCTGGCTCCTGGCTTTGGATTGGCACAGCATGCCGGCCACAACACACCAGCCATAGTGGCCACTTAGGGGGTGAACCAACGGAAAAAGGAAGACCTCTCTCTCTGTTTCTCTCTCTCACTAACTCTGCCTGTCCAAAAAAAAAAAAAAAAAAGAAAGAAAAGAAAAAGAAAAAAAGAAAAAAACCCTGTTTGTGCCTTAAGGTCCCTGGAAGATCTTTTAAGGTGCAGGGGGCATTCAGACCTGCAGGTTCTGGGGAGCTCTTATGTCCTGGAACAAACAGGACACAACCCTGCAGGCTTCTTTCAGGAGAGTGGGTAGCAGTGAGGGCTCTTTATGGACAGCTAAGCAGCTGCCTGGTGCAAGCTTCTGCCCAGGGCTACCTCTGTCCTGGCCGCAGCCTTCAGTGACCACTGCCCTTCATGCAGCCCTACTGAACCGGCCCAGCAGCACTCACGGTTTCCCTGCTGTGAGTGAAGCTTGCCAGGCTCATACCCTTGCCCGTGCCATTGCCTGGAATTGTCTAGAATGCCGTTCCCAGTTCTCCGCCCTTCCAGTTGTGGCTATTCCTAAATTCTTTAAAATGTCATCATCTCAAGGAAGACTCCTCTCACTCATCCCCCAACCAGAGGTCTTTCTCCTCTGCATTCTGTCTCTCTCTTCTATTATGACCCTTTAACTTGTATAGCAGTCATCTCGTTTATCTGTTACCTTCCCTGTAAAGCTGAATAGTACCAGGGCTCAGAGTCCAGGTCCTGCTGACAGCCTATTAATTCCAAGGTTCGGGAACTGGATTCTGCATACCCTCAGGGTCTGAGAGAGACCCAAGTCCCAACACTATCTGGTGGAGGCAGACAGTGGGCAGGGGCACAAGGAACATACGAACAGCCTGCATCCCCATTAGTGCTTCAGCCAGACAGATGGGCTTTAATGTCTAACTTTTCTCTATTTTGGTTCTCATGTAAGTATTAAAAAATTCTTCTAGAGATATGAAATAAATGAAATCATAGTTATAGATATTGTTGAATAAATGATTAGAATCATCTCCCTTCAGGTGTAATGAAATTCAATGACCACAATGTAATAAAGGCTCAGAGTAGCTGTCAATCAAATCAGAGGGCTCTTTTTCCATCCCTATTGACCACTTTATATTAAAATTGGATGAAAGGCCTATCATGCTCTGATGAGTTATGTTTAAACAGACCCACCAGGGTGCCTGTCTGGTGTGTGTGCGCCCATGTGTATACATACAAACATACCCATTATGTGTCGTGTCTCAATCCCTCTGTGCTCTCTCCCTCCCTAAACGTATTTCAGTCCATCTCTACAAATGGCCCTCAGATCCACCCTGTTGTTCAGCTTAAAAATCGAGTTGTCATTCATTGATGTCTTTCCTTCACAATCCACATGTAATTAATCAGTAAACACTGTTGGGTCTACCTCTGAAGCAGCTCATCTCTCCCTGCCACCCACCACGATCAGCTACAGCACTCCAGGGCACCGTCACCTCAAACCCGTGTCACTGTCATGGCCTTTCCTCTGGCATGCCAGCTTCCACTCTTTTCTCCCTGTAATTTGTTCCCTAGGCAGTAGCAGAAGCTATGTTTAAGCCTCTCCTGTTTCTCATATATAACAGAGCAAAACTCTACTCCTACCTGGCAAAAATAACGGGGCTAGCATCGATAATTCACCCCAATTGAAGCAAATACACTCATTCTGATAATGTGCAGTTGAGTTGTTTTTGGTTTCTGTTAAAGAAAATCAATGAGTGGAGCATAGAGCACAGAGACAGAAAGCCTGGTACATTGCTGGAAAAGAGAAACGACGTACGAGGCATTAAAAAGATGGCAGCACAGGGAGGGAGCTTACTGCTCTTGTCTAGGGAGGATAGTTAAAAGAAGGGGATGGAATACAATCCCAGGGAAGGGTCAGGGAGAAAATAGCAGAGGAAACGTCATGCAAATTGGGGGGACACTGTGGACCTATGGAGGGTGTGGATGCACACAGCTCAGGACCCCAGCAGCCGAAATTTTCAGCACCAGCTTTGGAGTGAGATGAAACCAGTCCGCAGTAGCCCAAGCCACTGGCGATAAAGCTGTGGGAGGAGCCCTGGGAGAGACAGTATACCTGCCAACCTAGAGGGAATAAAAAGGGGGCATGTTTCTCTCTCCCTGACCACCCAGCACCCGCAACCTGTAACTAGCCCAGAGAGGGTGAATGCCATTTTGGACATATGTAACAGCTGCACCAGCTCCTGTCTGTGTCCCCAGCAACCAGCCAACAGGAGATGCTTGAGTCTAGCTGGGAGCATTGATGGGAGCTGGGGGATCGTTACATGGGAACCTTGCATGCTGGGACTGTGAAAACACTGTGGCTGCGTGGGAGAGCGCAGGGTGCAGCTAGGACTTTAGACAATCACTGTGGGTGGCTCTACATGCTCAGAGCTCCCTGATTCCCTGGTGAGGGCCATTGCTGTGGGATCCGTTGTGTGGTTCTTGTGGCAGCATGATGAAAACCACCCAGTGGGGCTAGTGCCCAGGTATTGGTCTCCTTTGAGGAGAGGAGGTGAGCATGAGAATATGCCAACAGAGAAGAACAAACTTTCCCTCTGATTAAAAAAAAGAGAAGATTTACGATGCCTAACTTGAGTGTGACTGGGCACTCCCTTCACTCTGGAGCACTAAGCAGAGCTCCTGGAGCACACCCAGCACACACCTCGGGTATTCACTGAAAGAGCAGACATGCCACTAAACCACAGAAGAATACTCCAAAGAAAAAAGCCATAACAGGAGAAACAACAACAACAACAACCAACAAGTATCAACACAAATGCCTAACAAAAAACACAGCAATTCAAGAAACAAAAACAAGGAAGCCACATGATGTCCCCAAAAGAACACAACTCTTCAAGACTAGATTGTAAAGATAATGAGATTGAAGAAATGCCAGAAATGGAATTAAAAACTGACTGTAAAATTACTTAGAAATAATCAGAGGAAATTCATGAAATAAAGAAATCTGTAGATGACATGAATGAAAATTTTTCCAATGAAATGGTGACTTTAAAGAGAAATCAAGGCCGGCGCCGTGGCTCAACAGGCTAATCCTCCGCCTTGTGGCGCCGGCATACTGGGTTCTAGTCCCGGTTGGGGCTCTGGATTCTGTCCCGGTTGCCCCTCTTCCAGGCCAGCCCTCTGCTGTGGCCCGGGAGTGCAGTGGAGGATGGCCCAAGTGCTTGGGCCCTGCACCCCATGGGAGACCAGGGAAAAGCACCTGGCTCCTGCCATCGGATGAGCGCGGTGTGCCGGCCGCAGCGCGCCATCCGCGGCAGCCATTGGAGGGTGAACCAACGGCAAAGGAAGACCTTTCTCTCTGTCTCTCTCTCTCTCACTGTCCACTCTGCCTGTCAAAAAAAAAAAAAAAAGAAATCAAACCAAAATATTAGAAATGAAGAATTCACTAGATCAAATAACAATATAGTGGAAAGCCTTAAGAACAGACTCAATGAGGCAGCAGAAAGAATATATGAGTTAGATGAAAAATTTCTGGAAATTTTACAGTCAGACCAAAAAAAAAAAAAAAAAAAGAAGAGGAAGAAATTAGAAAACTGAAAAACAGTGTCAGAGACTTATTGGATACTATCAAACAACACACCATACAGGTCTTAGGAGTTCCTGAATGCATGGAGAGAGAGAATGGATTAGAAGGCCTTTTCAATATAAAAATTAAAGAAAACCTCCTTAATTTGGAGAAAGAAAGGGACATCCAAGTTCAGGAAGCACACAGAACTCCTAGTAGATATAGCCAGAAAAGATCTTCAAACTCTCCTCAGTAAAACATAAAGAAAAGATTCTAAAATGTGCACAAGAGAAACACCGAATTATTTTCAGAGGATCTCCAATTAGACTCACAGCTGACCTCTCATCAGAAACCCTATAGATTAGGAGAGAACAGTGAGATATATTCTAAGTCTTAAGAGAAAAAACTGCCAACCCAGAATACTGTACCCAGCAAAGATCTCATTTAGAAATGAAGGTGAGGCCGGCGCCGTGGCTCAACAGGCTAATCCTCCGCCTTGCAGCGCCGGCACACCGGGTTCTAGTCCCGGTCGGGGCACCGGATTCTGTCCCGGTTGCCCCTCTTCCAGGCCAGCCCTCTGCTGTGGCCCAGGAGTGCAGTGGAGGATGGCCCAAGTGCTTGGGCCCTGCACCCCATGGGAGACCAGGAAAAGCACCTGGCACCTGGCTCCTGCCATCGGATGAGCGCGGTGCGCCGGCCGCAGCGCGCCGACCGCGGCGGCCATTGGAGGGTGAACCAACGGCAAAGGAAGACCTTTCTCTCTGTCTCTCTCTCTCACTGTCCACTCTGCCTGTAAAAAAAAAAAAAAAGAAATGAAGGTGAAATAAAGACCTTCTATAACAAAGAGAAATTCAAAGAATTTGTCACCACACATCCAGCCTTACAAAAGAAGCTTGAGGATGTGCTACACACAGAAACACAGAAACATGGTCATCACTACAACAGAAGGTGAAGGCAGAAAATCTCCCAGTAAAAGTACAAAGGAAATCCACAGTAAACAACAGGAATATTTATGGGAAAATGGCAGGCCAAGTTGTTACTTATCAATAGTCGCCTTGGTAGATGGCCTCAACTCTCCAATTAAAAGATACAGATGGGCTGAATGGATTAAAAAACAAAACCCATCTATTTGCTGCCTATAAGAAACACATCTCACCAACAAAGATACACTCAGATTGAAAGTGAAAGGATGGGAAAAGATATTCCATGCTAACAGAAACCAAAAAGGAGCTGGTATAGCCATCCTAGTATCAGACAAAATAGACTTTAACAAGAAAACTGTTAAAAGAGACAAAGAAGGGCACTATGTAATGATTCAGGGATCACTTCAATAAGAAGATGTGACTATTGTAAACATATACGCACCTAATTACAAGCCACCTGACTATTTAAAAGAAATGTTAATGGATCTAAAGGGAGACATAGACTCCAATACAATAGTAATGAGGGACTTCAGTAACCCACTTTCGGCAATGGACAGATCAACCAGACATAAAATCAGCAAGGAAACAACAGTTAATCAACACCATAGACCAAATGAACCTAATGGAGATCTACAGAACTTTTCATCCTAAAGATGCAGAATTTACATTCTTCTCACTAGTGCATGGAACTTTCTCTAAGATAGACCACATGCTAGGCCACAAAGGCAGTCTCAGCAAATTAAAAAAAAAAAATTGAAATCATACCATGCATCTTCTCTGACCACACTGGAATGAAGCTGGAAATCAACAACTCAAGAATCTCCAGAACATATGGAAACTGAATAATATGCTCCTGAAAGAACAGTGGATCGCTCAAGAAATGAAACGAGAAGTAAAAAACTTTCTGGAAACAAATGAAAATCACAATACAACATAACAAAACTTACGGATACAGCAAAAGCAATGTTAAGAGGAAAGTTTATAGCAATTGGTGCTTACATAAAAAATTTGGAAAGGTACCAACTAAATGAGCTATCAATACATCTCAGGGACCTACAAAAATAACAGCAAATCAAACCCAAAACCAGTAGGAGAAAGTAAATAATTAAAATTAGAGAACCAATAAACTAAATTGAAACAAAAAAAAACCCACAAAAGATCGGCAAAATGAAGAGCTGTTTTTTTTTTGAAAAATAAACAAAATTGACACATCATTAGCCCAACTAACAAATAAAGGGAGGGAGAAGACCTAAATCAATACAATTAGAGATGGAAAAGGAAATGTAACAACAGAAGCCACAGGAATAAAAAGAAGTATCAGAAATTACTACAAAGAGCTGGATGCCAACAAATCGGGAAACCTAGAAGCAATGGATAGAATCCTGGACACATACAAAATTGAGTCTGAAGAAATAGAAAACCTAAACACACTGATAACCAGGATGTAAATTGAATCAGTAATAAAGGCCCTCCCAACAAAGTAACATCCAGGACTGGATCGCTTCATGGATGAATTCTAACAGACATTTAAAGAAGAACTAAGTCCAATTCTTCTCAACTTATTCAAAACAAATGAAAGGGAAAGAATCTTCCTAAATTCCTTCTAAGAAGCCAGCATTGCCTTAATCCCTAATCCTGAAAAAGATACAACAGAGAAAGAGAACTACAGACCAATATCCCTGATGAACACAGACACAAACATCCTCAACAAAGTACTAGCTGATCAAATTCAACAATACATCAGAAAGATCATCCACTTGGACCAAGTGGTATTTATCCCTGGAATTCATACATAGTTCAACACTCAGAAATCAATCAATGTGATATATCACATTAACAAACTGAAGAACAAAACCATATGATTATCTCAATAGATGCAGATAAAGCATCTGATAAAATAAAACACTCTTTCATGATGAAAACTCCAAGGAAATTGGGTATAGAAGGAACATTCCTCAACATAATCAAGGCAATTTATGATAAACTCATGACCAGCATCTTACTGAATGGGGATCATTCACACTGAGATCCAGAACCAGACAAGGATGTCCACTCTCATCACTGCTATTCAAAAATAGTTTTAGCCAGAGCCATTACGCAAGAAAAAGAAATCAAAGGGATTCAAATCAGGAAAGAAGAAGTCAAACTATCTCTATATGCAGATGACATGATTCTATATGTAGGGGATCCAAAAGACTCCACTAAGGGACTTCTCTTAACTCATAAAAGAGTTTCGTAAAGTGGCAGGATATAAAATCAACATACAAAAATCAATAGGCTTTGTATACACAGACAATACCACAGCAGAGAAAGAACTTCATAACAGTTACAAAAAAACAAATACCTTGGAATTAATTTAACCAAGGAGGTCATAGATCTCTATGATGAGAATTACAAAACATTAAAGAAAAAAAATAGAAGACACAAAAACATGGAAAAATCTTTCAAGTTTAAGGATTGGAAGAATCAATATCATCAAAATGTCCATATTACTAAGAGCAATTTACAGATTCAATGTAATACCAATCAAATATTAAGGATATTCTTTTTAGATATAGAAAAAAATGATGCTGTAGTTCATACGGAAATGCAGGAGACCCCAAATATTTAAAGCAATCTTATATACAACAGAAACAAAGCTAGGTGTCACAATATCAGATTTCAAGAAATACTACAGGGCAGTTATAATCAAAACAGCCTGGTACTGGCACAAAATCAAATGGATAGACCAATAAAACAGACTAGAAAAGCCAGAAATCAATCCAAGCATCCACAATCAACTTATCTTTGACAAAGGAGCTAAAATGAATCCCTGGAGCAGGAACAGTCTCTTCAACAAATGTTGCTATGAAAACTGGATCTCCACATGCAGAATTAGGAAACAAGACTCCTACCTTACACCTTCCAAAAAAATCCACTCAAAATGGATTAAAGACTTGAATTTATGGCCTGATACCATCAAATTATTAGAGAACTTTGGGGAAATCCTGCAACACATATTGGCACAGACAAAGAGTTCTTGAAAAAGGCCCCAGAGACACAATCAAAGCCGAAATAGACAAATGGGATTACAGCAAATTAAGAAGCTTCTGTATTGAAAAAGAAACACTCAGCAAAGTAAAGAGGCAACTGACAGAGTGGGAGAAATTATTTGCAAACTATGCAACTAATAAAATATTAATAACCATAATAGAAAAACAAATCAATAAACTCAACAACAAAACAAATAACCCAGTTAATAAATGGGCCAAGGACTTAAACAGACATTTTTCTTTTGACAGGCAGAGTTAGAGAGTGAGAGAGATAGACAGACAGAAAGGTCTTCCTTCTGTTGATTCACCCCCCAAATGGCTGCTATGGCTGGTGTGCTGTAGCTGGCACGCTGTGCTGATCCAAAGCCAGGAGCCAGGTGCTTCCTCCTGGTCTCCCATGCGGGTGCAGGGCCCAAGCACTTGCACCATCCTCCACTGCCTTCCCGGGCCACAGCAGAGAGCTGGACTGAAAAAGGAGCAACCGGGACAGAATCTGGTGCTGCACCAGGACTAGAACCTGAGGTGCTGGTGCCACAGGCGCAGGATTAGTCTAGTGAGCCATGGCACTGGCCTTAAACAGACATTTTTTTTTTGACAGGCAGAGTGAGACAGTGTGTGTGTGAGAGAGAGACAGAGAGAAAGGTCTTCCTTTTTCCATTGAATCACTCAAGTGGCCACTATGGCTGGTGTATTGCGGCCAGCACACTGCGCTGATCCAAAGCCAGGAGCCAGGCGCCTCCTCCTGGTCTCCCAAGTGGGTGCAGGGCCCAAGCACTTAGGCCATCCTCCACTGCACTCCCGGGCCACAGCAGAGAGCTGGCCTGGAAGAGGAGCAACCGGGACAGAATCTGGTGTCCCAACTGGGACTAGAACCTGGGGTGCCAGTGCCACAGGTGGAGGATTAACCTAGTGAGCTGCGATGCTGGCCAAACAGACATTTTTTAAAAGAGGAAATCCAAATGGCCAACAGATACATGCTCAGGGTCACTAGTCATCAGGGAAATGCCAATCAAAACCACAATGAGATTTATTCTACCCTGTTAGAATGGCTTTCATACAGAAATTGAAAAACAATAAATGCTGGCTAGGATGTGGGGGAAAAGGTACCCTACTGTTGGTGGGAATGTAAACCAGTAAAGCCACTATGGAAGATAGTATGGAGATACCTCGGAAATATGAAAATAGACCTATCATATGACCCAGCCATCCTTCTCCTGGGAATTTACCCAAGGGAAATGAAATCAGCATATGGAAGAGTTATCTGAATCCCCATGTTTATTGCAGCTCAATTCACAATAGCTAAGATACAGAATCAACCCAAGTGTCCATCAGCTGAAGACTGGATAAAGAAATTATGGAATACATACACCATGGAATACTAAACAGCAGTAAAAAAATGAAATCCTGTTATTTGCAACAAAATGGATGAAACTAGATAACATCATACTTAATGAAATAAGCCAGTCTCAAAAGGACAAATATCATATGTTCTCCCTGATCTGTGATAACTAATAGAGCCCCTAAAAGGTAATCTAAAGAAATGAAATTAACACTTCAAGATGCAATGACTTTGAATAGCCTTTGTCTTGACTGTTGAGGAACAGTTTTTTCCCCCATACAATTTGTGCAACTCTTTACTTAGTGTAGTTAATAGTATGTGAATATTATTAGTAATTGAAAATACATCTTAGTAAAAAATAAGACTGTGAATAGGAGAGGGGAGTGGGAGAGGGGTGGCAGTGTGGGTATGGTGGGAATAATCACTATATCCCTAACATTGTATTTATATACGTTCATACATACATAAATAAAGCTATACATTCAAAAGAAAAAAAAAAGACTTACAGCTTCAGATTTGGGAGGCACTGGAGGTGGAGGTAGGGCAATATCTGAAGACTTCACTGTGGCTCCCAGAGTCCCAGGGACAGGAAGAGGAGAGGTTGCACATTTGGAGCGGCCGGAGCCTCGAAACGGCTCACATCTGCTCTTCTCACTCAGGGAGCGGGTGAGAGGCTGCTGGCTGGGCTTGCCTTCCTCCAGCCACAGCTCTTCGTAAGGAAGTTCTGACTTGCCTGGGACGCCCGTTGAGTCTTCGTTAGCTTCTGGGAAAAGGTAGTCGCTCCCACTATCACCAGAGTCCTGATAGGGCAGGATGTCATGAGGAAAGGGGGCCCACTCTCCCCCCAGGTCCCTGCAGCCGTGGAGGTTGACCTCGCTGTTGCCATGGAGATTGTTGCCATACACACAGACTGAAAGCCGGTGGAAGGACTGGGTGAGCTCATCGCGGGCATAGCTAAGGGAATTGGGCACATGGTTGTGGCCAGAGCACCGGCCCTTCTTGGGGCTCTTGCAGTCCTCATTCCAGTCGGTTTTCACATCACGGACAGCCCGTGAATACTCGTCGATGTCAAACTGCTCTTGGCAGATACCCAGCCAGTGATGGATGAGGGTTTCGGGCCACACCTCCCCCTTCACCATGTGTTCTGGGAGGCTGAACTTGGGAACGGTCAAGTGTAAAGGGAAGTGCATGGGGAGGATCTTGTTGTTCCGTAGCACACAGCAAACCACCACCGTCTTGGTCTGGATATTCACAAACTTGTAGCGGTGCCCCTCGCGGATGAAGTGGAGGTCGTAGGGGTTCCTGGGCGGAGGGCTTGGCACAGTCACGTTCACAGGAAGCCTGGTTTTCTCCACGATGTTCCGGATGGTGTGCTCGCCCTCCTGCATCTGAAGTTCCAGGGGACTTCGGGTGCTGAATCTGCCTTTGCACTGGAAGGGAAGGCTGATGCTTTCGTTGGTCCGGTGGTTCATGCAAATGAGACACGGCATTTTGCCTTTTCCCAGCTTGCTGATGGAGTTGAGCTTCCCAATCTTTTTGAAGATTGTGTTCAGTCGTGACTTTTCCTTGAACGTCTTTGCATAAAGGATTTCTGCCTGCCCCATGAGAGTGAGCTCATCCCCAGTACACAGGGTGATGTTGTAAACTTCTGTGTCCTCGTTGCATTCACCAGAAGCAACCTACAACAGGAGAAATCAAATTTTAGGCTCGTTTCCATTGGTCAACTCACACAAGAAGTAAAGAACTTCCTATGAAGACACACACACACACACCTATGGGGGAGAATGCTGCTCTGTGTTTTAATAATAAATTTAGACACTTCCATTCTTTTATAATATGTATATGGTTAACAGTAACCACTTTTTATGTAAGATATTAGACTTTTAAAAACACCCTTATCTGCCTTTCACATGCAGTCTATCATATGGATAATTATTTTGGGACATTAAAATTATGTCTTTTTAGTTATTAATACTGCATTTACAAACATCAATGTAGAAAATATTTATTTAAAATTTTTACTGATTTTTAGCTTTTATTAAAAAAATTATTTACTTGAAAGGCAGAATGAGAGAGAGAGAGAGAGGGAGTAATCATCCAGCTGTTGTTTCACTGCTCAAACACCTGGAATGGATAGTGCTGGGCCAAGCTGAAGCCAGGAGCCAAGAACTCTATCCAGACTTTCTTGGTAGAACCCAAGTGTTTGGGCCAACATCTGCTGCCTCCCAGGCATATTACAGGAACCTGGATTGGAAGCAGTGGTAGGACTTGATCCCAGGCACTCTGATGTGGGATGTGGGTGTCATGGGCGGAGGCTTTATTCATGGTGCCACATGCCCACCTCCTATTTTTGCAATTTTATAATTTTCCTAAACTTTCAAAAGTTGTACTTGACACAAAGGATTTTAAAAATGTTTTATTTCTTCCTTTTCTTTTTAATATATACATTATTCATGTTCATTAGAAGCATTATTAGAAAATATAAATATAAAAATGAAAAAAATCTATACTATCTTATCATTAAACTGTTAACATTATATAAAAACAAATGAAATGAGATCTACTCATCTAGCTCAGTTACATAAGTACATATATACAAAAGTATGCTACTGAGTCTCTATCATCTACTCATTCCCCCCTGTGAATATATCTCATCAATTATAACACTGATTGAATGTATTCCTATGAATAGATATGGCTTAATTTATGTTGACCAGTTCCTTGTTAGATGGGTTTTTTGAATGTTAAGCAATTATGAGTAATACTGCCATGTATTTCTTTTTAAAAAGATTTATTTATTTATTTGAAAATCAGAGTTACACAGAGAGAGAAGAGGCAGAGAAAGAGAGAGAGAGAGGGAGGGAGGGAGGTCGGTCAGTCTTTCATCCACTGGTTCATGTCCCAGTTGGCTGCAATGGTTGGAGCTGCACTGATCTGAAGCCAGGAGCCAGGAATTTTTTCTGGGTCTCCCATGTAGGTGCAGGGGCCCAAGCACTTGGGCCATCTTCTCCTGCTTTTCCAGGCCATAGCAGAGAGCCAGATTGAAAGTGCAGCAGCCGGGACTCAAACTAGTGACTATAAGGGATGCTGACACTGCAGGCTGTGGCTTTATCCACTACACCACAGCGTAAGCCTCTGCAATGGATTTCTTGATAGTTCAATTACTTCCTTGGGATAATATACCAGAAGTAGAAGTGCATGAACAAAAGCTGTGGCTGTGCATCCACTTGAAAGGTTGATTATGGACTGACCATTGTAGCTCATCAATGTCACATTTATCTATATTTCTACTACTTCATAAAAGTATGTCTCCTCATATGTATGCTACGTTCATTTCATGCTTACCAATGTGAAAGGTAAATCATGCATCCTGAATTTATTCATTCATGTTTTATTTTAAATATCTTCCGTTACTGAGTATGATGATTTTCTGGGGTATTTATTTATCTGGTTATTTAGATATCTTCTTATTGATTACTTTTTTATGTAACTGGAATATCACCTTGTTGCTTAAATTTAAATGTTACAGTTTCTTTAAACCCTAAACATTTTCTTTCAATGTAACCAGCATTTTCAACACTTTCCTTTGTGGTTTTGTTCTTGGGTGGTAGGCTTCTAGTTGAGAAGATACAGATGAGGAGTTCTGAACTGGGGGTGATTTTAACCTCCACTTCTAATCATGAAGACTTTGGCAGTGTCTGAAGATGTTTTTGATCACTGTGAGACTGGGGGAGCTGCTACCTGCATCCACTGTGTATGGAATATTGTTAATGCATTACAATGCAAAGGACAGCTCCCCAGAGGTTCAAAAGTGCTGAGGCTGAGAAATGCAGGTATAATTGCCAAGTTTCTTCTAGTCCTTTGATGGCTCCACTTATAATTATTTAACTTTTTTAACTGACTTTTCTTTTGTGGATTATTTAAACAATTAACTGAATGTCCAATATGTTTCCCAAATAATCATACCTTTCCTCACTAATTTTCAATTTTAGTATATAGTAAGTCTATAAAACACACACTCAAGTGTATACATATTTTTAAATTTATTTTGGGGACATTTATCCTAGTGAGCTACTTTTCCTTCATAACCACTTAAATTTCTACATTTTTATCACACATTTTTAGATCCAATAACAAAAAACCTCACTTGTGGTTATTCTGACTCAAAAAATTTTTGGGTGACAAGAAACGAGAAGCAAAGTCAAAAGGCAAATGACAGGCTGACAGAAAATACTTGCAACAAATGTTACAGATAGACAGCTGATACCCCTAATGAATTAGCAGCTTTTAAGTAGTGAAGACCAAAAATGCTGGAGAAAAATAGGTGAAAAAACATTAAAAACCAATTCACTAAAAAAAAAAAAAAAGCACAATGCCTTTTAAACCTACGAAAAGATGTTCAACTTTACTCATAATGAGAGAAACTCAAAATTATGCTAAGCAGCTTCTTGCAACACCAACATCCTGTTTCAGAGTGCTGGATTGAGTCTTAGTTGCTCCACTTCCAATCCAACTCCCTGCTAGTGAGCCCGGGAAAGCACTGGAAGATGGCTCAAGTACTTGGATCCCTGGCACTCATGTGGGAGACCAGAATGGAGTTCCTGACTCCTGGTTTCATCTTGGCTCAGCTATGGCTGTTGCAGCCATTTGGGAGTAAACCAGTGAATGGAAGATGTTTCTCTTCCTCGCTTCCTTCCTCCCTGTCATTGTTTCTTTCAAAAAAATAAATCTTAAAAAAAATACTAAACTGAATTTCCATTTGTCACCTGCCACACCGATAAAAAGTCAAAGGCTTGACAAAGCACTCAGTGGGCAAGGCTATGGGGTGACAGGCACTCTGATCCAGAGCTGGAGAGAATGCAAGATGATACAAGCCCTGTGGTGGGGATCTGGGCACCATCAAATCAAAACAGCGCATGTGCTTATACCTCCATTCAGCCATCCTGTTTAAGAATTTACCCTGAAGACTTTCCTCCAATGTATGGAAGTTCTGTGGACAATGTTACTTATTGCAGCATTACTGTATTGGTAAAAAATTAGAAACAACATAAATGCTTAAACCTAGGAGGCTGACTGAATAAATTATGGTACACTTACACAGGAGCATATGCAAAAAAGAATTAGGATGTTGAATCTTAAAAATTCATAAGAAGTGACTCTCTGGGTATATAGTCATACATTTTAAATTTTGATGTACTGATTTTATATTATAGATTTTCAAATATTAAAATAATTTTGCAGGCTTGAAATAATTTTTTAAAATTTCTTTTTAAAAATTTTTTGACAGGCAGAGCAGACAGTGAGAGTGAGAGAGAGAGAGAGAGAGAGAGAGAGAGAGAGAGAGAAAGGTCTTCCTTTTTCTGTTGGTTCACCCCGCAATGGCCGCCGCGGCTGGTGCATTGTGCTGATCCGAAGCCAGCAGCCAGGTGCTTCTCCTGGTCTCCCATGCGGGTGCAGGGCCCAAGCACTTGGGCCATCCTCCACTGCCTTCCCGGGCCACAGCAGAGAGCTGGCCTGGAAGAGGGGCAACCGGGCCAGAATCCGGCACCCCGACTGGGGCTAGAACCTGGTGAGCTGGCACCGCAGGTGGAAGATTAGCCTAGTGAGCCACGGTGCCGGCCAACTGGAAATAATTTTTACATGATCATGGTATACTTATGACAATATTGCATAACAGTCTTATAGTATTTATCACTTATGTATCTTAGACACATGATAGTGATCTACAATTTTATTATGCCACCTTTATCAGGCTTTGATATTGGGTTAATGTTAAGCCTGAGAATGAAACTGTTCTTATATGTTAATAAAAAAGTGGGTAAAATGACAATGTTCGTACTGTTTACTGAGCAGTGATCTTGCTGGCACTGGTGTTGCAGGTTAAGCCTCCGCCTGCAATGCTGGCATCACATATGGGCACTGGTTCATGTGTCCTGGCTGCTCCATTTCTGATCCAGCTCCCTGCTAATGGCAAGGGAAAAGCAGAAGTACCCTACTCACATGTGGGAGACATGGAAGAAGCTCCTGGCTTTAGCCTGGCCCGGCCCAAGCTGTTGCTTCCATCTGGGGTGTGAACCAGTGGATGGAAGATTGATCTTTGTCTGTCTCTCCCTATCTCTTTTAAATAAATAAATCCTCATTTTTAAAAGAAAATTGGATAGAATAATTTTTAAAAGGCTTATTTATTTATTTGAAAGTCAGAATTACATAGAGAGAGGGACAGAGAGATCTTCTATCGGCAGGTTCATTCCCCAGATGGTGGCAATGGCCCAGGTGGGGTCAGGCCAAAGCCAGGAGCTTCTTCCATGTCTTCCATGGAAGATGGGCCACCTGCTGTTTTCCCCAGGTACATTAGCAGGGATCTGGATCAGAAGTGGAGCAGCAGAGATATGAACTGGAGCCCATGTGGGATGCCGGCATTGCAGGTGGTGGCTTTACCTGCTATGCCACAATGCTGGCCTCAGAATAGTGTTTACAAATTATTTCTTACCTTCTGTCTAGGTCATCTCTGAACTCTTTTAATCTTTGGAACAAGCAATTTGTCAATCAGCATTAGCACTACAAAAAACAAATATCTCTGTTGTTGCCATAGAGAAATGAATGTCTGTGTGGGAGTGTAAAGGACGTAAATGACAGCACAACATGGCTTTGTTTTGGCAACTCACACTGCCAGTGATTAAAGTCCATTTTAGGTGAGTCAGATAAGTGTGATTATTACTATTTTTTAATAATACTTAACAATGTTTAATTTCAGACTCAGTATTCACTGGCTCAAACATGAATGCTAGGCTTCTAAATATTGGAGTAAGCCTAGAAATTTAAATAAGTAAATTTTAATATTTTAGTTGAAATAATTTTAGATTTGCAGAAAAATAATTTTAGATTCGATAGAGTTCCTGTAGGTTCCACACTCAGCTTTCCATGAACAAACTTACATTGACCAAGGCACATTTAACACATTTAACACAGTAGTGTTAAGCAAGGTTTATTTGGGTTTTATCGTTTTTTCCCCCATGAATGTATTTTTTCTATTCTAGGATCAAAACAGGATACCACACTGCATGTAATCCTCTCTGACTGTGAGTTTCTTGGTCTTGTTTTTCATAAACTCGACAGTTTTGAGGAATACAGATTAGGGTTTTTTGTTTCGAAAGCTGATAAATCATTTGTAAATGACAGCATTTGGCACACAGGAGAAGCAGCTTCCTTCTCCTAGAGGACTTGTAGCGCCAAGGTTTCAGTTACTTCCCTCTCTTGACTTGGGTGACTTTGGTCAATAAGAATTATTTGCTAGTCTTTTAAACTTTTTGCTTCTGTTTCAAGATGGCATTTAGTTAAAGTAGGGCCTCGTTATTTGTGGGAAATATGTTCCAACCCCCCCTCCCCGGTGGATTCCTGAAACCATATATGGTACTGAAACCTGTTCATACAATATTTTTTCCCTAAACATATGATAAAGTTTAATTTATAAATTAGGCACTGTGAGAGGTTAACAACAAAAACTAATAATGAGGTACAATGTTTATATTACAATATACTGTAATAAGAGTCATGTGAAATAGTTGTCTATTTCTGAAAATTTCCATTTAGGATTTTCAGAGTGTGATTGATACTGGGTAAGTGAAACAGTGAATAAGGTGGGCAGTGACTGTGGAACAGAGGTCAGTAAATTACTGCCTGTTGTCTAATTCTGGCCCACTATCTGAACTGTAAATAAAGTTTTATCAGGACACTGCCATACATCCACACATTTACTTGTCAAGAGTCTGTGGCTGTTTCCATCCTACAATGGTAGTATTGAGTAGCTGCAAAAGCGACTATTTAACCACAAATTCTAAAATATTAACTCTGTCCTTTTACAGAAAAATTGCCAATCCCAGGTATAAGTGAGTGAAAGGAATCATGGCCTTTGGAATTTGACTAGCACAAAACCAGTAACTGGTACAATCCTATTAACTAAACTGCAAGCTCGGTTTGAATCCTGCTCTTAGTGTTATGTGACCTCTAAGTGCTGTACTTTTTTGAGCTGCAGGCGGCTGCTATAAAATGGAAACAGCAGGTCTATTTTGCTGACCAAGAGAACACACTGTTCTTGCATTGTACGCTCTCTGAATGGATGTCACTACTACTAATACTTTTATTAATAAAAACTTACTGTAATTCTGTCTTATATTACTTTTCATACTCTCTATATTTTTAAAGATTTATTTAATTATTTGAAAGGCAGAATTAGAGAAAGAGAGGGGGAGAGAGAGAGAAACAGAGTGAGAGAATCTTTTATCTGCTGAGTCACTCCCCAAATGGCCACAATGGCCAGGCCTGGGCCAGGCTGAATCCAGGAATCCAGAATTCATCCATGTCTCCCAAATGGATGCAGGGGCCCACAGACTTTGGCCATCTTCTGCTGCTTTCCCAGGTGCATTAGCAGGGAGCTGGTTAGGAACTGGAGCAGCTGGGACCCAAACTGGTGATCATATGGGATGTTGGCATTGCACGCAGTTGCTTAACGTGCAGGCCCTATCTTTCTATATTTTACATTTATTTCTAAGTTTTCTTCTGCTACTGTTTTGAAGCCCAAACCTCAACTTGTAAGCATTATCCTTGTGTCTGTACTGAGGACTTGCTCAAATTTTTATTGAATATGGTCTCCTAGAATAAAACTTCATGTCAGAATACAGCCTGAAATATCATTAGTTATAGCTCAAAAGGAAGTGAACATATGGACATGATTCAAAATGTATCACTTTGGAATAGTCTGCAAAACTCAGTTGCAGTGCTGTACTTCCTTTTTATTGGAACTTTGTAAAAAACTTGGCAGTTCACCCATTTGGATAAGGATGGAGACAGGGATGTTGAGAGAAAAGATGCTCGTGAGATTTGAGAAACACACACACACACACACACACACACACACACACACACATTCACTGATAGAGCAAACTATTTCCAGCAAAAATACAGGGAGCCAACAGGGCTTCGAAAATGTGAAGGAATAACAAAGCATGTGTTTCTATCTCTTGAAATTGATACCATACTTCCCCTACTTTATGAACACGTACCTTCCAGAATGAAGAAATTATAGGTCTGTGAAGGACTGCACATAAAATGAACTGGAAAAGTCTGCCAGCTTTGCAGACGTGAATCAGACAGTGCATGTACAGATGAAGCAAATCCAAGTTACCCTTGTTAAATGTCACTATCTGGCACAGTCAATGGATTTGCCAGCTTGTGTGTGCGTGCGTATGTGTGTACTTCTTAGTAACTTACTCTTACTCCTATACAAAAAAATGTGTAACATATGTGAGTACCAATCCATGCTTCCAACTCTGATGTCACCATTAACACTGGCAATTAGCCCTGCATAAATTATGAGACTCACATAGTAACTGGTTTTGTGGTTGCTGTCAGTGACAGATGAAGAATCCCATAAATGAATGCTCTTCCTTTGGCAGTTGAGCTGGTCTCTTTAGGTTTCTACAGATGTGATTTATTTGCATAATTTCCTTCCTCTTTTATTATTTTTTTAATAGTAAAAGAAACAATGCATTCTGTCTAAGTGCTTCGGTATGTGTGCCTGGTTAACATTTCCAGTTTCAATGTTTCCTGAGAGGAAGTAATTCAAAGTGTGTTATCTAAACAACACTAATAGGTCTAATCCAGGAAGCTATGAGGGCTTTGCTGTTCATAATACCACTCACAGTTAATACTGCATGGTCAAGAAACATTTTAAAACATGGATGCTTAAAATATGCACATATTCTGATGGTTCTCACAAGCAAAACATGTAACAGAGGTAAAAATTCCAACTCTTGAGTTAACATCAGGATTGACTTGATATATAGGTTAAACAGATAATGTTTGAATAATATCATATCATGTCTCCCCAAGTTCAATTTTTAATAACTCTTTTCTTTGGGAAAATGGCAGAAAATGACAAAGAAAGCACCAGTAAGGGTTAAGATTGAATGTCAATCCTGACTGTTTGTTTTTGTTTTTTTCCCCCCCTCAAACAGGAAATAGGGCAAAGATGACAATTCCAATGGCAGTGATTTACTCTGTGACGGCACAGCGGGAGCTTGCCAATGGGTAGTTTTTCAGAGGAGGTTTCAAAACCTCAGATGATAAAAAAAGCACTGAGCTGTCCCTGAACACTAAAATAATTAACCCCACAATTGTATTCAATGTCTCATCCTGAACTTGAAAATAAATGACATCTGACTCATCCTAAGGAAAATATGCAGTCTTTAAAAACCAGAAAATAAAAAGAAAAATGGGCTACATCTTGCTCATTCAGTCTTTACTCTGAAAACTCCTTTTTACATTGGACAAAATTTAGGTTGCATGGCAGTCGATCATCTCTGACCTTTGTGCAACACAGCCAGGAAAGAGGCTGTGAACTAGACGGATTCTGGGCAGCCAGAAAGGGGGGAGGCTGCTGCTGTTAGGACCTACAGGAAAAGCCCATGAGGACCTTAACTGCTGTACTTACTCCTGTGTAACCGAAGCTCTGACAGATGTGGTTACCAATTTCCAGCTCATGGCAGAACAGAAGTAGAAATTAGAAATTATAATTAGAAATATGGATGCTGAAGGCAGGTATTCTACCAGACACGAGACAGCAAACATATACATAAAAAAAAAAACTTAAACGAGACCCCAAGACACCAAGTTCTCAGGGTTTAAGGTACTTGCCGTAGAAGGCAAGTTCCCACTTGTCTAAGAGGTGCTGAGAGTTTCAGTGAATTACAGAGCAGGAGATGAAGGTTAGTTTAAATTTTGTCCAAGTATTCTCTTTAAGATGGCAGGAAAATGCAATACATTTCATGAAATGGAGAGGAAATTGCAGTCATTTTGAACAGAGTTTTGTCAAAATCCGCAGCCACCCCTACAGCTGGCGAGCTAGAATCACTTATGCTCCAAAGTCTTGGACATCTCAGAGACATGATTCCTATTTTGAAAAATCTCAGAGAAAAACCGCCTCCTGGACATTATACTGAACTCAGAAAACACAAGGAGGAGACTCCTTTTCTGAATTACCAAGAAAGAGAAACTGGGAGTGGTATTTTAGACTAGGGATGATTGTTTCAAGTGAAGTGTACTCTGAAAACATAACAACAACAATACAAAGAAACCACAAAGAATACTAATGTTTCAGCACTACTACTTTGTATTATTTTACAGAACAATCATAGGATGCATAATGTACACAGAACTAATTCTAAACAAACTGCTTTTTTTTTTTTTTGCATTTTAAAAGACAAATGTGAGGAGAAAGACGACGCAGCATAAATAATCATGACAAGAGTAGAATCTCAAGCCGCCCAAAGCTCTCCATTAATGTATTTTCAAGGTCCTGTTTATAGTCTGTCCTGGTAAAATGAATAAAGAAAGATTATACATGTTTAATTTGCTAACTATGCTATCTATGGAAATAAGACACAGTCTAACGGGCTGGCAGAGCCGGGAAGGTCTTTATTTCCACAGCGCTTTTTCAGATGGCAACTTTCAAAAGGGTAACTAAGATGTTAGGATAAAAGGCACACAGATTGCCTCACATCTATGACGTGGAGGAAAAAACTAGATGATTTTCAGTGACTTGGAAACCTTGGAAGAAATTCAAAGTTCAGTGTCAAGTTGCACTGATCATGTTAAGCATTTTAGCCACCTCTGTGCATCTTTTATACTGCTTCAAGCCACAAAGCAAGAACCAAAGTCTAGTCCTGCTTCTGTATTAATACTGGCCAATACCTTCAAAATTCTAGGTTAATATTTTACATCGATGTGTATGAAGGAGTTCATTTTAACCCGTGATATTTAACTGATTAGAAACTATGTTGATTCTGATAGAGAAAATATCAAGGTAATATGTAGAATTTTATTTTCAAATACTGGCGTCATACTCTGGTATGAGTAAGATCTACAAAGCTGCATGGTTTTTGCATTCATAAAAGCTGCAAATTCTGTGTCAGACCATAAGTGTTTCAAAAACACACAAAAAATGGGTCATGGATATGTATTATACAATATATAGTAACTATTGAACATGCTTAGTTTTTTTTTTTTTTTTTAAAGAAATGAGTTACCTATACAAGCTATAGTGTCTGAAAGTATATTCTGATCACAATCTTGAGTCTCATCTCAAATCCACAAATAGAGTGTGGTGGACTCCAGAAGCTGGCTGGATGGAAGTAGTAGATCTGATTTTTGTATGAGGCTTCGCTGCTAAGTCATTATGTGGTAAACACAGTCACCTCTTATTTTTCATATGTGTTGAAAGAACAAGACAAGGGGATGTCCAGATCTAAAATGTGATATTTATAAAAACTCAAAATGTGCAAATTTCTAGTCATATGGATTATTTACAGCATTTTATTTTATTCTCGATTACATTTCTTAGCATGGATGCTCTCTAGATTAAATGATGCTATGTCTTAACAAATCCACTCTAAGTGGAAACTACTGTAAGTTACAAATGCATCTGGGGCACTTGACCTCTGAATATCCTGCTGTTCACGCTCCTGATCACAGGGCTGAATGGGAGCTGCACTTGCTACCACTGCCCAGCTTCACCAGACAGCATTGTACTGCATATCGCCAGCCTGCGAAAGATCTAAATTCAAAACTCATGGTACAGTTTTAATGTATCACACCATGGTCAAGTGAAAAAAATCCCAAGTCAAATCATTGTAAGTCAGAGACTGTGTGTACAGAGAAGCCCAGTCCCATGTAAGTTCTTATGATTTTCTTTTTCCTATAAAAAAAGGGCACCCTTGGAGCTGCTGTGGTGGTGCGATGGGTTAAGGTGTTGCCAGTGACACCAGTAACTCATATCAGCATGCTGGTTGGAGTCCCAGATTCTCTGCTTCTGATCCAGCTTCCTGCTAATGCTCCTGGGAAGGCAGGGGAAAATGGCTTAAGTACTTGGGCCCTGGCCACTCATATGGGAGAGAAGGATGGAGTTCCTGGCTCTGGACATCATCCTGGCCCTACCCTCGCTACTGCATCTAGTGAACCAGAAGTTATGGAAGACCTCTCTCTGCCTGCCTCCCTCTCTCTCTATCATTATGACTTTCAAATAAACAATTTTTAAAGGCATCCCTAACATCCTTTTCCCTTCACTACAGCAGCTCTGCTGTGTTAGGCACTGACACCCACACCTGTGGCAGGTGCCAAGCCCAGATTCAGCAGCTGATACGCAGGTGACAGGGCTGCCAGTTCAGATCCTGCCCGGGACCACAGGGTTTGGAAACAGTTCTTAAAGAGTCTCAGCCGGCAGAGGTGGTGCCCATCCTCCACCTCTCCCTGAAATCCCACACTCCGAGTGTTGCCTTCCCCGGCTGAAACAATGCAAACTTGTTATTTTGCCTTTGGGGAAATCTGCACTGGAACAGCGGAAAGCATGGACCTCACTAGCTGAAACCAAAATAGTAACATTATAGCATCCAGATTAGGGAATCTGGGCTCCCTCAGATTTGAGCGCAGTAATTTTCAATGTAGAAAGCTTTTGGTCTACAGCAGTGAAGACAGGATACCTCAGACGCGACGCCAAATCAAAGGCTGCTCCTTCTCTCTCCCACCCAAACTGTCACTGTAAAGATAGAAATTAAATCCAAAGTGGATTTGTGACTCATTAGTTTGATGGCAGGGAAGGCATGTGTGGGAAAATTTCTCATTACTGGATGAGGTTTGAAAGGCTGGAAGATATTTAAAATAATTCACTAGGAAATAAGCCTCCCAAGACAGTATTTGAAGTGGAGTATTTTAAAACAATAACAAAAAAAGCTATTATACACTGAATTATTAATATTAAGACACTGAGTGTAATTTTTTTTAAATAAAGAATAAGCCAAATAATCTGGTAGAAAAATGTTCACAAACCTAAAACAATTTAGTATGAGTTTATGTTCTGAATGAGGGATTGGCTAATTTTTCTTACAGGGCTGAGCGGTAGTCAATTTAGCTCTGTGGGTCATATAATCTGTTGCAACCACTCAAGTGTGCTGCTGGCCTGAAAGCAGCCAGAGACACAATGCAAACAAGTGGCCTTTGCTTTGTACCAGTAAAACTTTATTTACAAAAACAGGCATACAAGGCAACTGCAAAGGACTTGAGTGTCTTACTTAACTCTCACAACAAATCTATGGGCTACGTTGAGTGGTATCGCCCCCATTCTGGAGACAAAGACACCATGGGTCCAAGGGGTCCTGTAACTTGCCCCTGGTCACAGTCACTGCCTAGAGCTGGGGTCTGAACTCAGTTTTGACTTCAGAGCCTGAGCTACTACACAGTCCAATTCACTAATTAGCTCATAAAGGCTTGTTTAAGGAAAAAAAAAAAATCAATGACCTGGAAACTGTTGGTGTGGCTGTTTGTTACCAAAAGGTAGAGGGATGAGCTTTTTTTGGTAATAGGAAATATGAATTTGCTGATTTTGGGAATAAACATGAGAATACAGTTGATTGATGAGAAAATAAAAAATAATTAAGACAGAAAAAGCTATTAGAAGTATATAAAGGGGCCAGCACCATGGCATAGTGGGTAAAGCTGCCACCTGCAGTGCCAGTATCCCATATGGGCGTCAGTTCGAGTCCTGGCTGCTCCTCTTCTGATCCAGCTCTCTGCTATGGCCTGGGGAAGCAGTACAAGATGGTCAAGTCCATGGGCCCCTGCACCTGTGTAGGAAGACCTGGAGGAAGCGCCTGGCTCCTGGCTTCGGATCGGCACAGCTCCAGACTTTGTGGCCAATTGGGAAGTGAACCAGTGGATGGAGGACCGACCTCTCTCTGCCTCTCCTTCTCTCTCTGTGTGACTCTAACTTTCAAATAAATAAATAAATCTTTTTTTTAAAAAAAAAGTATAGGCCAGCACCGCGACTCAATAGGCTAATCCTCTGCCTGCAGTGCCGGCACACCGGGTTCTAGTGGCTGCGGCAGCCATTGGAGGGTGAACCAACGGCAAAGGAAGACCTTTCTCTCTGTCTCTCTCTCTCTCTCACTGTCCACTCTGCCTGTCAAAATAAAAAGTATATACAAATATGCAGAAAACAAACAATGAAAAATATTTCCCCTTTGAAATCCAAAACTGAACAGTAAAAAAAAAAATGTGAAAAAGGTAGGTAATTACTATTAATCTTTTTTTTTTTTAATTTATTTTGTTTATTTGAAAAGGCAGAGTGACAGATCCATCTGCTGGTTCACTTCTCAAATGATCATAACAGTCAGGGCTGGGTCTGATGAGAAGCCAGGAGCCAGGAGTTTCATCTGGGTCTCCCAAGTGGGCAACAGAGGCCCAGATATTTGGGTCATTTTCTGCTACTTTCCCAGGTGCAATAGCAGGGAGATGGATTGGAAGCAGAGCAGCTGGAACTCAAACTGGCACCCAGATGGGATGCTGGCGTTAGCATCAGTGGTGATTTAACCTGCTGCACCACAGTGTCAGCCCCTGACTGCTTTTCTGTAAACATGGAATTCCTTTAGCTTTGCAAGGACTGGAGGAGATGCACACAAATGATCAGCAGGAGGTCGCTTGCTCACATACTGCTTCATTTTCTTGACTATCCCACCTTACATTTTTAGTTCCTATTTTGCATCTCACGTTCTCAAATATTATCTACTTCAAAAGTTCCTTAACAATACTACTAGTTGAATAATACCCTATACCTTGCGCGGTTGTGTGAGGGCAGCCTGTTGAAATCCTTGCTTAGCTAAGTTGATCTTCTGTATATGAAGGTAACTGAAAATGAAACTCGATGAAGGGCGGGATGGGAGAGGGAGTGGGAGAGGGGAGGGCTGCGGGAGGGAGGGAGGGAGGTTGGGGGGGAGCCACAACAATACAAAAGTTGCACTTTGTAAATTTACATTTATTAATGAAAAAAAAAGTTTCTTAGCCCCATCTGGAATGGAACTTTCACTGGAGTTAAACATCTTTTTCTTTTTGTAGGTATTCTGATATGCAAATTTATTAATCTGTTTGATAATGAAGATACTTCCTGTTCCTTTAGTTGTTGTTCCATATTTTCATGTTTAAACTTGAATGTTTACATTTTCACTATTGTTAATTTCAGTACAATTTGTTCAATGGTTAAAATGGGTTTGGAGTTAAACATCTTGTACTCACACTTCCTTACACAGTGAGGATTCGCCAGCTCAGTGATGCCTGCCATTGTGGGGCATCCTCCATGAACACTTAGGCTGATCTGGGTTACATGCTCACCCAGCAGAACCTCAACTCTGATTGAATCCAACTCTCTATCTACTCTGTATCTGCCTCCAGGAAGCTGAAGATGGCAGGAAAGAAGAAAGGGTGATGCTGAATAATCTCACTTGAAATTGAACTTGACAAAACTCCCGGCCCACCGCACTGCACTACTACTCTGCTTTACTTTCCAGGTCTCTGAGCTGATTAAGAATTCCTTCCTGCCAAGGCTACCGATGGCTTCCCGTTTTGCTAAATTTCATTTAGTTCTGAAATCTCCTCTAATTCAATTGCTACGTAGCATTTGGCACAGTTCTCATTTCTCCTCGAATTTGGCTCCTGGGGCACCACATGCTCTTCTGTCCTTCTACCTCACTGCTGCCCTTCTCAACCTCCTCTTCTGGAACCCTAAACACTGAGGGGATCTCCTTGCATTTTACCTAGTGTCCAGGCTGGGCTTTCTCAAGATCGGCACTGTGGACATTCGGGGTGGGGTAATTTGTTGCAGTGGAAGCCTGCCCTGTGCACTGTGGAATGCTTATGGGCATCCCTGGCCTCTATCCATCAGATGCACACATCAGCCTCCGTGCCCCAGTCATGACAATCATGCAGACATTACCAAATATCCCTGAGGGACAAAATCGTTCTTGATTAAGAACCACTGATGGACATAAACTCAACTATACCCCTGGTTTCAAATATCTTCCAGAAGTCAAAGAGCTCCAAATGTAAACCCCAAACCTAGATCTTTCTCCAAGCTCCAGACCTGTATAACAAACTGCCTTCTTGGACTCTTTACTTGGAGGTTTTATTTATTTATCTAATGCCCGTCTCTCCTCAGTCCATCCTCTCCATGCAGGCAGGAACTTGGGTATGTACTATGTACCTACAGTACCTAGAACAGTGCTGCGCTTTTAGGGGCGAGTCAACATGTACGTGCTGGTTAAAGAACTAGAAACTTCCTGCAGCTCATCAATGGTGAGGCAACCAGGCAGATCATTTTAAACATGGTAACACATTTTTTCTAGAGACAAATCTTCTTTAATTTCAAGTTTAAGGAATATTGCATTTTAAAATAAAGGTATAAATAGCTCTATCCACTGACTTAAAAATTTTGCTAGTCTTGGAAGAAAAATGCTCTACTCTATGTTATGATTCACTTCAATTTGGACTTGTATTTACCACAAATATAGACATAAAAATATTTCCAACAGTAGTTGTGTCTTTCAGTTCTCGTGATGCAGTTAGTTATCAATTCTTAACTGCATGGGTTTGCCTCAACGGTTAATTCTAATGGTCTAATTGATGCTGTTTCTGAAGTGAAGAAAAGAGGTTGAAATTGTCAAAGGAGGCTTGAAATTTATCTTTTAAAATACTGCTCCTGGATAACAGGTGTGTTTGTGAATAAACATAACTGTTTTTCAATTTTCCTCTCCCTCTGCAGGGGAGTTATAATCAAACATTCCATTTTTTTATACTCTCCATAGTTCTTACACAGATGCCATAATCAAATCTACTTTTAATTGAAGAAGACCATGACTACCCACACTTATTCTTGGCCTAAGCAGTATCCTGCCAACTTTGCCAAAGCTCTCCTCAGTTTATTTATTCACTTAGCAGTTTATTCAATAAACATGAACATTTTTCCATATTTCTTTATGCAAATTTTCTGAGGTTCCTATATCAAATTGTTCTCTGAGCAGAATTGGATAATGTCATAATGATTCATGCAAGCTAGATGTGATGGATTTTAAAACTTTAAATGCAGTAAACTAGAGATATTAAATATTTATGTTTGTAAAACGGGGAGCTCAATCCAAATCCCGTTAGCTTCATGGATGCTACAAGTTCACATTTCATACACTCATTTGTGCTTCTGAATTCTTACATGGCATCTCTAATATAAACATTTTAATGAATGGAATCAATCAGGCTACTCTATATATTAAAAAAATTCTATCAAAAGGTTTGTGTTTCAGTATTTTTTTTAAGTTACAATCTGGGACATGCTCAATCGGATTTGCCCCAAATGATGGAGTTAGAATCGTGCCAGGGGATTCCAATACAAGCCCATCAAGGTGGCATGTACCAAGGCCATCTCACTAGTCCAAGTGATCAATTTCAGTTCACAATTGATCACACTGATAGGTCTAAGAGTCAAAGGGATCACATAAACAAGACTAGTGTCTGCTAATACTAACTGATAGAATCAAAAAGGGAGAGAATGATCCAACATGGGATGCGAGATACACAGCAGACTCATAGACGGACAGATGTCCTAAATAGCACTCTGGCCTCAGAATCAGCCCTTAAGGCATTCTGATCTGGCTCAAGAGCCCATGAGAATATTTTAGGCATGGAAAGCCAAGATACTCTGGAGAAAACAGAAGACCTAAATGAAAGATCTCTGCAAGTGAGATCCCAGTGGAAAGAACGGGGCCATCAAACAAAGAGGTACCTTTCTCTGAAGGGAGGAGAGAACTTCCACTTTGACTATGACCCTGTCAGAATAAGATCGAAGTCGGCGAACCCTAAAGGCTTCCATAGCCTCTGCAACTCATGACTAGAGCCTAGGGAGATTACTGACGCCATAAACAAGAGTGTCAAATTGTTAAATCAACATCAGGAGTCACTGTGTACTTACTTCTCATGTGGGATCTGTCCTTAATGTGTTGTCCAATGTGAAGTAATGCTATAACTAGTACTAAAACAGTATTTTTACACTTTGTTTTTCTGTGTGGATGCAAACTGATGAAATCTTTACTTAGTATATACTGAATCGATCTTCTGTATATAAAGATAATTGAAAATGATTAAAAAAACTTGGTGTTAAATTGGAAATTGCATAGATAATCAATTTTTTTAAATAAAAAATAATGCAGGATCTCTGTCCTTAATGTGCTGTACATTGTGAATTAATACTATAACCAGTACTCCAACAGTGTTTTTCACTTTGTGTCCCTACGTGAGAGCAAACTGTTGAAATCTTTACGTAATATGTACTAAACTGATCTTCTGTATATAAAGAGAATGGAAAATGAATCTTGATGTGAATGGAAGGGGAGAGGGAGCGGGAAAGGGGAGGGTTGCAGGTGGGAGAGAAGTTATGGGGGGGAAGCCATTGTAATACATAAGCTGTACTTTGGAAATTTATATTCTTTAAATAAAAGCTTTATATATATTATATATAATATATATAAAGTTAAAAATTCCTTAATTTTTTATTCCTGGTACCACTACCACAATTTACAGGGCAATACACCTGATGTAATGAAAAGAAAAAGAAAAGACAAAGCTACAACAGATAAAAGACCTCAGGAATGAACATCTAATTGACACTACATTGCATTAATCAATAGCTGCACTTTTTGCAAACTGTGGCTATGAGAGTCCTGAACAAGAAGGGTTTCCTGTTTAAGATGCAGTAACTTTTCTATGGATCATCGTTCCTTCTGTGGCAGATTTTTACAGTTCCTCTAAGGCATTTGGAACGACTGTCTCAAAGTAACCTGCAGCTTTCCTGACAACTCCTCGCTCTCTCTCCTGCTAAGAACTGTAGCCCTTTTCTGCTGTTTTTTTAGAACCTTCTGCTACCATATCCACCACTTCCACCACCAGATCCATAACCACCACCAAAGGGACTGGCGGAGCTTCTTCCACCAAAACTGCCCCCTTTCATGGGTCTGTGATTTGATTGCTGTTGTCCACTATAATTACCAAAATCACTGTAGTTTCCACCACCACCATCGCTACCTACAAAATTTCCTCCTTCATTGTAACCATTGTATCCTCCTCCTCCACCGTATCCACCACCTTGGTTTCCATATCCTGGTCCACCACCACAGCCTCCTCTGCTGCTATAACCAGGACCACCACCATAGTTGCCACCATCACCTCCAAAACCATTGTAAGCACCATCACCTCCTCCATAACTTCCTCTGCTGCCACCACCTCCACCACCATATCCTCCTCCTCCACCAAAGTTTCCACCGTGGCCAAAATTACCTCCACCACTTCCACAGTTTCCTCCATGACCCATAAAGTTGCCAGATCCCTCTCCACGGCCTCTTGGTGATCCAGCAGCAGACCACATCTCTTGTTTAGAAAGGGCCTTTTTCACTTCACAACTATGCCCATTAATAGTGTGGTATTTCTGAACAATGATTTTATCAACTGTATCATGATCGTCCAGAGTTACAAAAGCAAATCCTCTTTTTTCCCACTCTGCCTGTCTTCCATAACTTCTATGGTTTCAATCTTGCCATACTTCTCAAAGCAGTCTCTCAAATTATATTCCTCTGTATCTTCTTTAATACCACCAACAAAAATCTTCTTCACTGTCAGATGGGCACCAGGCTTTACCGAATCCTCTCTAGAAACAGCTCTCTTTGGTTCCACAACACGCCCATCAGCCTTGTGTGGTCGAGCACACATTGCTGCATCCACTTCTTCAATACAAGAGAAAGTCACAAAACCAAAGCCCCTGGAACGCTTCGTTTGGGGGGGGGGTCTCTCATTACCACACAATCTGTGAGTGTGCCCCTTTTCTCAAAATATTCTCTCAAACTATCATCTGTAGTTTCAAAGCTCAGACCATCAATAAACGGTTTCCTCAACTGCTCTGGTTCCTTTGGATCATGGCCCTCCATTTTGAGACTGGATTCGCCTCTTCCAACTTGAGTTCAATATGGGACCGAGAGGTTGTTCAGTATTTTTTAAACACTGCTGATTTAAATACAAAATTCACCAATAAAGCTGCCAGAAATATATTTTAAAAATAGTGTATACAGGGGACGGTGCTGTGGCTCACTTGGTTAATCCTCCACCTGTGGCGCTGGCATTCCATGTGGGTGCCAGGTTCTAGTCCCAGTTGCTCTTCTTCCAGTCCAGCTCTCTGCTGTGCCCCAGGAGGGCAGTGGAGGATGGCCCAAGTGCTTGGACGCCTGCAGCCATGTGGGAGACCAGGAAGAAGCACCTGGCTCCTGGCTTCGGGTCAGTGTAGCACCAGCCGTTGTGGCCATTTGGGGAGTGAACCAATGGAAGGAAGACTTTTCTCTCTGTCTCTCTCCCTCATTAACTCTATCTGTCAAATAAATAAATAAACAAATAGTGTATACAAATAATATGTAGTAAAAGACAGAAAGTTATATTTTAATACTAGAGGAAACCTTAAAAATCATAAAAAAATTTATGCCTTTTACCATTCATTAGCAAATGAAATCTTGCTAGAGAAGAGCTTAAACACATTAACTTTCTTTTCTAAACAACTTTTTTTCATTTAGATAATTCTAAATATGTTTTAAGGAGAGATTTAAATCATATCAAGATACTAGTGGAATAGGATTTAATTAGCTTCTGGCCAGTGAATCTTAAAAATGAACAAGTTCTCACAAACTTTCAATGTAAATGAATGCAAGTGGTCTTAATGTCTCGTGTCCTGGGCCACTGAAGGAGTTAAAAATTATTGAAATACTTTTGTATATAAGCATGGTTTACTTAGTGAATGTTTCCTGAAGTCTAAAACCTTATCCACCTCAATAATAAAACTAAAAAGAGTGGAGCATAGCAGCTCTGGATAACAGAATGACCACGCTTAGCTAATCAACAGGGCAGAGCCACTTCTCCACCGAGGAGTCTGTCTCAGGCATTTCCTTGCTTTCCAGAAGGGTGTGGGTGGAGTGACTCACCCATCCACAAAGACACTGTGACGTGCTCTGGGCCAAGATACCTTGCGGTCTGTTTTTCACATTGACTAGATTTCTAAGAAATAAGAACCTTGTCCTTAAATGTTAAAACGTACAGAGGACATGACTTAGTTGGACTTCCTGCAGACATGACGTTAAAAAGAAAGTTCTTTCAATGAATCCTTTCTAAAATGCTTCGGTGGAACGGTGAATGTTGCTGAAGAAAATGCAGGAGGTTTTCAGGTCGGCAGATTGGCTCTAGTTGCTGGCATCGCTCCTCTCGTCAGTGCCTCCTCAAAATCAAGTCTAGTCAAAGAAGCTCACCCAACCTGTAGCCAGGGAGTATACTGTCCCTTTAAGGACGCAAAACAAATGAAGCACAGCAAATACAATTTAGCTTTTCTCTGGGCAACATTCTATACATCAATTTTCTCTGCATGTATTGAAATAGTCCACTAATAATGGAATGAACATATTGCTGAACTCATGGCATGCTCTGGAATCCCCCCCCCCTTTTTTTGTTTTTTAAAAATAAATGTTGGTATTTGTTTTTCTCATATGCCTGCTGTTCCTAAAAGTGGAACATCCAGCTTCACAGATCTGGCCAAAAAACTGTTACACATTAGGGGCTGAAGTCTAAATTAAAAACACAAAACAATTAGACAATGCTAATAAATATGGTACACTGTCAGGGAATCAGGTCAGCTCTTCATTGTATGAAATTCTGCCCACAAACACTAACCCATGAGGAAGACGGAACTCTCCTCTCCTGGGAAGCACAGATGCGCACTTACTGTGTACACACAGACTTGGAAGTGAAGTGAGTTTAGAGAGGGTAAACATTTGGTTCCTCAAGAGCTACCTTCACGTTGAATGTTATTTCCTCCATGACGTACACGCGTTCAGGAAATGCTTTAGCCACCTCCTCCACACTGCTGAAATATTGCACTGGCTCCTTTATATCTCGGTCTTGCTCCAGCAGCTTGAATTGCCCTAAAACACATGATAACCGGAAGAGACGTGAGATGTTTTCATAGGACAGCTGTCACTGGGGCGACAGTATCCTCTTTGTCTATGTCAACCCTTCTTTATCAGATTCCTGTTCATTTTTAGTTGTTGTAAAAGTTGGCATGGCAGAAATCTTTGTTAAACTAGAATATACTTTATATGTGTATAGATACCAGTTTAAAAACGAAAACAACCAGGTATTTTTCTTTTTGTTTACATTCAGAGACTATTACTAGAGGTCCACAATCAAACTGAGATGCTTACTTGTTATTTGATCTTAAAAGTGAAAACTTGGCCAGCACTGTGGTGTAGCGAGTAAAGCCGCCATCCACAGAGCCAGCATCCCATATGGGTACCAGTTCAAATCCCAGCTATTCCACTTCCAATCCAGCTCTCTGCTATGGCCTGAGAAAGCAGTAGAAGATGGTCCAAGTCCTTGGGCTCCTGCACCTGCATGGGAGACCTGGAAGAACCTCCTGGCTTTGGATCAGTGCAGCTCTAGCTGTTGTGGCCAACTGGGGAGTGAACCATCGGATGGAAGACCTCTCTCTCTCTACCTCTCCTTATCTCTCTGTGTAACTCTGACTTTCAAATAAATAAATAAATAAATCTTTTAAAAAAAGAGTGAAAACTCTGTTGTTCATTTTTTAAAAATTTATTTGAAAGGTAGAGTTATAGACAGTGAGAGAGAGAGACAGAGAGAAAAGTCTTCCTTCCGTTGGTTCACTCCCCAAATGGCCACTATGGCCGGAGCTGCACCGACCAGAAGCCAAGAGCCAGGTGCTTCCTCCTGGTCTCCCATGCAGGTGCAGGGGCCGAAGCACTTGGGCCATCCTCCACTGCACTCCTGGGCCACAGCAGAGAGCTGGACTGGAAGAGGAGCAAGTAGGACTAGAACTCGGAGCCCATATGGGATGCCAGCATTGCAGGTGGAGGATTAACCAAGTGAGCCACAGCACCTGCCCCCCATTTTGTTTTAACAGTAAATTGTTACTCAGTTGTAAAAACACCTGCACATAGTAGAAGCCTAAAACCAAGGCCCAGTAAGCTGGTAGAACTAATATTTTTTAAAGTTAGTATTTAAAAATTTTTAAATAAAATAACATACCAGACTCCTGGATTTCACAGAATTGATATTCTTGGTTTCATTTTATTTTTATTTATTTTCATATTACTTGAAAGGCAGATACAAACGCACGCACACACACACACACACACACACACACACACAGTTAAGAGTGAGCTTCCATCTGCTGGTTCACTCCCCAGATGCCTGCAACAGCCAGGACTGGTCCAGTCATAGGCCAAGAGAAGAGAACTTTGGGTCTCCCTTGAGGGTGGCTGGGACCTACGTACTTTAGCCTCTACCTGCAGTCTCCAAGGATGAGCATTAGCAGGAAGCTGGATCTGAAGTGACACGGACAGGGCTCAAACCAGATACTATGCACCAGACATTCTAATGCTCTTGGCTTTCATAGTGTGCGGGCAATGTCAGGGGGTCAAGAGCTGCAGTAAAGTGGACACTGCTGAGGCACAACGAGGAGTAGCAGAGAGGCTGGCTGTGGAGGGAGCGCCACATGCCTGCCTGCCTTTTATTGCTGTGCATGGAATCCATGTGAGAATATGCTATCATAGTATCCACAGTGTGAGAGATGTGTGAAGAACTTGAATGTATCCTTAAAAATGTCAAAGATCTATTATGTTGTTTACACCATATCAATATGTATGACACTGCTGCTACATTCTGGAGCAGTTGTGTTTAGAATAAAAGCTCATATGCAATCAAGTCAAGGACACAATGCTTCTTAGCAGTTATTTTCTGAATCCTGTTTACAATCCTGTTTGAGAAACTTAAAAAGGATTCAAAGCTATCAGAGGCAGATCTCGGCATATATCCATCCAATATCAGGCAGAAATGGGGAAACTTTCACTCATAATCTCAGGTACATTTTTAGTGTCTACCAGGCTGAAGTGCTGTTCTAGACACCCAGCATAGAACTGACATCCCAGCAGGAAACAGATAATAATTACAGTAACTGAGCAGTGTGTAGGATGTCGGAGGGTGACAGGTGCCACTGAAAACAGGCCAGAGCAGGGGGATGAGAGTGCAGGATGACCAGAGAAGGTGCTGCTGAGGTGACCTTGGAGGTAGGTGAGGCAGCAACACACTTGGGAGATAGGGGTGGAGTTCTCCTAATTTTAAACACAGGTGACTTCCTCTCGTAAAGAGCCTCAGCTGGGTGGGTACCTTCGTGGCATGCTGCCAACATGGCTGGTGTGAGATGAGTATGGGATGACAGAGAAGACACGGAGGTAAAAGGTAGTCAGATCATTAGGGATGATGTTTGCTCTCCATGAGAGTGGAGACGAGGTGATGTAATCGATGCTACAGAGGTTACGTTGAGAAGAGGCAGAGAAAGCAGTGAGGAGGTATGAGATGGCAGGCATGGGAGCCATGAGAAAGTGCCAGGAGTCTGCCCTGCACAACTGAAGGTTCAGAGCTGCCATGAACTAGTCAGGTTTGAGGGGTAGAGGGGGCATCGGGGTTCAGTCCTAGATGTCCACTGGACCCACAAATGGAGAGATCCAAAAAGTTCTTAGATGGACATATAATCAGGGAGGCAAGGCGGGAGGTCTGGCTGGAAATAATCAGCTGGGAGTCATCAGCACACAGATGCTATTTAAAGCCATGCCACTGGGGCCAGCGTTGTGGTTGGGGGGGGGGGGTTGTTAAGCTACCACCTGCGATGCCAGCATTGCATACGAGTGCCAGTTAAAGTCCTGCTGATCCCACTCCCTGCTAATGCACCTAGGAAAGCAGCAGAAGATGGTCCACATACTTGGGCCCCTGCTACCCACATGGGAGACCTGGATAATGTTCTTGGCTCCTGGCTTTGGCCTGGTTCAGCCCTGGGTATTACAGCCATTTGGGGAATGAACCAGTGGATGGAAGATCTCTCTCTCTCTCTGTAACTCTGTCAAAATAAATAAATAATTTTTTTAAGCCATGCCACTTTAAGGATGGTGATTTTGAGCTTGAAGGTAGGCAGACAGCAAAGAGAGCTTTGTGTCCCAGGAGACTCAGATGGACTGGTCAGGGGAATGAGGCAAATGAGGAAGACATGTGTCTTTTAAGCCAGGAAGCTTCAAGAAGGAAAGCAATGCAAAATTCTAACAGGGCACCGAAATGTGACTAAGAACTGTGAGATTTAGCAACTTGTACTTAATTGGCACTTTGATAAGAGCAGTGGAATGGCTGGGCCAGAAGCCTGATAGACCCCAATTCAAGGGAGCCCAAGGAGTGGGGTTTAGCCCACTAGTTAAGATGCTTGCATCCAGCCAGTGCTGTGGCTCAATAGGCTAATCCTCCACCTTGCGGCACGGGCACACCGGGTTCTAGTTCCAGTTGCCCCTCTTCCAGGCCAGCTCTCTGCTGTGGCCTGGGAGTGCAGTGGAGGATGGCTCAAGTGCTTGGGCCCTGCACCCCATGGGAGATCAGGATAAGCACCTGGCTCCTGCCTTCAGATCAGCGTGGTGCGCCGGCCACAGTACACCAGCTGCAGCAGTCATTGGAGGGTGAACCAACGGCAAAGGAAGACCTTTCTTTTTGTCTCTCTCTCTCACTGTCCACTCTGCCTGTCAAAAAAAAAAAAAAAAAAAAAAAAAAAGAAAAAGCTTGCATCTCACACTAAAGCGCCTGGATTGGATTCACATCTGCAGCTCCTACTTTCAGCTTCGTGCCAATGCAGACCATGGGAGGTACTGTGATTGGGTTCCTGCTACCCATATGGCAGACTTAGTTCCCAGCTACTGGCTTTGGCTTTGGCCCAGCCCCAATTGTGGTAGGTATTTGGGGAGTGAATCAGTGGATGGGGGAGTGCTCTCTCTCTCTCAAATACATAAATCAAATTAAATTAAAATAAGAGGTGACCGAGAAGGAAGAAACCAAGAATAAGAATGAACACCAGGAGATATTTGGGGAGTTTTGCTATAAAGGGAAGAGACATGGAGTGGTAGGTGAGGCTGGAAGCAGAAGTGGGATTCAGGGACTGCTTCATTCTCCCTAATATGATCGGAGAGGTAACAGCATGCGTGGGTGTTGATGGAATGACCAACAGGGAGAGGCTCACGATGGGAGGGGTTATTGGAGCTCTGCCACTGAGCAGGCAGAGGGGATATATCTACTTCTGGAACAGAGGAGCTGCCTGAGACAGGAGCACAGGGAGCGCCTCTTCAGTCCCCTTTTATTGCCACAAAGTTTTCAGCCACAGTTGGAAGGAAAGCATCAACTGAGGTGTTAGAGCGCTAAGGAAAGAGGAGAGGACTGTAGAAGGCCCCATGAGAGTGAGTAACTGCTGAGGTTCACGGTCATGGGTTAAAAACAAAACTAGAGGGTGGAGCTGTGGTTTTCTCCAGCTAAGGTCAGATGCACAGGCACCAGCACTAAGCAGGCAGAGATTTGGATTCAGCCAAGGCTATGGAACTGCCCAGTGAATGTGACAAGTCAGAGGGGCAATGCAGTCAGGCTGTGTAGGGACTGATTATGACAGGGAACACAGGCTGGGAAAGAGGGACCGAGATCTTGGATGGGAGTGAAGAGGGACAATGAAAAAAAGTAGTGAGATCAACGGATTGTGGGCTGTGATGGAGTAGATTTTTTTTTTCACTCTGGAGGAAGAGAGCTCAAAATCCAAGCAAAGGAGAGTGGCCTAGTTAAAAAATCTTGCCCTGAATGCTGTCCATAATCTCAAGAAGTACTTTCCAGGAACTGATTCAAGTACAGAACAGATAGATAGATAATCACTGGAAATTTTCTTCCAAGACAAAACAGACACTCCTTTGGCATTGCAATGTGATCTACCTGGTGCAAAAGCAGTCAACAGTGGAATTAAAATGTATAGGTCCATCTGGTTAGAACTTCTGGAATCAGTGGACAGAGACCCCAGATATTTGCCAGAATTTTCAATTATCTGTAATTGTGATTTACATTTTCTAATTTGTTAGATGAGTAGGAAAGGCAATTGTAGATTTGGAACCTGTACACAATTCAAGCCAACTACCATAAAACCAAGTAAAGTTTCATGAAGACCTGCAGATGATATCTTTTCAAGAGTATGAAACAATTTATTTTAAATTTGTGATTAATATTTTAGAAAAATTTTCCTAAGATGGAGGAATTTGTATGTATGCCAGACAGACACTCATTAAGTGGTTGGCAGATACTAAATCTCTAATTCCAGGAATTATCTAAAAGCTACATGCCCACACTAAATTCTGCTGTCCTTTCAGAAATGCATATGCAGGCCAAAGATGTATCACTGTACCCTAATATTATTCTCTACTATGTCAAATGAGACATTACCTTAAGTATCAGTCTTAACAAAAATATAGTGCAAGCCACTTACACAGTTACATATTTTCTGGTAGCCTCATTTAAAAAAAAGGGAAGAGAAGGTGAAATTAATTTTACCAATGCTTTATTTAAGTGAACACACCTAAATTCATATAAACACCATCAATGCATTGCATTGTTCTTTCCGCCTAGTTAAGTCTCTTAAATCTGGTGTAAGCTTTACGCTCATGGACCACTGCCATCTGGACGAGCTGCATTTCAAACTCTCCCGGCCACATGCGCCTGGTGGCTGCTGTGCAGGCCAGGGTAGGGCCATGTGACTCCAGTGCTTAAGTACAGGAGCCTATGGTGGCCCCATGCTAGAGAAACAAAGTGTCTCCTGACAAAGTAGAATGTTTTTTCCCACAAGGAAGGTGTAGAACTCTATCTGCCAGGATGATTGCAATTTTGGTTCAAACAGCAGAGCCTTGGTTTCTTGACAGAACCACCTCTATCCTCTTTTCTTTCACCTTCAGTTCTCCCTCTGTAAGCATTCTTCAGTGACTTTGAATGTGTCCAGGATCCTGTAATATTGCATTTTGGTAAATGGACCAAATGAATGATGTTGTTTGGTGGAGCCATGGCACATTAGTCTGCACAGTCATTTGTGTTTGTCCTCTCATTGGCCAGGAAGACGTCAGAACCAATGGCTCTGTTAGCCCATGAAACCTTGATGTACCCAGAGGAGAGAATGAGAAAAAAAAGCAAAGCAACCCCTGAGTATGACCAAATGTTATAAATTTTAATGTCTGAAATTATATACATATATTTTCAGGGTATTTTCACATGGGTATCAGTGACCCAACTCCTTTTTAAAAAATCTATTTATTTATATTTAAAGATTTATTTATTTATTTGAAAGGCAGAATTACAGAGAGCCTGAGGCAGACAGAGAGAGTCTTCCATCCACTAGTTCACTCCTCAGGTGGTTGCAACAGCTGGGGCCAGGCAGATCCGAAGCCAGGAGCTAGGAGCTTCTTCCTCTCTCCCATGTGGGTGGAGAGGCCCAAGGATTTGGGCCATCTTCCATTGCTCTCCCAGGCCATAGCAGAGAGCTAGATTGGAAGGGGAGCAGCAGAGATTTGAATCGGCATCCATAAGGAATGCCAGCACTGCAGGAGGCGGCTTTACCCGCTTCGGCATAGTGCCAGACCCTATTTATTTATTTGAGAAGCAGAGTTACACACAGAGGAAGGAAGAGACAGAGGGAGACAGGTCTTCCATCTGCTGGTTCACTCCCTAAATGCTCCCACAACTGGGTCTAGGCCAGGCCAAAGCTAGCAGCCAGGAGCTTCTTTTGGCTCTCCCACACAGGTACAGGGGCCGCAAATGGCTGCAATGGCCAGAACTGGGCTGATCTGAACCCAGGAGCAAGGAGCTTCTTCTGGGTCTCCCACATGGGTATAGGGTACTTGTGCCAACTTCTGCTGCTTTTCCAGGCACCTTAGCAGTGAGCTGGATTGGTAACGGAACAGCCAAGACTTGAACCAGTGCCCATATAGGATGCTGGTGCTGCAGGCGGTCGGTGACTTTACCTGCTATGCCACAGTGCTCGCTTCCGAATGTCTTCTTAAGGTAATGCTTTTCTCTTCTGACTACTGAACATTTATTTATGTATTATTAAGTCTTTACCTTTAGGATCTAACTAAACTGTGTCACTGCCCCCACCCCTCATCTTGAGGGGTTATTACAGTAAATGTGATTAAAGCCAGATATGAATGGCTTTAAAGATTAGAACCAACATTAGCTGACAAAGAACTACTTCCAGCTAAATCGCTATAAATGTGTTTAAGTAAAAAGGGGGCCATTGGGATTTCAGACTGAAAAAGATCCTCATCTTTCATCTCACATACCCTAACTTGGCTGGAGTGTTGCCAAATGGAAACAAGGTCCCTATAATACCAAACACCCACTATCATCCACTGTTCACACCCATGTTCCATGCCCACCCCATCCTACTAATGCTTCCAACTCAATCATTCCCTGATATGCTGGGCCTGCCAACATAGGAGCTCTCGTAGGTGTTCTTAGGAGGCTGACATGGCTGGGTAACAGTTGAGGTCTGTCAGATGATGGATCAAATCAGACACGTGATGGATACCCAGTGATGGAGGGAATGCTGGGATGCACTTGCTTCAGATAGCTACTGTACATTTTACATCCACCATCCACAGACTCAGAGTCTGCTAAGTTCTGCCTTCTGGCCTACTGGTGGGCTCCACCAGCAAAACGGTTCAAGACACGGAGCCAAATTCTTTTGCTGCAGCCACTGCTGACACCACCAGTGCACAACATAACATCACATCTGAACGCTGGGTCAGAGCACACATGTGACTTCTTCTTGCATGGGACTGGCAAACTTGTTCTCTAAATATTTTAGGCTTCATGGGATAAATGGTCTCCACTGCAACTACTTAGGCGGCCACAGACAACACAGAAATGAACGAGAGCAGCTGTGTTCCAACTGAGCTTTATTTACAAAAACAAGCAGGTCATACTTGACCTCAGGCCATGCTCTACCCATCTCTGTCCTACAGGAAGGAATAGAAAGACAGGACGTGAGAAATGTAAATGACCAGTCCTACTAAACACTGCACTGGGGTCTCTTAGGAGGTACCTGCCACCACATCCTGTTGTCCATGCTTTCCTTTACTTATTTTTTCTGTTTTCCTTTAAATGGGAGTCTACAATCAATAAGGATCCGTTCTAGAAGAGAACTTGTATTAGGAGAGTGGTGCAAATAACCAGAAAATACCAGTGCTTACATTTTCTCACTATGCTTGGCAAGACCAAATCTCTATGAACCGTCACTTAGCTTCTACTCTTTTATAAAAGTGTGTGACATTTTCAGATTAGTCAACTTTGAGTACTTTGGCAATGATGCTGGGCTATTGTGTCACCATGTTTTCTGTGACTGCTATGGCCCAGAATCCCCAACTTGTCAGAGTCAAAGCCTGGAGAAAATCTAGAGTTAAGAGCCAGTCCTCTGCCAAAAGTGAAATCAATTTACATAACACATATTCCCACAACCCCCACAAGGAGGAACTAATTTTTTAATAGACCATTTCACAAGTAACAGAGTCTTTTGTGCCACCAAATAAAAAACATGTGGAGATTGTGGAAACATCTGTTCTGGGATGTTACTGTCAGACTCTGTTCTTGGTGAGGGAGGAAGCTGCATTGTCCTTCAACAGCTTTGATGATTTCATAAAAACGTCTGCCGTCGTGAGAGCTGTTCCTTCTGCCAGTCCCTGAAACTCCCAGGAACTGATCAGCAACAAGGCCAGGCTCACCCATTACAGTTTAAATACATTTAAGAATGTCTGAAAGGAAAAGATCGAGGCTGGATTTCATGATGTATTTCTAAAATTGTCTCATCATTAATGTAGATTAAAAAAAGAACTGTCATCCAGAAAATATCCACTTTTTTTGCATGTCCCTCGAGATCACTGCAGTAATTTACCAGGCAATGGGTAAGCACTTAGCTCAGCTAAGGGGCTCCAAATCGTTCCTTCCCCATCTATGTTTCCAGCACTTGTTCAAGGGTAAAGGAGCCCCGTTCTACCACAACACACACGCTCCTGTACTTAGAGGAAGATCCCTTGTCAGAAACAAAAAACAGCAACAGATTTTGCTAATGAAGAAGCGAGAGCAACAAAACGGAGATGCACAGAAATGACAGGGCGAGCTGGAGGGGGTGGAATTCAGGTCCACTGAATTTGCCACTGCCTAAGGAGTTACGTCCAGTGGCCAGTGGAGATCCATCCTTGTCACTGGCAAAGGCGGGGCTCCTCATGATTTGTGCCTCGCTGGTCCCCACCACTGCTGGCAAGAGGCATGGCTTGTGCTAAATCCTCCTTTACAGCCCAAGTTTTACTGTTCACCTTCCTTTATCACAGTGGCCTACTTTATGTGTGTAAATAAAAAGAAATGCATTGAGAATCCAGGCCTGCAGTATCCATTTGTGGGCCCATAACTCAAGTGCATAACAACATTCTGGCATCTCCTTCATTGCCAGGGCAGAAAAACGCTGCAGAAAATTATTCCAAGTGGTAAAATAGGAAACACAGCGAGAACAACCAAAATGGCACCAGAACACCCAAGCACTTGGCAAATGTCTAAAGTGAGCAAAAAAAATGAAGAAAAGGGAATCCTGGAATGCTGAAAATGCTGTGAAGGGAGGTAGAGTGAAGTTGGTACTTACTGAATAGTGAATCAATGAATGAACTTATCTTCCCTTACCCTTCTAGACATAGGCCACTGACGTTAAGTTTGATGGTTTTAACTCAGTTGTATAAATTAAATGGACAATTAAATTTAAAAGCAAAACATACAACATATGTTTAATTAATTAATTAATTAATTATTTTTGGGGGAGGGGAGAACAAGAGGGAAAATGCTCCCATCTAGTTCACTCTTCAAATGTCTGCAACATCTAAGGTTGGAGCAGGCTCAATCTAGGAGTCAGGAACTCAATCCAGGTCTCCCATGTGGGTGGCAAGGACTCCATTACTTAAGCTATCACTGTGGCTTCTCAGGGTGTGCATTAGCAGGAAGCTGAACTCAGCAGTGGAGCCAGGACTCAAACCCAGGTGCTCCGAGGTGTGATGCAAGAGTCTTAAAGTGCTAGGTCAAACACCAGCCTCAACATGCATTTTAAGTGGCTCAAAAACTAGACCTTAGAACCATTAAGCCATTTCCATATGTGAAGCATTTCAATTCTCAATTGAAATGAACAGCAAACCAGCTGCCATTTTTTGAGATATACATAAACCTGGGCAGGAATTAAGATCTAACATCAAAAACACTTGTATTTTTATCTGATGCCTGTGTGCAGACTAGCATCTCTATCGCTACAGGACTGAAGTGCGCTAGCAGTATTTCCAGGTAAAAGATATGCACTTTGTTAATTTGAACAGCAGCAACAAATACATTGCCTTTGTGAAAGTTTATGGAAATGTTCACTTTCACCAACAATACGTGAAAACTCATTTAGCTAAACCTTTCATATCTGTGAATGCTACCTAGTTTCCTTTTTCTTAAAAAATGTTTAAAAAATTTCTTAATATATGTGATTACCAACATTCTGCGAAAAATTTATTTATTTTATTAGAAAGAGTTACAGAGAGGGAGAGGGAGAAGCAAGGGGTGGGGAGAGAGGTCTTCTAACCACTGTTTCACTCCCCAAATGGCCACAATGGCCAGGGCTGGCTAGGATGAAGCCAGGGGCCAGGAGTTTCATGTGGGTCCCCAACATGGTTACAGGGGCCCAAGCACTTGGGCCATCTTCTACTGCTTTCCCAGGTGCATTAGCAGGGAGCTGGATTGGAAGTGGAACAACCAGGACTTGAACTGATGCCCAAATGGAATGCCAGCAGTGTAGATGGTGGCTTTACGTGCTACATCACAGCACTGGCCCCATTACAACATTTTAGTAGTAGTAGAAGGTACAGGGTAAACAGTCTCTCTCTTTGTCTTATTCTACCATCTCTGTGGGGAGGTAGCTGCTATCATTACCTTGTACACACGTCCAGAGGTGTTATGTGATCATCTATCTCCACACATAATGCCATTCTTTTCAAAATAAGTAGTAGTTTTTTTTTTTTTTTTTTTTTGACAGGCAGAGACAGTGAGAGAGAGAGAGACAGAGAGAAAGGTCTTCCTTTGCCGTTGGTTCACCCTCCAGTGGCCGCTGCGGCCAGTGCGCTGCGGCCGGCGCACTGCGCTGATCCAAAGTCAGGAGCCAGGTGCTTCTCCTGGTCTCCCATGGGGTTCAGGGCCCAAGCACTTGGGCCATCATCCACTGCACTCCCGAGCCACAGCAGAGAGCTGGCCTGGAAGAGGGGCAACCGGGACAGAATCCGGCGCCCCGACCGGGACTAGAACCCGGTGTGCCAGCGCTGAAAGGTGGATGATTAGCCTATTGAGCCGCAGCGCTGGCCAGTAGTAGTGTTTTATACAGTTATTTCATCATTGCATATAAACCTGTCTCACTCTTAAGAGCTGCATACTATTCCACCACAAGCACATACCATAACTAACTTATCAGTCCCTTGTGGATGGACATTCAGATTCATTTTAATCTTTTTCAGCCATAGTGATGTTGAAGTTAATATTCCTGCACCAAAGACTACACTTTTAATCCAAGGACATTCATGGCAAAATGCCTAACTGCAGAACGAGGTCAAAGGGGAGGTGCATTTTGTTCTGGACACATACTGTCAAGCCAAATGTATGCTGATGTCTACTTATACTCCCACAGACGGCATTTCCTCATGCTTTTCCTAACAGTTTGTGGTCAAACTTTTACACATTATCACTGCCAATCTGAGTGGTAGAAAGTGATATTTCCCTGGGATTTTCTGTTTTTCTCATTATAAAGGGTATAATTATTAATTATTGGGTGGCAGAATTAAGAGCGGGGGCAGTAGTGGAAGGCTTCATGGGTGCACAGCCCACTTGTCCAGGACACCAGGACAGGGAATATGTCTGAGCTCACAGCCATCTGGGATGAGCTATTTCTCAGCCACCCTGTCTTCAAATTAATCCGCATTACATTTAGCAAAGCCCTACTTCTTTGAGATGTAGATCTTCTGTTGGCCAGGGAACTTGATTTTGGCGCTCCAGAAGGCCTCATCATATGCTCCTTGTTCTGCAGCTTGGTGTGGATGGACACGGTCAATTGGCCAATATGAACTGTGGCCACTGTGCCCTGAGGAGTTTCCAAAGGTGCCCCACAAACCCGCCTAAGCCTAGGATGGGAACAGCTTAGCGTGGTCAGAGACATAGGGATCGACTAGAAAGGGTTGTCTTCAGGGTCCCATAGGGCAGCCTCTACAAGCAACAGGCTGTGTGCACTACCACAGGTGAGTCTGCTGTTGGCAGGTCACTGTACCTTGGGCCTCCATGAGGAAAAGGATGCCATTGTTTTCATGAGTAATTAACATTTCATATTCTGTGAATTCTATTATGAATCTTTGAAATTTGTGCTAATCATAAAGTGTTAAAAGTGAAAAGCCAGGGCCAGGCATTGTGGCACAGAGGGTTATGATGGCCTAAATGCTTCTGCCTTTGTAATTATGTGGGAGACTCAGACGAAGTGCCTGGCTTCAGCTTGGCACAGTCCTGGCAGTTGCGGCTATTTGGGGAGTGGACCAGCAAATAGATTTTCTCTCTCCTTCTCTGTCTGTGTAACTGCCTTTCAAATAAATAAATACTTTTTTTTTTTTTAGGAAGTGAAAAGCCAAACTTGAAATACTATGACATGGTACTCCCTGTTCTACAATCTGATACCCTATGCGCCTACTTATGATTTGGGGGGCGAGGAAGAAGAAAATGGAAGTGGAGTTGGGGAGAAACAAATCCTCAACAAAGGCAGAGAACAAGTCTCAGCACAAAGGATCCAAACATCAAGTAACCACAGAGAACAGGAACTTAGCCAAAGAACAAAGAGAAACCATCAGTCAAAAAATAATGACCTTCATCATAAATCATCAGTGGGGATTTGTATTTACTTCTCCATACAAGATTTTATAAAACACAGGGTCAAACCTTTAGTTCCAGTTCTGAAACTTTGTCCTTGAACTTAGCTAGACCTATTCGGATTCAAAACTTAATCATTCTGCAATGTGTTTTCTAACCAATAAAGCTACTATATAACATGCAAATATCTTCCCTATTTTTTGAAAATGGGAAAATTACATTTTTCATTATATCAACTTGGCTAGTTACTTACCTAGGATGATCAGAATTTTTGGTCAGCAAATTTGTTGTAAACATGATCCAAACTTGAAAGCTCTCAGATTTGAACATAGTTGCTAACACGTAATGATGGGAATCTTGGAAGTACCTTCATTTTCTGTCTATGCTCATTTTTCCCCTAAGTGTTGCCTTTTCTGTTCTTGAAATCTCTTTCCCCTCCGAATTTATTGCTACTATCCTGGTTGTGGTCCCCATCACTTTATCAAGAGATTACTGCTTCATATTTCAAGCCCATTTCCATCTCTGCCCTTCCATCCTTCCATCATCATCTTATTTACCTTAAAAACACCTAAACCAAATCTATCTCACTCAACAACGTGAGTGTCTCATAAATGCTTGTAGAATAAATGAACAAATAAATAAACCTAGTAGTCTTAATCTGTAGTCACTGAGAGTCCAGGCTCCTCTGCCTGGGCTTTTATGGCCCTCCTTGATCTGGTTCCACTCAGCTTATGCAAAGATTTCCCCACCATCTGTACAATCAACACTTTTTCTCCTCTGCCTTTGCTCATGTTCTTTTCTCAGTCTGTGCAAAACTATGGAACCTTTCAATGGTTTTGTAAGTTTTGTGTAAAACTATTTTCCTTTCTTACCCTACTTCTTTTCTCACACTCCCAATTCTCCTGGGGTGCCTGATCTATGATGATCCTGGCTGCAAGGACAAGATGACAACACACCAATCTTCTTCTCAAGTCAGATCTCTCCCGAATGTCCCCTTGATCTACCCAGTATCTGCTACCCATCTCAGAGGCTCTCCAGCAATGATCTCAAAATTGACATATGCACAACTAAACTCATCATTTTTGGTATTCTCGTTCTAAAAATGTTTATTTATGTTTATGTATTGGAAAAATGAAAAAAGAGAGAGAGCAGAGAGACAGAGAAAACCAGAGAGAGAGAGAGAGATCTTTGATCCACTGATTCAGCCCACAAAAGCCGGGGCTGGGCCAGGCCAAGGCCAGGAGCTTGGAACCCCATCTGGCTCCTAACATGGATGGCAAGGACTGAAAGACTCGAGCCATCACTGTTGGCTCCCAGGTATATTACCAGGAAGCTGGACTGGGAGGGGGCAATGGGACTCCATCCCAGGAACTCAGATATGGGATGTGTTTGACCCAAGCAGCAGCTTCACAACGCCCATGCCACCTTTTTACTTCTTGAATTAAGCATCCACCCGAACCAGAAACCCAGGTGGCCAACCATGACTCTCTCCTTTCCCTAATCTTTCATTGCTCCTGTCAATCCCAACTACATTTAATTCCCTGTGTCAACGCATTCCTTTCCATCGGCACTGCTATTGCATATTCCCAACATCACCATTTCTGCCAGCTTTCCTAGCTGACGACCTTGCTCTAGATTTTTACTTCAGGAAAGTACCCTTTACAACACTGCTTAACACTAGAATCTAATCATATTTCAATTTAGGATAATCTGAACAGGATTTATTTATAATGCATTACTGGTAATGGTAGGAGTGGGCTTCAGGGAACCACAGTGATAGCATAGGGATAGTACTAGAAAAGAAAATGCCACCACTGGCCTGAGGGAACAAGAGGAGGGAACAGTTACTGGAAGAAGAAAGCTGAGTAAATACTGTGGCTCTGAGAAGGGGGGGATGCAGCTGGCTCCAAGTGATCTTTTCAGGAAAGAAGCCAACAGAGAATAATGACTTTGACCTCACTCTTTTCCTGTCCATCTCCTGCGGGGGCTATCTATCCACTGGAGGAACCTAACTGGAAATTAAAGTGCATGGGAGTCTGCTGACTAAATCCTATAGGTCCCACTCTAGGATGGAGAAGGGTCAATGTAGATTTGGGGAAGAGCAGGTTTACTGGAGATGTGTACACAGACTCTCCAGGATCTGGCTGTCACCTTCCTCTCATCACCCATTCAATTATCTTGGAAACACATCTAGATCCACCCAGAGGGAACTATGCCTCTTCTCATATTGAACTCATGATCCAGAAACCTATTCTCTATTGCTAGGTTTGGCCAATCTTTGAAAATAACCACTTAATCACCTCCTCTACAAAATAATTACTCATCACATATCTATTAATAAAAAACCCAGTTCTTATTCCAGGTGTATTGACTGAACTAATCCAATCATTTTATTATCTTATGTACATTTTTTTAATCCAAGTATGTGTAACATTTTATTGTCCTTATTCATTTACATGTCTACAGTCGCAAACTAAACATTAAACACTTTAAACAAAATAGGGAAGGGAATGTATGGGTTACTCTCAATGCCCAATACTGTGCAAGGTACATAGTAGGCACTTAATAAATAGCAGTTAAATGAAGGTATGAATTTAGGCATCAGCTAAAATCCAATATCATCCAGGAAGCTTTCTCTGATAACTTCAGCTCACAGTAACAATTATATGTATTGTCAGAATTTAATGCTTAATTGTTCCCTACTGATTCCCCCTGCTTTTGCATCATTTTCTTAGTTAATCCTTAGTCCATTCCTGACAGCAGAAATCATCTCTTCTGCTTCTTTTTTTTACAGAGTTTGAATCCATATTAGAAACTTAATAAAAACTTATTTGCCACAGTGTCTTGGCTTTCCATGCCTAGAATATTCTCATGTGCTCTTGAGCCAGATCTGAATGCTTTAAGGGCTGATTCTGAGGCCAGAGTGCTATTTAGGACATCTGCCATTCTATGAGTCTGCTGTGTATCTCGCTTCCCATGTTGGATCATTCTCTCCCTTTTTGATTCTATCAGTTAGTATTAGCAGACACTAGTCTTGTTTGTGTGATCCCTTTGACTCTTAGACCTATCAGTGTGATCAATTGTGAACTGAAATTGATCACTTGGACTAGTGAGATGGCCTTGGTACATGCCACCTTGATAGGATTGTATTGGAATTCCCTGGCCTGTTTCTAACTCCATCATTTGGGGCAGTTCCGAATGAGCATGTCCCAAATTGTACATCTCCTCCCTCTCTTATTCCCACTCTTATATTTCACAGGGATCACTTTTCAGTTAAAATTTAAACACCTAAGAATAATTGTGTGTTAATTACAGAGATCTCTGTGAGTGAGATCCCAGTGGAACGAATGGGGCCATCAAAGAAGGAGGTACCTTTCTCTGAAGGGAGGAGAGAACCTCCACTTTGACTATGACCCTGTCAGAATAAGATTGAAGTCAGCGAACCCTAAAGGCTTCCATAGCCTTGGCAACTCATGACTAGAGCCTAGGGAGATTACTGAGGCCATAAACAAGAGTGTCAAATTGTTAAATCAACTTCAGGAGTCACTGTGTACTTACATCTCATGTGGGATCTGTCCTTAATGTGTTGTCCAATGTGAAGTAATGCTATAACTAGCACTGAAACAGTATTTTACACTTTGTGTTTCTGTGTGGGTGCAAACTGATGAAATCTTTACTTAGTATATACTGAATCAATCTTCTGTATATAGATAATTAAAAATGAAAAAAAATCTTGGTGTTAAATTGGAAATTGCATAGAAAATTAATCAATTTTTTAAAAAAATATATCATGTAGGATCTCTGTCCTTAATGTGCTATACATTGTGAATTAATACTATAACTAGTACTCCAACAGTATTTTTCACTTTGTGTTGCTATGTGAGGGCAAACTGTTGAAATCTTTACTTAATATATAGTAAACTGATCTTCTGTATATAAAGATAATTGAAAATGAATCTTGATGTGAAGCAAGGGGAGAGGGAGTGGGAAAGGGGAGGGTTGCGGGTGGGGGGGAAGTTAAGGGGGGGGAAGCCATTGTAATCTATAAGCTGTATTTTGGAAATTTATATTCTTTAAATAAAAGCGTTATAAAAAAAAAGAAAAAAAACTTATTTGAAGAACAGGAGAAATATATATATTTTTCATAGCCTGAAGTTCAAATATTCATGGGATCAGAAAACTATTGAAAATTGGTAAAACTGATTAAAAAGGTGGAGAATGTGACTGATTCTCAAAGGCGGAAATCTCTTTTTCCCTTTTCTTTTCTGTTTTTTTTTTTTTTTGTAAATGCACCCAATTTTAAACAATTGATTCAGATAAAAAAAAAAAAAAAAAACTCATGTCGGCCAAGGACTGTTCTGCGTTTCTGAGAAAGAGCAGGGCATAAGTGTGGCTCCACTGAGGACGTATAAAATCAATGATCTAGTTGATGCTGTATGCAATTGTGTGAATGCTGATTAAGAAATGTTCCAGAAATTCAGGTGGGAAGTACAGGCTCCCAGAGCACTTCATTCACTCCAATTTGAAACCCTGGACCTGAAGTGGAAGGCTTCTATTTACTGCTTTTAGTGTAACACGATAAAGTAATTAGTCACCTTTTCATTAGCTAAAATAGCTGAGAGGAACTTCTTGGGAAGGGAAAGGTTTACCCTGGCTTAAAGTTGAATTTACAGGTCAGGATGGGGCGGTCCATTAGTCTGGCATCTGGTAGAGGCTGGCAGTGGTGGAACAGGTGTGGGGAAGCCAAAATTGTGAGCCAGGAAGCAGAGAGACACAGAGGAAGCAAGTCAGCTTATATAACTAACCCCTCTTGAGAACTATCTTTGGAGGGCAAGCCCTCAATGACCTAAAAATCTCCCACCAAGTCCACCTCTGAGAGGCCATAATTAGTCTCCATCTTTAATCTATCAACCATTCAGGTAAGATCTGGGTTTAAACATCTGCATGGGCTTGGGGAGTCAAGTCCCGCTCAATTCATAATAATAAGAAAGCTCTTTTAAGACCTACACTGTTGATAGTGCTCCTCTGCCTGGGTGTACCCAAGCTCATCCTGCTTCTACTGGTCTGACAAATGTATTCAACCAAAAAAAAAAAGGTTACAAAGGATGGTGCATCCTGGCTGACTCCGAAGGCTAGGATGTGTTCAATGCTAGCTTTGACAGAGAATTAGATAAGAGAACACCATAGCAGATGACCAACTTCTGAAGAAAGAGACTGTCAGATTTGGAAAGACCACATGGAAGAGAAGGAGCCTGACCTATGAACAAGAGTCATCTCAAGGTGACTCTGTGCAGCACGTTTAATGTCATTTGACATGAAGCCATTCAACAACCCACAGAGGTGCACTGGGAGTCTCAGAGTTTTTACTGATGAAGAAACTGTTTTTACTGATGAAGAAACTGAAATCTGCAGAGTTTAATAAGGAATATGGGTCAGGGTGCACTGGTAGCAAATCCAGGATTGCAATTTGTGTTCTGACCCCAAATCCACCTTTATTATACTGCATCTAAAACCCACCAACGTCCTTCTTAGGATAAAATCAGTAGGGTGAGGAGCTGGCTGTGCCAAGTCTATTCTTAAAAAAATGTCAAAAAACGTTAGTAGGAAGAAGAGTCATGTACTAGTAATATATACAAGGAATTCATTTTTTGATAGAGTTTGAAGGACTATCCAGATTATTTCTCGTAATCCCGAAAATGATCCTGGCAATTGTCAAATGATGCAGCACATCTTCATTTAACTGGCACTCAGCGTGCCGGAGGCACTGGGAATGCTGGGAATGCACACCAACCTGTGGAGGGAGAACTCAATGCCCTTGTACAACGCCTGACACTCCAGCAACTCCTTCTATTAAGGATCAAAAGCATACCCTGAAAAATGGGGAAAAAAAAAAACAACCATCATATTTCGATGTGGCCAGTGCTGTGGCACAGTGAGTTAAAGCTGTGGCCTACAGAGCTTTGAGTCCTGGCTACTCCATTTCAGATTGTGCTCCCTGCTAATATGCCTGAGAAAGCAGCAGAGGATGGCCGCAGTGTTTCGGCCTTTGCACCCACGTGGGAGTCCCAGAAGCAGCTCCTGGCTCTGGCCTGGCCCAGTCCTGGCCATTGCATCCATTCAGGGAGTGAACCAGCAGATGGAAGCTCTCTCTCTCTCTGTCTCCTTCTCTCTCTCTCTAACTCTGCCTTTCAAATAGATAAATAAATCATTTAAAAAATCATGGCTCCAAAATATATATAAAAAACAGTTTTATTTTAGGCAGAGTCCTTTTGGAGGAATAGAAAATAATCTATTGAGCAAAATAAATTAAGAGTGGCAAAAGTTAACCTTTAATTTGGAGAACTGGAAGTCACATACTATGAAATGTGAAGGGGAAAGCAAAAGTGAATAAAAAAACACAGAGCAGGGAAAAGAGAATGAGGGGAGGGGGAGTTATGGAAACAGAGAATAGTAAAAAAGGGGTGGAGCACAGAAGTCAACACAAGAAAAATCCATCACACAGACATTCAGATTCCAACCCAGCAAAGGGCAGGGAGACCACACCAACGCCAATGGACAAAACAGACTACACACAAGGCAGACGGGCATGCCATGCAGAGTCCACGCTGAGGCCTCGCAGTTTTCGGTACTCTGGTTCTTAGGATATCCGCTTCTCTTCCATGCCTTATGGAATTAGTTAAAGAGGAAATTTTTAAAAAGGAGAGAAAAAAAAAAAAAGAAGAAAAAGAAAGCCAAACTGCACATCCAGAATGTGGGGAGTGTGAGGAAAAAGCAGCGAGGGAGGCTAACATTCCACCATTACCGCTCTATTGAAACATGACCCTGTACTTGGCTTCTTATCTGCTCCCTTGTCCACAGCCCAACAGTAAACTCCCACACACCAGCGGGACCACAGAGGAGAGGCAGCAACACAGCAGCTGTTCAAGCTTGGTTTTCATTAGGAAAAAAAGTGCCTTGATTATAAGAGGTTTCATTTTGAACCTCTGTGCCAAAGCTGAAGTGATTATAACGCCATGGACAGAGACACAAATGGTTCCTTAAAGGTGCTCAGTAGAGCAAACACAGCACTGTGGAACAGGAGTGGGAGGAGAGCCCAGATGTTCAGGTGTTTTTTTTTTTTTTTTTAAAGATTTATTTATCTGAGAAGTAGTGTTAGAGAGAGAGGGAGAGATAGAGAGAAAGGTCTTCCATCCACTGGTTCACTCCCCAAATGGCCCACGGCAGGATTTAGGCCTACCAGAAGCCAGGAGCCAGGAGCTTCTGGTCTCCCACGTGGGTGCATGGGCCCAAGCACTTGGGTCATCTTCTACTGTTTTCCCAGGCCATAGCAGAGAGCTGGATCGGAAGTGCAGCAGCTGGGGCTTGGTGCCCATAATGGTGCCCATAATGCTGCAGGCAGAGGCTTAGCCCATTACGCCACAGCACTGGCCTGGAGAGCCCAGCTTTTAACACCCACCATGGCTTAGTGCATTGAAACCTAGCAAAGTTTCAAAATAAGAACATACTATACAGGTTCTCCATTGCATTTCTGTAAAGGTTAGGGATACATTTTCACCAAATTTTTAAGCTACAAACAGCAAGGCAATCCAGCCACGGAGAAAACTTAATTGCATAAGTGAAAGATGCCAACCTTTAAAGGCTACACACTTTATGATTCCAACTACATGACATTCTGGAAAAGGCAAAATAAGCAAACAGCAAAATGATTAGTGGTTGCTGAGGGTAAAAGAGGATTAGGGAATGAAGAGGTAGAACATAGAGGTTTTCCAGGCAGTGAAATTCCTCTGTGTGATATTGTAATGGTGGGTGCAAGTCATTATACATTTGTCCAAACCCACAGAATGAAGAATACCAAGAGTGAACTCTGGTATAAACTGTATCAGGTTTGGATGGTAAGGAAGCATCAATGTAGGTTCAACAATGGCAACAAATGTATCACTCTGCTGGGGAAGCTGACAGAAGGGAAGGCTGTGCAAGTGTGGGGGAAGAGGCTATCAGGAAATTTCTGTACCTTACTCTCAATTTTGCTGTGAGCTTAAAATTTCTCTAAACATTAAAGTCTCAATTAAAAAAAAGAAAGACAATTTGCTAAAGATGTATATTTGACAAATACTCCTTGAGTATCATTTTGCTTCCACATCTGGCAAACTAATTAGTGCACACACTTCCGGAGTTCAAATTCTGGCTTTTCCTTCTACCATGAAACTTTGGTCAAGTCGTTCCACACTTCTGATTGCTTCCGAATTCTACAAGGCAGTAATTCCCCACATCAGAGTTATCAGGATGACCAAACATATACAAAGGGCTTAACACAGTAAGTGGCACACGATAAGGGCTCAAGTATGTGGGATGAAGACACACTCGTCATCAATGAAATGGAGTGTAAACATGCTATTCCTGATTTTCATACTGAGGAGAAGGTGTTAGCTCCTTCTTAAATGAACCCTAGAAAAAACTCTCCAGAATATGAGACATCAGCAAGTATTCTAAATTTGACATAGAAAAATGACACAACTGGTAGTCGGGTGGATGGGAAGAAGAGAGCAGAGAGAAATGCAGAAGTTATGTAGGGTGGTTCACTGTCACCTGGCCAGAGACTCCAGACCTGGGAGAGACAGAGATCAGGAAACAAGCTGCCGCCGGCGCCGTGGCTCAACAGGCTAATCCTCCACCTTGTGGCGCCGGCACACCGGGTACTAGTCCCGGTCAGGGCGCCGGATTCTGTCCCGGTTGCCCCTCTTCCAGGCCAGCTCTCTGCTATGGCCCGGGGTGCAGTGGAGGATGGCCCAAGTGCTTGGGCCCTGCACCCCATGGGAGACCAGCAGAAGCACCTGGTTCCTGCCATCGGATCAGCGCGGTGCGCCAGACGCATCGCACCAGCCGCGGTGGCCATTGGAGGGTGAACCAAAGGCAAAGGAAGACCTTTCTCTCTGTCTCTCTCTCTCTCACCGTCCACTCTGCCTGTCAAAAAAAAATTAATTAAAAAAAAAAAAAAAGGAAACAAGCTGCCTTCTAAACCCACTGCTCAGGTAAAGGACAATTTAATTATAATGCTTCACACTTAAAATAGAATTATTCTAACATATTTGTAACCACAATGACAGAGACTAGAGTCCTACATTTGTTAGGAATCCATCAACACTGCGGTGGAAATGAAAACCCCAGCAAATTAAAAAGGCTCTATGTTACACATAGCTGCTCTTTCTCACCAATTTTTTTTCATTAAAAAATGGAGAAGCAAATAGCCATACTGCTGCAACCTCATTTTAGCCAAGTGTTTAATCAAAGAGCATGCTTTCAAACAGGCGCGCAAACACATACCTTTGTCCTACTCCCAAACCAGCGAGTGGCTTTCCCTCCCACCACCTCACAAAAGAACTATTCTCCCTTGTTTCATTCAGTCTGCGCTGACAAAATGCCCCTGGTTCTTGCTCCAATACCTCCTTTTCCCCCAAATGCCTCCACTTTTATTCGGCACCATTCTAGCTTATTGAGCATTCTCTAGCGCCTTTCAGGTTTTGACCCTGTTCCATGTTAAACAGGCTGTGGTGCAAGTGTAGGATGGTGTTCAGTAAAATACTCTGGCCGACAGGGGCAGTTATGTAAACAGGTTTGCTTCTGGCAGGGATGTGTGATGGGATAAACAAGGCTGGAGAGGAAAAGTACTTTTAGAGAGCAGAGTCTGTCAGGGAGCAGAGGTACCTTGCAAGGCAAAATGCTCTCATTCTGGTGTACATCAGGCCTCCAATTCACAGAAATCACTGGCAGAAATTTACAAGTACAATGATGACTGAGTTGGCCATGATGCGTTCTGATACTGAACTAAGGGGATCGATTTTTTCATTTTTAAGGTTTGTCATTTCTTAAAACTTTCTTCAAAAAAGAAGGATCAAAACATTTAAAGTGACAGGGATACTAGAACTGATAGCATTTAAGAACTTACAACATTTAATGAAGCAAACAGGAATCAAGACACACAGAATTCCAATTCATAAAACTGGACACAAGCTATATGTATGACTAGGAAAGAATGACTAGAATGCTGGTGAGTTAGGGCTTTGTTTACAATTTTACTGTGACACCTATACTATGACAGGCCACATAGGTCTCTGTTTTTGGTAGGAAATGCACAATGTGATATTGAAATACTTTTGTGTAAATATGAACACATCCTCACTTGGTGAGATGTTACTTAGTTCAATTCACAGGAATAGGAGCCAGGGTGAGCAGTGGACAAAAGCCTAACTTTAGAATGGGCAGATCTGGGATTGAATCTCAGCCTTGCCCCTGAATAGGTATGTGATGTGGGGACAAGGACATTTCTCTGGGTTTCAGCTTCCTCACATATAAAATGGGGACTGCAGGGATTAAATGAGACTACGTACATAAAATGCACGGTGAAGGGCAACATAGTGAATTAATATAATTAAAAATAAGAGCTGAAGCTTAAGTCAAATATAAACTATCAAAACATACCAGAAGCACGGCATCTGCTAGAAGATGGCTCATCTGGTTTCCACAAAATGTGAACACAATGCTTGACATAAATGAAGATTTTATACTTACTGAATCTAAAACTAGAAAACCGCATTGAATATCTAAAAGTTTTTGTTCACACAGGGTAACATTTTCCTTCAAAAGAAAAATAACCACATGAACAAATGATCACAACATCTACACCTTTTGCCCAGACTCCACGTTTTGGCAGAGTGTGTGAAGAGGAGACCGCATTTCCTAGTGCAGGGAGTTGGCCTTTTCTCTGTCTTGCTGAAGAGCTGATGAACTGTGTAGGTGATGTTCCTTCTCTTAAATATGCCTGTCCCAGCTTTATATATGTTGAGAGTATCTCTGAGGAACATGTGTCCAGCAGGAGTCTTGACACACTTTTGGTTTCAGTGCTTTCTAAGCTCTAGTACATGCCTTAACCAGCTTTCCAAGCTTTTTAAAGAAATGAATATAACAGACTATGAAGCTGGATCTCCTGCTACACCCACATGTCATGCTTATCAACTGAGGCTATCATCAAGGACTAGGGTACAATGGCAAAAGGTAACATAAAATCTTTCATGTGAGGGGCCGGCACAGTGGCTCGCTTGGTTAATCCTCTGCCTGTGGCACTGGCATCCCATATGAGCACTGGGTTCTAGTCCCGGTTGCTCCTCTTCCAGTCCAGCTCTCTGCTGTGGCCCGGGAAGGCAGTGAGGGATGGCCAGGGAAGGCAGTGAAGGCTTGGGGCCCTGCACCCGCCTGGGAGACAAGGAGGAAGTACCTAGCTCCTGGCTTCGGATAGGCACAGCACCAGCTGTAGTGGCCATTTGGGGAGTGAACCAATGGAAGGAAGACCTTTCTCTCTGTCTCTCTCTCTCACTGTCTATAACCACTTGTCAAATAAAAACAAAAATCCTTTTAAAAAAATCTTTCATGTGAATCAGCCAAGAAGGTCAGACCCCTACTATCAAGGTTCCTACCAGCACCTTAAATATTCAGTTAACAAAAAAGTGAGTGTTCCAACTAGGGAAAAAATAAAGATAGAACTATATTGTTTCCTTAACTATTAGTCAAAGTAATGTAATTTATTTATGACTCTATTCAAGGCAGTGTAGTGCACAAAATGCTAAGGCTATTCCAAGGCACTCTGAGATTACCAGGCAGAAAAATACTTGGAAAGCTCTGTGTTTCCTTCTCTTGCTTTACATACAGGTTTGAATGTTTCCATGTGATTTTTATGATTAGGGTAGTTATATTTGCTTTGTATGTCCTATAAGTAATTATTGAATCTGAAATGATTAGACAGATGATACACTGAATCATCTAGGTTATACTAGTATGAGACCTAAATGTATGCTGGTGAATATGTACAACACTAGACAGGAAGAACAGGCAATGTCAAGTAATACTCATGGCTTCTTTCAGCAGTTATACTCTGATTCCTACCCATAGTCTAGCTGAAACTTCACAAGACTGGGTTAAAAGCATGTTGAAATCATTTTCATGAGTGCAAAATTCTTACCAGCCATTGAGATATTAGTTATTATTCAACGTTTCCAGTCATTTCAATGCATAAAGACATTTTTGTGGAATGAAGAAAAAGAGAAACAGGAGGCATACTCTTTATAATATAAAGCTATCACCACAGCCTTTGGTGTTTGTGAAACTGGCTCAGTATATGGAGAAAAACTAAAACTAGTTCCTGCCTGATACCACCTGGAACAGGGAAGGGATTTGCAATCAAAAACTATAGGGCAAAATCATGACTACATTAAATTAAGGATTTTTGTTTGAGGAAGGACACTATGGGAAAAGTTGACAGAGAGGTGACAGAACATAAGATGCTTGCAAAACTTAAAACCAAAAGTGACTGACAGTGGAAATATTCAGTGAAGTCCTAGATTTCACCAATAAAGACTCTACCATCAACACACTTATGGGCAAAGAACACAAACAGGTAATTTAGTAAGGAGCCTATTCTACAGGTTAGTGAACCTATGAAGAGACGCTCAAAACTTAAATATGTGCAGTCAAGAGCTGTTGCTTCTGGGGCTGGCACCATGGTGCAGTGGGTTAAAGCCCTGGCCTGCAGCACGGCATTCCATATGGATGCCGGTTCAAGTCCTGGCTTCTGTTACTTCTGATCCAGCTCCCTACTAATGTGCATGGGAAAGCAGCGGAGGATGGCCCAAGCGCTTGGACCCCTGCACCCATGTGGGAGACCCAGAAGAAGCTTCTGGCTTCAGCCTGGCCCAACCCCAATCATTGCAGCCATTTGGGGAGTGAACCAGCAGATGGAAGACCTCTCTGTCTCAACCTGTCTCTCTAACTCTGCCTTTCAAATAAATAAATCTTTTTTTTTTTTTAAAGAGCTAGTACTTCTGCAAATCAAGAGCTACTACTTCACACCTGTTAAGACTGTGATACCTGATACAGATGAGGAATCCTACTGGACTATGGGGGAATGTAATAGGCAACCATACTAGAGAGTGATCTGGCACCATCAGGCATACTAGCTGTTCATATTCCTACTGCACCCATCATGTGAACTCTTGGGTCTAAGTTCCAAGAAACCTTCACACAAAACTGCAGGAGGCACACATGAGGATGTTCACAGGGGCATCATTGTTGCTGTCCACCCCAGGAGACTACCTGAACACAAAAAGAGATTCTGAAACAACAGTGGATCCCTAGGTAATGCAGAAAAAAACCAAAATATTGAATTTGAAGAAATAAGAGATAAGAGTTGTATATAAACCATTATGATTTTGCAAAATCAGATCCAAAGGGGGAAAAAAAAAACCAACAAACACATTTAAAGGTTGCATATGAGAAGCTGGGAGGAAATGTACTATGAGAATGAATAAAATAAGATCTTTCCCCACATATTTGTTTTTTGGAAAGAACAGACTAGTATTTTTAATTTATTTAATCAGAAAGGAAAGAGGAATGGGGAGGTAAAGAAGGAAATCTTTTGAATGTCTCACAGCCAAGCATTGCATTTGATCAATAAATTAAAATATTATATCTTGAAACAACTGTCTTTCCAGCACCCTCTTACAAATTCCACATTGGCCTCCCCCTACCAGAGATATATTCTGATCCACATATATCCTAAACCTCACGATGTAGCAAGTGCTGTAGCTCACCCAAGAAAACCCCCTTTCCTCCTTCCATTTCATCATTTCCAATAAATTGATGTCATACAGACAATTATGGAGGGTTTTTCCCTGTTTAATTCTGCTATCATGTATTTTGGCAGTACTAATAATCTAATATCTCAAGAACATTTATCCTCTATGTTAAAAAATAGACCACTTTTGGAGTTATGCTCCTCCTATGTTATATGGCGCTTTTTAGTACCAATGAGAACTTCTCAACTTGTTTCTGAGATTGTGAAGAATTTAACATTTCTCTACATTCACCATGCATTCCTCAGCAGATCCAGATGAAATTATTAGTCATATGAAAGGAGGTTAAAATTGATTGGAATAGCTTTCCAGTGAGTTCCAGTTGGCCAAAGAGTGGACTTAAGATCTCATTGTGGAGTCAAAATGCTATACATGAATTATAAAGCAATACAATTAAATTCTGAAGGAGCTGTATAAATTAGTGGTTCTCAAACATTAGTGTGCATAAGAATCCTCTGGAAGACTTGAAAAAAACATTGCTGGACTATCCACTGACTCTCTGATTTAGAAGGCACGGAGCACAGTTGAGACTGCATTTCTAACAAGTTCCCAAGTGACACTGAGACTGCTGGTTTGTTCCCCACTTTTAGAGCCCCTGCCACCAATACCTAGAAGAGGGAGAGCTCACAGTGGTACTATTAGGACAGAGAAAAAACACGGAAATCAGGGAGAGCCTGGAGGTGGGCTGGGGCTGGGATATACAGAGAAGGTGGAAGACAAAGAGTGATGAGAAGGAAGTTGGAGGTAGTGAGAGTATCTGAGTTCAGGTAGAGCCGTGGGTTGGAAGGACAAAGGTGACAGGTGGGAAAACTGAAGGAATCTGGACTCAATCTACTGAGCTATGGTGAGCAGATGACTGACAGGAACAAACCGCTGCCCTAGAGGGTCCTCTTGTACCCTCTCCCCAATATGCACCTTGTCCATCGGCCACAATGCACTTATGACACCTCAGGTAGAAAGTCCAGAGATGCACTGCTAACTACCCCAACCGATGAGTGCTTCTATCTGCCATTTATCCCAATTTTAATTGAATCCTAACTGTAAAACTAGTGGAATAAAGTGTATTTCTCCCAGTCATCTGTGAGAATTGGAGTTGGGCTGGATCTTTGGAATGTTACCCAGGGTGCCTCTCCATAACTGCTGAATGAATGAACACTGGTTGCAGGACTTCAGAACTAAGCTCATGAGAGCACAATACTTTCTTCCTTTTTTTTAAAGCCCAGTAGAAAGCCACCACCAAGTCTTGTCTTTTTACTCTTTCACTGGGCAGAGCCAAAGGCATAACCCAAAGGAAGGCACATTAGAACCAAGCCTTACTGATCCAAAAGAGGAAGAGGAGAAGGGAAAGGGATTCAAGTCCCCAACAACAAATTCTGTAAGGGGGTTGTCCTCCAGACAATTTATAATCCATTCACCTCTTCTATGCTAACAAACACAATCCTGTGATGGTGAGAGAGGAAGAGGCTAAAGTGATGCTCATTCCTGTCCCTAGGTGGAGTATGGTTCCTCCTATTTACCATCTGCGAGGATGCTGGGGAGGGCTGGATGGAGTAATCTAGAAAAGCATTAGTGCAAGGCTTGGCACTTACTGCTTCTTAGAGCCTGTCAATTCTAAGCTGTTGATGCTGGCCTCTAATATGTATGTCCTGGAAGCCTGACTAGGCACTTTCCTGAAAACACTGGCACTGGTGGGTGTTGGCACAGTGGGTTAAGTCACTGCTGGCAATGCCTGCATCCTGCACAGCAGCGCCTGAGTTTGAGTCTAACCTGACTTCCACTCCAGCTTCCTGCTAATCAGCACCCTGGGAGGCAGCAGATGATGCTTCAAGTACTTGGGTCACTGTCACTCATATGGAAGATCCGAATGGAGGTCCTCACTCCTGGCTTTGGCCTGGACCATCCCCAGCTGTTCTAGACTTATGGGGAGTAAACCACTGGATGGAAGATTTTTGTCACTCTTTCAAATAAACTTTAAAAAAATTATTAAAACCACTGGTACAATGGAGAAAAAGTGTCAGTGGCCAACACAGTAGCCTCAATCAACAATAGAAATGATAATGAAAAACTAAACATAGCAGAAAAGGGTCCAGTGTAGGGAAGAGAAGATTCTTTTTTTTAGGGAGGCTGAGTTTGAGTTTGAGTAGGCTGCTGAAATTTGGAATGGGAGAAATCAAGATTAAAGTGTCAGACTCTAAGAGGGCACAGTGGAAGCTTGAGAACCGGGTTTTCTGGAAGGATGGAAAAGAGGAGACAGAGTTATTAAGAGGAGGAAGGGCAGGCAAGGAGACAGAGGAAGGATAGGCACTGAGTCTTAAGGTCAAGTAGTAGGGATGAACCAAACAAGACAGAGAAGGAACACAGAAACTGGAGGAAGTCCAGAACAGAATGTTATGAAGAGCAGGAGGACAAGTTCCAAAGACGGTTTCCACAGTGTCCAGTGATGCAGAAGGTCAGGGAGCAGATATGGATGAGACCATGGTCTGATGATGACAAGTCATTATGACGTCAGAAGCCAGGTTTCAAGGACAAGGAGTCATCTGAGAAGAACAAAGCTCTACCAGGCCTTGCCATGTTCAGCACTCAAGTCACAATTGCAAGAGTTATTTAAATTTTTATTTTTATTTTTAAATATTTATTTTAAGGGGTGTGGTATAGTAGGTTAATCCTTTATCTATGGTGCCAGCATCCCATATGGGCACTGGTTTGAGTCCTGGCTGCTCCACTTCTGATCGAACTCCTAGCTGGTGTGCCTGGGAGGGAAGTAGAGGATGACCCAGGTGCTTTGGCCCCTACACTCACGTGGGAGACCAGGAGGAGGCCCCTGGCTCCTGGCTTCGGCCTGGCCCAGCCCCAGCTATTGCAGCCATTTGGGGAGTGGACCAATGGATGGAGGATCGATTCTCTCTCTCTCTCTCTCTCTGAGTGTCTCTGCCTTTCAAAGAAATCTATTTTTTTTTTTTAATTTGAGAGTGATAGTGAGAGGAATCATTCACACAGCAGACTCCACTCCAGGGGATAGAGGAGCTCTGATCTGCTGGTTAGCTCCCCAAATGCTGGGGGCAGCCTGGGATCCAGAAGCTCAAACCAGGTCTCCCATGTGGATGGCAGGAACCCAAATTCCTTGAGCTATCACCTGCTGTCTCCCATGGCCTGCGTGTGTAGGAAGCTGAAGTCAGGAGCAAGAACTGGGAACCAACCCTAGGCACTTTGATATGGGAGATAGACATCTTAACTGCTAAGCCAAATACTTGCCCCTGCCCCAGAAGAATTCTTGAGTAACTTATAGCACTTCTTGAGCTAGGGATACAAATTCTAATAGGTGGAAATTGAGCCTACTCTTTTTAAAATATACTTTATTTAAGTTATACAAGTTTCAAATATTTCCTTTATACCATTTTAGGAACACAGTGGCACTTACCCTCCCTCCCTTTCCCTCTCCGATTCCCACTCTTAATTTTTGCAGCTCACGAGAGTCCCCAGTATGGCAAGCCTATGTGATTTCTTGTGAAGAGGTGGCTCTTAGCATTAGGTATCATCCTCTGCATCCTCAAATGCTCCAGAGGCTCTTCCCGGGCTGACAGGACACTTAACCCTTTTGGGATGTGTGTGTATGTGTGTGTGTGTGTGTGTGTGTGTGTGTGGTTTTCTCCCCAATTTTGGAAATATCTCTAGGTGCTCATCATTGGTGTGAATAGTAGACGCAGAAGCAGCTGCACTAAATGGGAGCAAAACTCTACTTCTGCTCCCCCTAAGCACAAAAGCCATCAGCACACAGGTTGGCCCTGGGTGCACCTGAGGACGATTCAGGGCAGGAGGCATCAGGGATGCTGAGGACCATATTGTGCACTGAGCAGTGAAGAACATTGTGAAATTATAGTCGGAAAGAAGCAGGTGTCAGGAGACAGAGAGAGGAAGAGCAGGACCCACACAAACTGTAACTGAGCCAAATATTTCAATTCCCGACCTAATTTAGCCACTTTTCCATCTGAAAAATCCCTAAGAGAAGAGAGAGCTTTACAGGAGGCTTCGTCAATCCACCCCGAGGGGGGAAGATTTCTCAGGTGGTTCCGATGAGCAATGAGCAAGCCCAGAGGTATATTTAGACTTCACTGGGAACAGTTCTGAGATGCACGGCACCCTGAGATGTCAAAATTGTTATTTTTATGGAAAGAAAATCTTCCACCAAATTTTTATTTACTAAAACCTCTTACAGGGAAAATAAATAGTGCAGTGCCAATACTCTACTATAGTCCCATAGTGCTGGGTGGTGGGGGGATGGAAAGCCTTGATTATTTTCCAGCTTAACGAACAGATGGATCAAGCACAGAGTTCCAACTTCACCTGGCAGAAGACAGTTTCCCTTTGTGGGGCTCCACCCGGGCAGAGGGAGAGAAACAAGCAGGAGATGGTAAAAGGTGGAGCCGATGCAGGCCAAAGGCTGCCCTGCCAGGGACACCACATGTGCACAGGGAGAACAGAAACAGAACCAAAATAAAGCCCATTTCCCATGTTTTGCTATTTACATTTTTAAACATTTATCTGAAAGAGTTACAGAGATAGAGGGACAGAGAAGGAGATCTTCCATCTGCGGCTTCACTCCCCAACAGTCATGGCTGGGCCAGGTCGAAGTGAGGAGCCAGGAGCTTCATCCTGGTCTCCCATGTGGGTGCAGGGGCCCAAACACTTAAGCAATCTTGTGCTGCTCTTCCAGGCACATTAGCAGGGAGCTGGATGGGAAGTGGGGCAGCAGGGACATGAACCTGGGTTCATGTGGGATGCTGGCGTCTTAGACGACTGCTTTACTGCTGTGCCAACAATGGCGCAGGCCCCTGCTTTTAAAACTTCTTATCAAGGTTAACTATGACAAAACTAAAGATATCCTACTCTCATTGCCTTCTTTCCTTCCAACATCTCTCTTTATCAAGGTAGGGAAATCTGACCCCATTAGACTATCACGAGTCTCTACCTCTGCTCAGTGAGAATACCATGACTCTTTCAAATTCCCCTCTTCCCGTTGAAACAGGAAACAGGTTTGGGTAGAGATGTGTGGGAACTATTAGCAGAGATGACAAAAATATCATAGACACCTGTGGCAGACGGGAGTGGCTGGCATCACCCTGCCTTTGCCAGTGAATGCCCACTCAGATGAGGGAGCTTTGAGGAGAGCTCTTTCCGCCCACTCCTTCCTTCCTCCTCAAATATAGCCACCTCCCTCCACTGCCAATTTTCAAATCGGCACAATGATTAATGACCCAGGCAAGAACTTAATTTCCTGTCCAGTAGTTCAAGGCTGATTTTCAATAAAAGAACTCACTCACAACAACTATTTCCTCTCCACAGCTTCTAATCTTTTATTCAATTGTGGGTATTCTTCCTCTCAGTGTGAAAGCCAACTCCATTTTTGAACTTCCATTTGGTGACTATTCCAAAGAATCGCAGAATGTGAAAGCTGGAAGGAAACTTATAGGCAACATAATTCGACCTCCTCTTTTCTTGGAATTCAAACAGGACCGAGGTTGAAGGCTTTGACTCACACTATTCTGCAGGCACATGGCCACGCCGTAAGTGACGAGAGAATTACTACTGCTGAGGGGAAGAGCCTGGGTCCCCATTGGGAACTAGCACCATGGGAGTTCAGGTGAAACAAATGAAAACAGGTGTTACTGAAACCCATCAGGACAACACAAATGCAACACTCACTTATGTCAGGGCTCTTTAAATGCCCATCACAGATGAAGCCAGTTGTCCTGATCTGAACTACATGTATCCATCTCTCCTACTCACTTCTCAGAAGTGCTTGATTACCTGTTACCTAACAGTAACTCCACTGCTTTCCGTGAAAGGAAGTCTGAAAAGCAGAGGTTCTTCTACAAGATGCTGCTCACTGCATAACAGAATACCTTTTTTAGATGCATGATTTCCCAGACAGTTCTAATTACAATTCAGGGAATGCTTTCTGGGTGGACTCCTAAATCTGCAATGGAGAAGTGAGGGTATTCACGAATGACACTGAAAGGGTTGATTGGATGGGGGTGCTGGGAGCATCAGGGGAACCTCAGGAGTGACAGAACATGCAGGAAGCGGTGAGCATCGGCATTGCCAGAGAGAACAATGGACATGAAGTTGAGACATCCCAGAACATATCCAGCCCCACTCACTGGCTGTGTGCCCTTCCCTGGGTAATTTATTCTCTCTGAGGCTCAGTATCCTCATTGGTAACTACACAATAATTAAGGCCTGCACGCTAAATAGTACATATGAAGGCACTCATCAAAGTGCCTGGCAAATACTGGTGTTCTCTAAATACTTTATTGAATTTAAATATCTTCATTATCTCATGTTATACACAGGTACTTCAAAGAGGTTTGTGGAAAATTTTTGTGCAAAATTTAAAAATATCTGATTTTTTCATGGTATATATTTTCCATGAAATTTTTAAAGACACCCTTATACTTTCTTCCTAACCAATACATCTCAATTTCCAAAAAAAATACTCAAGGCATGGGGTAGGCATTGGGCATAGAGGCTGGAATGCTGCTTGAGATGTCTGTATCCCATATCTGAATGCCTGGAGACAAATTTTGGGTCTAATCCCAACTTCAGCTTCTTGATGATGTGCAGCACTCTGGTGATGGCTCAAGTACTTGAGAGCCTGCCATCCATGTGGGAGATCCAGTTTGAGTTCCTGGCTCCCAGTTTTGGCCTGACCCTGTCCTGTTGTTGCACACATTTGGGGACTCAGCTATTGGGTGGCACACACTTCTGTCTCCTATAAAAAAAGTAATGGAGATGTTTGTATCTCATTTCATTGTGAAAGTCAGCACATAGTGAGGATGGGTTTCAGTAAGCCTAATCTGTACTGGTTCTGACCTATTCCTCATTCAAGCTCTTAGAAACTAAAAATTAAATATGGATCACAAATAGTCATAGAACCAATGTCATCAGTTTGAACACTATGGTGCAGTGTAGCTTGAAACTCAGAAAATGCCTGGGCTGGGGCCAACACTGTGGTGCAGTGGGTTAAACCACCTCCTGCGACCCTGGCATCCCAAATGAGCACAGGTTCAGGTCCCAGCTGCTACCCTTCTGCTTCAGCTCCCTGCTAATGTGCCTGGGCAAGCACTGGAAGATTGTCTAAGCACTTGGGCTCCTACCACTTATGTGGGAGACCTGGATGAAGCTCCCAGCCTCTGCCTTTGGTTTGGCCCCAGCTCCTGCTGTTATGGCCATTCAGGGAGTGAACCAACTGGTAGAAGATCTTTCTCTGTCTGTCTCTCCCTCTCTCTATAACTCTACCTTAAAATAAATTTAAAAACACAGTAATGTCATCAGTTCTTCTATGTGCTGCAGAGATTTGTTATGAAAATCCAATGAGAAAATCCAAGGAAAACATATCATATATAGGCACCTCTATATTCATGATAAAAATATGCATCTACTATATTTTGGTATTGTTTTTGGAAAATCAATCTCTGGGAAACACATGTATTATTTTTAATGGGCTGGTTACATCTCCAGAAAGTTTGAAAATGTGTCAAGACAGAGACTAACAGAGCTACATGCCATTTGCTTATGAAAGACCAAATGGAGTTTTGGCAATAAACTTAAAACTTTATCCATGCAAACCAGAACACATGAGACTATCTGATGTATACAGGAAAAGTTTTTGATAAGCTATGATATTATGTGAGTGGAGGCAGTTAATACAGATCTTGGAATACTATAGCTCCCTGCTTGGCATTCTAGCTTGAAAGCAGTAACTCAGGAAAATGGTGTAGTCCTGTGTGCTACTACCCAGCTTAGCCACTTAAGGGTGAGACTGCAGCTGAGGCTTATTGCTTCCCATCCACATTAGTCATAGAAAAGAAGGACAAGCCATGCTTTCATGACCTTTGAAATCGAGATGATCTAAGGTAGAATGTTAATTTTTCAAAACTAAAACCTTTACCACACTTAATACGATAATGAGGAAGGATATGAGCCTTGAAAATTGCCAGGCACTAGAGAGCCAGGAGACTGTTCCGACAGCTACAGAACGCCTCAGTGGGACATCGCTTTCCATTGAAAACTCAATTTATGCTCCAGACTCTCCCAGCCTAAAATTAGTGGGTGGTTTGCTCAATCATCACCCAGAGAACTCGGCCAGTCTGCCACTCGTAACTTGGATAGCTTGTCCATCCTAGCTGGCCCTCTCAGAGGCAGTATTTTGAACTTCCTTGGTTGAATGCAAAACGCATTAGCTAACAAACCAAACAAACTGGAAGGAGGCATACCCCCAGACCTAAACCTGGCAGGCTCCAGGACTGTGAAAACATTTTCTTAAAGGCCAGAGGGCAGTGTGAGCAGAGAATGAGGGAGGGAGTTTCGTTAGTTTCAATACTTCTTCACCCACACACACAGTCAACAAAAAATGCAGACCCAGAGGGGAATGGACTGCAAACCTACATTTCTCTAACTTCTAAGTAGTTTGAAATACCCACAACCCATAGGAATCAAATAAAACACACAATCTAGCAACATCTCTTTATTTCCCTTATCCCAAACTCAGGTGGGCGTTCTAGAAAATATTTTCATATGCATTAGTATAATCTCTCTCCTTTAGAGGTAAGGTGTTTGTGGGGAGAGGGTTGGGTGGAAGACAGCGAAGGGCTCAATTCAAAGTGAGAAGAATCATGTTCAAATACTCAATAGTCATCAAATTGGCATGGAAACTAACATTGCCCTGTCTTGGCTTTCTCATCCAAAAAATGAAAAAGAACCATGAAATCTTGATTTCCGTGTACGGGTACACATGCTTTAGTTTTGAGTGGCAATGCAAAAATACGAAACAAAATAAACCATGCTGCTTTAAGCACCTCTCAAGCACAGCAAAGCTCCTTAACTAGTGCAAGTAACAAAGACCTGGGGTTCTTCACAGACAAGATTTTTTTAAGAAGTCATTTGACATTTAAGCTCTGAGATGATCTGACTAAACTCTGAACATTACTTTACAAGAAGCCACCTTTTACAGACCTGTGGCATTCTAGAGCTTTCATGGAGCAGCAAATGACATAGGCAAGGGCTATGGATCTGTTCGTTTTTGTGTCCACTTGGCTCCAGCATGGTGTTCAGGGATTTGGTGAACTGTTACTTTAGATGTCTGTAAAGTTATGTTTATGGATGGGATCAACATTTTTTTAAAAAAGAGTTACTTATTTAGTTGAAAGGAAGAGTTACAAAGAAAGAAAGAGAGAAACAGGGAGATTTTCCATTCACTGGTCCACTCCCCAAATGACCGCAATGGCCGGAATTGGGATGGGCCAAAGCCAGGAGCCTGGAACTCCATCCAGGTCTCACATGGGTAAAGGGGTCCAAGCACTTGGGCCATCTTTCATTGCTTTCCCAGGCCATCAGCAGGGAGCTGGATTGGAAGCGGGACACAAACTGGCATCATAGGCAGAGGCTTACCCCACTACTCCACAACGCCAGTCCAGGATCAACACATCAATCAGTACACTTCGAGTACGGCAGACAGCCCTCAGTAACGTGGGTGGGCCCTATCCAATCAATTGAAAGCTTTAAAAGGAAAAAGATCCCAGAGGAAGGGGGAATTCTGTCAAATAACTTTTGGACTCAAAATGCAACTTTACTAGGTTTCCAGCTTGCTAACTGACCTGAAGTTTTTAGATTTGCACCTCCATACTTGTGTGTGGGCCAATTCCTTAAAATATATGTGTTCTTACACACACACACACACACACACACACACTCCATTTGGCTCAGTTTCTCTGGAAAAGCCTAACTGATATTCATACGTTTGGTTTCATCCTTAATTTTCTGTAGCACTAGGCTGTGGGAATTGATTTCACAGTGACCTCTGCTTTTGTCCCACGGCTGAAGTGAGTGTCAGTCCTGGGGCCCACTGATGAGGGATGGAAGAAGCACACCTGCTAGGATTCCTGCACACTACTATGATTCTTGCATAGCTTCCACTGAAAGCATTGTCCTGTTATTAGGGAAAATGACATTTCTGTGTGTGACAGCCTCCTTGCTGGCCTCTAAAAAAGCTTATGAAATCACAAAGCTCTTGAGCTATCTTGTGGGGCAAATAAAACTTAACATTAATATTTTCTACACTACACAATAGTGTAGCTTAAGCAAAACATTTAGATTCCTTGTTGGTTGAAATTTTCTCTTCACAGGATGATGGGCTTGGGCTGTGCCTATGGAGAAGACTGCTGTCTGGACCACCCTACTGCCACGGGCACCTGCAGCATCACCTTGCAAAGACCCACACCTCCTGCTACTCCCTCTCTAGCTCAGTCCACCTTACGCCTCCACTAGACAATTCCTCTAGGATGCCTCATAGGCAGTGAAACAGATTCAGTGTCCATTATCTAAAATGCTTGGGACAAGCAAATTTTCAGAATTTCTGGATTTTAGAATATCTGTATAGATTTTACTGGTTGAGTACTCCAATCTGAAATACACCCAAAACTGGAAGTTTTTTTTTTTTATGGCTTTGGATGTCAAAGTATTTTGGACTAGAGGTGCTCAATGTGCATTTAAAACTCCTGTCACAGTTTTTCTCTCTAAAGCTGATCTTCCTCTGTGTGTCTTAACTTTCCAAATGGAAGTCGCTATCCATAAAGTAATACAAACTGGAAATCTAGAAGTTACCTTTATCATCATGGCACGTTTCCACATCTATTCTCTCATATCACACAGGATGATTTCTTCCATTTGAATATTTCTCAAAGCTCTTTCCACTGCTCCCATCCTTGTTGTCAAAGTTGTGGCCCTTAACAATTTTCCTCTCTACACTGAGCATTAGTCTGGCTCCATACTCCTCCCGTCCTTCATACTGGAGTGACCACTCTAATTTTTTTTTTAATTTGAAAGTCAGATGGGGGGGCATGTGGGAAAAAGAGAGAGAGGGAGGAGAGAGAGGAGAAAGGAGAGAGAGAGAGAGGAGAGAAAGGAGAGAGAGAGAGAGAGAGGAGAGAGGGAGAGGGAGAGGGAGAGGGAGGGAGGGAGAGGGATAGGGAGGGAGGGAGGGAGAGAGAGGAAAGAAAAGGAGAGAGAGAGAGAGATAGAGAAAGATCGATCCCTCTGGTAGTTCACTTCCAAAATATGTGCAACAGCAGGGTCTAGGCCAGGCTGAAGCTAGGAGCCTCAACTCAGGTCTCCCACATGGGTGGCAGGGACCCAAGTACTGGATTCATCATTTGCCATTCCTCCTTCCAGGGATGTGCATTAGCAAAAACCTGAAATTGGAAATGGAGCTGTGACTTGAACTCAGGCACTCCAACATAGGATGCAGACATCCCAAACTGAATTTTAACTGTTGTCCCATATGCTCACCCTGGAGGGACCAGCCTAACATGCAACCCAATCCTATAGTCATGGGTCTAGCTAGAATGCTTCAAACCTAATCCTATAGTCAAGTCATGGGCCTAGCTAGAATGCTTCACCAGTCCCTCATTGATGTCCATATGCAGTTCAAAGTCCCTTGAAGAGATGACAATAATCCTTAAAATGCAGCAGCTTCCCTGATCTCCATGGTTACTTCCACCAGCTTCTTATGTAGCCTACACTCCCTCCTCCATACTTCATTCACTTCACTGTCTGCTTCCATGTCCTTCTCAGGCCGACCACTGCGCTAGGCACTCAGAACACCATGGTGTGTGAAGTAGGCAATCTGGGCCTCATAGGGGTTCTAATCAAGTGATGACGATGGGCAGGATGTTGGTTATTAAACAAAGACACACATAATCCCAACAACAATAAATGCTTTGCAGGCAAACTGCTATTAAGTCACGGGAATTAGAGCCTGACTAAGGGGCCTAGGAAAGATTCTCATGGAAGTAACTTTGACCAGAGCCCAGAAAGATGAGCAGTGACCAGGCTGCAGAGACTGAGAAAACAGTGTCGTGACAGGGACGCAGAAGGCAAGGGGAAGAGCAACAGCTCCAAATACTGTTGTCTGTAGGCAGCGGCCTGTCACGTACAGCCTTGCAGTTGGTAGGGAGAATCTCCCCCAGACCTGCCTTCTTTCTTGCTTTAAAACTTTCTTGAAAAACTTTTAATTTCTTGTAGAATTTAAGAATATTATTCGAAACAGCTCAACAATAGAGTAAAATAATAATAGAAAACATACAGACTTTAAAAAAAAGATTTATTTATTTGAAAGGCAGAATTATAGAGAGAGGAGGCAGAAGCAGAGGCAGAGAAAGAAATCTTTGATTTACTGGTTCACTCCCCAAATGGCTACAATGGCCAGGGCTGGGCCAGGACAAAGCCAGGAGCTAGGAGCTTCATTTGGGTCTCCCATGTGGGTGCAGGGACACAAGCATTTGAACCATTGCTTTGCTGCTTCCCCAGGTGCATCAGCAGGGAGTTGTATCAGAAGCAGCTGGGACTGGAATCAGCATCCATATGGAATGCCAACACTGCAGGCGTTGCTTTACCAGCTACACCACAGCCCTGACTCCAGAACTTTGTTTTAAAAAGTTGGTGCCGGCACTGTGGTACAGCGGATTAAAGCCCTGGCCTGAATCACCAGCGTCCCATAGGGGTGCCGGTTCTAGTCCCGGCTGCTCCTCTTCTGATTCAGCTCTCTGCTATGGCCTGGGAAAGCAGAATTGGCCCAAGTCCTTGGGCCCCTGCACCCACCTGGGAGACCCGGAAGAGGCTCCTGGCTCCTGGCTTTGGATCAGCGCAGCTCCAGCTGTGGCAGCCATCTGGGGAATGAACCAGCAGATGGAACACCTCTCTGTCTCTACCTCGCTCTGTAACTCTTTCAAATAAATAAAATAAATCTTTAAAAAAATTATTCACTTATTTGAAAGGGGGATAGGGAGGGAAAGATGGAGGGAGGGTGTATGAGAGTGAGAGAGGAAGGGAGGGAGGGAGAGGGATGGAGAGTGAGAGAGTGAGAGAGTGAGAGAATGAGAGTGAGAGAGGGATGGAGAGAGGGAGAGGGAGAGATACCAATAGATCTTCCATGCATTGGTTCAATTCCCAAATGGCTACAATGGCTGGGGCTAGGTCAGGCCAAAGTTAGGAGCCAGGAACTCAAGTACTTGGGCCATCTTCTGCTGCATTCCCAGAAAGATTAACAGGGAGCTGGATTGGAAACGGAGCAGCAGGGACTCAAACCAGAGCTCTGATATGGGATGCTGGTGCCAAAGGTGGCACTTTAGCTCACTATGCCACAAGCCCCCCCGCCCCATTCACATAGCTTAATAGGAAGTTGAATGAGGTTAAGTTTAAGTAATTGCCCAATGCCATAAATTTATCAAGTGAGAGCCAGATATGGACCCAAGCAGTCTGGTCCTACAGTCTGGCTCTTAGCTGCCCTGCTAAGACCACCAATGGGCTCTGCCACCAATCTGACCAGCTTAAAGACTGAGTAAAGTCCTTAAATCCTTGTGACACAAACACCTAGACAACAAGAAAACTTGTACATATATTGGGGTTTTTCCCTACCTAAGAAAAAACTTAATAGTCATCTTAAGAGCAATGGGAATTCTGAGTTTGTCTCCTTATCATGCCAACAATGCCACCACATTTGTGTTTTTAAAAGATCATCACGTTCTGACTCCCAAGTGGAGAATGGGATGGGGGATGGGTACAGCAGGGAGATGGGAGTTGGGAAGAAGAAACTGACACCAAGTAACCTAGCGGGGGCGACTGCAATCCTCAGGGCCAAGACAGGTTAGTGGAGGTGGAGAGAAGCGGATGGTTCCAGATTCAAGTTGAAGGTCAGTCATCAGGAACTGGTGATAAAGCCCACATCACAGGATGGAAGGAGGTCTGTGAAGGATTACGCCCGGGTGCTGGTGGGTGGAGGAGCTCAGTCAGATGTTGAACACTGAATCTGGAGGCCATCGGAGAAATGGTTTCCCTGGATACATTGGGTTTGAGGGACTTTTGAGCCCTGGCATTACATTAACCTTAATGTTTAACATTTAAAATGTTTCTGAGGTTGGCGTTAGCATGACCTCCACATTACAGATGAACAAGGGCTTGGAGGTTAAGTAACTTGCTTGAGGTCTCAGGCTAAGGGGAATCAGAGTCCTGAAGCACATTTACTATCAGTGGGTAACTGCAGTAGCCTTTGGAACGATTCACCTTCTACCAGACCAGTCTCATCCCCCATGCTGCTGCTGGAGGCTCACTTGATCATGCCTTGCCCAGACTACACCCTCCCGGGGCTCCGTTCACCCACTCTTCATTATGACACAGAACCTTCCATGGTTTGTACTCTGTCAAACTGTCCTGCAGCTTTTTGCAGCAATGCAGACACACGGCACTCCCAGGACAGGCAGGGCTCCCTCCTGGAGGGGCCTGTGACTCCCTCCTTCTGCTTGATCTCCAGGCTTTCTAAACAGCTCAGCTCACGGCCAATTGGGTAACCCTGATCCCCAGGAGCAATGGCTCTGGCAGGATTGTTGGTCTGATTGTCTCTCCAACAGATGGATGCTCCTTGGTGGCAGCCCTTAGTCTTAAAACTCCAGCCCTCCTCTTTCCTCCAGTCCATGTAAGTTGAAAGGAAGAATAAATAATTGGATAATATATACTTTGCCAGGTCTGCTAAGTAAAGCAGGTGCTGTACAAACAAAACTCAGATACTTTGTAGGCAAGAAAGGTATATGTTCACCTTGTCAAAAATGTCCACCAACCATGCCGTTTGCATTTTCCCTTTGCTCCAAAACTCCACATTTTCCCATGATTCCTTTGTACTACACTATTTGCTGAGTATTAGTATCTCCTGTTTGTAGAGATGGTAACTTGAGCTCAAACAAGCATAAATATTCACTCAGAGCTTGGAAGCAGTAAGAACAATGCAGCTGAGATTCGGAGCCGATCTCTGCATCTCTAACAGGCACCCCAAATCAAGAACAACTGCTAACTTATTTTATCAACAGGTATATCCCCAAATTGTTCAAACCAAATTTCAAACCTTCTTACTGCATTTTCTGTTATATATAAGTTAAGGAAAATATTTTTACTTTCAGAATGTACACAATCTAGGGGCCGGCATGGTGGTGTAGTGGGTAAAGCCGCTGGTCTACAGTGCCAGAATCCCATAAGGGCACCTGATCGAATCCCAGCTGCTCCACTTCCGATCCAGCTCTCTGCTATGGCCTGGGAAAGCAGCAGAAGATGGCCCAAGTCCTTGGGAACCTGCACCCTTGTGGGAGACCTGGAAGAAGCTCCTGGCTCCTGGCTTTGGATACACACAGCTCTGGCCATTGCAGCCATCTGGGGAATAAACCAGCAGATGGAAGACCTCTGTCTCTGTCTCTGCCTCTCTGTAACTCTGTCTTTCAAATAAATAAATAAGTCTTTAAATAATAAAAAAAGAAGGTACACAATTTAGAAAATGCCAGAAGTTGGCAAAAACTGATACAAACAGAAAGGAGTGCAAGTAGAGAAAAAAACACCATCATTGAGTCTTCAATTGATTCCTGAAAAGCCACAACTGTACTTTTAAATGAAGGTAATTAAAAACAAATGAAACAAAACCTGTATCAATCAGTCATACATTCCAAATTGTACTACATTTTATTGTAAAATATGTCCATTTGCCTAACATGCATTTACAGCAACTTCATTGGCAACAGTGGTTGCCATGTTTAGTACTGCCTAGATCCATCTGAGCCTTCACGATGTACATCGGAGGGTCAGGATATTCACAGGCAACTCCCACTCCCAGCTCTTCTGAAGCCCCTGTCTGAATACAGAGGGGCCAGTGCCTGGTTTCCCCCTACTCCAAGCTTATCCAGTCCCTGGCAGTCTTCAGATCAACCCCTGCCTTGTTTTTGCCAAGCACCAGATCTCCAGAGACCGTGTGTTAAAGCATAAAACATATTATAAACATAAATGATCAATTATTATGTCTCATCTTGCTAAATGGGAAAAAAGGAATTCTCAGTGTGATGAGTAAATAGCAATTTACTCCATCTAGAAATGCCTAATTACTTGAATAATGTTTTAGAAATTAAATTCTATAGTCAAGATAAAAATTAAGCCTGAAGATTTCTGGTACAAAAAACACTTTCAAGGGATTGGCGCTGTGGTGCAGTGGGTTAAAGCCCTGGCCTGAAGTGCCAGCATCCCATTCAGGCATCAGTTCTAGTCCCAGCTGCTCCTCTTCTGATCCAGCTCTCTGCTATGGCCTGGGATGGCAGTAGGGGATGACCCAAGTCCTTGGGCCCCTGCACCCACATGGGAGACCCGGAAGAAGCTCCTGGCTCCCGGCTTTGGATTGGCACAGCTCTAGCCATTGCAGCCATCTGGAGAGTGAACCAGTGGATGGAAGATCTCTCTCTCTCTGTCTCTACTTCTCTTTGTAACTCTATCTTTCAAATAAATAAAATAAATCTTAAAAAAAAAACCCACTTTCAAACTGGTAAATGATAAAACACAGGTATACATTTATATACAAATTTATAATGCAGGGGCAGGTCAGAAAGCTATTGAGTAGTCTACAGTCTATAAGCAAACCAGACAAGTGAGATTAATGAGCAAATGAAATACATGCAGAGCAAAGAGAATTCTTGATCCAGGGAACAGATTTACCATGATGTTGTCATTTGTGCAAGGGTTAAAAATGACTACAATGTTATGTACTGGAAGACCTTTTTTAAGAATGCAGTATTACCACCATAGAAGTCTTCTCTCTCAATCATATTTCATGCAATTAAATAATTGAACTCTAAACCCAAACTAAAATTGGGCAAAAATTTTAATTGTTAGAAATATCATTCAATGATAAACTAGTAGAATAAAAATTCACTATATGCAAATAGATGAAGGAAAAATTAATTCCACTAGAATCTACATGAAGTTCTTCATGTAGACTCATATATAGGAGAACTTTCAGGAAGTTTTCTCTTTGCAACTTTGATAAAGCAATGATAATTTGGTTTAATTGGCAATGAGAATAGGACATGGCAGTTTCTGGCTAAATCTTCCTAAACAAATGCTATTTGCCTCTCAGGATGAAAAGTAACTGATGAATTTCTGGCAGGCAGTCACATTGCCAAGCTGATGAAAATGACACTGGGGCAACTTGACCTGGTTCTGAGATCTGGGTGATGATGGTGCTATTGACATAGGTGGTCAGAGGAAGGACTCAGTCAGCCAAAAGCAGATCGCCCGTGGTGCAGCAGTTAATCATCTCAATTGTCCAGACGCTGGATACGCTTTCCATTCAGGTTATATTAAGTCTATTTTGTAATACACTGTGAGCTGGTTTATTTTAACTCTTAACTTGACTTAAAGTCAGGGAGTTCCCACATAAATTGCTGTGTTTATCAAAGTTTGACAATAATCTCAACATCAACATATTGCTTAATTATAAAGAGTCAAAATCAAGAAAGTTCAGAATTTTAAATGTAATGATTGATATAAACATTTTGGGGTACCCTCATATAAAATAAAATTACTGACTTTAACTCAGCTTTAACAATACAATTAGACCACCCATTGTTTGATGGAAATGTCTCTAAGTAATTTGCAAATATTTCGTCAATATAAAGTGAATTCTCTTACACAGTGGTAGATATTATTAGTGATAAATTGCTATCTGAAAAAAAGGGCCGAGCTCTGGTTGCTGGTTCTTTCATTTCAGAACACATACAAAAATAAAATTCCAATACAACCCAAGGAAGCGGGCTCTTCTTTGGAGGTAGGAGAACAAATAAGTTATTGTTCTGCTTATTTTTTAGTGCATTAATGTGACAGGAATCAGAAACACCACTGAATTGTACTCCTGGTTGTATCAGACACTGAAAAGTAAAAGGATGCAGAATCAATGGATCTTGGAGAACTTAATAGCATTTGATTTTAACACTTTGAATAAAGTTCTCCAAACACAAACTGAACATTAAAAGAATGTTTATAAAGCAGCGTTGAACTGCAGGGGAGAAAAAGACTAGTAAACAGCTAGGGATCTGAAAAGAACTTCCTACAAAAGGGAAGGAGGTCGGGCAGCACAGCTACAGAGAAGAGAGGAGACACTGTGTCGGTCTCGTCTCATTCAATTCAATCTTCAGTCTCTGCTTTGTTCTGACTACATTTCTGTTTGGGAATAGAATCTGGAGAAGCCTGAATATAAACTTGCCCCATGAGAGCCAGATTTGAATCCTTGAATTTATAGAAGTATGTACACACTGTGTCCTCGAATGCTAGCTATGTACATACAACGATAAAAAAGGAAGTGATTTTTAAAGATAAAAAGAAAATAGCTGAGAGAACAAAAGAGAACAAGATCACCAAACAACACCAGAGTACAACTCCGGGCTACAGACAGAAGGCATTGCTTTACAGAAATTAACCTCACAAACGTGTTAAGCTAGGATTCTCCCAATATTCTATTGGGCTGCTTGTGAGCAAACGGATCAAATTGGAGTTCATATTGGAAATGAGACAAAAAATATATTAAATGGTACCAAATTTGGAAGAATAGTCTTTCAAAGGTGAGATGAAGGAATTGTACTCAAGTTGGATAACACCAAGTTGGGTTAACTAGAAAGATAAAAAGTGGGGCCAGCGCTGTGGCTTAGTGGGTTAAAGCCTCAGCCTGCAGTGCCGTCATCCCATGTGGGCTCCAGTTCGAATGCTGGATGCTCCATTTCTGATCTAGCTCTCTGCTATGGCCTGGGAAAGCAGCAGAAGATGGCCCATGTCCTTGGGTCCCTGCACCCACCTGGGAGACCTGGAAGAAACTACTGGCTCCTGGCTTTGGATTGGCACAGCTCCGGCAGTTGCGGCCATCTGGGGAGTGAACCAGCGGATGGAAGACCTCTCTCTCTGCCTCTCCTTCTCTCTCTGTGTAACTCTTCCTTTCAAATAAATAAATAAATCTTAATAAATAAATAGTAAGGGCTGGAATTGTGGCATAACATGTAAACTACTATTTGTGATGGGTGCTGGTTCGAGTTTCAGCTGTTCCACATCTGATCCAGCTCCCAGAAGAAGCTTCTGGCTCCTGGGTTCAAATCAGCCCAACTCTGGCCATTGTGGCCATTTGGGGAGTGAGTCAGCAGGTGGAAGTTCTCTGTCTCTGTCTCCCTGCAATTCTTTCAAATCATTAAAATAAGTATTTTTTTAAAAAAGAAAAATATTTCTCAGGGGAAAAATGGAATCTTTCTTTAGGAAATGTCATAAGATGCACAAAACAAAAACAAAATCATGGAAAAATCAAATTAATGTCAGTGAACAAAATTTTATATATTTTTTGCAATACACAAAAATGAGAGGTAAGAATATAGTAAGGTTGTTAAGGAGTTGCCATCTACTGAGAGACATTAGTATACAACTATGTGTGGCTTAATGTATAATTATATCTATCATTTCATTATAGTAGATTATTTTATTTGTCTGAAGATCTCCATTATATTCTTTTGTAGAAATCCACCATTAACTCACTGAATTTGCCCTGTCACTGTCCTGAATTCATTTCAGGCAACATAGGATATGGATGCTGGCACTTCTGGAATTCAGGTCCCTTTTCTTAAAATTTTTTTTTATTTTTTGACAGGCAGAGTGGACAGTGAGAGAGACAGAGAGAGACAGAGAGAAAGGTCTTCCTTTGCCGTTGGTTCACCCTCCAATGGCCGCTGCAGCTGGCGCGCTGCGGCTGGTGCACCGCGCTGATCCGAAGCCAGGAGCTTCTCCTAGTCTCCCATAGGATGCAGGGCCCAAGCACTTGGGCCATCCTCCACTGCACTCCCTGGCCACAGCAGAGAGATGGTTCAGGTCCCTTTCTAGCTCTGAAAATTCACTCTTGAAATTTTGGAGAGCATGATGAGAGTTCTAAGATGGGAATGAAACATTGTTTGAGGCCTCCTTGCTAATTTGAAAACTACTTTTGGAATCTGCAATTATTTCTTAAAATAGAAATTTAAAATCTCTGTATTCAAACCAGATTTTAATTTGCCTAGCTTAAATTTGTTTCAAAACTACTATAAAAAGCTATAAGGGAATGCACTAAAAATTATCAAAAGGATACTTTTAACACACAGAAGTCTTAGTAGGATTAAACATAAAAGTCACAACGATTTGAGTTTATGAATTAAAATCCCATCAGAAGTCATTATAAGCTGCTCAGTGAGAATGAAGGGCATGGGGCCAGGGTTTTGCCCTGATCAACAATACTTCTCCAAGTGTTTTAGTTAGTAACTGTCTTAAGACCTTCCATCATTTTCAATGAGTCAAAACTTAGTGGTTAAAACAAAATTATTTACAATGCACAGTATCAGAAGAGAAATGAAATATATGCAATAAGGAACACTAACCTGGAAAGTCAAAGAAAAGTCCATTATAAAAATTAATGGGTCTGGCACTATGGCATAATGGGCTAAGTCTCCGCTGTGGTGCCAGCATCCCATATGGGTATTTGTTCGTGTCCCGGCTGCTCCTCTTCTGAATCATCCCCCCAGTATGGCCTGGGAAAGCAGTAGAAGATTACCCAAATGCTTGGGTCCCTGCACCTGCATGGGAGACCCCGAAGAAGCTCCTGGATCCTGCCTTCAGATTGGCTCAGCTCCAACTACTGGGGCCATTTGGGGAGTAAACCAGCAAATGGAATACCTTTCTCTCTGTCCCTCCCTCTCACTGTCTGTAACTCTCTCTCTCAAACAAATAAAATCTTCAACAAAAAAAGTAATAGCCACTCCCCTTTCCTTCCTTGTAAATATGCAATTTGCGAAGTTAAATGAGAGGATATAAAAATTTCAAACATTTACAACATAAACAACTGTTTACTAGTATTGTTTCTTAGGTTATTTAGGTCATTAGTGTCCATTAGCTATAACAAGTCTATGTAAGCACATTCACATTAGTAGAGTACTTACATAGAATTCTACTGAGGAGTAACATATATCATGGTATTGATTGTATTTGGCTCAATCTTCCTAACGTGTAGTTCAACTGAATAGGATCACTGTTACTTGACCTGTAAAATGACAAGCAGACTGTATTTTTTTTTAAGATTTTATTTGAAAGACAGCGTTAGAGAGAGAGGTGGAGACAGAGAGAGGTCTTAACATCTGCTGGTTCACTCCCCAGATGGCTGCAACGGTCAGGAGCTTCTTCTGGGTCTCCCAGGCAGGTGCAGGGGCCCAAGGACTTGGGCCATCTTCTGCTTTCCCACGCCATAGCAGAGAGCTAGATCGGAAGAGGATCAGCTGGGACTAGGATCAGCTGGGATGCTGGCACTTCAGGCCGGGGCTTTAACCCACTGTGCCACAGTGCCGGCCCCCAGACTTTATGTTTTACAAGGATCATTTCAGAACTGCAGTTCTGCACACTGCTTTGAATTATACAAATAATGAGATCCAATGCAACGGATATAAAATAGAAAAGGTTTTACTTTAAAATGTTGTTCTTTCAAAGTTCCTAAAATTAGACCTACATACATTTTAAATATTGGAAAAACTGAACTCTTCATGGCTGTCATTAACTTCCCCATAAATGAAACACCCATTCAGCTTACTAGGACAAGGACATATAAAGTGAAGACATTCCCTCTGGGGCCACCACTCCAAGTACTTTTCAAGACCTGTCCAGTTTTTCTTTTTTTTTCTTAAAGCTTTGCTCATTTATTTTGAAAGTGTTACAGAGAAAGACACATACACATACACATACACACACACATACACACACAGAGAGAGAGAGAATCTTCCATCTGCTCGTTTACTCCCCAGATGGCCGCAAAGACCAAGGCTGCGCCAGGCTGAAGCCAGCAGCTTCATTTGGGCCTTTCACATGGGTAGCAGAGGCCAAACACTTGGGCCATCTTCTGCTGTTTTCCCCAGGACATCAACACGGAGATGGATCAGAAGCAGAGCAGCCAGAGGCCGGTGCCACGGCTCACTAGGCTAATCCTCTGCTTGCAGCGCCGGCACTCCAGGTTCTAGTCCTGCTTGGGGCGCCAGATTCTGTCCTGGTTGCTCCTCTTCCAATCCAGCTCTCTGCTGTGGCCCGGGAGTGCAGTGGAGGATGGCCCAAGTGCTTGGGTCCCTGCACCTGCATGGGAGACCAGGAGGAAGCACCTGGCTCCTTGCTTCGGATCGGCACAGTGTGCCGGTCGTAGCGGCCACTTGGGGGGTGAACCAATGGAAGGAAGACCTTTCTCTCTGTCTCTCTCACGATCTAACTCTGCCTTGTCAAAAAAAAAAAAAAAAAAAAAAGAAGTAGAGCAGCCAGGACACCAACGACATGAGATGGTGGCGTTATAGGCAGCAGCTTTGCCTGCTACACCACAATGCTGCTCTACTCCCTTTCCCACCCCCACCCCTTAAAAAATTTATTCATTTATTGTGAGAGTGTTAGAGAGAGAGAGAGAACTATTTTTCCTAATATTTATGGGTTATCAATCCAATTAATGTATTAAATAATTAGAAATAATAATCTACAACATAGTAGTTTCCCACTAGCTAGCCAAGAGCCAAGAAACATTATAAAAACATCTGAGACTTTGGAACATTAAGTATCAATTCCTACATATAAGAATTACTTTATTAATCTAGGTAAGAAGTCTTCATTATTTGTGACATGAAAAAATTCAAAATAAATGAATAATATATTACAAATAAACCTATAATATATATACACACATAAGATAAATAAAAATATTTGCTGAATGAGAGAATACTACATTAATAAAATTTTCAATTTATTAAACCAACTGGCTTCAGCACCTGATGAACTTTTGGTCATTCTGTATTTTTTTAATCAACAAATAGAAAATGTGCAGTGTGGCCTGTGACTGTCATACTATTTCAAACAGCTTGTTGATTTTGAAAAGGTAGCACATGAAGGGCAAGTACTAAAAACAAGGCATGCCTTTTTAATCCAACTCAAAAACTTCAATGAGCTCTAAAAGGACATTTGCTTGAGTCCAGGGAATGTGGAACACTGCATGAGAAATGTGAACATTCTTGGTAAACTGACATCATCATGACAACTTTGGCAGGGCTCCAAGTGTCTGAAGCAGAACCAAGTCTTGTTTATGAAGTGGGAGAAAGAAACTTAAGCTTTCTGATTTACACCTTGGCAGCAGGCAGAGATAGTAAACATAAAAAGAAAGGGAATACTTTTTATGTACAGTAACTGGCAAGTTTCAGTGAAGAAGTAAGAAGAGGGGGGAGAAAAGCTATTTGCAAAGTTAAAAACTGACTGCCTCCCCCCCTTTTCCAGAATGAGTCATTCAGAGTCTCCCTCCTCTCTAAATATATACACAGAGAGACATAAAAAAGCCTATTTATGAAAGTAATATAACCACTTTACAGTTTGGAAAGTAAGAAATAAAATTACCCATAACAGTTCAACCTTAGCAGAACTAGTACTAGAATTCACTGATTAGGATTTTGGGCTAATATTAGTAAATTTTTGCCTCCAAATAGAACCAAGGTCTTTTCATGTATTACACGTGGACCCAAACACATTAAATTAGGCACAGGGAATAGTAAATATTTCTATTCCAACTTGTAATATTTCTGATTATACATGTTATCTATCTGCTACTACCTAAAACTAAAGAGAAGACAAGATACAGTCTTCCCTAGGAAATTTAAAAAAACACCATTTAAATGTAGTTTTAAAATAGTTTTATATGCCAAGTGAACTCTTTTTGTAAGATGTGAATCATTTTAAAGTTTGTACTTGCAGCTGGCGCCACAGCTCAATAGGCTAATCCTCCGCCTTGCGGCGCCGGCACACCGGGTTCTAGTCCTGGTCGGGGCACCGGATTCAGTCCCAGTTGCCCCTTTTCCAGGCCAGCTCTCTGCTGTGGCCAGGAAGTGCAATGGAGGATGGCCTAGGTGCTTGGGCCCTGCACCCCTTGGGAGACCAGAATAAGCACCTGGCTCCTGGCTTTGGATCAGCGCGGTGTGCCGGCCACAGCGCTGGCCGTGGCGGCCATTGGAAGGGTGAACCAACGGCAAAGGAAGACCTGTCTCTCTGTCTCTCTCTCTGTCCACTCTGCCTGTAAAAAAAAAAAAAAGTTTGTACTTGCATGTTTTTCTATTGCTTAGCAAGTGACAAACTGAGTCTTTATTTCTACTTTAGGTGACAAAAAGATAATGTGATTATAAAAACGTGAAAGTTCCTGCTGTAGAAACAAACTAACTGATGGCCTAATAGTTTCAAAACACACATGAAAACCCACTGGTCAAGGTTTTACATTTCTTTTTTTTTCTTTTTGACAGGCAGTGTTAGTGAGAGAGAGAGAGAGAGAGAGAGAGAGAGAGAGACAGAGAGAAAGGCCTTCCTTTTCCATTGGCTCACTCCCCAATGGCTGCTTTGGCCTGTGTGCTGCGGCGGGCGCACCACGCTGATACGAAGCCAGGAGCCAGGTGCTTCTCCTGGTCTCCCATGCGGGTGCAGGGCCCAAGCACTTGGGCCCTCCTCCACTGCACTCCCTGGCCACAGCAGAGAGCTGGCCTGGAAGAGGGGCAACCGGGACAGAATCCGGCGCCCCGACTGGGACTAGAACCTGGGGTGCTGGTGCCACAGGCAGAGATTAGCCTATTGAGCCGTGGCACTGGTCAAGGTTTTACATTTCTGTTCCACGTTAAGTTTTATGGCATATCAGAAATGTAAAGCACGATGTCTTAGTAAAATTATAATTCATCATGTAAGTTCCTGCCTTTTGATACATGTTTTTGAATAGTGTGCCCATTTTTAACTAGGAAGAGTGTAAACATTAGCGTAAGTTGTGAAAAGTTGACTTGGAAATTTCTCTAGGAATCTGTACCTTAAATTAATTTTTTAGTCCTTTGGTAAAAATTCTGGTGCTTCTGTTTTATCAACTTCTGATTTTTTATGTTTGCTGTTTTATTTCCTTACGTCATCTTAAAACGTTTAATCAGTGATGCTATCTTGATGGAACTAGGAAGTAATTTTCATTCAGTTGCATTAGACTTGAAAAGAACACCCATACACCACCATATGAAATGTGTCTGAATGCCTTAGTCACATATCCTTTATAATCCTAATTATACATTCACTTTCTTGGCCCTACAATGGTTTTTAATGTTATCTTTAGATTCATTACTCATTAGTATGACTCAAATTTATCAGTAGAGAAGGTTTTTGTAGAGCTATTGATGTAAGCAAAAGAACAACAATTACAATTCTTGGCCCTAACGTAACTCAGATATAAATACTACATTGATAAAGGTTCGTTTTCCATGAAAAACAGTAAAGTGCACACTGAAGCGCCCACATGACACAGCTTTCACGCAGTTCCACCAAGTTCCTGAACTCACACTTTATGCAGTTGAGTTTAACCAAGGTGATTACTTGAAGGATGATCTTAAAACATTCAGTGTCCTGGTAACCCGGTTAATAAATGCTCATGTAACATCCTGGAAAATGAAAATGTAAGTATCTCTGAAGCAACATTTTCTCTTTTTTTAGGCCTTTTACTTGGAGAAGAAAACATCACTAACAACAGCAAAAATACAAAAAACAAAGTTTGCTTGGCAAGGACTTGATACCACAGTTTAAATCTCACCAGCTACCCTACATTCAAATTCTTAGAACATTCTTTGAAATGATGGATTAAAATATTAGTTTCCATGCCATAAAAAAAAGTCTGTGAAAAGGAATCTTTCCTTCAGTGGAGGTACACAGCTGTTGATATGTAGATTTATGGAATTAAATATATCTGAAATACATGCTTTTCTATACAAACACAGTATGTCTAAATTGCCCAAACTTAAATCCAAGAATAATAAAAATTACAACGATTACTAAGTGATTTTAGAGCTACAGATTCTCAATGTCACAACAAACCAACACTCCCCCAGGCCCCCACCCCCCACCTCCAACCCCAAACAAAGGCTTTCTGAGCAGCTGCAGGAAACACCCTTATCAGAAAACAGGCTGTCACCCATTTTCAAACGTGGGGCATTCCAAAAGTTCATGTATTAGTCAGTTCTTCAAAAACGTTCACATTTTCCCAGGGAAACAAGATTACCATCGGGGATTAAGTTGCCAGATCAACCCACAAAAACTGACCTAAAACATAATACTAAGACAGAACACTGGGAAAATGCATCCTGTGGCCAAGCCCACAGCAGTGGCAAAATCCCATCTTCCCGTGTTGCCAGGCTGCCAGCAGTGAGTGTGGAATCCTGTCCCTCCCACTCTGAGCCTAGAATCACAACCAGTTGTTCACAACCAGTCCCAACTGGAAGCTCATGGGGTACCAGGGCCACAAGAAAGGCTGAGGAGTAGCCTCTAGGAGGGTCAGTTTCAGGAGGATGAGAGAGCCAGAGGTTTGGGGATGACAAGCTGAATAGGAACCTCAGGAAGCGGAAGAGAGGAGAGAGATGAGATAGAGTAGAGGTGAAACAGAAAAGAGAGACGGGGTAAGGGTAGAACGGAGGTGAACAGTTAACCCTCCTCTTGACTCTGACTGACCTTCTCTTTTTCCAGGATCAGATTAAAAAGAATATCTGTGATTATGAACTAAGGCAAGAATTGTCATGCAAACACGGTTTGCAAGATTGGCATGAAGGAGACAGAATTCCAGGCTGATGTCCGGGTGCAGGAGAGGACACTCTATAGTTGTAGCCTTCCAGGAGATTCCAACGACTTCCTTATGGAGCTGCTAACTGTATGTATATGGTATAAATTGAGAACACGAAGATACTTAATAAATAAATAGCAGAGTGTCTAGCAATTGCGACGCCCATGTACTAGAGTATGTGGGTTTGAGTCCCAGCTCCACTTCCTGACTCCACTTTCCTGCTAATGCTCACTCTGGGAGGCAGCAGGTGATGGCTCAAGTACTTGGGTCTCTGCCACTCACTTGGGAGGCCTGGATTGAGTTCCCAGCTCTTGGGTTTGGCTTATGCAGTCCTTGCTGTTGCAGGCATTTGGGGAAAGTGAACCAGCAGAGAGAAGTGCTTGTGCGTTCTCGTGCTCTTTCTCACAAATAAATAAATAATAAATACCCAAACAAAAAGTCAATTTTTGATTAGTAAGAGACAAAGTCACCCTGTCTTTCAACTATTAAATTTCCATAAGATTGAGGAGTAAATTCTTAGAAAAGTCAAATGTTAATACAGAATAAAAGTGATTTTTCTATTTAGAATTAGCACTTATACATACTGTACATTTTTATCATTCTTAAAAGATTATTTATTTAAGCACTTCGGCCATCTTCCGTTGCCTTTCTCAGGAGCAGCTGTGACTCAAACTGGGGACCATATGGACTTCTGGCATCAACAGACAGCAGAGTTACCTCCTATGCCACAACTATGGCCCCTTATCCATTTTTGTGACATTAATATTTTGTCCCCACAAGAAAAGTACAAAAAAGTTCTAGCTGTATAATAATGAAGATAGAAATTTATTTTTTTTTCTACAAATACCTTTTTGCTTTGTTTTTAGTCTTTCTTTCTTTCTTTGAAGGACAGAGAAAGAGACCAACAGGTTGCCCTCCAGTGGGCCAGCCTGAATACAGAAGGCTGGAACTCAATCTGGGTTTTCCATATATGTGACAGGGACCCAGCTACTTGAGCTATATCACTCACTGGCTGCCTCCTAGGATGCATATTAGCAGGAAGATAGATGGCAAGTAGAGCCCAGACTTGACCCCAGGCATTCTGATATGGGATGTGAGCATTCCAAGCAGCGACTTAACTGCTGCGCCAATGCCTGCCCCTCAACAAACATCTTTTGAGGGTCTATTGAGGGCCACATATATTTTCAGTGTATGAGACAGGGAACTACTGAATCTCACAAGTTCTAAATGCTGCTTTTATTTCTTGGTGACAATATTTCCAAAAAGGAGGTATCTCAACAACTACCTGACCTTTGAGAAAACTATTTACATGATAGCTATTTTGTTAGTACATACTCAAACTTCTTTTTTAACTTGTATTTAATAAATGTAAATTTCCAAAGTACAGCTTTTGGATTACAGTGGCTTTTTCCCCCCCATAACTTCCCTCCCACCCGGAACCCTCCCATCTCCCACTCCCTCTCCCATTCCATTCACATCAAGATTCATTTTCAATTATCTTTATATATAGACGATCAATTTAGCATATATTAAGTAAAGATTTCAACAGTTTACACCCGCACAGAAACACAAAGTGTAAAATACTGTTTGTATAAAACTTTTAAGCGACACAAAAGGCTTAAAAGAATCAATGAGATTTTGATAAACCTGAGTACTGTTTAAGTATAACGTATTACATTTCTTCTTTAACTAGAGGGCCTTTTTTTAACTTTTGACTTCTTATTTACATTACGTAAATATACATTGAAAACTACATCAAATTTACCAATAGATGAGTCACAGAAGGCCAAATCAATTCAACTACCCTGAAATCATGCTGCCTTTGGCAAGTGGATTTCAGGTACCTCAGGAAGCAACTCTATGCAGTCACACTGGTGAGTAGGAATATTAGCAAATGTCCTGGACCTTTATGATGTAGAATAACAGGAAGCTGGGGAAAATTAACCAAGAAGGAAAAATAGTGATAGAAGGAAGGCCTAAGATTCACACTGTCAAGGAAACAAAGTTTGGCCCTTAGAAAGATTATTAAATCTTTTATGAATAAGTTGATTAATTACATATACTTACAAATAAAAGATGTCCTGTTGGTCTATGTTAAACTAATTGATTCAGAAAGGAACCACAGACAACATATGGAAATCATCTTAATAATCTAAACTGACAAATTCATTAGCGTTGCAAGGTCACAATAAAAATGAAAGGATCATTTAGTACCAGAGATTGTGCCTTGTCTGCTCCATATTTACGGTCTGCATTCCCTTTGTTGAAATTCCAAATTAATGATGAGAGTATTAATAAGAGCAAACAAAACTAGGGAAGGCTTATGTGAAAGAGGTTTGCGGATTTTGTGTACACCACTAATAACTTAGTTTGAAAGTATGGAAAGAATTATTAAGATATATAGAGTTGCCAAGTCTATGATAATTGTATTATGCAATACATTCTATTTCAATGCCCAGGAGAGTGCCTAGTATCTGACACATATATCAATAAACATTTGTTACATGATTGAACAAACATTAAAACAAACTAGGGACAGCCATGTGCTAGAAGATAATTTAGAGAGAGCTGAGTCCAACTCCCTCAACTCACTGTTTGCCTTGGCTCAGAGAGGCTAAGTGAGGTCACAAAGCAGACTGGCAACTAGAAATCTAGTGCTCTGACCACTAGTCCAGAGGTTTACAAATGTGTCTTGAGAAACCAGAAGTCATCAGCAAAATAAATGAAGAGATTGCCTGATAATATGTTTCCCATAAAGGTCACAGTGATATAGAGATTCTGTTTCAGAAAATTTCACAAAATTACCTTTCTAGGCCATTCAAAGAATGAAAATTCAGAGACAGAAGAAAAAAATTTAAAGACAAAATAATATCAAGATCATTATCAATACTGAAGAGTTCATGACTAATTATGGTATTTTTTTCTCTAAAACTAACCAGCAGTTTATACAGTTTTACAAATCCACATCTAATTCCTTTAAAAACAAACAAACAAACAAGATGCCTATGGTGAAGAACAAAATAATGGGTAAATAAATAAAATTTTCTTTTATGACAAGATCCTTGGAATACATTTTAGAAATGGCTGTTTTATCTGGATTTCTATGACAATCATAAATTTTACTTTAAGCAATGAAGAACAGAAAATCAAGTGTTCAACTTATTAGTTGTATACTCAATGTTTCAGTCACTAACAGGGTAAAACAAAAATCAAAAAAGATACAAAGGTTTTAGAAATTTCTGAATTCACTTTAATATTTTTAAACAGTGATAATCAAAAATGACTGATTTCTTCCCACTATTTATAAACACTGAGGAAGAAAGGATTTTTTTCCTACTACCTTAACATCCTCAAATCTGAGTTACTTTCACAGAAAGGAGAAAGAAGAGTGTGTTAACAAGTGAAAAATATTCTACAAAAGAAACGGAAGATGTTTAAGCAAATGGAAGTTATCAAAATGCTGTGAGCCTACTAAACTGAATATTACTTAGGCCAACACAATAACTGAAAAATAAAGAACACTCAGTGTAGAAGCGGAAAATTCCATACTCACTTATTTGAGAAAGCTTACTTTAGAAAATTAATATATCTACAAGTGCTCTCTGTTGCTATGAGCAACATTCTTACAACCACATTCTATTGCCTGAAGCAGGTTATAATTACCTTCTAAACAGAGCTCGCCATTCTAAAAAAGCGCATTTTCTTTCATTCAGGATTTCTAAGGAAACAGCTTTCATATTAGACAACTAAACATCTGGATTCTTGGTTTGTTTTAAGGAAAAATGGGAAAAGCATGAATCACCACAGAGCAGGTCAGGTTAGCAATTTTTTCCTATTTCAAAATAAGTTACAGTCTCCAAATCCTTTCCTTGAGAAAATGAGTAATTCAAAATGCACTGATAATTACATATAGGGATTTCTGAATATGTCCAATGGCCACTCTCACTCATCTCCCCTGTTTGTTTTTCTATACTCTTACATACATGTTCATAATTCCACAAAACATATATGGGAAGAAGAAGAGTGAAATTATTTAAGCTTTGCTGTTATATTTTATAGTTTTCCTATCACAATGACAAATAGATGTTAATTTTTGTGCCTCTGCTTGATTCTTGGAATACATTCATTATCAGTATATAACAATGCTGCTGCTGCTGACTTCTCCCAGCACCACCACGCAGTGTGAGCACTCTCAAGACACCAAACACTATTCAGGTATTTTCTATGTTCTCCCGGCCTTTTCTAAAATATATGTATTTTTTTAAAGATTTATTTTTATTTATTTGACAAAGTTATAGAGAGATGTAGAGACAGAGAGAGAGGGGTCTTCCATCCACTGGTTTACTCCTCAAATGGCAGCAACGGCCAGAGCTGACACAATCCGAAGCCAGGAGCCAAGATCTTCTTCCAGGTCTCCCATGTGGTGCAGGGGCCCAAGGACTTGGGCCATCTTCTGCTGGTTTCCCAGGCGAATTAGCAGGGAGGTGAATTGGAAGTGGAGCAGCCAGGACTCGAATTGGTACCCATACAGAATGCTGGCACTGCAGGCCGAGGCTTTAACCCACTGTGCCATGGCACTGGCCCCCAAGAATATTATCATGCCAGTCTTAGAAGTAAGAAAGCCCAGACTCACTGGAATTAAGCCATTTGTCCCATGCCTGCAACATTGAGCAGAACTAGGATCTCAGTGTGGGTTCATCTGGGTCAAAAGTCTTCAGTGAGGTATGAAAACTACCTCCTAAAGGAACCATCATTACCACAATATTTGAAGACCCAGGGCTTCTAGTTTTGCTGTTTCTTTTTTTTTTTTTTTCTTTTAGTTAATTTTGTAGAATAACAGTTTTGCTGTTTCAATATCCCAACGATGGCTTCCCACTGTACCATTTTACTCAGTTTAAAAAATCTTCATTTATTTGAGGGGTGGTAGCAGGAAGCAGGGAGGGAGGGAGAAATGGAGGAATGAGAAAGAGAGAGAAAGAGAGAGAAAGAGAGAGAGAGAGAGAAAATCTCCCATCTACTGGTTTACTCCCCAAATGCCCACAATAACCAGGGCTAGGCCAAGATGCAGCTAGGATCTGGGAACTCAAGCCAGGTCTGGCACATGGGTGGCAGGAACCCAACTACTTGAGCTATCATCACTGCCTTGCAGGGTCTGCATTAGCAGGAACCTGGAATCAGGAGCCGGATCCAGGGAGCAAACCCAGGCATCTGGATGTGGAATGTGGGTGTCAGCTACTAGGCTAAACGGCCGCCCCTGTGTACTTTTTAAATGAAAACCCTTAGTAGTGGTGTTGGGCCTGGCTTCTCCAGCCTCTCACTACAGTCCTGCTCTACTCATTCCTTCCTTTCTGACAGGAGAGACACTGAACCCCTCTGGACCCCTTCCCTAGAAATAGCTTATTGTTGCTTCATGTTCTTCACATCATTTGTTCCCTGTGCCTGCGATACTCTTTCTCCTTATTCATACAGGCTTCAGCTTGCAAGGCATCTTCTTAAAAAAGCTGCGGCCTGAACTCAAGGCATATTAGCCTCCCTTTTTCCACACTCTAAAAACACCTTGAACTTTTCCACTTACAGCCTTTATCTCAATGTGTAACTTTGTAACTGCATCTCTGATCCCTGGACTGCGAACTCCCCAGCGACAGAGACAGAAATTATCCTACTCAGCCTCTATCTCTTGTGTCCAGCACTGTGACGGGCAGGCGACCCAAAGAAGCTTAGCAGACTGGGAAAAAGGATGGGCTCCGATTGCTTTACCAGCTTTACCTGGTATCCTAGGTTGTGCCTAAATCCATGTTCCCTGCATTTGAGCTGCCACACTTACACAACAGTTTTACACAAAATGTAAACAAGGAAGAAGCTTCATCTCAAACATGTATTTCTTATGCTAAATACAGCTATCTCTTGAACACTGCCCATTTAAGTAATCATTATAAATAAATAAATAAGATTAATCCTGGGGGCAGTGCAATGACCACTGGGACACTATTGTTGCTCCAGAAATTTCTAAGTCTCCTCTTTGATAACCACCTTTAAAATCAATTCACTAACAAAAAAGAAAACCTGTCTCCTTGTTTCATGGCACTGTCAGCTCCCTACTCTCCTTACCCCATGCCAGCCCTTGCCATTCGGCTTGAATGATATCCCTTTCTCAAGTGGAGGTCTTGGCCAGTCAGGCCTGGGAGCTTGAAGATTTGCAACAGAAAGATCCCTGGGGTTAGTCTGCTAATGGAGAAAGGAGAAGAGGAGACCCTCTTAACACACCACTTCAGTGTGCGTCCCTAACTGGCTCGCATTGTTCTGCAAGAGAGACTCACAAACTACCCTGCTCACTCAAGGAGTAAGAACTGCCTGCAGGGGGCACTGCTCACTACATGAAGCCAACCTTTGGGCTGTCACAAAGAGCCAGATTTCGGTCCTCCTTGCTGGGGTGAGGGTCGCAACTATGAATGTCTGAGTTTCCCCTCTCCCCCCAGAGGCTGTGAGCTTCACGTTCCACTTCTGGCTCCTGGAGCACTGCTATTTCTCCTGTGAAAACCACTTCCATGCAGTATGTAGTTCAGAAATAATAACAACCTTTTCCCATGCCAGATAGCCTCTTTAAACGGACACAGACTTAACCCACAAAAGAGATGGAACAAGTCTCTAGGGTGTTACACACTCCATAACTTCTGAATTCCCTTGTGAGGGATGTCAGTTACTCCAACCCTTGTGGCCATATCCATGTTTGGGTGGTGAAAACAAGAGGCCACTAGAAGGTCAGGGTCAAAGGAAGCAGTAGCAACCTCACTGGGGCTGGAATCCAAACAATGTATTTATTAGAGGCAGGCTTGGCTCCATTATTTGCAGGGCTTAGAGCAAAATTAACATGTAGGGTCCCTTGTTTCTAAATTATTAAGAATTTCAAAACAGTGACAGCTGAGCATTAATCATGAACCAGGTCCTGCTGACCACACAGGATGCTTTTCTTGAGAAGCCAAGAGGAAGAACGGGCCAGTCATCCTCAGACTACCCAGCTGTGCAGTTTACATGAGGCGTCTTCCAAATGTTCATGGGATGTGGTGGAATGAGAAGGCCATGCCAAGATGGCCACTGGCAAGTGAGCATCAGTTATTCAGGAATGGCTTCGGAACCCACAAGGTAATGGAGCCTGCGTGGCAGCAGGCTGTGATTGGTTAGGGCATAATCCGCCCCTTGACTGGACTGGCTGCCTCAGCTATATAAGCTGCTGTACCAACTGAAATAAACAAGTCTGTGGGCTGCTCGCCTCTGGTGCGCTTTCACCTGGCTCCCAGTGTCTATGTGGTGACTCTTGCCCCCACCGTGCTCCTCCTCTCAGAACAAACCCACAGCAATATCTGGTGCCCAACGTGACTGAGAGACAGCGTGTCAGACTCGTTGAGGTCCCCCTTGATTTCGGCAAGTAGGCCCCTCGGTGTTTTGTGTGCTGTTCAGTTCTGTGAAGGTGAGCACACAACCCCCTCCTATGCCCCTTTCCTTGTCCTTGTCCTTGGTTGAAGTGACCCCAGGTTAGGCACACACTGCCCAGAAACATAATGCCACTTCTCGGCTCCTCCTTTTACTTTTGGTTCGCCTGGCAAATTCCTATAAGGAACTGATCATCCCAGAATTCGGAACCAAGTCATCTTCCCTCACTCGAGAGAGGTGATGCTCCGGAGACACCGTGTGGATATATGGCCTTGATTAATCAAGGAAGTCCCCCACTACGCACAGGACATACATAAGATCTGATACACCACTGTCCGTTCGCCTAACACAGGGAACCCCCTGCATAATGCCATCAGCTACCGAGGTGCTAGGAATTTTTTTTGTTAATGGCAGCAGTGCTATGGGTATCTCTCCTTTGGCTAGAGTTGACGTGGTACGCCGCTCTTAAGTGTTCAAACATGGAAAAGATACCCCCTTTCAGAAGCCAACACAGATTACCAAACATAATGAATCTGTGAGTGATAAGAGCCTGTCACTCCAGGCCGCTGCCTCACAGGCAACAGTGGATGACTTAGGGAGAGCTCCGACAGTGAAAATGACATGACAGCAGACAATGCAGCAATGCCTAGTCAGCTACCCCCCAGATATCCATGGGATGAACTTAGACAACCTCGAGGCAATAACTCATGCAAGGTCATCCCATCCGTACCCAGTGAGGATCCCCACATTTGTGGCAGTCCCCGGGCACCCCAGGCTCTCAAGGCAGCCACTAGACCCTATCCCACCAGCATGTTTGCTATTAATCTCAAAGTGGACGCAGAATTCAGGCCCTGGATTCCAATGCCCGTAAAAAGGCTTATGCTAACCAAGGGCCTAGGATATGCTTTTGTCTTTCCAGAGAATGCAGGACAGCCTATTTGGGTACCAGCCAGAAACATCAAGCCTGCAACTGACAGTCAACCAGAGCCAGCTGAATAAGACTGAGAGTCCGCCTTGTTACCGGACGCACCTGCTACAGACTGTCAAGCTGTTGCCCTATCATCATGCCCTGAGGAACTGCCCAAAGCCACATCCGCTTACTGTTTTTTACCCCCACTAGCTCTGGTCAGCCATTCGAAGAGCCCATAGCCTGCCTGAACAGCCCACAGCCTGCCTGCAATCTCGCCATTCCTGATTACCATTGTTTCTCATTCCTACCCCCATCTGAGCAAGCACTCCTGTAGTCTCCTGTTTTGAGTGCTGGTTAGTCAACAATGGGTAAGATCCCCTGGGGGATAACCTAAGACAGGCACAGCTACCTACGGAGACCACATAGAAACAGGGTCAACAATGGTAAGGCCAAGAATCATGCCTCCTGTTGCTCAAAAATAAATGAAAAGGGGGAAATGTGGTGGAATGAGAAGGCCATGCCAAGATGGCCACTGGCAAGTGAGCGTCAGTTATTCAGGAATGGCTTTGGAACCCACATGGCAATGGAGCCTGCCTGGCAACAGGCTGTGATTGGATGGCTTCGGAACCCACATGGCAATGGAGCCTGCCTGACAACAGGCTGTGATTGGATGGCTTTGGAACCCACATGGCAACAGAGCCTGCCTAGCAACAGGCTGTGATTGGTTAGGGCAAAAACCACCCCTTGACTGGATTGGCTGCTTCGGCTATATAAGCTGCTGTACCAACTAAAATAAACGAGCCTGCGAGCTGTTTGCCTCTGGCCTGCTTTCACCTGACTCCTGGTGGTCTGTGTGGTGACTCTGCACCTCTTGCCCCCACTGCACTCCTCCTCTCTGAACGAATCCACAGCAACAATAGGAAATGCATATTATGAAAAGAGTATGCAGGGCCAGAACGATGGCATAGCAGGTAAAGCCACCGCCTGCAGCACTGGCATCCCATATGGACGCTGATTCAAGTTCTGGCTGCTCCACTTCTGATCTAGTTCTGTGCTATGGCCTGAGAAAGCAGTAGAATGTTGCACAAGTGCTTGGGCCCCTACATGTATATGGGAGACTGGGATGCAGCTCCTGGCTTCTGGCTTCAGCCTGACCAAGCCAGTCATTGTAGTCTTTGGGGATCTGGAGATTGAACCAGCAGATGGAAAATCTTTCTCTCTCTCTGCCTTTCCTTCTTTGTAACTCTGCCTTTCAAATAAATGAATAAATATTTTGAAAAAGAAAGAAAAAAGTTTGCATGATCTCAAGTTTCTTTTTTTGCAAGAAAAAAAAAACCTCAGTACTGACTTGTTAAAACATATTGGAACAGGATTTAATTTGAGACACCAAGAAGGATAAGACATGAATGTGAAAGAGCCCCTATCAGAACAACACGAATGGAAGTAATTTATCATGAATTTTGGGTAGAAGAATGGTCAAATTATGGTGATTTATGGAAGGTCTATGGAGACAATGCCCCAAAGAAAACAGCAATTTACAAATGGAAACCTCATTTTATGAAGGGATGAGACAATGTTGAAGACACGGAGTCTGCAATGGCAGGCCATCCATGTCAACTTGCCAGGGGAAAAAATTCATCTTATTCACGCACTAATTGAAGAGGACTGATGATTAACAGCAGAAACAACAGCCAACACACAGACATCTCAAGTGATTCAGCTTACACAATTCTGATTGAAAAATTAAAGTGGAACAAATTTTCTGCTCAATGAGTGCCAAAACCATTGCATCCAGATGAGCTGCAGACAAGAGAGAACTTTCAAAGGAAAATTTAAACAAATGGGATCAAAATCCTGAGCATGTGTTTTTTGGGTTTTTGCTTTTTTTTTTTTAAGAATTGGAACAGGAGATGAAACATGGCTTTACCAGCAGATTCCTGAAGATGAAGCACAATCAAAGCAATGGCTACCAAGAGGTGGGAGTGGTCCAGTCAAAGCAAAAGCAGATTCATCAACAGCAAAGGTCACAGCAACATTCTGGGTTGCTCAAGGCATTTTGCTTATTGGTTTGCTGGAGGGCCAAAAACCAGTAACATCTGCTCATTAGGAGAGTGTTTTGAGAAACTTAGCTAAAGGTTTAGCAGAAAAATGCATGGGAAAGCTTCACCAGAAAGTCCTCTCCCGTGACAATGCTTATTCCTGTCATCAAGTAAGTCAGTGTTTTGATATTCAATGGGAAATCACTAGGCACCCACTTACACCCTTATTTGGCTCCTTTCACTTCTTCTTGTTTCTTAATGTTAAAAGTCTTTACGCCGTGGCTCAACAGGCTAATCCTCCGCCTTGCGGCGCCGGCACACCGGATTCTAGTCCCGGTCGGGGCGCCGGATTCTGTCCCGGTTGCCCCTCTTCCAGGCCAGCCCTCTGCTGTGGCCCAGGAGTGCAGTGGAGGATGGCCCAAGTGCTTGGGCCCTGCACCCCATGGGAGACCAGGAAAAAGCACCTAGCACCTGGCTCCTGCCATCGGATGAGCGCGGTGCGCCGGCCTCAGCGCGCTGGCTGCGGCAGCCATTGGAGGGTGAACCAACGGCAAAGGAAGACCTTTCTCTCTGTCTCTCTCTCTCACTGTCCACTCTGCCTGTCAAAAATAAAAAAAATTAAAAAAAATTAAAAGTCTTTAAAGGGCACCAATTTTTCTTCAGCTAATAATGCTGAAAAAAGATTGCACTGACATGACTAGATTCCCAGAACTATCAGTTCTTTAGGGATGAATGAAATGGCTGGTATTATCACTTACAAAAGTGCCTTGAACTTGTTGGAGCATTTGTTGAGAAATAAAAGTGTATAGTTTTTATTATTATATTTAATTCTATTTTCCACAAACTTTCAGAGTCCCCTCATATTGTAACATTGCTATGCAGATTCAAAATAGTACATGATATGTGGCAGAAATCTTTGATTTCTGTTTTAAAATCAAACTAAAACCTGCCCATAATTTTCAAAATCAGATGGGACTGAAAGGCTTATAATTAAAAAAAGAAAAACAGTTACCCCTACTCCACACCTACCTACTCAATTCTTGCTCAACAGAGGTGTCTATTTTTAAACTCTGAGTAGTGTTTTCTGCTATCAGTCTCTGTGTTTCTGAATGTGAATGATCCTTGTATATCATCTATCAATTTTCCAGTAGGAAGCTTATCATACTACCTACATGCACATGTTAAACTTTCCAGCCTTGATTCTCCCAGTTTGATTTTAGGACAGTTTGTGTTTATAATCAATATTCACTATTTATATCATACTGTTCACAGTGGAGTCAAATGGATTATATATCCTTTCTTGTGCAATGTTTAATTTTTTTCCTTTGTATGAATAACTGTCATACTTTCAGAGTTGCTTTTTAAAGTAACTATCACTAATTCTTATTAATCCAAAGCAGAGAACTCCTCTTACTATGATTAAACACATCATATAATCTGATTTCTCTTTTTAAAAAAGTTACCTCCATTCAGTCCACATTTGGAACACCTATAACTTACATGTTGAGTCTTGTGGAGGCTTTCTTTCCTTTCTATGATGGTTTGAACAGGATTTGGCTCCCCAGACTCAAGCAGATGTTTTTAACCCCAAAGTCTATGTTAACGCTTAGTGGATTCATGACACTGGTTGATGGATTAAGGATAGAGACTTGATCTAATTATGGTGCCTGGGAAATGGGCCTAGTGAGCGGTCTTTATGTCATCAGAAGATGGCTGGTGGAAGGTAGCTTTCACGAGATGTTGGTTATGTAAACCCAGGGGGCTTCCTGTCCCTGCTCCCTGGTGTGCACTGTTGATACCCACTTCCCACCTTTGCCATCCTCCAAATTCACCAGATGCCTAAACCAGTGGGGTTGCTCAGTATTGGACTGTGAACCTCCAAAACTGTAAGCTGAAATAAACCTTCTTCCCTCTTAAGTAGCTAACTTAGAAACTTTCCTATCTACATTCCTCTTCTTTTGCAATTTTTTTTCTAGAAATATTCCTCATCATTAGCTATCTAACTGTTCTACTGAATTTATTTTTGCAGTAGGTTTAGGCTCTAAAAGAAGAGTTGGCTTGTTTTGAATGCTTCTTTAAAATATCACATTTTAATTAAATATCCTTTATTCTCTGATGTCTTTCAAGTACTTAAGGAGCTTCTTTTCTGATTCCTGAATAGTACGTCTGCCAAGATGCTTCTTTTTCTGCTATAACACATACGCCTATCAGTCATGCTGTAGATATTCCTTACAACTGAGGTGCACTTTGACTGCTGGTGCTCATTTACGAGGAAGGTACTAAAACTCAGGTGAGTTGTTCTGGATGCATGCAAAGGACTTGACTGGTTAATTTCGCTGTTGGGTGATCAGTTGGCAAATCACTGTTTTATTAGGAAAACCCCAAATGTTGTGCCTATAAATCCTTATTTGGGGATTAATTTCTCCAGGAAAGAATCCTCCTGACTTGAGAAGTTCTGCTTTACTAGCAAACAGCCCAGTGCCAAATGGAGAGGACTGGTGACTACTATCTAGGGTGTTCTGACTTCAACAGAACCATTGCTGGTACTGTCATTTTATCTCCACTATGGCTCAATCCTCCTGGAGCTTTGACAGGTTATGAATGAAAACTCCATAACTTATTTACAGAGACTTGTTGGTATCTTTCATTCTATCATCTCATCTCCCCTCCTGTTTCTTTTTTTATTTATTTGAAAGGCAGAGTCAGAGAGAGAGAGAGAGAGAAAGAGAGGGAGAGAAAGAGAAAGAGAGAGAAAGAAAGAGAGAGAGAAAGAGAGAGAGAGAGAAAGAGAGAGAGAAAAAGAGAGAGAGAGAGAGAGAGAGAAAGAGAATGAACTTCCATCCATTGGTTCACTCCCCAAAAGCCCAAAACAGCCAGGGCAAAGCCAGAAGCTCAATCTAGGTCTCTCAGGCCAGTGGGAGGGAGTCAACTACTTGAACCTTCATCTTCAGCCTCCAGGTGTCTGCATTAGCAGGAAGTTGGAAACAGCAGCAGAGCTGGAACTAAAACTCATGCACTCCAACATGGGACATGAGCATTCCAAGCCGGACTTTGATTGCTAGGCCACACATTCAACCTGACTCCAGCTATTTTTAAGGTTAGTATTAGTGAGGAAGGCAAATCTATTACAAAAATAAATGTATATACATATATAAAAACAACATCCAAAATTAAATAAAAATATTTTTTATGTTTTGCCTTGACAAAATAAAGAACATTATTCATGAACAACTGGATCTTATTAACTTTAATGGCATGATTAACCACAAATTCATTTGTTACACATTCTGGTGCAAACTCTCTTTAAATTTTGACTTTAGATAGAAAATTAGTTTCAGAAAAAATCATTTGGACATTTGACATTCCTTCTCTCTCTCTACAAAACTAAGAGGAAATGGAGAACTAAAACATTCAAGGAGATATTTTACATCAGAATTTTATAGTTTCCCAATGTCCTATGTAAGCTGATTGTTTTAGAAAAATCTAAACTGTTTCTATTTTTCAGTAGTTTATAAACATACTGTGTTTACCTCCTATAAAATCAACATCAAGAGGTTAAACGGATTAAGTAGAAAATGGAATGGAATGGAATCTATGGTCTTTAAAAACATTCAGTGAATTGTTTTTTTGAAGACACATGTGACAGGTTAATAATTAAAACACTGAGTAGGAAGCGTATCTTCTCATCAGAGTCGATTTCTATTCCAAGTATAATCAGCTCTATGTACTACTTTAAAAATGACTATTTTCCAAGTAATGTCCCCAAAATAAAAGCTCATACACCATTTCTGCCACCTTTAACCACTACTAGAAAGTACTACAGTTGGTCTGGCAAGGACAGACGACATTACAGCCGTGACCAGACACGGAACATCCTCTAGATTTCCATCCCAGAGCTATGTTCTTCAGTGTTTCCCTTACCAAAAAGTCCCATCCCAGGATACAGTTTCCTGTTCTGTTATCTCTCCATCAGTCATACTTCCTGTCCATTCCCATACATCTATCTTTAGTGCATTCAAACACACATATTTCAGGAATACATAATTTCCTAGAAAAACACAATGCTTTATGTCTTTAGGAGAGATTTCTTTAGACATTTTAGGGGGACAGTGATCGAATGCTTTTATTTCTAAACTAACTATTTTAAATTATGAATGATTATTTGAAATTATATTTTCTTTTGGTTGTTAAATATAATCAGCTGTCATATATAATCAGCTGTTAAATATAATACAGCTAATCAATACAATGAGAGTACTTTAACAAGTTTGTGGAAAATGGAATGAAAAGACAAGGTACATTTTGCACAAACCTTTTTAAGTAGCCTTGTAGACAACTGGAATGTCTGATTTTCCTTATGATTTTTTCCTATATTGGTTTTAAAGGCAAATTACAGAAAGAGAAATTATTAAAAACATAAAAACCTCAATTATGAAATGACAGAAAGAGATAAATTCATATAATTTAATCAGATGAGGACTAAGCTAGTATTTAATGGGATAAAACCCTCATACTGTGCAAGACATCAGGGATAATCTAAACATCTATTTATAGTCCCATCTGCCCTTCTAGTTTCAGTTTCAAAAGAGAAAAATTCGAGATATTTTAACTATCAAAACAAGAATGGAGACTGATGAGAAAATGAGAGACATTTATCAGCCATGTTTGCATTCTTAAAAGAGTAATATCCACTAATTATATACTCACCCACAATGTATCTCTTTGTGAAAGTGGAAATCTGCATCTGTACTGAATCATTTTATGCTCACTGGCTAAGATTGCTATTTCAAGAAATCCTATGGTAAAAACATCAATTATATAATAATTTAATAGACATAACTTTTAATTTGGAGTCATTTATCAAGTTGGTTTTAACTAGAGTAAATCATAATTGTAAGTATTCAGTTCTTCAGTAAGTTACACAGCAGGTTTATTTCTGAGTCCAAACTGAGGGCATGTCTAAACAAAACCAGAAATATCCCTGAAAAATGGAATATAATATGGTTTTCCTAGTGATTACCACAAAAAGTATACCTACATATCTTTTTTTTTTTTTTTTGACAGGCAGAGTGGACAGTGAGAGAGAGACAGAGAGAAAGGTCTTCCTTTACTGTTGGTTCACCCTCCAATGGCCACTGCAGCCGGCGCACTGCAGCTGGTGTACCGTGCTGATCCGAAGCCAGGAGTCAGGTGCTTCTGGTATCCCATGCGGGTGCAGGGCCCAAGGACCTGGGCCATCCTCCACTGCCTTCCTGGGCCACAGCAGAGAGCTGGCCTGGAAGAGGGGCAACCAGAACAGAATCCAGCACCCTGACCGGGACTAGAACCTGGGGTGCCGGCTCCACATGCGGAGGATTAGCCTATTGAGCCGCGGCACCGGCTATATAACTTACAGGGAAAAATATTCTCCTGTCTCAAGGCAAGCAATTTTTTTTAAAGATTTATTTTATTTATTTGAAAGGGAGAGAGTTACAGAGGGAGACAGAGGAAAAGACAGAGGGGTCTTCCATCCACTGGTTCATTTCTCAAATGGGTGTAACAGCTGGCGCTGGGCCAGGCTGCAGCTAGGAGCCAGGAACTTCATCCAGGTCTCCCACGTGGGTGGTAGAGGTTCAAACACTTGGGCCATCTTCTGCTGCTTTCCCAGGGATTAGCAGGGAGCTGGATGGGAATTGGAGTAGCTAGGACTCAAACTGGTGCCCATATGGGATACCAGTGCTGCAGGTGGCAGCTTCCCCTGCTATGCCACAATGCTGCCCCCAGCAAACAAATCTTAATAAGAACACACTAATACACCTCTAAAGCACCAGTCATTTTAAGGATATTAAAAGCAAATGCTCTACACCATTCACTGTAGTCCACAGCTTCACCCCTCTGCAGAGCTCAAGGTTACTTTTTGGACATTACCTTGCCACTTTTTCTTTATACAATGAATATGCTTTCATAACTGTATAGTTAACTATCAGAATTATCAATGATTATAATAATAAGTTGTTTATAGTATAGTTTATAGTATGTTTATAGTATGTAAGGTAGAAATAGAATTTCTTCAGCATTTCTCTAATTCAGTAAGATTTTAGACTTGGCACAGAATCCCTTTCAATCCAAGCACTGAAGCCTAGATCTCTGTTTTCATCACTCACAAATCAGGTTTGAGTAAATGATCTGAAAGTTCGGCAAATTTCCCAGTGCAAACGATAGAAAAGGGATCAGTTAATTCAAGTTCACTCTCCCCATTCCAGGAACGCTGAACATGCTAAACTTTGAATAAAGATGAAGCATTATAGATCACTTAGTCGTCCACATCTTATTATAAGGGAGGGTCATTTTGGAGAGGCTCAAGGTGACTGTCTTGGGACCTTTTGAAATACCAGAGGAGAAGCCCCTTACCAGACCTAACTTTTTAAGGATTACTTTGGCCAAGTTAACCTTTCTGGTACCATTAAAAGAATAATTTCAGGATCTCACTTCCAAAAATATTTGCCATCCACTCCTCTGCCCCAACACCCCAACATAAATATCACACAACACAGAAACAAAAGGCATGATAAAACAAAATCCCAAAGCAAGAACTGTGTTTACTAATTTGTTTAAAATCTGTTGTGCTAGTGTTAACAAAACACTTTATTTCTAGTGAATAATTTCAGTAAAAAATACAATTATGAAACTATCATCTGGCTTGTAGCACTGATGAACAAAAAATACTTCATAAATAGAATATAAATGTTGAGAGCAGAAAAACGTGAAAAAAGCCCACAGTAAGATGGAGGCAATGAGACCAAAGCTTTTTTTTTTTTTTTTTTTTTTTTTTTTTTTTTTTTTACAGGCAGAGTGGACAGTGAGAGAGAGAGACAGAGAGAAAGGTCTTCCTTTTGCCGTTGGTTCACCCTCCAATGGCCGCCGCGGTCGGCGCGCTGCGGCCGGCGCACCGCGCTCCTCCGATGGCAGGAGCCAGGAGCCAGGTGCTTTTCCTGGTCTCCTCATGGGGTGCAGGGCCCAAGCACCTGGGCCATCCTCCACTGCACTCCCGGGCCACAGCAGAGGGCTGGCCTGGAAGAGGGGCAACCGGGACAGAATCCGGCGCCCCGACCGGGACTAGAACCCGGTGTGCCGGCGCCGCAAGGCGGAGGATTAGCCTGTTGAGCCACGGCGCCGGCCTGAGACCAAAGCTTTTGACATGAGAAAACACATGTGCTAGGCACATGGAAAAGCCCACCAACACATCAAACCTTTGACATGTATGACTTCAAGACTTCCCCAAACATTATTTTAAAAATATAATCAGGACAAAACTGATCTCCAGAGTATAAACTTAATGAAATCTCAGAAAAACTCAAACCCACAACTACCTAAAACCTGAGCCCTTAGCCATTTGAAGGAATATTTAAACATGGGAAAAGGAAAGTGAGATGGCATTATATTCACTACCAGCCTTCAGGTGGAACAATGATTCAGAATAATCTAAAATATGATCAGAACCTTTATCTACGCAGAATTAATTTTATTTTGGAGGAAATAATGGATATGTTCCAAATTGTCTTTAATTTTGATATTTTAGTCTGGCAATGATTTTTTTAGTTTACCTGACTAAAAAAAAGATGCCAACCCTAGCCTTTCACATCAAGAAATACTGTCATTCTACACCCACAGCTACTGAAACAACAGACACCAGCTTGACTTCAAATATTTTGCTCACTGTACAAACATGAAGATCTCCTACCAATTCAAGACTTTAGGATCTAAATATCTCACACAAAGTAGCAAAACAATAAGACACTAGAGGCAAAGTTTGTTCTATGTTGTGATGAGGAAGTTGAAACTGGAAAAGGAGAGGTAGTTAACAAAACACCGAGGATGGTAACAAGGTGCTTCCGAGTCTTTGCCACTCCCGCTGGCCTGCCTCACCTCACCCAAGTCATATTTCAGAATTTCTCCTTTTCACACTCAATTGCTCTTTGCTACCCCATCTGTCACCAGCGGCTCATCAAAAGGCCTTCCTCTGAGCTCTGAATCTTAACTCCTCAAAGACAGCACATTAGAATAATGCACAAAGAAGTGGAGTGTTTTTGATGAAGAGTTAAACCTTGAGAGGTAACACATTGGATAAACAGAAGCTAGATGAGGAACTCTACTGAGAGGGAAGAATACATGGTGGTGGAGGTAGCCCTTTAAGTAGTTTTTAGTAAAACCATGTAAGGTCAACATTTGACCCATTTAGTGATTTAGTACCATCTCTCCGTTGTCTCTTTTTAAACTGTTGGTGCCAGCAGTTTCAAAAGTATGATTTTATTTTATTGAAATATATTGATACCTCTCCCTGCCTTTGACAATTCTCTCCTCTGGCCCCACAGTGTCCACCTAACCTACCTCAGGTCCCAGCAGGCACGTGATCCTCTGGGTCCTCCCAACTCTGCTTAGTCTAGGTAGTAGCCCTGTCTACATGGTTGTACAGCACCCTGTGCTCCCAGCTGGAGTACTACCCAATGTCTTGCATTGTTAACAGGTAGGCTTTATGATTTCCTTGTGTCCCAATGAGCTGGTACAGTGGTTGGCATGGAAGAGCCTTCAACAAATATATATCTGCCACATGAAGAAATCTTAAAATAAAGTTATGGCAAGGGTAACCCTTGAAAAAGGCACAAAAGAGATTTTCCAGTGTATCTGCACATCTATATCTATCTAGAAACTCTCTTGTTCACGAAGACTCTTTCATTCAAAAGCCTACACAGCTATTAGATGAGAAAGCTGTGATAATGCTCTTTTAATCATTTTCCCCAAGTGTTTTTATAAGAAAATCTAATGACCACATCATAATATGCGATAAACTTCAGTTAAAATCATAAACTAAAACCTAGTTGACCACAGTCAACTGGCAGTGATACAAGAAAGAAGAGATTTAAATTATGTTTTGTGTCCAGCTAGCTGGGAGGTCCACATACCAAAACTGGATTGGCAGCTTTTAGTTGTTGAGAAAGTTCTACAAAAATTCTGGAAAAACCAGTGGGTGGAATTTAGGTTCTCAGTGATGTAGATTTGGTTGTCAACAGGTGAAACATAGGTTGAGAAACCAGGTATCATCATATTAGGGTCATGGACTTAGCTGTGAACACCCTGCATATAAAAATACTCTGAATATTAACAGTTATTTTTATTCAAAGTTTGTTTTTTAACTGAGGAGAGGTTATTGATGCTATGCTTCATGGACAAGGGCAAGGTGAAATCAAAACAACATGTAACCTGCTCTAAGCCATTCCATACTGCCAAAGCATTTAGCAACACTAACATGTTTAATTTTTAACCTTGTATGTACTTGAGATCAGTTCATGTCAAAGCAAACTAATAACAAAATCACACAATGTAAAAATGGAATGCTTTACTTTCTTTAAAAATATATCTCTGTAGAGGATGGTGTTTGGCCTGCTGGTTAAGATGCCCACACCCATATAAGAGTGCCTGTGTTCAAGTCCTGGCTCTGCTTCCCAACTCTTGCTTCCTGCTGTGCAAACCCTGGAAGTAGTGGGTGATGGCTCAGCTAGTTGGGTCCCTGCCACGCATGTGGGAGACCTGAGTTGTTTCTACCTCCTTGTTTTGGCCTAGCTCAGTCCTTGCTGTTGTAGGCATATGAGGAATGAACTGGCAGGTGGCAACTGTCTCTGTCTCTGCCAATTAAATGAAAATTTAACAAATAGAAATCCTTTCATTTTCTACAAATTCCAAGAAAACAGTCTCCATTTATAACACTTACCAATTACAGTTTTCAACAGTATTAAAACATACTGTTTAACTAGTAGTATGCTCGGGGTTTCCATCAGACACTGAGTTCTGACCAGCAGAACATTGTTCAGTGGCTACCTATGCGCATCTGTAACAACTAGTATGGGGTAAGAGCATGTTCTTAACTGCATAATCAGAGATGATAAACTTGTCTAAGACCAAGACTGCACTTTGAGTTAAGGACTCTGAAAATTGCCTTTCTCTTCCTAAGATAATTAGTTTTATAACATCTAGGGATAACCCAAATTCCACTAATTTACAGAAAAATGGGTTCATTTGAGAAGTTTCTTACACTTTTATTCATCTGGTTTTGAGATCACCTCCCTTAAAAACACAAGAACAATCTCTTAAAATGTGCTCACAACCAATGTCCACACTTACTTTGTTTTGTTTTGTCATTGGGCATTTTCAAAGTAGGCACTAAGCTAGGTCTTAAGGGATACAAGATAATGCACAGGATCCAGTCCCAACAGAGCAAGCCAGGGAGACACACACTCAATGTAATTCCCATACAAAGCAAACACTGCAGAGAAGTAAGAAGAGCAAGCCCAGCATGATCACCAGGGGATGGCTCACTGCCTGGAGAGCCAGGTATGGTTTCACGTGGGAGAGGGAGATGACATTTCATCTGGGGCTCGAGAGTTGGGCAGAGAAGGCAGAGCCAGGATGACTATGAAATGTCTGAGATGCTCATTCCTGAACGACCGTCCGTCCTCCTCACTTTTCTCCAAATTTATCAAGTACACGCCTATCTCCCTGCTCTTCCTCTTTTCCTGCTGAAATACTGAGCATCATTCCAGGCCCACCACAGGCCAGGTCTTAGTGTAAGAAGAAGCCCAGGCCGGCACAGCGGCTCAATAGGCTAATCCTCTGCCTGCAGCGCCGGCACTCTGGGTTCTAGTCCCAGTTGGGGCGCCGGTTCTATCCTGGTTGCTCCTCTTCCAGTCCAGCTCTCTGCTGTGGCCCGGGAAGGCAGTGGAGGATGGCCCAAGTGCTTGGTCCCTGCACCCGCTTGGGAGACCAGGAGGAAGCACCTGGCTCCTGGCTTTGGATTGGCACAGCGTGCCGGCTGTAGCAGCCATTTGGGGGGTGAACCAACGGAAGGAATACCTTTCTCTCACTGACTAACTCTGCCTGTAAAAACAAAAGCAAAAACAAAAACAAAAACGCAGCAGCCCGGGAAGCCACTGTTGCTCCCTCCCCTCCAAACTTATTTCCTACAGTCCTCACAGGCATTCCTCAGTAGACCCTAAGCTTTCTGACTTGTCCTGAAACTTTTGTTAGCCCATCCATCCTTGAAGGCAGGACGACATCCTGGTATCTTTTCCAGGAAGCTGCCACCAATGCCTGGCCTTCAGGGAAATGTTGCTTAATCGATGGGTGTTGCCAATGAGGAACCTCTGGTCAAACTGGGCCATGTTTATGATTTTCAAAACTTCATCAAATTTTTGTTCCTGTGTACCTGTGGATTGTTAGATTGCTTGCAATGCATCATAGCTGTCAAGTAATTTTCATGGATGTATTGGTCCAAAACGATGCACAAGAAAACTGAACAGAAGTCCTGATGCTCTTACAGTTGACAAAAATATCATTCTCCTTTTCTACTTTAAAGTCATTGTTTCCACTGCCTTATTTGTATCCTCTAGATGTCAGGGGCTGTAATTTTTTTTTTTTTTTTTTGACAGGCAGAGTAGACAGTGAGAGAGAGAGACAGAGAGAAAGATCTTCCTTTACCGTTGGTTCACCCTCCAATGGCCACCGCGGCCGGCGCGCTGCGGCCAGTGCACCGTGCTGATTCGAAGCCAGGAGCCAGGTGCTTCTCCTTGCCCCCTTGCGGGTGCAGGGCTCAGGACTTGGGCCATCCTCCACTGCACTCCCGGGCCATAGCAGAGAGCTGGACTGGAAGAGGAGCAACAGGGACAGAATCCGGCACTCCGATTGGGACTAGAACCTGGGGTCCTGGCACCACAGGTGGAGGATTAGCCTATTGAGCCGCAGCATCGGCCTTTTTTTTTTTTTAGGGGCTGTAATTTTTATGTTATACATTATAAAGTCTTTTTAGACACTGATGCTAAGTACTAAGTAGTTAAATTAATAATTTTAATAAATGAAGGTGGCTATATATAGACCCATTACATCCTTGCTCTAGGGTTGCTTTTTAGCTCATTCTTATTCATCTTTCTCATCCTTTCACATACTTTTTCTTCACTTCTCTGCCTCTCTCACATTCATTATGAATGAGATCTGTTCAAAAAGCAGACTCTATATTTTGATCAGGAATCTGAGAAACTCATTTCCCTGTCAGTAATAATAACAACATAATTTAGTAGAAAAAAGATAATATCTAGCATTTTAGTTCACATCCAGCTTACCAAGAAAAATTTGCTTTGTGAATTCAATATACAATGTAGTAGAACTGTCTGTATTTTGATCTGAACAGTGCGCCTGCACCACTGTGCCCAGGGAAGGCAGGATCAGAACAGCTGTGGCATCCTAATGTTGCTCTGTATTGCATTTCCCACAAACAAGCTCTACGGCGAGTCGATTCTGCACAAGTGTCCCTTATCAGAGACATCCTGAGTGTGAGCGAGTGGGTCAAAGGTAAAGCTGACTCCAAATAAACAGTCACAGTCACAGGCTCCAGGTGCTTTTTAAAAGATGTGGAGAGACTTTCCACATGGTAAATTTGGACAATGATTCAAATTACTTTCTATTTACATATATTATTTTTATATGATTCTGAGCACAGACAGCTGGAACTTAGAGTGGTTTTTTTTTTTTTTTTTGATGTCTATCAGTTTACCAATCAAAGTCTTTCTACTTTTGGCACTCAGAGCAACTTTGTTAGTAACATCATTTGCTACAGGTTACAAAACATCTATATTTGATAGAGATATATTTTATCTTTACATATAATAGGTGGAGACAGATAACCAGATCTCAAGCCCCTAGAGGCTTTTAAATTAAAAGAATCATAATTTTATGGATATAACAATCATTATTTTGGCATCTTTCCCCCTGAATATGGATTTGCCCACGTCATGTGGACAGGAATGAGCAGAGACTGTGCAAACAGAAACCTGGCTGCCAATTCTGAGTCTGCCACTACCTGAACATACATCTTCATCTTCAATTGTGCATTTTAGAAGGTAAATATGATGAACTTTGCCTTTGTGCTATGATTGCTATAGCATTATCAGAAAGTACTTAAGGGGTGGGCATTTGGCCTAGCAGTTGTGGTGCCTGTATTCTATATGTGACTGCCTGCATTTGGTACCAGGATGCAGCTCCTGACTCCAGCTTCCTGCTAATGCAGAACCAGGGAGGAAGCAGTGATGACTCAAAGAACCGGGCCCCTGTCACTCACGTGGGAGAACTGGATCGAGTTCCTGGCTGCGTGCTTCAGCCTGGCCCAGTCATGGCTATTGCAGGCATTTAGGGAGCACTGTTTCTCTCTCTTTCTTTCTCTCTCCATAAATAAATAAATAAATAAATAAATAGTCCTCACAACAAGATTTAATTTATACAAGTTGTAGACAAGGAAGGTTTTGAAGTTCCCATTGCCTGGCACATTGCATATTATTCATAGCAATTTTAAGGTAAATGGGGTCAACTAGTTTAAACTCACATGCTCATAAAAGCACACAATGCATTTTTACCAAAGGCCCAAATTCCAACATTTACAATTATGTTTTGTGAAATTATTTAAGGCAGTATTGCTCAATTTATGAACACTACTCCTCTGATTACCAAATTTCTTACATTTCTCTTGTTTCTGGAATTTCAAAATAAATGTGTAGTACGTAAAACAAGTTTACATACCAAGTGGGTTACATCAAACTATTCAAGCACACTTGTCTTTACTTTCACCAGGAAGGCTGGCAATCAGTGACAGAAGCAAAGTAATACTAATGTCAAGATCATGTTCAGGGGTCAGTGTTGTGATGCGGCTGGTTAGGCAGCTGCTTTGCAATGCTAGCATCTCATATTGGGGTCCCATTTCAAGGCCCAGCTTCTCTGTATCCAATTTAGCTTCCTGTTAATGCACTTGGGAAGGCAGCAGAAGGTGGCTTTTGGGCTCCTGCCACCCTCCTGGGACAGAGTTCCTGACTCCTGGCCTTGGTTTGGATCAGACTTGGCTGTTGTGGCCATTTGGAAAGTGAACTAGTAAATGGAAAATTTCTCACTCTGTCTTTGAAATAAGTAAATAAATCTAGAAAAAAGGAGCATGTTCACAATACCTTCTTTTAATAATCTTGATAAATCTCAATTCTTATCACCATCTTATCACATTAAAACATCACTGATCTAAAGATTTATTGTCTTATTATAGTTTGGATCCTCTGACAGGAACTAGAGATACAAAAAAAAAAAATCTGTACTTGCCCTTAAAGAGCTCTGGACCTACTAGGGGACAGTCAATGATTAATATGAACATGCAGTGTCAGAGACAGGATGATAAGAACACCAATGAAGCATGAGAAGAGACTTCTAAGATGATGGACAACCAGGCCAAATCATCCCAGATGGGGAGGACAGCAAGGCCAAAGGAAGGAAGCAGAGGTGACAAATTACATGGAGGGACCTGCACTGATACTGTGGACATGCATAGGCAGGACCCAGGTCGTGGAGCGCCTGGCTTGGTCATACTGAGGAGACTGAACATTTCTCCTGTTAGCCTGGGATCCATGAAAGGATTTAACATGCAGGTATGAGGTGGGCAGAACATTAAGTATGTCTCTGGCTACTCAGGGGGCAATGAATTTCAGAGGAGTTATCTGGCGGCAGTTAAAAGGCCCCTTTAAGTGAAAACTGAAGAGGGCTTGAATTAGGGCAACAGAAGTAGGTTATTTTTTTTTTTCAGGCACATTTGATATGCACAGCAGATAGAATCAGCGGGACTTTTCATCACAGGATGTGGGGGACGAAGTCGTGGGAAGGCTCCCAGATTTCTCGCTTGGGTGGTGATGTCACCAAACAGGATACAGGAAGAAGAGCAGGTTTAGGGTGGGTAGTAAGTTTGGACTGAGCTTTCCGAGCTGAGCTGGACACTCCTACAGGCATATCTCAGAGGAGTAGGCCAAGGGTGGCTCTCAGGTGACACTGAGCGCCGAGGGGTGGAGACACAGAGAGTTGAGAGAGCTCAGAGGGGAACCTGGGATATAAGGTGATGTTCTGGCAGTCTGGAGGTCCAGAATGCCAAGAAGAGAGACAAGAACAACAGTCTCAAGTGCAGGAGAAAGATCTAGGAAAATGAGCCCTGAAAAATGTCCATGAGATAGAAAAGCAGCATGCAGAAAAGACCTTAGCAGTAGCTACCTCAGTAGAGTTCTAAGAACAAAAGTCAGACCACAATGAGTTATGATGTAAATGAAGGCTAAGAGGTAAGGAATGGAGAAGTTTGGCTGAGGAGCTGTTAAATGCAGAAACAGGGCTCAAGGGCCTTTTGGCTTACTTTGTTCTTTACCTTAATTGATGTCTCAGCACCTAGAAGTAACCATCATTAACATTTTGGTGACCATCAGTCATACTCCTGTGTGGGTATGTGTACACACAACACATACTAAGGAAACTGTCAGCCAGATACAGTGAATTTTGTCTTTATACCAAAGTTATCAGCATCACAAATACCCAAAAAAGAAAGTATAGCCTCTCTTCTAAATCAAAATCTAGTAATTCTATGTGATACACATACCCTTTGACCAAACAAGCTTGTTTCTTATTTCTGAGAAAGAAAGAGCAGTTAGCCAAGGAAACAGACATACCCCACCCTACTGACTTTTAGAAAGCAGAAAGAAATTCCCCACTTGGAATGTTCCCAGGGGTTTAAACCTTAATCTACGAACAGAGCCCTAGGAGCCACTGTGCTAAGGGAAATAACCACTTAGCAAGCAGGGGTACTGACAACATTCATTCAGACAGTGGCACCCAGTGAGTCATCAGAGAAGGACAAGTCCCACCCTGTGAAGCTTCTGCACCTGCCTTCTGCTTCACCACCATGAAAAAGGGCAGCACACAAAGCTCCATAGTGCGGTGGTGTTGCAATGTCAACAAAGCTGGGAATACTGGTTAGACTGGCCTAGTCAGCTGATTGGGCGCTGGACTGGGCTTTGGTTCACTACCAGGAAATGGGGCAAGAGGTCAGAATTGTAACAGAAAAAGCAGCCCACAAAGACTTCCGGAGAAAAGTGGCAGGACACAATGGTTACAGGAGATTCATTTTCATTACAGCTCTGTTACATTCATGCCCTTCGCCCCCCTCTGAGGCCAACTTCCCTTCCATATGAGTTATCCCAGCAGACAGTGGAATGAACATTTTTGATAAAGCTTTTCTGTATTCATCACTCTCCCTAGTCTGTATACAAGAAATTTGAAAGCACTAATGCTATCTCTCTAAATAGTGGATAAAGATGATATATCTTTATATTTAACTTAACTAGAGAATGAAAAATGAAATAGTCAAATGGCCTAGCTGCAGGGGGCACATAAAAATGTTCAATTAACTTGGAGGATAATTATGTTTCTTGCTTATATTATAATGTCCAAACTTGACTGTTTCTGTGCATGTTTTAAGAAATTGGAATATTGCCTACTTAGGTCAAAATTAAGCTTCATTTGTGGAAACAGATTTTTTTCTACCACTGCTGTAGATGGAATGTTTGGGTCCTATAAAATGACGGTATTTAAAGGTGGATCTTAGGGAGGTAACTGGATTGTAAGGGTAGAACCCTCATGAATGGAACTACTGCCATTATAAGATCTTCACCCTTCCTGCCACATGAGGATATAGTAAGAAGGCACAGTCTGTGAACCAGGAAGTGGGCCCTCAGCAGTCACCAAATCTGCTTGTGCCTTCATCTAACTACCTAGGCTTCCAGAACCTGAGAAAGAAAGTTCTGTGGTTTATGGACTTCCACCCAGTCTATGGCACTCCTGCTACAGAACTCATCCAAAACGCTCCATAGACAACCAACATGTTCGTTAAGAGAATGCATCAAAGAAGACATGGATAATGTGATTCTTGTTGGGCATTTGCTTTTTAGCCTCCATGGTTGAGTCCTCTAGGAAACAGCAGAACACACATTATTCATGTTCCTCCCCTACTTTCACTCACAGACGTAAGGGGAAAATGGTATGCAGTGTAAAAAGGACTTTCTCTCAGGGTTAACAACCTATTGATCCTATCTTCTGATCTGGGCAAATTATTATTATTTTTTTTAATATTTACTTATTTGAAAGGCAGAGTTACAGAGAAGCAGAAGCAGAGAGGAAGAGAGAGAGGTCTTCCATCCGCTGGTTCACTCCCCAGATGGCTGCAACAGTCAGAAGTGCACTGGTCTGAGGCCAGGAGCCAGGAACTTCTTCTGGGTCTCCCACACGGATACAGGAGCCCAAGGACTTGGGTCATCTTGACTGCTTTCCTAGGTCATAGCAGTGTGCTGGATAGGATGTGCAGCAGCCGGGACCAGAACTGGTGCCCAAATGGGATGTCAGCACTGCAGGTGGCAGCTTTAGCCCCCAGGCCAGGAAAAAGCACCTGGCTCCTGCCTGGCTCCTGCCATCGGATGAGCGCGGTGCGCCGGCCGCAGCGCGCATGACCGCGGCAGCCATTGGAGGGTGAACCAACGGCAAAGGAAGACCTTTCTCTCTGTCTCTCTCTCACTGTCCACTCTGCCTGTCAAAAAAAAAAAAAGACATATTTCTTCTTCCTTTACATTTTCCCAAGAAGAAGTAGTAAAACAAATGAATTTTCAGGTCTTAAGGGATAACGTTACAAGCAAAGCTACCTGAAAATAAGTGAGAAGATACTACACAACAGGCTCCTTCTGCCCACAAGTATTTCCATAAGAAAATTACTAAGGCTGTTCACTATGTGCCACACTGAGGTTTTTTTTCAACCTCTAGAGACATGAACCTGGTAAGCTTCTATCATCTGCCTTATAGTGGACTAGATTCACTGTCAACAATGTCAACTTATAGGTAGTTTCTTATAGTTATCTTTGTAAATTAGTCTTCAAGGTCTTATAAAACACAGATAAAATATCTGGCAAAAAGAATGCACTACTTTGCACCTAAGTAAACCATGCAAACATAATGTTTGTCGGCTGAACAATGTACTGTGTCACAAACTTTAATTTGTCAAAACACTGATGGGGAACCTTGAACACTTAAGACCTGGTGTGTGGTTTCAGTAGCTTTTGTAAACAACAGAGATGGGCCTAGCTTTAATTCTCAGGTGTGAAATGGTTTAGCTTCCAACAAAAGACCATGAACCCAGCATTCACATTGCATATGCCATATCAGATATTTCACAGATATTCCATGCATGGTCTTCGAAGACAAGAGGAACATTCAAGTAGATGCTAGAAAAATGACACTCTCCTGGAGGCAAAGTGAGGTCACATGGTCATAAATTCCTTCTCTGGGCAGTTAGCCAATTTTTTACATTGTGTCCAATGGTGACACACTACTCCATTTCTGGCTCTGTGCAAAATAGAATGTTTCCTTTAAATTTGCAGTTTGGTTTTCTAGATATAAGTTTATGTGCTCTTGGGTCACAGACTTAACGCTTCACATTTCTTGCAAGTGGTATTCTCCTTGTCCCATGTGCCCATATGACAATATTCTACCTGTAGCTTAAATCAAACAGATAGAAATTAATTACACTCGAAATTATGCTATACCCTTTCTGGGTTAAAGCAAAACAAAATGGCACCAACAAAAGCAATTGTAATTTGCATTCGCTTCAAGCAGTACCTTTGGAGAAACATGTCATTCAAAACAACAAAGGGATATAGAAAAGTAAAGGATATAAGGGGAAAAAATGCCTGTGTGATTCTAAAAATTAAGATGAATCCATATAGTATGTACGTTTGAGAACAATTTTACTTGGTAAATAAGGTATGTCGTAATTTAATACCTGCTCATATATTCACTGTTTACCTACCTACCTAGCACCTTGTAAAGTACTATGAAGACTACAAAGATAAAATGAATTCTATTCAAGAGCTTACAAGAAAGTAGCACACATATGCAAAAGACATTTTATATACTGAAGTTCCAGACAGGGTTCAAATAAAGTGCTATGAAATTCATATGAAGAAAAAGCCCCTCTAATTGGGGATTTAAGTGAGGTAATTTAGGATTGGCTTGAAAATGAAACATAATCTATTTTAAGCACAAAGACACACACACAGTCCTAAAGAAGACGCCAAGTACCTGTCTACAAAGGACCAGGAAAATCTGTACCTACTAAAAACAATGCTTTGCAAAAAGATAGCTCTTTATACCTTACAATGTTTCTATAATCAATATATTTAAATTTCTAAATGTCTGGCAACTTATGCATTATTATCACTATTTTAAAAATTTGGAAATTGAGGTTTAGATAGATTCAAGGCAGTTCTGAGACTAATGGGGCTGTTAATGCAACATAAACTGCAAAGGTAATCATAGAATCTACCCTGTCTACCCTCTTCAGCCACACTGGAGTTTGAAGAACAAGACAAGACTAAATATGCATGGAACTGCAAATTCCAAGCTAAATGGCACCCACCACCACCACACATACACAGGTTCATCTGAGTTTGGGGATTTCTGTATCTTATTCATATTGATTACACTGGGGTCAATACCAGTATAATTCCATTGGTTGCAATAAAATTGGCAAGTCAAGAATCACTTCAGAAACCCAAATAATTCAAAAACTGCCAAATGGAATGAGTGTTCACTTAAACTAGGTGTCACAAAATTCAGCACTGTCATGCTAGATATGCCCATACTATATGAAATCAAACTGGAAATCTCTGGACAAAGGCACTGGCTGGCAGTTTAATGCAGTGATTTGGAACTGATTCTACTAATGAACCAATCATAAAAGAGGCTACCTCTTCTATACAATCTACATCTGTGCTGTAGATTTTGTCAAGGGTCAATACTGAGTTCACATGGCCATTCCACAGCAGGCACTTAACACAGCACAGCATTTGTAAAAGGTTTGAGAGAATACTTACGCTTCTCATATGTGCACTGCCACCCACTATAGCTTCTGGGCAGCCACATATGAATTGCTGAGTACCTTAACTTTGTTTTTATTTTGTTTTGTTTTCTCAGTTTATTTGAAAGGGAGAGAGTGAGGACAAAAGAGAGAGTGAGAGAGAGAATTGATTTTGAGATCTTCCATCCGCTGGTTCATTCCTGACACAGGTGTAATAGCTTGGGGTGGACCAAGCAGAAGTTAGGAGCCTGGAACTCAATCTGGGTCTCCCATGTGGGTAGCATGGATCCAGGTTCTTGAACCACCACCTGCTGCTACCTTCCAGGATACACATTAGCAGGAAATTGGACTAGAAATGGAAGAGCGGGGTGGGACTTAAATCAGGCACTCTGACATGGTATGTGGGTGTATCAAGTAGTAACTTTAACCACTGGACCAAATGCCTACCCAGTTACCCTAGTTTCTAACAGGGAGTCTGCATGGTGTTAGTTGAGTTTGAAAAACAAAATCGGGCCAACAATCTTTTGAAAAATGTCTCCTCTGCCTCACCATGTCCTGGCAAATGTCTGAACTAAAAGCATGGTACAGACTGATGAGACTATCTCAAAATAGATTTTTGGAGGAAATATTTTAATAAGATCTTCCACGTACATTTAGGAGGAATACTCCTGAATACGCACACAAATCTACACATAGCATTTAATATGTTTTCACATGCCAATAATCACTTGTCTTCTGGATTATCAATGTGTTGACATCTCAAGATTTAACAGCCTCTTTTTAGAGTACACCAAAAACTTTGCAAGGTAAACAAGGATGGGTTCTGGATATCACTCTGTACTGCTTTGTAAAAATTAAATTTCCAGTTGGTTATTTCTAGTATATTAGAAATATTAGAGACTTTTATCCCAATATTTCATCTGGCCACTAAATTCTGATTGCTTATTCAGTTGGCTCACTTGGATCTTCTAGTGAGGTGATCACAGAATCTGCAAATAATATTTTCTCTTCCAATGTTTATAAAAATCTCATTTCCTTTTTTGTCTTACTACATCAACCACAAAGTAATAGCAACAGTAGGCAGCAGAGAACATTTACCTGGTGCTTAGTATGGGCCAGGTGCTCTTTTATCATTATAAACTAATTTAATCCTATGACAAGTATATGAGAGAGGTACTAACATCCTTATTTTATCAGTGATGAAACTGGGGCACAGAAAAGTTAGGTGGCATAAGTCAGACCACATAGCCACTTAAGGGAGAGCCTGGGCATCAAACTTCCTGATGCTGTCACAGATTCGTGTCGTTAGGTCACAGAAAAGCAGAGGTGAAAGTGGAAGCCCTTACCTTGTTCCTAATTCTGGCGGCATAAATATTATTTATGGCACAAACAGTATTATTCTTATGGCATAAATACTATTGTTGCTTGCCTTAAACCATAAGGAAGGAAGGGATGAACTTAAGTCTTTGCCAGGAATCACAGAGCTGACCCAAGGTGGTTCTTGTCACCTAGACATCTTGGAGCCTAACTCCTGGGCCAGTGTGCCACTGGCTGACTGCCAAGCATGGACAGCGTTCAGGGTGACTGGACAACAGCAGCACTGAAAAGCACCACTCTAAATGGCAGCATCATGATGGCTGCCAAAAGGGAACTCACCAGAACCACCATATAAAAGGGAATATCATTTCTTTACTGTATTAGTTTACTTGAGGGGCAGAAAGACAGAGAGATCTCCTAGCCACTGATTTACTCCCCAGACGCTTGCAAAGGCTAGTGCTGGGCCAGGCTGAAACCAGCACAGGAAATCAATCTGGGTCTCCAACATGGATGGCAAGGATCCAACCAGTTGAGTCATCACTTGCTGCCTCCAAGGGTGTGCATTAACAGGAAGCTGGAACCAGGCGTGGAGCTGGAATTTGAACCCTGGCTCTGACTAGGATATGGGCATCCCAATGGGCAGCTTAATTACTAGGTCAAACACCACACTGATAATTGCTTACTGGCTCCTGAAGCAGGTAAAATACACCATCTAATTTTCCTTCTACTGCTTCATAAGACTACTTACTTGCTATAGAACAATGTGTGTATGTGTGCATTTAGGAGAAGAGCAGGACAGAGGTAAAGGCATAAATGTCAGGAATTCTGTAGTTCAGCTTCGATGTCTTCATTCTTTAAGTTGTTCGCTCTTACTCCAGAGATGGGGGTTTTGTTCAAACAGGAGAACTGCTTTTTCCCCAGCACCCTGATGGCTGGGCAAACACTGACGACCTCTGCATGGTGTTCCAATGGGGCAGAGGAAGAGCAAAAAGCACCTGTGAGTTTTTCCTGGTAGAAGAGCTCCTGTTAAGAAGACTACCTATGAATAAAGGCTGACAGGAAGGGTAAGTAAAGGAGAAATGAAACAGCAGGGAGAACAATTACAGCCTCCTTCAAAACGCTTTCTCAGGTGATTCTCACCCTTCCCTCTGTGACTCACGCAGTCTGCCTGTGAGAGACGCCGCAGAAGGTTCTCCAGGTCCTGAGCAGACTTGAGCAACAATGGAATGTATTCTTTACTACTTCAGTTTGACTTATGCAATCTGCTAGTTACAAAGGGCCATAGCCACCTGTGGGCAAAGGGCTAACTCCAAAACAAAGATAACCCTGGGTGTGAGCTCACTGCTCATAGGATTCAGTCCAATCCAGTGGGTTCATAAGAACTTTGCAATCTGGCCACTGGGGAGGCCTTTAGGTTGAGCTACCAAGGCTTTCCAACAGGGTGGCTCTGGTTCTGAATCCTGATTTCACCACTCACTACTGACTGGATGACATTGGCCAAGATCCCAATGCTTTTGTCCCTTCATCTAGACAAGGACATTTTCTGTATTAAATGAGGCAATGGGGAAGGGTGATGCTCTGGCCAAACCACCCCATGGTAAGTGCTGAGAATGTGCAATTGTGGTCTTAATGCCCACACACAGCCCTGGTACCCACTGCCCAGCATTAGTGGGCACTCACTTATTCAGTTTTCTGGATAGGCCCACAGCCCTGCAGCAACTGTCTCAATGTAGTCTGTCTTTCCTAGATTTGAACGCTTTATGCAGTTACCCAAACTTTTTTAACAAGTGCCTTTGTTAAAATTTTGGAAAGGGAAGAGAACAACAGAAGGGAAATAACGATATGTTGTGGAGTGGGGAGCGGGGGTAGATGCTGGGAAAGAAGGATGTAGATCTTGACCTCACAAAGGTACTTGCTAAATTCCTGGATTTCAAAACCATTTCAAGGACCAAATGTCACGTAGATGTACATTGCAATCTGAAGTGGCTAGACCTGGTTTGCAATGTTGATTTAAAATTTGTTTATTCTAAGCACTTAGAGATAACTCTTTTTTAAAAAAAATACAGGAAGAACAAGAGAGCCAGGATAGTTTTGGAAGATAAACAAAGCTTTGCAACTTAAGGAATTGCTCCATTGCTGCCCCCTGAATTTTTGTGCCATGACATGCATGGCTGCCTCCAGTCTCCCACAGCGTGTGCAGAAGGTAATGAGGATTTGCAACCTGTTCAACATTTGTGTTTTTCTAGTCTGGGCAATACCTCCTTACATTTTAGAAATCAACTGACACTCATTATTGGACAATGTCTGCCTGCTGGCCTCTGTCCAAAAAGTAAGAATTCTTAAATATTGTAGCAGAAAGGAAAACTGAGTGCCAATAATAAAAAGTTATCTGGATTTTGCCACCAGGGCTCCACTGATACGTGGGGGTTGGGTCCTTTCCCATGGTGGCAGCTGTCCTGGGCAGGATGTTTAGCAGCATCCTTGGCTTTCACCCACCAGATTACAGAAGCTCCCCTCTCCAGCTGTGACAACCAAAAAACATTGAACATTTCCAAATGACCCTGGGCTGGGAACATGGCTGTATACTTTTGACCTGGTGGATAACCACTGGTCTAGGTTAAACCAGAAAAATAGTCATTCTTTTACTTAAAATAAGGAAGTAACAGTGTTATTAACAATCATGACACATTGCTCAGCAGATATTTTGATATTTTGTCTTAACAAGTCAACCTACAGTGTACATAGTCTCCTTCACAGAAGAATCTATCACAGTATTGAAAGTACATCACTAGGATATTTCATTCAATGCATCCATCTTTCCTAAATTTTGTCATATAGGGCAAAGAATTCCTACCGGCTGCAGGAAATATGCAACTGCCAAACAGAGGCAAACCATGGAATCACTCTTTTAGAGCCTGAGATTTGCATACATCATTGTTTTTTCTCTATCACTGACCCTTTTCTCCAAATACATTTTTCTGTGAAACTCCAATCTCTGATGCACCATCCAGGCCCGAGAACTAAAAGGGTAAGAAGAATCACTCTTAGTCTGGAGGCTAATATTTGAGATGATGGGAAACTTCCACTATGAGGCCATGAATGTCCCCAAAGATCACAAAGCGTTTTAAAAAGGAATCAAAATTTTTACTATCTTACTGTATTACTAGGAAGACCTTGAAAGATTTTTTTATTATTATTTAGTGAGAGAGCAGGCTCCCACCTGCTGGTTCATCCCCCAAGTGCCTACAATGGCTCTGGGGTTAGGTAGGCTAAGTTAGGGGGTGCGGTGGGGACTCAATCCAAGCTTCCCACATGGATGGCAGAGCCTCCGCTATGTGAGCCACCACACTGCCCCTTAGGACCTGCAATGAGCGGGAGGCTGGAACCAAAAGCCACAGCCAGGCACTCTACTGTGGGATGTGGGCAACTTAACCACCAGGCCAAATGCCTGTCCCCTGAAGATTTTATTGTTTACAAATTTATTTTATTTTATAGCAAAAGAGTGTTTTAGCACCAAAGAAAATGTTAGGAATAAAGCCATTTAGAAAAAGTGTGCACAAGCAAGCACCTATGCTTGGGATAGACAGAAATAAAATTATTTCTTTAAAAAGTGCTCCAAAAAGTTTTGAAGAAACTCTCAAGATGTATCTTCCTCTCCCTCTTCCTTATTCCTCATATCTACATATCAAGTTTCACCTGTTCAGCATCTCCTCCAGCCTAGTTCAAGTTTTCATTACCTTTCATCAGGTCTGTTTCCACAACTTCCTAACCAATTTTCTCACCTGCAGTTTCTCATCATCTCAGCCTCCACTCCCGACTACTTTAACTCACCCGCAGGAGGGGGGGAGGGAGTGTGTGGGGAGCAGCTCGCCCTCCTGTAATCTTTTTAAAATGTACATTCTGTGAATGACTCCTCCAGGTATGAAGATTACAGTTCTCATCTTTCAGGGTGCAATCCAGATCCTTGCCATTTGCTCCAAACTAGATTTCCAACTCTGTCTCCTAAATACTCCTCCTCTGTCCCACAACTATGTGACCTTCCCTGTTGCTCACAACCCAGAGCTCTGTTCAAGTTGGTCTGTTTAGAATGCCCTTTGCTCCCACGTTCATTCAGAGGCGCTCCTATTCAACAGCTCCTCTGCATGCTGATCACACCTCTATGTCAGCATTCCTGTCACCTCTTCCTTGTGGCTGTATCTGCCTGCATCAAGGGAACAAGAGACCAGACTCATTCCCCAGGCAGTTCCCTCACATCTTTGCAAACCAACTAAAAGCATCCTGTAAAGACGAGTCAATTTCACTGGGTCAAAATTATTGATGGAGCCCTTACACTACTCAATCCTGTGCTGGCTGCCATGAGAAACAGGACTTTTTCCATCAGCTTTAGTAATAGGAAGGATATGAGTAAAACATAAACCCTCCTTGGCACAAATTGTTACAGGGATTCCAACAAGGAAGGAAAAGGATCTTCTGTCTATAATGAGTGCAAGATTAGGAAAGCTTCTTAAGGAAGGAGGAGTTCGGGGTAAGATGGTTACAGGTAAGGAGACTCTGGTCAGGGATCAGAAAAACAGTCAGAGGAAGCATGCCACCACACTGTCCCCCAGGGCTGCCGCTAAAGCTCCTCCCGTAGCCAGCAACCTGAGATTGCTGTTGTAGCAATGCTGCGGCCCAGAAGTGCCACTGGATGAAAATATCCAACATGGCTGCTGACTGCATTTCTGCTATGACCTATAGCCTATTATAATAAAATCTCTATGGCTGACACTCCTACTCCTATCATGCATCTGACAGCATGGTACTTCTGAGACTTCCCAGAAAGGCCAGAAATTGAGCACTTAACCAAATTCCTGGAAATCTCTGCCCTTGCCTGGAAACTGCCCAAAGCACCACCCCCTGTGTCTCCAGATCATATAAAGCAACGGCCACCAAAACCTCATGGGATGCAGCTTACTCTAGAGCTTGTCCACATTCCATCTTAAACATGTAATTTCATCTTGCGAATAAAATCTTTCTCTGCTAACCTTTATCTACATTTCATCCTCAAATTCTGCATCTTTGAATTGTGCATTAAGAGTTAAAAACCTGGATGCATCCACCCCACAACATGATTATGATGTGTTAGCACTCTGGGCACAAGAAGCAGAATGGAGTAAGACAGAGTAGCCCACATGGCAACAAGAAACCACCTGGTGTAGCCGGTGTCCATGGTGTCTCCTAGAGAAAGGTGCCTGAAGTCAAATGGATGCCAGACTTCAGAAGAAGCCAGCATCAGCTCAGGCTTTCTATTCACGCGGGCAATACCCCTCAAAGCTCTGGCTGCATGGTAAAATCACAGAGCTATACTTGACCAAGAGATTAGAAGACTGATTGGAGGAGGAAAAGCATCACTTTGGTCTTTAAAGCAGCTGAGGCACGGTTAGGGGAGGTTGAAGAGGAGGAGCAGCTTTGATAGGCACTGTGGAAGAAGAATCAACAATACCTGGCACACAGTGACTGTGGGGGCAAGGTGGGAAGAGCTTTGTGTGGGCAGAGCGCTGGGATTCTTACACAATGTGACCGTCTTCATGAATGGAAAAAACGTTGTGACTATGAAATGGCGTGCAGGTCTGTAAAGAAAATCTAACTGCCACTGAGTATTAAATATACTGGCGGAAGAGGCATGGAAGGAGAAACGGAGTGGTTCAAGTGTCCATGTGCCCGCTTCACTTCCCTTACCTACAATGATTTTTAATATCTGGAAAATAAAAGCTCTACATTTATTTTGCTTCTTTCGCACTCACTCATTGGGCTTGACTATCAGGGCCAAACCCATGGTGTTCTGTGAGCCAGTTCTAACAAGTTGGAGACAAGATGTAATGTGCATTGTACTTAAAAATTGACACAGAAGTGTCAGAATCATCTATCCTCTTGCTCCAAACGTCACAAAAGTTCACATGGTGCACGTGGCTTGTCATTTTCCTGTTACAGCACACTCCACAGCCACCTGGATGGTCAGACTTTTAACTGAAAGCCAGCATACGATTTCCACGGACTGTGAGTCACAAAGGCAAGTGCTTCTGAGCCACAGAAACAGAGTTCAGTGACTTCGGGAAGTCTTACTAGCATTGCAATCCATTTTGGAAAACACATTAAAGTCTATTTTCTGCAAAAAACAACCAATCTTGAAGCAATTCCTAAAAAATAAAAGAGACTATTTTAAAAGGTCACATTATTTTTTTTTAAAAGATTTTATTTATTTATTTGAGAGGTAGATTTACAGAGAGAAAGGTCTTTCATCCCGCTGGTTCATTCCCCAAATGGCTGCAATGGGCAAAGCTAGGCCAATCCAAAGCCAGGAGGCAGGAGCTTCTTTTGGGCCTCCCACATGGGTACAGGGGCCCAAGCACTTGGGCCATTTTCTACTGCTTTCCCAGGCCATCAGCAGGAAGCTGGATTGAAAGAGAAGCAGCAAGGACTTGAACTGGCACCCATATGGGATGTGGCTGCTGCAGGCAGAGGTTTAATCTACTCTTTCACAGCGCTGGTCCATACACTACTTCTTAGAGGTACACATCCAATGTGGAAACCAAATTAAGAAGTGTGACACACACATTCCCACCTATGCTATAAACACTCCATTAACGGTGTGGTCACAGGCGGCTTGTTTAAACTTTCCACCTGATGTTAATCACATTATCTTGTAGGTGAAATTAAACTTGACGGGGGGTGGGGGGTGTAGCCCTTTCAAGTAGAAACTTTCCACTGAGTACCCAAAGAGTAGTAAAACAGAAACAGAAAGGCAGCCTAGCAGTTTTGAACCCCAAATGCCATCTCTGTTTTGTGGCGGAGTATTTAATTTTTGATTCTAGATTTACTGTGTGTAGGTTCCGTACACAAGTTGTAAGGACCATGAAAATAAATAGGCTGCAAAGTGAAAAAGAGCAATTGAGAGATTCTAATTTTTTTTTTTATTTTACTAATGCTTTTGGCACAACCAAGAAAAGCCACACAGTGTGACACCAAATAATTCCTAAAGTATTTGCTCATATTCCCCTTTCTGTATCTCCCATAAAACTTATTTAAGGAAACAATGGAAAAATATTTCCTTTCTTCCCATGTTTTACATCTTTCTTCCCATTCTACATCTATATCTCTTTTTTTTCAAGATTATTTCTTTGAAATCCAGAATTAGAGAGAAGGAGAGAAAGAGATAGCAGAAGGGAGGGAGAGACAGAAGAAGAGAGGGAGAGACAGAGAAAGGCAGGGAAAGAGGGAGAAGGATCTCTCCCATCTGCTGGTTCACTCCCAAATGGCTGCAATAGCCAGGGCTGGGCCAGACCTAAGCCAGGAGCCTGGAACTTCACATGTGTGACTTTTGAGTCATCTTCCTCTGCTTTCCTAAGCACATTAGCAGGGAGCTGGATGCAAAGTGCAACAGCTGGGACTTGAACCTGTACTCCTATTGGATGCCTGCTTCACAGGTGCCACAGGTTTGAACCTATCATCTACAACTCTTAAGAATGAAATCCCCACCATGCGCTGGGGCAACCCCTAGAAATTAGTCACAATCGAGTCTCCACAGGAAAACACAAACTGGGACAGTTCTGCTATCTAGGAAAACAAAATAAGATCTTCCTGAGTTCACCTCTCACTGTGTTGTTTCCACAAACATTTAACACTGGAATAAAACAAGTCACTGAAAGGTGAACTTTCACCCCTAGAGAAATGACTTAATACTATCAACAAGCTAAAAAGGTGGTGTGGTTTTGGTAACAGCACCACTTTACAGTTCTAAGAATTCTATAATACAATGAATTATTCTGCTGGTTACTAGTCATTGAGTCCATTTTTTCCCTTTATTACCAAAAATTTCAAACATATATAGAAAATTAGGATAATGAACCCCCATATACCCTTTACCTAGATTTACCAACTTTTTAACAATTTGCCAGATATTCATCTCCTTTTTCCTGTTTTTGAAGTATTTTACAAATTATATTCACATTTTACTCTCAAATAATTTATCTCTAAAATCATGCATCTCTAAAAAAATATTTTCCATCCTAACAACAATACTAATGTATCAACTATGAAATCAAAATAAATCCTTAATATCTCATCATAAGTATCATTTATATTCAAATTTCTTCGAGCTCTTGTTCTTCAACAATGAGAAGCTGGAGTGGAAAGTGATGATCCTCAAGTCATCCTTCTAGCAAAGGTAGATGTTTAATCTCTTCCTCCTTGTTTTGAGTTTATCTACAACTGTGAATACCGAGGTGTAATTATAGCAGGTGTAAAATCTGAATAACTAAAGGAGTGAATAGGCAGAATGATGGGGCTCAGAAAACAACTCTCTGATGCAGGGCACTTGGGCAGACTGAGAACTCTGAGGGGCCCTGGCGGGACCTGAGGAGCAGTCTCCCTCTGGCCTTCTCCCACCCTTTGTTCCTCTTTCTGCACCCCAAGGCAGGCCACAGAAACTAAGAACTCCTCTTCCCCAGGCAGGTCAGTAAAACTAGAACTCTCCTCCCGAAAGCCAGCCATAAAACCTAGAAACATTGCTCTGCCTGCCTCTGCTTTTCTGTGTAACAGCTGGCCTTGAAGAAATTCTCTCCTCACTGTAACAGATCACAGATCCTCACTGCAGAGGGGTCCTGCGAATGCCCTGGAGGAAGGAGTGCTACTCAGAGAGCCAGGAAGAGTCTGAATAGATGGTCTAGCAGCGTTCCCCCTCTTGGCCCCATTCCCTTTGTGAATCTAAGCACAGGATTGGAAACTTTCCCCCAGTCTTTGGGTTTTAATTTCTGAAGGCTCCTATGTCAACAGAAACCTAAATCTCTTACGTTTTTTGCTTGGTAATCTGCCTTTGGTTGTGAGTGTTGTCTTCAAACCTTAAGAAGGCTAAAGAAAGGTATCACACCTTTCTTCTCCTACAGGAACAGCAAATATCTCTTGAGGAAACAAGGCAGAGAAAGGGATGGTTGTTTGATGCAATGGTTAAGATGTCACTTGGGATGCCTGTATCCCATACTGAAGTGCCTGGGTTTGAGTTCTGGCTCTGCTCCCAGTTACAGCTTCCAGCTACTGCGTACCTTAGGGGAACAGCAGTGGATGGCTCAAGAACTTGGTTTCCTGGCACCTGCAGGAGAGGTCCAGATGGAGTTCCTGGTTCCTCATTTCAGTCCCCCATCTAGCCCTGGCGGTAGCAAGCATTTGGGCAGTAAACGAGAAGACAGGAGATCTCTATCTCTCTGCCTTTCAACTAAATATATATTTTTAAATGGCAGGGACAATTTCACAGACATCAGTTTGAATAGTACCTAGATTGTCTCTCTCTTCCCTCTTATGAATTATTCCCCCTAGCCTAGAAAGATTCCTCAAATTTCAGCATTTTTTTTTTACAGGCAGAGTTAGACAGTGAGAGAGAAAGAAACAGAGAGAAAGGTCTTCCTTTTTTTTTTCCCGTTGGTTCATCCCCCAAAGGGCTGCTATGGCCGGTGCACTGTGCCGATCTGAAGCCAGGAGCCAGGTGCTTCCTCCTGGTCTCCCATGCGGGTGCAGGGCCCAAGCACTTGGGCCATCCTCCACTGCCTTCCCAGGCCACAGCAGAGAGCTGGACTGGAAGAGGAGTAACCGGGACAGAATCTGGTGCCCCAACCAAGACTAGAACCCGGGGTGCCAGCGCCACAGGCGGAGGATTAGCCTAGTGAGCCATGGCGCTGGCCAAATTTCAGCATTCTTTAAAAATGAAATACTAAAAAGTCTTTCCCTCCTATTTCTGTTCATTTCACCCTCTTTTCAAACAAAACACCTTGATAAACAGTGTAGATTCTCACTTGCTGTCTTACTTATGTTCCACCAGTTTCTAACCCCCTTTGAATCAAATTTTTCTTGGGTTTGTTCAGTGAAGCTGCCCTGATAAATATCACCAATTTCCTTGGTCTACATGTAAAGGACGCTTTCCCAGGGAGGGCACAGGACCTAGGAGTTAAAATGCCAGGTAGGATGCCCAGGTCTCTTTATCAAAGTGCCTGAGATTGATACCCATGTCTGGCTCCTGATTCCAGCTTCCTTCTTATGTGGACCCTGGGATGCAGTAGCAATTGCTCAAGTGGTTGAATTCCTGTCACCTATGTGGGAGAACTTAATCGGGTTTCAGGCTCCCAGCTTCCGCTCTCTGGCCACTGAGTACACTTGGGGAATGAACCAGCAGATGGGAGACCTCTGTCCTATTCTCTCTCTCTCAAAATTATTCTTTCCCAGGCTTCCAGCTTTTGCTATATCACCCAAGGGGCTTCCTTCCTCCTGGTAATTTACTTAGAGATGGGAATGTCTCTTGCATGCAGATGAATTATAAATCTGAAAAGGTCACAACTTTCCTAGCCACTTAAATTTTCCCTAGTGTCACAATAAAAGTAGGGAGCTATGTGTGAAAGGAAAGAGAAGTAAAATCTTTACTTGATTTATGGGTTAATTCTAACCAATCTCTCTTCTCTGGCATGGTTAGGTAACTTCCAGGTAGAAAGCACTTTCTAGCACTTTTCAGAGGATAGTCACCTGGATCTATAGGGTCTGGGTTCAAGTCAGACTTACTGGCCATGTACTATGCCAAGATACTTAATATCACTGAACAAATCATATTTTAAATTTGTGCAAAATACATATAATAGAACCTACACCATGGGTTTGTTAGGAAAATTAAGTGAAGAAATAAAAGTAAAATGCTGAATTAATAAAATGTCTAGGAAAGAGTAAGCACTAAATAAATTTTTGTTATACCAACTATAATCTGAACAGTCATGAAAAATGGCTACTTCTTGGATATCTAATATTTATTAATGGGAAAACTCTCTGGAATAAATACTCCTTTGCGTTCTATATTTGTTCTTGGGACTTTTAAAAATAAAGTTTGGTTATTTTCCATTTTATCATGTAAGCTTTATTCCATGCAACAGAGAAAGCACACCAAGTGTTGTTCAACACTAGTAGCTACTTTTGTAAATGGATGATTCATGCTAATTAAACTTGCAATCCAGGAGAATAAAATTAGCTTGTTTCAACATTTCCTTTTGTTCGGTAATTACAATTCAAAGTTATGTTAGATGCCACATTACTATAATTTTGCCCGTGAGGCAGACACTGCACATCCTACATTTTTAAGAACAGGCACTGTTGATTTAAGTCCAGGTGCTTGCTGAATAAGGAAGGGACTTGAAGTCTGCCTAAGCAGTTCTCACCAACCTTGTGCTCACTGTCACTTATTTCTGTACATATTTCAGCTAGCAGGAAGTACTGAGATCATTTTAGCTTGTTACAGATTCACTGGATTTGCAGGAGGATGAGAATTTAAAAATAGAAGCCCAGCGTGGCAGGAGTTTATCTCAGATGCTTATGTTCAAGCAGCAATCTGTTCCTCCACAATGACAGCGGCATTCTCTCAAAGAATTTGAAATTTTCATAAACCCACTCAGAATTCTGTGTCCACAAATTGGCAGACTGTGAATACCCAGATGCCTCATACTCTGATCCCTTTGGTTTCTCAAAGCTATGTCTCCATGGTTGTCTTTGTTGGTTTTTGTTGAGAGAGGTGAGCAAGGAAGTATTGTTGACTCTGTGCTCATCACTCGCCAGCACGGTGCTGACTCATTGACACACGTTAGGTCTCAGAGAATCTTCATGGCGTTTTCCAAGGTAAATCTCCATTTTATAGAGAAGGCCTGGAGCTTCAGAGGGCAAATAAAACTGCAGAGGGAAAGAGCATGAAATTTACATTTGTGGTTTTTTAAGATTTAATTTTTATTTATTTGAAAGAGTTACAGAGAGAAGGAGAGACACACAGAGAGAAAGAGATTGATTTTCCATCTGCCATTTCATTCCCCAAATGGCCACAATGGCCAGGGCTGAGCCAGGCTGAAGACAGGAGCCTGGAGCTTCATCCGGGTCTTCCACATGAGTGCAGGGGCCAAAGGACTTAGACTATCTTTCACTGCTTTTCCCAGGAGTGTCAGCAGGGAGCTAAATCAGAAACGGAGCAGCCAGGACTTGAATACGTGTCCACATGGGATGCCGACAATGTAGGCAGCGGCTTAACCCATTACACCACAACACCAGCTCCCCTACATTAGTTTTTTTTTTTTTTTTTTTTTTTTGCCAGGCAGAGTTAGACAGTGAGAGAGAGAGAGAGTTATAAACAGTGAGAGAGAGACAGAGAGAAAAGTCTTCCTTCCGTTGGTTCATTCCCCTAATGGCTGCCACAGCCGGCGCTGCGCTGATCCGAGGCCAGGAGCTAGGTGCTTCCTTCTGGTCTCCCATGCGGGTGCAGGGACCCAAGCACTTGGGCCACCCTGTGTTGCCCTCCTGGGCCACAGCAGAGAGCTGCACTAGTACCCGGTGTCCCAACCAGGACTAGAACCCAGGGTGCCGGCGCTGCAGGCGGAGGATTAGCCAAGTGAGCCACGGAGCTGGCCCCTACATTAGTTTTAAAGGAAAGTAAGTCAAATTATGAATACTAAGTTTGGGTTAAAGTCCTAGGAAGGGACACTATAAATGAAGGCCCTGAGACAGGAGTGTCTGTGGTCAACAACTTGGTCTGCTTGACCCATCACTCTGAGCTGTAGAGAAAAAAAGGACTCGAGAAACACATATGTGAATTGTAAAATATGAACCATTCATATTTAGAAACTCACTAGGTTTTGTAATTTTTAAAAACAGGCACTTTTGGGGGGCCAGCGCTATGACCCAGTAGGTTAATCCTTCACCTACAGGGCCAGCATCCCATATGGACGCCGGTTCTAGTCCCGGCCTCTCCTTTTCCAATCCAGCTCTCGGCTATGGCCTGGAAAAGCAGCAGAAGATGGCCAAGAGCTTGGGCCCTTGCATCCACTTGAGAGACACAGAAGCTGCTGGCTCCTGGCTTCAGATAGGCGCAGCTCAGACCATTGCAGCCAATTGAGAAGTGAACCAGCAGAAAGAAGACCTTTCTCTCCATCTCTCCCTCTCACTGTCTGTAACTCTACCTCTCAAATAAATAAATAAAATCTAAAAAAAAGTACTTTTTTTAAATTAAGAAGCTGGGTAAAAAAAAGAAAGGAAGTGCAGAGTGGGTTAGCAATGTCTCATGAAGTTCCAGACAGTTCTAATTTTTTATTTATTTTCATTTTATTTGAAAGGCACAAATATGAGAGAGATCCCATTCACTGGTTCACTCCCCAAATGTCTCCAACAGCTGGGACTGGGCCAGGCAGGAGCCAGGAGCCTGCAGCCAAGAGCTAGGAACTAAATCCAGGTTTCCTACATGAGTAACAGGGACCCAAGTACTTGAGTCATCACCTGCTGCCTCCCAGGGTGTGCATTAGCAGCAAGCTGGATGAGCTGGATCAGAAGTGGGAGAGCCAGGACTGGAACTAGGCACAGTCATATGGAGGCGGGTGTCCCAAGAGCTGAATTTTCACTGCTATACCAAAAGCTTGCCCTACTTCCTTCCTAACCCTTACCACCCTGACAATAGTTCTGAGTTAGATATTCTAAGAATGCAACTGATTCTGATTTCTGTAAGTATGTCTCTTAGGAAATCTCTGTTTTTTGGTAGCATTGAGAATGTAGAAAGTTAGATAAAATTTACCTGTGATGCTTTTTGAAAAAAACTCATGTGAAAAGTGGCAACATCTTTTTGACACAGCATGCCAATTTTTCTTGTTTTGTCTGCTGTTAGCAAAATATGGGGTGCTAAGTGAACACATTTTCTTCCTTGGAGACAATTATTTGTTATATCAAGAAAACTCCTTTTATCCAAAATTAAAAACATTTTTGCCAGAATAAAAAGTCTTTATTTTTCCCAATCACATCTAATAATTCCAAAATTCAGAATAAAGAGATTCTGATTACTACCATTTCAGAGTACAGTTCTGATAGGAACTTCCAGTCATATTTCTCTTTTCTCAAAGTCTTAGGAAATTTTTTTTTATTTCTTTTCACATGAGGACTTTCATTGACATTTCTGATACAGAACATGGGAAAGGCACTCTCAATTGTGATTTCTTGGTAATTTCTTAAAATTACCACTTTCCAGAGTTTGTGTGAATACAGCTGCTAATGGATGGCTGCCCAGGCTGTGCGCTACTTAGCTCCAAGGGAGTCCACTTAGGAGGACCGGCAAGAGAGGAGCACTGCCCAGAGCTGGACAGTGCAGCAGCACTGACTGAAAACAGCACAGCCAGTAGAAAGAACGATTGCTATGTACTGCAGAAAACAAGACTTTGCTTGAAAAAATGAAGGATGCACACACAGATCCAGCTGCCAGTCTGTACCCAGATGGTCAAATCTGGGGCAACCTGAACATCAGGAGATTAATCTATCAGAATTCCCCAAATGATAAAAGAATTCCTAAGTCCACAAGAGAAGTCAATAAACACACAGGCGAGAAGGATACACTTTCTTACAGCAGAACAAAAGCTGCATGTAATAAAGGGAATGATGGAGGTAAGTGAGAAAAGCACCCTTCTGCCACCTTCATAGTCAAAAACTCAATCAGACACATCATCAACAGCTGCTTACTCAGGCCAAGGGTGAGGGGCAAGAAGATTGACAGGAGGAGGTGTGGAGTCTCTAATTACCCCTTCTCTGATTTCCTAGGAATTACCAAGTCAATAGTAATTATTAGCACAGAAATCAGAGAAGAAGCCAACCAAATGATCAAAGTGAGTATCATCAATAAGAGGCAATGGGACACCTCTTACCCCCAGATGTGGTTCCAGAGGATAAATCACGTACACGGCGAGCCAGCACAATGTGTGACCTAAATCTAATCAGCAGGAGCTAGGGAAATCCAAATTAAGGCTATTCTATAGAACAACCTGGCTGTGTTTTTAAAAACATGTCTAAACATAGGAAGGCTTAGGAACTTGTTCTAGACTAAAGGAGCCTAAAGAGAGATGACAGTGCAATAAAATCAGTAGTCCTAAACTGGATCTTGTTCTGGGGAAAAAAACACGCAATAAAGGACATTATTGAGACAACTGGCAAAACTGGAAATGTACTGTAGATTAAAGTATTAAATGTCCTCAATTTGCTAACAGTATTGTGGTTACATAAGAAGATATCCTCGTTCTCAGGAAATACACATATATGTTGTATCCTCTGAAATGATTTACAAAAAAACACACGTGTACTCAAATATACGAGTATTTATATGTGCAACTGGGAAAGGGGAAGAATGATAAAAACAAACAAATGCCAATAAAAATGGATAAAAGTGGGGTGGGTATTCGGCCCAGCAGTTAAGCTGCCTCATGGGGCACCTACATTCCATACTGGAGCGACTGTTCAAGCCCTGACCCCACTTTCTATTCCAGCTTCCTGCTAATGTGTAACCTGGGAGGCATTGGGTGATGACTCAAGTTCTCGTGTGTCTGCCACTCACATAGGCGACTGGCTTTGAGTTTCTGGTTCCTGACTTCAGCCTGGCCAGTGCTGGCTGTTGCTGGCATTTGGGGTGTGAACCAACAGACGGGCTCTTTCTCTTTCTCTGCCTTTCAAATAAATAAAAAAAATTTTTAAAAATTCAAAAATTGCTAACACTGGGAAACCTGTATAAGGGAGCACATTATACCACTGTAACATCAAATGAAAAAGTTTCAGGAAGCCAAGCCGCAAAGCACAGTGCCCAAAACAATTTTGAGGAGTATTAGTGTTCAACAGGCTTTTAATGAGAAGCTAAGTAATCCAATCTGTAATCATCATTAAAAGATAAAGAGTTAAACCCTTAGAAACATTTTGTTACTATTATTATCATAATCATCCCATTAACATTTATGGAGCACTCATTAAGTGGTAGGCACAGTGAAAGGTATTTCATTTGCCTTACCTATTTTAATCTCTCAACTATCTTAGGAGAAGGGGACTATAATTACCTCCCCTTTACAGAGGAAGAAACAAAGATTTACAGAAGTTTAGTCACTTGCTCAACAGAACAGGAATTTATACAGTTAGGGTAGAACCAAGAATCAAACTAGGCTGTTTTCTTACAAAGCTGGTGGGTTTTATTATAATATAAAACTCATTTAATTATTAATTATTTATTAATGTTCCATAAAGATTGAGAGATCAAACTCAACCTAGAAGAAATTCTGGCAAATTAGTATTATATGCATAAACAAGGGTTTATTCTATTTTAATTAAAAATGGAGCACAAATAACTAGAGAAACATAAAAAAGATACATTTGGTCTCCAGCATGTACTTTGTGCTCCCTTTCTCCCAAAGTCTGAATCTGGTTATAAATACATTCATCATGTCAAAATATAACCCACTACAACTTCCAAAACTACTGACAGATCTGATGAGCCTCAGTTTACACTGGAATCAAAATGAACTGTCCTCTTGTTTACCTGTTAGCCTAAAAAAAGGTTCCTTTTTTAAACCTGTAAATTACTAAATTCATCTTTATAAATTTTGTAAAGCAAATTTGTTCATATTATACTGAGATATAAATACCCAAAGCAAAACGATCAACGATATCTACCTGTATCTCAAAACTTCTCCCTAAGCCTCTTACTGAAGCAATTCAGGAAGACCACCTAGAAATTTTAAAGTGATTCTCAGGGGCCTGTGTGTGACACTAGCATCCCATATGGGTGTTAGTTTCTGTCCCAGATGCTCCACTTCCGAGACAGCTCTCTGCTAATGGTTTGGGAAAACAATGGGAGATTGCCCAAGTGTTTGGGCCCCTGCGACCCACATAGGAGACCAGGATGAGGCTTTTGGCTCCTGGCTTCAGCCTGGCCCAGTCCCAGCCATTGTGACCATCTGGAGAGACAGACTGCGGATGGAAGATCTCTGTCTCTCCCTCTCTCTCTGTAATTCTACCTTTCAAATGAGTAAATAAATAAATCTTTAAAAGCAAAATGACTCTCAGGACTATTTTCCATTCTATTTTATCTAATTTGGGTCCTATTTCAAGTTTTCCTTTTTTTTTTTTTATCATGTTTTCTCTTAAGTCAGTGGTGTGATCTTGTTTCATTTCAGTCTTGCCATTTCAATTTCATTTAAAAAAGTACCATTTTCAAAGATGCCTGCTTTCCCGATGAAGTGTAAGATCATCTTCCTTACATATAAGGAATAAGCTACTGAACATATCTTCCTTCCTAGTGGAAGCTGGATGGCTGTTAACACCAAACCACACAGAGGGTCAAAATCCTGAAACATATCTAATAGATGCATTCCAATACATGCACCATCAGACACTGCAGACGCCCATTCCAGAACAATGGGTTCCCAACCTTGGCTGCATATTTTACCCATGGGGGATCTTCTAAAATTCTGATGCCTGGCCTCCACTTCAGATCAATGAGTCCAGCATTTCTGGAGGCAGGACCCAAGAATCAGTGATTTGTAAAGGTTCTCAAGTGACTCCCAGGTGCAGCCAAGTAGGAGCATCCACATACAGAGTATCTTTCGTGTACAGATCCAGAGGATTCACAAGAGTTTTTGACAACTGGTCTCACACATTAAGGAGTATACAGTTCAATGTAAAAGTAAAACCAGAGTGTACCTAGGGAAAGGTAACTGAATGAAGACTAAGATGTGTGCAGAGTGAATACATCAAAGACTACGTGGGGTGGCAGAGGAGCAACAGCACCCCCTTCCAACACAGTGACAGCCTCTGAGATACAGCATGGTGGAGGGAGGCAACTCCAGGTGGGGGAATAATTGAAATGGAAAAGTGTCCACGGTGCTCAGCAAGCAGTGAGATGACTAATATGGCCAGAGTTGAAGGTTCACACTTTAGAGAGGAGATTTGGAAAAGTAGGCTGGAGCTGGCCTCTGCAGGGCCTTAAACAGCAAGGTAAAGAATCCAGTGGTGGTGTGGAATGTCTAAAAGGGGGTGAGCAAATGACAAAATCAAAGTATCTTTTAAGCAGATTAATTTGAGAGCACTATTCGCCATGGTTTTGGGGGAAAGACTAAAACTCAACCTACTAATAGAAGAATACAGATGAAATAAAATCAGTTATGTGACAAAGCAATGCAGCAATTTGCCTTTCTTTTCAGTTTCCCACAAAGACAGAAACCACAGTTTGAATCTGCTAAAAATACTCATTGTGTGGCTCTCCCCAGGTGCAGGAACCACTCAGAGGAGACACCATGCAGGCTGGAGGATCTGTCCCGTTCTCTGTCATGCAAACTGCCCCCATTTGCCTGGCTCCCATCCTCACAGGTGCGATCATTTCTCCACCTGTATCTTTCTCTATTTTCCATGAAGGATACTCAAGGGCTAGGCAATACAATTTTAGAGGAGGATATGTTAGGCCAAAGAAAAGTTTTTACTTTTTTTTTAATAACAATTTTTGAGAAGCTCAGTGACCCCTGAGTCATACTGGTAATTGAAAGATCCTAGGAATCAAAATGGGTACCACTCATACATCCATTAGATAGTTTCTGATACTTGCTCCTGTTCTAGACAGTAGAATACAGCACGATCCCTATTTCAAACAGGCAAGTTGAAATTGCACAGGAGTCACTCAAAAATACAATGACAGTCTAGGAAAGTCATGAGTTGTTGGTTAAAGTTTCTGGCTACAGATTTAAAAACATTTACTAATAACAGAGAAAAAGTCAGGATCCTTTAAGTAATGAACTGTTAGTACCAGGAGAAACTGTAGGCTAATATAAGTTTGCTATCTAAAAAATGCACTTAGAAGCTACCATTATTTAAAGTTTATTCAAACCACTAGATGTACCAGCACTGTTTAGGGAACTTGGGATACATCTAGTCATTTAAATGTGCTCAATAAAAATTAAATGGCATTGTTGAATGGAATGGACCTCAAAGTGAAGTGAGAGGCAATTATCACCCTAATTTAACTAAGGCAGTGAGGTTATCTCAGCTGCATGTTGCTTCAAATGCCTCACTGAAAAAAGGGACATGTCCAAGTATTCGATCTTGCAATTCAATATTGTAAAAAATACTCCCATCTGTGAAATGATATTTCGGGCATCTCATAAACTCATCACTACACAGTTATTCACAAAAGCACTGCCCAAAGTTATGTGCAGTATTACCCAGAGACATGAACACCTGGGGTTCAGATGTTGTCTATACCGATTCCAAGAGTGCTGCTAAATAAACAGTAACATTTTCATGTTTAAAGTACCTAACAAAAATCTGCATTTAATTGTATGCATTAGAAATATCTAGGACAAAATGAGTCTGCACTTTCATTGAGAGATGAAGGAACTACACAGAAGTATTTGATTCTTCTTTTTCTAAATCAGTCTATCCTCTAGTTCATAGACAATCCATATTTTCTCACTGTGGAGGAAACTGGCTATTCAAGACCCTTCCTCTCTTTGCCCATCCTTGTGCCTTAAGAGAAGTCTTACCTGCATAATGTACTGGAATCTCTATCTTTGGCCCAATGACATAGTGTCCCTCCTCCAGGCTATGGGCAGTGATGGTGGTCCACTGACGGCAGGAATGAATCAGAAGGTAGTCGTTTTCCCGCAGCCCTTCTACGCATTCTCCTGGAAAATACAATTTTACATACAAAAACTTACTCCATACTCTGCAACAAAATTTCATAAAACATCACTAACGTAAATGTTGATAGTTCGTCCCAGGAAGAGATAAAGTTCATTTCTGAGTTAGAAAAAAAAAAAGGGGAAAAAAAAAAAAAGCTGGCAACTGTACACTAGATTCCATAAAATGTTTTCTGCTTATCTGGCAAAGATATATTCAAGTATCTTGTTATACCTCAAACATTATATTTCAGTGACAGTATAAACAAACACTTAAAAAGTGCTTATGGCCGGCACCGCGACTCAAAAGGCTCATCCTCCGCCTTTGCCACCAGCACACCGGGTTCTAGTCCTGGTCAGGGATCCAGATAATGTCCCGGTTGCCCCTCTTCCAGGCCAGCTCTATGCTGTGGCCCGGGAGTGCAGTGGAGGATGGCCCAAGCGCTTGGGCCCTGCACCCCATGGGAGACCAGGAGAAGCACCTGGCTCCTGGCTTTGGATCAGTGTGGTGCATCGGCCGCAGTGCGCTGGCCACGGCGGCCATTGGAGGGTGAACCAATGGTAAAGGAAGACCTTTCTCCCTGTCTCTCTCACTGTCCACTCTGCCTGTCAAAAAAAAAAAAAAAAAGTGCTTACAATGCCTTGGGCACTATTGAGGTGTTCGCATGCACTATTTCACACAATACATTAATGTCACGAAGTAGTGCTCATTCTTTACAAGTGAGAAAAATTAAGGTTCCAATGTTACTGCAAAGCGGGAATTCAAACCCAGGTCACAACAAATCCAAAGATTATGCTCTTGATCACTTCAACAAACCTATCAAAAACTAATAATAAACTTACTTCTGTTGAAAGAGTACTTGAAATCATATGCCTATGTATTTTTAAATTTTATATGTTTGCCAGTTCTCTCTGGCTTCCTACCAAGCCTTCCAATCCATTAAAAATAATGAAGCACCACAGCATACAATTATTTTTCATTTTAATATTTTCTGAAGTACCTTTTTAGCATTTGAACTGATGACAAACTATTTCAAGAGAAATCCATTCCCTGAACGTAAAAGAGGTTTTTTTAGATGCTGACATCATCTATTCCATTATTCCTGGATTAGAAATTTTAAAAGCTCAAAGAAAATACCAGAAAGGGCTAATTCCTGAATTCAGTTCAGAGTTAGTGATTTAAATGTGTGTTTAGAAATGGCATTTATAGATCTCTCATAAATTCTTAAAAGTTTCACTGTCTTTTCAACAAATACAGGAGCCTGTAATGATCACCTTGGTTATCCCAAATATAAACCATTTAATTTGTTTCCAAGCCAACAATGCAACAATCTTTAAAACAGTCTTAATGCGGAAATACTTGATCTTTGTGGTGAAAAATACAAAAGTTAAAAGCTTTATCTTTGGGGAGAGAAAGGAAAAAAAAGAGACAGACCTACAAGTGAAGAGACATTAGCAGGAAGGAGACGATCCAATGCACCAGGAACAATCTTTCAAACCAGACTCCCCTGCCTTTCAGACCAGGCTTTTTCATAAAGACACCTCCTGGAGGCCACTGGCACTCATGTGCACTTTGCGTCCTTCGATCATGTTAGGGCAGGAAAGATCTGGAACCAGTGCTCCAAGGGAGAAATCACACAATTCCCTGTGAAGAGCCTCATCAAGAGGACTGGCAGGCACACCATAGGCAGAGGAGTTACAAGCATTCAGAATCCAGCAGACCTGGTCCCAGCCAATGCTCTGGCCCCAGCACCATGTGGTCTTGGGCAGGAACCTTCATCTCCAACACGGGGTGAGAGAGTCCTTGCCTCACAGTCTGCATGTGAAGACACGTACAGTGACCGTGAATAGAGCACCAAGTCTGGCATATTAGAAGTGATCAGGAAACATCAGTATTAATTTTCTCGCATGTTCTTCTTCCTAAAATTTAATACTTACACAAACATTGTAATTTAAGTCATATTACCCTTCAGCTGGTTTGGCAAGAAAATTGCCCAGAGCGGCACAGGTGGAAAACAGCAGAAACCAACTTACTTTCTTTTTTTTTTTAATATTTATTTATTTATTTATTTGAAAGTCAGAGTTACACAGAGAGAGGAGAGGCAGAGAGGTCTTCCATCCAGTGGTTCACTCCCCAATTGGCTACAATGGCCAATCCAAAGCCAGGAGCCAGAAGCAATGGCTGATACAAAGCCAGGAGCCAGGAGCTTCTTTCCGGTCTCCCACAAGGGTGCAGGGGCCCAAAGACTTGGGCCATCTTGTACTGCTTTCCCAGGTCACAGCAGAGAGCTGGATCAGAAGTGGAACAGCTGGGATGTGAACCGGTACCCATATGGGATGCCAGTGCTTCAGCCAGGGCATTAACCCGCTGCGCCACAGCACCAGCCAAAGGGGTTTTTCTACATCTCTCCTTGCTCTTCCAACACCACAGAGCCCCAAACCTTGAAAACATCTGACAATTTCCAAGAAACAGAGGAAATCTGACCTTTAGCTTCAAATGTCAACATTCATTCAACCAATAAGATAAGCACTGTTCTGAGCAGTAGGGATCCATCAGTGATCAAAACACTGTCCAAGAGAGAGGAGACCAGCAATAGCAACAGCAAAAATGAATGATTAGGTTATGGATTAAATAAAGGGTCAGAGATGCTAAGCAAAAAACAACAAAAAAATAAAGAGTAAGAGGATCAGAAGTAACAAGAGAGATAGGGCAGACTGCATATTTGCTTTTTTTTTTTTTAAAAAGTATTTATTTATTCGAAAGGCAGAGTTAAAGTGAGGCAGAAGCAAAGAGAGAGAGAAGAAAGAAAGAGGTCTTCTATTCACTGGTTTACTGCATATCTGCTATTTAAAAATACTCCTTATTCATTTCTCCAACAAGCATTTATTAAGTATCTTTGACAGATGGGCAGTGGAAGAATAGGCAAAAATATAAGGAAGACCTGGTTTGTGCACTGAACTTACCATTCTCGATGGTGAGATCTGGTCATATGCAATTTTATGTAAGGTAGGATGCGAATAGCGCTTTGCAAGGACAAGAAATTTAGAGTAGAGAGAGTGGGACTTCAGCAGAGAAGATCCAGAAAAACGGCCAAGGGGAAAATTCATTATTTGGGTTGTTCCTTCTTTGAAGAATGAGTTGGGCTTAGATAAAGAGAGGCAATGGGGAGTCGTAGAAGAGTTATGGATAAGAGAATGATTGAAGCTCTGCTTTGGGAAAATGAATCTGGTGGTACTACCGAAGATGGATCTGAGGAGGGAGGAACCAGAGCCAGGGGGCTGATACAGGAAACTCAGAAGTAACACACTGTCATTCAGGGAAAAAACAAGGATGCCATTTTCTGCAACTAAACTGTTATATCATAAAAACTGTTTTAATTTTATTCCACAGTGGGCTCTAAAGAGGCAGCCAAGAAACAACTGCAGTCAAGTTAATCAAAATGAAAATTTAATGGTAAATCCTACCATAGCAAATCCTCCAGCAAGATGACTCAGAATGATTTTCAAAGCCATGGAGTAGTAAGAAACCAATGCCTGCTTTTGAGCATTGGTCTTTTTTTTAAAACAGTTGAACTGTGTGCCTGCTTGAGGCAAAATAAGTTTCACAAAAACTTCATGGAAAGAAAATTTAGTATAATCATTTAAAAATATCTGAGGGATGGCCACTAACAGAGATACTACATTAAATGAATTCATAAACACCTTTCTGTGAAATAATTATTCTTTTGCTTAGCTACTATGTATAACATACTAAAATGTGTATATTCAGCTCAATGATGTAGTAACAAGAAGTCTAAAAAGACTGCGTGAAATACCAAAATATGTGAACACCATCCTTAAATTTCCCATCTAGAATAGTTCCAGAAGATCCTTTACTTGTCTGGTATGACTGATCCCTTCAAGCCTGACATACTCATTAACACCAGGACAACTAAACTTCCAGAAACCTTCAAAGTAAGTCTGTTTTTTCACTCAATTATTGTTTATAGCTGCTGTCTATATTACCACTAAACTAGGGTCTTTCTCCCTTTACTTGCTAAACTTCTGATTTGGTAAAGTATTTCATCTTCTTATTGCAGCATAAATTTAAAATGTTATCTCAAAAACAAAAAGAAACAGAAAAAGAAAGGGGGAAAGGGAGAGAGGAAGAGAATAGCATTATATTCTTACAAGTGTATCTACGAACTGTATTGAATCTGTTAAAAATTAATTAAAAATTTAATAAATTAATTTCAAAATCCAAAATAAATATTAGTACGACATGCACAATGCATAATCTTCCTCTCTCTGCTCCTTTGGCTTCTAGGTCAATATATTCTCCAGATTCACCGTCCTAATCTCTCCTTTCCCTTTTACATCTGCTGTAACTGTAGGAGTCAATCAAGACTCCACACTTAGCCTTTGTTCTTCATCTCTCCTTTACAAACTTACACATTTCTCAAGGACGGATTCACTGAGCTATAGACAATTCCCAAATGCAAGCTACCATCTGCTAACTTCTAATCTGCACACCTATTCAGGACTTGATTTTCTAGATGCTTCTGACCGGATATCCCCCTGCTATTCATTAGGCACTGTACATTCATTCAACACAAACTCAGTGACAACCACATCTGCAGTTCCCAGCAATACAGCAGGGAACAGAGTATCTGCCCTAATGCAGCTCATCTTCAGGCTGGAATTTCCATCTTGTTTTTCATTCTTTTAATCCATTTAAATATTGGTACAGGCAAAACTTGGTAAATAAAGTATCTTACTCCTGTGTTCACTTGCCTTCAATGGTTCCCGTTTATTTCTCAGTTTAATTCTCAAGGCCCCTAGGTACCAGTTCCAAAGGGTCTGTATCACCTATGTCCCTTCCCTATCCCCACCCTTACACTAAAGTTCAAAGGACAGTCTCTGTTCATATATATGCTACACTGTGGACTCTCTTTCCTCCTTTTCTCACTCCTCCTTGAATGATCAGCTCAAGTGCCAACTTCATTAATGTCCTCCTAATCCTAATCCTACTCATCTAAACTGCACAGTGGTTGAAGATTTCATTACATTCTTTGCTGAATTTATAAATCTAAAAATGTTATAAATATGATATAAATATGTAAATAAATTAGTAAATTAGTTTTAGAGCTATAATCACAAACAACTTAGATATCAACTTTTCATGTATATACATTAATATATAAATGCCATTATAATAACAATACTGTGGAAATTTCAAGTATTTTTTCCCTTTAAAAACTGGCCTATACATTCATCAAGTTTGAGAAACATGGACACATGAGTCAAGAAATAAAGCTATTCATGATCACAAATGCTATTGGACAAAACAAGCACTAACCCATTCTGCTTTCTCAGTACCCTACAGCAAGATGACAGCTACCTTATTTTTTTTCTGCTTTGTAAATATTCCAATATAATATGTTCAATTTATTTAGACTATTACTCCCCCACCTCCAGATTCAATATTATGTTTTGTATTTTACTTGTTCAAACTGTCATTAAATTCATTAGAGTTGAATTTATCTGAATTATTACATAACTGGAGTGTTTTAACAGATAAATTATTTACGATAGCTCTAAGTCAGTGACGTAACAACTGCCACAGTAGAATTCAGATCTCTATTAAATCTATTAAATATTTTTTAAATAAAAAAGGTTTATTATTTGAAAGGCAGAGTTACAGAGAGGCAGAAAGAGAAAGAGAGGTCTTCCATCTGTGGGTTCACTCCCCAGATTGCCGCAATGGCCAGAGCTGCGCGGATCTGAAGCCAGGAGCTTCTTACGAGTCTCCTACGCCAGTGCAGGGGCCCAAGAATTGGGTCATTTTCTATTGCTTTCCCAGTCCATAGCAGAGGGCTGGATCGGAAACAGAGCAGCTGGGACTCAAACTGGTGCTCATATAAGATGCCAGCACTGCAGGGAGGAGTTTTACCTGCTATGCTACAGCACCAGCCCCTAAATGCTTTTTTAAATACAAAGATGAAGTACAGATTGAGCATCTCTAGCCCAAAAAACTGAGATATATAATGCTTCAAAATGTGAAATTAAAAATAATTTATTAATTTATTTGAGAGGCAGAGAGAGGGAATAGACAAACATGCTTCCATCCACTGATTTAATTCCCAGCAAAAAGCCCACAATGGTCCAGGCTGAGCCAGGCAGCAGCCAGAAACCAGGACCCAACTCAGGTCTCCCATATAGGTTGCAGGAATCTAACTACTTGAGCCATACCTGCTGCCTCCCAATATGCACATTAGCAGGAAGCTAGAATTGGAATTGGAGTCAAGACATACACGTTGAAATGGAATGTGGGTATCCCATCAGGCTTCTTAATGGCTATGCCAAATGTTCATCAGAATATGTGAAACGTTTTCAGTGTCAACATGATACTCCAAGTGGAAAATTCCACATTTGACTTCATGTGATGGGTTACAGTTAAAACACTTGTGTGCTAAATATATGGTATAAAATTCTTTCAAGTTATAAAGTGTATTTGAAATGTAAATTAATTTTGTGTATAGATTTATGTCCCATTCCCATAATATCTTACGTATATGAAAATATTCCAAATTCTGGAAAATAAAACAAAACAGGGCCAGCGCCGTGGCTCAACAGGCTAATCCTCCGCCTTGCGGCGCCGGCACACCGGGTTCTAGTCCCGGTCGGGGCACCGGATTCTGTCCCGGTTGCCCCTCTTCCAGGCCAGCCCTCTGCTGTGGCCCGGGAGTGCAGTGGAGGATGGCCCAAGTGCTTGGGCCCTGCACCCCATGGGAGACCAGGAAAAGCACCTAGCACCTGGCTCCTGCCATCGGATGAGCGCGGTGCGCCGGCCGCAGCGCGCCGGCTGCGGCAGCCATTGGAGGGTGAACCAACGGCAAAGGAAGACCTTTCTCTCTGTCTCTCTCTCTCACTGTCCACTCTGCCTGTCACAAAAAAAAAAATAAAATAAAATAAAAATAAAATAAAACAAAACAAAAAGCCCTGAAATTTGAAAGACTTCTGGTCCCAAGCATTTGGGATAAGGAATATTCAACCTGTGCAAGTGTACCTGGATGACTAAATATAATGTGTTTTTAAACCTGTTAGCTTTTGATGAGTTTACTCTTAAGGTTATGATGGATTCAGAGACCAAAACAGACATAATATACATGTTGGTTTCTTGTTTGCTTCTTTTTTCCATTCTCATGTGTCACGGAACAAACCCTGCTTAACAGAACAGAGAAAAGACAATGACAGTTATATGTGATTTTAGATTCTTTTCTAAGCTGTGTCATGATTGTGACAGCTAGTACACCTAAGTGTTTTTTTAGTTTCCACATTTGTGCTTCTTTGGTCTTGATGAAGCTGATATGGGACCCAGAATAGGAAGGGTGTAACACAGGGAAAGATGAACTGCAAGATTTTTCTACAGTTTCTGTCTATAGCCCCACACCTTAAATCCACACCATTACATGCTAATCCAGTATGCCCACTTTTCCTATAATGTACCTAATTCTTCTTCCATATCAGGAAGGAGAGGATACCATGAACACCTGTTAGTTGAACTCTACCTGGAAATGCTACAAAACCTTCCCAGAAGACCTCAAAAGCATTAAATCCCACTGAAACTCCACCTTGTTTGTATATTCAATTAGGACACATCACCTACCACAAAAAGGGACCAATAGACAGGGTGTTTCTGTCTCTTTGGCCTTCTCTAGTGCTCTGTCCTTGTGGGTGGCTTGCTTTGTCTCTGGCCCTCTCATGAGGAATGTTTCTTCTCATAGGGCTATGACATGTAAATGCATGAATGTACACTCTCTCACTTTAAGTAAATGCTGCTGTCATTACTGCACTTCAACTTGTCCCTGCTTTGAATTCTTAGCTCACACAGGGGTAAGAACCTGGAATAAAACTCTAGGAAACACATTCCTACAACAAAGTCATCATAATGTACTGGTACTTCCTCAGTGCTAATAAACAGTATGGCAACATTTTAATTATGTGTTACTTGACCTTATAATCCTCATGTAGAAAGGAAACTTCAGATCTCCAATTAGACTCACAGCTGATTTCTTATCAGAAACCCTACAGGCTAGGAGAGAATGGAGAGACACAGTCCAAGTCTTAAAAGAAAAAAAAAAAAAACTGTCAATCCAAAATACTTTATCATGCAAAGCTTTCTTTTATAAATGAAAGTGAAATAAAGACCTTCCAAAACAAACATCACTCATCCAGCCTTATAAATGATGCTTAAGGATGTCCTACACATGGAAACACAAAGGTAGTCATCATTATGAAAGAATGTAAAGGCAGAAAAATCTTCTAGTTAAAGTACAAAGGAAATCCAAAGCAAACAATGGGAATAATTATCAGAAAATGGCAGGGACAAGTAATTATTTACCACAAATAACCTTGAAAGTAAATGACCTAAATTCCTCAATTATATCTATTTGCTGCCTACAAACTTTACCAACAAAAATACATGCAGAACGGAAGTTAAAAGGATGAAAAAAGACATTCCATGGTAACAGAAAGCAAAAAATGACCAGGTGCAGCTATCCTAAATCAGATAAAATAGAATTTAACACAAAAAACTGTTACAAGAGACAAAGAAGGGCATTATATAATGATTAAGGGATTAATTCAATAGAAAGATGTGACTATAATAAATATATATGCACCCACTACCAGGGTGCCTGGCTATTTAAAATAAATGTTAATGGATATAAAGGAATACACAGACTTCAATACAATAATAATGAGGGCCTTCAACATCCCACTTTCTTCTTTTTTTTAATAATGCTTTTATTTAAAGAATATAAATTTCTAAAATACAGCTTATAGATTACAATGGCTCCCCCCCCCATAACTTCCCTCCCACCCACAACCCTCCCCTTTCCCACTTTCATCAATGGACAGATCAACTAGACAGAAGATCAACAAACAAAAGAGCTAATCAACACTATGGACCAAATGGACCTGATATCTAAGAATGTTTAACCACACAGTTGCACCTTCTCTAGGATAGACCATATTCTAGGCTATAAAGCAAATCTCAGCAAATTCAAAAAACTCAAAATCATATCGTGCATCTTTTCTGATCACAAAGAAATGAAGCTGGTTATCAACAACTCAAGAATCTCGAGAAAATATGTATATACACGGAGACCAAACAACACGCTCCTGATTGAACAGTGTGTCACAGAGGAAATCAAAAGGGAAATAAAAGAATTCCTGGAAATGAATGAGGATGACAATACAACATATCAAAACTTATGAGTACAGCAAAAGCAGCGTTAAAAGAGAAGTTTATAGCAATTGGTGCCTACACCAAGAAATTGGAAATCCACCAAATAAATGAGCTACCAATGCATCTCAAGGACCTAGAAAAGCAACAACAAACCAAACTCACAATCAGTCAGAAGAAATAAATAATTAAAACCAGAGCAGAAATAAACAAAAGTGAAACAAACAAAAAAAATACAAAAGATCAGTGAAGTCCTGGCTTTTTGAAAACATAAACAAAATTGGCACACCATTGGTCAAAAAAAAAAAAAAAAAAAAACCAAGAGAGAGGGAGAAAGACCCAAAATAATAAAATCAGAGAAGAAAAAGGAAATGTAACAACAGATACCATAGGGGGGAAAAAAAAAGAATCATCAGGAATAACTGCAAACAGCTATAGGCAAATGAAAAAAATGTTTAAGATCACTAGCAATCAGGGAAATGCAAATCAAAACCACAATGAGGTTTCACCTCACCCCGGTTAGAATGGCTCACATGCAGAAATCTACCAACAATAGATGCTGGAGAGGATGTGGGGAAAAAGGGACACTAACCCACTCTTGGTGGGAATGCAAACTGGTGAAGCCACTATGGAAGTCAGTCTGGAGATTCCTCAGAAACCTGAATATACCCTACCATACAACCCAGCCATCCCACTCCTTGGAATTTACCCAAAGGAAATTAAATTGGCAAACAAAAAAGTCATCTGCACATTAATGTTTATTGCAGCTCAATTCACAATAGCTAAGATCTGGAACCAACCCAAATGCCCATCAACAGTAGACTGGATAAAGAAATTATGGGACATGTACTCTATAGAATACTATACAGCAGTCAAAAACAATGAAATCCGGTCATTTGCAACGAAATGGAGGAACCTGGAAAACATCATGCTGAGTGAAATAAGCCAGTCTCAAAGGGACAAATATCATATGTTCTCCCTGATTGGCGACAACTAACTGAGCACCAAAGGGAAAACCTGTTGAAGTGAAATGGACACTATGAGAAACAGTGACTTGATCAGCCCTTATCCTGACTGTTGATGTACAATTTAATACTTTATCCCTTTTAGTATTTTTTTTTTGTTCTAGTACTATTGGTTGAACTCTGTAATTAACACACAAGTATTCTTAGGTGTTTACAATTTGGGACATGCTCAATCGGACTTGCCCCAAATGGTGGAGTTAGAAATGTGCCAGGGGAGTCCAATACAATCCCATCAAGATGGCATGTACCAATGCCACCTCACTAGTCCAAGTGATTAATCTCAGTTCACAATTGATCACACTGATAGGCCTAAGAGTCAAAGGGATCACACAAACAAGACTAGTGTCTGCTAATACTAACTGACAGAATCAAAAAGGGAGAGAACGATCCATCATGGGAAGTGGGATACACAGTAGACTCATAGAATGGCACATGTCCTAAATAGCACTCTGGCCTCAGAATCAGCCCTTAAGGCATTCGGATATGGCTGAAGAGCCTATGAGAGTATTTTAGGCATGGAAAGCCAAGACACTCTGGAAAAAAAAAAAAAGACCTAAATGAAAGATCTCTGTGAATGAGATCCCAGTGGAAAGAATGGGGCCATCAAAGAAGGAGGTACCTTTCTCTGAAGGGAGGAGGGAACTTCTACTTTGACTAAGACCCTGTCGGAATAAGATCGAAGTCAGTGAACTCAAAAGGCTTCCATAGCCTTGGCAACTCATGACTAGAGCCTAGGGAGATTACTGATGCCATAAACAAGAGTGTCAAATTGTTAAGTCAACAACAGGAGTCATTGTGTACTTACTTCTCATGTGGGATCTGTCCTTAATGTGTTGTCCAATGTGAAGTAAAGCTAACACCATTTGCAACACTATTTGCAAATGACATGATTCCATATACAGGATATCCAAAAGACTCCATTTAAGGCTACTGGAACTCATAGAAGAGTTTGGTAAAGAGGCATGAAATAAAATTAACACACAAAAGTCAATAGCATTCAAATACACAATGTCATGGCTAAGAAAGAACTTCTAAAATCAATCCCATTCAGAATAGCTACAAAAAAATTAAATACCTTGGAATACATTAAACAAAGGAAGTGAAAGATCTCTAGGATGAAAATTTAAAAACATTAAAGAAATAAATAGAAGACAGAAAAAATAGAAAAATCTTCCATGTTTCTGGATTGCAAGAATTAATATAATCAAAATGTACACACTAACGGAAGCAATTTACAGATTCTAATGTGATGCCAATCAAAAGACCAATGATGTTTTTCTCAGACTTAGGAAAAATAATGCTGAAGTTCATACAGAAATACAAGAGATCCCGAATAGGTAAAGCAATCTTATACAACAAAAACGAAACTAGAGGCAGCACAATACCAGATTTCAAACATACTACAAGGCAGTTATAATCAAAACAGCTTGGGAGTGGCACAAGAACAAACATGTAGATCACTGGAACAGAACAGTAATCCCAAAAATCAATCCACCCAGCTATATCCAACTAATCTCTAACAAAGGAGCTAAAATTAATCTCTGGAGCAAGGACAGTCTCTTCAACAAACGGTGCTGGGAAAATTGGATCTCCGCATGCAGAAGTATGAAACAAGACCACTACCTTATACCTTATACAAAAGTAATTCAAAATGGATCAAAAATAAATCTACAACTTGATATCATCTGATTATTACAGGAGAACATTGGGGAAACTCTGCAAGACATTGGCATAAGCAAAGACTTTTGGAAAAGATTCCAGAAGCACAAACAATCAAAGCCAAAATAGACAAATGGTATTACATCAGCTGAGAAGCTTCTGTACTGCAAAGGAAACACTCAGCATAGTGAAGAGGCAACCAACAGAATGGGATACACTCTACACAACCAAAAAAGGATTAACATCCAGAATCTATAAAGAGCTCATGAAACTCAACAACAATAAAACAAACAACCCAGTTAAGAAATGGGCAAAGGATTTGAACAGGAAGTTTTCAAAGAGGAAATTCAAATGGCCAATGGACACATGAAAAAATGCTCAGGATCACTAGTCATCAGGGAAATGCAAATCAAAATCATAAGAAGGTTTCACTTCATCCCAATTAGAATGGCTTTCATACAGAAATCAACAAACAATAAATGCTGGCAAGGATTGGGGAAAAAGTACCCTAATCCACTACTGGTGGGAATGTAAACTAGAACAGCCATTATGGAAGACAATATGGAGAGACCTCAGGCAGCTGAAAACAGATCCAGTATATGACCCAGCAGTCCCATTCCTGGGAATTTACACAAACAATATGAAATCAGCATATGAAAAAGTCATCTGTACCCCAGTGTTTACTGCAGCTTAATTCACAATACCTAAGATATGGAATAAACCCAGATGTTCATCAACTAATGACTGGATAAAGAAATTATGGTATATAAATTGTATGGAATACTACTCAGCCATACAAAAAATGAAATCCTGTCTTTTGCAACAATATGGAAGCAACTGGAAACTATTCTACTTAGTGAAATAACCCAGTCCCCAAAAGACAAATACCATATGTTTTCCTGCTGTGGTAACTAATAGAGTACCAAAAATGTAATGTATAAGATTGAACTGACATTTTGAGATTCAATGATTGTTTACAGCCCTCGTCTCTACTGTTGAGGAACAGTGTGTGTATGTGGTTTTTTTTTCCTTCTTCTTCTTATTTGTTGAACTCTTTACTTAGTGTAGGGTTGATCTTATGAGAATAAATTAAACTGAATGTAAATCATTGTAAGAATTAAGGGAGGGAATAAGAGGAAGGAGGAGGAAATGTGGGACTGTGAGTGGGAGAGAGGATAGGGTGAGAGGGTAGGGTGGGAAGTATTTCATTCCTAAATCTGTATATATGAAATAAATGAAATTTATTTACCTAAAATAAAAATTTTAAAAAAGAAAACCTCAGTTAAATTGAATTGAATTATATGGTTTCTCTTACAACTTAAACATTTTAAAAAATATGGCGGGGGCTGATGATACTAAACACATTTCCTCTCCATGCAGGCTCATTGTGAATGAACCACCATGCTTGCCGCCCCTGTGTTAAGTAGTATTGTTATATGACTGAGGTCAAGCTAACAGGATGGGTGTGTGTGTGTGTGTGTGTGTGTGTGACTAGAAAAGGCCTTTCCTACTTCCTGTCCTGGGCCTTATCCACGAGAATAACCCACAAGCCATCCTCTGTGTGCTTCTTCCTTGGCTAACAGCTAAATATTGATTCCCACGGAAATCTTGGAGCAAGCTGAAGATAGCAGATCTGCCAGCAGTCCAAGGGTTCCTTAATTAATACACGACAGAAGAAACCATCCACCTAAGCCCTGACCACACACTGAGCTGTGACATCAGAAATCCTTTCTGCTGTGCTATCATGCCAGTGATGTGCTGTGGCTCCTCTTGGGTACACTAGTTCACTTACCTAAACTAAAACATCAACAGGCACAACCTTCAATAGCAGCACAGTCTCTTGAGTCCAACAATCACATGGTTTTGTTATCAAGGCTATTCTGAGTATTTATTCTTTATAAAAAACAATGTATCTTCACAAAGGTAGCTAAGACAGAAAAATTCCTCATTCTTTTAGTTACATTTCATTCTATATTCAAGATATAATGAAATGCTATTTAATTAGCATCTGCAAACATTTTCAATGTGCTAGGCTGCAGTAGTTTTGGAATCTCCAAACAAACAAGAAATACTTGCTGGGAGAAGAACAGGACATTGTACCATATCAATTCTTCATCCTCAATGATGACAATCCAAATGACATGGTGAGTATAGATAGGGTATAAGTGGGAGAAGAGGTGATGAAGTGAAGTCCCCGAACAGCTATAGAGCAGTGAAGGAGCAATCATGAAATAAGACAATTAAAATGTTGTCTGTAATGAAAGCCATAAAGTATTCGAAAGAGCAAGTAATAAAAAGGGAGGGAAATCCTGAAAGAACTAATCGGCAGCTACTAAGAGGGAGAAATTTTTTAGCGATCGGGAAGAATGTGGTTACAAGAAATCACTGAAGAACAGGTAATACGTCTGAAATCAATGTAAACACAAGAAACCAAAATGTCTTCAATAGGACAGAAAGTTCTAGGAACAAGAGGAGAAACAGCTTTTAGGCTAATGGTTGAGATATTATAAGAAAGTGTAAGCCTGAACTGAAGAGGAAGGAACAACATAGGCATCAATCAAATAAGATAAGAGCTTCTAGAAAAACATTGCATGGGAGAAAGAAGAAAAAACTTCTAGCACTGATACCATGAATGCAAAAAAAAAAAAATCAGTGTTCTGTGTCTGGTAGACACAATGAATAACTTTAGTACCGCCAAAGTCACCTATTACATACTGCTATCCCAGCAATTTGCAGTACCTGCATTTCCACTTTCATGCACTTCAACAGCACAGTCCATTCCTAGGTGCTGTCATTTCTAAACACAAAGACGGATCTGCTGAAAGAGAATGGGCTCTAGCACAACCACCACCACTCCAGACAAAAACGGCACCACCCAGAGCTTCATTGCTGTCTTCAACCCTTCCAAAACTGAGAATACACCTGCCTGTTTGGGGCGGATTCTCCCTGGTATGTGATGAGAGGACCCTGCAGTCCAACAGAAGCTTCAAGTCCAGGCTGCATGCTCATTTGGAGAGTTCTAAAACCTCCTATGGAAGTGGGTGTGGGGTGGGGAAAGTCCCATGCTGGACCAATGAAATTATTTCTTTGTGGGGCAGGGGCAGGAGCCTGCAGGTTCTGAAATCTCCCACATATTCTAATGTGTAACCAGGGTTTAGAGCAAGGATCCTGGAGGGTTATTCAGTTATTGAGATGTGGTCAAAAGGGAGTGAAATGATGCATGTCAGATGCATAGAAAATATCAGCCATGCAGCAAACTCCAGAAGCGTTACTACTAATGACTGTCCGCCACTGTCTCAGGCACAAGAGTGTCTCAGGCACATGAGCTCATGTGGTATTCACTGTCTCTTACTTCACTTTTGTAGTAACTGACATTGCCTTCCATTACTTAACATTTCAGGTATATACACCCTATTTCTTCCATTACACTGTGTCACTATGGACACTTGTCCTCTTTTTAGAATAGGGCCAATCATACAGCTGGTATCAATAAACCATTGATGAGGATAAGGATACACTGACGGGCCACTTTTCCTATATTTAGCTCCAACAAATTCTTAAACTGTCAGATGAAACTAAAGTTATTTTCCTTCTTTTTTGTTTCACAATTTGTGATTTAAAAATTAGGGTAATTCTATTTTCTCAGCTATCATTGTATTTAAACCTTTGTTCTAATAGGTTATTATTTCTGGTTAATAGGAAGCTTTTCACCAAGAATGATTGTCGACTTAACTGTTAATAACCCCAGGGTGGTTTGCTGTTGGTGTTATGGTTTACTTTTAACTACAGAGTGGCAGAGACTGTTAGTTATCCACCAATAGTTGCCTTATATTAACAAGGCACACAGCTGCCAGAATACAGAATACTGTTCCCACTGCCCATAGCAATTAGGTATAATAATTACCTAAGCTGTAGTCAATGGAAGTAGTGTGTACAACTGCCAAGGTTTTCTTTTTTCTTTCTTTCTTTTTTTTTACCTTTAACAAACTAGGAAATTCAGTGATTGAAATTTACATTTCAATGGTTTTGGTATATTCACTGAGTTGTGAAAATATCACTGTACTCTACTTTTAGAACATTTCTATAACCCTAAAAATAAATTCTATACTTATTATCAGCCATTCTATACTCCAACCCCAGCCTTTTGGCAATCATGAATCTATTTTCTATATCTATAATTTTATCTAATATGGACAATTCCTATTGTAGAATTATAAAACATATGGCTTGTTGTTTCTGGCTTTTTTTCAGAAAAAAAGTCCATCTATGTCATAACATGTTACAAGTGTTCATTCCTCTTTCTATGGCCAAATAATGTTTGAATATATAGATATACCACATTTTGTTTAATCATTTGTCAGACAGTAGATCTCTGGATGGTTAGTCTGGGTGGTTAATTGAGTGAAGCTGCCATGAACACTTGTGTACAGGTTTTTGCTTGGACCTATGTTTGTTTTCACCTTGTTTGGATATTTACACAGGGATGGAACTGTTGGTCATATGGTAAGTTGTGGAGGAACATACAAACTGTTTCCCTTTTTTTTCTTTTATTTAATAAATACAAATTTCAAAAGTACAACTTTTGGATTATAGTGGTTTTTCCCCCATAACCTCCCTCCCATCCACAACCATCCCTCCTACTCCCTCTCCTACTCCCTCTCCCATCCCATTCTTCATTAAGATTCATTTTTAATTATCTTTACATATAGAAGATCAACTTAGTATATACTAAGTAAAGATTTCAACAGTTTGCACCCACACAGACACACAAAGTATAGAGTACTGTTTGAATACTAGTTTTACCATTAATTCGCATAGTACAACACATTAAGGACAGATATCCTACATGGGGATTAAGTGCACAGTGACTCCCGCCGTTGATTTAACAACTGATATTCTTATTTATGACATCAGTAACCACCAGAGGCTGTTGTCATGAGCTGCCAGACTGTTTTCTAAAGTGGCTGCACCATTCAACAATCAATGAGGGTTCCAAACTCCCATATTCAGCTATTGTCCATATTTTTAAAAAAGTATTTACTTGAGACAGTGCGTGTGCGTGTGTGTGTGTGTGTTTATAATACATTAAGAACTGCAGTACCTATATTACTCAATCAGGATACATGAAACATTGTCAAAACAAAAGCTAAATTTATTTACTAAATTGAAGACAATTTTTTGAAAAGTGTACAAGTTTACTAACTCATTTATTTCATAAATATCATACATTATCCTAAAAATATATTGCCATATATTTACCAAAACTCTTTGTCGTTTCTTACAGATGTTACTTGTTAACTCAAAATTTCAACGCTTATACTCACACATATTACAAATTTTTGTATGAATTATCTATGAAGCTAAGGATGGCTCAAAAAGGGAGACATCAAGTGTGCCCAATGTAAAGAAAAATGAACTATTTTTACATTAGTGCCAAAAAAATCATGAAGAATACAGATGAGACATCTTTCGTGGATTTACCATGAATAAAATTTACAACAGCATTAAGTACCACAGTAATATCACAGAAAGACAAAGAAAAGTTGCATTACTTTTAATAAAGCAAGTTGTTTCATAAAAGACCAGAATATTACCCTAAAGGTCACTAAAAATACTGTCATCAATTTAATAAAATTCTACTTGTATCTTCATATAGGTAAGAGTTAATGTGTTAACTCATAATTTGAATGTTTGCATTTGGGTTACACATCCTTGTGACCATTACTAAGACTAAATACCCCAAAACTAACTCTTAACTCCTCCCTTTGTATCTCACTTTTGGCCATAAAAAAATTCAAGAGCTCCTTGCTTTCTGAAAATGGGCAAGAATTTAAAAGAAAGCAACTTCATTTTTGGGAGCAGAATCTATAATATAGCAATTGAATCCAAAAGTTGCTTTTATTCTTCCTTTGTATCCCCATGGATCTTTGGAAAACCTTCTGATTAAGTTAAACTACTTATCTGCTGTCATGGCATGCTGATTTAAAGTGATTTCCAGTTCTTTTACTGACCAAAAGTTTCCAAAAGTTTGGAAAGTGAAGACAAGGTAAAAGCCAAGAGTCACATTCCCATAGCACTTGTGTCCACATAGTGCATACTCATGAAACGAGGAGCCCTCCTGTCTCCCTGTCTGGACCAGCATTCTCCAGGCCCAACATTATTTCTTTTGCTGCTCTGTTTGAAATCCACACATCTGCTGAGCAATAAAACAGGTGTGTAAAAATGAATTCTAAATGAATCGTTCTGGGCATAAATTGGTGCATGTTCACATCAAATCAGTCTAAACAGACATTAAATTAAGTACTCACGTCTTATTCAACATCAGAATCTCCAGGGAGGGCAGAGTGAAGACTGTTTTTTCCCAAGTATCTTCTATTGATCTGTTCTTACCCCAAACAAACATCAACAAATCCACTTTGGCTAACATCCTATTTTTAGGTGAATACTTTATTCAAAGTTCCCAAGATTATAATCTTGAGTTCCAAGCAATAGGTAGAATTATGTTTTTATGTTCTATGGTTTACTACTAAGTCCTGGTAAGAAAAGAAGGATTTAGAAATTTAGACAAAGCCAAAGCATGGTGAAATCTAAACAAAGAGGAATGCAAGAAACAGGAGTAGAAAAGATCAGGGATATATTATTACCACATTTTAAATGAATTCTTGGACAATGGACTGTGTTTTCAAAAGATTTACCAGGATCTACACAATAATAGATCCTCACTGTATGAAACAGAAGTATGCCTACTTGAGACAAATCTGAAATTTCATGCTCTGAAATACTTAGCTGTACCTAACATTTAAAAGATAAGAATTCTATGCCAAGTCAATTTTCAGAAAAACAGGTGAGCAACTGTAGTATCAGTATATTTGTAAACATTCAAGATATTCTCTGTCTCTCCTAGCAAAGTGCCTACACATATGATGCAGTATTTCAGGCAGGAGGAGAGAAGGATGAGATTACACAGAAAAATCACTCTTTGAAAATCCATTAAACTATAGCATACAGGGGCCAGCATTGTGGCACAGCAGGTTAAGTTTGCCTGTGATGCCAGCATCCCATATGGACACTGGGTTGGAAATCTGGCTGCTCTACTTCTGATCCAGCTCCTTGCCAATGCATCTGAGAAAGCAGTGGAAGACAACTGAAGTGCTTGGGCCATTGCACCCACGTGGGAGACCCAGAAGAGGCTCCAGGCTCCTGGCTTGGCCAAGCCCAGCCCCGACCATTGTGGCCTTTTGGGAAGCAGACCAGAGGATGGAAGTTCCTGCTCTTGCTCTCTTTCACTCTCTCCTCTCTCTTGCCTCTCTGTAACTCTACCTTTCAAGTAAATAAAAAATAAATCTTTTTTTAAAAATCTATAATATACAGGCATTCCTCTCTCAATAATTCTGACACATCCAGTATGTTCTCTAGTACTGGGCAGTGAATGGAGGGTTATGCGTCTGGGTTTGTGTGATAATGTGTATGTAACACACTGTGGGAGCAGATGCCCACATCATAAAAGGCATGCAGAGAGCAGAAATACTTGAGATCTATAGAAGCAGGTAGGCTCCACCATGCATCAAAGGCCAAATCAGCAGGCCTATTTCCAGGACCTTGCTGCTTCTGAAAATTTAAATGAATGATGATGACTGTACATGGAAGGTGGCAGGCACTGTAGGATTGCAGAAATAACCTAGGATTTGCAGCCAGATTTAGTTTAAGATGCAAGTCTAGTACTTAGCAAATACACTGGAAATTACTTCTTTTAGCCTGATGTTCTCATTTTTAAAACAATAGCAATAGGGCCGGCGCTGTGGCTCAACAGGCTAATCCTCCGCCTTGCGGCGCCGGCACACCGGGTTCTAGTCCCGGTCGGGGCGCCGGATTCTGTCCCGGTTGCCCCTCTTCCAGGCCAGCCCTCTGCTGTGGCCCAGGAGTGCAGTGGAGGATGGCCCAAGTGCTTGGGCCCTGCACCCCATGGGAGACCAGGATAAGCACCTAGCACCTGGCTCCTGCCATCGGATGAGCGCGGTGCGCCGGCCACAGCACGCCATCCGCGGCAGCCATTGGAGGGTGAACCAACGGCAAAGGAAGACCTTTCTCTCTGTCTCTCTCTCTCACTGTCCACTCTGCCTGTCAAAAATAAAAAAAAATAAAAAAAAAAAACAATAGCAATAATATTTTAAGGAAATTGGGATGACTGAGTCAGAATAAATACAACAGGGATGGGTGTGGTGGCACAGCAGGTTAAGTCACTGCTTAAGATACCAGCGTCCTGGGGCTGGCACCTGTGGTATAGTGAGTTAAGCCTCTGCCACATGAACACTGGTTCATGTTCAGCTGCTCCTCTTTGGATCCAGCTCTCTGATATGGTCTAGGAAAGCAGTGGAAGATGGCCCAAGTGCTTGGGCTCTTGCATCCACATGGGAGACCTGGAGGAAGTTCCTGGCTTCTGGCTTCAGATAGGCCCAGCTCCAGCCATTGTGGTCATTTAGGGAGTGAAGGTCATTTAGGGAGATGGAAGACCTTTCTTTTTGTCTCTCCCTCTCTCTGTCTGTAACTCTGCCTCTCAAATAAATAATTTTTATAAAAAAAATACCAGCATCCCATATAGGAGCACCAACTGAGTTGTGGCTACTCTGCTTCGGATCCAGCTACCTGCTAATGCATGATGGCCCAAATACCTGGGTTCAAGAAATGCAAATGGGAGTCCTGGATGGAGTTCCCAGCTCCTGCCTTTGGCTTGGCCCAGACTTTGTTGTTGAGGACCACTGGAAATTGAACCAGCGGATGGAAGACCCTCCTCTCTGTCACTTTGCCATTCAAATATATAAAGAAATTTTTAAATAAATAGACTAAAAATAAAGGACTCACTCCCAACAAATATGACTCGGTTTTATTTTCTTCCTTAATCAGTTACAGTCTTATTAGCTTGGTTCAGGTACATAATACAATTTCCCTGTGCAGATGAGAATATGTACTGCTAAAGTGCCATGATTTGCACTTTGTTTCACTTCAATTAGTAAAATAAAAGGATGATCTCATCAGGTGTTAAGTGTCATGTAAAACCCAACAATTTTATTTCAAGAGAATAAATTGAGCCACAGCTGAAACTTAACAAGATTTTCAGTGTCATTTAGTTTCAAATTGGGTTTTGCTCCCTTGAACTTTACTACCTGACAAATAAAACAAACATAAAATATGAATCAAATTCAACAACATAACATGCAGCTATAGAAGTCAAATTAGATTTATATTCTTAAGAAAAACATCTGAATTACAGATTTGACAGTTCTTAGAATTTCTTCATATGATGAAGATTTCCAAAAGTACTACCTACCCTTGGAAACAGAACCAACAGGGGCTGGTGTCATGGCACAGCAGCATCCAGCATCCCATATGGGCGCCAGTTGGAGTCCCAGCTGTTCCACTCCAGTCCAGTGCCCTGCTAGTGGCCTGAGAAAAGCAGCAGAAGATGGTCCAAGTGTTTGGGTCCCTACCACCCATGTGGAGACCCAGATGAAGCTCGTGGCTCCTGGCTTTGGCCTGGCCCAGCCCTAACCATTGTTGTCAACTGGGGAGTGAACCAGCAGTGGGAAGATCTCTCTCTCCTCTCCCTTTGTCTCTGTTTCTCCCTCTCTAAGGGTAACTCTTTCAAATAAATCTTAAAACAAAATTTCAAAGAAACATAGTAAGACTTATACATATGGCAACATTGAAAAACTCACGATGTTTCTAGTATCAATACAGAAAACCAGGAGTTTTAATATTTTTGGTACAAATAGCAGGAAGTTAATATGAAAAATGCAGGTGCCAAATAACACTAGAGGCTGATTTTGCTAGGTGGGTTGCTGCAAAGGCAGCAGCAAGAGGCCATTCTATGTCTATGATTTCAAAATACACACAACAGAAACGTGCAACAGGGAAGGGCATTGTATTAAAAGTAAGCAGGACCAGTGTGCTGTGGTATGGAAGGTTAAGCCCCAGCCCGCAGTACTGGCATCCCATGTGGGCATGGGTTGAAGTCCTGGTTGCTCCACTTTTGATCCAGCTCCCTGCTAATGTGCTTGGGAAAGCAGCAAAGGATGGCCCAAGTCCTTGGGCCCCTGCACCCACATGGGAGATCCAGAAGAAGCTCCTGGCTCCTGGCTTTGGACTGGCCCAGCCCTGGCTATTGTAGCTGTCTGAGGAGTGAACCAGCAGATGGAAGATTTCTATCTGTAAACTGCCTTTCAAATAAATAAATACAATCTTAAAAAATAGAAATAAGCAGAACTAAAAAAAAAAAAAACAGATCAAATTGTATAGCAGTTCTATAAAGATATAATGGGCCTAATAGAAGCACAAAGTGTCTCTATTAAGTAGGGTACAACTTCTTAAAATGGAATTGAGTACAAAACAGAAAATCATAAAACTAAAAATAGTGGAGGGGGGGAAGACCTAGGAGTTTATAGATATTGAGATACTGAAAGACATTGTCCATTAAACTGGTACTGTGGTTAGTTACACTTCTTAACCAGTTATTATGCTTTCATAACAACTGTTACTATAATTTTTTTGCCAAACATAAGAAAAGTCACTTTACTACTAAGTCCTAAGACACAGTGCCATTTCCTAAACTTGTGATATGAGACACAGGAATATTTAAGTGGTCTAAGGAGAGGCAAGATATAATTGCAGGAAATTCCTCAAGTGTACTGTGTGTACATATAATTTTTAAAATAAGAAATCTATTTTAATGATCCAAAGTTTGTCATCAATTATAGAAAAATGGTCACTATTTGCAAAGCTTAAATTACATTAAATCTAAATGGCGTCTTAGAGGTTTTCACAGACGTTGACAAAAACAAGGGACAGTACAGCATGGCTCAATGAATGTGGGGTGCCTCCACCAAGATCCATCAGTGAGTCACTATGCCAACTTGATCGAATGACTCAGAATGGTCAAAGCTTGCTCAGACAGGTAGACAAAGAGAAATTTCTAGAATATAGTCAGGCACATATAAATAGATTTTTCCCCCCAGCCATAGGCAAATCTACTTAAAGAAGTTTCCCTGAAGAATCTGGGTGAATTAAAAATGAATATGAAAAATTTCCAATTCCATCCCATTTCCCCCTTGCAGGTCTAAGAAACACAGAAATCATTTTACAAACTACCCAGTGGACCAGTATCCAGAACATTATTCCATTAACTTATAAAAATGGGGAATATTTTCTTTCATTTCAACATTTTTTTCCTCCAGATGGAAGAGAAATAGTAGAGAAAAGACCTAAAAACACCAAGGAGACTGAAAGCAGAACAACAGTACACACAGTCGTCTAACACAGCCACCTGCGTTCTACCCTGAGACAGAATGCGAGACGTCCTTGGCACGTTCACAGATGTCCCTTGTGGGCCAGTGTGCACAGTGCCCCAGGAAGGTCGCAGGCTCCTTGTTGCTGTGTACCAGAAACCCTCTACAGCCATCCCACTCACCTCTCCCTTTCCTGTATCCCAGTCCTGCCTCTGCTACCACACCGTCACACGTTGTTCCTCTGCTTGTTTTCTCCATGTGAAATGGGAATAGCAACTCACTCCCACAGGTAAAGTGAACATGATATAGCATCACCAAGAATTAACTAAGGAAAGTAAGAAGGACAGAAAACTACCCTCGAATCTCTTTCAGCAAGATAACAGTTTAACAAAATAAACAAAGCAGATAAAGCCTTCTGTACCTCCCTGAGGAAGATGGAACCTACAGCAAGTGTTATAATACAACAGAACCAGTAAGAGCGGACTCAGGGTCTTAAAGAGAGATAAAAGAAAAAGAAATGGATTTTCCTTTATGCTAGGCATTAGTGGCTCATTTTTTTTTAAAGGATCAGCCTTTTTTAAAGATTTATTTATTTATTTATTTATTTTAAAGGCAGAGTTAAAGAGAGGGGGGGGGCATAGACAGATCTTCTGTCTGCTGGTTTAGTCCCCAAATGGGTGCAATGGCCAGAGCTGAACCAATCAGAACCCAGGAGCCAGGAGCTCCTTCCAGGTCTCCCACATGGGTGCAGGGGACCAAGCACTTGGGCCATCTTCCACTGCTTTCCCAGGCCATAAGCAGAGAGCTGGATCAGAAGTGGATCAGCCAGGACACAAACTGGTGCCCATATGGGATGTGGGTGCCGCAGGAGGAGGCTCAGCCCATTCTGCCACAGTGCCAACCCCAGTGAGAAAGCACACGACAGGTCTGAGAGATGCTAATGCTGCATCTCTCAAGTCTAATAACCAGCACTGGTAGACAGAAATGAGGAGAGGAACAGTGTCTTGGTTTTCTATTGCTGTCTAATAAATTCTCACATCCTCTAGCAGCTTAAACATAGGTCAGAAGTCTGGTACGACAAGGCTGGGTTCTCTGCCAAGCTCCAAGCAAGGTGTTGATCGGATGCGTTCTCATCTGTAACTCAGGGTCCTTTTCCAAGCCCATTCTTGTTGGCAAAATTCAGTTGCAGTTGTAAGGCTGACACCCCTGTCTTTTTTGCTGGCTACTGACTGGACACTGCTCTCTCTGGTCCTTGTCCCATCTCCATCAAAGCAAGAGAACCTGTCTCTTGTCCATTCCTCATGCTTCACATTTAACTTGACATCTTCTTCTATAGACTGTCAGAAAAAAATTACAAAAAAAAAAAAAAACTATCTTAGAGGCAGTGCAACAGAGAGAAAAGAGCTCCTGTCCAGAGCCAGTATCATGGTATCGCGGGATAAGTTGCTGCCTGCTACACTGGCATCTCATATAGGCCCAAGTTCTAGCTGCTCCACTTCCAAACCAGGTCCCTGCTAATGCACCTGGGAAAGCAACAGAGGATGGCCTAAGTGCTTGTGTCCCTGCACCCAAGTGGGAGACTGGGATGGAGCTCCTGCTTCTGCCTCACCTGCCATTTGGGGAGTGAATCGACAGATGGTAGCTCTCTTTCTCCCTCTCTGTCTCTCCTTCTAACTCTTCTGCCTTTCAAGTAAATAAGTAAATCTTAAAAAAAAAAAATATCTCCCACCCATTGCCTCACTCCCCAAATGCCCAAAATGCCTGGTACTAGGACCTAGGAGCCAGGAACTCAATTCAGGTCTCCCACACGGGTGGCAGAAACTCAATTATTAGAGCCTTCACCACTGCTTCCCACCGTCAGCATGAGCAGGAAGCTGGAGTCAGGAACCAGAGTGGGAAACTGAACTCAGGTATCCCTACAAGGGACACAGACCCATTTCTTAACCAGTATCTTATCTGCTAGGCTAAATGCACATACTCAAAGAAAATGTGAACACATCAATAACAATCTCCTGGGGCCAGCACTGTGGCATAGCGGGTTAATGCCCTGGCCTGAAGTGCCAGCATCCCATAAGAGCACTGGTTCGAGACCCAGCTGCTCCACTTCCAATCCAGCTCTCTGCTGTGGCCTGGGAAAGCAGTGGAAGATGGCCCAAGTCCTTGGGCCCCTGCACCCGCATGGGAGACCTGGAAGAAGCTCCTGGCTCCGGATCAGCACAGCTCCGGCCGTTGCGGCCAACTGGAGAATGAACCATAGGACTGAAGACCTCTCTCTCTCTCTGCCTCTCCTCTCTCTGTGTAACTCTGACTCTCAAGTAAATAAATAAAAAATCTTAAAAAAAAGTCTCCTTGCAAGGGACTACATTTGTATTCTCCCAACGTTTGTATACTGAAATCATAAATATTAGGAGGTGGAGATTGTGTCAAGAGATCAGAGCCTTCAAAAACAAGATTAATGACTAGGGCATTCCAGAAAGCTTGGGAGCACAAGAAGTCAGTATCTGCAACCCAGACAAGGGTGCTCATCAGAACTCAACCATGTTGGCACCCTGATCTTATATTTACAGCTTCAAGAATTGTGAGAAATAAATATCTGTTGTATCTAAGTCAGTATATGGGACTATCATATAGCAGCCCAGACTAAGACATTCTTTATGTTAAAGTCAACTGATTAGGGACCCCAAATACATCTATGAAATGTCTGTTGCCGTATACATGACAAAACAATGTAACAATGTGATGTAACACAGAGGATAGGGAATCAACTGGCCATCTGAGAACTCTGCCTATCATGAATGTCAATAAGGAAGGAAGCCAGTTACTCCAGTGTAGAACAGAATTATGGGTAAAATTCTGGGTTTAGATAGTAACATTCAGAAACTTTATGGGTAAAATGTAATCAAAATCAATTTATACTCTGAGATTTTACAATATGAAAACAACTGCTGCCTCACTTGCAGTGACTGGAAGAGCCTAGAGGGCAACTGTGCTTCATTAACAATGTGACAGCATCTCAACCTCCTGGGCTACATCCAGTTGACAAACCTACTGCTGGGTCCTTCTCTTTGGATTCTACATTCGTTTTTTTTTTTTTTATAATGCTTTTATTTAAAGAATATAAATTTCCAAAATACAGCTTATAGATTACAATGGTTTCCCCCCCATAACTTCCCTCCCACCCACAACCCTCCCCTTTCCCACTCCCTCTCCCCTTGCATTCACATCAAGGTTCATTTTCAATTCTCTTTATATACAGAAGATCAGTTTAGTATATATTAAGTAAAGATTTCAACAGTTTGCCCTCACATAGCAACACAAAGTGAAAAATACTGTTGGAGTACTAGTGTATAGCACATTAAGGACAGAGATTCTACATGATATATTTTTTAAATTGATTAATTTTCTATGCAATTTCCAATTTAACACCAAGATTTTTTTTCATTTTTAATTATATTTATATACAGAAGATTGATTCAGTATATACTAAGTAAAGATTTCATCAGTTTGCATCCACACAGAAACAAAGTGTAAAAATACTGTTTCAGTACTAGTTATAGCATTACTTCACATTGGACAAGACATTAAGGACAGATCCCACATGAGACGTAAGTACACAGTGACTCCTGAAGTTGATTTAACAATTTGACACTCTTGTTTATGGCGTCAGGAATCTCCCTAGGGTCTAGTCATGAGTTGCTGAGGCTATGGAAGCCTTTAGGGTTTGCTGACTTCAATCTTATTCCAACAGGGTCATAGTCAAAGTGGAGGCTCTCTCCTCCCTTCAGAGAAAGGTACCTCCTTCTTTGATGGCCCCATTTGTTCCACTGAGATCTCACTCGCAGAGAACTTTCATTTAGGTCTTCTTTTTTTTGTTTTTCAGAGTGTCATAGCTTTCCATGCCTAAAATACTCTCATGGGCTCTTGAGTCAGATCCGAATGCCTTAAGGGCTGATTCTGAGGCCAGAGTGCTATTTAGGACATCTGCCATTCTATGAGTCTGCTGTATATCTCGCTTCCCATGTTGGATCATTCTCTCCTTTTTTCATTCTGTCAGTTAGTATTAGCAGACACTAGTCTTGTTTATGTGATCAACTTGACTCTTAGACCTATCAGTGTGATCAATTGTGAACTGAAATTGATCACTTGGACTAGTGAGATGGCCTTGGTACATGCCACCTTGATGGGATTGTATTGGAATCCCCTGGCACATTTCTAACTCCATCATTTGGGGCAGTTCCGATTGAGCATGTCCCAAATTGTACATCTCTTCCCTCTCTTATTCCCACTCTTATATTTCACAGGGATCACTTTTCAGTTAAAATTTAAACACCTAAGAATAATTGTTTGTTAATTACAGAGTTCAACCAATATTACTAGAATAAAAAAAAACTAAAATGGATAAAGTATTACATTGTACAACAACAGTCAGCACAAGAGCTGATCAAGTAACTGTTTCTCATAGTGTCCATTTCACTTCAAAAGGTTTCCCCTTTGGTGCTCAATTAGTTGTCACTGATCAGGGAGAACATATGATATTTGTCCCTTTGGGACTGGCTTAATTCACTCAGAATGATGTTTTCCAGATTCCTCCATCTTGTTGCAAATGACCGGATTTCAATATTTTTGACTGCTGTATAGTATTCTATAGAGTACATGTCCCATAATTTCTTTATCCAAATGTATGCTTTGAATTCCCTGTGATCTTTTGCTGTGAGGTTCCCTTCATTTACCTACTTTCATGTTGATGGCCCTGTTTCTGTGTTTCTGTGTGTAACACATCTTTAAGCATCTTTTGCAGGGCTGGTTCTACATTCTTGACCTGTCCTGTCGCCCGTGGTTGGGATTAGCAGAGGGATTAGAGCCCCCAGTGGCTCTCACCCATCCAAATGACCACCAGGAAACCACACAGTTATTGGGCTTGTAAGGAATATTTCCATGTGATTTGTAACCAATGGAATCCAAAGCTGGCAGCGACAGCGACACAGAGGACTTCAGTTGCACCAGTTTCCTAAACTTGCATGTTTCATCTGTGGGGCTGTGTTCCTGTCAGGGATTCTCATACCACTTCCATTTCTCCTGAGACTGGAGTTCCCTCCCTCATTATTTGTGCTGCACTGCCCATTTAAGAGAAACATTTATAAATATTTCCCAGGAGACAGGGAAAGGGCACACAGCAAAGTTCCACCCAGAGTCCTTCAGAGAGAGGGCAATTGTGAAAAGGCCATTGAAACAACATTCAGCTCCACCAACCCATCGGTGTGTCCTGACGGCAGCTGTGTGTGACATGTTTAATAGTCAAGAGTGGGCCTGGTGACTTTAAGTGAGTTCCTTAATGTCTCCATGCCTCAGTTCTCTCTGCTGCAAATGCAGATCTTCGTAACCATGTCTACTATGTAGAGCTGTTGTTAGGATTTAAGTGAATTTGTAAAGCACTCAGACCAGGCCACTGGTTCACAGTAAGCACTCAATAAATCTTAGCTGCTGTGATTATTATTTTACCTTGCTATCTCGTCAACCCATTCCCTCACCCTCATCCCCTCTGTTTATGATTTACTACTACAAAGCTCTGCAGCCCTCTCACCCAGCTTCCACTGCTGCTGTTACAATCTTCCAAATGCAAATCTGCTCACATCACCACTCTGCTTGGAAACCTTCAATGATATCTGACCATTTGGAGATCAAAGCCAACCGCCAAAGGGTACAGGATGAAACCCTCTGTGTCGGGTCACAACAATTACACTGGTAAAGTAGAAGGGAAGGCAGGGCCACAGCAGTGTACAGGTGAAGACCAGCCTGACCCCTTGAGCTATCTGAGGTCTCCACCGGTGTTTCTCATGTTTCCCATGTTGCCCACTCCTCCCCTCTTCCCTTCTAGTTATCCATGCTTGTCTCTTCTGTTATCTCTGCAAGGGCTCTCTTCCTTAACATCTCAAAAAGTCTCCTTAATGCCTAGGGCACTTTCAGGTCCCCTGACCTTCCTAAGCTAGACACAAGTTACCTTTGCAGCATGTGTCGTCTGGCATGAGGCACCAACAAAGCTACACAAGGTTCTCTGAGGCAGTACGAAAAGTCCTTAAGGCCTCTCTTCTCTCTACAGCTTGCTTCTGCCTAAAATGCTGCATCCTCCTCCTGCACCCGTTAAATCCCATTTTTGGTGAAGCCTTTGTTGGTCCTGCCTTCAACCTTCTAACTGCAGATGGAACTGCTTCCATCTCTTTCCTCTTCTGGCACTTTGTACACATTTCTCCTAGGGTTCCTGTAACTGTAGTGGCATTTCCCATGTGAGGGTCTGCCTTCCATGCCAGGCAGGCAACTCAAGTCTTGGCAGCTCAAGTACTTAATAACGATGTTCAATGAACTCCTGTATGCCAGGCATTATGCTGTCATTTTCCCATTCTTCAAATCTAGAAGGAGAACCGCCCCATACGACACAATTTCTTACTGGAAATAGAGGGTGGGAGAAAGGTTTTCTCAGATTCATCACAAAGGGATTTTGTTACTACAGTATCAAAAACTCAAATGCTATCAATTCCTGGCTTAGGGAGAATAAATTTATGTAAAAGTTTGAGCTAATCTCAAACCAAAATTATTTTAAAGTAACAATTTTGAATGGAACTAGAGCATCTCTGGACTAGAAGGTTTCTAGGAGCACCTGAAGGACAGCTTCTTTCATTTCATAACCAGTGTGCATGGGTCTCTGATGAATCAGCGGGAGCAGCAAGACCAGAATCCAGATTCCTGCCTCTTACTCTTGACCATTCTGCCACCTGAAAATAAAAACTAAGTCACCTATTCTACAAAATAAATGACATCCTCAGATTTCATATAAGCACAAACACAGTTAATCATGTATCTCCATGCAGTATCAAAGGTAATGCAGCCCCTGTGAATACTGCGAAGCAACAGGACAATAGAGAGCTGGCTTAGAAGTTGGAGGGCAGAGTTTGAATCCTAGCTTGACCCTAGCTGTATGCTCCTAGTTAAGTCACAAGACCTCAGAGACAGTTTTCTAATCTGAAAATGAGAACAATAACGCTTTCATAAATTGTGAGGATTAAATGAGAATGTCGGTGAGTGCACTCTGAGAATCATAAATGCCACACAAGTGCCAGCTATTAATAAAAGGTGGTATTACATCACACTTAAAGTGCTGAAAACTAGTCCTTGGTTGATTATTCTGTTTATCCATGTATCCTTCTCTGTTTTTGTCTCTGGTATTTGCTCCAAAGGAATTATATCAGCACCAAATTAAGTGGGGAGCAGGAGGAGAGGAGTGGGTATTACACGAATATGCAGTAATTCAAAGTTTTCCTTAGGCTCTATTGTCAGTGACAAAATATCTGTTTAAAATATGGTCACAAGGATGTTAGCACTCTACAGTTGTGTTATTTTAGATGGCTACCTGTAAATTCAGACTACAGATCTCACGCAGCTTAGTGTCAGTGAAGCACATGAGTTGTAAGGATCATTAATGATCATTTAAACCTTATCTTTAAGGAAGAGGCCTACCCAGAAAACAGCCATACTATATAGTATTTTAGACTTCAATATGCAAGCTTATTTTTTCATGTGGTATATCTGATTGTAGGTTATAGATATCTACTAAAAGGAGTCATAGGTTTAAATGTCCTGCACAGAGTATTTTCATTTGCCAAAACTTATGATGAATCAAACTCAAGATAAATGCTTAGTTTGTGACACTGAAATATCATGAAAGCTTTTGGCAGCTACTTCTTGCTTCAGACATTAAACCTCACTGACCCTTATTTTACTGCCATAAACACAGATACAGAAATTATGGACACATAGTATAATTTCCACTTGGGATCCCATTTTTAGGAAGGAAACCATGGCTACTTGTGAGTACAATCTAAGATGACTAACTCAAGAAGAGAAACACTCACGGATGTGTCCCAGGTTAATAATCAGTATAGGGTGACTTCTGTTAACAGAAATCAGCTTACCAGGGTCTGATACATTTGAAACCAACAAAGCAAAAAAAGAAAAAAAAAAAACAAAACAGGATTCTGAAATAGCATTAACTATATAAAGATATTGTATATATTTGGAACAAGATGAAATCATTGTCTCTCGGCATACATATTTATATGTGCTGAATAAAATGTTTAAAATAAAGCTTTAAGCATGTTCTATATTGCTATTGACTTCCATATAAATAGAACTTGTAAACATCAGATGTTTTACCCACTTTCCTTTGTGAAATATCCTTATAACATTCTCTTAATTCAGCATGTTGTCAAATAGTACTTATTAAGCACTATTCTCAGTGACTAAAACAGAATGCTCCCTTGTTCTGTGTTGTAACTTGGCACAGACAACGTTCACAGGGGCCAGCCTTCTGAAGGGTATATCAGAACTGTTCTAAAGAAAGATCACAACAGTAAGGCCCAAGAAAAAGCACTTAAAATTCTGTACCAGTCCCAATTTAGTGTTTGTGATCGAGTAAAGGTCAACCAAATGATCGCCTGGCTCCTCAGCTCCCCTATTTTTACCCCAGTGGCTTGGCATACATTAATTTGTTATCACTCATTTAAATATTCCACTATCACCATGCTTAGTATTTTCTACATAGCTTCTGAAGTCAATTAACTCAGCAGCCTACAGTTAACTCTACAGTACATGTTTTCCATATTTAATGATAAGAAACACAGTTACTTAACCACTTTACTAAACTCCCATTGTGGTACAAAATTTTACTTGGAGACTTCTCCAAGTAAAGGTGGAAAGGGGTTTCCATTTTAAGTATAATTTACCATCATTTGAGGTTAACAGTGATTTCAGGGACCAGCAGTGTGGCATAGCAGGTAAAGCTGCTGCCTGCAGTGCCGGCATCCCATATGGACACTGGTTCTAGCCCTGGCTGCTCCACTTCCAATCCAGCTCTCTGCTTTGGCCTCGGAAAGCAGTAGAAGACGGCCCAAGCCCTTGGGCTCCTGGCTTTGGATCAGCGCAGCTCTGGCTCTTGCATCCATTTGAGAGTGAATGAAAGACCTCCCCCCACCCTCTGCCTCTGCCTCTCCGTAACTCTTTCAAATAAATAAATACATTTTTTTAAAAGAATTAAAAAAGAGTGATTCCAAGTATATTCATAAACACTGAGAAGGAAATATGTCTTAATATTCTACTAATTGATCAGGTCTAAGAAAGTGTCTTTTACTCACAAAAAGTATTTATCTTCTGCCACATATTGTCTTACAATTTTGAACAGGGAAAGAGGTAAGTTGGAGGTGAAAAAAAAATGGGGGGGTAGACTAACATCAGTGAAAAAAACAATAAATGAAAGAAAATACAAGAAAAAGTGTTAATTTTGTGGTCCAGACCATAAGTCAATGGAAGCTCGAGAGGGTCCGCAGCCTACCTCATATAGAGCCAGATACATGGACAGTAAATCTGCCGACAGATCAGTCCTCTCGCTCTCATCCAAGTACTTCTTTTTATCCAATCAAATTATCTCTTGAACCATTTCTGAATCTCAGTTTTTGGAGAGAGAACAATTGTTTATCGCTCTTTTCAGTGGCAATCCACGCCATAGTCAAAAACACTAACTGGCCTCTCCTCTGCAAAGAGTCACTCTCTCTTGGCCTTTCCTGAGGAGCCTTGTTTTTATAATCCTTTGATTACTACGACTGCTTTTCTACGGCCATTCCCAACCTGACTGTAACATGGGGTGAGCCTTAAGCAATGGCTTCACTGCTGTGCCTCAAAGCCCACCCCAGAAGTTCCTTTCTTAATTCCTCTCTTAATTAGAATGCTTAGAATTCAATCAAGGTAACAAAATCTGATATTGCCTGAACAGCTAACGAGCTTGGCAATCATTTCATCAGTTCACTCCTAAGGTTACTAGAGTTTTTCTCACTGCCTCAACTTTGCAATGCCGCTTTGGGGGCTCTATGCCTGGCAAGCCAGATACAGCTGCACTGCAGAGCCACAACAAAAACCGCTAACTCACTAGAACAGGGGCATTTCATTGGCACAGGTGTGCTGTGCAGAAAACGCCTGCACTATTAACTGTGAAATAACAGTAGCTATACCATTTACTGAGTGGCCGTGATCCCCAAGAGCCATGTTCAGTACTGTTTCTAAAGGGCACCAGCTAGATAAGTTCTTTCTCCCAAATGTGCAGATGACAGAAACTAAAGTTCCAAGAAGTGAAAAAACTAGCCCAAAGTCAGTCTGTTAATAAATGACCACACTGGAGAGAAAACCAGGATGACTGCTTCTCCTGAGCTTGAGGTGGAAATCGAAAGTTCAAGTCTGAAGTGGTGACAATGTGCACTGTAAGGTAACTGTGTCCTGGGTACAATACGACTGCTAACAGAGACGCTGATGGAAGCAACATTCCTCCCACAACTGCACATGAAAAATTCTACTCCAGGAGACAGCACTATTATGTTCTGTCAAATTACAAAAATTAAAGTCAGACTTTTGGAGATAAGTGACACTCTGTGTTTAAGTTAAGCACCTAACCTTGGAGAGAAAAACTGGCATTAAACTCACTTAGACAACTAAAATGACTCACAAATATTTCCAATCTCCCTTCCAACCATAAAAAATGTGACCTTTCAAAACTGCCACATCATTTACGGATATATTAAAGCTATATTTTCTACATTTGAAAGTCAAATTCCTTAGGTCTCAGAACAGTTCCAACACACAACAGCTTGAATAGGGGAGGAAAGAAGAGGGGTCTAGATGAATTTACATAGAACTGCATGAAAGAGCATGACTATACATGGAGGAAAAGTATATAATATAGAGTATCCCAAAAATGGCTATGTGTTACATAAGAGGAAAGGGAAGTCATCCATTCATAATACCATTAGAGATGCAGTGATCTTTGAGATATGTAGCAGCCACCTGGAGGAAAACTGGTACAACAGCTTGCAGATAAAAATGATTGAGAGAGACACCAAGATGGCGGAATAGAGAGGGAGCCTACTGCTCTAGTCTAGGGGAAGATAGTTTAAAAAATGTGGAAAGAGTGCAATTTCAAGGAAGAGTTAGGGAGGAAACAGCAGAGGAAATTCTACACAAATTAGAGGGTCACAGTGGATCTGCATGGAGGGTATGGATGTGTACAACTCAGGTCCCCAGCAGCCAAGAACCCAGCACCAGCTTTGGAGAGTGAGGTGAGACCAGACTGCAGCAGCCCAAGCCACCGGCAATAAAGCTGTGGGAAGAGTGTGGTGTGAGTCCAGCTTGGAGTCCTGTAGGGAACAGTATGTACAGCTGCCAACCTAGCAGGGAAAAAAAAAGGGGGCACGTTTCTCTCTAACTGACCACCTTGCATCAATGTCCTGTAGCCAGCTGAGACTGGGTGGGCACCATTTTGGACATATGTAACAGCTGTTCCAGTTCGTGTCTGAGTGCCCAGCAACCAGCCAAGAGGAGACGCCTCAGTCTGGCTGGGAGAAATGACAGGGGATGGGAAGCTCGTGACCGTGGGACCCTTGTGTGCTGGGACTGTGAAAACACTATGGCTGCTTGGGACGGTGCAGGGTGTGGCTGGGACTCTGGGCAGTCACTGTGGGTGGCTCCACACGCCAGGGGCTCCCTGATTCCTGCGTGAAGGTCATTGCTGCGGCATCTGTGCTCACACCATGGACTGCACGGATCCTCTGTGTGGTTCTCATTGCAATGCAAATGAATATTGTACCCACTGGGGCTAGTGCCTGGGCATTGCTCTCCTTGGAGGAGGGGAGGTTGTGGGGACCCATGGATAGGCCAGCCATGGGACCCCCCCATGGTGGGCGTGGCTTATAGCAGTAATGCGGATGTAGCAGCTGATTGAACTTTTCATCTAGCTGAGGATCGTGGAAAACAAGATGGCGCTGATGCCCTGCCTGCTGCGTGACTCCACAGCTGATCGTGATCAAGTGCCGGATTGGAGAGCTCTGTGCATGGACTGTAATTGATTGACTGTGATTGGTTGAATTCTGGATATAAGCGGAGAGCGAGAGAGAGAAGGGGGCATGCCAGCTTTCCCCCTTAAGGAACGTGCGTGCCATCTCCATCTCTTTCCCCTTCTCCTGGTCCCCCACTCTCTTTCTCACTCCTTCTAAGTAAAAGTCTCTTGAAGACCGATTAACTGCAAGCAGCGTCATGCCTTCTGCGGCTGTAGGAGTCGACAAGTGGTGCTGTGACTCGGATCCACAGAGGTGAGCATGAGACTACACTAACAGAACTGAACAAACCTCCCCTCTAATTAAAAAAAAAAAGAGGAGATTTTCTATGCCCAGTTTGGGAGTCACCTTGGACATTCCCCTCATGCAAGAGCCCTGAGCAGAGCTCCATGGCCAACTCTAGCACATGCCTAGATATTCACTGAAAGGCCAGATACTCCACTAATTCTCAGAGGCACAGTCCACAGATAAAAGCCATCACAGGTGAAAAAAAAATCAACAAAAATCACCACAAATGCCTAAAAATTAATGCAGTAATTCAAGAAACAAGAATAAGGAAAACAACTTGACACTCCCAAAGGAACACAACAACACTTCAATTTCAGCATGAGAAAATGAAGAGATTGAAGAAATTCCAGAAACAGAATTTAAAAAATTGATCATAGGGTTACTCAGAAATAATCATAAGCAAATCTATGAACTAAAGAAATGCATACAAGACATGAAAGAAAATTTTTCTCATGAAATTGAGATTTTAAAGAGAAATCAAAACAAAAAACTGGAAATGAAGAATTCAATAGAACAAATAAAAAATGCAGTGGAAAAGCCTTAACAGACTCAGTGAGTCAGAATAAAAATCTCTGGGAATTTTACAGTTAGACCAAAAAAAAAAAAAAAAAAAAAGAAGAAGAAGAAATTACATTAGAAAACTAAAAATCAGTGCTGGAGATTTATGGGATACTATCAAATGAGGCAACATACAGATCTTAGGGTTCCTGAAGGCATGGAAAGACAGAATGGATTAGAAGTCCCTTTTAGTGATTTAAGTACAGAAAATTTCCCTAAATTTGAAGAAAGAAAAGGTCGTTGAAGTACAGGAAGCACATAGAACTCCTAATAGAAATGACCAGAAGGGACCGGCACTGTGGTGCAGTGGGTTAACGCGCTGGCCTGAAGCACCCCATGTGGGCACCAGTTTGAGTCCCGACTGCTCCACTTTCAATCCAGCTCTCTGCTATGGCTTGGGAAAGCAGTGGAAGATGGCCCAAGTCTTTGGGCCCCTGCACCCACATGGGGAGACCCAGAAGAGGCTCCTGGCTTCAGATTGGCACAGCTCTGGCTGTTGCAGCCAGCTGGGATGTGAACTATTGGATGGAAGACCTCTCTCTCTCAGTCTCTCCTCTCTCTGTGTAACTCTGACTTGCAAATAAATAAAATCTTTAAAAAAAATTTATAGAAATGACCAAAAAAGATCTTCACCACGACACACTGTAGTCAAAATCTCCACAGTAAAACATAAAGAAAAGATTCTAAAATATGACAAGAGAAACACCAGGTTACTTTTAGAGGACCTCCAATTAGACTCACAGCTGACTTTTCATCAGAAACCCTACAGGCTAGGAGAGAATAGTGATATATATTCCAAATCTTAAGAGAAAAAAATTGTCAACCCAGAATACTGTACCCTGCAAAGCTCTCATTTATGAATGAAGGTGAAATAAAGACCTTCCATGACAAATAGATATTGAAAGAAATTTGTCACTACTCATCCAGCCTTACAAAAGATGCTTAAGGATGTGCTGCACACAGAAACACAGAAGCGTGGTCATCACTATAAAGGAAAGTGAAGGCAGAAAATCTCCCAGTAAAAGTACAAAAGAAATCCAAAGTGAACAATATGAATATTTATGAAAAAGTGGCAGGGCAAAGTCATTGCTTATCAATAGTCATCTTGAATGTAAATGGCCTCAACTAGCCAATTAAAAGATACAGACTGGCAGAATGGGGGAAAAAACAACAACAACAACAACAACAAAACACATCTATTTGCTGCCTACAAAAAAACTCACCTCACCAACAAAAATACACTCAGACTGAAAGTGAAAGGATGGATAAGATACTCCATGCTAACAGAAACCAAAAAGGAACTAATGTAGCCATCCTAATAGCAGATAAAATAGAATTTAACGGCCGGCACCGTGGCTCAACAGGCTAATCCTCCGCCTTGCGGCGCCGGCACACCGGGTTCTAGTCCCGGTCAGGGCCCCGGATTCTGTCCCGGTTGCCCCTCTTCCAGGCCAGCCCTCTGCTGTGGCCCAGGAGTGCAGTGGAGGATGGCCCAAGTGCTTGGGCCCTGCACCCCATGGGAGACCAGGAGAAGCACCTAGCACCTGGCTCCTGCCATCGGATGAGCGCGGTGCGCCGGCCGCAGCGCGCTGTCCGCGGCAGCCATTGGAGGGTGAACCAACGGCAAAGGAAGACCTTTCTCTCTGTCTCTCTCTCTCTCACTGTCCACTCTGCCTGTCAAAAAAAAAAAAAGAATTTAACACAAAAACTGTTAAAAGATACAAAGAAGGGCACTATGCAATGATTAAAGGATCAATTCAACAGGAATATGTGATTATTATAAACATATATGCACCTAATTACAGGTCACCTGGCTATTTAAAAGAAATGTTAATAGATCCAAAGCGAGACATAGAACTCCATACAACAGTAATGGGGGACTTCAATACTCCACTTTCAGCAATGAACAGATCAAACAGAAAATCAACAAGGAAACAGACTTAATCAATACTATAAACCAAATGGACCTAAAATGGACCTAACAGATATCTACATAACTTCTCATCCTACAGTTGCAGAACACATACTTCTTCTCAGCAGTACATGTAAATTTCTCTAGGATAGACCATGTTCTAGGCCATAAAGCAAGTCTCAGCAAATTCAAAAAAATCAAAATCATATCATGCATCTTCTCAGACCACAATGGAATAAAGCTGGAAATCAACAACTTGAGAATCTCTAGAACATATGCAAACACATGGAGACTGAACAACATGCTTCTGAATGAACAGTGGGTCATAGAAGAAATCAAAAGAGAAATCAAAAAACTGTTGAGGAAGTTTTTTTAATACTATTTGTTGAACTCTTTATTTAGCATAGAGTTAATCTTCTGTGTATAATTAAAAATAGATCTTACTAAAAATAAGAATGGGAATAGAGAAGGAGGAAGAAAGGAGGGAGTGAGGGCTGGAGAGTGGGTTCAGTGTGAAGCATCACTATCACTATGAAATGAATTAAATTTGTACACCTTAAATAAAAGGCTTCTAGGGAAAAAATTAGAGAAACACTATATCTGTAAGTGTGATAAATTTTGTAACCTTCTTGAAGGCCATACACCATTAGAGACTAATTATAAGAAGCTGGTGAGGGGTCAGCGCTGTGGCATAGCAGGTAAAGCCGCCGTCTACAGCTCTGGCACCCCACATGGACACTGGTTCTAGCCCTGGCTGCTCCACTTCCTGTCCAGCTCTCTGCCATGGCCTGAGAAAGCAGAAGATCACCCAAGTCCCTGGGCCCCAGAACCCACATGGGGGACCTGGAGGAAGCTCCTGGCTCCTGGCTTCAGATCAGCACAGCTCCAGCTGTTGTGGCCATTTGGGGAGTAGACCAGTAGATGAAAGATCTCTCTCTCTCTCTGCCTCTTCTTTCTCTGTGTAACTCTGACTTTCAAATAAATAAATAAATCTTTTTAAAAAAGAAGCTGGTAAATTTAAATATGGTATTGTAACAGCTAACTTTTGGGGCTTCCATCAAGTTTAACCCTTAACAACTATCTGTCACTCTTTCCCAGTGGAGGAGGAACCTCAGATGTAACATTTATATGTAAATGCGTCAATTTCCAGCCACAGCTGATGTGCTCAAGAATGAACAAGTGACCCATGCTGAGCAATCAGATCATCTTCCATCTTCTCAGTTCCTTGTCAATCTTTCGCTGTATTCTTGTCCTTGGATTCCTTGACAGTCCTACATTCTCCTTTCTGATTAAGCAGATCAAGTTTGTACCATCTTCAAAGCCCTAGCAAAAGTTCACATTTTTCAAAAGCATTTATAGAATGACTTTTGTTTCTTTGTGCACTGCCCCTCCCCTTAAAAAAACTGCTCTCTAATATGAAGACAGCAATGGTAGATTCCTTTATTAGTGGGTGGGGGAGAAGGAAAATGCCAATCTTGAGTCTCTAATCTATTTGCACATATTAACTTTCAGTCTCTCCATCGAAGAATAAAGGGAAATGCCCCTACCTCAAATTTTCTTTTTTGCTGAGCTTTTGTTGTATCAATACCAACTTAATAAAAACTATTTCTATACTATCTATTAGAAATTTATTCCTCTTCCCAATGATAGTCCATCTCAAGTTAATGATTTCAGAGCCAATGATCTACTACTTAGGATTATTTCTATCATGAGAATCAAATACAAATAGTTTATAAAACAACCTTAACATTCAGGATAATAATGTCCAACTCTGGGAGTCAATGATCAATAACCAGGTCTAAATCTCAACAAAACCAATCTTTTCTTCAGCTGCAGTCACTGTCACCTCAAGGGCCAGGCTTCATGTCATTCTGCATTCTGGTGTTTCTACGATATTTTTTGAAGTCCATAACACAGCCCTTCAAATTCCCCAAGTGAATTCCAGCTGTGAGATAGGAACTGAGAAAAGCCAGAGAGTGTTCGCGATCGCAGGCTCTGTTTCCAGCTTGGGTCTTTGATAACATTTTAATCCATGCTGATAAAGGACACTTTACTTCTTTAACGAAAAGCCCTGATCCAACTAAAGGTGAATTTCAATTGTCAATCAACAACAGCCTGTCCAGTTCACCCCTTCCTGGTGCAGGGGAGGAATGGCATTCTTTAATCCTAATTGCTGCTGACCTCGAGTATGCCTCCAAGATAGCAAAAAATCTGACAAATACTTGACCCTTTCTGTACTACAAAGACTGGTTACAGGTTCAGGAAAGACCAGAAATAATGGTTGGTTATAGACAGTACAGTAACATGAAACCAAGGGATAGGATTTGGTAACAATTTGCTTCCAAACACCTATGCTATATTTTCACCTGAACTCTGAAACACAATGGCTGTCATATGAATTTTTTAAAAGTCTTGTCCTTTTTAATTATCAAACATATCGTATGTCAAGTGCCATGACATAATTGCCAATCAAGCCCTAAATTAGTGTTCACATGTTGGTACTGAGCACTGTGGTGAGAAAGGACAACAGTTGTTACTGAGTGGAGAGAAAGTGAGAGGTGGTCGTGCAAGAAACAACTAGCCTTGAAGTCCAACTTCATGTGCTATCAGTTCCAGAAAATGCATCAAAGATAGAATCGTGTTAGAGCCCTCTGATACTTCTTGGTATCTTAAAATTTTGAAATTCAACCTTTAAAACACTGTCTTACCAAATGAAATCAAATGTACTACAAATGAATGGCATATACAAATACACTGACAGGGATAGCTTTGCTATTTGGTAAATGTTAAATGCTTTGGTAACAAAATGCTAGAGAAAAAGACCTGTGCATAAATAATGAATCCTAGTTGCTGAATTCCTTTCTCACAGGGGTATGGGTTCAGAAACTCATGATCAGAATGAACTCTATACTTGGAAATAAACAGGCTGAACAAATAAGCAGGTATGTTGAAAGCCAGGGGCCTCAGCTTGGCTGGAGCTTTCTGAAGAGCCACAGCCCTTCCAGGATTCTTCTGATGGTCCAGATAAGACGCACCTGTGTCTCCACCTAAGATGATTCTAAATCCTGGACTGAAGGCACCATTCTGAGGACTCCAAGAAGTAAACCGGAGCAGGCAGGGTGGAGAAGAGGGCAAAAAGACGACACAGCAGCACACGGGCGTCTTCAGATAATCCAGCGGCAGTGACAGTGGTTTTAACAGCTGAGCAGGGTCCTACAACTCTGCAGGAAGGGAATCCTCCCTGACCAGAGAAGTTATGACCCCAAGGATATGGGGTAAATCACTGTTGCCTCCGTGTGTGTGTGTGTGTGTGTGTGTGTATGTGTGTGTATGATCTCTCTGTCCTCTTGCTACCTGACCCTGGATGCAGGGAGTTCAGGGCAGAGGAAAAAAAAAAAAAACCAAAGCGTTGACTGGGAAGGAGGTCCTAAAGAGCAGAAAAATCTCAGAGACATCACAGAGAGGAGGGGTTGAACAAGGTCATCCCAGAAAGTTGCACATGAACTCCTGAGCTCCACATGCATGGAGCTGACCTTAACCTACCAAATGCTTTGAGAACCAAACCACAGGTTTAGGGCCACTACCTCAGACCAAGACTGACTAGTGGTGGTACACACAGATGTCAGATCAGAGACAGAGGTCAAAGTCAGTAAATCTTAAGATAAATCAATAGAAATGATCCAACATGAACATAAAAGGAAAAAAGATTAAAGAAAAGAAATAAACAAGTCCTCAGGACACTACAGAATTATCACCAAAAGTCTAATATTCATGTCATGAGAGCCCAAAGAGAAAGAAGAAGAAAAAAAAAGAATGGTTGAAAGGTTTTGAAACTTAGCAAAAGGTACAAAATTATAGATTCATAAATCTCAGGAAATATCAGAGGATAAGGTTAGAGAAATCCATGCTCCGACACATCACAAACTGCTGAATGCAGAAGCCAAAGAAGAGAAATCCTGAAAGCAGCTGGATTGCAATGACATTTATGGGAAAACAATGACTCAAATGACATTGATTTTTTCATCAGAAATCACCAAGGCTTCGGCCTGCATTGTAGCACAGCAGGTTAAATCCCCACCTGCATTCCTACATGGGCACCAGTTAGACTCTCAGCTGCTCCACTTCTGATCCAGCTCCCTGCTGCTGACCTGGAAAAAGCAGCTGAACATGGCCCAAGTGCTGGGGCCTCTGTACCCACGGAGGAGACTCAGAAGAAGCTCCTGACTCCTGGCTTTGGCCTGCTCACCACCCAGATATTGCGGCCATTGGGGAGAGTGAACCAGTGGATGGAAGATGGATCTCTCTCTCTCCCCTTCTCTTCCTATCTTTTAAATACGAATAAAAATAATTAAAAAAAAAAAAAGAAATCAGAGAGGCCAAAAAGAAGTAGAACAACGCTTTTCAAATCCACAATCCATAATTGTGCCTCCCAAAATATCCTTCCACATTAAGGTGAAATCAAGACATTTTCAGATGAAGAAAAATGAAGAGAAAAATCTCTTATCCAAAAGAAATGCCAAAGAAAGATCTTCAGATAGAAATGACATGACACCAGAAGGAAACCGGGAACATAGGAATGAAAAGGCAACCAAAATGGTAAATAAATGATTGTAACAGATTGTTTCTCCTCTTTTAATTTATTAAAATACATATGATACTTAAAAGCAAAAGGTATAACACCTTGGATTTTCTGTGTATGTGAGATGCTATGAAAGCAGTGATTAGAGAGAAATCTGTAACATTAAATGCTTGTAGTATAAATCTAGAAAGGACTCACGTGAACAATCTGAACTTTTACTTAAGAAACTAAAAAAAGGGCAATAAACCCAATACAGAAAGAAGGAAATAAGGGCATAAATTTAAAAATATTAAGAGGAAAGAAATAAAAGAAGAAATGAAATTAAAACCAAACAATAAAGAAAAACCAATTCTAAAATTAATCCTCTGAAGTGATCAATAAAATTGACAAATCTCTAGTCACTCTGACAAAAAAGGAGGAATGCCAAAAATCATCAATATTAAAAAGCTGAAGATCTAAAGACAGTAAAAACACACCATGGGTGACACTAAGAATCATGCAAACAATTTAGACGAAATGGGACAGCTTCTAAAACATCACAACTACCAAAATTGCTGAAGAGGAAACAGACAACATGAACCACCTTCTACGGACAGAATTAAATTTGTACTTGGATCACTTTCCACAGAAAAGAAATCTGAAAGCCTAGTTAGCTTCACTGGCAAATTCTACCAAACATATAAAGAAAAACAACACCAATTCCATAGAATCTTTTCTAGAAAACATAGATGGGAATACTACTTGTGACGAAGAGCCAAAGTATGATGTACAGAACACTCAGCCTGTGGGGCCAGCATTACCATGATAAAACCAGACAAAGTCAGTCCAGGAAACAATTTCACCACTACCCCTCATAAACCTATGGGTAAAAATTCTTAACAAAATATTAACAGTAATATGAATGTATTATTGATAAATGAAATTTATTCCTGGAATTCAATACTTGAAACCGTTCAAACACTGTTAGAAACTAGGAAGAGAATCTTGCAAGTGTTTTTATTTTTAAAAACATTCTATTCATCCACTTGCAAGACAAAGATCTCATATCTGCTGGTTCATTCCCCAGATGGCTGCAATAGCTGGGAATGGGCCAGGCTGATTCCAGGAGCAGAAACTCAATCCAGGTTTCCCACGTGGGTGGCAGGAACCCATCTACTTGAGCCATCACCTGCCGCCTCACTGGGTGCACACAAGCTAAAAGCTAGAATTAGGAGTGGAGCCAGGACTTGAACCCAAGCATCCAGATGTGGGATACAAGCGTCTTAACCAGCATCCTAATTCTAGCCTCCTGATAATTCAGACTCTAGGAGGCAGTACTGATGGCTTAAGTAGTTGGACTCCTGCCACCCACGTGGGAGACCACCAGCTCCCAGCTTTGATCTTGGCCTACCCCTAGTCACTGTGGGCATTTGGAGAGGAAACCAGCAGACGCCAAGAGCTTTCTGTCTCTCAAATTAAAAAAAAAAAAAAAAGAAGAAGAAGAAGAAGAAAGAAAGAAAATATAATAACATTTATAGTAGTCCAGAAAAACAAAGAAGTACTTACGTATAAATTTAATAAAGTAAGTTCTGGATACATAAGCTGAAAATGACAAAACCCTCCAAGGAAATTGAAAGAAATGAAGAAATATAGCATGTTCATGGATTGAAAGCTCATTATAGTTGTCAATTCTCCCCAGAACATTCACAGAATAAATGCAATTATAATTAATAACCTAGCAGGTTCTTTTTTTTTTTTTTCAGATATAGACAAGTTGATTTTCACATATACTGGGAAAGGGAAGCAGCTGCAATAGTCAAACAATTTTTAATCAGAAAAAAGTTGAACATACACTATCTGCTTTTAAAGCTCACTATATAATTAAGACTCTGTGGTATCGGTGAGTGGACACAGAGATCAAAGAAGTAGAAAAGAGAATACAAAAATAGATCCACCCAAACATGGTCAGCTGGTTTTTGATAATGAAAGCCAACTTCTCACTGCTGGAGAAAAAAAATTACAAATAAGCAAAGTAAAATTTCAAAAAAAACTTTGTGGTCCTATTACATATCAATCAGAGTTATACAGTGTGAACTCCTTAGTCTATACACAAATAGGTGGATACAGAATATAATGTTATGTGTGTATATTTATACATGTACATGTACATATATACATAAAGAGAGGGGGTACACTTGTCATTATAAAGACAGGTATTTCCTATCTCAGCTGGGAGGTCTAGAAACAATGATATTCCAGTCACAATAAAAACACATAATGCAAGGATCTCCAAAAGAAATCAGGGCTTTTTGGAAAGCAGATGATTCCAGCGTTGAGGCAGGAAAACCAGAAAATGAGCCTGAAGTATCTTATGTCAGAAAACACAAAAGTACTAGAAAAAAAATAAGATGGAGGCATTCTGAGGGACACAGAAACCAAACTGAGTGCTCCCCATGGCCAAAGCTGGAACAATCCAAGCAACGAAGTAAATAGGAAGAAACCTGGATTATAAACCCAGAGAATAAATACTCACAAGTCATACTGATACAAATTAACAGTAATAAATATGAGAGAAGACCAATGCTCCTTACAGAAGACTTCCAATTAATACATGTAGAAGGAAGGCGGGAAATGGAAAATTCCCATCAGAACATCACCATAACATTGCCACAGGCAAGACCCACAGCTGAATGCTAAAATGAGTATACAAAGGTTTAAAGAGAATCAGCATATATGCATGGCTTGAAGTCTCTCCCCCCAAATGTATATTAATTACTCAGTGAGCAGAAGTAACTTTTCACTAGAGAAAGGCAGAGACCAGCTTGAGTTAGTCATGAAGGTGAACACCACCTGCCCCCCGAGTATTGCACTACAGAGAGCACATCAGTTTGACTCTGTGTCATCCTTCCCAGAAATGCACACCTCAACACAGCTGTCAGAAACCATCACAGTGTGCCACATCCTGAAAAATACATAACCAGAATTTTTCTAAGGTGTCAGAATCATGACAAGGAGATTGAGGACTTGTCATAAACTAAAGACGTCTAAGGCAGTAAGACAACCAAACACAGAGTAGGATAACAGATTAAAACAGAAAAAAATTGTAAGTAGTGGAAAAAAAACTTATGACACCCAAATAAAATCTAGAGTTTGGTGAGTACAAGCATACTTTAAAAAATGGTAAAAATACATATTATTAAAAAAACTATACATGGATTTTTAAAAATTTTGCCCTCAAAAGGAACTTACCTTCAATTTTCACAAACTTTTGGGAGTACCTGTAGCTGAAACTGTAACTTAAAAATTACATTGGGGTAACAGGCATTGACGTAGTGGTCAAGATGCTGGTTGAGATGCCCACTGCTGGTATCAGGTTGCTTTGGTTCAAGTCCTGGCTTTGTTCCTGATTCCAGCTTCCTGCTTATGCACCTGCTGGGAGGCAGGTACCATGTGATGGCTGAAGAAGCCGGGTTCCTGCTACGTGGAATCCTGGATTATATTCTGGCTCCTGGGTTCAGCCTAGCCCAGCTCTGGCCACTGTGGGCATTTGGGCATTTGGAGAGGCAATCAGTAGATGGAAAATTGCTCTTTCTCTCTCTCCCTCTCCCCCTCACTCTGTGTCTCCTTGCCTTGCAAAAAAAAAAAAGGGGGGGGGGTATGAGGTAGGCTAGGGGAGTTTGAAAAAATGTTCAATGAAGAAACATGGTAAATTTAAGGAGAAAGATACTGCTATAGGCATAAATCTCATGCCAACTCTGAAGAGCTTTTATACCTGATTTGACACATGGAACCTGAGAGGGGGTGCAGCACAGAGGCGACACAGATTCACGTTTGAGTGTCTACAATGTGTCAGGTACTTTCGGTGTTTTTCCTGTATGATTTCAGCAAATCCTTGTTAGGAAAGTATCATTACCCCCCCCCCCTTTTTTTTTTCATTGTTTGACAGGCAGAGTTAGTGAGAGAGAGAGAGAGAGAGAGAGAAAGGTCTTCCTTCCATTGGTTCACCCCCCAAGTGGCCGCTATGGCCGGCGCATTGCAGCCAGTGCACTGCGCCAATCCAAAACCAGGAACCAGGTGCTTCTCCTGGTCTCCCATGGGGTACAGGGCCCAAGCACTTGGGCCATCCTCCACTGCCTTCCTGGGCCACAGGAGAGAGCTGGACTGGAAGAGAAGCAACCGGGACAGAATCCGGCACCCCAACCGGACTAGAACCCGGACTGCCAGCACCGCAGGCGGAGGATTAGCCAAGTGAGCCACAGTGCCGGCCCATTAGCCCATTTTTACAAGTTAAAAAAAATGGTACCTTAAATTTCATAGTTGAGCAGAACTGAATTTCAATCTCACGTATGACTAATGTCAAAGTCTCTATATTTACTGCATCTGATGAAAACAGTAATTTTCTTCAGATAAAGGGCAGAACTTCAGAGGCTAACAGGGAGTGAAAGGGATCAAAGGGGATGACAATGATATGTGTAGAAAGATGTTGTAAGGCAGAACTAATTAACTTGTTAAATGATAAAGGAAAGATGGTGGTAGAAGAGGTTTTAGATTAGTGGTTTCCATGCAAGAACTTCAAGGCTGGGGAAGATGAAAAGGGCTCTCAGAGATATTGCCCAGAACCAGCCTGCGTAAGAGAGCCGCTCTACAGAGAACCTCTGAAGGTCAAGTGCATTAAGTAGAACACAGAGCACAGCATCATTAGACCATTACACTCCTGCAGTTACTGTAGTTCTGACTTACTAATCTTGCACACATTTGTATGTGTAACTTGCAATGGCTTGAATCTAGTGATTCACAAGTAAGAAAAACAATGACGACAGTAAGAAGAGGATGCTTATTTATCTATATTCTTCTCACCTTCAGGGAGCAGGCAATCTGCCTTGCATCTGTATCCCATATTAAATTATCTGTCTTTGACTCTCATCTCCAGCTCCAATTCCAGCCTCTAGAATCCTGCTAATGCAGATCCTGGGAGGCACAGATGATGGCTCAAGTCACTGCATTCCTACCACATAAGAGGGAGACCTGGATTGAGTTTCTGGCCCTGGCTTTGGCCTAGCCCAACCCAGGCTATTGTAGGCATTTGGGGAGTGAACCTACAGGCAGGACCACACACTTCTTTCTCTCTCTTGCACTGTCTCTGCCTCTTAAATAAATAGAATTGTTTAAAAATTAATGTAAAGGGGTAGGCATTTGACATAACATTTAGATGCCAGTTGGGATGCTTGTACTCTATATTGGAGTGACTGGTTGGAGCCCAGGCTCCACTTCCAAGTCTACCTTCCAGCTAATCTGCACCCTGAGAGGCAGCAGGTGATAATGCAACTCAAATAACTGGGAGACCCAGCTGGCATTCCAGGCTCCTGGCTTTGATCTGGCCCAGCTCTGGCTATTGTGAACCTTCAGAGAGGAATGAAAATGTCTCCCTCTCAAATAAAGAAAAATAAAAATTGTAAAAATAAAACCAGACACTGGAACAAATGTTTAATTTTAAAAAGAAGCTTCAAATAGTTGGGAACTTAAATTCTGGATAAAATTTTATAAAATTAAAAGACCTTTGTAGCCAAATTTCATCGTTCTTTTTACACAATTCATTATCTGATGAAGCAGGGAAAGTGAGATTATCTTCCATATCAGCAGTTTCCCTTGAATTTTATGTTTAAAGTATAGTAAAGCCGGATAATACAAGCAGTTTAAGAAAAGCACCTTATGTTGACTTGACATTGCAGATTTAAAACTGATAAAATCGAGAGACTCACTTTGAACTGCTTACTAGCTATAGGACCTGAAGCAAGCTTTATCTCTTGAGCTAACGGATGTGAAATCGACTTTAAAGGTTATCACAGAATTCCATGAGAAATGATGTGCACAGCTCCCATCTGCACACCTGCACGTGGTAAGCCTTTAATGTGTGGGTCAAGCGACAGTGACCACAGCACAAGGCTCCTTCACATGTGGATTATGAAGCCATTATATAACAATACGTAATCTGACAAAAGTGACAGCTGGGTAACAAATAAGTAACCAACCAAAGCAATGCGTTGCATGAAAATAGCAGCAGACAGAGCCAGGACACATTGGGCACCAGCTATATTTCGACCATTACTCAGCAAAGACTCTGAGAAGCACACATACACCACCTATTGTGCTTGCTTCCTCTTGCTGCCCCTTCCACCGTAGGACGAGGACAGGGTCGGCCCATCACCTAGTGAGAGCCCAGCATGCTGTATCGTGTGGCGTACTGAAGAACACTGGTAAAGGGTTAAACACCGTGACTGAAAGCAGTTCTATAATAGAAAAGAAGAGGAGAGGCAACTTCTGGTCTACAAACTTTCCAGGGGTATTTCAAGGTCTCCGGTGTCATCCAGGCCAGAGATGTCCATGGAAACTGATTTCTAGGAGCCCTTAGAGATAAAGAAGTGAACACCAAAGATGATGACAGTCAAGGACTGCAACTGAAAACCCCCAAACGAAGGCTACTGAGGAAGCCTCCAGCCATGGAGACAGCTTTACCTACAAACAAGGTGGCTTTCAAAGGAAAATGGGAGAAATGATGCTACTGTGGTTGGTTTCGAAATCCAACATAAGCACCAGAAAATGGACATTTTAGACAATGCTTCCAATTTAAATTACTTAGAAACATGCTTTTATTTAATTCTTATGCTCTTCACTTTCTTCAACTAGGGAAACTGAGCTTACTTTGAAGCACTGTTTATTATTTTTATGATACTTCATCTAAAAACAGTTGAACTGTTCTCTTTAAAATGGTGAGGTAATATCCAGTAGTTCAAACTAACCAAATCCCAGCACTATCCACACCTAATAGAAAAATAATTTATTGACCAAAATTACTGCTTCCATCAAAATTATGAGGATCCCATACCCCTCCATTTTTCATTTTTATATATTTTTTATATTTTTTATATTCAGAAACAAATTAACTTTAGCTACCATTTCTGTTCTTTGCAAAAGGGGAGTGGGCATTTAGCCCTGGCAGTTGGGATGACTGCATCCCATACTGGAGTGCCTGGGTTCGAAACCTGGATCTAGCTCCTCACTCCAGCATCCTGCTAATTTAGACCCTGGGAGGCAGTAGGGATGGCTCAAGTGAGTGGGTCCCGGCAACTGTGAGACCTGGATTGTGTTTCCAGCTCCTGACATTGGCCCTGGCCCAGACCTAGCTGTTGCAGGTACTTGGGGAGTGAAACAGCAGATGGGACCACAGTCTGCCTCTCTCAAACAAATAAATAAAAAGTTAAGATAAATAGAAATATTAGAGTATACAGCATACAATATATTATATGAACAAAAGCTGAAAATAAACAGGTTTTATCTAGTGGCAAGTCTTTTTGTGCTGGTATAAAGCTAGCCTGCCATGTGAGCCATAGTCCTGAGATGTGCAGCAGCCCTGAGAACTGATGGCTACAATCCATGAACTTCCTTCAGCAGATCTCCCTAAGTCCTCACACTGTCCTCACCTTGGCTGCCTGTCTGGCTCCACTGATGACAGCTAGCTCCTCCACAGGTCCCCTCTGCCCAAGGCAGCTGAAACCTTTACCAAACTGACTGCTCCCCTTAGGGAGCTGTGACCTACAGGGAGGGTAGGGTAAGGGGCAGGGACACCCTCCATTCTTTCCAGAACCCATGATAAAGGAGCATGAAGGACAAAAGCATGTCAAAGTCTCATCCTGATAAGTTACCTTCAACATGAAAACAAAGCACTTCAGCTGATAGAAGTATATAATGGTGCTTATCTTTTATCTTCGGGCAGTGGCCTAACTGCTGAATCTCAGTTTTCTTATCCATAAAATGAAAACTATTATAGTCCCACCTTCCAAGATTGCTTTCAAGATACTTGTGACTGCCAATAAATGTTTTAAAGGAATTAACCCAGAAATAAGAGTGCAGCTGCCTAGAGGGGTGCCTAAATTGGAGGCACAGTCCTACAAACAGGTGCTTCAGGAAGTGGAGGAAGATGAAGGGAGGCGACACAGCTTTGCTTTCTGTCCCCCTACACTTACTCCAAGGAGTAACAGTGGCTTATTTAACGACAAGGAGGAAGAGGTACACGGGGCTTGAAAAAGGCTCCCAGCTGATTCCCAGTCCATGTCACCACTCTAATTCCAACCAAGTTTTAATGCCTTCTTTGAGCAGACACTACTATTTGCAAGACCCTATGAGCTTAAAGGACACAAGTGCACAGGATGCTCATGGTAGCACTCTGGAGCAGATACTAGGTGTTCCTATTCCACAGACATCCTCCGAAGGCTTGCCAGCCACGGGAGGGCAGGTCACTACAACTCTAAAGTCCACCTTCTCCATCCTGTGGTCACAACTCCAATTATTTAACATGAAGAACTCATTCAGAAAAGAGAAAAAAAGAGTTCTGGCCCCCAAGAAAGGAGAGGACACACACAGGGTTACATGAGAATGGGAATCTTGGTTCTATGCTAGGTTGTCATCAGATAAGCATGGAATTGTCCCACAGATAGGAAGTCCAGGCAGGCACACTGTTTGTGTAAGGATAAGCTGCCCACAATTGCTTAGGTGAATCTGTTTCTGATAAGGCAAAGCTTCGGGAGATTTCTCCAGCCCTGTCAAACCTCTCCAACTCCCAAGGGCCCAGTGGATATACATCCCTGCATGTTGGGCCTTATCCTGGTCATTTCTGGACAAAACAAGATATTGAGGAAGCTGTGGAAATGCTGTGTAGCAAAGTAACAGGGTGACCAAACAGTCTTAAAAAAATAACAATTTTAAAGACTGAAGCTATTTTTGCTAAGAATACCAGATGTCAGAGGTTGATGGCACTGAGTGAGGGCAATGTTGGATAGTGGAGCCCCTGCAACAGTAATTGCCAGCCACCATCAGCTACAGACCTCCATTCTTTCTCACACTTCCTCCCCTTCTGCCACTGATTCCCACTGTTAGGCCCCTCAGTAGGGAAGAAGGTAGCTCTAGAAGCTGCCTAGAGTCTGACTCATTCCTGATGGCCAACAAGGCTGTCCCCATGCAGTTTCTGCGCATCTAAGCCATTCTCCTCCCTCTGCTGGCTTGCCTGCTATGCTTATTCCTAACTTCTTGATGATATCAGTCACTTGTTTACTAATTTATTTAACACTAATATCATTTTTTAAAAGAGCATTTACTTGAAAGGCAGAGCAAGAGACAGAAAGACAGATCTTTCATCTGCTGGCTGACTCCCCAAATGACTGCATCAGCAAGGTCTGGACCGAGCGGAAGCCAAGAGCTAGGCACTCTATCCCGGTCTTCTGTAAGAGTGGCAGAGGCCAAATACTTGGGATAGCAAGTGGAGCAAATACTGGATATCCAAATATTCAAATACTGGACAGCAAACAGAGCAGCTGGGATCTTAACCAGCATTCTGATATGGGATGCCACCATTGAAGTGGAGGCTTAACCTACTGTGCCACATGCTGGCCTCAACACTTACATCACTTTCCAGCATATCAAGAAATGCTTTAGCAGGGGTGGGGAATCTTTTTTTTTTTTCCTGCCAAGGGCCACCTAGATATTTATAACATCATTTTGTTGACCATACGAAATGATCAACTTAAAAATGAGCCTGTTAAAGATTCACTGACTTTAAAGTCCCATCTGCATTTGCCCTGGCAGGGCCAGATTAGATGATCTCACAGGCTTCACCCTTACCACCCCCGCCCCCATTTTAAAGGCTCCACAGATATTAACTCATTAAATTAAAAAGCCCTCCGGTGATAATTATCACCCTTCCTTTTTACAGAAGAAGTAAAGCATGCACAGAAAGTTAAGCAAAGTGTTTAAGATCACCCAAGTTCTACATGGTACAATGGGTTTTTGGTTCTTCTCTATGTCGTGATATTTTAGCTTCAGATTCCCTGGCTATGGGTATTTCCTAAGTCAAATTCCCTCCCCCTCTCTTTTTTTTTTTTAACAATTTATTTATTTAATTAATCTATTTGACAGGCAGAGCAATAGAAAGAGAGAGAGAGAGAGTCACAGACATCTCCCATCCACTGGTTCACTACTCAAATAGCTATAATAGCCAGGTCTAGGCAAGGCCAAAGTCAGGAGCCTGGAACTCCATCTGGGTTTCCTATGTGGGTGGCAGGGACCCCCTACTTGGGCCACCTTTCTTTGCTTTCCTAGGCACATTAGCAGGGAGCTGGACCAGAATTAGAGCAGCAGGACTGGAACCAGTGCTCTGCTATGGGATGCTGGCATTCCAAGCAGTGGCTTAACCTGCTGTGCCATAAGGCCACCCTCCAACCCTCCGACCTGCCCCAGGCCAAATTCTCAAGACAGAATTACCAACCAGCTATGCTTAACACCATAATTAGTACATTGTCTGTACTTCCTTACCGTTAGTAATAATTAGCACAAGCACATTCAGGTAATGGAATGATAAACCTCATTACAGGTAATGAAGTCAAGAAATCCGGGACTTGATTTTACCTCTTCTAACATTACAATACTAAATTTTGGTTCTAAGATATATCTCCAAAACTGGGATGTATTTTACAGTCACTGCTGCCAAGGGGGGTTTGCGGTGTTTCCTTACTGCTTGAGCATGCACACACATTAAAGCTGTCGAATGGCTGCTGGCAGCCTGGGAGAAAATCTGGGAGACAGCAGTGGCATTCCTAAGCAATGCTGCATCAACAATGCTCCGGGTGGCACAGAGGACCACATTGTGTGGAAGGAGGAGGATGACCTGCATGGCCGAGAGGAAAAGCCACGCCCGAGAGTTCAGCTGTGAATGGAAAGGAGCTTTAGGAACTCTTCCTTCCCGTACATATTCTTTCTGAACTGGGCCCAAGAATGAAAAATCGATGTCTGTGTGTCTCCAAGAGGTTATTTAACAAGCATGAAATGCAATTTTATGTGATAAAAAGCTATGTTAGAGTCTGTCATCTCTTCCCCCTTTATTAAGCATGTATAAAATAACAGTTCCACTTACAACAGAGGCTCTCTTAAGATTTAATACAGAGCTTCCCATCATAGTTAGCAGAAGTTGTCTCAGAGCCTTAAAGGGATGCCAGGACACTAATTCCTTATTTTTTCTGGGAGAAAAAGACCCTATGAGAAAGCCTAGAGGTATAGAAACAAGTTCTCAGATCATAAATATTTCAATATATAGAAAACTATATTTTAACTAAAAGTATTTTTATTGTTTCGCCAAATTCGAGTGAAAACTTAGGTCATGTGTGGACTGGCAATGAGACTTCAATGACAACCTCCACAATTCCCTGAAAAATGGAGCCAACATCAGTACTTCACTCTGCTATAGTTGTTAGGAGGATTGAATAACAGTCAAACAAAGCACACTACGTGGTAGCAAGTAAAACCTCAGCCAATGTGAAATGTTCCTAGCAATCAAGAAGACTGTTTTTGAAACAAAGTTAGAGCAGATGAGTAGAGCTGCTACCTACCGTACACAAGCATGTGACTTACACTTGTATGGTCGGGTCTTCTGCAAGTATGAATGATCACCCAGACACACGCATCTCGTAAACATACTTTCCCTTATAACCAGAAACAAAAGCAGCCCCTTACTGCAGCTTGACTCCCTGTTTCTGTAATCAGATCTGAATCTCAAAGAGCTCCTTCTCTGGACACCAGACAACACACATGGCAAATCTCTCCATTTACAGCCCACACTTCCAACTCTGCAAGAAAGGAAAAACGCCCCTAAAATCATCTGCAGAAACAATATGCCAATATTTTTGCTACATTCCAAAAGACAGCAAACTTCCTGTCCCGGGTGCAGCCAACTAAGTCCCTGGGAAGGTTACTGCAACAGCAGTTCCAAGCAATTCACAACTAGCCACAGAATGCAACCCCATGTGGCTAGAAGCTGTTGCTGGCATATTCAAAGCAGGTGCAAACTGTAATTTGTTTTCCTAGTAAAAATCCCTCTGAAGTGTTAGGCGTGGCTGTGTCAAATACTAAATTACTGAGCTACTACATGAAAATAATTATTGATCTACCCTTGAAACCAAAAAAAAAAAATTCCAATGCAAATCTGTTCTATTTAACATTGCTAAGTAAACTAGTTTATGGCTTTACATAATGTTCATTACCCTTTATATCACAACTATGGCAGTGTTTATCAGATGGTTCTCAATTTTTACATTTACTACCAAGAAGTGTAAAACCACATTATTCATGACAAAATTTTTTAACAATATGAAAAGCGAAATGAGCCAAAATAACTAAAAAATACCGATTAATGTGACTTAGTGCAAAAATTGCATTTCACTTTTTATTTAACATGTGATATCTGAGGATGGCAAAGATCTTTCAAATACAATGTAAATTTTTAAGAGATTTTGACATTTAATTTTAAAACATGCTATTGACAAGAAGCAACGTCACTGAATGAACGAAACATTAAAGAACAAGAAAAATATCCTGTCATAATACAAAAATTTTTTAAAACACCGCCTTTTTAATAAAACTCGATGGCATATTACTCGAGGAGGAGAACAGACTGTGACGTTGACCAGGCTCAACTCTGGCTTGATGTTAATTTTCAGCACTCACAGCATACGGGATGTGGCAGACTCCCAGTCACCTGCATGTCTTAAGCTTTTGCCCTCTCCTCAGCAGCTTTGTTCATTGTGCAGATAAGAGGCTGATGGGAAGAGAGATGCTTTCATTGAAAGATCCCAAACAAATGTTCTCAGAAAATGAAGATATTGTTCTAGAACAGAGACCAACTGTTCAGGTTAACAGAGCAAGAGCCTTCAGCACCACACTGACTTGTATTTGCTACTGTAAAAGAGAATATGTGTATTCTTCAATTCACAATAGCACTAGGTTAAAAAAAATTAAAATGAATCACTCCATGTCCGTAAGTAGATTCCCCCAAAGGGCCAAACATAAGACAGAGAAGGATGAAAAATATAAAGTTTTTCTTGAAACTTTTCATGTAATTTCACACGGACTGAAACATCAGAAATACTTAAAACAGCTGAAAAACACAGATGACTCATCATTAAAGTTATCAATACAAAAAAAAAATCAACTCAAAATGGATCCAAGACCAAAATGTAAGAACTAAAACTATAAAACTCTTGGAAATTCTAGGAGTAAATCTTTATCACTTTGAATTTGGCAAAGGTTTCTTATATGTGAAATAAAGGCACAAGTGGCAAAAGGCAAAAATAAACTGGACTTCACCAAATAAAAATGTTTTGTGCTTCAAAGGATACTATCAAGAAAGTGAAAGATACCCCACATAATGGCAATAAATATGTGCAAAGACATTTCTCTGATGAAGGGTTTATATCCAGAATACACAAGGGACTCTTACAACTCAACAACAAAGACAAATAACCCAATTTAAAACACAGCAAACACTTTCAGGAAACATTTCTCCAAAGAAGTTACACAAACAGCAACAGGTAAATGAGAAGATGCTCAACATCATTAGTCATTAGAGAAATGCAAATCAAGATGACAGTAAGATAACACCTCATACCTGCTGCAAGGAATGAAATCAAAACAGAGAAAATAAGGATGTGCAGAAATTGAAACCTTATATATTGAGTGAATGTAAAACAGTGCATTTTAGAAAACAGTATGGAAGTCCCTTAAATAATTACATATAGATTAGACCCAGACTCTTGTATCCAAGAGAAATAAAAAAAATGTTCATATAATAATTTGGACACAAATGTTCCTATCACCAGTATTCATAACAGCCCAATCCAAATATCTACCAGCTGATAAACAAAACGGGTTAGGTTCATGTAATGGAATATTATTTAGCCATGAAAATTAATGAATTATTGATACATGCTATAATATGTTTAATCATGAAAATATTCGGCTAAGTAAAAGGAGCCAGTAAAAAAGACCACATATTGTATGATTCTGTATATATACAGCATGTCCAGGATAAGCAAAATGTCCACATAGGAGAAGAGTTTAGTGGTTGCCAGGCAATACAGAGGGGGAAGAAGGAGGAGTGACTATTAATGGATCTAAGGTTTCTTTTGCTAGTGACAAAAATACTCTGGAATAAGACAGTGGTGATGGCTGCACAACTGTGTAAATTTACTAAAAGCTACTGAACTGTGTAGCTTGAAAGGGTGAATTTCATGGTTATGAACTAGTCCTCAAAAAGCTATTAATAAAGTCTTAAAAGGTGATCTACTGTGTACAAACAGCATAGTGGTCAGAATTAGGGGTCTCAAGTCTTGCTGTGTGTTAGCTCCATGACAATGGCTCTTTGAGCCTTAGTCTGTACACATGTCAATTATCTGGCTTGGGTGGCAAAATAAAAGGCCTTCTGTGGTTCCAATGAGGTGACTCTATGGTCATGCCAAACAGCAAAGCACAGCAACAATTCCACGGCGTATTTGTGAGGAACTAGGAATTTCCTGATGTATTCTGATTCGGATATAATTACCACATAAGGGATAATTATCAAGAGAATATGTCCCAAAAGAAAAGAGATCACGGTAAAACCAGCTGGACCAACCCATCCCTGGGAATCCCAAGCACTTAACAGTGCCCGATCTCACTTCAGCTCCTTCCAGCTCAGACTTAGTGAATTATGCTAGCAATGGCAAGGTAAAAACCCCATCCCTTTCCCAGTGGGGCTGGTTCAGACAACTCTACATTGAACGCATGGTTCTTAAGGTACAAACATTTAAAAGGATATGACTTTCAAAAATTAACAGAAGGCCACCGGCGCCGTGGCTCAACAGGCTAATCCTCCGCCTTGCGGCGCCGGCACACCGGGTTCTAGTCCCTGTTGGGGCGCCGGATTCTGTCCCGGTTGCCCCTCTTCCAGGCCAGCCCTCTGCTGTGGCCCGGGAGTGCAGTGGAGGATGGCCCAAGTGCTTGGGCCCTGCACCCCATGGGAGACCAGGAAAAGCACCTAGCACCTGGCTCCTGCTATCGGATGAGCGCAGTGCGCCGGCCGCAGCGCGCCATCTGCGGCAGCCATTGGAGGGTGAACCAACGGCTAAGGAAGACCTTTCTCTCTGTCTCTCTCTCTCACTGTCCACTCTGCCTGTCAAAAAAAAAAAAAAAAAAAGAGAGAGAGATTAACAGAAGGCCACATCTGGATAAGAGGTATGGAGAGATGAAGGAAAACACAGCAGATCCTCTACAGCTGACCAATTCCCATCGCAGTACAGGTAACATTTCCTCCTAGAAGCTTATCTGCTTCCTTCCCATTTTTATAAAATATTTATTTATTTGAAGGAGAGAGAGAGAGAGAGAGAGAGAGAGAGAGAGAGAGAACGATCATGCAACTGCTGGTTCACTCCCCAGATGGCCCCAAGAGGCAGGGCTGGGCCAAAGCAAAGGCAGGTACCAAGAACTTCTTCCAGGTCTCCCACATGGGTGCAGAGACCCAAACACTTGGGCCATCTTCTACTGTTTTTTTCCAGGCTATTAGCAGGGAGCTGGATCAGAAGTGAAGCAGCCGGGACACAAACTGGAGCCCATAAGGGATGGCTGGCTTTATCCACTGTGCCACAACGTTGGCACCTTCCCAACCTTTAATCTGGATCTGTCACTGGTCTGGAGGAGATTCTTTCAGCAATCTCCAGGTGTCCAAGACAGCAAACACCTGCCTGGGAGACATCTCCACCTGGCTGTGCCACAAACCCAAGCTCAGGACATCCAACCCTGTCCTCACACTGTCTCTTCACTACCTGCTGGGAATCTGCTCTTGGATGCTTCATTTTGGAGGCAGGCATCACCACCTGTGCAGACTAATGGATGCAGGTGAGGAATCTACATCCATTAATAAAAAAGGTGAATGACAGAATTCTTAAAGGATATAGAAATTTCATTAAGGATCACACACGGAGAAAAGTCAAAGAACTGTTAGAGGCATTCCTGACCATCTTTCATGAATAGAAATCTATTCATAAACAGCATACATAACAGCCATGTACAGTTTCTCAGGATGACTTAGAGTACTCAAATGGGGGTACTTACTCCCCTATAGCATCATTCAGTTTTTGTTATTTGAAAAACAATGAAAGAAGAAAATGAATGGCATAAATTTTAAAGTCATCAAAATTACTGCATATGACAATATTTAGAATTCGTGAGTTAATAATTTCCTGACTTTAAACACAGAACAGAAATCTCCCAATGAAAGATATCAAGTAGACTGGTTAAAGCTAAAGACTTCTAGCTTAAATAGCCCAAGTTTGAGGTGTAAATATGATTTTGTCTTGTAGGATTCTAATACTCAATCATCTTACTACAGCATAACAAATCATTTCTACCTCCTAAAGAGTTTAAAATTCCTATAGCTAATCATAAACATTTAATTAGCATATAAAATACTCCCAGAATCAAGCCACATGGTATCAAGCTAAATTCATTTTTCTAGTGCAAACACTTAAGGCAATAGCAGCATGATAAAAATCACTCTCACAAATGATTGCTTCAGTAGTAGAACCATGCTACTCCAGGAAATGTAATGTTGAGGTAAATGCACGCTGCTCTTCAACAGAAATGCTCTGAATTGTAAGTGCTCAGTCACCAGGGTACCACAGCCTACAAATTAATTCAAATAAAAGAGGAGGAAATTGAAATACAGGGTTGTGTAGTAGGAATCTTTGACAATTTACACACCACCTTTTCAAAATTGAGCTAGTGTTCACTAATAATACACGGTTAATGGTTACCAAGGGCTGGCATTGTGGCATAAAAAGTTAAGTCCCAAAGACACACCAGTTCAAGATTCAGCTGCTCCACTTATGATCCAGCTCCTTGTTAATGTGCCTGGTAATAGAGTCCTCAGGCCCCTGCACCCACATGGGAGACCAGGAAGAAGCTCCAGGCTCCTGGCTTCTGCCCAGCCCGTACCTAGCTGTTGCAACCATTTGGGGAATGAATTAGCACATGGAGGATCTCTTTCTCTCTGCCTCTCCTCCTGTCTCTGTTAACTCTGCCTTTCAAATAAAAAATTAAATAATTTTTTTTTAAAAAAAGGTTACCAAATTGGACTCTCCATTTCTTGAATAGCAACTTGCCCATAATATATGTGTGTGTGTGTGTGTGTTAATAATTGCTCAACATTACTATAGTATTCAAGGTTATCTGCAGTAACAGTATTTTCATTTTTAAAGATTTTTTTGAAAAAATTTTAAAGATTTATTTGAAAGACAGAGTTACAAAGCAAGATCTTCCATCTGCTGGTTTCTCTCCAAAAGGCCAAAGCAGCCAGGGGTGTTGCCAGGAGCATCTTCAGGGTCTCCCATATGGGTGGCAGAGGTCCAAGTACTTGGGCTATCTTCCCCTGCTTTTCCAGGCACATAAGCAAGGAGCTGGATTATAAATGGTGCAGCCAGGACTCAAATCTAGTGCTCATATGAGGTCAGCGACTTAACATGCTGTGCCACATTACTGGCCCTGATATGTTCATTTTTATAACCAAAAGAATCACACTATTCAATTCCAGGTGATTTTAGCTAATCATCACCAGATGAGGAAGGAAGTATTATCTCCATTTCACCCACAACAATTATAATTATACATTGCCCAAGCCAGGTTCCTTGTGTGAATGAAAGAGAGAAGGCACTATGCTAATTAATTATTTTAACTGTGTTAAGACATGAGCCGAGAGCTGGCACCACCCTAGGCAAATAGGGATGCCGAGATCTTCCATGAGAAGAAACTGAAAAAGTTCTTATTTTCCAACCTCACACACAGGGACAACAGGCAATTGGGAGTACAAGCCATACGCCGTAATTCAAAAGAACAACTACTTCCAAAACAATCAAACAACAAGAAGTTGATCAATGTGGTAGCGATGTTGCACAGGTCCCCACTTGGCTAAGAGTGTGGGCTCATCAGTATGATTCAGACAAGGTTTCCTAAGCTGATGATTATTGCTTCCACTGACACCTTTTTTTTTTTTTAATCCCCTTGCAATTCCTGTAATTATTATAGGTATGTAAACGTGGGAGTTAAATTTTCAAGACACTGGGATGATGAAACTCTGTGCAGAACAGAAACAGAATAATCCAACGCTCGTGAATGTAACCAGGCACAACCTCCAAACAGTCTCGGGGCAGCAGTATCTTATTAAGCGCCGTTTACTGTATATATCATCCCAGCAGGCTCAACTGCCAGAAGCCATCAATGGCCCTGATTGTACAGTATACATGGAGAACACTAATGATATGCACTGTGCTGCTTTTAAAACTATATACGCTGTTCCTATGACAGGCAGCACAACAGCAGTGTCTCACAGCAACTGTCATCAGCTGATTCACATTCAGCAGGAAGCTGGGAGCAGGCTTCTGACAGGTCATTTACATTTAATACACAAACCGTGCTGCCATCTTTTAAGCCAAAGAATCTCTGAATAAAATATTTACTATCAAATTCAAGACTTTTGGTTGAAATTTAATATACAGCTTTATACTACAAAATGAGTTAACTTATTTATATACCAAAATATTACTAAATTTTCTATTTCCAATTTTACTTTTATGCATTTAAAGGTTTATTAAAGAAAATAATTCATGAAGTAAACTTCTAAGTCGAAGTCCTACTGATACACATACTTTCATTCCACATTATAAACAAATTTCCTTGGCTCTGCGGAAATGTAAGCCTTTTGAAAGATAAAATAGACATATTAATGCCGATTTTTCTTTTATCAATGTTTCTTTTCATTAATTTTCTGGGTGAAGCCCAGAAAATTGGAACATATTTGTTTTACAGGAAAGCAATAAGTAATAATTACTTCTCAAGAATGGTATAGATGTAGTTCTCTTTAAATCTTCCAAATCTACTGGAAGAGTTGTTTTAAAAAATAATATAACTCTAACACTCAAAGGTAAAGTACCGAATTTTTAAATCATAGGAGACTAGAGATATTGTATTTCTTTGTTCCTTTCATTTGCCTTACATATCACAGGCCTCTTCAAACACTATTATTATTCTTATAGATTATCACATTAATAAAGGATTGTGTTATGGATGACCCAAGAAACCACACAACTTTGAAGCTATGTTGTTGAAATTCACTCTAGGATATTACTCTAGGTTTTGCTTTCCTGATTCTATGGCATGTACTGTTTCAACAATTTAGCCTGAATTGGCTAAGTATACTGGGAGGGCACTAGAGAACCTAGCCTAGGACGAACATTTGCCATTGTGTAAACACATAATATGGTCAAACGATAAAACAAAATTGCCACACAGCAGCTCTCCTTTATCTGCGATGTATGGGTTCCCAGATCCCCAGTGGAGGGCTGAAATGGCAAACACTAACTGTACACCATGACTTTTCCTGTACATATATATTTATTTTTATGACAAAACTGATAGAGAATAACAAAATAGAACTATAACAATGTATTCTAATAAAAGTTATATAAATGTGATGAATTTATCCTGACTCATTTACCCAGCTCAGAGGTTGGCAACTATCCCCACCTCTGAAAATATCTTAGTGCGCTGTACTTGCCCTTCTTCTTGCGATGTGATATGATACAATGCCTACGTGGTGAGATGCAGTGAAATGAATGATGTGGACACTAGGCACATGGCTTTAGGCTACTACGCAAAAGTAACCTGAATAAAAACACTGTGATAGCTTGGCAGCCAATCTGATAACCTAGATACCTACTAAGTCTCTCATAGTTGGATACATATACAACGCAGATACACTGGACAAAGGGACGATTCATATCCTGGGAAGGATGAAGCAAGATAGATGGCATGGTTTCATCATGCTACTCAGAACTACAGTGACTTAATACGTAGGAACTACTTATTTCTTGAATTTTCCATTTAATATTTTTGTACCTGCAGATGACCACAAGTAACTAAAACTACAGAAAGTGAAACCATGGATAAGGGAGACTACTACTCTGTAAGATATTTTTTATTTTTTTAAAGATTTATTTATTTATTTGAAGGTAAAATGATAGACATAGAGATCTTCTATCCACTAATCCACTCCCCAGATGGCTGTAATGGCTAGAACTGGGCCAGGTTAAACCCAGGAGCCAGAAACTCCATCTCCAAGTCCCAGATGTGGGTAACAGAAGCTCAAGCACTTGGGCTATCTTCTGCTGCTCTCCCAGGCACATTATCAGGGATCTGGATGGACAATGGAGCAGTTAGGACTCAAACTCGCACTCCAACGGAGAATGCCCACATCAAAAGTCATCGCTCAACCTACACGGTAATGGGGTTTATTTTAGGTCTCTTTTGCCCCATTTTCAAATATCTATCATTTATTGATCCACTGTTAAAGGAGTGTACATGAGATCAATCACATGCACATCAGTTTTGCATAATCTTTATACTTTTATCCACATAAGTGAACAACCCTAGCCTCAAAGATAACTGGGTAAGAACTGGCTTAGGACAAGAGCTGGTTAACTTTGTCAGATGCCCGATACTGAAGATTTTAGGATTGTGGGCTACATGACCTCTGTCACATCTATTCATTTCAGCTACTACAGGGCAAAAGCAGCCACAGTGTGAACAAATCAGTGTGCTTCATTCTAACAAAACTTCATTTTCCTCAACAGGCAGCAGACCCAATTAGAACCATGGGCCACAGTTGCAAGCCTCTGAGTTGGCTAAATGAAGTAGGGTTAAGTTCATTGCTATTTGATGGGAAAGAATGTAAGCAAAGCAAAATCAGACTTGCGTGAATGCCATGCATTTCCATTTTTGAGAAATCTCTATTAGTTCCCAACCCAGAGCACTATCACCTCCCCCACTGCCTCACAGATAAAATCACCACCTGTTGAATGCTATCTAGTACACTGAAGATTTTTAAATAAATTAAATAGGTGTGCCTCTCCATTCTTAATAACATCAGCAGCTGTACTCTCCAGGCAGCACTCAAGTACCATGTGAAGTCAGAACACTGTAGCCCAAGGTCTGCATCCTTGGCTTCTGGCAGGAGCGGGGCAATCCATGAATACTTAGAAACTATGAAAAAAAGCTGCTTATACCTTTGTCCATTTGTCTTTCATCAGCTCCCCAAGAAGTTAAGCAAGAATTGCTGCCAAAGCTGCAATCGATAAACCATGTCAAAATATTGACTGGTACAGATATGTACTGATGGGGAGGGGTTTATCTCTCTATGTGGGAGCCTATGTGTTTGGTCTCTTGTGTTCTTACATGCACCTTTTGATAACACTAGTCTATTTCTGCCTGGTTTCCATAGCATTTCCTATTTCACTATAACATAAAACATGCTACTCCTCAGTTAAGCGAAATGATGTGACTACAGGTATTGGCTACATAGCACATGACATTAGGAGCACAGGCTCTCTGGAAAGAAGCCTGGAGTTTATTCAAGCCCCAGCCCAAGAAGCGAAGGTATCACCATATATATGGGTTTGTATATAAAATCTCATGTGTATTTATGTACCATTGAGGACAATTTGGGAATAAGGATTTTAAATGCCAAGATGGAATGAAAACAGTTCTTTATTTTGCGGTTACATATCACTTTCCACCCTAAGTGTGTCTTGCTGGGAGACAATGAACATTTAAATAAAAAATCTCCAGTTAGGAATCCTCAATATCCAGTTTCATTCCCAACCTCTGTTAATAGTATTGAGAGCATCTTGTGACTCTCTTCACTTCAATTAGCGGCTGTCCTTGTACTTTTGCCTGTAGTGGCTCAATTTTTAATAAAGATGATTGACCAAAAAAAAGACTCTAATTTTGAAATGTATAATATGACTTAGGAAAAACTCTGTGTTGGCCCAAGAATTGGGAGAGGCAAGCTAGGGTCAAAAGGAACAGGCTCTAGAACCATCTCAGCTACTAGCTTCTCCAGTTTCCAACCATGTGATCTTGAGCAAATGATTCCTTGTACCAAAGGGCTACTGAGAGAAGTAAAAGATAAGAGATACAAAGTGTTGTACAACAGCAAGCACCAAAATGAGTCCTCAATAAACATTAACAATCACTCATGAGTAAACATCAACGCTTTGCTTATTTGGGAAATATGAAACAGTTAATTTTAATAGTTTCACCTGTGTCAAGAAGATAGCCACAGCTCCCTTAAAAAAATGGTTTTACACATTCACAGGTAGTGTTATCCAAAAAGTACAAGGGGATTTTTTTAAAGGTTAATAGAAAATGGAATTAGAAATTTAATTTGGTGCAAAAGGTTTTTGGGATCCAAGCATAGTTTTTTCAGAATATATATTTTCTGTGAACCTGCTGATTACCCCTTGTGGAAGTCCAATGAACTCTTGCTCACTTTGACTATGAAGACCAGAATTATCATGTCACAATAACTACTAGAGTAATTCATCAAAGTTTCCTTCAAAGATATAACAGTGACATGTATTAGGCCAGGTTTGTTTTCATTTTCCTGTTAAATACATCATCTAAAAGAGAAGAGTTTGGAAAATCACGTGTCTACTTAAAAAGTTTATAGAGTGAGTAATTTAGGTGTAAAGCGCTACGGAGGTCAGGTAGGAAAAAGTATAAGAACCTTTAAAGTGAATGGACAATAGAAACAGCAGGTCTTAAATGTGAACCACAGCCAGCGGGACAAAGTGCTAGTAACTACCTCCCTTTGCCAGAATTTGGAGCTACAGAAAAATATCATTACAGCTAGGTTAAGCCAACATCTTGCTGTCAGAGGCACAGCCCATTAGAAAAATGTTAAAGGTATTCTAATTTACAGAGTACTCAGCCATCAGTATCAATCAACTTATAAATGATCTTCCTGTTCAAACTACAATGGCTATTCTTTGCAATACTTTTTATTTCCTGCTGTCAGAAAACTGGATGAAATCCTAACTGCAAAATCTAAGGGCACCATTTAAATTACTAAAGGCAAGTCAGCAATTTTGGTGTCTTAACAAAGCTAAATCCTAGTTAAGAGATTAATTCAACCCCTATGCCAAATTTTAGGTAAAATTACTTGAAAGTTTAAATGTGCTGGTTTAAAAAAAATATTTTAGGGGTTGAAACACTTTTAACCACAAACTTATTAACCTTGATCTTTAAGCATTATTAGCACTGGCTCTACTCCCTCCTGCTCAATGTTATGCATGCCTGAGGCATGATTTATGACTGCTACATTGAAATCTTCGTATGCTATTTCTCTAGCACTGACTCTCTGCCTCAAAGGGCAAGCCTAGATTTCTAACTTCTAGACTGAATTTCCCTCAACTATCTCAACATAAATATAAATGATCATGCTTCCCTCCCAAATCTCCCACTATAACAGTTACTGGAGTCATACTCCTGGCCTACGGGAAGATGGAACAACTCCACCCTACTGAAAGCAGATGTGGCCATGGGACTCACCACTAATGATGATGTGCAAGCGGATATGAAGTGCAGGCTCCTGGGCAGATGTTTTAAGTGGCCAGTGCATGATTTGCCAGATTCTCTCTCAACTACCATGAGACTGGATATAGGGCAGAACCCTTTCCCAATCTCCAACCAACTCCTGATAAACATGCAGCACAAGTAAGCAATACACCTTTGCTGTTTTAAAACCACTGATATTTTGGAGTTGTCACCACTGCATAACCTGGTCTATCCCAATACACCACGTGCAATCCGCTTCTCCATCTGTGTTCTCACCTCTGCTAGGACACCAAGCCAAGCAACCTCAGGACTGCTTGAAGCTTCTTCCTCTACCTCACTTCCCTTATGTCAAACTAGCAGTGCTGGCAATCTCACCTTCAAATATTTCACATTCACTTTGTCCTTCTGGCTGGAGGGCATCTTTTTCCTTGATTACAAACCTGTATCTTTCAAATATTGTCTTCTTAATTCCAAACCTTTCCTGCTCTAAATGATCTTCCAAAATGAAACCAGGAGCCAGCGCCGTGGCTCACTTAGCTAATCCTCCGCCTGCGGCGTCAGCATCCCATACGGGTGCCGGGTTCTAGTCCTGGATGCTCCTCTTCCGATCCACTTCTCTACTGTGGCCTGGGAGGGCAGTGGAGGATGCCCCAGGTCCTTGGGCTCCTGCACCCGCATGGGTGACCAGGAAGAAGCACCTGCCTCCTGGCTTCGGGCCGGCCGTAATGGCCATTTGGGGAGTGAACCAACGGAAGGAAGACCTTTCTCTCTGTCTCCATCACTGTCTATAACTCTACCAGTCAAAGAAATAAACAAACAAAATGAAACCAGAACAGTCCTTGTTAAAAAAAAAAAAAAAACTGGAGCCGTTCCCATTTTTAAAGCCCTGTGGGCACAGGATGAGCCACCTGTCTGCACACTGACTTTCCCTGTGATGCTGTGACACAGCTAGCTGTAGACTGTGTTGCCCAAAACTCATATTCAGGAAAAAACTCCAGTTTGTGACATAATTTGTTCTAAAACATTGGCATAGATTCAAGCTTCTTTATGAACACTTAACTCAAAGTCATAGCCCAACCTACTCTCCTGAGAGAAAGAAAAAGGGGTGGAGCTTCTCACTAGCTGGGCAGGGAAATACACACATTCCAAGAACCTACTGGCACAAGTAGCTTCTCTATTATCAGAATACACATTACTGGAGCTTGTTATTTACTAATTTTTATGTTGGAGTTCATTAAAATTTGGGGCCCCTGGCAGCTTCTGATGCAAAATACTCTAATATCAACTGTTATCTGAGTCCTGTAAGGATAATAAAGGTTAAGAGTTACCAGTTAAGCTATAGGAAAAAGGCCACAGGATAAAGGTCAAACTTCAACATATTTCAGCTCTTCAAAATCTGCTTCAAACTTGCCTTTTGGGCTTCATCTCCTTTTACACTCTTAACATAGCTCCGTTCAAGATGCTCCAAATCTCTCATAGAAGACCTTTCTCCCACTTCTAAACTTGGCAAAATGATACTCATTCTTCAATGACTAGCTCAGTCGTCAATTAATGCTTTCTGTGAAACCTACCCCAAGAGCTCTTGGCAATATCTGGTCTTTGGCATGAAGCATTTCCATGTTTAGCACAGGAAAACACTTAATTGTCTAAGAATCTACTCACCCACTAGGCCTATGAACTCCCTGAGGATCAGACTACATTTGATCATCTTTGAGCCCCAAGCTCTTGGAAGACAGACATATGGATCCACAGTTTTTAAATGAATAGCATGGTGAAAATCACATCCCATGTTCTCACCTTTCCATTAGCCTACAGACAGATGTTAGAGAAAACTACTATTTTTAAAATCCAGAGGCGATTTTATACTTATAACTTTTATTTTTTAAAAAAAAAAATCTGGCAGTTCACTTAAAAATAGGCTAGTAAAACTTCAATCCATGTGTGTTTACTCATGTGTGATTGTGTATGTACATGCAATAATTTCCTGTGGCTGCTGTAATAAATTAGCACAAACTGAGGTGCTTAAGACAATAGAAAGTTATTCTCTCAAAGTTCTGGAGGCCAAAGGTCCAAAGTCAAGGTGCTGGCAGGGCCACTGTTCCTTTAAAAGCCCTAGAACAGACTCTGTTCCCTGCCTCCTCTGGTTTCTAATGGCTCCAGGGGCTTGAAGCTGCACCACTCCAATCTCTGCCTCTATGGTCACTCCCTCTCCTTTTCTATCTCTAATCTCCCTCTTTCTCTTGTAAGGATATATGCCATGGTTTTAGAGCCCAGGTAATTTAGGATGACCTCATCTGAAGATTGTTAATTACATCAGCAAAGATCTTTTCCAAATAAAGCAACATTCACAAATTTCAGAAATCTGGACATGGCCATATCTTTCAGGAAGCCACTAATCAACCTACTACCCTACTATCATGTGTGTGTTGTATATATGCCCCCCCCACACACACAGACAAGAAATGTTCTTAAAGAATGCTTTATTGAATACCTACATGTTGCCAAAGTAATAGTTTGGAAACTGTGTTAGGAGTTGAGGACACAAGGAGGAACACCAGACACAACTACTAGATTCACAGAGGACAGAGTCCACTGGCAGATACAGAAATCGGGTTATTTTTCAAAGTTGTAAAATGCAGTATGTGGGGACATGATATCATGGCTGTATACCACAGGGAACCTCACCTCATCAGTTGCTAAATGAGTAACCCTGACATCCTCTCCACTAGTGACAGATGTTTCGGGGAATACTCTTTGACATGCAGTTCATCTCCCACCCTGTACTAAGACGTTCACTGAAGTCCTTGTTTCACATGTTTGTTCTGCACATGGAATAATTTGACTCAATGATATTATGTGGAACTACTATAATTCATGGAATTTAAGATGCCATCACTTGGGGTTGGTGCTGTGGTGCAGAATTTTAAGCCTCTGCCTTCAGCTTCCACATCCCAGACGGGTGCCAGTTCAAGCCCCAGATGCTCCATTTTGATCCATTTACTGCTAATGCACCTGGGAAAGCAGCAGCAGATGACCTAAGTATTTGAGCTCCTGCACCCAGTAGATCTGGAAGATGCTCCTGGGTACAGCCTGGCCCAGCCCTAGCCATTGTGACCATCTGGGGAGTAAACCAGCAAATGAAGACCTCTGTCTTTCCTCTCTCTCTAACTCTGTCCCGGTTGCTCCTCTTCCAGTCCAGCACTCTTTCAAATAAATAAGAAAATAAATCTTTTTGAAAAAATATCATCACTTCTAAAGTTCCTAATATTTTAAAAAATCAAGACAGAATAAACACCTCTGATTAAACCATGCCATGCCATTAATTATTAGACACATCCTGATCTCAGAGATATACTAAAATGTATACCTTAGAATCATGCTAATTTCCATTTTGAACATATTCTTACCAGACATCAAGACAAATGAAAGAGATTTTGATTAAACAGTATGGCCCAATTTCAATGATCTGCCAGCAAAATTTTAATGCTGAATTGGCTTTACCCAGCTTTGGAATTTTTTCAACTTCTTCCCATCAGGCTAATATATGTAAATATAATTCAGTAAGTGTTAAAGTAAGACATATTCTCATTACTGGGTTTCTTCTAGACTTAAGATAGTTTGAGGAGTCAGAGCTGTAGAAACTACTCTAAATTCCTTGAACAAAATAAGAAAGGCGTGGCTGCTAGAATTATCTTTCTTTGCCCAAAACCTGCTGAAAGTGAGAAGGTGAAAGATCGTGCATATGCACCTGTGCGTGTGCTCTGGAGTACATTGGAAGTATGAGAGTGCTTCATAAAGTTTGTGGAGAAACAGAATGAAATGTTGTTTATTTTGGTGCAAAAAACATTTTTAAACATAGTGTTTTCATAATGGGTATTTTTCATGACCATATTGAAGATCCTTTGTATGTCTGCATTTGAAAAATTTTTTGCACCAGAATAAATGTCTTTTAACTCCACTTCCCACAAATGTTTTCAAGTACCTTCATACTTTAGGGAGAAATTGGAACATCCCAAAAATCTCATGGTAGATTCAGACAACATTTGTGATCCAACTGGCAGGATGCCATATTAGACCCTGTGAAATGTACAACAGAAGACAGGATCCCTGTTCTCAGTTTAGAAAAAAAAAATCTAAAAATAGGATGAAACTTTTAAATCAACAAACTCCAACCTAATAAAGTTCCTCATGAAACCTAGGAATGAGGTTTAACACTAGTAGTCATGTAGTTGTGTAAAACTAGACCCAATTTCAGAGAATATGAGTTCTTGTAGACACTCGTCCTTTACTTCCGCAGACAGTCTGGGAGGCTTTTAAATATTTTATTTTTACTTTATTTGAAAGGCAGAGAGGCAGACAGAAGAGAGATCACTGGCTCACTTCCCAAAAGCCTGCAAGAGCCAGGAATAAGCAAGGCAGAAACCAAGAGCCCAGAACTCAATCCAAGTCTCCCAAGTACTTGAACCATCATCTGTGGTCTCCCATGATTTGCATTAGCAGGAAGCTCAACTGGAAACAGAGGAACTGAGACTTGAACTAGGTGTTCAGATACTGGAACACAGGGGTTCCAATCAGGGACTTGTACCAAATGCCTCCCTCAACAGTCTGGGTTTTGACACTGACATAGGCTTGTTGTCCTACTTTTTTTTTTAAAAAAAGATTTAAGCCTGATCACTATATTCCTAAAGTTGTACTTATGAAATTTGTACTCAATAAATAAAACAGATTGGTGACACATCCATAATGTATTGTGACTTGCGCATACAACTGGATAGCTAACTTGGAAAGGATCATGAAAGCTCAGGCCTTATGAGACAACTCAATGATGAGTTACATAGCAGCAAAGAAACTCCTGAAGATACAGCCTGACCATTCCACTATTGAGACCTTAAGACAAAAGGCAGAGGCTGTGAAGAATCTGATTATCTTGCTTTAGGAAACTGCATTCCCTTCTTTGGCTTCAGTCTGGAAGATCCTCAGACACCTGCTAACAGGATCTACAGGAGCAAACTACTGATGATACTAACGCTGCTGTAACTGAAGAAGTGCTGCCCCCAAGGTGATGACACAGCACATGTGGAAGAAGTAGACTAAGCTGTGCCAGACAGATGACTTTTACACATATTCAATACTTTACCTTCATTCCCTCTGATAATATATTTCAACAATTTTTCTTTATTTTTGTTAACATTAAAAAAATTGTATGGGGTGGGTAATGTGGTAGCAGATAAAGCCACCACCTGAGGTGCCAGCTCCCTATATGGGTACCAGTTCACGTCCTGGCTACTCTACTTCTGATCCGGCTCCCTGCTAATGCAATTAGGAGAACAGCAGAAGATGGCCCACATGCTTGGGTCGCTGCACCCATGTGGGAGCCCTAGAAGAAGTTCTTGACTTCAGATGGGCACAGCTCTGGCCATTGTAGCCTTTTAGAGAGTGAACCAGAGGATGGACGATCTCTGTCTCTCCCTCTTTTCCTCTCTCTCTGTAGCTCTGCCTTTTTTTTTTTAAGATTTATTTATGTATTTGAAAAGTCAGAATTAGAAAGAGAGAGAAGGAGAGGCAGAGAGAGAGAAAGAGAGAGGTCTTCCATCTGCTGGTTTACTCCTCAGTTGGCCACAATGGTCAGAGCTGCTCCGAACTGAAGCCAGGAACCAGGAACTTCTTCCAGGTCTCCCACATGGGCACAGGGGCCCAGGACTTGGGACATCTTCTACTGGTTTCCCAGGTGAATTAGCAGGAAGCTGAATTGGAAGTGGAACAGCTGGGACTTGAACCAGTGTCCACAGGGGATGCTGGAACTGCAGGCAGCAGCTTTACCTGCTATGCCACAGCACCAGCCCCTCTGCCTTTCAAATAAATAAACCAACCTTAAAAAAATCCGTATGGCATGACAACTACTTACAGGAAGATACCATTTCTTTCTACTTCTAAGTGATACTGTGATATTCGGCACAAGCAGGGCTAGTGATGCTTTTCTAGTTTTGTGTTGGCTCGTAACTGATCAGGCAATGCCTGCTGTAAGATGTACCTAACCCATTGTTAACGTTGTAGCATAAAGTGTTTCAGCTATCAAAATATGAAATTGCAACCTAAGAAATATTTCTTTCAAATTTAACTGTGCATTTCCCATTTCTTTTGCTTAGGTTTCCCCTAACACCTGTGTTCTAACTCACTAGGAAATCTTTTCAGACTTGCCTCAGCCGTCTTTCCTACCATCATATCCCGGCCCTCTGTATTCTTCCACACCTTTTTACATAAATTGCCATGCATAAAATTGTCTCCTGATTTTCTATCTTTTACCCACAGGTGGGCCCTTGTCCCTGTTAACTCAGTGCCCATTCAAGTGTAACTATTCAAAACATTGGTCACTGATGTATTCTGTCTGATTAGCCTTTCTACATCTTTCAGCCTGGGATTTATTCAATGAAGAGTGTGAGAATCACACAGTGGTGAGTGAGTTTGTTTTTCAGGGTTTTACCAGCTTTCATGAATACAATGTACCCTTTTTGTGGTATTTATTACATTATACTTTTTAACCTTGGCTGGCAATGTCATCATTGTGACAATTATCAGCATTGATCGCACCGTCACACTCCCATGTACTTCTTCTTAGTGCCTTTTCCACTTCAGAGATCGTGTACACATTGGCCATTGTACCACAAATGCTCTCCAGCCTCGTAGGTCTAAGCCAACCTATCTCCTTGGCTGGCTGTGCCACCCAGATGTTCTTTTTTATCACTGCGGCTACCAACAACTGCTTTCTGCTCACAGCAATGGGATATGACCACTACACAGCCATCTCACCCACTGAGGTACATGGTTATCATGAACAAGAGGGTGTATGCCCAGCTAGTATGGGGGGCTTGCAGTACTGGGCTGCTTGTGGCCATAGTACAGATGTCATCTGTATTCAGATTGCCTTCTTGTGACACAGAAATAGCCCATTATTTTTGTGACATCTGTCTAGTTATGAAACTCTACTGTGCTGATACAACTCTGCATGACATAATTAATTCTGTCATCAGTTCACTGGTTATCGTCATGCCCATGGGCTTGGTGCTCATCTCCTACATTCTCATCATCTCCACCATTCTCAAGATCGCCTCTGCTGAGGGCCAGAAAAAGGCTTTTGTAACTTGTACCTCACTGTCGTCATCATTCACTATGGCTGTGCATCCGCTGCCTACCTTAAACCCAACTCAGAGAACACCATGGATCAGGACAAGCTGACTTCAGTAACTTACACTGTGTTTACTCCACTCCTTAATCCTGCTGAGTACACTTTGAGGAATAAGGAGGTCAAGGATGCGTTTCAACGTGCTATTGGCAAGAAACTCCTGCGTAAGGTCTTCAGCAATTTACCTTACCACAGTCCTAACTTCATCCATGGTTTTAGTTATTTAGCCAATTGTGATCTGAAAACATAAAATGCAAAGTTCCAGAAAAAATCTGTAAGTTTTAAATCACATGCATACTGAAATCAGAGCAATACTATTGCATCCCCCCGAGATAGAAATCATCCTTTTGTCTAACATATCCATGTTGTATATGCTTCCTGGCAATTAGCATGTACGGTATAATAATATATTTTGAGCTAAAGAAAGGAACCATACATTCACATAAATTTGATTATAGTATACAGATACAATTGTTCTATTTTATTATCATCATTAGCTTTTTATAAATTAAACTGCATCATAAGTATGTATAGGTAGGAAGTATTTATGTATATGTTGTGTATATAAGGCTAGGTACCATTTGCAGTTTCAGGCATCTCCTTGGGGTTTTGGAACTATCCCTCAGAGACAAGCGGAGACTACAGTCTATCATAGTCTAGGTATTTTTGTAAGCTCAAAAACTTGATCCTATCATTCAACTCTTCCCAGAGAGAGTTACAAAATTTGGTGTTAAGGTTGTATTAATGAATCAAGAGTCTCTCTGACCTGACTTGTTTTCACCATGATTTTTCAATGCATTCTGCTAATCTCATAGATTATCATCAGGGTTGCTTACAAGGGGGAATGCTGGTACGGATCATAAGCCAGCAGGGAAGTGAGTGCTGTGTTTGCTATGGCAGAAAATTGGGCAGCATAACACCTATTGGAAGTGATAGGTTGAAAGATCAACCTAAATGCCAAATAGATTAAAACTTCAGAGAGGACACAGTTGTTGAATGGGATGTGTCGAAACTACAATTCCCACTTTTTCTTTGGACAGTGACAAAAGTAACAGACCCTGACATTCCAGAAGCAATGTTATCAGCTTTAAACTCACCTGCCTTGGAGAACCACGAGTTTCATGTTTGTTTTTGTTGTTTTTTTTTTTTCTAATTTTATTAAGGTTCACATTGGAACTATTCCCTAGATAAGTCTCGACAACCAGTATAATCAGTGTTAGTAAAAGTAAACAACTTAGTAATACCTAGTCTCTGAATTTCACTGTATTTATATATGTGTTTTCTTTCGGGGAGGAGTAGTTTTTATATACATGCTACAATGTATTCACAAGTATAGGGATATCTGGAGTTCTTTTCTGAAATTAATGTATTTTTAAAGTTTTTATTTATTTTTATTTTGTTTGAAGTGGGGAGGGTAGAGATTGATTGATCTTCCCTGCCTGTCCAGGCGAAAGCCAGGAGCCCAGAGCTTCATCCCAGTCTCCAACATGGGTAATAGTGATCCAGGCACATGAGCCATCACTTCTGCCCTCTGCGATTCATTATCAAAAAGCTGGATCAGAGGCAGAGTAGCTGGGACTTCAATCAGGGACTGTAAAATGGGGTGTGAATGTCTGAAGTGGTGACTTAACTGCAACATCAAATGGGCACTCCAGAAATTAAAGGCATTGATATCAATTCCCAACTAGCTCTTGCTATGTCAAATCTAGAAAGTAGCCCATGATTTCCATTCTTCTATGTAGAACACAACCTGTTATCAATGTCTTGCCTTTACCCTCTTCATTGCTACCTGGATGAGCTTATTTTCTGTGAGCAGTTGTATATCCCACTTGAACTTAAGTTTGAAGAGTGTTCTAAGCAAGAATCTTGGAATTTCTCAATTTGTATTGTTACTGCTTTTTAAAAGGGAAGATTGTTTTGATTTGCAGAAAAGATTTAACATTTTAGAATTACTTGTCCTGAGGAAAAGAAGCAGGATCACCAAATGTCTTTCAGTTCATACGGGGCTGATGTATGAAAAAGAACAATCAATCTGTATCTCCAACCATCATGACTACGTCCTTGTCCCCACAGAAAATGCACTGAAAGTACAAGTCAGAAGACCTGAGACTCCTTCACAGAAGAAGGACCAAGAAAGGAAGTTTTCGTGCCTGTGGAGTACTGCTTGCAAGAAAACAAGACACGGCCCCTCGTGACATCTACCTCCAAGGGAGCATCCTGAGAGTAGATGTGCAGAGAGCTCTCCTGACAGCCTAATGTCACCTCTCTCTGAGTGTCCCTGAGGACATTTCTGAGTCCTTTCTGGGGCAGGTACAAGGGAAACATTCTCACACCCTGCTCCTGAAAAAGCCCCTTCCCAAAGCCTCTCCTAGTAGTCACATCATGTCAGTGGAGAGCTGAATCTGAGTGAACAGAACTCCCAGAAGACTTCCCAGAGCTCTACAACTCTCCGTAAAATTGGTGTCCAGTATTGAAAGCAGTGTGTGTCCTTGAGTTCCTACAGCTGTACATTACAGAAAACTATGATACAATTCATCAAATTTTTGCAATAATAAATCATGTATATTGAAGACAAAAAAAAATTAAGCCTGGTCCTTGCATGGGAGATTAAGAGGAATCAGGAAGACAACTTCAACAAAGACTTTGAGAGAGGTAAACAAAACATAAGAGGACTTTGTCTTTCAAAATGGACAGCTGTGAGTCACTGCAGAATTTTAAAGATTTAGACAAATGTATGTTAAGAACAGTATGTAAAAGTGTGCCCCTCATACAAAGATATGGGAGAAATATTCATACTTTCAATTAAGTAAACTAAAGTTGAGCAATTTGCAAATCATTCTTAAATTCTGAATCGCTCTCACTCTCGCTCTCTCTCTCTCTCACACACACACACACACACACACACACACTTGGGCAGCAGCTTTGTGAAGTATCATCCTCAAACAAATTCTACCCTGGAGAAAACTAACTGCCAAAGCATCTGGACGATGCTTCTAGAGGATGTTTAACAACTTACTATCACTTCTGAGACTCACCAGGGTAACTCTGGCTTCAAAATGAATTTAAGTTTGCTTTAGAAAAACAAATCTTGGGTTTCCCACAGTCATTGAAAAAGAAAAGTAGGTGGAGATGAGGAGCAGTTCTAGTTACAATTTCTGTTCTTTAGGGAATTGAAGGATTATTTTCAGATTTCATTAACTTTATCTGTCCCAGGAAGCTCAGTGCAGTCCTCTCAAAGACAGGTGCGGCTGAAATGTATTTTTCTACCATTAAAGAAAAAAATAAATCTGACAAAGATAGTTCACAACACTAAGAGGTTTTTTGAATAAATGAGCCAGCACAATAGCAGTCTGGAAAAAAATAAAAATCTTACATCATATGTAAAAATTAATTCCAGATGGAGTAAAGACAAAAAAAAATTCAAATCTTTCTAGACAATCTAAGAGACTACATATAATCTAGGTGTCAGGGAGACCTTTTTGAGCCAAGACTGAAAATAGGAAAAGTATGTTTGTCCTTGTTAAAATAAAAGCTCTCAAATTAAAAAAAAAATACAGAAACTCAATAGACAAGACAAATGTAAATAAGAGAAAAAGGTTTTCATAATATACAAATATCCTTTAGACATTGGAGAGAATAAACCAACAACAGAGAACTCAAAAAAAGTATTATTACAACTCCTAGAAGCCCAAGAGGCAAACAGATGCATAAAAAGAAGCAAATAGCGGTGAGCACTGTGGCATTGTGGGTAAAGCCACCATGATGCATACATGTCACATGGGCAACAGTTTGGATCCCAGCTGCTCCACTTCTGATCCAGCTCCCTGCTAATCTACCTGGGAAAGCAGTGGAGGACAGCCTAAGTGCCTGGGCCCCTGCCACTCACACGGGAAACTGGAAGAAGCTCCCAGTTCCTAGCTTCAGACCAGCCCAGCTAAAGCCTTTGCAGACATTTGGGAAGTGAACCAGCAGATGGAAGCTTGCTCTCTCGCTCGCTCTGTCTCCCTCCTTCTCTCTATAACTTTGCCTTCCAAATAAATAAATAAATCTCTAAAAAAAAAGGAGGAAATAATCAATAACAGGGAAATGCAAATTGACACAGCATAAATCTCACTTTATATTTACTAAGTTATCGAATTTTTATAAAAACATTATACTAATTATGGTTGACATGGATGTGAAGAACAATCTTCTCATATTTCCATAACAGAAATGCGAACTGTTACAGTCTTGGATAGCATTTTTTTTTTTAAAGATTTTATTAATTTATTTGAGAGGCAGAGCCACAGACAGTGAGAGGGAGAGACAGAGAGAAAGGTCTTCCTTCTACTGGTTCACTCCCCAAATGACCACAACTGGGCCAATCCAAAGCCAGGAGCCTCTTCCGGGTCTCCCATGCAGGTGCAGGGGCCCAAGGACCTGGGCCATCCTCCACTGCTTTCCCAGGCCACAGCAGAGAGCTGGAGGAGGAGCATCCGGGACCAGAACCAGTGCCGATATGTGACGCCGGCACCACAGGCAGAGGATTAACCTACTGTGCCACAGCACCAGCCCCTGGATAGCATTTTGATGACATCTGTTAAATAAATTCCACCTCTGTGAACTAAGATTTGATGGGGATATGAGACTCATTTTTCCAAAAAAATCTGAGTTCTTGTATGTGAGATTAAGACAATCAGGAAGACAATGCTATCAAAGTTGTTTTGAAGGAAAAGTGAAAGATGTCAGAGAAATCACAGAAACCTCCAGAAACGATGAACAAATGCATGACATCATGTGCATGGAGTTTTAGTGAGCTATAAATTCACAGATGCCAATAACTGGAAACAAACTGAACACCAATTAACAGAAGATTGACTATTTCCACACTACGGAAAATAACAATGCAGTTATTAAAAAAAGAAATGAAGTGGTATATCAAATAATTTAGAAATATTTCCATGAGTGATATAAACAAGAGGCCAGAAAGAATTTACAATATAAGCCCATTTTTATAAAATAACAATAGAAGGGTCAGCATTGTAGCATGGTGGGCTAAGTCACAGCTGGTGAAGCAGGTTTGAGTTACTTAGTTCTGGCTACTCCACTTCTGATCCAGCTCTCAGTTAATGCACTTGGGGAAGCAGTGGAGGTTGGCCCAAGGGCCTGGACCCCTGCCACCTATGTGGGAGACCTGAATGGAATTCCAGGCTCTGGCTTCATCTTGGCTGAGCCCCGACCTGCCTCTCTCTCTCTCCTCCCCCACCCCCTTCCTATACTCTATCCGCACTCCCACTTTGCAAATAAAGTTTAAAATAAAATAATGACAGACTTCTGTGTATGTCTCCATGGGTGATGTCATGTCAACACAGGATTTCATGAGTATAGAGAAAACATGAAGACTTTGCACTGGATGGTTACTGTGGATTGCAGACATAGGCAGGAATGGAAGAATGAAAGTTAATGTAGAGGAGGAAGGTTTTTTTAAAAAAAAATTAGTTAAAATGCCTTACTTATGTAAAACTGTATATATGTGTATATAAAAATACAGGATGCATCAAAATGTTAATGGTGGTTATCTCAGGTTAGCGGGACATTAGATGACTTTAGTTCGAAAATATTTTTATGTATTTGAATTCTTCATAATGAACATATTACATTTATAATAAGGGGACTAAAGTTCTGTTTCATTGTGAAAACTTAAAAACTAGGCAGACTATACTTGGTTATTTGGATTTAATTGATACCTCCTTTCTTCTGTATCCTTTTAACCTCTACTGGTACAAATCCTCCTCTGGTATCATATTGTTTAACTGTAAATAATCTACTCAGATTAAGATCTTCCCACTGAGTCAAGGACAATAAGAGAGAAGGTTGGGTTGGGGGAGCACAATTGATAAGCTACCTGATCTACTAGAAAGCTAGTCTTCTCCACACTGAGGTTATCCTGTTCTTCACTTTTTGCAAGTGCTAACTGATAGGTATTTTATTCCCAGTCACAGGCTACAGAAACAGAGGGAATTAAACGGGGCTTTTCTTCCCCTATCTCTGTTTCCTTTCTTCTCAGTCATCATGGTGAGGACGTTTGCATAGATACTCAACAGAATAAATGATACTCAAAGGACCACATCTGCCTTTCTGTGTGCTTTAAAATGATGTGTGATTTTCTATTATTTATTCTCTGGTGGCATGATTCCGATTCTGAGCTTTAACAGATTCTGAAGTTGCTGCAGTCCATCTCTCTCATCTAACTGCCTTTCAGAAGAGTTTGTTAGGGATTACATGTCATAAAGAATTTAACACGTTTACACATATCAATTTAATTCCTAGCGTTCAGAGCCAAATAGTGACCGATCCAGTTTGTCAGCTTAGTTTCACACAATGCATAGGAATTTATCAACAATGAACTATCTGTGGGGAACACTCCATGACTTGGACACAAATGTAAACGAAGTTGTAAACACACAGCATGGTTTTACCAAACTTGTCATGAGATTTTATTTTATCCAGTGGAAGAGGTTTCTTTCTTCCAAGAATCAGCCACAATACAACAGTGATTATCACACATATAAATCCAATATTCAAGCTGATAAGCAAATTAATTGTCATTATTCAATTTTAAAATGAGATAATACATACATACATATTAACCTAAAAAAATAGAAGTATAAAAAGTGACAAACGCACGTGAAACTTAAAGATTATCTATAAACATCTTGTAGAAAACCAAAAATAAAGTAAAATTTTAATAACAAGAGCATTGAAAAATAATTACCAAATGAACAAAAAGAGCTCAGAAAATTCACAGAACTATGTTTACATTATGAAGCTATTCTACAAGCAACCAGTAAATAGAAAAAGTGCCAAATTTTAATTATCTACATTAGCAAAGACTGAAAAACAAGTAATATTCAATGCTATACTAAGTAATGATGGCCTTACTTCTGTTGGTACAGTTTCCTGGAGGCAAGTTATTAACAATTAAATTTTCTTTCTTTTTTTAAAAGATGTTATTTATTGTATTTGAGATGTAGAGTTAAAGACAGTGAGAGGGAGAGACACAGAGAAAGGTCTTCCTTCTGTTGGTTCACTCCCCAAATGGCTGCAAAGGCCAGAGCTGAGCTGATCCGAAGCCAGGAGCCAGGCACTACTTCCTGGTCTCCCACATGGGTGCAGGGGCCCAAGGACGTGGGCCATCTTCCAATGCTTTCCCAGGCCAAAGCAAAGAGCTAGACTGTAAATGGAGCAGCCAGGACTAGAACCTGCGCCCATATGGGATGCTGGCACCACAGGATGAGGGATAACCTACTGCACCATGATGCTGGCCCCTAACAATCAAAGTTTCAACAATAAATCCACTTACAAAAATATAAAGTAATAAACCTGCCTAATTTAAGTACAGATATTCTCAAAAACAAGACATAAAACAACTGATGTCTCACAACTAGAAAATGGTCAAATAAATACAAGTTTATTGGTAACAGCAGAATTCTACTCAATAACACAAATTTTATTTTCAAAGAACATTAATAATGAAGGAAAAATTTCATGATAATGTAAAATATGTTAGCTGTATTTATTTGAAAGACAGCAACAGAAAGAGATCTTCCACAACTGGTTCACTTCCCAAATGGCTGCAAGTGCCAGGGTTGCTCCTGGCTGAAGACTCCATCCGGGTCTTGCACATGGGTGGCAAGGACCCAAGTACTTAAGTCATCGACTGCGGCTTCCTTGCATGTGTGTTAGCAGGAAGCCAGATAGAGAGTGAAGATGACACTTGACAGGGAATGTAGGCTTCTCAAGCAGCATCCCTACTGCTGCACCAAATTCCACTCCTAATACAAGATTTAAAAACGTTTTATATACGGGTTACTCCCACTTTTACATATAGTTTCTATTTATACTCTATGCCTATAGCAAAATACTAATGGTTTTATAACAAGTTACATGCCCTCTGTAATTAAAGCTGAAATTTCATTTTCTTTGGTTTATATTTTCTAAACTTTAAATAACGATGATATCTGGAATACAGTATTATTATTATTATTATCTTTAAAGACAACCATCAAGCCTCTGGTAAAAGGAACAGAGTAAGGGGGGGAAGCACCTTTTAAAAACTGTATAACTACCCCCACTGTGTATATCATATCAGAGAAAATCTGAAAAGCATGCCAGGCAAAAAGCAATGTGAGGAGTGCCTTCAAAACATGCCTTACAGACACACAATTTTTCAGGGCCTGCTTATGAAGCACGTTTGTCTCTAATCATGAGCTGTTCTAACAGACCCACCCTAAAGAGTTAGTTTACACTCCAGTGTGAAAAGAGGAGGAAGTGGGGCGAGAAGCTCACACTACCTCAGCTGGCCAGGAACCTACACCAGACAGAAGTCAAGTGGCCCAAGACAGGGTTATTTTATTAAGTTTTTGAGAAGAAAAAAAGTGAAGAAAGGGCATCCAAGCAGCAATCTGTGTGGCACTGCTAGGGGGCTCCCAATAACCACTGCCCCTCTCTTTCCGCAGGAGGCCCTGGGTATTGCACCCAGTTAGAATTCAGTTTGCTGCCTTTCCACACTTCCATGGAGGAGTGTCTAAGTCCTGACCTGTGAGATGGAAGTGAATTGCTGGAAGAACCAGTGCAAAAAACACACCTTTGCCCTCTTCCTGTGTGGGATGTAGGCACCATAGCTAGACCTCCAGCGTGAAGTGACCCTCAGAGTGAAAACTACCTGCTGGACATGACAGAACAGAAAGATGTACACCATGGCTCCTCGACTCTGTGGACCACCATCGCAGTCCTGGACCGCATACCTTCAGGTTTGTTCACATGAAAAAGAAAGAAATCTCCACGCTGTGTAGGAGGCCACCACCACCACCACCACCACCACCCATCATCATCATCACTATGTCAACCCTGCTAAGCACAGCTGAAATTAACCTTAAATTTCACACGAGCATTTGAAAGATTTCTTCCAGGGCTGGCGCTGTGGTATAATGGTAAAGCCACTACCTACAGTGCCAGCATCCCATAGGGTGCTGGTTTGAGTACTGGCTGCTCCACTTCCAATCCAGCTCCCTGCTAATGCACCTGGGAAAGCATCAGAAGATGGCTCAACTGCTTGCATTCCTGCAGCCATGTGGGAGACTGGTAAGAAGCTCCTGGCAGGGCCAGTGTTGTGGCGCAGTGGGTTAAAGCCCCATCCTGCAGCGCTGGAATCCCATATGGGCGCTGGTTCGAGTCCTGGCTGCTCCACTTCCAATCCAGCTCTCTGCTATGGCCTGGGAAAGCAGTGAAAGACGGCCCAAACTCTTGAGCCCCTGCACCCATGTGGGAGACCTGGAAGAAGCTCCTGGCTCCTGGCTTTGGATCAGTTCAGCTCTGGCCATTGCGGTCATCTGGGGAGTGAACCATCAGATGGAAGACCTCTCTCTCGCTCTCGTTCTACCTCTCTCTGTAACTCTGTAATTCAAATAAATAAAATAAATCTTAAAAAAAAAAAAAGTTCCTCGCTTCGGATTGGCACAGCTCCTGCTGTTTCAGCCATCTGAGGAGTGAACCAGCAGATGAGAACCGCCCCCTCCCCCCACCACCTAATAAAATAAATAAATCGTTTAAAAAAAAAAAAACCTTTCTTGAGATGTTATCTACTTTCAATGGTTCCCCTCCTTTTAACTGGTTAAAAGAAAGGAACAAAATAAACAGAAAAAATAACTGTTGAGTATCTTAATAAAGCTTTCCGTTCCTTGGTATTTATTTATTTATTTATTTTTGACAGGCAGAGTGGACAGTGAGAGAGACAGACAGAGAGAAAGGTCTTCCTTTGCCATTGGTTCACCCTCCAATGGCCACTGCGGCTGGCGCACCGCGCTGATCCGATGGCAGGAGCCAGGTGCTTTTCTTGGTCTCCCATGGGGTGCAGGGCCCAAGCACTTGGGCCATCCTCCACTGCACTCCCGGGCCACAGCAGAGAGCTGGACTGAAAGAGGAGCAACCGGGACAGAATCCAGCGCCCTGACCAGGGCTAGAACTGGGGGTGCTGGCGCCCCAGGCAGAGGATTAGCCAAGAGAGCCATGGCGCCGGCTTTAATGTCTTTTAATTGATGCTTGAACAGAAGATTCTCAGGGTCAGTGGCCCACAGGTAAAAATGGATCCTGGATCATTTTAAATGTTCAAGCTGAAACAGACTAACACATGAAGAGACTCAAGAGCAGGAGGTAAGAGTGGAATAAATGAATGAGAGTTCTCTGATGCTGAGGGTCCCCTGCCTGCCCAGGGCTGCTAAGGGGAGCTGGCAGGAATCCAAATTGAATACAGCATCATCATAGACAAGGTCCTGCAGTTCTATTCACTTGAGCCTGCTCAGGCCCTTCATTAACCTCTGTTTTGAATGGAGGACATTAACCATTTTCTATTTCTAGATATTTTAACATAGTTCCCTATTAAAAGGAGAAAAACTTACATAGTGAAGTAGGGCAAGAGAAAATCATCATCTTAAAAAAACCGATGTGGTTAAGGAAAGTTTACTCAGTGGATAAAAAACAACAGAACTCACTATAAATCTGGACAGGGAATCATCCATGCACACTGCGCACAGTTACACCCATCTATGCTACAACCAGGCCTAATCCTAACAGTGTACTACACATGATAAATATTAATTGGACTAACAGATATCTTCATAACCATAAAAAAACTCATATTCCTTTTTTAAGTTCAATAGCTTGGTATTTATTAAACAACCATTAAGCCATCAACGCCCAAGTGGTATTTAAATACTTCAACTAGGTTAAAAATTAGCAGAATCAATTAAAATGACTTGCCCTGCAATTTAAGTAATTCAGCCCACAGAATCGAAAAAGGGACTTGGGAACATCTTTTCCTCTTCTTTTTCTTCTTCTTTTACCACTATGTAATACTCCTGCAAGAGCATAAAAGGAAACTCATTGTCTGGGATTAAGACAGTATGGCTTCAAGTCAATCTTGGGGCTATTCTAGGAAGATGACAACTGTACCAAATTAGCAGTTGTAGTTTTCTATCTCTATTTGAACCAAGTGGCTTGCCTTGCTTACAAGTAAAATTGCTGCTGCCCAGATCTGAGGATCAGGCCTCCAACTGTAGTAAGACTTCCCTAGTTTCAAAGATTTATGCTATTCCAATTCATATATTCAGGTGTTAGTGAAGAGTATAATGATATCAAAAATTAAAAATTTACTGCATGACAACACATAATATGTAAAGGAAGCATTTTAATCCATTTCAGAATGAAAACAAGCAAGAAAGTGAAAAATTTACAAATCTATACATTACTTTTCAGAAATAACTTACATTATTGATAATCATGGCCCTAACAAACATTTTACAAACCACAATGGCCCCCAAGTCCCATCTTTCCCTGCTGCTAATCTGAGGGTCCCCATATTAGCTTCTTCCTTTTTTTAACAAATAAATTAATTTTATTGCTGAATTTTCCATTGACATTATAGAAATATTTTTAAAAACACTGAAATTACACAAATTATTTGAGAGTCTGTTAACCTTACTTTATAAAAAAAAGTACAACAGTAACATTAGACTTTTTTTTAAAAAGTACATCTTCTAACAGCAAAAAAATAGGAAGCAGATAATGAATGGCACAAATATAGGATTAGAGGAGTACCCAGTCACCACCCAGAGATCATAGCCTGAGCTATGAAATAGATTCCACTTGCAGAGTTACACATTCAGTTTGTTTCTGAACTAGCCTGTTTTGTTTTTGCCTTTCTCTTGTTAAAAAAAAAAAAAAAAAAAAAAAAAAAAAACAGAGGGCTTCACTGCTGCTAGGACAAAATACTCTATGTGAATTTTGGAGAACTTTGAGGGGTTGTCCTTCTCTCCTGGTACCTGAACAAGAGAACAGTTAGTACAGAAATGGCTTTGGCACTTCAACCATTAAACATTGCCTCAAACCTACTTATTTGGATATTGTAGCCTCACATGATTTTTTTTATATACCGTGTCACCTCCATACACTTTATGTATATCATATATATACAATAAAAAATTCCTTCATTTTAAAATACAACTTGACCCTATTTGGTCCAGATTAAATCTCCATATTAACAATTCCCTGAGACAGCTTGTTTCTTGATTCTTATGCCATGTGGTTAATTTCTTTGTTGTTTTTATTGTTTAAGCTACTTTAAGGTTCTAGTATAATACAAATAGTTTACTCATCTCTTCAGGCTCAGATCACACACCAATGATTCTTTCTTTTGAAGCTGCTTCTCCTTGTTGAATAGATGTAGTATCTTGTCTGGGTAGTCCATAGAAATAGATGGAAATACATACAAGAACAGTGCCCAGAGTAAAGATAAGTGTTATCTGTAAGCCAAACGGGGTCACTGACACAATGGTAGAAAGCACAATGGCTATGCGGCAGAAAAGCCTTTCATGATGTTGTCTGTGTACCTGACCACCGCAGAAGTGTAAAGGCCTCCAACACTCGCCAAAGATGACAAACAGACATAATGTGACACCACAGAAAAATCCTTTCTAATTTCAGCTCCATCTGACAAGTAGACACCAACTAATGTCACAACAATCTCGGATAGATGCATTTGCATATTTCTAACCTAAAAGGAAGTATCTGAACCCTTTAAAACTTTTTCAAAACACACTCCCGCAAATCCTGAGCACAACACAGCAACAGCTATGGCACCAAACCCTAATAACGGATTTTGTTCCACCACAACTTTTGTAGCTTGGGCTGGTTTTCACTGTACAAATGTGACTCCATCACACAGCATAAAAACTGAAATCCACTATAATTTGCTGAGTGTCCTATTTAACATTAAAGCAGTACATAACACAGGACAGGGAATCTTCAATTGATAGGTCACCTGTTCACTGCTGCATCTAGATTGCTAAGGGCTAGGAAAGTCATGTTGTACTGAAAAGCATATACCAGTGATGGTACACTTAGCTTCATCAGTTCTTTGGAGCTCCCAAAGACATTTTCACTTAGAGACGTCTTGAATCTACCCAGACTACCAGTAACCCTCTTACAACAGCCATGGTTCTCAGACAGCCCTGCATGGAACTCTTTAGTTTCAATCTATATATTTAAGAATATAACGCAGGGCTGAGGCTGTGGTGTAGCAGGTAAAGCCGGCACCTGCAGTTCTGGCATCGCATAACAGCACTGGTTCGAGTCCCAGCTGCTCTGCTTATTTTTTTTTTTTTAAGATTTTTATTTATTTATTTGAGAGGTAGAGTTATAGACAGTGAGAGGCAGAGACAGAGAGAAAGGTCTTCCTTCCATTGGTTCATTCCCCAGATGGCCGCAACGGCCGGAGCTGTGCTGATCTGAAGCCAGGAGCCAGGTATTTCCTCCCAGTCTCCCATGGGGGTGCAGGGGCCATCTTCCACTGCTTTCCCAGGCCATAGCAGAGAGCTGGATTAGAAGAGGGGAAGCCGAGACTAGAACTGGCGCCCATATGGGATGCTGGTGCCACAGGCAGAGTATTAACCTACTGCGCCACGAAGCTGGCCAACTAATATGATTCTTAAAAACTCTATGACACTACTTTTACCTTCTTGTAATAAATGAGGAAGCAAGGCAAAGAGAAAAAACCCAGCCAACATCATACAGCTCCACTTCTGATACAGCTCTCTACTATGGCCTGGGAAAATAGTGGAAGATGGTCCAGGTTCTTGGGCCCCTGCACCTGTGTGGGAGACCCAGAAGAAGCTCCTGGCTTCAGATCAGCACAGCTCCAGCCATTGAGGCCATCTAGGGAGTGAACAAGGGAAGATAGAAGACCTCTTTTTCTCTGCCTCTGCCTCTCTGTAAGTCTGCCTTTAAAATAAATAAATCTTAAAAAAGAACACACATACACACATATATAATGCATATCTCAAATGAAACAAAAGTGAAATTCTGCTTCAGACTCTGAGACAATAGCTTTAGTAACATAGATATTTTAGGTCTTGTAGTTTTTAATACTGAAAATTGTTCATTCATTTATCAATTCCTTATTGAGTGTCACCTACATGCCAGGCATGTACAGAGAGCTAGAAAATAATAAAAATAATTTTAGATGTCCTTAACCTGAAACTCAAGTCAATGGTCATAGGAAATCAGGTACAGGAGTAGGGTGGGGAACTGGGAATGTCTTCTCCGAGAATCCCATGAAATGTAGAATACTTCAGCAGGTATTTTATATTTTGCCAACTATGACTAAACAATACATAAACCAGCAATAACAGTCATTCTTCTCTTGCACATAGTGGCTGGTGTTCTTAAGACTGATGGGGAAGGTGGGAAGGGACATACAAGTCTTCCTAGAACGGCAGCTCGGTAAGTGAGAAGACAGATACCTCAGGAATCTCAAACAAAAATAAACGAGTTCACAAGCTGGTCCACAAGAACTCACTATTTCAATAAGGCAGCCAATGAGTGAAGGAGACTAAAATACTCCCTCTTTAAACTATGATGCAGATGGTCACAACAGTCAAACTCATTTTCCTTTTACAGATGAACTGAGTGTCTTAAGATTTTTACTGGCAGTGTGGACACTCATCTCACTGAAGATCTTCAAAACAACAATCTTACTTGAAAAACAAGGATGCTGAAGGAGCAGCGTACAAATCTTGTTTTGGGGTCTAAATGCCCATTCCCTGCTACCACCTGCTCTCTAATTCTTTTCTCCTAATTTTTTAGATATGACCAGTAGTCAGAATAGGTGATAAATAGAGGAAAGTAAAAGTATATAGCGTATAAAAGAACACTAAAGAGATTTGTTTATCACTCACTTTGTGCATAACATTAGGAACAGTTTTCCTGCCAACTGTTATATAACCATAAATAATTTAAGAAACTTTGAACAGTAAAAGCAATTCATTATTGCATGTTTAAATAAAAGATTCAAGTGTCTAAGGTTATCATTTTGGTACCACTTTGGTCAGAGTCATGTGATTCTGGATTAAGTCAAGTTTCTTTCCTAACTTCTTGCTCTGGTCCCTCCCAATTCAATCTTGGGTTGGTTTATAACACTTTCGGACAAAGACATCACACCTTTTTATAACCTGTGGATTACTAGATCAATAATCTAGACTACTCAAAAGGAAACAGACTAAACTCACCCAGAGCAATTCTCTGAGTTTCTTTATCTATGCAAGGATAAAAATCAACTCATTATTCAGTTTACCACTCCTGCCTAAAGATACCCTGAATCTTTTCCCTCAGCGACCTGCACCTCCACCAATCCTCCTTAGGCATATGGTTTTGCAACACACAGGGATCTCATATATATTACTACATTTAATTCTCAAAGGGTAGCAGCTCCAGGAGGACAGGTTTTTGCCTGGTTTGTTCGGCACTACGGTCCCAACACTATACACAGGGCTGGTCACATATTAGCCTAATAAATATTAGCAGAATGAAAAAAACAAATGACTAATTGAGGTACACAGGCAAATATAATGTCCATTTTTCCTGCGTGAGAAAACTACAAATCAAATCAAAGAGGTGAGAGATCTGATCAAGATCACATTGCTAAGAAATGTCGGTATTCGTACTGGAACAGAGGCCTCTTAGCTCCAAATCTGGGATCCTTTAAAGCACTTTTTTCCTACTCAGAGCACATACACCGTCTTACAATACCTACTGCTAGGAGAAATGAAGCCCTAAGACAAGCAAAGCACATTTTCCTGGAACAAGACCTAACACATTGTTACTTTAGGGAAAAACATATTACAGCAATAGGTTGATGTACAGCAATCATCAATCGTGGGCTAGATTTTGAGAGCTTACATGAATTTCAAAGATGAGACATGGATCTAGAGAGACTTTTGACATTTGCAAGCAACCATGTGGAGCCTCCCAGGGTCTATGTGTGTTTTTCCTTTGGTCCTCTAGCCTCCAGAATTGTAAACAACAAAGCTGCAGAAGTACCTGAGCACAAAGCAAAGACCAATGCTCCCACAGCCCCAGTACACCTAAGGCTTAGAGTCAGACATGATCCCTCCACACAGCTAGGAAGAAGAGGCTCCGACTGTTCTGTTTAGCTGTCCCCAGCACCTGGCCAACATCTTTTTCTTGCCTTCTTGTCAGTCTGTGCAGCATTGGTCTCCCTTTCTCTTTCAGGAAACAGGGCCACTAAGTCATCTTTTACTGCCCCAGGGAATATGCTAGAAGCAAAGCCAGCACCATCACAGTTATAAGGGAATCAGCTTACAGATCTCCACTTTCCCACTATATGCTTGGAAACTGTCCTTCAACTCCTCCCTCCACAAAGGTCCTTTCCCTACTCTACAAAATGAAGGCATCTGCATTGCCTTCCCCAGGTCTTTCTACAATGCAGTGCCGTGAGATGCGAACACGAAAAGCATAAAAGTGCTGATGCAGCAGAGAGGTGATAGTGTCCGGAATTTGAGTAACTTCTATAAGTCAGGTAGCTTCCAATTCTTTGTTTTAAAACACTAGAAATCTTGAAATACAACGAGTCATATGATCAAAAGATATACAAAATATTGGATTTCACTGTATATACTTCTTTGCTTCAGAAAGGAGACAGGGTGATCAATAAAACCCTGGCAGGCATTGAGTTATGTTATATTGGGATAATATTCTGTACAGAAGAAGGGAAATGGAAATAGGAATTTAAGACGATAAAGAAAAGGTGTAGGGCCAGGGTTTTAAACTGCCACTTGTGACACTGGCATCCCACAGCAGTGAGTCCCAGCTGCTCTCCTTCTGATTCAACTCTCTACTAATGCACCTGGGAAGCAGCAGACAATGGCTCAAGTACTTGATCCCTGCCTGCCACCCACAAGGAATAACAATGGAGTTCCTGGCTCCTGCTTTTGGCTTGGCCCAGCCCTGGCTGTCGAGGGCATCTGGAGAATGAACCAATGGATGGAAGATCTCTTTCTCTCCCTCTGTCATTCTTTCAAATAAACAAATATTTTTTTAAAAAAAATTGTTTAAAAAGAAGGTGTAAAATGTTTAACTATTGAACTTAGCCATGCATTAAAAAAAAAAATGGTACCGGGAATGAAATATAAATTGTATTCTTTTGTAAAATGATGCAACAATTTAACTTAAAATGCTAATGTTTACAATTACTGAAAAACTATATCCTTTGAGTATGAAAATTTTTAGCAATTAAGTTAAAAGTATGCTTAGGGTATAGAATGCATATGTTCTGGGATCTATGGGAGTAAAAAATTGGAAGAATCCTGCTGTAGCCTAAGCCTTTCTGAGATGAAATAATGAGGAGAGAAATTGAACAATTTCCCACCAACCCAGTTTCAAGTCCAGATGAGTGGAGGCAGAACGAGGATTAGCACTCTCTCTGCACTTCTCTTGGTCCTAGGCACATTTGTTGAAACTGGCTCTACAACCAACAATTTACCACGGTTGATCATCTGAAATATCTAACCTGAAATGCATTGCTGACCAGGTTAGACCTCAGCTGATTAGATGCATCTTATCAAATCTCTGGATGGGACTTGCTACAGTGTCTTCCTTTGGGGTTCTCAAGAAAGATTTGTAGGGCCTTAATTTAACCCATAAAGGCTCACCAATTTGGTATTTCTCTTATCACACAAAGCCAAATTTCACCACTGTGGATGTAAAATTGGATGTATCTAGCTGACTAGCATTTCAGGAGAAACACGCATCCTGCAATGAAGTGGAGAGAGCTTTATATATTGTAGGCTTAGTATTTTACATATGGCCAATGTGCCAAGAAGTCATCTCGACAGACACACCTGCAAACCCAAAGTCCCCAAACTCCCTTTCTTCCTTCTTCCCCTGATTCTGTAAGCTCTCTCTTCCCCTCTGCCTCTGGCTTCTTCTCAGCACCTCCTTGGGGAAGCAGAAAGTCATCTAAATATGATGGATGACGCCAGCACTTAATTCGGTGTCTACACAGTTTTAAAAATATTGACTTTCCGGTCCTCAAGCTCTCCGAGAGACAGTGAGGCTATTTAGAGCAGACGTCGGACCACTCCACACCTCCTCTCCTTTAGCACGGGAGGTAGCATAGCCTGAGATAAGAGGTCAGCAGTCAGAGACATAAAGTCGGCTGGAGACCCCACTCCTCCACTTCCTAACTGTCTTTCAATTTCTAAGAGTCCCAAAGTCCTTAAAATAGGGTTGCTGAGGATTGGAGACACTATGAAGGTACTTTACAAAGTTCATGGAAAATGCAATTTGAAGATGAATTTATTTTGGTGAAAATAATTTTGAAATCTACACATTTTTTCATAATACATATGTTCCATGAACATTTGGAGACTTCTTGTATGCATGCATTTCATTATTCTTTCTACCAAAACATGAGTATCTTTTAATACCATTTTCAATGAACTTACTGAAGTACTCATCTATATATTTATATACACATATATACAGAATCTAAAAACATACCAACATAGTTGTTATTCAATAATAGTTACAAAATGTGATTTTTAATGTTTTCATGACTGCTTAAAATTAGCCAATATTTATCTCTTGGCATAATGTCAACTGGTAGCATGTTTTTCATTTTCTTTCTACTCTCTTTTAAAACAAGTGATTTGGAAAATGACTACCTTTCATGTCTAAGTATGTGGTGGGCGTGTGTGTGGAAAATGTACCTTCAGTACTAAAACTGGCAAAAAGACACACGCAGGATGAGGACTGAAAGAAACCTGAGAGTTCAGGATAGCATTTAGAAACCAGGCAGCATGTCCCTAACCTGTTCGAAATGCTGCTGCAGAATATGTTTTTAAAAATGAGTACAGGGGCCATTACTGTGGCGCAGTGGGTTAACGTCCTGGCCTGAAGTGCTGGCATCCCATATGGGCGCCGATTCGAGACCCAACTGCTTCACTTCCGATCCAGCTCTCTGCTGTGGCCTGGGAAAACAGTGGAGGATGGCCCTGGTCTTTGGGTCCCTGCATCCACATGGGGGACCCAGAGGAAGCTCCTGGCTCCTGGCTTCGGATGGGCACAGCTCAAGCCACTGTGGCCAATTGGGGAGTGAACCATCATATGGAAGACCTCTCTCTCTCTCTCTCTCTCTGTGCCTCTCCTTTCTGTGTAACTCTTTCAAATAAATAAATAAATCTTTAAAAAATGAGTAGAGGAGCTGGCACTGTAGCTCAGTAGGTTAGCCATGGCCTGCAGCACCAACATCCCATATGAGCACCGGTTCAAGTCCCGAATGCTCCACTTCCATCCTGGAAAAGCAGTGGAGGATGGCCCAAGTGCTTGTGTCCCTGCACCCTCAGGGGAAAACTGGAAGAAGCTCCTGGCTTCAGCCCAGGTTGCAGTCATTTGGGGAGTGAACCAATGGATGGAAGACCTCTCTCTCTGTCTCTCCTTCTCTCTTTAACCTTGCTTTTCAGGTACATAAATCTTCACACACACACACACACACAAAAAATGCGTACAGAATGTACAATTGACTCTTAAAGTCTACCCAAATTACAATGTTAAAACAGTATTTTCCCTCATCAAATTAGCTAAGTTTAAACCAAAAGAAACAGATACTTAATATTCTAATTCTTAATATTCTTAATATTCTAAGATTCTTAATATTCTAAGCCTTTATATTAGGGTGAAGGAGTCTAACTCAGTCTCCAAAGCAATCTGACACTGTGTATCAAGGAATTAAAGTGCATTCAGGAGCAGGCCTTTGTCACAGTGGTTAAGACACTGCTTGGGTCACCCCAATCCCGTAACAGCATGTCTGGGCTAGAGTCACAGCTCCTGTACCCTACTTCAGCTTCCTGCTAATGCACACCCTGGGAGGCAGATGACTGGCTCAGGTTGTTGGGTTCCTGCTACCCACATAGGAGACACAGACTGAGACCCTGGCTGCCAACTTCAGCCTGGCCCAATGCCAGGTATTGCAAATATTTGGAGAATGAACCAATGGATGGAAGCTCGCTCACTTGCGCTCTCTCTCTGACTCTACCTTTCAAATAAAATAAGAATAAATATATTTTTAAAAATGGATCCACATGCTTATTCAGCAAGGTAGGAATATATTATAACCAAGAGTGTACAACAGTATTCATTATATCATAAATTACTACAAAAATTGAAACAACCTAATATTAGTCCCCGACAGGAGACTCGACTATAATGGTACAGCCCTCCTGTGGAATACTATGTCGCTATTAAAAACCATCTTAGCAAAAAATATTTAAATGAGATGGGACTGATAAGTGAAAGAGGCAAAGTATAAAGTGGAATTGGCTATGCATGTGTGTCATTGCATGCGCCAGCACATTTTCCACTGTGTGTGCCAGTGTGTGCATGACAGTGTGTGCCACTGTGCTGCTGCATGAGCCAATGTGATTCTCAAGCAGTAATAAGAGAAACTTACAATAAAGAATTGGAATTACACATAGTGCTCAAAATCCATTCCACAGCTTGAAAGGACACAGTGTTAAGACTTACAACCCACGTCCTAATTTTAAAGAGAAGTGTGGGATGAGTACACTGCTGATTCAGAGCCTTTTTATGAATGGCAGAGACAGGGAAGCGGGTAATAAAAGTTATGTCCGAAAACTGATTTGCCTCTTCAAACTTTGAGGTTAATGAAGCTTCTGAGTGACTTTCACTCCACATGCAACGATGCTCTCTGCCCAGTGAAGTTTTGGCAGAGCCCAGGGATGTGAGAAGCTGGCAAAAGGTGAGGTCTCACAACCTTCCAATATCCACAGCTGTGCACAACTGAGCAAGAAATGAAACACAGAACACACACAGTCTGCAGATGCATTGTTACAGCACAAAACATCTTCCCACCCCCTCTCAGGCAGAAATGTCTCAGCACACCTGTATGCCACTGCAGGCAACAGCCATCCTCAGCTGCACTAAGTGCCCACTCGGTGCCCACCACTCCCACCAACCATCCAACAAGGTCAGCAGGTGTGCCAGGATTTTTTTCCAGCCTTTTCGAACTTTTCTGCATTGACTTTTCACATCAGCACCCCCTCCCCGCCCCAGGTAAGAAACAGAATAAAAAACGCCTTTGGTCATTACTACAGCTCACATTACACACTCCCTTCCCCAGAAAACAAGGAATAATACAAGTGCCAGAGACTCAAAATGACATCTTTCTGTTCCAAGCTGTTCTACTTGGCCTGTGTGTGTGGCCATAGCTGGTTCCGGCGACCTGCCTGGGTCCAGGGGCTTCCAGTCATTCCCAACCCCCACTCCGCCCCACCCCCACCTCACCCCCAAGGCTTCTTTTCTGCAAAATCATAAGTCACATGAAGCTGTAACTCCTCTGAAGCAAAGACAATCGCATCTAAATAGCCACCTTACAAGTCACAAGTTTGAGGCTGGAAGGTGTCCCTCCCTGCTAGACAGCACACTGCAGAACCCACAGTCAGGAGATCTTTGGGTGGTTTCTGGTGGTCAATTTCAGGAAATACACGTGTTTCTCAGCTCTGAGCTCCGGTTCCAAATCAATACATGTTTTAGTGACTTAATTTTTACCCCCAGGCTGGCAATAACGCTAAGCTAATAATTAACCTTAAACATACCATCACTTCTGCTGAAAACATTTTCTTCACACAGCCCTGAATTACTTTCAGTTGGGCTAAACAAAACAGACAAGCTGTAATAAAAGGTCTCTGAGAAATGTGATCCCTTTCATTGGTCACCCAGGAGATTTTCCTTTTAAATCTGCTGTTTCTTGGCGGCGGAGAGGGGGCTGGGGGAGGAAGGGTAGGGAGGAGAGCACCCAAAAGACGACGCCACCCAGCGCACAATTATTTTCGTAAGAAAGTTGCCCAAGATAACTCTTCAGGGTTTCCCAGGTTGAGAAATTCGTGCAGATGAGTAGGGAGGGACACAGCTCGCGTCCAAGATTAGTATCTGCAGAGGTTTCCCCAATGTTGATTTTTTTTAAGGCGTCCTTTTTAATTATACTGCAAGGGCTCTGATTTCCACCTCTTTGGCTACTTGCTGTAGGAGGGGAGTGGAGAGCAACGCGCCAGGGCTGCGGCAGCCGCTCGGGCCAACTTGGGCGCTGGGGGGTGGGCAGCCCACTCCCCACCGGCTCCCACCCGCCGAGCCCAGGCGCGCACACCCGCGCCGAGCCTGCGGTCCGCGCCCTGGCCGGGACTCACCGCTGTCCAGCCGCGCGATCTGGGGCAACCGGTAAGTGCTGACCAGCAGGTCGAGCGGCACGGCCACCGAGCTCCACTTCACATCCTTGAGGCTGCAGCCCAGCGAGGGCGCCGGGTCCATCGCTCCCCCCGTCGCCGGCAGCACCCGCGCCTCGGCGCTCGCGCTCGCGGTCTGGGGCGCGCGGGAGGCGCCGGGCAGCTCCGGCCGCGGGCAGCCGGGGGGGCGCGGCGGCTCAGGCGGCCCGCAGGGAAGGGGCCGGAGCCCGGCTCAGCTGCTGCCGCTGCTGCTGCTGCTGCTGCTGCTGCTGCTGGGCATGGCTGGGGCGCCCCGCGTGCCCTCAAGCCCGGCGAGGACTCGGAGCAGCCCCGCGGCGGCGGCCCGGGTGGCTGCGGCGGCTCCCGCTCCGCCTCCAACTCCGGCCCCGGCTCTGCAGCTGCGGCGGCCGCCCGCTCGCCTCCTCCTCCTCTCACCCCTCCTTCCCTCCGCCTCGAGCGTGTGAGGAGGAGCCGCGGGTCTGAGGAACGCCATAGCAGCGCTCCCAGCACTGACTAATCAACAAGGTGCGAGCAACGCCTGCGCAGCGCCGGGAGACACCGCCCCCGCCCCCGCCTCCCCGGCGCCGCCCGCTCCGCCCCCCGCGCGCCCTCCGCCTCTCCGCGGCCGGGCGCGCTCGGCTCGGCTCGGCGTCGGCTCTCCGGCTGCGGTCGCCGGCGCCTGCGGCTCCGCGCTCTCCGCAAGCTTTAGCTCTCGCTCCCCCGTCCGACCGCTCGGGCTCCCTGCAGCCTCGCCGGGCGCCGCTGCGCGCACAAACCCTTCCCAGCCCCGGGCCCTTCTCGCCGACCCAAGATTGCCCAGCGAGCGCTGGGATCTTGCTCTTGAGTCGTGGTGCCTGGGGCCCTCTGGCTCCCACCCTGGCTATGCGTGGCTAATACGACCCATCTTCCCCACCCCCGAACTCTTGAGGCTGCCCGGTTGCCCGGACTTCTTGGAGATAGCCTGGAGAGTCCGCAGACCCACGAGCTTGGAAAGACGCGCGTGGGCCACTCCTCGGCGTCTACTTCCCCCCAATCCTGCGACCCCAAAATGGGCTGAAAGTTACTCGCACCAGCAGGATGGCAGAGGCCGAAGCACCGAGAAGTAGCCAGGCGGTGCGTGGCCGGTACCTACGTAAAGAAAGGTAACCATTTCTTTTAGCACCTGCGTTGAAAGCGCGAACTGCTGGAGCTGAGGTCCCCAACAGCAGTAGGCAGGCAAGGACAAGGTTACTGGGAGCCCGCTGGGGCCAGCTGTCTTCACATGCGTTTTCCTACTCAGTCTTGCAGGTTGGAGTAATTCCCTTCTGTCTACACATTATCTATACATTAGATAATTTCTCAGGATTACACAGTCCACAAAAGGCCATGCCAGGACTCGGGCCCCCGGTATTCTTTCCATGGTAAATCTGTTTTCCTCAGTATTATTGCATGGCCTGCTCGCTGCATGCAGAAAGAGCTCAGAATCTGAAGGTGACTGTGGGATCCCTGTTTCTCCAAGCACACCTGATTTTGGGGTGCTAGCCAGTATTTAAAAACAAAACTAAAAAAGAAAAGCGTGATGTTAAGGGAACTGAGGTGAAAAACTTGTGTGTCAGCTCTGTGTCGTGCACACGGTGTGCAGTGCGTGCTCAGGCGGAACAAGCACCTGCTTGCTGCACTGGCCCAGCGGCCTTCAGCACGCCCCACTCCTACAGGTGGCAGTGCTTACAAGATCTGTGTTGATGGGTGAATCAGTCCATTCACGTTTGCAGAAAAACACAGAGGTTCTTCTGCACCCACCCTCCCTGTCCTCTCCCTTGAAAGCATTGGCGATGACTTTCCCAAAATTCTCCTGCTAAAAATTTGACCTTTATGTCATTCACGTTAATTTGTGGAAAAGTCTTGAAAAAAAGGGGGTGAGAATTATTTTAATCTTGTAAATTTTTTTATCAGAATCAAACGTCCATCAAGTTCCAAGATATGCTGATGTGAAGAAGAATGTTTCAAAACCATAAAGAGCTAAGTGCCAGCTATTTTTTTTTCTAAATAATCCTTTCTGGAAATAATGCTCAAATTCCCAAAATGACATCTAAGGAAACGGCTAAGATTGGGAAGGGTCAGGGGCCTTTGAGCCAGTAAGTTAGTCCTCAGTCTTTATATAGTAGGTTGATTTAAAAAATAACTTTCTGCTGCTGCTATATCCTCCTTAAAAGCTTCAGGGAACATGAAAAGTAATTCCCTCTCACGGAAGGATTGGTGACTTATGACCTAAGGACAAGATAAAAAGTAAGAAGATTAATGTAATCAACTTTGTTTAAATCAATAAAGGGCTTACATTAGGTTTGCTCTTATTGCTGACCTTGCAGAAAAGGTTTCATTTCCATGTAGAGCATTAAAGGGAAGAAACATAATGAGGGGGTGGTGCTGTGGCGTAGTGGGTAAAGCCACTGCCTGCAGTGCCAGCATCCCATAGGGCACAGCTCCGGCGATTGTGGCCAATTGGGGAGTGAACCAGCAGAGGGAAGACGTCTCTCTCTCTCTCTCTCTCTCTCTCTCTCTCTCTCTCTCTCTGCCTCTCTTTCTCTCTGTGTGTAACTCTTTCAAATAAATAAATAAATCTAAAAAGGAGGGTGGGGGGACATAATGAGCAGCAAGCTGTCAGTAAGTCGCGTCCTAAAGGAAATTGTGCAGAAAAAGCTCAAGGACGGAGAGAGCTTGGGTTAACTGTAAAAACACCAGCTGAGAAGGGTCGTCTTTCTCTCTCGCTGAACTCCCTTTCGGACACATGTTTATTCAGATTGTTGGATCAAGGCAAATCATTGATATAGAAGCATTGCCATTGGGTACAGGGGCCAAACTTAAGGGTTTTGCAGGAAAAGTTTTCCATTGATGCTCTGGTCTATATTTGTTGCTGTTGAACACCTTTAGAAACTAGGATTTGTGGACAGCTAATATTATGGTGTCATATTAGGGTGATTAAAAATACCAATTCCAGGGACTGGCATTGTGTCACCAGCATCCCCTATGGGACTGATTCCTGTCCCGGCTGTTCCGCTTCCCATCCAGCTCCCTGCTGATGAGCCTCGGAAAAGCAGTGGAAGATGGCTTATGTGGGAGACCAAAAAGAAGCTCCTGGCTCTGGACTTCTGGCTTCAGCCTGGCCCAACCCTGGCTGTTGTGACCATTTTGGGAGTGAACCAGCAGATGGAATATCTGTTTCTCTCTCTAACTCATCCTTTCAAATAAATAAATCTTTAAAAAATATATAAATTCCAGAGCCAGATACCTTGGGGTTTCATTAATGGCCCTGCTTCTGTTTAGGATCTTAGGAAGCTTGCTGTTTCCTCTTCTGGAAAATGAGAGTAATAGCAGTGCTCATCTCACAGGGTTGATAGGACAATGTGATTGTTTGATATATGTTGAGCATGTAGAACCGTGTCTTACATTAGAAGTGCTATAGAATGACTTGCTGTCATTATGCAAAGAACTATTGGCTTTGAAGAGACAAACTGAGACAAAAGAAGAAATGAATGTAGGTACAAGGACATCATCAGATTTTGGAAAAATGGTTGTATTGGCACTGGAGTAAAGGAACGTTTCAAAAATAGAAAACGTGGCTGCAGGACTTCCTGCCTCACATCTAGAGTCTGTGGGGTTAGCTCATTTCACAGTGAACCACCCTGTCCCCAGCAATCCAGGCAGTTTTCATGATGATTTCTGAAGTCTCATGCTATTGATAAACTTAGAGGTGAATCAGTCATGTAATATTGAAGGACTCCTATAACAGACATCAGCTTCCTAGCTGTGAATCTATTGTTTATACGTAACTTGTTCTTGCTCTGCAGTATCAACTCTGCAAGATAAAAATATAACATGTTGCTTTTCTTGACATCAGAGTGTGCCTGGTCACCTAAAACTCCAGCGGTCAAATGTGGTAACAGAGTTCACAGCCCTAATGGCTTTCTGGGCCTCCAAGTTCTTTTTCCTTTGAATTAATTTCCATGCTAAAATTAACATACAATCTGCTCCCTCGTGGAAGCCTTGTACAGTGTCTGTATTCTCACTGCCTGTGGAATAAAGTGCAATGCTCTTTGTATGGCATAGAAGGTGCTGCCCGTATGTGGTTGGGTCTGCCTCCCCAACCTCATTTCTGTAGACTATTTCCCAACATCCTCTGATCCAGTAGAACTACTTTCTTGTGCTGGCCCAGACGTGCGAAGCTGCTACATGCTGTTGCAGGGGTTCTTTCACCATTACCTTTTCTCTTCTTCTTCTTTTTTTATTATTATTATTTTTGTTTTTTGACAGAGTGGACAGTGAGAGAGAGAGACAGAGAGAAAGGTCTTCCTTTGCCGTTGGTTCACCCTCCAATGGCCGCCGTGGCCGGCACACCGTATTGATCTGAAGGCAGGAGCCAGGTGTTTCTCCTGGTCTCCCATGGGGTGCAGGGCCCAAGCACCTGGGCCATCCTCCACTGCACTCCTGGGCCACAGCAGAGAGCTGGCCTGGAAGAGGGGCAACCGGGACAGAATCAGGCGCCCCGACCGGGACTAGAACCCGGTGTGCTGGATTAGCCTAGTGAGCCGTGGCGCCGGCCCCTTTTCTCTTCTTGTGAAACTTTTATTCCAGCTTCAACTTCTTGCATTCCACAAAATTCTCTATCTCTTCCTCAAGGAGATCCCTTGTTCTAGCTAACCAGTGCACCTGGCCATATCATCTTTTAATGATGCTAATTGTGTTATGATTTATGACCTGTTTTATGTAAGCTTTCCCTAATTGTGTTCACCTCTGTTTCTCCAGCTCCTGTACCATGCCTGGTACAGGGAAAGTGCTCAATTAACGTTTCTTGAATTGAGCAATCAATGGACTGAGTCATTCTCTCACTCTATATTACTTCGTAGGTCACTGCGTCTCTTGATTACAAACAATTAGTATTCATCAAGTCTAGCAATTTTTGAGATTTTTTTTTAAAGGTTTGACTGCTATATGATAGTATTTCCCATCAAATTGTTCCCTGATTCTTTTCATTCTTCTGAAAATTTATACTTCATTGAAATTAAGATCTGCACTGTTGTCACTAAACTAGAGAAGATGCTTCTAGGCTAGCTAATATTTTCAATCCTTAATAAAATGGTTAGCATTTTTCTCACTGCTTGTTAGTTTATTTGCACTCTCTCTTGCTAAGACTTGACCCATCAGAAGGGTTTGATTTATTATTTTGCATCTCTAGCACTTGGCATGCAGTAGACTGTGTGTGTGTGTATGTGTGTGTGTGTGTGTATTTGTGTATGTGGTAAATGTATTGTATATCCATATGATGACTGGATAGACAACTATATATTTAGTGAATGGACCAAAGTCCATAAAGACCATAAATAAGCATATCACATATGGGCACTATCAGAAAGCTCTTAACAAATCCACACTTTGTTGTGTCTTCCTTTTTTGGTTTTGATATAGGACACTCCATTCCTATTAAATCAGCAGATAATACTAATGTTACAGTGCCAATATAAGAATATTAAGGGAAAATGACACAGATTGTAAATTGGATTTCATGGAAGCATGCTTGTTTTCAAAGCAACACATAGCACAGCTACATTTAAAAAATATACATATTATGTTCATATACATATTATTTATATATATATATATGTATATATATATATGGAGGAGGCTTCAAAAAGTTTGTGGAAAATGTCTGTTGTTAAAAAACTGTGCCTGGATTTCAAAATTTCTTGGTACCAAAACAAATTTATCACTTAATTGCATTTTCCATTAACTTTTTGAAGTGTCTTCATATAACTGCCACAAAAATTTTACAAAATGATATTTACTTTGTATACTATAATGTATACTACATCTTGATCTTTTCATCATTGAGTTTAAGCAGATTTAAAACTCACTAAATAATACAGTTTTTCTTATGCATGAAGTATTTACACTTTCCCAAAACAAAGAGCATTATGGTTCATGTTGTTGTAGGTATCTCTAAAATCAAGAATAATTGGGAGTAGAAGGTAAATAGTAGGAACTTAATTATTACGCAAATCACATATATGTGTATATATGTGTGTGTCCATGTATATTTGTTGAGTGTGTGTAGAACTTTGTAGGTTATAAGTTTAGGTTTATGAAGAAGCTAATTCTTTGTGGATGATGCTTTTATCCCCTACCAAGCTCCAGACTTCAGCTTGAAATACGGACAGTGAGAAGTGATCTTAGGTCCAGTGTGATTTGGAATTTGGAATTTGTTTAAAGGAATCTGCCATCTCTGGTTCACTCCTCAGATGTGTGCAACAACCAAGGCTGGGCCAGGCCAAAGCCAAGAGACAGAACCTCAGTCCAGGTCTGCCATGTATATGGTAGGTGCCCTACTACATGAGCTATCACCTGCAGCTTCCCAAGGTGTACATTATCAGGAAGCTGGAATCAAAAGTGGATCTGGGACTCAAACACAAGCACTCTAATATGGGATGCCAATGTTCCAAGCAGCAGGTTAACTACTCAGCCTAATGTTCACCCCTGGCTTCAATAATTATGCACAAGGTTTCCCAAAGGAGTAATTAAGTGAGTCAGAATACACAAAAATCAACAGCTTTTAAATACAAAGACAATGCCACGGTTGAGAAAGAACTTCTAAGAGCAATCCCACTCAAATAGCTACAAAAATAAAATCAAATACCTTGGAATAAATTTAACCAAAGATGTCAAAGATCTCTACAATGAGAATTACAAAGCATTAAAGAAAGAAATAGAAGAAGATACAAAAAAATGGAAAAATTTTCCATGCTCATGGGTTGGAAGAATCAATATCATCAAAATGTCCATTCTTGCAAAAGCAATTTACAGATTCAACATGATACCAATCAAAATACCAAAGACTTTCTTCTCAGATCTATAAAAATGGTGCTGAAATTCATATGGAGGCATAGGAGACCTCGAATAGCTAAAGCAATCTTATACAACAAAAACAGAGCTAAAGACATCACAATACCAGATTTCAAGACATACTACAGGGCAGTTGAAATCAAAACACCCTACAAAAATAGATGGATAGACCAATGGAACAGAATAGAAACACCAGAAATTAATCCAAACATCTACAACTTAATATTTGACCAAAGAGCTAAAATCAATCTCTGGAGCAAGGTCAGTCTGTTCAACAAATGGTGCTGGGAAAACTGGATTTCCACATGCAGAAGTGTGTAGCAAGACCCTCCCTTACACCTTACACAAAAATCCACTCAACATGGATTAAAGATCTAAATCTACAACCCAACACCATCAAATTATCAGAGAACAGTAGAGAAACCCTACAAGACATTGGCACAGGCCAAGAGTTCTTGGAAAAGACCCCAGAGGCACAGAAGTCAAAGCCAAAATTAACAAATGGAATTACTTCAAATTGAGAATTTTCTGTATGGCAAAAAAACAGGAAAGTGAAGAGGCAACCAACAGAATGGGAGAAATTATTTGCAAACTATGCAACTAAAAAATGATTAATAACCAGAATCTACAAAGAGATCAAGAAACTCCACAACAATAAAACAAACAACCCATTTAAGCGATGGGCCAAAGACTTGAACAGACATTTTTCAAAAGAGGAAATCCAAAAGGCCAACAGACACATGAAAAAATGTTCAGGATTACTAGCTGTCAAGGAAATGCAAATCAAAACCACAATGAGGTTTCACCTCATCCCAGTTAGACTGGTTTACATACAGAAATCAACAAGCAACAAATGCTGGTGAGGATGTGGGGGAAAAGGCATCCTAATCCACTGTTGGTGGGAATGTAAACTGCTAAAGCCACTATGGAAGACTATATGAAGATACTTCAAAAATCTGAATATAGCCCTACCGTACAACCCAGCCATCCCACTCCTGGGAATTTACCCAAGGGAAATAAAATCAGTAAACAAAAAAGCTATCTGCACCTTTGTGTTTATAGCAGCTCAATTCACAATAGCTAAGACATGGAATCAATCTAAATGTCTATCAACCAAAGACTGGATTAAGAAATTATGGGATATGTACACTATCAAATACTACACAGTGGTAAAAAAAATGAAACCCAGTCATTTGCAACAAAATGGACGAATCTAGGAAACATCATACTTAGAAATAAGCCAGTCCCATAGGGACAAATGCCATATGTTCTCCCTGATCTGTGAGAACTAATAGAGCACCTAAAATAAAATATGTAGAAGTGAAAAATTAACACTTCTTGAAGGGATGACTTGAGTTGCCCTTGTCTTGACTGTCAAGGAACAGTTTCATTTTTTTTTTTGTCTTTTTTTTTTCTTCATACTATTTGTTGAACTCTTTACTTAACATAGAGTTAATCATATAGCTATTAAGTCAATTGAAAGTAGATCTTAGTAAAAAATAAGAGTGGGAATAAGAGAGAGAGGAGGAAGTTTGTAACTGTAAAGCTGTATAGTTCTGCATACAGTCCTACAGACTAACTTCTAAGGGTACAGCCTAAAATCTTACTATGAGACTCCAAATCCCATTAAACTTTGTGGTAAAAATTCCATCTTAATTGTTATAGTGATCATATTAAATGTTAAAATGAACATACAGATAGGATTAAGTGTTAGAGAGATAATATAGATAGGATCAAGTGACTGGTAGTAATAATAGATGTAATTAAAGAGGAGAGAATGTCCAACATGGGAAGCCATCCACACAGCAGACTCAGAATGACAAATGCCATAAACAGCAGTCTGACCAAAGAATCAGTTCTTAAGTCTTCCTGGCCTGGCTGAAAAGCCTGTGAGTGCATTTCAGGCATGGAAAGCCAAGAAACTGTGGCAATAAAATGTTCTTTTATTTATTTATTTTTTTTTTATTTTTTTATTTATTTTTTTTTTTTTTACAGGCAGAGTGGACAGTGAGAGAGAGAGACAGAGAGAAAGGTCTTCCTTTGCCGTTGGTTCACCCTCCAATGGCCGCCGCGGTCGGCGTGCTGCGGCCGGCGCACTGCGCTCGTCCGATGGCAGGAGCCAGGAGCCAGGTGCTTTTCCTGGTCTCCCCATGGGGTGCAGGGCCCAAGCACCTGGGCCATCCTCCACTGCACTCCTGGGCCACAGCAGAGGGCTGGCCTGGAAGGGGGGCAACCGGGACAGAATCCGGTGCCCCGACCGGGACTAGAACCCGGTGTGCCGGCGCCGCAAGGCGGAGGATTAGCCTGTTGAGCCACGGCGCCGGCCCTATTTATTTATTTGACAGATAGAATTAGACAGAGAGACAGAGAGAAAGGTCTACCTTCCATTGGTTCACTCAGCAAATGGGCACCATGGCCAGAGCTATGCCAATTCAAAGCCAGGAGCCAGATGTCTCCTCCTAGTCTCCCATGTGGGTGCAGGGGCCCAAGCACTTGGGCTAGCCTCCACTGCCCTCCCGGGCCACAGCAGAGAGCTGGACTGGAAGAGGAGCAACCAGGACTGGAACCAGGCACCCATATGGTATGCCAGTGCCACAGGCAGAGGATTAACCAAGTGAGCCGGTCCTGGCAATACAATGTTCTACATGAAGGATCTCTGTGAGAGAGACCCCAGTGGGAAGAAGTAGACATCAAAGAAAGATGTACTTTTCTCTAAAGGGAGGAGAGCGCCTCCACTTTGCTTATGGCCTTGTCCAAATACTGATGGAGTTTGTGGACTCAGAGGTTTCCGTAGCCTTTGCAGTTCATGTCAAGAGCCTCAGTGGTCACTGACGTGATACATAAGAGTGTTAATTGTTAAGTTAACAACAGGAGTCACTGTGCACTAACTCCCCATGCAGGACCTCTGTCCTCAATGAGTTGTGTTGAGAGTTAACTCTAAAACCAGTTCTCAAACAGTTCGTGTGTGTTGTGTGTGTGTGCAAATTGTTGAAATCTTTACTTGGTATAGAGTTAGTCTTCTATGTACAAAGTTAATTGAAAATGAATCTTAATGGAGAATGGGACTAGCAAGGGGAGGGGGGGAGGAGGAGGAGAGGTGGGAGGTAGGGTGGGAGGGCTGACATGGTAGGAAGAATAACTACATTCCTAAAGTTGTATTTATGAAATTTATATTCCTTAAAAAATAAAAAGGGCTGGTGCTGTGGTGCAGTAGGTTAATCCTCCACCTGCAGCGCTGGCATCCCATGTGGGCACCAGTTCTAGTCCTGGCTGCTCCTCTTCCCATCCAGCTCTCTGCTGTGGCCTGGAAAGGCAGTGGAGGATGGTCTTGATCCTTGGGCCCCTGTACCTGCAAGGGGGACCCAGAGGAGTCTCTTGGTTCCTGGCTTCAGATTGGTGCAGCTCCGGCCGTTGTGGCCATTTGGGGAGTGAACCAACAGAAGGAGGACCTTTCTCTTTGCTTCTCCTTCTCTCTGTGGCTCTGCTTCTCAAATAAATAAATAAAATCTTAAAAAAATTTTTTTAAGTGAGTCAGATGTTATTTATATTATTCCACAGTTTCAATAAATCATTTCCAAAAATGAAATACAAGTTCTAAGTAATCATTAATTATTCATTTTGCATGTTAATAAGTAGTTTTTTTTTAATAATGCTCTTGAAATATTGGTTAAAGGATAAGAAACCTAATTAAATATAGGACATATCACTTATAATGTAGATAAATTAAAGTTCTTTGCATCTAGATCAGTCTATGGTTCATAACACGATACAGATTTTTTTCTCAGTGAACTTAGATCTATTTAATGTGACAAAGCATAGGTAGGACAACTTTTCTTTTGTTTTTATTGAGGTCAAACAATAATTAATATTATTAAATGTTTACTCTGTCCCAGGTCTTCCCAGGATGCGAACAAGTTTGTTGTTCTGATGATATGACGCCGCAAAGAGGTTTATTGTCAGAGATTGTTACAGATGGCGCCCAGCTGTAAGTCTCCCCCTGGAAAGATAATGAGATTTTAGCTCCCTGGTGACAAGTCCTCCATGTGTTTTCCTGAGTTGCACATTCTTTGCACGTCGTTTGTTGTAAGCAGAGAAAAGAGAAGGACAAGAAAGGTTGCAATTATATTGGACACCTTTCTTGGATACCAGGATACATTTGCTTAAACTAGATGCATTTTTCTTCTCTGACTTCTCTCATGATTTGGGTTCCTTGTCTATGAAGGTCTGAGAGTGTCACATTAACTTCCTCAGAATTACTTACAATCATACTTAAGTTATCTAGTAGATTCCTACTTTTTCCAAAACCCACATCTTTCCCCCACCCCAGAAGCAAATAAAAAATTTCCTCACACTAGTGTTTAAAATGTCAATTTTGTAAAATGTTAAAATCATGAAAAAGTCAGTGAAGAAAAATTGACAATCCCATCACCCAGAGTTAATCATCACACTTCATATTTTGTGCATATTCTCTTTTGTGTCTCTGTGTGTATGGGTACCTAGTTAATTTGGATCAAACTACAATGTAATTTTGTAGTATGCCTTTCTCATTGAATAATATATTATAAATGTTTTTCCATGTTGATATGTGTTCCAAAAGATGAGTTTTAAATGGCTATATAGTATTTCATCATGTGATCATACCATAATTTATCCTACTCTTTATGAATTGGCATTTTCATTGTTGATATTATTTGTTATTAATTATTCCTTCATTATTGCCCTTGTAAATAAATCTTTGATCAGAGCTATGATTTTTCCCCTTAATTTAAGTTCCCTCAGGAGGAATTGCTGTATTAGAAGGTATGAACATGTCTGTAAGGCTTTGATATGCTTGCAAATTTACTTTCTAGAAATGTGTGAATTTTCATTTCTATTTCTTGGAAACTGGGATTCTATTAAATTGTTTTCTATTTGAAAGAAAGAAAAAGAGAAAAAAGTCTTGTGTGTATCAGTGTTAATGCAAATACAGTTTTGTAAAACTTTTTTTTTTTAACCTTTGTCAAACCAATGGTTACGAATGTTATACTACTGTTGTTTCAGTGATCTGTGATTGCTTTAAAATTTACTGTATGTGGGGGCTGGTGCAGTGGTATAGCAGGGAAAGCTGCTGCCTGTGGTGCCAGCATCCCATACAGGCGCCAGTTCGAGTCCCAGCTGCTCCACTTCTAATCCAGCTCTCTGCTATGGCCTGGGAAAGCAAGAGAAGATGGCCCAAGTTCTTGGGCCCTTGCACCCATGTCAGAGACCTGGGATAGGTTCCTGGCTCCTGACTTCAGATCAGCCCAGCTCTGGTCATTGCAGCCATTTGAGGAGTGAACCAGATGATGAAGATCTCTCTCTCTGCCTCTGCTCTGCCTCTCTGTAACTCTGCCTTTCAAATAAATAAATCAATCTTAAAAAAAAAAATAAACCCAAGAAAAGGGATCAATTTTTCCTAAATTTAACAAGTGGAAGAATTTTAAAATGTGAAGATATTTGAGGAGGCCAAACTTAAAGAAAATTCGCACACAAAATATTGGGGTACAGTAAAAGGCCATCAAAAGCAGTAGGGAAATATTTATATATACAAAATTAGGAGGACCATGTTACTTTTTATGTCTCTGGTCCAAGCCTACATTCATATTTCCTCCACAAAATGATACTGAGTTCATAAATTTTTTCAATGTCTTGATTTTATCATTAGACATAAATAGATGCCTTTTTTTCATGCTCATCATTATGTGTAAGTGAAAGACAAACAAGCTTTCTAGCTTAAGAGGATCTGCCCTCACAATCACACTACACGTAAATAGGCGCTGGGGAGTCACGGCAGGCAAAGACCATTGAGTTCCATTTTGCTCTAAACTATCCAAGCTAATGTAGTGGAAGATGGTACCATTAGAATGATTATGCAGACTCTCTGTAGGGTCCTGTCAGAGGTTCTAACTCTGCACTCATGAATAAAGATTCTTCTTTTCCTTCCCAAATTCCCATCCAAATTCTATCTTATGATACATTTACTTAGTACTTTTTCATATCACAGGTGATTAAAATATATTTTTCATTGCTTCCTTTGCAGTGACAACTTGAAGTCCTATCTGCTGTATTCCAAATACTTTATCATTATATTATCATACACTTAACAATCATATTTGAACATAGTATCATCAGCCTTTCTCCAAGGACCTCAGTTAGTTGTCCCATTTTTTTGAACTGGTAAAGATAGACATGAAGTCACTAAAAAGAAAGCGAAATTATGCAATATTAGCATAACATTTTGCTTTTTATTATTTACATTCTTATAAGTGCTTTGCCTTTACCATTTAATAAGAGACAAAATATAGTAACTTGAAAAATATTGAAAATGGTCCTGTATATCCATAACATTTCTAAATCATCAGGATTTTAATGCAAGAAAAAGAATGCATTTATAATAATTACTGAAACAGCAACCACATCTATTCTATTGTTGGTAGGCTTATTGTGCTAGCACCTTGAAAAACATGATAGTATGTCCATTTTTCCTTTCACTAAGTTTTTTAGTGTTCTTTGATTAAATTGGCATGTAAATACCCCATAGTTCATCACCCACTCTGCATTCATCCACTCATCAATCTATCCATTCAGTCAACAAATACTGCATTGAATTCTCATGTGCTAGGCACTATTTGTACCAGTAAGGATAGAAAGATGAGTTCCTGGGAGAGCCAGAAACACAGGAGGTGATTGTAATTACATTCAAGTGTTGTCAAGATTAGCGATAACTATTGGTGCTTTGGGACTACAAAGGAAGCCTCTTACCTGGTGAGAATTTTTGAGGAGACCAACGTAGGCTACCATACAGGCTAGGGAACACGTTTGCCAAGTCAGGACAAGGTCTGGGGAGAGGCCTGAAAGCAACATGCACTAAAAGGGACAGTGTGAGAAACAGCATGGAGGCCAGAAGCAGCACACTGTAGGCGAGGAACAGTAATCAGTTTGGTTTTACAGTATCTTGAGGTTTCAGGTTGGGAGTGGCTGAGATGAGCCTGAGAGATAGAGTCATGTTACAAAGACTTGTCCTGTAAAGGCACTTGGCCTTGACCTTACAGGACCTGTACTACTAGTGATGGCAGCTGCTGGGGCATCTTATTCAGGGAATTAACAAGGTTGAATTTGAATTTTGGAAGGAGTATAGAGGTAGATTTGATGAGATTTAAGACTGAACAGAGAGAAAACAGTGAAAGAAGCTGGTACAGTGGTAAAGGCTTTAACTAGAACAGCATAGTTCCTTGGAAATAAAGGGACAGATAGAGGCTATTTATTAAGAAAATACAATATTCAGAATTTGCTTATTCACTTCATGTGCTGAAGTGAATTTCCAAAAATGATATGAGTTCACTGGCTATAACTATGAGGAATTTAATATGATGAAGCTTGTAACTAGTATATAGGGACAATCATGAGAAACCAAGAGAAACTTTGAAATAAGAGCAATAATATTGAACTACCAAGTAATCCCTGATTAATCAGGGCGTTGGTAAAATAAAGCTACACGATGAAGGGACGAGATTGCATTCAGGTTTTCTTGACAACCTCAAGACTCAGCAGATTCCAGCAACATAGTTTATCTCAGACAGAAACTACCAAATTGACTTTTTTTGTTCTGATTATATGTGTGTCTCACAATGAGAATTTCTTGTGAATTGTTGCTGCGACCCCTGGAAATGATTATTCCATTAGCAGAGGAAGAGACTGCAGAGTGTATGGGGGGGGCATAAATGATTTAATTTAGCCTTGTTAGATTTGAATCACCTGTAAAATATGTGAAGGCAATAACTGGAAACAAGCAGCTGGAACTCGGGAAGGTATTGGAGACAGAGATATGTATTTGGTAGCTGAAGTCAGAGGAATAGGTACAGTTTCTCAAGAAAGAATTTAGATTGCAAGGAGACACAGGGAAAATGATAAATCTTGGAGCATATCAACAGTTAAGGGTCACCAAGCAGAAGACACTAAGAAAGAATGGTCAGAGAAGTAGGAATACAATTATAATTTTTATGCTTTCCTTTTTTCTTAAATTCCTTCCCTATGCTTTAAAAATTCTCTAAGGTTCATCTTTTAAAAAACATTTTATTTATTTTCACTTAGCTGAAAGTCAGAGAACCAAACAGAAACAGAAAAGAGATCTTCCATCCATTGGTCACTTCCCCAATGCCTAAAATAGCTGGGATTGGGCCAGACTAAAGTCAGGATCCTGGTGGCAAGTTGTAGCCATCACCTGCTGTTTTCCAAGGTACACATTAACAGGAAGCCAAAATTGGGAGCAGAGCCAGCACTTGAACCCAGGCACTTAGATACAGGATGCATGTCTGAGGTAGGGTCTTTACTGCTACGACAAATGCCTGCCCCTCTAAAGTTCATCTTTAACTGCCTATGGGAATCTCCTTAGTGGTTGGAATCAATATTGTACTCGATAGTATTTTTGGTAACTATTACCGCATTGATACCATATTGTGGTTATCTATATGCATTTCTTAACCTCCTTTTAAGTAGTACATTTCTCAACTGCACTGTCAAAAACTGGGAAAGCCTGAGATTTTATCTCCTGGGAAGCTAACAAGTTAGCTTGCCACACGTTTATGGATGCTGGCAGAAGACAGGAGATTCTTGGATCAGAGACAAAAGACTGATTACTCTTGGCAAGGCAGACAGAATGAATTTCATATTCACATCAATTCTCATTGTCCCAGAAGTCCCATGGGGTGACTCAGTGTGACCAAGGTGGATGCTGCACATACAGAGTGCTTGTGTTATAGCTAGGAACCTCTGAGATTAGGAAACCAAATCTTTCATTAAGCAGACAGGAACTACCTTTGTTCCCAGAGGCAGACTTTTTGTTTTATTATGCTGGACAGTACAGTGACTGTAATCTGCTCTAGGAGGAGACATTATCTCTACCTTCTAAGGCTGTTCACTATACAACCATCCTTGATAAGATGATGCAGAACAAAAGCTGTCAGTGTTTCACAGGATGTGAAACACTAGGGATTCATGGAGATTATCTCCCAGTAGACCCACCTCATGTCTTAGGCACTTTTATGTATGCCTTGCATCTTCTAGCTTAGTGCCTTGTCTAAGAGAGTTGCTAATATATTATCGTTTAAATAATGATTTTGAAATGACAATCAGAGAGTCGTTTAGAGGACACTTCCCTAGAAGTATTTGTAATAGACAGTCTGAAGGGTGCTTTGAATTTCTGCAATATGCCAGTTGTAACCACAACTTGCTTGAGAACAGCAATGTATTTATTCCTTTTGCCTTGTATAATCCAAAACAGAGTTTAGGAGGTAATAATAATAATAATAATAATAACACAATAATCAATCACCAAAGATTTACTAAATAAACTGGTACATGAAGGTCACACAAATCATTCAGACACAGATTATGAAGTAGATTATTTGTCCTTTTTCGCCACTTCTAATCCTCTTTAGTAACAATATTTGAAATTTTAATACCTTCAGAGAATCTGAAAAAAAAGGAAAAACTGCTTAAGTAAATTAACCTAACTATAAAAAAGAAGTTTTGGGCACAAATATGTTAAACCCAAAAATGTAATACATAAAATTTTAAGAGTGTTTCTTGAACTTCAGAATGAATTCTTTCTTGATGTTTTAAATCAACTGCATAGGCCATGGAAAGATATTATTGCCAAATTTTCCTTCTTTTTTTTTTTTTTTTTTTTTTACAGGCAGAGTGGACAGTGAGAGAGAGAGACAGAGAGAAAGGTCTTCCTTTTGCCGTTGGTTCACCCTCCAATGGCCGCCGTGGTCGGCGCGCTGCGGCCGGCGCACCGCGCTCGTCCGATGGCAGGAGCCAGGAGCTAGGTGCTTTTCCTGGTCTCCCCATGGGGTGCAGGGCCCAAGCACCTGGGCCATCCTCCACTGCACTCCCGGGCCACAGCAGAGGGCTGGCCTGGAAGAGGGGCAACCGGGATAGAATCCGGTGCCCCGACCGGGACTAGAACCCGGTGTGCCGGCGCCGCAAGGCGGAGGATTAGCCTGTTGAGCCAGGGCGCCGGCCCCAAATTTTCCTTCTAAGAAGAATCAATTATCACCATCCCTTGGCAATTCAAATATTGGTATTCTGTATCTTTCCAAGGTCTCCTCCACTTCGTTTAGTCTATTATATGATTCATACTTGTCTATAAGTAAAAGTAATAGAGTTTTCAATTGCTTCTCATTTTTATTTAGGGTTTGATCTTTTAGTATATCGCGATTCAGCTAGAGGGACAGACTCACACTCTGAAAGGTGCATGTTTAGTGTTATAATATCTTGTGTTTCTAATAATAGGAAAAATATTAAAGACTGGATCAGGATCTAGAAAGCTGATATTTTAATTTCTTTATGTCTTAAAATGTATTTTATTTATTTGAAAGAGAGAGAGATCTATGTTTGCTGATTCATCCCCAAATGCTTGCACAACAACTAGTGCAAAGCTAGGCCAAAACTGGGAGCAGGGAACTCAATCCAGATCCCTCACATGGGTGCTAGGCACCTAAACACTTGAGCCAACCTCACTGCCTCATGGGGTGTATGTTAGCGGGAAGCTGGAGTTTGGAACAGAGGGAAGTCTTGAACTTGAGCACTCCAATATGGGATGTAAGCATTCCAAGCACTGTCTCAACTACTCTACAAATCCTAGCCTTTATAAAGTTGCTTTTTAAATTTTGTTTTATGTTAGAGTTATTAATTAATAATTTTTCAAAGACACTGAAGGAGTCAAATGAGTTTATGTCCTTTTAGTTTGCTCAAAAAGTGTGAGATTAAATCAGAAAGTGGGAAATAAATGACAACAATACTTACTTAAGGCTTATATAAAAATATATTTCATGTAAAAAAGTGAAATTGAGTTGGCACTTTCCAAATTTTGCTAAATTTAATGTTGCCACTGAGTTTGTGCAATGTCAAAAAGCAAATCTCACATCTGGAAGAAAGATGGCAGTAATTTAATAAGGAATTTGACCTTTTCGTATTAGTCATAATTCCATCCAGAAAAAGTTAATAAAGAAGTTTTTTACATTAGTAAATCTCTTTGATGCCAAGATATACGTTAGCATATAATTTACTTTTGCTTGAAGTAAGCTCTTGGGTTGCACTGATGCACACGTGGGACAGCTTACACTTCCTTTAGCAGAATGAAAGAGGCACAGATGCATGCAGTTGGCCAAATGGAGTTTTCTGCTTCCTTTACATATGTATGGCCAAGGTATAAAATTACATGTTGACAAAGGAAATGCAGCTACTGCCCTCTGCGGTGAATCCACATCGAAAAGTAAAGAAGACAGTGGCCTCTCACTTAGTTTCAGACTAGAGTGTTAGTGAAAGTGAAGACAAAAGGTGGGAGTGCAGGGAAAACCTAACAATGGGAAAATGGAAAGTGGAGGTCAAGATGGAAGGAATGAGGTGGAGAGCTCCTGGGGCAGAGGGAGGGTGGAGAGGGTGCCCACTGGAAGAGGCTGGGCTGTGGAAATGGAAAGGAATCGTGTTACTGGGACTTCCAAGGACAGCAAAGAATAAGCAGAAAACTTCAATTTTTAAAAAAGATTTATTGATTTAAAATATTTATTTATTTTAAAGAGTTAGAGAGGGGGGAGAGACAGGGAGAGAGAGAGAGAGAGAGAGAGAGAGAGAGATCTTTCACGTGCTGCTTCACTCCCCAGGTGGTTGCAACAGCTGGGGCTGGGTCAGGCGAAGCCAGGAGCTTCATTCGAATCTCCCACGTTGGTAGCAGGGGTCCAAACACTTGGACCATCTCCTGGGGTTTTCCCAGGCTGGATCAAAAGTGGAGCAGCTAGGCCATGAGCCAGTGCCATATAGGATGCTGGCATTGTAGTTGGTAGCTTTACCTGCTAAGCCACAAAGTTGTCCCCTTGAAAACAATGAGGGAGCTGTGTTTGTGAGACAGGATAGGGAGGAAGGAAAGGCAGGGATGGAGGGAAATTGTAAAATAAAATCAAATTTCTACCAATAAGCTTTGTTGTCTTTTCCTGATATGAAAATGAATACAAGAATATATTTTTTTCTTATGTTTGAGAAATCTATTGATTTCTCCAGCTAAATTTATTTCAATCACCTGTGATATACACTCATGGGAATATTGCTTTAAACACATACATAAGCTAATTCAATCTAACAAATATCCTATTTAATGACTTCAGCACAGGCATTTCATATGTTGCCTTGGTACCCAATGAAAACTTTTATCAATCTGACACCATGGGCTACATTTCACTCCATCTGATAGTACAAAGAAAAATTGGGTTAGTATTTTGTCATGAAACATAAAGATATTACAAGATCGCTATAAAAATCATATCAAAAAGTATGAGTTAGGAATTTTTAGTTGTTTTAAGAGAAGCAATTTTTTCTTGGGTTGCTCTGCTTTTTCTTTATTTTCTAATTTTTAACACTTTTGAGTGTCTTGACTTTTTATTGTCTTTAGTGTGACTGTTGCTGTTAGTCTTACATCTGAGCTGAATTCTTTACTGGTTTCTTTTTAATCCTTCTTTTTAAATGAATATTACCTATATATATCCTCTAAATTCCCCTTGTAAGATCCAGTTTGGCTTCTTCTCACATGTTCCAATACCAAAATATTTAGATGTAACCTAGTTAACATTTGGCTCTAAATATTTTGTAAATTTTTTGTGAATCCTTCTTTGATGAGTTTTTTTAAGAATGTATTTAAACTTTCTAAACTTCTGGATTTTTTTCTTATTATTGGTTTTGAATTTCATCCTTTGTAATCCAGAACTATATTAAGTAGATAATTCTTCAAAGTTTATTGGACTTCTTTTATGAGTCATTGTGATCAACTTATGTAAATATTTCACTGTACTTAAAATTATATATTTTCTATTTGTTCAGTGTAAGATATTATACTCACCCATTTGTACAAGCTTAGTAATTTTCCTGTTAAAATAATCCATATCTTACTCATTTTTGTTCATTTGCTTGACATGCCTGTTTCTAATAAATGTTTATTGAAATTTCCTACTATTAATGTGGATTTGTCAATGTTTGTAACTACCTTGTTTTTTTATTTTTGTATTGGACTCAAAAGTTTATGATTGTCATATTTTAGTGGCTTGTTCCTTTTATTATTATGTTTCCTGTTTTTATCTTTATTTGCTTTACACATTTGTATCTTACACTATACTTCTTTTGGATGATGTTTATCCAATCTATCTTTTCCATTATTTTTCTTTATGTATTTCTGTGCTATCAGTTTTTAGCACTATCTCAAAAACAATGGATAGCTCTGTTTTCAAAAAATATATACTCTGATCTGAGACCCAAGAGAGCTGTCAGGTCTATGTAAGGGATTCCAATGTGTCTCTATGTCATACAATTTCTCAGTGAGAAATACAAGATACCTCTGTCCAACAGTTCAAAGGAAACAGACTTAAGTTTACACAGTTGCACACCAAGATGCTCAAAGCTGGCAATAAATTCAAGACTTAATTTGGATTTCTTGTGTGCCTGCGGAAATTGGAATGAAAATGATTCTGCAGGTACACTAAAAGGAAAATCTAATAAATTCTACTTTGCTTTCTTTTATGAGTATTTTCCCCTTAGGTTTTCATAGAAAACAAATCATGGGAAGGAGTTTTGTCATGATCTTTGCAGATAAATGTTTTCATACCTTCACTGAATTGTAAACCCTTCAAAGGTAGATGCATTTTGTTCATGTTTGTATATCAAATGCATACAATTGAAGCTCAAAAGTTAACCTGAACTGAAGTCTTAATTTGGTGGATGGAGGAAGGAAAATAAAACTGGAAATTTACAAATATTTTTTCCTTTATGACATAAATTATTGTGAACAAATTACAACAGTGCTCAGATTTTCTATTGTACTTTTTAAAACTGATCTAGGACCTCAAATAACCATTGTTCCAAATAGCTGTAAGTGTACTATTAACATCTTTCAAAGGAATAAATGATAATAGATTGCAGAATAAACATGCAAAGCAGGCCCCTATGTAAATCACTACACTGAATGTTCTCTGAAGGAAGTACCAAGTCTCCTCCCTTGCACGTGTGCTGGAACAGTACCTGACACATACTAGGTATTCAAAAAGTGCTTGGATGAATAGATGTCATGCAAAGTTACAGTATACAACTTTATTTATTTATTTATTTATTTTTGACAGGCAGAGTGGACAGTGAGAGAGAGAGACAGAGAGAAAGGTCTTCCTTTGCTGTTGGTTCACCCTCCAATGGCTGCCGCGAACAGCGCGCTGCGGCGGGCGCACCCTGCTGATCCAATGGCAGGAGCCAGGTGCTTCTCCTGGTCTCCCATGGGGTGCAGGGCCCAAGCACCTGGGCCATCCTCCACTGCACTGCTGGGCCATAGCAGAGAGCTGGCCTGGAAAAGGGGCGACCGGGACAGAATCTGGCACCCCGACCGGGACTAGAACCTGGTGTGCCGGCACCGCAAGGTGGAGGATTAGCCTGTTGAGCCATGGCGCCGCCCACAGTGTAAAACTTTAATCTTCATTGAAAATTCTCCAAATTCATATCACTTCATTCCCTAGATTCAAATATGGGTTGAAACACCACCATGTCTATGAACAATCTCTGACATCCCAAAGACAGAATTAATCTTTCCCTTGTTGGTGTTCCTACTCCACCCATTCTGTTATTTAGTGCTTTTTATATTATATTGCCTGTATTTATTCACATATCTGTCCTTTTCTATTTTATGGAGGATCATTTCATTTTTAAGATCTATTTATCTATTTGGAAGATAGAGTTACAGAGACAGAAAAAGACACACGCATGCAGAGAGAGAGAGAGAGAGAGAGAGAGAGAGAGAGAATTTCAAACCTTGTTTAACTTCCCAGATAGCTACAATGGCCAGGGCAGGGCCAAGACAAAGCCAGGAGTCTGGAATTCCATCCAGATCTTCCATGTGGGTGGCAGGGGCCAAGCACTTGGACCATAATCCGCTGGTTTCCCAGGCACAATACCAGGGATCTGAATCAGAAGTGGAGCAGCTGGGACTTGTACTGGTGTTCATATGAGATGCCAGCATTTCAAGAGACAGCTTAACCTGCTGCACCACAACATGAGCCATAGGGGATTATTTCTAAGCAATTTAAAAAAATCTGTTCATGGTTGCAAAAGCTCAGCAAATCTTTCTTGAACTGAATTTTCAGAAAATAAAAATTAAATTCTAATACTTACTGAGCATCTGCTATGTTTGATATCATTTGCAAGGAAATTTAAAGAGATTTTCCCTTTAGTTCTAATAATTTTTTGAAGTATATATTATGAATCTTTTTCTTTTTTTTTTTTTTTTTTTTGCCATGCAGGGTTAGACAGTGAGAGAGAGAGACAGAGAGTTAGAGAGAGAGACAGAGAGAAAGGTCTTCCTTCCGTTTGTTCACTTCCCTACTGGCTGCTAAGGCCAGCGCTGCGCTGATCCGAAGCCAGGAGCTGGGTGCTTCCTCCCAGTCTCCCATGGGGGTGCAGGGATCCAAGCACTTGGGCCATCCTCCGCTGCCCTCCCGGGCCACAGCAGAGAGCTGGACTAGAAGAGAAGCAACCAGGACTGGTACCCAGCGCCCAAACTGGGACTAGAACCTGGGGTGCCGGTGCCGCAGGTGGAGGATTAGCCAAGTGAGCCACGGTGCTAGCCTATTAATCTTTTTCAATATATAAAAAACTAACAACAGGAAGATTAAGCCAGTCATCCTAGGCCAAGGGTTTAGTAAGTGAAGGAGGTTGGAATAACACATGAGCTCCTTTCATTTAACAAGGCTACCCCCAACTTATTCCTAGAGCCAGATTGATCTCATAATGAATTTTAGATGTATTTTCATTCATTTGCCAACAGCCTCTGAAAGGACTTAATAATGAAGATAGGATATTGCCTGTTTTCCCCTCGAGTCTTTATAGAGCCATGCTAGTTACTCCAGAATGTACAACATTGTTTTTACTAAAGATATGTTCACTTTTTTTTGGACAGGGAGAGTTAGACAGTGAGAGAGAGAGACAGAGAGAAAGGTCTTCCTTCTGTTGGTTCAACTTGCACTTGAGTTGCAAATCCAGTTTCCAGATGCTTATACTACATGAAAGAAATTAAGGCTGGTAAGGAACATTAATGTACATGAGGATAATGCTACTAAAAAGGGTATCTCCTCATTTATATAGCTTTATAGTCACATGCCTCTGCACTTTGATGTTTGTTCTAATATATTACCAGATGAATACCTTGGATGGGTCACTTTGTCTCCCCATGCCACCATTACCTCAGCTATAAAACGAGGGTAAAGATAACCATTCTTATGGGTTACATAAGGTAATTGCCTTCCTACAAATGGTAGTCATTATTGTTATTAACTCCAGGAAAGCATGTTCTTCAGAAGCAACGAATAAGTTAGATTTGTCTGTATGGGTTAAATGTCTCTGGATAATAATTTAATTTATTTAATTTCACCTAAAGGTCTTGGGGCTACTATCAAACCAATTCAGAGATGAACAGGTGGAGAATCTCCCAAGCAAAGATAAATGCCCCTGAAAGAGATGAAAGAGAACACAAATGCCTTTTCCTTCTATTCCTGTGCAGCAGTTTGTAGGAGCATTAGAGCTGGTTGTGTCATAAATTTTATACAGATATTGTCCATTAAATATACATAGTATGATACTCCATCTGGAACTACAACAACATCAATTATGAGCATTACCTGTCAGTCACTATTCTATAAACCAAACTTCATAATGAAGTCTATGCATGGTCTTCTGTTCTCTCTATAAACAAGCTCAGAAGTCCTGCGGTGATCTATTAGAGGTTTTCTGTATCCTTCCCCTGCCCCTTCGGATCCTTTTAGGCTCTCATGAGCAAACCGTTGATCATGGCTAAAAGCAGCTAAGTGCTTTCTTTCTTAGAGCTTAGCAGTTTCTCTGAAAGTCAGCAGACAGTAATGTAGCCCTTAATAAAGACTCAGACCAAATTTAGTGAGTGGAGGAAAGAGCATGATATAAAGTTAAGGAAACATGGCCTTTCAAGACGACAAATGGAGACAAATATTTTCAAGGTAACCTTTGAGTCCCATGGCTGTGAATGTTTTCCTTTACAAATTTCCAATACAAATCACTTTGAACCATCAGTCCTGCAGGAAAAAGTACTGAGAGAAAGGAAATGAGTTGGTTGGTGAAATGATAAGAAACAAAAATTTTAAGTTATATATACCAGATATCAGCTTGTAAGATGATAGGAAATTTTCTCTAAATCCAGAGGTAGAAATAAGAGTAAATTCTGAATTATTCTCATTGTTCACTGTAGAAGAATGATTCCTTCTGCAGAGAAGTGCCCTGTCCTTTTTGGTTTCCTGCTAAAGAGAGGCACTATCTTTGCCTTTTTTCTGATCATCCATTTATTTTTTTTAAATTTTTGATTTTTGTGTGCGTGTGTTTAATATGGGTTTTATTAAGGGTTACAGTCAATTTCACAAAGGAAAGAATGGTTTGCTTACCCACAGGCCATGAGGGGTCATGGCTGTCCAGCCAGGATTCACAAGCTCTGGCCCTCCCACCTTCTCTCACTCCCACCCCCAACCCCACTCCCACTGGACATGTCTAGCCAGGGTAACACCACATGCAAAATGCATCTTCCAGGTAGGAGGATCATTCATTTCAACATCATGTTCACTGTTGAAGGTTGGAGTAAGTTCTCCAGAGACACGTTAATTCACTCTCTGGATGAGCCAATAGCTTTCACCCCTATTACCTATTAAACCAAGATTGCTCATTCTACTAACAGTTTGACTTTTGGGCATAGAATACCAGTAAGAGCCCTAAAGAAATGTCACATTAATGTTATTTTTTAAAGATTTATTTTATTTATTAAAAAGAATTACAGAGAAAGAAAGAGAGAGAGAGAGAGAGAGAGAGAGAGAGAGAGAGAGAGAGAGAGAGAGAGAGAGGTCTTCCATTGCTGGCTGCAAGGGCCATAGCTGAGCCAATGCAAAGGCAGGAACCAGGAGCTTCTTCCAGGTCTCCCATGTGGGTACAGGGGTACAGGGGCCAAGAAATTGGGCCACCCTCTGCTGCTTTCCCAGGTGCATTAACAGGGAGCTGGATCAGAAGTGGAGCAGCCAGGACTTGAACCGGTGCCTATACAGGATGCTGGTGTTGCAGGCTGCAACTGCTGTGCCACAGCACCAGACCCTAATGTTAATGTTTTTAAAATAAAGATTGTGCAGCTGATTCTATTTATTTATTTTTGAAACTACTACCTTACTTACTATGTCACTCAATTTTAAAGATTTCTCTTAACAGTTGAAGTTTGGTTGGTTGGTAGCTTCTCTCTCTCTCTCTCTCTCTCTCTCTCTCTTCTGAAATAATAGAGAGTGAAAGAGAGGGAGACAGACAGGCAGGCAGGCAGAGAGATCTCTCATCTGCTGATTCACTCTTTGAATGGTGTGAACAGCGGGAGATGGAACTGGCCAAAACCAGAAGCTCCCTAATCCAGGCTTCCCACATGGGTGGCACTGATCAAATCACTTGAGCCATCACCTGCTGCCTCTTATAGTACATGTCAGCAGGAAGCTGCACCCGGGAATGGAGTCAGGAACCATCCCTGCCTAATAGTACCTATTAGGAAAACAAGGGTATATTAAAAATGTTTAGAATTTGCATTTTCCCATGAAAAATATGTGGGTAAAGCCCCTTGGCTCAGAAAATAGCTGATGGATACGCAACCTGCTTATCTGAGTGCTCACCACATTTTGTGTACAAATTATGGCACAGCCAGTCAGAAAATTTTTATGCCTGTTCTTTCCCTTATCTGCTCTGATAGAATGTTTAGCTTCTCAAAAATTATTTCTGGAAGTCCTTGAGGGATTTTTTAAATGTGCCAAGAGATATTGATATTGCTATTCTTATTCTGTTGCTATTTATCATGTGATAAATCAAGTAAGTATGTTGGTTTATTTTAATTACTTAGGCTTTTGACATGAGAAAAAGGAAATACAGAAGGAAGATGCTAGAGATTAAATAAAACACTGTAGCCTTGATTCGATAATGTTTTTTAACTCTTTTCTCTGAAAAGGCTAGAAACAATGGTTCCAATAGCAATGAGCATCCTTAGCACTCAGGTTTCACTGTTTCCCTCAAGAAGTCACCATTTTCTTAAAGAAATGGTTGATTACAGATATGGGATAAGAATTCTGCATATTGAAGGTAAGGAAGCGGCCGGCGCCACGGCTCAATAGGCTAATCCTCTGCCTTGCGGCACCGGCACACCAGGTTCTAGTCCCGGTCAGGGCGCCGGATTCTGTCCCAGTTGCCCCTCTTCCAGGCCATCTCTCTGCTGTGGCCAGGGAGTGCAGTGGAGGATGGCCCAAGTGCTTGGGCCCTGCACCCCATGGGAGACCAGGAGAAGCACCTGGCTCCTGCCTTCGGATCAGTGCGGTGCGCCGGCCATGGTGGCCATTGGAGGGTGAACCAACGGCAAAGGAAGACCTTTCTCTCTGTCTCTCTCTCTCATTGTCTACTCTGCCTGTCAAAAAAAAAAAAAGGCAAGGAGGCAATCCAAGAGATGGATTATTGGACTCAGGAACCAACCCAGTAGGCTCTGAAAGGCCAAGTTGATATTTAATATTAGAATTGGATTGAAATTCATTAAAAAAATTCATGAATAACCCATTGGCCAGTATTAGAAGGTCCTAGGAAGCCTATTTAATACTTAAAAAATTGGTAAATAAAGAGAAAATTCAAGCATCATCCTACCTTTATATATGTATGTATGTATGTATAATTGATGAGGTAAAATATCCTTTACTAGAAGTAACTGTATTGCAACTAGGCAATGAACACAGAAGAGGACTCCAAGAAATTCATGGAATATGGAATTTATTTATTTATTTATTTTAAATTTTTTTTGACAGGCAGAGTTAGACAGTGAGAGAGATAGAGAGAAAGGTCTTCCTTCCATTGGTTCACCCCCCAAAATGGCCACTATGGCCAGCGTGCTGCGCCAATCCCAAGCCAGGAGCCAGGTGCTTAATCCTGGTCTCCCATGGGGTGCAGGGCCCAAGCACTTGGGTCATCCTCCACTGCACTCCCGGGCTACAGCAGAGAGCTGGACTGGAAGAGGAGCAACCGGGATAGAATCCGGCGCCCTGACCAGGACTAGAACCGGGAGTGCCAGCGCTGCAGGCGGAGGATTAGCTTAGTGAGCCACGGCACCGGCCAAAATATGGAATTTAAAGATAAGATATTTTGAAGCAAAAATTTTGAAATACATGCATAGTTTTTTCAAAATACATTTTTCCCTGACCTTTTCAAGATCTCTTATACCATTGTTTTGCAATCCTTACTGATTGGTGGATTTAGTATCACAGACACCACTATTTAAAAAGTGCTTCCTGCTGAAAGTACCCAACATCAATCATGAAGTAGTTTAAACAAAATAACTGAGCCTGAATCTGATCAAGGCTCTAGTTCTAACCACAAACTTACAAGCACAGAAGAAAGAACATGTTTAACAATACCGTAATGATGCCAGGTGTCAATCTGGACAGTGAGACACGGTTTCTTCAATAAGAAATTGAAGGAAAATTTCAAAAAGTTTAAGAGAAAAATTTTCAAGAGTTCAGGAAGGAAAACAAAACATCAAAAGAGACTCAATAATGTCAATTATTAAATCAACAACAGGAGCCACTGTGCACTTAATCCCCATGTAGGATTTCTATCCTTAATGTGTTGTACTATGTGAATTAACGGTAAAAGTGGTCTTCAAACAGTACTTTATACTTTGTGCATCTATGTGGGTGCATACTGTTGAAATATTTACTTAGTATAGAGTTGATCCTCAGTATATAAGGATAATTAAAAATTAATCTTAATGAAGAGTGGGATGAGAGAGGGAGCAGGAGGTGGGATGGTTTGAGGGTGGGAGGGCAGATCTGGGTGGGGGGGAGAACTGCGATACTCCAAAGGTTGTACTTATGAAATTTATATTTATTAAATAAAAGCTTTCTATAAAAAAGAGACTCCAGAACAAAATACACAGAGGCTTTGTATTAGCTTAATTTTGATCCTGATTTAGCCAAACTTTTGAAATAAAATCATGTGTTAATTGGAAAAGTTATAACACTAGCATTGACATTAAGTAATTATTACTAATATTTGTGTATGCTAATATATTGTTTTTATGCTTTGAGAGGGTTCTTAGCTCTTAAAGTGATATCTAATGAAATTTCTACAAGTGAAATGATTTATGTGACGTACTTGTAAGTAATCCAAGGTCGGAGGCGGGCATTTGGCCTAGTGGTAAAGAAACACCTGTGTTCCATATCAGCGTGCCTGAGTTGAATACCCAACTTCAGCTCCTGACTCCAGCTTCCTGCTAATATGGACTGTGGGAAGTAGCAGTGATAGTAGAAGTTTCCTGCCACACACATGGCAGACCTGGATTGAGTTCCCCTCTTGGTTCTGGCCTTGGCCCAGTCTCGACTGTCAGGGGAATTTGGTAATGGGAGTCTTTCTTTCTTTCTTTCTTTTTTAAAAGATTTGTTTATTTATTTGAAAGTCAGAGTACATAAAGAGAGGAGGAGAGGCAGAGAGAGAGAGAGAGAAAGAGAGAGAGAGACAGAGTGTTCTTCCATCTGCTGGTTCACTCTCCAACTGGCTGCAATAGCCAGAGCTAAGCTGATCCAGAGCCAGGAGCCAGGAGCTTCTTTCGGGTCCCCCATGCAGGTACAGGGGCCAAAGGACTTGGGTCATCTTCCACGGTTTTCCCAGGCAGCAGCAGAGAGCTGGATCGGAAGTGGAGCAGCCCGGACTCAAACGGGTGCCCATATGGCATGCTGGCACTGCAGGCAGTGACTTTATCCGCTATGCCACAGTGCTGGCCTGGTAGTCTTTCTTTCTCTCTCTCTCTCTCACTCTCTTTCTCTCTGCAGCTCCCTCTTTTTCTCTCCACTTTTCAAATAAATAAATAAATACCAAATCCAAGTCTAGGAGGAGGTGATAGATATGGATATAAATGTAACAAAATTGACCACAAGAAGAGAATTGTTGACTTTAGGGGATGGATACATGGGGTTCATTTTAATATTCTGTCCTATTTTTGCATATGTTTGGAATTTTCTATGATAAGAAAGTTTTAAATTATGCCTATAAATCATTCTGTTGGGACAATGGCCTTGTGACATCTGTATCATCTTCTTTTGCTTAGGTTGTTTCTCAACAAGACTTCTCCTATCCTCTCAGCATATTTTCAGGGAGCTTGTGCATTGTTATAGAAGTAAACTATGAACAGTGGAGGTGTTAAAAGTCCCTATCACAAAGAGAATGTCTTCATCTGGGGTACTGAATATTTATGCCCCCCAAACTGATCTGATCATATCTTTCTATATTTATATATTTAACAAAAATGAGATCACTGAGAACATGTTGTTATTCTACATCCTTCTGTAGTCTACTTGATCCATTGTCGCTATTTTCATTTGAATAAATATACTTTTGTAATATTTTTAGATGCTTCCTGGTATTCTGCAATATGAATGAGATTAAGATTTATAAAATGACTTTGCTAGAATATCAAATATAAGTGTCCCCCAAAAAGGTAATAGCCATTTGGTTGTAAGCCAAAGTTTCTGATGGTATTTAGCTAGATTGCTCTAAAGGCTTATTGTTTTTTTCTAAGACCTCATTCCATTTCACTGAGGATTACTCAGGAAAGGGATACCTGTATAGGAACCTCTGCTGATGGTGTATTTCTTCAACAATATTTTAAGACCATATGATTATAAAAAAATTGATATCAAAACGGCATGCTACAATAGCAGGATTCACAGGTTTTTTATTGTAGAGTAGGACTTGGGGGAATAGATGAAGATGTTACACTATGGTTTGGGTGCTAATTCTGGAGCTGGAAGAGAGACAGTTGTCAGATGAGGAAGAATGAACGTTATGCTGTACATTGTGTTGTGCTGGAGGTGGCTCCTGGCAACTCATGAGAGTCTACTGTGTGCATCTTTTTCCAACTCTATGGTCAGTGACATTTTATTGGTAGCTTGAAATTGATGAAGCTATTTTTCTATGTAAATGGGCAAATACTATAAATGAGGGCATTTTTGGATCTTGGAGAACCATTTGTTAAATGTGAATCAGCATGCTGCTATCACCATGCCATGATTCTGCCCTTAGTCCTGCTTGGGACCAGTCCCAGGACAATGTGAAAAATTAGTCTGGGCTGCTTTGGGTGGACAGAAGACAGAGTCTCAGGAAACTACAAATGATACACTTGTACCAATGTTTCTTGCTTGATTAATTTTAGGTATTACCAATAGACTGCTTATGTTATTCAAGGATTTATTTATCATGTATCCTCATTCCCTGCCTTACATTCTTCCAATATTCTTGAATCAACATTCAGCGTTTAAGCTATTTTAAATACTGTTCATAGCTGAGCTAAGTGCAGTGTGATGATTACATTTCCTTACACAACTATTTTTTTCATTTTCAAAAATTAATTATTGATTTACTTTTCTTTGGCTTAGTTTTTTAATGTGCATATTAACTAATTATTCCCAGATTCAGCATATTTATAAAATAGTCCTCAATATTTTATGTCATATAATCAAAGGATTATATATTAGATCTGTTTATTTTTCCAGGAGCCATTCCTTTTAGAGAACTTCATTCTTCATCTACAATCTAGATTTGTTACTCTTTGTACCTGCTAAGTAACTATTGTTCTGGGATTTCCTTATTGCTTTTCTTGTAAAAATTATTTATTTATTTACTGTTACTTAATTATTTACTTAAAAGTTGGGAAGTTCTGTATTTCTGTAAACTGATAGATCTAGAGTCATGAATAAATTAAGACTCAATTGGCTAGACTACTTCATTGACGATGTTAGGTACTCTCATTGGCAAACCCAGAGGACTGGTTGTCTCTCTCTCACTCTTTCTCTCTGTCTTTTTATTTTTTCTTTTTGTGATGGCAGCAGGCATCATTGCTTATTGAATAACTGTAGTTCAATACTTCCACTTAGGGATAATTTGCCTAATCAATCCTTTGGTTATTCTAAGATACAGTTTATAAAAAAAATAGATGTAGCAGGACAATGATTTGAATTTTTTCTTTATCAATTATTAAAATATTATACAGCCTCTTTTAAAAAATTATTTGAAAGATAGAGTTACATAGAGAAAGGGAGAGGCAGAGAGAGAGATCGTCCATCCCTGGGGCTCACTCCCCAAATGGCTGCAATGGCCCAGGCTGGGTCAGGCCAAAGCCAGGAGATAGGAACTTCATCTGGGTCTCCCATTTGGGTCCAAGGTCCTACGTACTTGGGTCATCTTCTACTGATTTCCCAGGCATATTAACAGGAAGCAGGATCAGAAGTGGAGCAGCTGGGACTTGAACCAGCACCCATATGGGACCTTGGCACTGCAGGTGGCACCTTAACCCACTGCACCACCAGTGCCAGCCCATATATAGGCTCTTCCGTGCCTTCCACTGGTGACTAACGGGTTTGTTCATGAATTATTTAATTAATTTCAATCCAATTCAAATACTGAAAATTATTTCTTTGATAATTTCCTCCAGGAACCATCAGTGACACTTTCCTCTTTCTGGATACAATTTTGAACACATGTTTATTAAAGTGGCAGGATATAAAATTAACACACAAAAATCAATGCCTTTGAACACACAATTCCATGACTGAGAAAGAACTTCTAAGATCAATCCCACTCACAAGAGCTACAAAAAGAACTAAATCTCTTGGAATAAATTTAACCAAGGAAGTCAAAGATCTCTACGATGAAAATTATAAAACATTAAAGAAAGAAATAGAAGAAGACACAAAACTGGGGAAATCGTCCATGTTCATGGATTGGAAGAATTAATGTCATCAAAATGCCCATACTACCAGAAGCAATTTAAAGATTCCATACAATCCCAATGAAAATACCAATGACATTCTTCTCATATCTAGAAAAAACAATGCTAAAATTCATATGGAAACACAAGAGACCATGAATAGCTAAAGCAATCTCATACAGCAAAAACAAATACCAAATCTGAAGACATACTACAGATAGTTATAATCAAAACAGCCTCTAACTGGCACAAAAACAGGCTTATAGTTAAATGGAACAGAATAGAAACTCTAGAAATCAATCCATGCATTTACAACCAACTTATCTTTGACAAAGTAGCTAAAATCAATCCCTGGAGCAAGGACAATCTCTTTAACAAATGGTGCTGGGAAAACTGGATCTCTGCATGCAGAAGTATGAAACAAGACCCCTACCTTACACCTTACACAAAAACCCACTAAAAATGGATCAAGGACCTAAACCTACAACCCAATACCATGAAATTACTAGAGAACATTGGGGAAACTCTGTAAGACACTGGCATAGGCAAAGACTTCTTGGGAAAGAACCCAGAAGCACAGACCATCAAAGCCAAAATTGACAAATGGGATTATATCAAATTGAGAAGCTTCTGCACTGCAGAAGACACTCTCAGCAAAGTGGAGAGCCAACTAACAGAATGGGAGAAAGTATTTGCAAACTATACAATTGATGGAGGATTAATATCCAGAATAGACAAAGAGCTCAAAAGAACTCAACAACAAAAAACAATCCAGTTAAGAAATGGACCAAGGACTTGAACAGGAATTTTTCAAAAGAGGAAATTCAAATGTCCAGCAGACACATGAAAAAATGCTCAGGATCACTAGCCATCAGGGAAATTGCAAATCAAAACCACAATGAGGTTTCACCTCACCCCAGTTAGAATGGTTCTTATACAGAAATAATCAAACAATAAATGCTGGTGAGGATGTGGGAAAAAAGGTACCCTAATCCACTACTGCTCAGAATGCAAACAGGTACAGCCATTGTGGAAGGCAGTATGGAGATACCTCGGAAAGCAGGAAAGAGATCTACCACATGAGTCAGCCATCCCACTCCTGGGAATTTACCCAAATAAAATGAAATTAGCATATGAATGAGTTATCTGTACCCCCATGTTCATTGCACCTCAATTTACAATAGCTAAGATATGGGATAAACCAGATGTCCATCAACTGATGACTCGATAAGGAAATTATGGCATGGAATACTACTCAGTGATTAAAAAGTGAAATACTGTCTTTTGCAACAAAATGGATGCAACTAGAAACCATTATACTTAGTGAAATAAGCCAGTTCAGAAAGACAGATACCATATGTTTTCCCTGATCTATGGTAACTAGTTGAGTACCTAAAATGTAATGTATTGGAGTGAAATTGACATTTTGAGATTTGATGATTGATTACAGCCCATGCCTCTATTGTTGAGGGACAGTGGTTTCTTCTTCTTACTATTGTTGAACTCTCTCCTTACTGTAGGGTTAATCTTATGAGTATAAAGTAAACTGAAAATAGATTTTGTAAATATTATGAGTGGGAATAGGAGAGGGAGGAGGAAGAAGTGTGGCAGCATGGGTGTGGGGGAGGGTAGAGTTTGAGTATCACTCTGTTTCCAAAAATGTATGTGTGAAATACATGACATTTGTATACCTTAAATAAAATTTAAAAAACAACAAAAGCTTATTTTATTTACTTATTTATTTTCATCTACTTGAAAGACACATAGAGACAGAGACAGAGACAGAGATAGAAATAATGAAAGAGAGAGAGAGAGAGAGAAATATCAGTCTTCCTTCTGCTATTCCACTCCCCAAATGCCTACAACAGTGAAATGCCTGCACAGTGAGAGTTGGGCCAGGCCAAAACCAGGATGGACCCAGTAACCTCCTGGGTCTCCCACATATGTGGCAGGGACCCAGGCACTTGCACTATCACCTGTTGCCTTCTGGGTTACATTAGCAGGAAGTTGGATCAGGACCTGAACCATCACTCTGATGTGGGATGCAGGCATCCAAGGAGGTGGCTTAATCCACCATACCACAACAACTGCCTTTCCCTGGATACCTTTTTAAATTTTCTTATCTTCTCTCTTTTCCAAATGTTTGCCTTTTTGTTCCACAAAGGGACTTTTAAAAGTTCATAGAAACAGTAAATTAAAAGATAAGTTTACTTTGGTGGAAAAATTTTGAAATCCATATATTGTTCTTTCATAACACATTTTTATTGAAGATGCCTTATACTTTGTAAGATGTTTCCTTGATATTGTCTTACAATATTTCCACTGAATATTAAATTTGAACTGTAAGTTTGGAACTCATTTAAAATTATTGCTTTTTATAGCTATTTATTATTTTGTAGGTATATTTTTTGCTGTTAATTTTTTCAGGACATTGATAATACATAAAATTTCTTTTTGTGTGAGACAGGAATTTAGCTCAGTGGTTAAGGTGCTGGTTAAGGAGAAGGTGTTGTGGCATGGCAGAACAGGGCCACAGCCTGGGACTCGGGCAACCCTTACTGGGGCCAAGTCTTGCCTCTGCTTCCAATCCAGTTAGTGTGCACTCGGGGAGGCAGCAGGTGATGACCCGAGTGCTTGGATTCCTGCCACCACATGGGGGACCTGGGTGGAGTTCACAGCTGCTGGCTTCAGCCTTTCCCAGACCCAGCCGTTGAAAGCATTTGTGGAGTGAATCGTGGATGAAAGATCGCTCTATCTTTCCCTCTTTCTCTGTCATTCTGCCTTTCAAGCAAATAAATAAATAAATCTCAAGAAACGCTGGTTAAGATGCCACATTCTATATCAAAGTGCCTAGATTTGAAGCCTGCCTCTGGCCTCTGACTCCATCTTACTACTAAGGTGGACCCTGGAAGGCAGCAGTCATGGCTCAGATGACTGGGTCCTTGTTAACCATGCAGGAAACCTGGATTTAATTTCTGGCTCCCAGCTTCAGCCTTGGCCCAGCCCTGGTTCTGTAGGTATTTGAGGAGTGAACAAGCAAACGGGAACAATTTCTCTCTCTCTCTCTCTCTCTCCCTCCCCTCCCCAACTAAATAAACAATTGTGATTAACATTGTCTTTCCTCTGTGTTTTATCTCTAAAGCATCTACATTTTTTATTCCTTATGATAGCTGGATCTGTCATTCACACTGGAAACTTTCCTCTCCTCTCCTCTCCTCTCCTCTCCTCTCCTCTCCTCTCCTCTCCTCTCCTCTCCTCTCCTCTCCTCTCCTCTCCTCTCCTCTCCTCTTCTCTCCTCTCCCCTTCCTCTCTCTCTCTCTCTCTCTCTCTCTCTCTCTCTCTCTCTCTCTCTCTTTCTTTCTTTCTTTCTTTCCAGCAAAAAACTTTTATTTCTATTTGGTCCAAGGTTTGGGAGAGGGTTCTAGGGCTGTGAACAAGCTGCCTAATGTATGGAAGGAGAGCTCAGGCAAAAACCCTGATACAAAGAGACATGGAGAGGCCCCAAGGCCTCTGGGCTCTGGACGCTCCTAGTCGTACTTGAGGGTGAGCCTTTAGAAGAGATACTCGCCCAGTGCAGCCTGGGGGCCGCTCAGGCGGCGAATGTTGGTCAGGTGGTCGCCCATCTTCTTCAAATTTCACCTCCTTGTCCAGGAAGTGGTTCTCCAGGAAGTCACAGAGATGAGGGTCTGTGTGGGCACAGCCCCAGGCATGAAGATCCAAGAGGGCCTGGTTCAGGTTCTTGTCCATGGCATCCAGGGTTTTGCCCCGTTCATCTTGAGATGGCTTCTGCAGGTCCTGGAAGAGGGCGCGGCCTTGGCACTGGTTTTGCATCTTTGAGACACTGGGCGGTCTTGCCCTTCTCCTCGGCCAACTCGTGGAAGCAGTGACTCACGCCCTCCGGAGTCACTGGGCAATCGAAGCCCAGAGAGGCCAAGGTGTAGGAGGCTGCAGATACAAATTGACCAGGTGGTTGATGGCAGCCTCCACTTCAGTGGAATAACTGATGAATCTGGGAGGTCATGGTTGGTCAGCGGTGAGGTGACCGCAGAACCGCTGTGGGCTGGTCACAGAAGCAGAAGGTGGTGAGAAGTGGCCCCAGGGATTCTGACTGGAGAGGAGATCAGAAGGTGGTGGAAGCCTGTAAGAGAGTTCCCAGGCCTGTTCCTTTCAAACACTGTTGAAGCAAGACACTGGTCCGTGGGTCTCCCCACACGTTGCTTAGAAACTTTTATAACTATACTTTCATGTTTAGGATTAAGACACTAATCTTAAATGGGGCTGAGCACTTGACATGGTGGTTAAGGTTCATCTTGGGACATCTGCATCTCACATCGGAGTGCCTGGATTTGAGTTCTGGCTCCCCACTGACTATGGCATGCCTGCAAATGCATAGCCAAGAAGGCGATGACTCAAGTAGTTGGGGCCCTGCCAGCCACATGGTAGACCTCGTTGCTTTCCCAGCTCCTGGCTTTTGCTCAGTCCAGCCTCAGCTGTTGTGGGGATTTGGGGAGTAAACCAGAAGATGGAGGCTTTATCTGTCTGCCTCTCCCTCTTGGGCTTTCTTTCAAATAAATTAAAAACCAAAGCTGATTTGACTAAAAAATTGACTTGGCATTCTCTCTGTATGGACAATGCTTTTCTATATCTGAGTTTGTAGTTGGGTAATTGGGCAATGGTGCAACTTTTCTACTGGGAAAATTCCAGAGTCATCATCTGGAGGTCTTTTCTCTGGTGGCATTCAGTTTTATAGAGAATATCATGATAGGCATTTTGCAGATATCTATTGACCTCTGTGTGAGGCAGCTTCTATTGGTCCATCTAAATGTACTTTGTCTTTCTTTATCCTGTTCCCTGATTTTGAAGTATTTATTTATTACTAATGGGGGCTGTACTTATTATAAAATGGGCTCCTTTTCCATCCCTGGCTGAGGTTGAGTTGTACCAACAAGAAGTCTCAGTGGGAGATCAAAGGGAAGAAAGAGAGGATGTATCTCCCCAGCTTCCTTGCAACAGGGTCTTCTTGGGCTCTCTGTAAATGCTACTAAAAGGTCACTGCTCTTCTTAAGATAGTCCTTCCTCTTTTCCTTTTGGGCCTACAGGTTTATCAGTTCTGTGGGTTCCATCTCTCATGGTTTTCTTTCTTAGTGTTCACACATTTGTGAATAGTTCTTTTAATAAGTTCTTCCAGAATTATACTGATTTTTGTGTTTCATTTCTTTCTAGCTTGAACTTTGGCTGAAATAACTGGCTCTATGACTGACCAAGGAAACACACCCTCAAGGTAGTATTCTCAGATTGTTTTATCATATATTTGAGGCATATAGGAATACATGCTTTCTCAGGGAGCATTTAGATGTTGGTAGTCAATAGCATTTAGTACAATTACAATATTCAAATTATCACAGATATAGGAGAGCATTGAGAACAAATAGCTGTGGTATATTCTTACTATGGCAACAATTGTGATTTTAAAGATAATGGACTCACTTGACTTCTTGTGGCCCTAGAGAGTCTACATAATGAAACAGAATTGAAAATTAAATTAAAAATAAAAATGGAGAGACAGAAATCTACCAGGCATCTCTCTCTTTCCTTAGTTGTGTGGCAGACATGATTGAGAATCAAGTCTAGGGTACAACTGTGACAAGGGCATTGCTGAATAAAAAATTAGACACCCCAAATAAAGACTACAGACACACTAACATCATGGCTGAATCTGAGAATTTTGATTCTTAGGCATCTCCCTAAAACTCACTGCTATGCTTTAGATATTAATTTAGAGGTCCTCCAAGGCCCATGTGTTAAAGGCTTGGTCCCCAAAGTCTTATGTTCATGATAGCAAGATAGAAGAAGTGCAGTCTCATTATGGTGTTTAGAGGTAGAGCCCTTGGGAAGTGATTAGATTGGATTAGGTTGTTGGAGTAGAGCCTCTGTTATCAGATCATGATAACTGTGTAAAGAGACATTTACAGACAGGTATTCTGTCTTGCCATTTAATGTTGTGTGACACCTTGTGAATCTGCCCACAAGAATATACTCATCAGGTACCTAACCAATTGGGTAATCCAGTCCTGGACTGTGAACTTCCTGAACCATGAGCAAAGCAGACCATTTATTTTTTCAAATGTTAGCTCTCTCAAGTATTTTACTATAGTAACAAAAAGGTAGACTAGTTCTCTCCCCAAGTCTTCTGAACATTATCTCATCTTTTCTAAGCCTGTAGTGAGGGTAGATCAGATCAGAACATGAAAGGAGATACAGTGCCTCTTCAAGCAGAACACACTGAAAGAGTCATGAGAACTTTCTAATCAGCACAAGCTTGGGGAACATACATAGAAGTGCTGAGCCACGAAAGATACATTTCTTTACCCAAGATTTTGGACCAACCAAAATCTTCTGGAGCACCTAGAAGAAGCATTAATTGTTGGAGATATGTATACATATATTTCATATTAGTTGTAGAATCTTGACTAATAAACATGATGATACCTAGTTTAGCTGTAGTTCTAGATATTTTATCTTCAGTGGAGAAAAATAAGATAGAGTTCCTGACACCTGATATGAGCATGCTTTCTTCTTAATTTCCATCAGTAAGCAAAAATCAAAAACATGTACATAGGATGCCATTACACTCCTGCTTCAGATGGTCACAACCTGAGGTCTCTAGGAAGTACAATCTGAGAAGACGTTTCATGTTCAAAGGGTTTATTAGGTATCAACGCCCATGGAAAGAGCAAGATATGCTGCCAGAAGGTGAAAGATAAATTCTATGAAAGTTCAAGAGCCTACAAAATGATAGCAAGATTCCCTTTTGAAGTGGAGAGAAGCTGCTGTACCTCACACCTCCCCTGATACATTATGGTCCTCTTTGGGTTGCGGAGACATCACCCACAATTAGGCATACCGTCTCTATCTGGCTACTGGATAACTCTTATCAGTTCATAGGTGTTAGTGGGATCTGAAATAAGAAAGATCTGAGTGAACTGTTTGGGGTATTGCTCGAGCAATCTTGTCGCATGGACCCTGTGACCAAGTAGAAATGAACAATCTGCTCAAAATGCCATACAGAGCATCCAGTAAGCCTTGATAGATGAATCTCAGTGCAGACACCCCAGAGTTTTGGAAGGCTATGTTCTATTCCACTAACAACTACTCATTAGAAAGAAAGACCCTAACTGGCTGCTGGTTTTAAAGCATATTGAATTTTGACCATAGGATATCCAAATTACCAAACTGGTGTTTTCTGATCCACCGAACCATAAAATTGAATGTGCACAGTGCATTCCATTATAAAATGGAAGTGTATATATCAGAGTCCAGCAAATTTTATCTGTAGAGGATTACCAAATTGTTTAGGCTTTGAAGGCCATATGATCTCTGTTGCAATTATTAAACTCTGGTGCTATAGCACTACAACACTATGTAAATGAATAAATGTAGCTGTGCTCCAATAAGACTTTTTTAGTTGACACTGAAATTTTGAATTTCAGATAATTTTATGAGTCAAGAAATATTTTTATTTCATTCAACCATTTCAAATTGTTAAAAAAAACTCTTAGTTTGCAAAGAATGAAAGCTATAAAAGAGGTGGCTGTCTGGATTTGGTCTTGGGGCTATGCTTTGACAATCTCTGTCATGCATGGGGCTAGAACCAAGCAGATCTAGAAGGTACAAGAAATGGCCCAAGCAGAGCTTGTGACTCAGACTACCATGGTGCCTATTCTTGTTCTCCATCAAGCCTCTCTATGATAAGTTAACAGAAGAGAAAAAGATGTGGGCCCAGTTAATGGATGGCTATGCTTGCCATGCTGGCAATAGGAAGACAGAGATGGCTACTGTACCATGATCCCATCACCACTGCCAACTTCTGGCAGTACCCATGGTTGTCCACTTTGTGTGTCAAGATAAAAGGCTAGATAAGCAGATCTACATTCACTCAAGAGAAGAGTTGAAAATAGGTTTTAAACTCGGGTATTGGAAAGGACACTAGTGGAGTTTTCATCACAATGTAGAGGTGGGAAGAGATATGTGGAGGGACTTCTTGGAACAGATGGAGTGCGAAGATCTTTCTGTTCCACATAAATGCCCATCAGAGGTCATCACCATGGAAGAGGATCTCCATAATCAAATGGACAAAAGGACTCATTCCAACACTGTCAGTTAATCTCTTTCTGAAGACACCACAGTGCATGCTTAATAGGTTATGGTGGCAGGAATGGTGGCTGTGTACAGGTTTTCCAACTTGATTTAAGTGTCACCAGTGTTGATCTGACCACTACCACTTGCAGAGTCGTTCACACTTTGTCATATTGTGGCTACTGTAATTGTCATTAATAGTTGAAAGTAGACAAGGGAATAGCAAGGAATTGTACAGTGGATTACTTGAATCACAAATTTGTGTATGCCCAAATTATGTATGAATAGGGTCATTTATGCCTCCCGGTATGTTAATTCCTTTGGTGCCTACTGGACTACCATCACAAAGATCCCAGAGTTACCAGATACCGGTGACAGTTTTAAAAGTACTGGGATTTTTTTTTGGTGTTTTTGTTTTTAAATTTTATTTCAACCTTTATTTAATAAATATAAATTTCCACAGTACAACTTTTGAATTATAGCAGCTTTCCCCCTATAACCTCCCTCCCACCCGCAACCATCCCATCTCCCACTCTCTCTCTGATCCCATTCTTCATCATGATTCATTTTCAATTATCTTTATATATGAAGATTAACTTAGTATATACTAAGTAAAGATTTCAACAGACTGCACCCACAAAGACACACAAAGTATAGAGCACTGTTTGAATAGTAGTTTCACTATTAATTCTCACAGTACAACACACTAAGGGCAGAGGTCCTACATGGGGAGCAGGTGCACAGTGACTCCCATTGTTGATTTAACAATTGACACTCTTATTTATGATGTCAGTAATCACCTGAGGCGCTTGTCATGAACTGCCAAGGCCATGGAAGCCTTCTGAGTTCACCAACTCTGGTCTTATTTAGATAAGGCCATATTCAAAGTGGAAGTTCTCTCGTCCCTTTAGTGAAAGGTACTGCCTTCTTTGATGGCCCGTTCTTTCCGCTGGGATCTCATTCACAGAGATCTTTCATTTAGGTCACTTTTTTTTTGCCACAACGTCTTGGCTTTCCATGCCTGCGAAACTCTCATGGGCTTTTTAGCAATATCTGAATGCCTTAGGGGCTGATTCTGAGGCCAGAGTACTGTTCAGGGCTTCTGCCATTCTATGAGTCTGCTATGTATCCTGCTTCCCATGTAGGATCATTCTCTTCTTTTTAATTGTATCAATTATTTGCAGACACTGGTATTATTTATGTAATCTCTTTGACACTTAATCCCACATTTTTGATCAATTATGAACTTAAACTGATCACTTTAACAAGTAAGATGGCATAGGTACATGTTGCCTTGATGGGGTTGAATTGGAATCCCCTGGCACATTTCTAGCTCTACCATTAGAGGTAAGTCTGAGTAAGCATGTGCTGAACTGCACATCTCCTCCCTCTCTTATTCCCACTCTTATATTTCACAGGGATCACTTTTCAGTTAAATTTAAGCGACTAAGAATAATTGTGTGTTAATTAAAGAGTTCAACCAATGGTATTAAGTAGAACAACAACAACAACAACAACAACAAAAAACTAAAAGGAATAAAGTAGTAACTTGTTCCTCAACAGTCAGGACAAGGGCTGATCAAATCATTGTTTCTCATAGTGTCCATTTCACTTCAACAGGTTTCCTTTTCAGTGATCAGTTAGTTGTCACCGATCAGGGACAACATATGATATTTGTCCCTTTGGGATTGGCTTATTTCACTCAGCATGATGTTTTCCAAGTTCCTCCATTTTGTTGCAAATGACCGGATTTCATTTTTTTTATAGTATTCTATAGAGTACATATCCAATAATTTCTTTATCCAGTCTACTGTTGATGGGCATTAGGTTGATTCCATGTCTTAGCTATTGTGAATTGAGCCGCAATAAACATTGAGGTGCAGACAGCTCTTATATTTGCCAATTTAATTTCCTTTGGGTAAATTCCAAGGAGTGGAATGGCTGGGTTGAATGGTAGGGCTATATTAAGGTTTCTGAGGAATCTCCAAACTGACTTCCATAGTGGCTTTACCAGTTTACATTCCCACTAACAGTGGGTTAGTGTCCCTTTTTCCCCACATCCTCTCCAGCATCTATTGTTGGTAGATTTCTGAATGTGAGCCATTCTAACCAGGGTGAGGTGAAACCTCATTGTGGTTTTGATTTGCATTTCCCTGATTGCTAGGGATCTTGAACATTTTTTCATGTGTCTATTGGCCATTTGGATTTCCTATTTTGAAAAACATCTATTGAGGTCCTTGGCCCATCTCTTAAGTGGGTTGTTTGTTTTGTTGTTGTGGAGTTTCTTGATCTCTTTGTATATTCTGGTTATTAATCCTTTATTGGTTGCATATTTGCAAATATTTTTCCCATTCTGTTGGTTGCCTCTTCACTTTCCTGACTACTTCTTTTGCAGTACAGAAACTTCTCAATTTGATGTAATCCCAAATGTTAATTTTGGCTTTGACTTCTGTGCCTCTGGGGTCTTTTCCAAGAACTCTTGGCCTGTGCCTATATCTTGCAGGGTTTCTCCGATGTTCTCTAATAATTTGATGGTGTTGGGTCATAGATTTAGATCTTTAATCCATGCTGAGTGGATTTTTGTGTAAGGTGTAAGGTAGGAGTCTTGCTTCATGCTTCTGCATGTGGAAATCCAGTTTTCCCAACACCATTTGTGGAACAGACTGTCCTTGCTCCAGGAATTGGTTTTAGATCCTTGATCAAATATAAGTTGGCTGTAGATGTTTGGATTAATTTCTTGTGTTTTTATTCTGTTCCATTGGTCTATCCATCTGTTTCTGTACCAGTACCATGCTGTTTTGATTACAACTGCCCTGTAGTATGTCCTGAAATCTGGTATTGTGATGCCTCCGGCTTTGTTTTTGTTGTACATGACTGCTTTAGCTATTTGAGGTCTCCTGTGCCTCCATATGAATTTCAGCATCATTCTTTCCAGATCTGAGAAGAATGACTTTGGTATTTTGATTGGTATCACATTGAATCTATAAATTGCTTTTGGGAGAATGGACATTTTGATGATATTGATTCTTCTACTCCATGAGCATGGAAGATTTTTCCATTTTTTGTATCTTCTTCTATTTCTTTCTTTAATGTTTTGTAATTTTTAATTGGTTTTTAACAGATTCAGTGTGGCTTGTAGATACAATTCTAAGAACTTACTGATATTCCCTTCTTCTTTTCCTCCCCATTTTCCTTCCTTCTCTCTTTCTGTCTTTTTTTAGTTTTTGAAGTAACATTTTTTTTAAAGCTTTTATTTAAAGAATATAAATTTCCAAAGTACAGCTTATGGATTACAATGGCTCCCCCCCTCACAACTTCCCTCCCTCCCGCTACCCTCCCCTTTCCCGCTCCCTCTCCCCTTCTGTTCACATCAAGATTCATTTTCAATTCTCTTTATACACAGAAGATCAGTTTAGTACATATTACGTATAGATTTCAACAGTTTGCCCTCACATAGAGACACAAAATGAAAATACTGTTGGAGTACTAGTTATAGTATTAATTCACAATGTACAGCACATTAAGGACAGAGATCCTACATGATTTTTTTAAAGAATTGATTAATTATCTATGCAATTTCCAGTTTAACACCAAGATTTTTTAATCATTTGCAATTATCTTTATATACAGAAAATCGATTCAATATATACTATGTAAAGATTTCTTCAGTTTGCACCCACACAGTAACACACAGTGTAAAAATACTGTTTCAGTACTAGTAATAGCATTATTTCACATTGGATAACACATTAAGGACAGATCCCTCATGAGACGTAAGTACACAGTGACTCCTGAAGTTGATTTAACAATTTGACACTCTTGTTTATGGCGTCAGTAATCTCCCTAGGCTCTAGTATTGAGTTGCCAAGGCTATGGAAGCCTTTGAGTTGCTGACTTTGATCTTATTCCGACAGTGTCATAGTCAAAGTGGAGGTTCTCTCCTCCCTTCAGAGAAAGGTATCTCCTTCTTTGATGGCCCCATTCGTTCCACTGGGATCTCACTCACAGAGATCTTTCATTTAGGTCTTCTTTTTTTTCCAGAGTGTCTTGGCTTTCCAAGCCTAAAATACTCTCATGGGCTCTTGAGCCAGATCTGAATGCTTTAAGGGCTGATTCTGAGGCCAGAGTGCTATTTAGGACATGTGCCATTCTATGAGTCTGCTGTGTATCCTGCTTCCCATGTTGGATCATTCTCTCCCTTTTTCATTCTATCAGTTAGTATTAGCAGTCTTACTAGTCTTGTTTGTGTCATCCCTTTGACTCATAGACCTATCAGTGTGATCAATTGTGAGCTGAAATTGATCACTTGGACTAATGAGATGGCCTTGGTACATGCCACCTTGATGGGATTGTATTGGAATCCCCTGGCACAATTCTAACTCCATCATTTGGGGCAGTTCCAATTGAGCATGTCCCAAATTGTACATCTCCTCCCTCTTATTCCCACTCTTATATTTCACAGGGATCACTTTTCAGTTAAGATTTAAACACCTAAGAATAATTGTGTGTTAATTACAGAGTTCAACCACTAGTACTAGGATAAAAAAAAATACTAAAATGGATAAAGTATTACATTGTACAACAACAGTCAGCACAAGAGCTGATCAAGTCACTGTTTCTCATAGTGTCCATTTCACTTCAATAGGTTTCCACTTTGGTGCTCAGTTAGTCATCGCCAATCAAGGGAAACAAATGATATTTGTCTCTTTGGGACTGGCTTAATTCACTCAGCATGATGTTTTCCAGATTCCTCCATTTTGTTGCAAGTGACCGGATTTCATTGTTTTTGACTGCTGTATAGTATTCTGTAGAGTACATGTCCCATAATTTCCTAATCCAGTCTACTGTTGATTGGCATTTGGGTTGGTTCCAAGTCTTAGCTATGGTGAATTGAGCCACAATAAACATTACTGTGCAGACGGCTTTTTTGTTTGCCAATTTAATTTCCTTTGGGTAAATTCCAAGGAGTGGGATGGCTGGGTTGACTGGTAGGGTTATATTCAGGTTTCTGAGGAATCTCCAGACTGACTTCCATAGTGGCTTCACCAGTTTACATTCCCACCAACAGTGGATTAGTGTCCCTTTTTCCCCACATCCTCTCCAGCATCTATTGTTGGTGGATTTCTGAATGTGAGCCATTCTCACCGGGGTGAGGTGAAACCTCATTGTGGTTTTGATTTGCATTTCCCTGATTGCTAGGGATCTTGAACATTTTTTCATGTGTCTGTTGGCCATTTGGATTTCCTCTTTTGAAAAATGTCTATTGAGGTCCTTGGCCCATCTCTTAAGTGGGTTGTTTGTTTTGATGTTGTGGAGTTTCTTAATTTCTTTGTAGATTCTGGTTATCAACCCTTTATCTGTTGCATAGTTTGCAAATATATTTTCCCATTCTGTCGGTTTCCTATTCACTTTCCTGACTGTTTCTTTTGCAGTACAGAAACTTCTCAATTTGATGCAAACCAAGTAGTTAATTTTGGTTTTCAGTGCCTGTGCTTCTGGGGTCTTTTCCAAGAAGTCTTTGCCAGTACCTATGTCTTGTAGGGTTTCTCCTATGCTCTCTAATAATTTGATGGTGTCGGGTCGTAGGTTTAAATTTTTAATCCATGTTGAATGAATTTTTGTGTAAGGTGAAAGGTAGGGATCTTGCTTCATGATTCTGCACGTGGAAATCCAGTTTTCCCAGCACCATTTATTAAACAGACTGTCCTTACTCCAGGGATTGGTTTTGGATCGTTGATCAAATATAAGTTGGCTGTAGATGTTTGGATTGATTTCTGGTGTTTCTATTCTGTTCCATTGGTCTATCCATCTGTTTCTGTACCAGTACCATGCTGTTTTGATTACAACTGCCCTGTAGTATGTCCTGAAATCTGGTATTGTGATGCCTCCGGCTTTGTTTTTGTTGTACAAGATTGCTTTAGCTATTCGAGGTCTCCTGTGTCTCCATATGAATTTCAGCATCATTTTTTCCAGATCTGAGAAGAATGTCCTCGGTATCTTGATTGGTATTGCATTGAATCTTTAAATTGCTTTTGGCAGAATGGACATTTTGATGATATTGATTCTTCTACTCCATGAGCATGGAAGATTTTTCCATTTTTTGTATCTTCTTCTATTTCTTTCTTTAATGTTTTGTAATTTTTAATTGGTTTTTAACAGATTCAGTGTGGCTTGTAGATACAATTCTAAGAACTTACTGATATTCCCTTCTTCTTTTCCTCCCCATTTTCCTTCCTTCTCTCTTTCTGTCTTTTTTTAGTTTTTGAAGTAACATTTTTTTTAAAGCTTTTATTTAAAGAATATAAATTTCCAAAGTACAGCTTATGGATTACAATGGCTCCCCCCCTCACAACTTCCCTCCCTCCCGCTACCCTCCCCTTTCCCGCTCCCTCTCCCCTTCTGTTCACATCAAGATTCATTTTCAATTCTCTTTATACACAGAAGATCAGTTTAGTACATATTACGTATAGATTTCAACAGTTTGCCCTCACATAGAGACACAAAATGAAAATACTGTTGGAGTACTAGTTATAGTATTAATTCACAATGTACAGCACATTAAGGACAGAGATCCTACATGATTTTTTTAAAGAATTGATTAATTATCTATGCAATTTCCAGTTTAACACCAAGATTTTTTAATCATTTGCAATTATCTTTATATACAGAAAATCGATTCAATATATACTATGTAAAGATTTCTTCAGTTTGCACCCACACAGTAACACACAGTGTAAAAATACTGTTTCAGTACTAGTAATAGCATTATTTCACATTGGATAACACATTAAGGACAGATCCCTCATGAGACGTAAGTACACAGTGACTCCTGAAGTTGATTTAACAATTTGACACTCTTGTTTATGGCGTCAGTAATCTCCCTAGGCTCTAGTATTGAGTTGCCAAGGCTATGGAAGCCTTTGAGTTGCTGACTTTGATCTTATTCCGACAGTGTCATAGTCAAAGTGGAGGTTCTCTCCTCCCTTCAGAGAAAGGTATCTCCTTCTTTGATGGCCCCATTCGTTCCACTGGGATCTCACTCACAGAGATCTTTCATTTAGGTCTTCTTTTTTTTCCAGAGTGTCTTGGCTTTCCAAGCCTAAAATACTCTCATGGGCTCTTGAGCCAGATCTGAATGCGTTAAGGGCTGATTCTGAGGCCAGAGTGCTATTTAGGACATGTGCCATTCTATGAGTCTGCTGTGTATCCTGCTTCCCATGTTGGATCATTCTCTCCCTTTTTCATTCTATCAGTTAGTATTAGCAGTCTTACTAGTCTTGTTTGTGTCATCCCTTTGACTCATAGACCTATCAGTGTGATCAATTGTGAGCTGAAATTGATCACTTGGACTAATGAGATGGCCTTGGTACATGCCACCTTGATGGGATTGTATTGGAATCCCCTGGCACAATTCTAACTCCATCATTTGGGGCAGTTCCAATTGAGCATGTCCCAAATTGTACATCTCCTCCCTCTTATTCCCACTCTTATATTTCACAGGGATCACTTTTCAGTTAAGATTTAAACACCTAAGAATAATTGTGTGTTAATTACAGAGTTCAACCACTAGTACTAGGATAAAAAAAAATACTAAAATGGATAAAGTATTACATTGTACAACAACAGTCAGCACAAGAGCTGATCAAGTCACTGTTTCTCATAGTGTCCATTTCACTTCAATAGGTTTCCACTTTGGTGCTCAGTTAGTCATCGCCAATCAAGGGAAACAAATGATATTTATCTCTTTGGGACTGGCTTAATTCACTCAGCATGATGTTTTCCAGATTCCTCCATTTTGTTGCAAGTGACCGGATTTCATTGTTTTTGACTGCTGTATAGTATTCTGTAGAGTACATGTCCCATAATTTCCTAATCCAGTCTACTGTTGATTGGCATTTGGGTTGGTTCCAAGTCTTAGCTATGGTGAATTGAGCCACAATAAACATTACTGTGCAGACGGCTTTTTTGTTTGCCAATTTAATTTCCTTTGGGTAAATTCCAAGGAGTGGGATGGCTGGGTTGACTGGTAGGGTTATATTCAGGTTTCTGAGGAATCTCCAGACTGACTTCCATAGTGGCTTCACCAGTTTGCATTCCCACCAACAGTGGATTAGTGTCCCTTTTTCCCCACATCCTCTCCAGCATCTATTGTTGGTGGATTTCTGAATGTGAGCCATTCTCACCGGGGTGAGGTGAAACCTCATTGTGGTTTTGATTTGCATTTCCCTGATTGCTAGGGATCTTGAACATTTTTTCATGTGTCTGTTGGCCATTTGGATTTCCTCTTTTGAAAAATGTCTATTGAGGTCCTTGGCCCATCTCTTAAGTGGGTTGTTTGTTTTGATGTTGTGGAGTTTCTTAATTTCTTTGTAGATTCTGGTTATCAACCCTTTATCTGTTGCATAGTTTGCAAATATATTTTCCCATTCTGTCGGTTTCCTATTCACTTTCCTGACTGTTTCTTTTGCAGTACAGAAACTTCTCAATTTGATGCAAACCAAGTAGTTAATTTTGGTTTTCAGTGCCTGTGCTTCTGGGGTCTTTTCCAAGAAGTCTTTGCCAGTACCTATGTCTTGTAGGGTTTCTCCTATGCTCTCTAATAATTTGATGGTGTCGGGTCGTAGGTTTAAATTTTTAATCCATGTTGAATGAATTTTTGTGTAAGGTGAAAGGTAGGGATCTTGCTTCATGATTCTGCACGTGGAAATCCAGTTTTCCCAGCACCATTTATTAAACAGACTGTCCTTACTCCAGGGATTGGTTTTGGATCGTTGATCAAATATAAGTTGGCTGTAGATGTTTGGATTGATTTCTGGTGTTTCTATTCTGTTCCATTGGTCTATCCATCTGTTTCTGTACCAGTACCATGCTGTTTTGATTACAACTGCCCTGTAGTATGTCCTGAAATCTGGTATTGTGATGCCTCCGGCTTTGTTTTTGTTGTACAAGATTGCTTTAGCTATTCGAGGTCTCCTGTGTCTCCATATGAATTTCAGCATCATTTTTTCCAGATCTGAGAAGAATGTCCTCGGTATCTTGATTGGTATTGCATTGAATCTTTAAATTGCTTTTGGCAGAATGGACATTTTGATGATATTGATTCTTCTACTCCATGAGCATGGAAGATTTCTCCATTTTTTGGTATCCACTTCTATCTCTTTCTTTAAGGTTTTGTAATTTTCATTGTAGAGATCTTTAATGTCCTTGGTTAAGTTTATTCCAAGGTATTTGATTGTTTTTGTAGCTATTGTGAATGGGATTGATCTTAGAAGTTCTTCCTCAGCCGTGGCATTGCCTGTGTATACAAAGGCTGTTGATTTTTGTGCATTGATTTTATATCCTGCTACTTTGCCAAACTCTTCTATGAGTTCCAATAGTCTCTTAGTAGAGTTCTTTGGGTCCCCTAAATAAAGAATCATGTCGTCTGCAAAGAGGGATAGTTTGAGTTCTTCCTTCCCAACTTGTATCCCTTTAATTTCTTTTTCTTGCCTAATAGCTCTGGCTAAAACTTCCAGCACTATATTGAATAGCAGTGGTGAGAGTGGGCATCCCTGTCTGGTACCAGATCTCAGAGGAAATGCTTCCAACTTTTCCCCATTCAATAGGATATTGGCCGTGGGTTTTTCATAAATTGCTTTGATTGTATTGAGGAATGTGCCTTCTATACCCAGTTTGCTTAGGGTTTTCATCATGAAAGGGTGTTGAATTTTATCGAATGCTTTCTCTGCGTCTAGTGAGATAATCATATGGTTTTTCTTCTGCAGACTGTTAATGTGGTGTATCATGTTGATTGTTTTGCGAATATTGAACCATCCCTGCATACCAGGGATGAATCCCACTTGGTCTGGGTGGATGATCTTTCTGATGTGTTGTTGCAGTCTATTGGCCAGAATTTAATGAGGATTTTTGCATCTATGTTCATGAGGGATATTGGTCTGTAATTCTCTTTCAATGCTCCATCTTTTTCTGGCTTAGGAATTAAGGTGATGCTGGCTTCATAGAAAGAATTTGGGAGAATTCCCTCTTTTTCGATTGTTCTAAATAGTTTGAGAAGAATTGGAGTTAGTTCTTTAAATGTCTGGTAGAATTCAACAGTGAATCCATCTGGTCCTGGGCATTTCTTTGTTGGGAGGGCCTTTATTACTGATTCAATTTCTGACTCACTTATGGGTCTGTTTAGGTTTTCTATGTCTTCCTGGTTCAATTTAGGTAGGTTGCATGTGTCCAGGAATCTATCCATTTCTGATAGGTTTCCCTGTTTACTGGCATACAAGTCCTTGTAGTAATTTCTGATGATTCTTTTGATTTCTGTGGTGTCTGTTGTTACACTTCCTTTTTCATCTCTGATTTTACTGATTTGAGTCTTTTCTCTTCTTTTTTTAGTTAGTTGGGCCAATGGGGTGTCAATTTTGTTTATTTTTTCAAAAAACCAGCTCCTCGTTTGGCTGATTTTTTGTAATGTTTTTTTGGATTCAATCCTGTTGATTTCTTCTCTGATTTTGATTATTTCTCTTTTTCTACTAGATTTGGGTTTGCTGCAAATTTTCTAGATCCTTGAGATGAATTGAAAGTTCATCTATTTGGTGCCTTTCCAGTTTCTTGATGTAGGCACCTATTGATATAAACTTTCCTCTTAACACTGCTTTTGCTGTATCCCATAAGTTTTGGTATGTTGTGCTGTTATCCTCATTTACTTCCAGAAAATTTTTGATTTCTCTTTTGATTTCTTCAGTGACCCATTGTTCATTCAGGAGCATGTTGTTCAATCTCCATGTGTTTGCATATGCTCTAGGGATTCCTGAGTTGGTAATTTCCAACTTCATTCCCTTATGGTCTGAGAAGCTGCATGGTATGATTCTAATTCTTTTGAATTTGCTGAGACTTGCTTTATGGCCTAGTATGTGGTCAATCCTAGAGTAGGTTCCATGTACTGCTGAGAAGAATGTAAATACTTTATGTGTAGGATGAAAAGTTCTGTAGATATCTGTTAGATCCATTTGGGCTATAGTGTTGTTTAAATCTACTGTCTCCTTGTTGATCTTCTGTCCTGTTGATCTGTCAATATCTGTGAGTGGAGTATTGAAGTCGCCCAGTACTATTGTGTTGGGGTCTAAGTCTCCCTTTAAGTTTCTTAACAAATTTTTTAAATAAACCTGTGGCCTGTAATTAGGTGCATATACATTGATAATTGTTATATCTTCCTGTAGTATTGATCCCTTAATCATTATATAGTGCCCCTCTTTGTCTCTCTTAACAGTTTTTGTGTTAAAGTTTATGTAGTCCGATATTAAGATGGCTACACCCGCTCTTTTTTCATTTCTGTTGGCATGGTATATCTTGTTCCATCCTTTTATTTTCAGTCTGTATGGATCTTCGTTGGAAAGATGTGTTTCTTGTAAGCAGCAAATAGATGGTTTTTGTTCCTTAACCCAATCAGCCAATCTCTGTCTTTTAACAGGACAGTTTAGACCTTTAACGTTCAGTGTGACTATTGATAAGTGGTAAGTTTGCCCTGCCATTTGCCAAAGATATTTTCTAATGTATGCTTTGAATTCCCTGTGATCTATTGCCGTGAGGTTCCCTTCGTTTACCTTCTTTCATGTTGATGGTCGTGTTTCTGTGTTTCTGTGTGTAACACATCTTTAAGTATCTTTTGCAGGGCTGGACGAGTGGCAACAAATTCTTTCAATTTTTGTTTGTTATGAAAGGTCTTTATTTCACCTTCATTCACAAATGAGAGCTTTGCAGGATATAATATTCTGGGCTGGCAGTTTTTCTCTCTAAGTACCTGGGCTATGTCTCGCCATTCCCTTCTAGCTTGTAGGGTTTCTGTTGAGAAGTCTGCCGTGAGTCTAATTGGAGATCCTCTGAGAGTAATTTGACGTTTCTCTCTTGCGCATTTTAGGATCTTTTCTTTCTGTTTCACTGTGGTGAGTTTAATTACAACGTGTCGTGGTGAGGATCTCTTTTGGTCATGTTTACTAGGGGTTCTATGAGCATCCTGTACTAGGATGTCTCTCTCCTTCTCCAAACCTGGGAAATTTTCTGCTAGTATCTCACTAAAAAGGCCTTCTAATCCTTTCTCCCTCTCCATGCCTTCAGGAACTCCTAGAATCCGAATGTTAGGTTTTCTAATAGTATCCTGTAGATTCCCGACAATATTTTTTAGATTTCTAATTTCCTCTTATTGTCTTTGGTTTGACTGTTTCCTTTCCTGTTCTCTGTCTTCTAAGTCCGATATCCTCTCTTCTGCTTCACCCATCCTGGTTTTAAGGCTCTCTAGTGTGCTTGTCATGTGATCAATTGAATTCTTCACTTCATTAAGATTTTTTGTCACTATCGTAGCTTCTTTTTCTACTAGTTGCTTCGTTTCATTCTGATTCTTCCTTAATAATTCATTTTCGCGAGAGAGATTTTCTATCTTATCCATTAAAGATTTCTGTAGTTCAAGAATTTGTTTTTGTGAACTTCTTAATGTTCGTATCAATTTTTTGAGATCTGCTTCTTGCATCTCTTCTATCTCATCATCTTCATAATCTTGAATTGGGGTGTCTTTTTCATTTGGGGTCATCATAGTGTCTTCCTTGCTCTTGTTAGGTCGGTGTCTGCTTTTGTTTGGCATTTCTCCACTCTGTCTCACCGGATTGTCAATGTAACGGAGTTGTCTACAAGTTGGGTTCCCTGGCTCCAGCACCCCCTCAGATTTATGCAGCTTCACTGCTTTAGGGGCGGGCGGGTTTCTGCTTTAGTGGCGCAGGGGCGGGTGCACGCGCATGCCTGCTTTAGACGTGGGCGGGCTTCTGCTTTAGTGGTGGGCGGGCGCGGGCGGGCACGGGTGGGCGCACGCACGCCTGTTTTTAGAGGCAGGCATGCGGGCGCGGGCGGGGGCGTGAGTGCCTGCTTTAGTGGTGAGCGGGCTTCTGCTTTATTGGCGGGCAGGTGTGGGCGGGCGCACGTGCGCGCCTGCTTTAGTGGCGAGTGGGCTTCTGCTTTGGTGGCAGGCGGGCGCGGCGCGCGAGTGCCTGCTCCAGAGGCCAGCGGGTGCGGGTGGGCGCGCGTGCGCCTGCTTTAATGGCGGGTGGGCGCCGTTTCACCCCTCCTTGTCCCGCTAGACTTTTCAAGGTGAGTGAAGGGGGAGGCTAGTGACAGTGTTGGTTCCCCCTATTTATTCGTTTTTTTTTTTTTTTTGATGCACTTTCTTCAATGGGGTCTGTCTCTTCCCGCCAATGTCTTGGGTTACCGAGGGATCTCCGCCTCACCTCCCCCTCCAGCTCTGGCGCGCAGATTCCGCGGCTGCGTTCCCTTTCACGTCTCCTTTCCAGCGGCACTGCGAATCTGTTCTCCTCTGAGTCAGGTCCACTGGATCAGGGAGAGTTTCCCCCGCATTGTTTTTCGAAGTCTTTACCTGGGGCTACTGTAACTCCACTTTTATTAAACTATCTTTTCCCGGACTGTTTGTGTGCGCCCTCACTATTCCACCATCTTGGCTCCGCCCTGAAGTAACATTTTTAATTGACCTTACAGTGAAAAGGCTTAATACTTCAAAGAATAAGAAGTTTAACAAGTAAAAAGCAAAAAGACCCTAGTTTAGTCTGAATATAGACAACTGTTATAAATAATAATTGAATGGAAAAAATGACCATTTCACCCATATACAGCAAAATTTAAAGTAATTATAGTGGGACTCTTAACTTAAACCTAGCCAGATCACACTACCTCTCTAAAACAGGCCTCTGGACCCACAGCAACATTGCAGAGATGGGAAGCACACATTCTCCAGTAAGGTTATTAATAGAATGTGGAAATGGCCACTAAGGTTTTACTCTGAATCTTGAACCCAGAGATCCTCTGGTGGACACAGTATGGTATAACAGCATTGCTTATGCTGTATAGTGCATCTGGAAGTATGTTACCTCATTTTCAAAGGTTATCTTTAAGCTGGTGTTTTGGATTCACCTTTAAGAGACCATGCTAATTCTCTTTGGGCTGTCAAGTTCTATATAATGATGTATGTGATTAGACCAGTGGGCTCCAAGGTCATGTGCTCCCTAACATACCTCCTTTGACAAAAAGTGCCTCTTGAAACAATGTGATATGAAAAAGGAACTTGTATTAGAAAACCATAGTGGTAGTCAAAAATCATCACAGGCAGCAAAGTCAAATCTATACCTGGAAAACATGTCAATCCCTGCTAGGGTTTGCAGTACAGAAGCAGTCTAATAACTTGCCACCCACTGGCTGATAGGGCTTGGCCTTTTCTCTACTGAAAACAGGTCAGGGGCTGGTGCTGTGGAGCAGCAGGTTATCGCCCTGGCCTAAGGCACCAGCATTCCATATGGGCACTGGTTCTAGGCCCGGCTGCTCCACTTCTGATCCAGCTCTCTGCTGTGGCCTGGGAAAGCAGTAGAAGATGGCCCAAGCTCTTGGGCCCCTGCACCCACGTGGGAGACCCGAAAGAAGCTCCTGGCTCCTGGCTTCAGATCGGCACAGCTCCAGCTGTTGTCGCCAATTGGGGAGTGAACCAGTGGATGGAAGACCTCTCTCTCTGCCTCTCCTCTCTCTGTGTAACTCTGATTTTCAAATAAATAAATAAATCTTTTTTTAAAAAAAAGAAAACAGGTCAGATATTCAGCAGAACCTGCTGGATCACCACAGTAAGAGGGAGCCCAACTTATGAGACATGCATATTATCTATTTTTTTTTTTACCGCTTTGGCTGAATTATATGTCTGTTGAACAAACAGTAGAGAGGCTATGGGCAGAGGGCTGACATCTGCTGGTTCTCGCTGTAGTTCTACCAGAGCAAAGTGCGCCTCTCTTAAAACTGGAAGTCTTCTCTATCACATAATAAACATGTGTTAGAACAATATTCCTTAAGTGTAGTTATGCTGCCTCCAAAACATGAAGAGACCTGATAAGTGCTATGCTCCATGATTTTAGAAGGTGCTAAGTGCAATTATCCACCCTATGCCTTGGAGGCAATGCTCTGGCATGCCTCAGACTATTGGACCCCTGAAAAACTTACTGATGTGGCATTCTCTGCATTTTTACAAGACTGTTTGGAGCCCTGGGTCACACCAGGCCTTTCAGAATACTTATCACTTTGTGCTCATCAGCAGTATAGCATGCCAATATGATGGTTCAAGTTCATTTGGGTGTTACCATCCAAGAGCAGGAGAGATGTAGGACAAGACTGTGGATGTAATCTGTTGTCCATTTCAGTTAAATCTAAATGGCTCCTGATTCTCCTTTCTCATGGATATGAAAAGAAATGCATTCACTAAAGTATTCAATTGCAGAAGTTGAGACTGGCATTTGTCCTTGGTTAAGTTTGTGGTAGTTCACCATCTTCTGATCTTTCAAGTTTCTCCGAGGGCCAGACTGGCAAAATAAATAGGACTATAATAATGGTACTAATCACTTCCACTCTATCCAGGATGTGGCATTCTTTTTAGGTTATTATCCTGGCAGAGGTTAAGGGATAAATTGGGAGCAGAGATTGCTTTCTGATCTTTTTAGCCTTTTCCTGCCCCTGAATTGAGAAGGGTAAAGATGTTATTGTCAGAGAGAGAACCGCCAGGTGTCAAAGTGGTCAGCCAAGACAGCCAAAATGAAAATAACATTTGAGCCATAATTCACTTCTTTCAACAGGATAAACAAGAGGCCCAAACAGGAAAAGGTGTCAGCTCTCCAATGCATGTTCCCCAAAGGAATAGCACTAGGAAAGGGTCAGATGCTTCTTCATAGACCCCAGGGCTTGTGAGGAGGAGAGACAAGGAATCAAAAAGTACAGAACGATGTGTTAGACTTGAGAGAAGTGTTCAAGGCTCCCCAACAAGGAGGTCTCTGCAGAGGCATCTGAAGAGTGTCTCTCTGGAGGCCTGTCTCAGACAGGCTTCCAAATGAGGCATTGAGGCCAAGAGTCGAGAGAAATGTAAGCACATGGCTGATCTGGAGGGTCCTGAGTTCTTGACTGCAGGTTCTTCCTAAGACTGCCTTGCACTGACTCTACTCAAGTCCTGGGTGGGGAGAATAGGCCACTTGCTCGCTGGTAAAGCCTGCTGGATAAATGGCCTTGTTTTGAATTTTATTTATTTTTTTTATTTTTTTGACAGGCAGAGTTAGACAGTGAGAGAGAGACACAGAGAGATTTATAGACAGTGACAAAGGTCTTCCTTCCATTGGTTCACTCCCCAAATGGCCACCATGGCCAGTGCTGCTTCAATCCGAAGCCAGGAGCCAGGTGCCTCCTCCTGGTCTCCCATGCACTGCACTCCCGGGCCACAGCAGAGAGCTTAACTGGAAGAGGAGCAACCGTGACTAGTACCCGGTGCCCCAACCGGGACTAGAACCCGGGGTGCCGGTGCCACAGGTGGAGGATTAGCCACGTGAGCCATAGCGCCGGCTGATAAATGGCCTTTCCAATAGCCACCGATTGAGTCTGAAAGATTACACATGGGATTTTGACTTGGACCAAACTCTTCAGTCACTGTGCTGCCAGGATAACTGATCTTGGGTTGCTCCTAAACCAGGGAACAAGGAGCCTACATGTGGAACTCAGAGGGCTTACTTTTGGGTAGTGTAGACTCCTTGCTGCACAGTCTTCCTCTGTCCAGGAGTCTTACTGATGGAGAACTAAGACAAGACTATTTAAGACTCACGCTACAGAAATGAAGTTTTGGGTTACCCTACTCCGTAAAGAAACCCATCCAACTGGGGTGGTGTCAGGGAGTATGAGAAATATAGAATGGATCATGGAAAGAGGCAGTTACGATTACCAGTTTAAGCTGCACACACATACGCACGTACACTATGCTATGAAACTGTGCTTTCTTCTTGCCACCTTATTTGAAAGACACTGGTGATGGTTAGCAGTTTGTTCAGGTGGCAGAATGACAGAATTGGCCTCTGCCTGGTATGATTCAGTAGCTGAGGGATTTTCATGTGCTCTGTGACTTTGGGACATAATTTTTTCAGATGGATGCTGAGGGGCAGAAAAGGTAAATTGTGCTGAATCTTCCACTTATTCTTCCACATCCACTTCCCATGCTTTTCTACGTTACTTGTTGCTGTGGGGGTGGGGCAGTTCTGCATAGACTACATAAAAACTCCTTTGCCTTCTGGTTTCTGATTGGGCTCAGCCAATGAGGAGACCAGGGAGGAGAGAGAGGAGAAGGGTTGTATTTTTTCAGCTTTCTCTCTAAAGATTTTCCTTAGGTTGCCTGTGACCCTTGCCCAGGGGCACGGCTCCTCTCAAGGTGGTCTCTTTCCCACAATACTCCCCTTCAGTTTTCCAGTAACTGCTGTCTCCCTCATCATTTAGGCGTAGGGGTGGTCACCAGTACACGGTTACTAGCCCCTGGGTACTGAGCTTCCCTACATTTTCGACACCCTGCCCATGACTTTGTAAATAGTTCTTTTGTAAAAACTGCCTTGAATTATCCTAATGAGTATGGACCTTCTGTTTCCTGTTGGAACTATAATTTATAAAACCCCACCCTTTTTATTATTCAGAGCCTGGTGTCCTCAATTCTAAAGACTTCAGAGTCATTCCTTACTAGGGATCAGTTTCATGGTGAATATTCCAAGTTGATATTATTTATGACCATTGTGTATAATTTGCTAACATGCTTCCTCCAGGTGAAAGGCATGTCAGAAGGTTCCCTGCTACCTGCAGAATGATGTTTAAATTTCTTAGCATGCCATTTCCATGGTTGTGCATCATTTAATGATAAAAACATGTTCTGAGATGCATGGTTAGGTTATTTCATCCTTGTATGAACATCCTACAGTGAATTTACACAAACTTAAGTGGTATAAATCAATTGCTCCATGTGGCATCTCAAAACAATCAAGAGACATCATAAGCATGAGAATAGAGCATAAAGTTCACAACAAACTTTTTTTATAAGTAGAAGGAGTACATTCTAAAACAACAACAGAAAGTATAGTAAATAATATGGGGCTGGCGTTGTGGTGTAGTGGGTTAAGCCTTGGGTTGCAATGCCTGTATCTCATTTGGAGAGCTGATTCCAGTCCCACCTGCTCTGCTTCCAATCCGGCTCCCTACTAATGCACCTGGGAAGGTAGCAGAGGAAGGCACAAGTACCTGGGCTCCTGCCATCCACTTGGGAGAAATGGTTGGAGTTCTGGGTTCCTGACTTTGGCCTGACACCGCTTGGGCCATTTTGGCCATTTGAGAAGTGAACCAACAGATGAAAGATCTCTTTCTGTGTCTCTCCTTCTCTGTCACTATCCCTTTCAAATAAATAAATCAATCTTTTTAAAAAGCATAATAGATAGTCAGCAACGCAGGCGTTTGTTCTCATTATCAATTATGTTGTGGACGGTACATAACTGTACATGCTGAATTTTATATGACTGAGAACACAGTAGGTTTGCTTGCCCTAGCATCACTGCAAGCAAACCTACTGGGAGAAATGTGTTAAGCTATGACTTTCTGGAAGATATGATGTTGCTAAGTGATAGGACTTTTTCAGCCCCGTTATAATCTTATGGGACCACTGTCATCTGTGCTGCCCATAGCAGGCAGATGTCACTGGGTAGCACGTGATGATATCAGGGATGCTCTCCAGCCTGAACAATATGGCTTGCTCTGTCTCCCCTGGCCTTCCAGAAGTCTTGAACATCCAGGTTCTTCCATGGGAGATTCTTTCCTTGCTTCCTGGCTTCTACACTGGTTTTCCAGGCCTCAGAGAGCAGTCTTTTCTCCCTCCTCTTTGGGAGCTTTTCTTGTCTTTTTTTTTTTTTTTTTTTTTTTTTTTTTTTTTTTTTTTTTACAGGCAGAGTGGACAGTGAGAGAGAGAGACAGAGAGAAAGGTGTTCCTTTTGCCGTTGGTTCACCCTCCAATGGCCGCCGCGGTTGGCGCGCTGCGGCCGGCGCACCGCGCTCGTCCGATGGCAGGAGCCAGGAGCCAGGTGCTTTTCCTGGTCTCCCCATGGGGTGCAGGGCCCAAGCACCTGGGCCATCCTCCACTGCACTCCTGGGCCACAGCAGAGGGCTGGCCTGGAAGAGGGGCAACCGGGACAGAATCCGGTGCCCCGACCGGGACTAGAACCCTGTGTGCCGGCGCCGCAAGGCGGAGGATTAGCCTGTTGAGCCACGGCGCCGGCTTTTTTTTTTTAAGATTTATATATTTATTTCAAAGTCAGAGTTACACAGAGAGAGAAGGAGAGAGAGAGAGAGAGAACGAGAGAGAGGAGAGAGGTCTTCTATCCGCTGGTTCACTCCCTAATTGGCTGCAACGGCCAGAGCTGCACCAAACTGAAGCCAGGAACCAGGATCCAGGAGCTTCTTCTGGATCTTCCACGTGGTGCCCAAGGACTTGGGGCATCTTTTACTGCTTTCCCAGGCCATAGCGGAGAGCTGGATCAGAAGTAGAGCAGCTGAGACTCAAACTGGTGCCCACATGGGATGCCAGTATTGCAGGCGGCATCTTTACCTGCTATACTGCAGTGCTGGCCCCGTTTGTTGTCTTTTGAGATTTAGCTCAACTTGTCATCTCTGTCTGAAAGCCTCCTGTCAGCATCCTGGTGCACTCTACTTTGATCCCATGATATTATGTACACATTTTATTAAAAAACTTAACATAGAAGTTTAAGACCTTTTTTTCGGTGTCTCTCAGTAGACTCAATAGTCTTCAAGAAATAGGCATATTCCCTTCTGTGTAGAACATAATAAGTATTTTGTAACTGTTGGATGAAATATTTTAACTATATATATATATATATATATATATATATATATATAAAGCTTTTATTTAAAGAATATAAATTTCCAAAGTACAGCTTATGGATTACAATGGCTCCCCCCCCCACAACTTCCCTCCCTCCCGCTACCCTCCCCTTTCCCGCTCCCTCTCCCCTTCCATTCACATCAAGATTCATTTTCAAATCTCTTTATACACAGAAGATCAATTTAGTACATATTACGTAAAGATTTCAACGGTTTGCCCTCACATAGAGACACAAAATGATAATACTGTTGGAGTTATGGTTATAGTATTAATTCACAATGTACAGCACATTAAGGACAGAGATCCTACATGATTTTTTTAAAAAAAATTGATTAATTATCTATGCAATTTCTTTAATTTTTAAAAGCTGATCTGGGAGTTCTTGAATGTGAATGATCTGCCTCCTCCATGGACTTCAGAGCGGCTGGCTTTTCTGGAAACATCTTTTTTGAAGTCCAATTGTCCTTCTCCTCAGAGGCAGTCATTTCCTGGGAGTTTTAATTCTTCTTTTCCTTTCAGAAAGTCTCCCACAGGAGAGGGAGAAAACCTTCCCCTGAGTTTCCAAATTGTCATTATACACTGGAGACCCGATGTAACCGAATTAGTCCTCTGCTTCCAGCCAAGCCCTCAAGAAATCTCTGTGAAAATAGCCAGCGCCGAGGCTCAACAGGCTAATCCTCTGCCTGTGGCGCCAACACACCCGGTTCTAATCCCGGTCGGGGCGCCGGATTCTGTCCTGGTTGTCCCTCTTCCAGTACAGCTCTCTGCTGTGGCCAGGGAGTGCAGTGGAGGATGGCCCAAGTCCTTGGGTCCTTGTATCCCCATGGGAGACCTAGAGGGAACTCCTGACTCTTGGCTGCCATCTGGCCCAGCCCTGGGTGTTGTGGCCATTTAGGGAGTGAACCAGTGGAAAGAATATTCTCATTCTCATTCTCTCTCTCTCCCTCTCTCCACCCCTCCCCTGACTCTGTCACTCCACCTTTCAAACTAATTAAGTTAAACATATCTGCAAATTATAAGATGTGTGATTAGAAACAAAGAAAATTAGTATATTTCTCTTTTTTTATACACAACATACACATAAAATCAACAAAGCAAATTCCTTCTAATAATCATTTCTCAGTTTTCTCTTTGTACAAACTTCTGAGTCTTTCCCTAGTATTTCCACAAACAAGATGTGGAAAGAAGCAACATAGATGATTGATGATACAGGACTTCGAATTTGTAGGCTCCCCACTATGATTATCTTTTCTTTAAGTCTAAATTCCTAATACAACAGCAAATCTAAATAAGGAAATATACTTGCCTTAGCAACTTTTCTCTCATTAGCATGGGGCTTGGTACAAAGTGGAGACTGAATAACTTACTGGAATTCAGGAGGAAAAAATTGTCAGTTTAGCTCAGTGCAATCATTCAACACAAATTCCAAATTGCGAAAACAACATACCCTCTTCTACCATTCTATTCCAAGTAATATTTAATTGCTTTCTGAACCACTTCCAACTTCAATTAGTGTTAATTTAGTGTGTAACTAAATACATTACCCTAAAATAATTAGGAATGGTACAACGTCCTCCATAGCACATGGGATTTGTATGCACTGCCTTGCTTCCTACCAGTCCTAAGCAGGGAGACAGACACAGAAAAGGTTTTCTCTGTGTGATCTTGTCTCCACTGCACAGACCCAGGGACCTAATTAACAACAGTTTCTACTGATCACTGAGGGGCACAGGGTGCTGTTGATTGTGTAGGATACGTCCAGATGCCCAGGTGTGATACCTGAGGCTCTCTGTGACTTGACATCTATTCCAGTTCTGACTTGGCATCCCACTAATAGGACCTGCGTTTGTGTTTTTATTGTGCTATTTCCCTACAGTGCCCTCTGCTCATCTGACTGAGCCCACGCTTACTCACAGAGGATCCTCTCAGGTGTGAGGGTGGGGCATTTGTTCTTCATTTGTGACTGCAGTTCCATCCACCAGCCTTTCCCACCCTGCTGTGTCCCCTGTGGGTTGATTCGTGGTCTTCATTACCATGCTCCTGGAGCTCTGCTTGCAGTTGAGGTTGGCCAAGGAGGCACCAGCAGATGACAGGAGGGCAGAGGGAGAGAGAGGTCTGAGTGTTTATTCCTTCCTCTTGCCTATGCATTCGTCCCTGTCGAACTGTGGTCTGGCAGTGGCTTTGTTCCTCCAACCAAGGCCACAGCTTCCATGGCTGCAGCTCTCACTTGACATTGGAAACAAACCTTCTCATCCCTGCTGGCCTCAGGGTGTGAACTTCTTCCCATTCTTGTTTGTCCCTGGGGGCTCTGCCATCCCTCTGAGTTCCCTGAATCCTGCCCACATCTCTGTAAACAGTCCTTCCAGTAAACTCCTGTCATTTACGCCTTCGAGTGTGCCGTCTCTGTCTTGTTGGGACACTATTATGATTATGTTCTGCTGAAAAATATTTTTGATTAACATGCAATACTTGTACGTTTTTATGGCGTACCATGCTGTAGTTCAATATGTATACACAGCATAAGCTGATCAAACCAGACAGCTAGCCTTTCCATTGCCTTTTCTTTCTGTTTGGAGCCCACCAGCTCCCCCTTCCATATCTTTGTATAGTATAGAACACTTTGTTGTGAACCACAGCAACCCCGCTGTGCTGGGGGAACTTGTTGCTTCTAGTTGTGTTTTGTGTGCAGGGAGGTTTTGTATTACACCATAATACAACCTCCTCAAGTAGAATTGAAGATTTGTGCTCTCATTTAACCCATAGCACACAACCAAGCATACTGATTGAACTGGTAATATTTTTTTAAGATTTATTTATTTATTTGAAAGGCAGAGTTACAGAGAGAGAGGGAGAGAAAGAGATCTTCTATCCACTGGCTCACTCCACAAATGGTCACAACAGCTGGAGCTAGCAGGTCTGAAGCCAGAAGCCAGAAGATGCTTCTGAGTCTCCCACGTGGATGTAGGGCTTCAAGTGCTTGGGCTATCTTCAACTGCTTTTCCAGGTGCATTAGCAGGAGCTGGATTGAAGAGGAGCAGCCGGAACTTGAACCAGCGCCTCTATGGGATGCCAGCACTGTAAGCGGCAGCTTTACCTGATACATTACAGCGCTGACCCCGAACCAGTTATTTAGCATTTTATTTCCTTCAGTCTCACCAAGAGGGAACACAGTACCTGCATATTGGTCCTCAGTAAATATTTTTTAATAAACTGATGAATATCATGGATAGTTAGTATTGTTTTTTTTATAACGCTTTTATTTAAAGAATATAAATTTCCAAAATACAGCTTATAGATTACAATGGCTTCCCCCCCATAACTTCCCTCCCACCCACAACCCTCCCCTTTCCTACTCCCTCTCCCCTTGCATTCACATCAAGATTCATTTTCAATTCTCTTTATACACAGAAGATCAGTTTACTATATATTAAGTAAAGATTTCAACAGTTTGCCCTCACATAGTCCTGTTCTATCTTAGAAACAATATGGAAGAAGGTCACTGCTTCTTCACTGGACAAACTCCTCCCACTAGGGAGGGAGCCTTCGTGGCCCTGCCCCTTCCTCCTACCTGAGCACTTTTAATGATTTCTTCTTTTTTAGCTTAAGCAACTTGAGTCCACAATTATCTAGAAATAAAAAAGAAAATAAATCAAACGATGAAAACTTCAGGACATTCCTTTCAAAGTCATTTCCAGTGCTGCATTAAAGAAAGAAAAAAAAAGCAACCCACAACCACAACAATAAATGAGGTGTGTGACTTAATTCTGCATATTACAGGGAGGCTTAATGGAGCAGAGCAGTGGATTTCCGGAGAAGGAGAGATTAAAGTCTGGAGGAGAGCTTGTCTGGCATTGGAAAACAAACAACTTAAAAGGGTCAACAAAGTTAGACACCAAGCTCCGAAAGGTAACATTTGGACCTCCAAAGTAACCTCAGGTGAGAAGTTAGGTGAGAAAAGCTAGCTGAAAATTCAGTTATTTAAATAAAATATTGCCATAAAAATCATTTGCCTTGAAAAAATAATTTCCACACTGAGATTCAGGGACTAATTATAAGGGAAATGGTAGCAGAATCAGATCTGTTTTGTATTTCAATCTCTCCAGAGACTAGTTACTTCTGCTAAAATAATAGGTGTGAGAGCACATTAAAAAGTTAAAAATAAGTATATGACAACTTTTTTTGACTTCAGGTAAAATTTTAATTCAGGTATATTAAAAATTGTTAGCTTTTGCAGCACCTAACAGGACTAATGAAATGTTAAAATCTTTTTCTCCAAACCCATTTTAATTAGTGTTTGAAATTTACTTGAATAAACCTGAAGTTATGGGTTTAAATGAAGATTATCTGCATTTCTAAGTATTTTGCAAATATAAAAAAATTCCCTGATCTCAATATCTAACCCTAAGAAGATAAGAAAATCTAATGGCTTTTTCTCCCAAATCTAATCTTAAAATGTACTTGTGGCTGCAATGAATTAAGACTCTTTATAATAAGGTTTATCCTTTTGTTAAGTATCTAAAAATAATTAAAATTTAACAAGTAATGATAATACTGGATATTTATTTTCTAGTCTAGAGGAGGCAGGGGACAAAGATAATCTCTTCAGGTTTAGTTTACATGAGCACCGTGTGTGTTTCAGAATTAGCAACACAAGCTCACAGAGGGAGTTAAATAGATGAATGGTGTCTTTTTAGTGGTGAAGTCTCCATGGTCCAAGCATATTCACCCATGGGGCTCCCCAGGAATATTAACTAAACAAAAAGTGACATCTTTGAAAGCAGTTACCCATTGAGAAGCCCAGGTTTGTATTTTCACACCAGTATTTCCTCGTGCTCGTTTGGCTGTGCTCAGTCTTGGAAGTGCTTGTTCAGAGTGATTCTCTCAGATCCTTGTAGAGTTGTCCCCTGCCTATATAATTTAGCAACCTCCACTTCATGTTTTCTTAAGGTAACACCCTCCACATATATATTCTGTAGTTTGATTTTGTTTATTTAAAGATTTAGCATATCTTTTAATGTTTTGTATTATTTATGTTTTTTCTATTTTAGAGGGAGAGAGAGATCTTCCATCTGTTATTTCATTCCTCAAATGTCTGCAACAACTTGTGTTGGACTAGACTGAAGTCAGCAGCTAGGAACTCAATCCAGGTCTCCCTCATGGGTGGCAGGGACTTGAATACTTGAGCCATTGTCCTCTGCCTATCAGGGCACAAATTATTAGGAAGCCGGAACATCAAGCAGAGTTGAGACTTCAATCCAGGTATTCTGATATTAGTTGAAGGCATTCCCAAGCCACGTCTTAACAGCTGCACCAATCTCCCACCCTTTAAATTCTTTTTTTGGCATAGAATATTTGTGCTTCTTACATGACGTACATGGGGTGGGTGTTGTGGCACAGTGGGTTAAGCTGGTACTTGGCATATCTATATCCCATATAGGAGTATCTGTTTGGATTTCCAGCCCGGCTTCCTGTTAATGCACCTGGGAGGCAGTGAACAATATCTCAAGTATCTCAAGCGCTCGGGTCCCTGCCACTCACGTGAGAGAACAGATGGAGCTCCTGACTCCTGGCTTCAGACTGGCCCAGCCCTGGCTGCTCTGGCCATCTGGGGAACCAGTGGATGGACGATATCTGTCTTCCTTTCTCTCGCTCTCTTTCTCTATCACTCTGCCTTTCAAATGAATAAATAAATATTACAAAAAACCCATGAGGTACATTGTCATGATTTGGCACATGTATACAATGTGTGATGATTAAATTAGGTAATTAATAACATTTTCATCTTTTCAAATATTATCATTTATATGTGTTAGGAACTTCAAGCACTTTTCCTCTAGTTATTTTATAGTCTTAACTGTGTAGTATTTTCTTGAAGACCGTTACTGATTCTACTAGTTTTCACAGAGTTTTGAATTTTCTTCTCCTTATCTCATTCCTTACTATACCCACACATTGTTATGATTAGAGCACAGTTTGGGAGGATGTGAGTTTTTTTTTTTTTTTGAGATTTAGTAATTCTAATATTTATTTATTTATTTGAAAATCAGAGTTACACAGAGAGAGAAGGAGAGGCAGAAAGAGAGGTCTTCCATCCAATGGTTCACTCCCCATTTGGCCGCAATAGCTGGAGCTGTGCCGATCCGAAGCCAGGAGCCAGGAGCTTCTTCCGGGTCTCCTACGTGGGTGCAGGGGCCCAAGGTCTTGGGCCATCTTCTACTGCTTTCCCAGGCCATATCAGAGAGCTGTATCGGATGTGGAGCAACCAGGATTCAAACTGGTGCCCATATGGGATGCTGATACTGAAGGCAGTGGCTTTACCCACTGCACGGTAGTGCTGGCACCATGAGGTTTTTAAATTATGTGCCCTTGAACTTACTACCCTACTCAGAGGTGGGTGAGTAGGTTCATTGACTCTATAATAAATCTTTCTAAGAAATCTTAGGTGCACAGGGAAACAATTAGAAAGATACCAAATCTCTATAAAAGCAAACGTGGCCACAAAAATAGTATAGGAACAAATTTAAACGAAATTATCTGAGTGAAAACATATCATTACTTCGATGTGAAGAGAATCATTGTCTTGATATCCCAATCTATGATATAAATATTGTTTGGTTGATAAATATACTGAAGGTATAATTAAGCAATTACTTCAGGTTTTTATAACATACCATAACCTACATAAAAAAAAGCATGTTCATTTGTTTAAAACTTATAATGCTTTTGTAAAGCCAGGAAAAAAATTTTAAGATATATACAAGCATACATGCACCTGATTGATTAAAGCATTAAGTGATGACATTGTATTTAATAGGCAACTGAATATGTAGTTCTTGACCTTCTTTTTAGATAGAAAATACTATTTTAAGACATTTTAAGTTCTTAGGAAAGAAAATAAAGCTTATGGTTAAAACAAACTGGTAGGTTTTATGATACTATGTAAGAAAGCATTGATAATATGTAACTAATGGATTATTTCCCAATTAACTCTCATAAATCTGTTTCCTTATCTGTAAATTAAGAATGGTGATGAGAGCTACTTAAAGCATTGTCAGGAGGATTAGGTTAGATAATACTGTACAAGTAACTTGATCAGCTCTTGTGCTGACTGTTGTTGTACAATGTAATGCTTTATCCATTTTAGTATTTTTTTATTCTAGTACTATTGATTGAACTCTGTAATTAACACACAATTATTCTTAGGTGTTTAAATTTTAACGGAAAAGTGATCCCTGTGAAATATAAGAGTGGGGATAAGAGAGGGAAGAGATGTACAATTTGGGACATGCTCAATCAGTCGTGCCCCAAATGATGGAGTTAGAAATGTGCCAGGGAATTCCAATACAATCCCATCAAGGTGGCATGTACCAAGGCCATCTCACTAGTCCAAGTGATCAATTTCAGTTCACAATTGATCACACTGATAGGTCTAAGAGTCAAAGGGATCACACAAACAAGACTAGTGTCTGCTAATACTGATAGAATCAAAAAGGTAGAGAATGATCCAACGTGGGAAGCGAGATACACAGCAGACTCATAGAATAGCAGATGTCCTAAATAGCACTCTGGCCTCAGAATCAGCCCTTAAGACATTCGGATCTGGCTCAAGAGCCCATGAGAATATTCTAGGCATGGAAAGCCAAGACACTCTGGAAAAAAAAGAAGACCTAAATGAAAGATCTCTGTGAGTGAGATCCCAGTGGAATGAATGGGGCCATCAAAGAAGGAGGTACCTTTCTCTGAAGGGAGGAGAGAACTTCCACTTTGACTATGTCCCTGTCGGAATAAGATTGAAGTCAGCAAACCCTAAAGGCTTCCATAGCCTCGGCAACTCATGACTAGACCCTAGGGAGATTACTGACGCCATAAACAAGAGTGTCAAATTGTTAAATCAACTTCAGGAGTCACTGTGTACTTACTTCTCATGTGGGATCTGTCCTTAATGTGTTGTCCAATGTGAAGTAATGCTATAACTAGCACTGAAACAGTATTTTACACTTTGTGTTTCTGTGTGGGTGCAAACTAATGAAATCTTTACTTAGTATATACTGAATCAATCTTCTGTATATAGATAATTAAAAATGAAAAAAAAATCTTGGTGTTAAATTAGAAATTGCATAGAAAATTAATCAATTTTTTAAAAAAATATCATGTAGGATCTCTGTCCTTAATGTGCTATACATTGTGAATTAATACTATAACTAGTACTCCAACAGTATTTTTCACTTTGTGTTGCTATGTGAGGGCAAACTGTTGAAATCTTTACTTAATATATAGTAAACTGATCTTCTGTAAAAAAAAAAAAAAAAGAAAAGAAAATGAATCTTGATGTGAATGGAAGGGGAGAGGGAGCGGGAAAGGGGAGGGTAGCGGGTGGGAGGGAAGTTGGGGTGGGAGCCATTGTAATCCATAAGCTGTACTTTGGAAATTTATATTCTTTAAATAAAAGCTTTATATATATATATATATATAAAAAGATAATACTGTACATAGTGAAGCATTTAACACAGTTGAAGGGACATACTGAGTTTTCACTAAATGTTGGCAATTATTTCAATTAGCAATTAAAAACCCCGTTGCTTAGAACAGAAGTGTATTTATTGGCATTTACATTTTAATGTTTGAGTCATATATATGCTATACTATACTTTTTCTGGTTCTGCAAGGCTTCAAAAATAATTGTTTTACAAAGCTAAAATCAACAATGCACTGAGTACCCTTTCTGGGTAAGGCATTGAGCTGTGTGCTAAAGTGGATACAAATAAATGTAAAACATAATCCCTACAACCAAAAACTTATAATCCAAGCTGATAAAGGAGATAGGGAAGCATGTTTTGTTTCATCTTGTAATGTAATATTTACTTGTATGAGAAGTATGAAGTGGATACTGCAATGAAGTGGATACTTTTATGATACTTATGCTCACAAGATTTTTTTTTTGCCTTTTACCCAAATAAAAATTAACCTTGTTTTAAGAAAGCTTAGTGTAAGTGGGTATTATTGTATATGCACATTTACCTACTGAAGAGGCCTCTAGATTTTAATAATTTAATGGGTTTTAGATGAAAAGAGGAATGGAAGGTTAAAAGATATGGTTTGCCATTACAGCATATTAAATGTCAAAGACAAATATGATGTAAAATGGCTTCAAGCAAACAAGGTTTCATAGGTATCCCGATTTCTTTCATCTGTATTATTGCAAAATTCTGGGAGTTAGTCCTCCTAATTTTAATCTCTTGACTCCAAAGCACCTTACACCCAATTGCTTAGGACGTGAAGTTTTCTCTTTTGCAAGAACATAAAACAACTTCTTGGTTAGAATAAGATCAGATTTATGGTCTTTAGATTTATGATTATGGCATTTTACTAAATGGACAACCACTCTTACACCTTTTTTAAAGATTTATTTATTTATTTGAAAGGCAGAGTTAGAGAGAGAGAGAGAGAGATCGATCTTCCATTCACTGATTCAATCCCCATATGACCACAAGAACCAGGACAGGGCCAGGCCAAAGCCAGGAGCCAGGAGCTTCCTCTGGTTCTCCTATATAGGTGCAGGGGCCCTAGGATGGGCCATTCTTCTCTACTTCCCCAGGCTCATTAGCAGGGAGCTGGATCAGAAGTGGAGCAGCCAGGACTTGAATTGGCACCCACGTGGGATGAGCACTGCAGGCGGAAGCTTAGCACACTGTGCACAAGGCAGGCCCCTACCATTACCTCTCAATTACTTATCTTGTTCCCCATACTTGGACAAATCTAAGCTCAGTGCCATATTCTGCAATTTGTTTTAAAATGTTCTTTTAAAAGAAGGAAGAAAGAGGAAAAAGTCTGCAGTACACAGGAAAGCCCCAGGAGAGCTGGCATGACACTTAGGCAATGACAGCAGGTGTGGAAGGTCACAGCAGGTCTTCTTGTTTGCTGTGTGTGTGACTCCTCCCACCATCCCTGCTTCTGCTTTATCCTCTCCTATGAACTGAAACCTTCCTCTTGCCTCCCTACCTCATGGCTCCTGCTTCCACATGGCTGCAGCTGCCTCAGGAATCCCTGCTTCTCTGGTTGTGTGTTTTATGTATCTTCACACAAATGTGTGTCTCTCTCTGTAGCTTGGTAAACAAATAAAGAAAGAGAAGCAGCCAATCCTGTTTGAAGCTCATTGGAAAGTAAAGGACACATAGGACAGGCCTTTGCCCCACTGGTTAGAATGCCTACATCCCACATGGGAATGCCTGGGTTCAAGTCCCAGCTCTACTCTTGCTTCCAGCTTCCTGTTAATGCAAACTCTCGGAGGTGGCAGATGATGGCTCAAGTAAGCGGGTCCCTGCCACCCATGTGAGAGACCTAAATTAGGTTCTGGGCTTCTGGCTTCAGCCTGGCCCATTCCTGGACATGGAGGATATGAACCAGAAGATAGGGAGCTCTGTCTATCCGTCTCCATGTGTTTGTCTTTCTCTCTGTTTCTCTGCCTCTCAAATAAATGCAAATAAAAAAGCAAAGGACCAGAAGCATATAGATCAATAAGCATTATAGATAAATGATGCCAACTAGTAGATGTTAGAGAGACCTGTGTGTAAGGAACTTAATTTGTTAAAAATAATTTCAATTTTAGAGAAATTTTAAATTTACAGAAAAAATTTCAAGGTTATACGGAGTTTTCATGTACTTCTCACCCAGTTTCCTATTAGAATCTTTTTTTTTTTTTTTTGACAGGCAGAGTGGACAGTGAGAGAGAGAGACAGAGAGAAAGGTCTTTGTTTGCCGTTGGTTCACCCCACAATGGCTGCTGTGGCCGGCGCACCACGCTGATCCAAAGCCAGGAGCCAGGTCACAAATTTAGCCACAATACCCGCCTCAGTAGGTCCTTAAGTACTTCCTTATTTTTTGCTGCTACAAGATGTTTCAAAATCATCTTATGTAATTCCTGTTAAGTAGCCTTTGTTTTTTTTTTTTTTTTAATTGGAGAATGGTGTTAGACACCAAGATTTGCATGCTAGGCATGCTTGCTACTACTGGTATGTCATTGCTTCTATGTCTTCTTAGCTGACAAAGCAAGAAAATAGGTGTGTGTGTGTATATATATATATATATATATATGTAAATGTATATATAAATATGTATTAGTGTTCTGTGGCTGCTAAAACAATGTACTGCTGTCTAGGTGGCTTAAATAATAGAGATTTATTTTCTCACAATTCTGGAGTTGCAAAGCCTGAGACCCGGGCATTAGCAGGATCGGTGTCTTCTAAGGCCTCTCTCCTTGGCTGGAGACAGGAGTACTTGACAGACACAAGCTTATTTTTACCTTAATTATCTCTTTAAAGGCCCTATCTTCAAATGCAGTCACACTCCCAGGTATTGGGGAATTAAGACTTCAGCGTATTGATGTATTAGTAGTGGTGGTGGGATGCAACTTAACCCGTAACAATATATATTTATATAAATATAACTATTTTTACATATAACCATTGATCGATATTAAACTAAACATGAGTTCATACTGATATCTTCACCTTAAAGAACTTTAAGGAAAACTGTAAAAATACAGATTCACAGGAGTGCAGAAATAGCACAGGGAGGTCCATTGTATCCTTCTCTCAGTTTCTTCTGATTCCATTCCATTCAGTTATTTATCTTTGTCATTTTTTTTATTCATTTGAGGGACAGAGAGAGAAAGAGAGAAAGAGGAAGACAGAGCTCTGGTTCACTCCTCAAATGCTTACAAAAGACTGAGCTAGACCAAAGCTGGGAGTTGGGAACTCAATCCAGGTCTTCCATATGGGTGGCACGGACTCAATTACTGGTGTCATGACCGCTGCCTCCCAGTCTCCATTGGCAGGAAGCTCGATTCAGTAGCTAGAGCTGGGAATTAAACTGTGACGTTTCAATGTGGGACATGGGAATTTTACCCACTAGGCTAAATGGCTGCCCTTTGATAGCTAATATTTTAGATAATTAATGTACAATATTGATATGTGAAGGTTGACATTAGCAAAACATTTGTATGTAGCTGTATTCCGTCTTAGTACATGTCCTGATCCATACAACTATCAAGCAATCAAGATATCAAACTGTTCCATCAACACCAGGATCGCCCACCTGCTATCCCCCTTTATGATCATATTCATTTCCTCGAAACCTTCCTTATATGATATGTAAACACTGGCAACCACTAATGTCTTTTCCATACTATTAATCCTGTTGTGTTGAGAATCCTACTCGAATAGGATCATGCAGTACATAACATTTTGAGACTGAATTTTTTTTTTCTACCCAGATCCACCTAAGTTGTTGTGTGTATAGCAATTATTCATTCCTGTGTTTTTCCATAAAGATTCCATGGTGTAGAAATATCAAAATTTGTTTGATCATTCAATTTTCATTTTTTATAGTTTTGGGAAATTCTAAATGTGGGTCTGGGAGCCACAAGAGTCTCAATGACTCTTTCAAGGAATCTATGAAGAGAAAAACAATTTCCATAGTAATTTGAAGGTGTTATTGGCCTTCTCACTCTCATTCTCACCAGAGTCTACAAGACATGGGATGACATCACTACCAATGGATTGTGTGCTTGTTTATTACAATTTACTGCTTTGATTTTTATATATCAATAAATATGACCTTTTTTTTGACAGGCAGAGTGGACAGTGAGAGAAAGACAGAGAGAAAGGTCTTCCTTTGCTGTTAGTTCACCCTCCAATGGCTGCCGCGGCCAGTGCTCTGCGGTCAGTGCATTGCGCTGATCCGAAGCCAGGAGCCAGGTGCTTATCCTGGTCTCCTACATGGGTGCAGGGCCCAAGCACTTGGGCCATCCTCCACTGCACTCCCGGGTCATAGCAGAGAGCTGGCCTGGAAGAGGAGCAACTGGGACAGAATCCGGCACCCCGACTGGGATTAGAACCCGGGGTGCCGGTGCCACAGGCGGAGGATTAGCCTATCGAGCCGCGGTGCCGGCCAATAAATATGACTTATACACATAAAAATGTCGAAGGGTCCTTAATAATTTAAGAGTGTAGGGGTTGGGCATTGTAGCCTAGCAGGTAAAGCTGCTGCCTGCAACACTGTCATCCCAAACTGGCATCTATTTGAGTCTTGGCTGCTCCATTTCTGATCCAGCTTCCTGATGATGCACCTGGGAAAGCAGAGTAAGATGGCCCAAGTTCTTGGGCCCCTGTACCCATGTGGAGGCCTAAAGAAGCTCCTGGCTCCAGCCTGGCCCAGCCTTGGCCACTGTGGCCATGTGGGGAGTGGACCTGCAGATGGAAAATCTCTCTCTCTCTGGCTCTGCCTTTCAAATAAATAAAATAAATCTTTAAAAAAAAGAGTGTAAAGAGGTTCTGGAACCAAACAGTTTGAGATCACTGGTTTCCATGATTTATATTCTGGCTGGTTGTTCCGTATACAAATCTTCTTAAATCATAAGCTTTTCCATGACAGAAACTATATTTTTGCAATTCTGTGTAATTATCAATAGTGCTTATAACAGAGATATGTGAATATAATAAATGGTGGTATAAGAACACAGTAATGGTGATAAATTATGATAAAAATAGATAACTAAGCTTGCTTTTTTGGGACACACTTGTGAAATGTAATTTAAGAAAGATGTGACTGTTTGAGCCATAAGCCAACTTTCACCCATGATTTTCAAATTTTCATGATTCTGTCTGAAACAAGGTCTAATTCCACCTCTGAAAGGACCAGAAGCAGATTTATTTTGGTAGGGATGACAGGGGAGAACTGAGACATTTTACTATTTGCCCAAATATCCTCTGGTGGAAGAAATTAATACCAAAAAAACTTTCAATGGTTTCCTACCTAGCTACTCCAGCCACATACCCATATACCCGAAAAAAAAAGCTATTTTTCATAGAAATAGTAGATTAAAAGCTCTGCTGTAATTTACAGGGATGGGATAACAGAAATTATATGGAAGACAGAACCTCATTTGCCTTCTCAAAATTTCTTTAGAATGTCTTTTAAAATAGAAAGATAAATTGTAGTGAGTTAAATGTTAATATAGAGACAATAATTTATCCATTTAAAAATAAAACATTAATTTAGCTCATATTTTTCACTGGGTGCTATACTAAGTTTTATTAAGAGAAAAATATATTTATGTGTAGTTTAAAAAATGATACATGTCCAACCTTGTAACTGGAAGCCTAAGTGGAAAAACTAGTTTGACAATGTTCATTTGACCTTTATGATATAGAATGTCTCCTTTTTATTGTACGACTTACTTCTTTTTATTTCTTTGCAATCCATGTATGGTCCATCTCCTTTCTCCTGTTACAGTTCTTGCTTTTTAATTAGGCTAGCGCATGCTAATGCACAACTGATTGTAGGGGAATATTTTAAGTTTTATTTTAACTGCAATAAAATAGTCCTGTGCTAAATATTTGCAAAGGTCAAAATTCTAACATGAGAAAAGCACTTCTATAGAGAATAAAAGGATGTAATTGAATACCTTTTCATCTTTCTAGCACTTGGTAGATAGTTCATCAATGTGTGTTGAGTGATTGAAGCAGTGAAGATATATTAGCGCTCTTAGAACATTTTCACTTAAGTTAGCTAAACATGTATTGTATGCTTTCTTTGTGTTGGGCACAGTGCAAAGGTTAAAAACAAAGGGTGGGGTTTCTCTCAAATTTCAAGAGTCCAGAGGGGGAGACCTACTTTTTCCAAACAAATATTTTCAATATTGTATGATGGCAAGCGTGATAGTGGCATATACAGATTCACGTTAGTTGATGAAGGGAATGAGGTAGGGGAACAGAGTGTGGGAGTAGAGAACATAAGAGTGAAGGCACAGGGAGGTGAGCAGTAGCAGCAGCAGCAATGAGCAGGGAAAATCTGGAGGTGGAAAGGCCAGTGAAGGTTTCTGGGGGTCTGAAGTCCATTACTTTGGTCCAGGATGGACATACTGGGGCAAAGGCAAGAAAGGGGTAGACAGAATTTTACTTTCTTTTTTGTTGTCCTTTCTTGTAAGGAATATCAACTCCTGCAGTTGACCTTAGGGCTGGCTGTTAAGTTCTTTGGGGTCAAGGAAGAAGGAAGCATTGGTGGCACACCTGAACTCCAGGGACATAGGCCCATCTTCTCATGGAAGCTAATCTACCTCCATGTGGAAGCCACACCTGCAAAAAGGTCAAAGAGCTTGTGAACTCTCCCTCTGCACTGTGGTTAAGATGCCCGTGCTCCACGTCAGTGTGCCTGGGTTCAATTCCTACTCCAGCTCCTTACTCCAAATTCCTGCTAATGGAGAACCTGGGAGGTAGTGGTTTTGGCTCTGGTGATTCAGTGTCTGCTATCCATGCAGGAGATCTGGATTGAGTTCCCAGCTCCTGGTTTTGGCTTGACACAGTCCCTACTGTTGTAGGCATTTAAGGAGTAAACTCATAGATAGGAGTTTGTGCTTTCTCTCTAAAAACATAATAAGCAGATATTAGGGACCTCATTAGCTGGTGTGTTTAACAGGGTCTTTTTCTCTTCCCACCCACCTTCATCTTCCCTCTTGAATGAAACAAAGCAAAAATTTCCCTGTTTTCCCATAGAAGGTATCCATGACTTAGGTTGTTAAGGGATCCAGAAAGAGAGTAGGAGAGGTCATGCAGTTTGTATGGTGATGAAATCTAAGGAATGGTTATGTGATTATGTGGCTGACGTGAGGAGGAAATCAAGTTCATTAGCACTGAGAAGGTTATGAAAGTATATCCAGTTAGGATGTTGAATGGGTTTCCTGTGTATGGGAGCTGGGTGGAGATGAAATCTAAGTTCTAGTCACCAGAACCCTCACAAGAGGCTTTAGAATAATCTGATGAGAGATCCAAGAAGGTACTAAACCACCACTAAGGGTAGTGAGACTGCAAATATATATATCTATATATACTGGAAGAATATTTTGTGATATGAACATGAAAGAAGAATACTTGGAAATAGCTGCTCTGTATTTATGTCTCATGAGAATACATCGCATGTTACCTGTCTTAGTTTGCTAGGGGTATGGTACCAGAGTACCACATAGATCTATTTTCTCACAATCCTGGAGGCTAGGAGTGCAAGATTATGGTTTGTTCCTTTGGGGCTATGAGGAAGAAGATGGTCCCTTATCTTCCAGGGGTTTGTTGGCAATCTTTGACTTCCTTCGACTTGTAGAAGCATCACCCTTTTACTGTCTTGATTTTCATAAGGTGCTGTTTCCATAATTTCTGTGTCCAAATTCCTCCCGTTTATAAGGATCCCAGTCATATTGGATTAGGGGCCACTGTAACTGCCTCATCTTAGTTAATTATATCTGTAATGACCCCATTTCCCAATAAAGTCTCATTCTGACATATCAGGAAATTAGAACATAGGAAGGTACTTCAAAAAGTTCATGGAGACTGGAATTAAAAGATAAATTTGGTACAAAAAAACTTTGAAATCCATGCATATTTATTTGAAGGGTCTTCAAAAAGTTCATGTAAGATGTGTATTATGGCCGGCACCGTGGCTCACTTGGTTAATCCTCTGCCTGTGGCGCCGGCATCCCATATGGGTGCCAGGTTCTAGTCCTGGTTGCTCCTCTTCCAGTCCAGCTCTCTGCTGTGGCCCGGGAGGGCAGTGGAGGATGGCCCAGGTCCTTGGGCCCTGCACCCGCATGGGAAACCAGGAAGAGACACCTGGTTCCTGGCTTTGGATCAGAGCATTGCTCTGCCCGTAGCAGCCATTTGAGGTGTGTGTGGGGTGTGTGTGTGTGTGAACCAACAGAAGGAAGACCTTTCTGTCTCTCTCTCTCACGGTCTAACTCTATCTGTCAAAAAAAGATGTGTATTATGAGAAAACTATATGTGGATTTCAATCTTTTTGCACCAAAATAAACTTTTTTCTTGATTTCAGTTTTCATAACCTCTTTAAAGTCCCCTCGTATTTTTTTGGGAGACACAAATCAATCATAACATCAGGTCAGTTTTGAAAATCTTGATTTTATTTTATATTTTTAAAATCTTAACTGTGAGACCAAAAATACTGTTATTTGCAAGTACAGGACAGAACTAATGACTTTAAAAAACAATGATCAATAGGCTCATTTTTAGATTATTTAAAAAACCCACTTTTAGAATGAACCAGCATAGTTCATCCACATTCCATTCACCCATCCACCTATCCCTTGGCATATATATTTGCCTATCTATGTGATGCAGGATTGGGAAAATTGATAGTTCCTGTCGCCAGGAAGTTCATAGTTTCAAAGAGGAAATGTAAAATATGTGAATAGACACTGAAAATGTTGTGATTAGTGCTATGATAAGCTTTACTGCTTCGTTAATATATTTCCATCTTTTAAGAAACTAGTTAAATCTGCAGGGTGAAATTTACAGATGGAAGTTGCAGCACAATTAGAACAGAGACAATGGAGATATTTCTATAAAGTTGCTCACATTCTGTATTAACTATATTTCCCCAGGTGTTATTTTAAAACACCTCCCTGCCTCCCAGAGTTTGCATTAGCAGGAAGCTAGAATCAGGAGCAGAGCAAGGACTACCTAAGAGGTACTCTGATATGGAATCGGCACCCCAAGTAGCATCTTGACTGCTTCAAGGACCTCCTGCCTCACTTTTTCTTTCCTAACCATAGGTGGCTGTCCTGTGCATTGGTAGGATATGTTAGCAGCATCTGGAGCTTTTACCCATACATGCCAGTAGCATCCCTTTCTCCCTTCCTCTCTGTTTGTGACAACTGCCCCCATTTGTGACAATTGTACAGCATTGCTCCAGTTGAAAACTACTACTGTATACCTTAATGTCATGCTCTAATGATGTCCTATTTAATCTAATGTGTGCAATATTGTTCTAGTTTGCTAGCCAATTTCACCTAGTAATTAAATTGAAGCAGGTGCATATACCTCAGTTTGTTAGTATTTCAGGGAGAAAGGTGTGGATGCTTAACATCAGTATTCTAAGAGCTTAAGATGCTGTACTAATAAGTTGGATCTTGGGCTGGTCGTTTTAACTGAGCTTACTAAATATCTGTATGATGGATTAACAGTTAGTACAGGGAATAGAAGCAATGAAGGAAACTGAAAAAGGCGAAGACAAATTAGGCCAGAAGAGTTTAAATGTCATCATCTTAACTTTAGGAGAAAACATTGGAACTTGTAGGAGATGAATTAAGATGGGAGGAAGAGCTTACTTCTTTGGTCAGATCTATCTCAGGGTCATTCTCCTTGTCTCTGCCCCATGGCCAATATGCTATCAACTTAATCCTCATTTCTTAGTGGGGTACTCTGATGCACCTAAGGCTTCAGGCCATCCCTGATTCTCACCATACACTACTATTGTCAGAGATATGAATATTAGACAACAGGCCACTCCAGGCCTTTCTGTGCAGTGCCTATAAAGGCACCAGGCATTCCCAGCTTTCAGAATTGGGAAGACCTAACTTGACTATCAGAACTTGAGTGATTTGCTGACAATGCCCTGCACAAACAGTTTCCAACAGCAGTTATTTTACTGAGCTGAACTTTCTTAACATATCAGATCATTACTCTTAAGTACAAATACGTAGTCTTAGTGAAGCAACGGGGCATAGCCTGCATTGGATTTTGATAGTTCTGGCATTTGGTTCAGCAGCTACTTGACCCTGAGTTAATTACTCTGACAATTCCTGCTGGCTGTTTAATCAAAATACTGCAACTTTCAGCCTCATCAGTAATTTAGTTCATTTCTCTTTATTATGATTCCATGATTACTTCTGGTTGGAGGACTGGTATTTTTGATCATTGTAATGTTAGTGATGAATGGAAATTATGTCTGTGTAAAGAATATGCATTAGTATAGCTACAATATATCACAGGTTTTAAAAATAAATTTCTTTGAAGGAAAGATGCTAGCCACTGCTTCTCTCATACTCAAACTAGTTCTCCCATGTTTTCATAATTCAAGCTATCATCAATGATAGAAACACATTTAAGAGGAGAAAACATAATTTCTTTCCCAAAAGTTTTAATATTTTTAAGAATTGTACAAATTACTTCACAAAACTGCAGGATTTTTAAAGTCACTCTTCCAATCTATTTCCTTAACAGATCGCTTATATTTTCCATGTTCTTTCCCAATCTTGTTTGCATGCATAACCAGTTTTATATAGTTGCAATTATAGTGTAGATTCAATTTTGTATTCTGCTTTTTTCACTTAGCATTATTCTTCCATAATAATTTAAAGAGAGTTTTATTTATGGTTATTTCAAATGTAGAGAATATAATTTTCTAAACTGTACTTAAGTGCTCAATTTAAATATTTTAATGGCCAACCCAAATCATCAAATGTACTCTAGATAAGGGTGCATTCTAGTTAATGCTTAACATTGCAGGAAACAACTTACATATACATTAAATTAAAGTCAAATGTTATATGCAAGTGGAAATGACTACATTAAAGGCTGGTTGTCTTTATGTATTTCAAAATTTTTTTTTCAGTCAGATGTACTTCTAAAATTGGTTAGTCTGCCTGCTAACTTTTCATGCCCTGAACTAATTCAGCCAGTTGTAAAATTGTACCTTTCTGCAGATGACTTAACATGTGCACCTCATTTATACTTGAACTTGCTATGATTCAGATAGCATTACCCTAAATGATGTTAAGAAATTGTTCATTTTCTGTGTCAGCGAAAAATGAGGAAAGGCCAACCACATTTCGCCGGAAGAGAGTCATGTCAGAACTGACATCTTGGCAGATACAAAAATGCTAGTAGGATGTTTTAACAGGGCATACTAAAACCAATGAACTGAGGACCAATATGCACTTCTCCATTGTATTAAAGCTGCATCTACTGAATTTACAAATGTTAAAAGACATGCTTTATTAGTTGCTGTAAGTCCTGTGTCATTTAGTTTATCAGTTAAACAGTAGATTTGTCTTCCTTTTGTGTAATTTTTAACTCATTTTAAAATGTGGGCATGGGAAGATGGATTTTCAAAATTAACTGTTCTAAATATAAAATATTAAAATAAACATTGACTACCTATCTCTATTCTATAATTATTAATGAAACAATAAATAAGAACAATGAAGTTTGGACTGGACAATCCAAGTAGGCTAGTGATGCCTTAAATCAGCAAAATTGTACTTTATCTAAAAAGCTAATGTGATACTTGGATTTTCTGGTAATTTGCAGGAGCTGGAGAAGTTTCCCCCATTTAATTCACTCTCAGGCACTCATTAACACATGGTGTCAAACTTTAAATTTTGTCTTTTTGTGATGATTTCTTTTTATTTAGAGAATTTTGGGACAGGCAGAATTGCCTAAAGGGATATCAACTTGAAGATGAAATCAGATTGGTTTGTTTTTCCAGAGGAGAAACTAAGGTAGGTATTTATTACGTTCTTTCGGTGTATTGGTTATTATCATGGGCACGAAGAATGATTTCAAACATTCTCTTCAACTTCATTTGGAATAGAAGCTCACAAAGTATGTTTGCCAAACAGCAGCATCAGCATCACCTGGCAATTTGAAAGCCATGCAAATAATCACTCCCTACCTGCTTTATGGAGTAAGAAACTCTGTGTGTGGGGCAGCAGCTGTGTGTCAAAAGCCATAACAGGTGCCTCTGATGAAAACTCACGTTGGAGAACTGATGTTTTCAAAACAATTAGGGAAAAGAACAGGTAATGAATATACAAATCCTTTAAAAGTAGAGAGAAAAGGATGAATGAGTTTGCTTTGACTTCAAGAACCTTTCAAAATCTTGTGGTTTTAAGGTACCAGCATATTAAAGAAAGCTCCCCCATTTCTAGTCTTGTAGTTACTATAAAGAGAAGCTGAGGATTGTTGTATTGAGTTGGGCCCATTGTGGAATCAAGACTGCTTTGTGCTCTGTGTGTATAGGCATGAATACACATAGGCCAATTAGTTCTTAGGTCTACCTTTAGTGGATGAGGATGCATCTCCTGAAGAGCTTAGTCCCATAACCATTAAATTGAGACATAAAAATCTGCATATTACTTTGGTTATTCTATATAACCCCTCCCCATGTCTGAGGATAAGTATAACTTAATTATTTATTTAAAAATTTTATTTTAAAGGCAGAGAGGGACAGAGAGATCTTCCATCTGCAGGCTCACTCCCCAATATAGCCAAAACAGCCAGGGCTGAGTCAGACCAAAGCCAGGAGACTAGAACTCCATCCAAGCCTCCCACAAGGGTGGCAGGGGCCCAGCTGCTTGAGCCATCACCTACTGTGTCCCAGTGTACACAGTAGCAGGAAGCTGAAATAGGAGCAGAGCTGGACTTGAACCCAGGCAGTTAGATGTGTGATGCCAAAAATCCCAAGAGGCCTCTTAACTGCTGTGCCAAATGCTTGCCCCTGTATAATTCATAGCCACTTGTTTTAGAAGAATAAGTAGGAGTCAGTCTAGAGTCATAAAGTTGAACAAACTTTAAATTTCTCCTTTTTTTCGGTCATGTAAGGTAACATAAAAAAGAGATTTGAAAATGATAAAGACACTTATTCAAATCTAAACTAAAAATGTAAGAAAAGTTGTTGACCTTTTTCTCTCTCATCCTTTTCTTTTAAAGCTTGGAAAGGTGCCAGCTCAAAGCTTAGAAAGATGACTTTTCCTCCAATGGCTTCTCTGAGCCCCCAGGTTTACTCCTGAAGGGTGTCTAAGTGTTATCTGCAGCTGCACCTGTGTTCTGGAGGCTGGCTCCAGGTTATAGGTCATCTGTATTGGGCCGGCACGCTGTAAAGTCCTGCACCCTCTCTGTCTTTGGGGTATCCTGGTGCCCAGCCCACATCAGAGCAGCCAAGAGCTAGTGAACGTTGCTGCGGTTCCAAGTGTTCCCTCCAGAATTCAGCAGATCCCATGTGATAGTATGAAAAAGGTGGGACCTTTAAGAGGTGATTGGGCCACGAGTGCTCCTCCCTCGTGAAGGGGGTTAGGATGCCTATAAAAGAGGTTGCCCGCACAGCCGTCTGGCTTTGCTCATCTGGCGAGGCGCGTCTGCGTGTGAGGGAGGCACAGTGCTGTCCTTTGTGCCCTTCTGCCTGTGAAAATACCTCGGGGAGGCTGTCACCTGACAACTGATGCTGGCGCTTTGATGTTGGATCTCCCAGCTTCCAGAATGGTGAGAAAACAAGTTTCTGTTCTTTTACATGACCCGCTCTCAGATATTCGGCCGTAGCAGCAGTAAACAGATGAAGAGCAATGTTCCTTGCAAGTAAGTTCAGCTGTGCTTGAGGAGAGCTGGGTAGGGCTGCTTTGTCCCCACAACTTAACTTTACACTCTGCTCCCCAGTCCTGATTCTCTTCCCTGCTGTGTTTTTTCCCCACAGCAATCATCAATTTCTAACACTCCACATACATATTCGCTTCTGTTTTTCTCCATCTACCCACAAATTTTTGCTTGTTTGATTCTCTGCTTTATCTCCCGAAAGGTCACTTAAAACAGTACCTGGAGGCAATCAAACAGTCATTGAGTGAAAAATTGCTGTCGTGATGTTCATTCACTCATTCATTCAAGAACTGTCCACTAAAGTGTGCCCAGTGCTATGGTAAATGGTGACAAGGAGGTTTTGTTCACGTTCTGAGTTAGTGGTTTAGTGCCATTTTCTCTGCATTCTAGGTCCTATTGCATTTTTCTCCCCCATAGGGTCGTTGTGTCTACTGCAGTTGTAGGTCTGTCCTGTGGCAATGTCTTCCTCAGCCAAGAGCAGAACCGGGCAGCTCAAAGTGTGGGCCCCATCCCAGCAGGGGGGACATTGCCTGGGAAGCTAAACAGACATCTATCGCGTCTCATTGTAGAACAGGGAAATCAAACTCTGGGTGGGGGCCTTCCAGGTGATTGATACATTCCCCAAGACTGAGAACCGCTGTGATAGAGGACCCAGTTCTAAAGCCATCACATGAGTCTGTTTGAGCAAGAAACCTGGGGCTTCTGATATGGAAATTCAACGGGTAAATTCACTTTATGGCATATCGCACAGAAGACATAAGGAACAAGAGACAATAAAAAGCATTTGAACTACTTTCCTATTGCAGCTGAATCAAATCACCACTAATCTAGTGGCCTGCAACAACACACAGTGTTCTTAGGGTCCTGGAGGTCAGGGGTCTGAAACCTGGTCCTCTGGGCTGAAGTCAAGAAGTCGGCAGGGGGTGCTCTTCAGAAGGCTCTAGAAGCTGCCTGCGACTTTGGCTTGTGGCACTTTGCTCCATTTTTCAGAGATGGCAGCACACAATCTTCAAAACTCTGTTACTTGCTGGCTTCTCTGTTTTACTTGCCAGAATCCTTGTCACTATGTTGAAGCTCCCCAGCTAATCTGGGACAATCGCCCCATCTCAACAACCTTAATTTGATCACAGCTGCAAGCTCCCTTCTGCCATGCAAAGTACCATATTCACAGGTTCTAGGGATTAGGGTGTGAACATCCTTGGGGGCCCTTGGTGTCCACAACAGATTCATTAGGTAGAATACGTACGGAGCAGCTTGTGTTTTAAGAACGCCTGACTTGAGCATGTCTAAGCAATTGTGTGAGGAGTAGCAACAGCTGCAATTACAGGGAGCTGGCCAGGGGGAAGGACTCTAAGATCTATTAAAAATCCATTAAAATGAAACAATTTATGTGGTTAGTCATAATACAGACAGATACTCACATTTATTATATTTATGGGGCTGAAACAGGAGCAGGGGTCAGTTCCAAGGGCAGGTGGGATGGGTAATTGGATTGGGGTTGACATAGCTGGAATTATGTGAGAGGTGCTAGGCAGGCTCCCCTGGTCTGAAGTTCCTCCAGTGACAATAGTGAACACTGTGTCTGATCACCTTTGTGTTTAAAGTGGGGAAACATCTAGAGAGGACCATTTTGAGTGGAGGCCTGAGCCAGTTCTTTGCTTCAGGGTAATTAATGTGTGAAATTCAGTTACAATGAACTTGATTGATTACCTAGAAGAAGAAAAGCTACAAGCATGGAAGTCCAAGGCTCTGTTTACTAGCAGTAGGCTTAGTTTCCTGCTCTGTGAAACTCAGTTAATTATTCTTACATCATAAAATGATTGTGTGAATTAAAAGACATAATGCAACTGAAGTACTTAGCACAGAGCTTGGAATACAGTTAATTGTTCAGTAAGTGCTGTACTTACTCGTGTATTACCGTCATGGTTATTATGAATTGAAAATCCTTTGAGGAAGCTAAGTGGGAATACTATTGCTTTGCTTTTGTTGTTTAAAGGCTGAGCATGTGTAAGTTTTTATTTAGCAATCCCTTATGCAACTCCATTTCTTCCTTCACCTATCCCCTGCCTTGAAGGAGGAGGAAGAGTTCCACAAATCAAGAAAGGTAAGAGACCCATGAATGGAGTTGGTGATGGAGTTACGCCTAACTTGACTGAAATCAAAGAACACTCCCCAGCCTGTGATGGAGCTGTTGTCTTTGCACAGTGCCCACCACACACGGGTGCTCAATAAATGTTCATTGAATGAATGCTGTGTCATCCTGGTGAGGTCCAACTGTTTCCTTGGGTTAAGGTATCCTTATGTATAAACTGAATCTTTGGGTGACCTCCACTTCTGTCTTCAAATATCTGGGACTAAATATCATAGCTCAGATCATTTTCTTTGAGATGTTTCCAATGCTGGCAAGACAATATTTACTCCTTGATAACTCTACACTTGCTTTAGATTTTTCTGGATCACTTTTGACTGCTCTAAAAATCACTTTATATGCTGGTATGCTGGACACTAGCTCATTGAAGATAAAGATTATATTTTGTTCCTCTTATTTCCTAGAGCAGAGTAGGTGTTTAATAAATGACTCGAAATGATGAGCAGGTTCGGTAGGGGTTTTAGTTGGGAATCTTAGCATATGGTGTTGAATGGATCATTATCATGGATGATCAAGTCCAACCGGAGGCAGAGTGGATGGCTGTGAAGCTGATGTCTCAGAAGTTAGAAGAGTAAACTGTGTGTTGGTTTGTGGTGGTGACGAGGGTGATAAGTAGAGAGGATTTTAATGACAAGGAGTCGAGGGAGAAAAAGTATCGACAAGCGCACACTGGAAGGAGAGTGTTGGAGGAATCGTGTGAGGCCTTTAAAAGTCGTGCATTTTCTCAAACTTGAAATGTCTAGATTGTTACTCGGCTTAGTCTTTCCCCTGTGGTTTCTGAGGAAGTTGTGCTACACTTTTTTCTTCTCTTTGCTCCAAGAGTGAGTTCTTTACATGTGGTATTGACTTTGTTCTCTCTTGACTCCTGTTCCATAAATGACACAGCTTTTGTTTCTCCACTTCACCCTTATGTTCTAGGTTGGCTCCTTCTGTGTTCATCAAATATGCCCAAGTAATCCCTCCTCTTAAATTATCCCTTTTGTTAACTTTGTCCTTTGAGGTTTTTCTCTTAATCATTGTTTGTCCTTCACTGCTAATTGGTTGTTTACATTACTGTCTCCACCCTTAATCAGTTTAGTGGCATTGCTGCTGAAACTGAACTGTGATCGATTTTTTAAAAAAATATCTGAGAGGCAGAATTAAAGAAGTGCTGATTCACACCCCAAATGGCTGCAACAACCTGGGCTGGGCCAGCTGAAGCCAGGATCCAGAAGTCTCCTCTGGGTCTCCCACGTGGGTGCAGGGGCACAAGCACTTGGGCTATCCTATGCTAGTTTCCCAAGCACATCAACAGGGAGCTAGATCAGACGCAGAGCAGCTGGGGCTTGAACCAACACCCACATGGGCTGCAGGCTCTGCAGGCTGTGGGTTTAACTCACTGAGCCATAGTGCTGGCCCCTATCTGTGATCTTCTAATCGTAAAATATATCATTCCTTACTGCATATCCCACTAAATTCTTTTTCCAAGAATGACTTTTCTGGGGATGGTGCTGTAGCACAGTGGGTTAAGCTGCCATCTGCCATGCTGGCATCCCATATGGGTCCCAGTTCGAGTCCTGGCTGCTCCAGTTCCAATCTAGCTCCTGCTAATATGCCTGGTAAAGTAGCAGAGGATGGTCCAAGTCCTTGGGACCCTGCACCTACATGGGAGAACCTGGAAGAAGCTCCTGGCTTGGGCTTGGCCCAGTCCTGGCTATTGTAGCTGTTTGGGGAGTAAACCAGCAGATGGAAGATCTGTCTCCCCTATCTCTCTGACTCTGACTTTCAAATCTTTACAAAATGATACAGAAAAAAACTTCTAAGAATTTTTTTCCACAATTGCATATCCTCTTTATTACAATTCAGTCTTGTGCTACTGACTTTTGATCAACACATCATTAGCATTTCTGTCTACAAATATTATTTCTAGTACTTGACCAATTAAATACTTAATGAGTGGTTATTATGGACTAGAGCCATAAGGGGAAAAAAGTGTTAAGTCAAAATTGTAGGACCTTGGCCTTGGTGGATACTGAATATTAATTGATGGGTGAGACAGTGGGTTCATCACCCAGCTGATGTCATTGGCATCAGGAAATGGGCTCAGGGCAAACTTTATCTGGAGGTGTTATGTTGGGAAGTTTGCTCCTGTGGAAGGCCATTGGAGAGCTGAGGATTATGCAGGAGTTAACCAGGTTAAGGGGAGAGTGGAAGAGCAGTCATATAAAGTGAACAATGTGTTCCAATTGCCCTTGGAAGGAGGAAATGAGAAGAGTAAGAGGGACATAAAGGCACGTTGTGGAGTGGGGAGCACTAGGGTGTGCCAGGAGGGAGACAATGGCACTGGATCCCCAGGACTTTGTAACACATGATAAAGGGTGAAGCAATGGGAGTGGGGGTGGTAATTGAAGATTCTAAGCAGCTTGATGGCAAAATCAAATTCATGGTTTGAAAAGATTGTTCTGGCTAGAATAGTGTAGACTAGCTAGGAGTAGAACAGGTGGGGCTTATCACCCAGCTGAGGTTTTAAATAGTCTAAGCAAGACATGATGGTAGCTTGAACCAAAGTGAAGGCGAAGGGTGAAATAACTGTTATAACAGTGTTCAGAACACAAAAACCATCAGGAAGACTTGGCATTACCTTTATTGGTGAATACCTTCAGACATACTCCACTATGGCAGTGGTGTGCAACAAGTACATTACTTCAGTCTTTCCTCTCCACCACATCCGGTTTCCTCTCCGAGCATTTGTCACACTGCACCACTCATTGATGTGCTTGTCTGTCTTCTGCAGTGGACTTTAGATTCCTTAAATATGTACAGTTGTTCTCAAAATTGAGCACAGAGGGACTGGGGCTTTTATTTAAATACGTTTTCTGACTCTTGTAATGAAGTGGGGTTTGAGATGATTTCCATTAAGAGCCAGGTGTTGACAATGCTTGTGGTGGAGGGGATTGCTATAGGTGGAAAAGCCTTTATTCTGATGTTCACAACTTCAGTGTCTAGAGAGTATCTGGTAAATAACAGATCCTTCCTTCCTTTCCTTCCTTGACAGTGAGAGGGACAGAAATGTCTTCCTTTTTCTGTTGGTTTACCCCCGCAATGGCTGCTGTGGCAGGTGTGCTGCGACCAGTGCACTGTGCTGATCCGAAGCCAGGAGCCAGGTGCTTCCCCTGGTTTCCCATGCGGGTGCAGGGCCCAAGCACTTGCGCCTTGGGCCCTCCTCCACTGCACTCCCCGGCCACAGCAGAGAGCTGGACTGGAAGAGGAGCAACCAGGACAGAATCCGGTGCCCTGATCGGGACGAGAACCTGGGGTGCCAGTGCCACAGGTGGAGGATTAGCCTATTGAGCCGTGGTGCCTGCCTAAATAACGGATTCTTGACAAGTGTCTACTGAATGAAAGTCTAATCTACTTTTGTAAACTCATCTGATAATGTTTCCCTTCATGTACCTAAATCCTAGATCATTGTATTAATATCGCCCTCGGTTTCCAGTTTCCTATGTCAATTTCCTAGCTTTCCATGCTATTCTCGCCTGAAGAACTTACTTTTATCTAATGTTCAAAGCAATTTTGCAAATCCGTCTCAAATAGCATATCCTCTAAAGCTTTCTCAGTTCTAGAGAAGTAATTTTTCCCTCCTACTTAATTCTTTTCTCCATAACAGACAGAAGAGCAGCATATCTGTCTACCTTTCTTAATGCACTGTTTAATGTTACGTTTGCTTCCATTCAAATCTTGATCCATTTGCTATCCTCCAACCCCAGAATCTTCAGATTCTGCTTTAGGGGGAAGAGAGCCTAAATCTCCTGTTCTCGAGTGTGTGTGTGTGTGTGTGTGTGTGTGTGTGTGTGTAGTCGTCAGTAACTTCTCATAGAACAAATGAATCAATGAACATGGATGGATGAGTCTAAGGTAAACTTTGTGAAAAGATTTCAGCTTCTGTTTTTGAATTCTCATATTTGGTGTAGTTCAAGGGAAATTGCAACTATTATACATACCATCTAGACTAGATAGGCCAGTGAGTAACGGAAAATTTAGAGAAGGACGAGAGATAAGTTTGATCAAATTTATGGAGGATTTTGTTTTTGATCTTTAAAAGTGTGAAAATAGCAAGGTATGTCATCGTGTCACATCTCTGTCCTTGTTCATCCTACTCAGAAGATATCTCCCTGAATCATCTTGACACCTGTTTTTGTGAAAATACTCCATGCGAATATAAAAACCAGTGTTCCAGAGGATGATGAAGTGTTTTAATCTGCAGTTGTCTAACCAAAGGTCAGGGAAATTGGGAGTCTTCTGAACGTAGTGACATTGTTCCTTGGGGTGTAGTATCTCAAGTTCTAGAAATAAGTACAAATCTAATCTCAGAATACAGCAACAGGAGAATGTGTCAGTTGATGTAAATTCATATGCAAAAAACCAATTGTGCAATATCTTAAAATTTTGCACCAAAATAAACTTAATTCCATTTTCCATAAGTTTTTGAAGGATTCTCATATAAACTGGGAATATATTTTTAAGTTAATAATTATATCAACCTTATTTTTATTTTGCTTTATAAATAAGACTAATGGTCCAAATTTTAAAGGAAAAATACTTTCGGCTTATTTCTTAATTATATTCATGCAAAATTGACCAACTTTCCCACTGAAGCTTAGATATGTTTAGTATCTGAAATCTGAGTAAGGTGAACAATGTTATTTAGTAGATCAAAGTTCAACTCTTCACATTATTTGCTTATTGGAAATAAACGAAAGGTTAGTTTTCTTAAGGTTAGACTTGTCACCATTCTGAATTAGTTGGAGCTAACTTAATGGGTTTTCCACATGCATCCATATCTTCAGTTTGGTTTTCCATGCTAGATTGCTGATCAGATGGGCAAGGTGAAATCAGATATGTATGCAAATAGCATACTTTGTAAATACCTCACATGACTCCTTTGCCTTTGTCTTCAGAGATAATGTACAAAGGGAAATTGAGAGTGGGTAAATTGGATCATTTTATTTTTCTTTGAAATAGAGAAATGTATTTACTTCTCCATTAGGAAAATAAAGAGTTGAGTCATAAGTGATCAAGACTTGCCAATGTTTTGAAAAGCACATCTATCAAAACATTAAACTGAGCAGGGTTCAAAGCATTGAGAAATACTGACGAGGCAGACAGAAGGCTGACTGGAAGAGGGAGGCTGATTTAGATTAAGTTGAACAGTGTACTTTGGGCTGTCTTTTTCTGAGGGTTTTTCCAGGAGTTCAGGTAGGTCCATCCTTGCCATCCCTCTCTCCCCAGCTCACCACATCCTTCTATCTATTTGCCCTTAATTTTTATGAGGTGCTACTTGGGAAATTATCAAGATAAAAATGTTCCCTGCCCCTTGGCACAAGTGCAGTTGTGGGTTTACTCCTTGCTTTCTCTACTGTCCCACTCCTGCCTGCCTCTGCACCCACCACTTCCTGCCCTTGCCTTTCTCCTTGCTCTTTCCTACCCACTCCTCATCTCCCACAGCTGGCCTTGGCTCTTTAGTAGGGCTTCATGAGATAGAGTTGTTAGCAATCAAAATAATAGGTACTGCTATACTTATGATCTGATGTGTTCCCTCCCTCAAAATCGCCCCCTCCACCTCATCTAAAGGAACTATTGTTTTTCTGTTCTCTTGCTTAAAATTTAAGAGACAGAGTGACCTCCCATCCCTGGTTCATTGCCCAAATGCCAGCAAGAAGCTGGGAGTAGGGAACTCGGTCTTGCTGGCCACATGGGTGGCAGGAACCCATTCACTTGAGCTGTCATCTGCTGCTGTCCAGGGTCTGCATTAGCAGGAAACTGAAATCAGGAGCAGAAACTTGGCATCAAATCAGACACCCTAATTTGGAACTCAAGTGTGTAAACCACCAGGCCACATGTCTTCCCTCGAACCACTGTTTGTTTTTTTTTCCCCAAAAGATGGGGGCATTTTTAGCATATATCACCTACAGTAAAAAATGCCATCTTAATTTTGATTCAATTCTAGGAGTGTGTTTCTGAAAAAAAAAGTCTTTTCCCTCTATATACTTGTTGATGTTTTCCTTTCTTTGTTCACCCTTGGTTTTTCTGTTCATCCTCTGCAGATGTTTTTGTTTTTTACCCACTTCTTCCAAACTTTGCGATTTGACTTTCAAAGTCTAGTTTTCAGTGAGGCAAATAAATAAATAAAAAGCTTGTTTATTATTCTGTCATTATTGCTTTATCATCATGGCATGAAATAGTGAATAATGAGGCTGCGAACACCCATTTTATGGGCCTATTGCAATCTTCTCTGTATAATTAATATCTATCATTAGATGAAAGTCGTGTCATTTGCAATTTGATGCAGCTTTCTTTAGAATTTCTTGATGACTCCAAGGTAGTTTATATGCTGGTGCACCTGTTGCTTGTAATCAGGTTTTATTAGATAAATAGGCATCTAACTTTTTGTATGTTCTCCTTCTCATCTTCTCAAAGGGCCACTTACAGTGGTGAGAAACAGCCTTGTTATAGCTTCTTTACATAATAAGACCAGCTCTCCTTCCTTGCCTCCCACCAGAAGGAAATATTGCTTCTGTCTCACTATAAGGGCATTCATGCTGGATGGCCTTGTTATAAAGCACAGAAGTTGGAGGCACATAAATCTAACACACGCTCATAAAAAGGACGTGCCTTGGACTCCGCTTCTGGCACTCTGCTTGAACTCTGTATTATCCTACTCCTGAAAATGTGAGCTGTTGGCATTAAAAACACAACTTCTTATAGTAGTTGCCTATCTCTTTGCTTAATTAGAAAAAGCAGAGAGATTGGATTACACATTCACAAGGTTGAAGTTCACTTGGGATTCTGCTCTTTTTCTTTGTCTTAGTTCCAAGGTAGCTAAGGTTGTTGTTAATCTCATGTATCATGACAACACTGCCCCTTGAATTCCAGTGTCCTCAGAAATACTTGTCATTGCTCACAATGGGCCAAAGGCGTCCATGAGCTCACGCACAAGTGTGCAAATCCATCACCCCTACTGAACTAGCAATTCCAATGGCATGCCCTCCTGATGGCAGGTCAAGGGCCCTGGCCTCACCCATGAAGGATGGCCCATTTCCTTGTCTGGCAGAGGGCTCCCCTGACCCAGAACCTCGAGGAGGAGTGAGCTCGCTCTAAAACGCAGAAGGGATGAATACTAAATGCCCTCCTACCACCCACACAGTTCATTGCACAATTTCCTTATTTATACAACCCCAGAGCCTGCCTCCTTCTCTTAAGCTGCAAGGTTTCACTGGTGCAATAGTTAAGAGGAATGAGACAATGAGCTAATGGATGTTTCTGTGAACATCAATTAACTGGTATTATGTGTCTGTGAGTGAGGATTCTCCAAATTAGATTCCAGGGACTGATTCTATGTCAGGTAGTTTATTTTTTCCTTTTTGTTTCACAAACATTTTGTGACTTACATACTTGAAGAAATTTCTGCCATGTTTTTGTTAGAACAGGGATTTTTTAAAATAAAGACTTAGTTAATTACTTGAGAGAGTTAGAGGGCGAGGACCGGAAGGAGGGAGAAGTCTTCCATCCTCTGGTTCACTCCCCAATCTAAATAACTCCATGACCCAAAGCCAGCAGCTTCTTCCTGTTCTCCTCTGTGGGTACAGGGACCCAAGCACCTAGGCCATTTTCTGCTGCTTTCCTGGGCCATAGAGAGCTGGATCAGAAGAGGAGCAGCCGGGATATGAACCTGTGCCTCTGGCAGAGTCCTAGCCTACTCTGCCACAGTGCCGGCCAAGGACAGGGATTCTTGGGAATCTTTCTAGGGAAGAGAGTACATTAGGTGGCTAAGAGTACCTGGGTCTTAATGTGCTTTACACACTAAGTAAGTAGACTTGGAACCAGTTGCTTAATATCACTAACCCTGGGTTTTCATCTCTAAAGTGGAAAAAATGTTACCCATCTCAAGAGAGTGCCCATGTAACATATCATATGAGTATAATGCCAGGAAGCTGGAGCATAGGAGATAAACAGATGTGTTGAATCCTGAATTTGTTCCTGAAGCCTACATACTGTTAGGTAAATAACCTCTCCAACTCCAGTTACTGTCTTTGTTTCCATAATACAGGGGTAACTACTCCTGTATTTCAATTAAAGATTAAATGAGTTGATATCTTTGAAATTCCTGGTAGAGTCCAGCATTGGACTGCCACCCATCTGGCAGACCTCGATGGGGTTCCTGGCTTTGGCCTGACTCGGCCCTGGCTGTTGTGAGCATTTGGAGAGTGCACCAGCAAATGAACACCTCTCCCTGTCTCTCCTTCTCTGTCACTGTTTGCTTTTCAAATCTTAAATAAAACCCTGGCATGTATCCTAGGTGACTAATAAATGCTAGCTTTCTTAAATTGTTAGAAATATGGCAAAAACTGAAAACCATGAACTCTGAATAGACTTGAAACCTAACAATGGTTAGGTTGAAACCTAACAATGATGCTGTGGCTCTCCTTGTACAAGTTAAACAGTTTATTGTCTAATAAATTATTAGAATACTGTGAAAATTAAAATAGGTATGTATATAAAGGTTGTAGCTCAGTCAATAAAAATTCTCTTTGGGCAAAAGTAAAAATTCTTTCATTGACCAAAAGGTAAGAATTCTTTTAAAAACAAATAACAAGTTTTATGTGCTTGTTTTTTTTTTTTTTTTTGGGTTAACAAGAGAGTTTGCTAATAAAGGACTAGGGCCTTTTATCAGAGAGAAAGGAGCATCCACTAGACCATGTACCCATTGCTCTTCAGAACTACTCTTCAGGTAGAGAGGATTATTAACACACTTAGTGGGTGAGCATTAAGAGATAATTGAGGTTTGGAAGTGCTGTGTAAGAAAAACTCGTAACTATTTGTAACTTATTTGAGAGAAATCTTCCATATGGTGGTTCAATCTTCCTTTGCCCTTTAATGCCCAGAACAGTCAGGGCTGGAGTAGGCCAAAACCAGGAGCTGAAACTTGGTTCACATCTCCCAAGTGGGTGGCAGGGAACCCCCTACCTGAGCCATCACTTGCTGCCTCCCAGAGTGTGCATCAGCAGGAAGAAGCTGGAATTGAATACAGCTGAGACTAGAACACAGGCCCTCTGATAGCGCTGCAGGCATGCCCCGCAATGTTATAATTGCGGCACTAAGTACCTACCACTGAGTCTCTTTCCAATACACTTTTTCAAGAGGAGGAACCCAGGGACAGCTGCTGGTTTCACAGATAAATATTTCAAAGGCGGGAAAAACATCTCTCCCCTGGAGTCTCTGCTAGTCGGAGGAGTCTGGCTTCCGCAGACACACGGACATCTAAGCTCGCGAAAGGTCAAGGGGACTGAAGCAGCCCCATCCTTCCTGGGCTTGCTTGGTCCTGGAAATTTCCCACTTTAAGTGGAACTTGAGACCTTATCGAAACCCCACATTTGAGACCCCTTCTTTTAAAAAACGTTCTATGAAATTAGAGGGAGTTCCCATAATTGGTCACTGTTATCAAACAAAACCAACATGAATTCTCACCAGACAAGAGTGTGAGTGTCCTCTGGCCAAAAGAAATCCAGTAAATCCACAGGAGGAAGTTGAGGGGCTGAGATTGATTTTGTTAAACTCCTATAGTTTCTCACTTCAACTTTTTGAATATAGTTTAAACAACAAAGACCATCTACAAAGTTCGCCTTGGGTTCTCGCTCTGAAGTTGTGAATAATTTTAATGAATGTTATTTATACTCTATATCCTGGAGTCACAATCAACCCCCAAAAATTTATTTCCATACACTGAATTCTCAGGACAATAAGAGAATCTTCAAGTTCTGCAGAGAGGGAAGGCTCGAAATTTAATGGGGCTCTCAGAATAGGGACACCCAGGCTTCCAAAACTGAGTTTTGAATGAGACACAGCTGGCTTTGAGCTGGATCTGTGCTTGTGGCATTTTGGACGGGTAAAACGTGAAGTTAGTGATAGCTCCATCTGAAAAGTGTGATTGTTTACATGTGAACAGTCATCGGCTCATTCCTAAGAATTTAGGAGTGAGAACTGGCCGAAGGCTCACCATTCAGAGGGTAGCAGGAGTATTTGAGTTTAGTGTTCTTCAGCCGCCTTTTCTGCTGGATGTGTTTCCTTTTCCTTGTGTCATCGTGCTAGTTGTACATCTTTGAATTCTGTCCTTTATTATCTGAATTTCTCCATAGACATTTTGATGGCGGTTTTTTGTTTGGGTAAGTTCTTAGTTTCTTCTTGTGTCCCATCTATCATCCAAGTTCTTTCTCCTCTGCCTTTCTATGTCCTTTCTCTAAACTCCCTCAATAGCGAGGGCTGAGCGAAATTGAAGCCGGGAGCCAGGAATTCAATCCAAGTCTCCTGTATAGTAGCAGAGACTGAACTTCTTGAACCATCACCTGCTGCCTCCCTCTGCATTGGAAGCAGAACAGAGACTATGATATGAGATGTGGGTGGCTAACCTATACTACTGGTGACCCGGGCAGTAGGCAACATGCCTACCCCCAGACACGTATTTTACATAAAATAGCTTGTATAGGATGAGGGGAAGTTGACTCTAAAATGAAAGGGGTATTTCAAATCAAAGAGTGTGAATTGTCCTAAGTCCCAATACCACCCTGTTCTGCGAGTGCTAGCCTTTATTCAACTGTTAATTCTTGTCTGCTTAAGTGATGCATGCTCACTGTAAGCTACAGTGAGACTAAAAGTTCTCATTTAAAGGTTGATAGTTATTTCTCCTAAATTCTACTCCCTAGGGACAATCTCTTGTAAGTCATTTACATGGCCTTTCAGACTTCAAAACACATGTACAAACACATATGTGAACATTTTGTTTTCAAACAGCATTTTTCTAGATAAAGCGTTCTTCAATGTAGTGATTCTACTTCCTGTATCACAGACTTTGCTACACTCAGCTGATAAAGTTCTACCTCCTAGTCTTCAGTCAAGTACACAGTATTCTGTATGATGAGTCGTAATTTATTTTACCCATTCTGACTCAGACACTTGGGTTATCTGTGTGTTATTAAATGCTGCAATTGGCATCCTTATGGAAATCTCTTTGCCTTCTTGCATGTCTAAAAGAAATGCTCCAGAGATAGAATGGCTTGGCCAAAGCTTGTGGATACTTGTGTTTTGTAGAAAGTGGTGGTCACTTCCTTAAAACATCCTATCGTCCTCCTAAGGATGGATGAATGTGTCCATTTCCCTACCCTCTCTTCTCAAAATGGGGTGGGGCGTTATTGAGTCACGCAAATGCTTCCGAGATGCAATTTCCTATTATGTTTTGTATCTACATGCCTACCTCTCTTTCTCACACCAGTGAGAAGGTGATTTAGTGAGGCAGGAGGGAAGAAGAGCAGCGAGCAAACACAGAAGCCAGATGGACAAAGGGTCTGAAGTTCTCTGCCTGCTTGATGTCCCTGGGTTGTGGGGAAGGCGGTAGATGAGAAGCCTGAGGGTGGCTGGGCGAGGCTGGGCCATCCTGCTTTCTGGATGCTTTGTGAGTCACAGCACTGCTGCTTCGGAGGGGCCATCCGGGGCCAGTGGAGGCAGCAACACAGAGATGCTGCCAGTAGCAGCACTTCAGCTCCTGGAGGCTTCACTTCCTGCCTTTAACATGATTGGGGCTGGATGGGCAAGGGGTGAGGGATGGTACCAACTCGCCTATACAACTGCACTGACCACTAAGCACTTGGCATGTTGCTGCTGAAGGAGAGCCAATGAGTGCCAAAGAAGGGGAATAACTCCTGCCTGCCCCCTGGGAACCACTCTTGGCACCGTCCACATCGATTATGGCGAATCTAAGTAAACAGTGGGGTGACTTAGTTATACCTTTCATTTTTAACTATAGGATTCCTGAGGTCAGGGCCATGTCTGTCTATCCCTCTAGTACAGTCACAGGCACAGGTGCTTCAAAACCTGCAGGAGCACACCTTCTATTTGCTTCCTTCTCTGCAGATGTCTGAAGACTGATATCACCGAGTAGAAACGGTCAGGTAAGCGATGCTTTAGAAAAAAAAGCCCATACACTTTATCGTTTAGAGCAGATTTAGGTTCACAGAGACAATGAGTAGGAAGTACAGAGTTCTCATTTACCCCACCTTGCACCAGCGTGGACGCGCCCATTAGCAATGTCCCATGCCGGGGGAACGTTTATTACAATGGAGGAACCTTCACTGGCCCTTCCTTACCACCCAGACTCCATGTTGTACATTCACTGGGGCTCACTCTGGGTTTTGTACATGGCAGGGTTAGACAAACATGGAACCATGCACATTTGCTGTTACAGTCTCAACAAAATAACTTCACTTTCTTGACACCTTTTTTAAGGGTTTTAGTTGAGAGTCACAGACAAAGGGCTTCTACCTGCTGGTTCTACCCAGTGGCCAAAGCTGAGCTAGTCTGAAGGCAGGAGCCAGAAGCCTCTTCTGGGTCTCCCATGTGGGTGCAGGGGTCCAAGCATTTGGGCCATCTTCTACTGCTTTCCCAGGCCATAAGCAGAGAGCTGGATCTGAAGTGGAGCAGTTGAGACACAAACCAACACCCACATGGGATGCCGGTGCTGCAGGCATTGGCTTAGCCTACTGTGCCACAACAATGGCCCCGACAACACCATCTTTATTTTTTATTTTTTTGGACAGGCAGAGTGGACAAGACAGAAAGGTCTTCCATTGCCATTGGTTCACCCTCCACTCTGTGGCCGGCGCACCATGCTGATCCGATGGCAGAAGCCAGGTGCTTCTCCTGGTCTCCCATGGGGTGCAGGGCCCAAGCACTTGGGCCATCCTCCACTGCACTCCCTGGCCACAGCAGAGAGCTGGCCTGGAAGGGGAGCAACTGGGACAGAATCCGGCGCCCCAACTGGGACTAGAACCTGGTGTGCCGGTGCTGCAAGGGGGAGGATTAGCCTACTGAGCCACGGCGCCGGCCACAACACCATCTTTAAAATATATTTTTTTTTCCCCAAACGTGAGAAGGTGTACACTGGGGAAGGGTTTCTGTTAAAGCTGGAAGCAAGTTCCTTTCACAGTTACAGTTCTGGAGACCTAGTAGTTTCAAAGAGCCCAGTGTTCAAATTACTAACAAAACCAAACTTGGGCAGAGAGGTGACAGCTTTTAGACTAGTTAGGAAGATACAGCCACTGATCTCGGCTGTCCTCAGAAACAGGCTCTCCACCTGGGGAGAAATCAGGTGCAATAGAGTCGAGTCAAGGCCCAAGGAAGACACGTCTTCAAATAGCTACTTGGACAAGATTATTCACGCCTTGAAAATCCAGTGAGGGAACAAGTCCCAGCGGGTGGGGGCTGTGGCATAGCAGCAGTTCCACAGGGAGTTTATGGGACCCTAGGGTCGGTGGCTGTCGGCTTATGGCACACAAGGGAAGATCTGTCCCTGGAAGTGGGGGATGCATAGGACACTTTGATAGTTTGCAGCTCCATACCTAGACATTCATCTTGCACTCCAATACCTATAATTCCAGAAGCTACTATTACAAAGAGGGGCTGGTCAGAGTTCCCACTGTGAACTCTGCCTGCCATCTACGTCTGTCTGCACGTGACATGAGACGTCAGCCAGGTGTGCTCTACCACAGCGCCCCAGCTCATGTCACTCATGGGGTGGCAAGTGACCTAGGATGTCCTTTCTTGTAGCAGTAAAAGTCGTTTCAAGTTTGAGGAGAAAGAACATGCTTGGTGTCTACAAGCAGAGGCCTTAAAGGGCCACAGGATGCCTAGAAGTGCAGACACATAGGAAGCTCAGAGCCAACCCTCTGTCACCATTCCCAGGAGGGTGACAGTTGCTTGTGTGGTGGCTCCTGTAGTGAGTGTAGAAGGACAGGGAGCAGGAGTGAGGCTCGCTAAGAGAACTCGCTCTCTCTGGGAACCAGGCTTTGATTAGAAGTAGTGGTCATAGGACTGAGGGAGTTGAGCAAGTATTTAATGTTTGAGAAGTGCATGCACACACACACACATACAGGATGGAGTGAGAACTCCCCAGTTCATGTAACAGTTGGGCCTGAAGCCCAGGGTCAGGATGTTGGTTAGTTCTCCCACGTGGGTGGCAGAGGCCCAGTCACTTGAGCCATCACTGCTGCCATTAAGGGTCTGTACTGGCAGGAAGCTGGAGCCAGGGATCAAAGCCAGATACTCTGATGTGGGACATGGGTGTCTAAGTTGCTAGAATGAGTGGGCTCCTAGCAACCAGTGAGTATCTTCTGTTTCAGCATGGATGCAGACAAGAAGCATGAAGAAGCAGCAGCTCTGAAGTGGCCCATAGAGGCCAGGATTTCCTTGTGCTCACTAGAGTGGCTCACCTAAGACTGTTAAAGGAGGGACTTAATCCCCAGCAGGTGAAAAGGACAGTGGACTTTTCCCCACGGAGTGCTTTGCCATACTCGAGGGTTAGACCTGGTCTCGAGGCTGTTAACCTTCTGCCAACATAAGAATGAATGGCAATTAACGTGAGGAAATTAAAACCAAAGTTAAGTGGAAAAAATGATAAAGCAGTTTGAGGGAAATGGGAAGTTGTGTTATGTGAACCTAAGTAGTTTTTTTCTGTGTCAATGTCTTTATTAATTCTGAACGTGTAGGGGTGACCTGTATTTAATCTGTTGGGATGGTTGTTTTAGTCGGGTTTTATTTCTGTGGAAAGGAGCATTCTAGAGAATACTGAGGAGTTAATCATCTACCCTGGCGTGAGGAACGCCCGACCTAGGGTCCCCTGACGGGCACCACCACCACCTGGTGGCCCTCGATGACGTTGCAGGCCCAAAGTCTTGGGAAGCTTGTTGGTCCTGGGGAGCACTTCTTGTACATTCCAGTTCTTTCAGTGAAAATGATTGAGTTGCAACAGCGTCAAAGAATAGAAGGCAGCTAAAATGTGCTGTGCATCTGCTTTGAGACAGCAACCACTCAGGGACTGCGTGTGTTGCATTTTCATGGCAACCCTGGTGTAGGTAACACGACCACCATTTTTGTAGATGAGCAAACTGAGACCTAGCAAGGTTACATGACTTGCCCTATGTCAGAGAGCTGGACCTGCTGGACCTGTGGGTTGAAATTGGGTTTTCTGGACTTAAGAGGTCTTATTTCACTGTAATACTTACTGCCTGGTTTTAATAAAGGGTGATGAGATGCTTTGACTTTTTTTTAAAGGGTTGAACTAGAATTTAGACCTACAGTTAATAATGTCACATGGGGAGCACTTAAAGTATTCTGACAAATCAAGATACCGTTGTTCTCGTATTTTAGAAAACTGAATGAGACCTTTTGCCAAGGTGGTCTGTGTACCCAAAAGAAGTGAGACAATTGGGTGAGTCTGATTTAAGAATATATCAATGATCTATTTTATTCTAGAAGTGATGATACACAGAGGTATTGGACATGATCTCTGCCTGTAAGCACTTAAAAGGCTAGTTAGAGACATAAAATATCCTCCCTTACATGTCCCTCTGTTCTAACACAACACTTGAATCTCTTGGAAACCATGAAAAATTATAGTGGTACCATTTTCCTGGGTCTTGCACCTACCTTAGCTACCCTCATCCTCATTCTACTTGCTTAGCATTAAGTTTTTGACTGTAGCTCTGTTTTTCTGCCTGTTCTCTCCTATGACCCCCACTTACTCCTGCTTCTACCACCACCCACTTTGATAGTTTGCAGCTCCACACCTAGACATTCATCTTGTGCTTCAATACCTATAATCCCAGAAGTTTCCATTACATTTCTTTTCTTCCTTTTTAAAAGATATATTTACTTGAAAGAGTTGCAGAGAAAGATCTTCCATCTTCTGGTTCACTCCTCAGATAACCACAACGGCTGGGGCTGAACCAGGCTGAAGTCAGAAACTTCATCCAGGTTTCCCACGTGAGTGCAGAGGGCCCAACCACTTGAGTCATCTGCTTTCTCAGGCCTTTAATAGGGAAGTGGATCAGATGAGATTCAAATTAGTGCCTGTATGGGATGCTGTTGTTGCAGGCTGCAGCTTAATCCTCATGCTAAAATGCCACCCCAACATTTCTAACTCAGAATGCACAAAATCCTTTCACTTGCAGTTTCAGTTAAAGTTGCTATCATTTTTCCAATCCTTTAGGCCAGAAATCTGGGCACCATTTTGGATTGTTTAATTTCGCATGTGATTTTTTTCACCAGGCCCAGAAAGGATATTGGCTAAGCCATTTTATGTCTTTCCCTCTTCAAAATTCCCATTGCTTTGAGAACACAATCATCTTCCCCCTGAGATACCACCCCCTCAAATCCATAAGACTTTTCACCTCCACGAGAGGACTTGAAGTGGAACAGCTGCTGTGGCTCTCATTGGAAAATCTAATTGGCCCACCCTTCTTCCACACAGGGAATGGGTAAGAGCAGGAGACTGGGAGTCAGCCTCAGGTGATAGCCTGGCTGTGTCAGTCTCCTTGATGTAAAATGGAGCTAGTATTTATTATATAGGACTTTGGAAGGGATTAGTGACTTACCATTTGTAAAGTACTTAAAATAGTACTTGGCAATACGAGTCCAGAAATCCATGGAAATCTTAACTAAAGATGGTTTTGACAACACTGTCATGTAAGACCTGCAAGGATCGCTCTGGTCCATACCTACTTTTCCAGTTGCATCCATCTCCTTCTCTGTACCTGACCATAGCCACAATGAACTGAAAACTGTCCTAATACCTTCTGGCTTTTGTTGTCCATATTCTCTGCGTACAATTTCTTGTGCCACAATCAGTTGAAGAATCCTACTCATGTTGTAAAGTTCATTCAGGGGTCACCTCCTCCACAAAAGCTTGAGAGCAGTTAGGTTCTTCTCTGGGCTTCCATTGAAATGTGTGTATTGATTGCAGCACTGGCCATGTTGCTATGACTCTTGGTTTACAAGGGCAGGAATGAATTGCTCTACCCCTTATTGGTATCTCTAGCTTTCCACAGAGCGTCAGGCCCAGATATGTGCTATATACATATTTTGTTATTTCCTTATATCTTAACTGCAGTTGGAAGGGATTTAAAAGAGCTCATCTAGTCTTTTTGCATTGAAAATGTAGAAACCAAGGACAGGGAGATAGATTGACCTAAGGTTTTCCTGCTACAGGGTAGCAGAGATGAGACTGGAACCTGATAGAGTTCTCTATATTATAACATGGAATGCCTGTTCCCCCACTTCCGTGGATCTACAAAGGGCTAGGAGAGAAGTGATGTCTATGTGTGCTCATCTATGTTTGCCTGCTTGGCATACGTGATGGAATTTCAGATAATTCTAAGGTTTTTACCTCAATGCGCTCCACCTGGTGGTAGTTTACCTAAACTGCAAGTCCCCTTCTCTTGGGGGGACCACTTTGTCCTTGGTGCTTCTCTGTCCTTACTACTTCCTCTTTACTGATTTGTGGGTTTCTCATCTCATGCCTGTTCAGTAAATACCAGGTTTCATGAGCTCTTGGCCCTCTTAGCATTTCATATTCTTTGGGGGCAGGGAAAGTTGATGTATTCTTGAGCATTAAGTACTATGTGCATGCCATGCTGGTGACCCTCAAGTTGCTGTGTTCCACTAGAGTCTTCTCTCCTGAGTTCCAGCCAGGGCCACCACACACATTCATACAGTCTGGCCACTACCCCTCCACAGAGGTCGCTGTGGTTGCTGTCTACAGGATGGGCACCTCCTAGTGATGCAGGTGCATACAGCAGCCTGCAGTAGCTTTCCTTTGGGAATCACAAACCTAACACAATGGGAACTGGGGAGATGATTGTCCCGCTGAGAACTGTTCACTCTCCTGAGTTCTTATAGCAAGGTGGGATGTACTCTTCAATCTCCTGTCATCGCTGGCTCTTCTCTTCCTATCACTTTAGCTGCTATGTTGCCACATTCTGTATTTCATACTGCCCAATAATGCCTGTGACCATTTGCTCATCTTCCCCTCTATCTTTGAATTTTTAGGTGCTTCTTTTGTACATATAACATTGTATATAATTATAGAATATGATGAATATAGTTTTAATCTTATTATGTATATATCTGAAAGAGAGACTAGATGTTCCATCTGCTGGTTCACTCCTTAAATGCTGGCAGCAGCTAGGCCTGGTCCAGGGTGAAGCCAGGAGCTTGGAACTCCAAACAGATCTCCAACATGGGTGGCAGGCACTCAAGTTTTGAGCCATCATCTATTGCCTCCCAGGGTGCACATTAGGAGGAAGTTGGATGGGAATCGGGCAGAGCTCACATGTAAGCGCTCTAAAATGGCATGAGTGTTCCAAGCAGCATCTTACCTGCTGTGTCAGAAAGGCTGTGCCTGCAGAGATGTTGTGATACTTGTATACATTGTGTAGTGTGGAAATTGGGGAATTAAGCATCTCTATGACTTCAAAGATTTTTCATTTATTTGTGATTAGAACATTCGAAATCTTCTATGTCCTCAATGTGTTGTACTATGTGAATTAACGGTAAACTAGTGTTCAAACAGTATTTTATACTATGTGTATCTGTGTGGGTGCAAACTGTTGATCTTACTTAGTATATACTAAATTGATCTGTATATAAAGATAGTTAAAAATGAACCTTAACGAGAGATGGGATGGGAGACGGAGTGGGAGATGGGATGGTTGTGGGTAGGAGGGAGGTTATGGGGGGAAAAACTGCTCTAATCCAAAAGTTGTACTTTCAAAATTTATTAAAAGTTTTTTTTTAAAAAAACTTTTACTTATTTTGAAATACAAGGTATATAATACTGTGTGGACTGCAGGACACTAGAACTTATTCCTCCTCGTTGACTGCATTTTCTACCTTTTGACCAGTATCTCCTCATCCCCTTCCATGCCCTGGCCTTCCCCGCATCTGGGAACCAAACCCACCATAGCCTTTCTAACCTTGACTTTAGCCCACCTGTATCAACAGCCTGTAATTCTGCTCCCGCCTTCTGACTGAGCTGAGTCTACTATGGCCCATCTCTAACCTCCAAACTGCTGCCAGAATGAACTTCCTGGAATATATACTTGATCATGTCATTTTTCTGTTGAAAATCCCACAATTGCTTCCTGCTGTCTTGGGATTAATTTTTAAATTCCTTAAAGTGGCTTACAAAGCCCTCCAAAATCTGGGCCCTGATTTTTTTTTTCTTCTTGGTTCACTTTTCCCCATTTTCTCTCCTATTCTCCCTTGTTAAATTTTTTTTTCAACAAATGTAGTTAAGAATCTGGCTGGCATTCATTAAAAATTCATGACTGAGGCAGCATTTCATCTCTAGAGTAAAGGAGATGCTCCCTTGGGCATGGCGGAAGAGTGTTTCAAGGTAGCCAGAGCAGGAATAATGAGAGAATAACACAGAAGCAGGTCAACATCAGGTTACTTTATTTGTAAGGGTTAAAGTAGAGGGGCTTTCTTGTTAGACTGGTTCAGATTGACTGGGTCCCTTCTGAGGGATCGCTGTGAATATCCTGTTTTTAGGAACAACATTTTGTTTGGAGGTTTTGGTTCCATGATGGCCTGGTTTCAGTGTGTGGTGCTTAGCATGGTTTGATCTGTGGTAGGCCTATTGCAGGAGCCCAGTACAGAACAATGGCCTCTAGTCCATCTTATTTACAACACTTATCTGGGAGTGAGTCTCCATACGAAACAAACACTTCCATCTCAGAATCTTTGTCACACTCCCTCCTATCAGTATTTCCTCCTTCCTCTTTTTTGCCTGATGAAGCCTTAATATTCTTTTGGGGCTCAACTGAGCCATCACAGCCTCCAGGAAGCTCTCCTCGACCAACCAGCATTCAATTAGGTCCCCTTTGTTTCCAGAGGATACTAGGTACCCCCTACCAAAACTTTATCTTACTGTATTGTGACTTAATTGCTCACCTACACACCACCCCACTTTAGTTCTTTTTCTTTAAAGATTTATTTATTAATTTGAAAGGCATAATTAGAATCTTCCATCCACTAGTTCACTCCCCAGATGGTTGCAATGGCCAAGGATTGGGCCATCTTCCACTGCTTTTATAGGCACATTAGCAGGGACCTGGATTGGAAGTGGAGCAGCCAGGAATTGAACTGGCTCCCGTATGGGATGCCTGTGCCATAGGCGGCAGCTTAATCGACTTTGCTAGAGCACCAGCACACCACAGCACTTCAGATACCTTCCTTTACACAGTGTCTCCTTTCCAGTCCTAGTTTTATTCACAGCATTAACATCTGCTTAGGCACAAAGTAGGTGCTCAGTAAACTCTTAGAGGAGATGAATAAATAAAAGAAAATTTCTTGTGAGTTTCTTTGTAACTCAAAATCTTCAAAGTGTTGGTCAATGCTAGAAACTTCATCAGAAGGCATGGGGAATGCAGGCTGGGTCCTCTCCCAGAGAAATATCAGGATCTCATTGGTCTAGAAAATACACATTGACTTGAGAGCCCCCCAAACTCTGCAGTGGGATATCTCTTCCACACTGAGATGTCATTTTCCCCACTCTGATATCCTTATGTAGCAGATGTAGTCTTTCTGTTTAAAGACTTACTTTTAGGGGGTGGCACTGTGGCATAGTAGGTTAAAGCCTCGGCCTTTAGTGCCAGCATCCCACATGGGTGCCAATTCTAGTCCCAGCTGTCCCACTTCTGATCCAGCTCCCTGCTGATGGCCCTGGGAAAGCAGCAGAGGATGGCCCAAATGCTTGGGCCCCTGCACCTGCCTGGGAGACTTGGAAGAAGCTCCTTGTTCCTGGCTTCAGATTGGCCCAGCTCTGGTGGTACAGTTATTTGAGGAGTGAATCGGTGAATGGAAGACCTCTCTGTGTCTGTAACTCTGCCTCTTAAGTAAATGATCTTTAAAAATCTGAGTTCAACAGGGATAGCTCTCCCTGTCTCATTCTCCCATCTCTAAAGCGGTAATTACACTCCAAAGTGAATTAGTCTCCAGTATTCTTAAGAGCCAGTTAAAAGAGTGGGCACTTGGCAAAGTGAAGGACTGTTTTAAAACCAGGAAAAATGTTCAAAATGAAGAAGCCAAAGCAATAGAGTTGGAGTATTTCAAGATAAAGTTTGAGTTTCTCATAATTTTGCATGGGTTGCCTTGGCACACACATCCCTTGGAAATTTACCAGCTCTACTCCATATCCTTGGCTCCTAGACAAATCAAATCTCCTAATCCCCAAAGAGAAGAAAGTAGGATGAGTTAGCAAGAGTGTTTAAGATGCTATGATTCTTCATGTAAAAACAAGTCATGGAAATAAGGATAAATTTATTTTTATTTGAGAGGCAGAGAGAGCTGGACTGGGCCAAAGCCCAGGGCTTAGAACTCGGTCTGAGTCTCCTACCATATGGATAGCAGGGATTCAATTTCTTGAGCTATCATCTGCCTCCCAGAATAGCATTAGCAGAAAGTTGGGATTGGAAGCAGAGCTGCATCCCAAGTGGTGTTTTAATTGCTGCACCAATGCCCCACCTCAAGGAATAAACTTGATGCTCTTAAAAATTACCAATGTTGAAGACATGTTTAATGACATGCTAAAAAAATTTTAAAATTTCATTATTAAAATTAATTTAAATGGTATTAGATAACAAAGTTCAAAGTAAAAGATTTTATTTCAAAATATGTCTAAATGCAGATTGTTTTCAATAATCCCCAAAGATATTTCTGTTAAATTCAATGTTTATATTTTTTATTTTTTTATTTTTTTATTTTTTATTTTTATTTTTGACAGGCAGAGTGGACAGTGAGAGAGAGACAGACAGAAAGGTCTTCCTTTTGCCGTTGGTTCACCCTCCAATGGCCGCCGCGGATGGCACGCTGCGGCCGGCGCACCGCGCTCCTCCGATGGCAGGAGCCAGGAGCCAGGTGCTTTTCCTGGTCTCCCCATGGGGTGCAGGGCCCAAGCACCTGGGCCATCCTCCACTGCACTCCTGGGCCACAGCAGAGGGCTGGCCTGGAAGAGGGGCAACCGGGATAGAATCCGGCGCCCCGACCGGGACTAGAACCCGGTGTGCCGGCGCCGCAAGGCGGAGGATTAGCCTGTTGAGCCACGGCGCCGGCCAAAATTCAATGTTTATAAAAACTACATTTAAACCAGTCTCTCATAAACAATCGTTTCAGTTGCTTGACTGCTTCTATAGTCCTATTTTAAGACTGAAAACTCAAGAAACCATTGGGTAGTGTTGGCAAAGCTATGCAAAACTTTATCCTTTAAATATAGGACTTCTGCCTGCTATAGAACATGAAAGACTGACTTGAATAGGGTAAAAGTACTCATTTCAAATACATCACTCATTTTTTTTTTTTATTGAATTGTATGAGGAATGAAGGATGGGGGTCAGGAAGTGATAGGAAAATTGATTAGTGAACAGCTACAGGCCAAGCTTTAATGCTGAATGTGGCCGTCACCGAGGCTCAATAGGCTAATCCTACACCTGCGGCACCAGCACAGTGGTTTCTAGTCCTGATCAGGGCGCCAGATTCTGTCCTGGTTGCCTTCTTCCAGGCCAGCTCTCTTCTGTGGCCCAGGAGTGCAGTGGAGGATGGCCCAAGTGCTTGGGCCCTGCACCTGTATGGGAGACCAGGAGAAACACCTGGCTCCTGGCTTCGGATCAGCACAGTGCGCCGGTCGCAGTGCACCAGCTATGGTGGCCATTGGAGGGTGAACAATGGCAAAAGAAGACCTTTCTCTCTCTCTCTCTCTCTCTCTCTCTCTCTCTCTCTCTCACTGTCCACTCTGCCTGTCAAAAAAAAAAAAAAAATCCTGAATGTATGCTAAAATCTCCCTACTGCCTCTTTCCTCTGGACTTCCCAGACCATTAACTCTGCCATTTGCAAGTCCCCTTATGGTCTCGCTGCCATCCCCACACTTTCCCTTTTTCATGCTATCCCACCCTCCTTTAACCTATGTAGGTTCAATATACCCAATTTATGCTCTACTGCCCCAAACTTTCATTTGAAAATTACTGCTGACTCTCGGGCCGGTGTACATCTTTCTACTGTTAGCTGGCTTTGAAGATGGCAGTGGTAAGAACTTGTCCCAGGACCTGGTCCTTCTCTGGCTAGCATCTGTAATGACTTGATAAACCCTTTGATTTCAGAGAACCCTTGGACTCAAGAGTCCTTAGTTAATGTATCTCTCTATTAGTTCTAGTCTAATGTACAGGAAGATGTATCATTCCTGTAATAAGAGGAAAAATATGTGCCTGGATGGCTATCATCAGTAAATGCCTTTGGCTGAAAAGGCACAATTGATTTGAAGGACACCAGTTGGATGGGCCTCTGAGTGGTCCGAGGATGGAGGGGAAGGCAGACTTGTCAGTGCTCATTGAACATCCATTCTCTCCTTCTCTTTCTTCTCCCCACTTCTCTCTCCTCCATGCTCTCATGTGTGATTTCTTTACCTTGTTTTTCTTTTTTTGGAGGTAGAAGATTATGTTGCTGTAAAAATGTTAATCTAGCTCTGTCAAGAATGTTCAAGAAGTTTATGGAAAACATGTAACATAACACTAAACATGGAGCTAACATAATTTCATTGATCAACATTACGCAATTTACACAACAAAGCTGGTAAACAAATTATGGTTGGAACGTTAACCTGTGGACAGATATATCAAGTAGAGCTTGCAATGTAGAAAAGCAGACTATTAAAAACAGATGAAAATATGGACCATTACTTGTCCTACGAGATGTAGTTCTCATAAAGCAGCAACATGAAACTATAATAGCTAATTTGTCAGTTGTATCAGTCCATCTTACTGTTTTAATATTGCTGTATCACTTAGTAAATATTTAACATGAAAACAAAGCTTAGAAGTTGGTTATAATCGGATGTCACTGGGATGAAGAAAATAGTGCATCTGAAAATTGAGTCATGAGGTACATAATTACAGAGAAGTATACATTTTGAAAAGCATTAAATTTTGTAAAAAGCACCAAGCCCTCAAGTCTGGGCTTGAAGAATGAGTCACTGTCAAATAAGGAGAAGCATTTTAACTCTCAGGAAAAGGCTTTACCTTGAATAGCTGGGCAGATTTAGCAAAATTGGCACCTTTAGAACAGTGAGACTGCAGATTTCCTGAGAAAAGTGGGCACAGTTGATGCTTAAGCTTTTAGTCGATGAGTGTTGTAAAAGGCAAGGATAAAATCATAATGGCCTTTCAAGTAAAGATGGTGTTAAAGTCCATTACTGATCTAAGCACAGAGATGACGAACATAGAGATAGATCTTGCCTAACTTGCTCCCAGATTTCTCAGGTGTTTGGAGAAAGATGCCAGGTGCTATGAAGCTAGCCTATGTGCTGAATTGACTTGCCAGCTGCCACCCCTCTTGTTCCATCTTTGACATTTTTTTCTGATTGTGGAACTCTGGTCTTGACCTTCTCATCCTAGCTTTATCTTCGTGAAGGCAATAGCTTAATCACAATCATTGTTACTGAAGTCGCTGTTCTCCCAAGTACTTGGATTCAAAATTTGAGTCCGGTTTCATCTTTGTTGATCTTATCTCTGACCTGTAAGTTAGTGTGCCTACAAATTTCTTCTTAAAAACGTATGAACTGGGGACTGGTGTCATAAAGTGGAGCAAAGCTGCCACCTGTGATGCTGGCATCTTTTTTTAAGATTTATTCGTTTATTTGAAAGTCCAGGGGGGAGGGGAGATGGGAGAGAGGGGGTGGAGAAGAAGGGGAGCTCTTCCATCGGAAGGTTCACTCCCCAATTGGCTGCAATGGCTGGAGCTGCACTAATCCAAAGCCAGGAGCCGGGAGCTTCCTCCAGGTCTCCCATGCAGATGCAGGGGCCCATCTTCTTCTGCCTTCCTAGGCCATAGCAGAGAGCTGGATCAGAAGTGGAGCAGTGGGGTCTCAAACCGGCACCCATATGGGATGCAGGCACTTCAGGCAGGGCATTAACCCACTGCACCACAGCGCTGGCCCCAATGTTGGCATCTTATATGGGCACCAGTTAGTGTCCGGGCTACTCTATTTCTGATCCAGCGCCCTGCTAATAGCCTGGGAAAATCAGCAGATGATCCAAGTACTTAGGCCCCTACCACCTACATAGGAGACTGATATGAAGCTCCTGGCTTCTGTTTCCACCCTGGCTGTTGTTGTATCCATCAGGGGAGGAAACAAGGGGATGGAAGGCCCTCTTCTATCTCTGTGTGTCTCCTTTTTCTCTCTGTAACTCTGACTTTTCAATAAATCTTTAAAATGAAACAAAGTATGAGCCCCCCCCCCCTTTTAACTGCAATTAAAAGCCAAATCAGGTTGGGACCAATCGTCTCATGTCTCAATCACTAAAATCACTTCCTAGAGGCAGTTCTTGTGGACAATAAATGTATGCCTATACATTTATGCATTTTTGTCTTTGTTCTGTACATTTTAACTACTTCTAATGCATTGAATTATTCACAAAATTTACCAAAAGCCTGTGAAAGTATTACAGAAAACTATATATTCATTAATTATTAAAGTATATCCTAATGGCTGGCACTGCTGCTTAATAGGCTAATCCTCCGCCTTGCGGCACCTGCACACCGGGTTCTAGTCCCGGTCAGGGTACCAGATTCTGTCCCAGTTGCCCTTCTTCCAGGCCAGCTCTCTGCTGTGGCCAGGGAGTACAGTGGAGGATGTCCCAAGAGCTTGGGCCCTGCACCCCATGGGAGACCAGGAGAAGCACCTGGCTCCTGCCTTCGGATCAGCACGGTGCGCCGGCTGCAGCACACCAGCCATGGTGGCCATTGGAGGGTGAACCAACGACAAGAGGAAGACCTGTCTGTCTGTCTCTCTCACTGTCCACTCTGCCTGTCAAAAAAAAGTATATTCTATTAAGAAGGATGAAGAGTTTTTTTCTTAATCACTTTATAAACTTCCAGATGAATATCATTACTAGACTATGACAGGCTTAGCCTTTGTATTAGTCCACCTTTTTGTCACTGTAGACCATACCAGAAAAAAGCTATCCGTGAGGCGCATCATCCAAGATCAGGCAGGCCCACGGGTTTGGCCATCTGGTGCTGCCAGAGGCTGGCAATGTGAGAACACCTGGAGGGATGCTTGTATGGTGAGCCAGTACAGCTTGGGGAACCAGGCTTCTCTTGCCTTCTTGCAAGACTACCTTCCAAGGACACACCCCCAATAACCTAAGGGCCTCCTAGTATGTCTGCCTTCTAAACACTGTAATTGGATTAAATTTCTAACCTTACCATTATTTGTTTTAAAATTTACTTGAAAAGCAGAGTTAGAGGGACAGATTTTCATCTGTTTGTTTGTTCCTCAAATGCCTGCAACACCCAGGGTTGGACCAGGCCACAGCCAGGAGACAGGAGGTTCATCTATGTCTCCCATGTGTGTAGCAGGGGCCCAAGCACTTGGACCAACTTCCACTGCTTTCCCAGGCCATTAGCAGGGAGCTGGATTGGAATTGGAGCAGCTGGGACAGAACCAGTGCCCATATAGGGTGCCAGCATCATGGGTGGCAGCTTAACCAGCTATAACAAAATGTTGGCTTTGGGTACCATTAATTTATATCTTTGGTGTTTTTTATTTTTATTTTTTGTATTTTTGGTTCAATTTTGTTCTCTAATTTTTTTATAATGCTTTTATTTAAAGAATATAAATTTCCAAAATACAGCTTATAGATTACAATGGCTTCCCCCCCATAACTTCCCTCCCACCCGCAACCCTCCCCTTTCCCACTCCCTCTCCCCTTGCTTCACATCAAGATTCATTTTCAATTCTCTTTATATACAGAAGATCAGTTTACTATATATTAAGTAAAGATTTCAACAGTTTGCCCTCACATAGCAACACAAAGTGAAAAATACTGTTGGAGTACTAGTTATAGTACTAATTCACAATGTATAGCACATTAAGGACAGAGATCCTACATGATATATATTTTTTTAAATTGATTAATTTTCTATGCAATTTCCAATTTAACACCAAGTTTTTTTTCATTTTTAATTATCTATATACAGAAGATTGATTCAGTATATACTAAGTAAAGATTTCATCAGTTTGCACCCACACAGAAACACAAAGTGTAAAATACTGTTTCAGTGCTAGTTATAGCATTACTTCACATTGGACAACACATTAAGGACAGATCCCACATGAGACATAAGTACACAGTGACTCCTGAAGTTGATTTAACAATTTGACACTCTTGTTTATGGCGTCAGGAATCTCCCTAGGGTCTAGTCATGAGTTGCCAAGGCTATGGAAGCCTTTAGGGTTCGCCGACTTCAATCTTATTCTGACAGGGTCATAGTCAAAGTGGAAGTTCTCTCCTCCCTTCAGAGAAAGGTACCTCCTCCTTTGATGGCCCAATTCGTTCCACTGGGATCTCACTCGCAGAGATCTTTCATTTAGGTCTTCTTTTTTTTTCCAGAGTGTCTTGGCTTTCCATGCCTAGAATATTCTCATCGGCTCTTTCAGCCAGATCTGAATGCCTTAAGGGCTGATTCTGAGGCCAGAGTGCTATTTAGGACATCTGCCATTCTATGAGTCTGCTGTGTATCCTGCTTCCCATATTGGATCATTCTCTCCCTTTTTGATTCTGTCAGTTAGTATTAGCAGACACTAGTCTTGTTTGTGTGATCCCTTTGACTCTTAGACCTATCAGTGTGATCAATTGTGAACTGAAATTGATCACTTGGACTAGTGAGATGGCTTTGGTACATGCCATCTTGATGGGATTGTATTGGAATTCCCTGGCACATTTCTAACTCCATCATTTGGGGCATGACTGATTGAGCATGTCCCAAATTGTACATCTCCTCCCTCTCTTATTCCTACTCTTATATTTCACAGGGATCACTTTTCAGTTAAAATTTAAACACCTAAGAATAATTGTTTGTTAATTACAGAGTTCAACCAATAGTACTAGAATAAAAAAAATGCTAAAATGGATAAAGTATTACATTGTACAACAACAGTCAGCACAAGAGCTGATCAAGTTACTGTTTCTCATAGTGTCCATTTCACGTCAACAGGTGTTTTAATATCTGAGCCAAATCCTTTTCATACCATAGCAGGTTTCAACTCTTACTCTTTTTCTTGTCTCACTCCCCTCCTCCTCCCTGTCTCCCTTACCCCATTCTTAATCTAGAAGTGGATATTTAGAGAAGTGGCTGATGAAAGTTAGTGGGGATGGAAGGAGTGTTGATATGGGAACATAACTCAGTTATTTGAAGTCTCCTGTAAGTAGTATGTTTGAGTATAGGCATTTATGACAAAAATACTTAAAATTGTTTAGCAGCTAGACTTCATAATAACCTTATTTGTGGTGGCAAGTGTTGCAAACCATCTGATTTACAAAGAATTTGTTAGTCATTAAAGTTGGTAAATTTCTCAGTACCTGTAAGGTATATTAAAAGTCTTTGATTAGTTATAGTTCTCATTAGTCTTTGAGTTAGGAGTTCCTTGTACATGGAGTTAGAACTACATGAAACTGGGATGAAAAGAACCATAAAGTTGGACATTTTATACTTTAGGAATTTGTTTCTGAGCTAAGATGTATACTTGTGTGCTAATGCCAAATTTGAGTTATCTAGGGACTTGCCCTGGAAGTTTTTAAATGTCATGACACCTAAGAATTTTCATATATAAATTATAATTGTATGTTATGAAAAATAATCTTATAATCTATGACAGACTTAGGACAGATTTGATATTCCACAAAAAGAACCAATTCTACCTAAGTGATGCTGGTTTTCTTGAAGCTAAGATATTTACTGTTGGGGCCAGCGCTGTGGTGCAGTGGGTTAACACCCTGGCCTGAAGTGCCGGCATCCCATATGGGCACCAGTTTGAGTCTTGGCTGTTCTGCTTCCGATCCAGCTCTCTGCTATGGTTTGGGAAAGCAGTAGAAGATGGCCCAAGTCCTTGGGCCCCTGTACCCATGTAGGAGACCCGCAAAAAGCTCCTGGCTTTGGATGGGCACAGCTCCGGCCGTTGCGGCCAATTGGGGAGTGAACCATTGATGAAAGACCTTTCGCGCTCTCCCTGCCTCTCCTCCTTCTGTGTAACTCTGACTTTCAAATACATAAATAAATCTTTCAAAAAAACTAAAAAATATTTGCTGTAGAATATAGTTCAAGAATATTTTGTCACCAGGTTGTAAGAGGATGCTCTATATTTAGTACAATAGACATATTTTGTAAAAACTGACATACAAAAGGACTTCATATTTAAAGTTTATTTTCAACTACTGGAGAGGGAGGGAGGTGGATATTGATCTGCACCTGCTGGTTCACTCCCCAAATGCCTGCAATAGCCAGCCACGGTTAGACTAGGTGGAAGTCAGGAGGCTGGCACACCGTGGGGTTGTCCATGTGGGTAACGGGCCCAAGCACTTGAGCCTTCATACACTGTCTCCCAGGATGCAGTATGGGGAATATGGATGGGAAATGAAGCAGCTGGGACTTGAAGTGGAACTCTGATATGGGATGGGAGTGTCCCAAGTGGCCACTGTGCCACAATGCTGGCCCTCTTGCTGCTGTTAAAAGATGTGCTAGATTACAGATTGCAATAAATTAAGAGCTAAATACTTCTCAGTGTATTATTTATGGTAGAAACCTATAGCATAATTCCTTTATTTTAATCTTAAATTTGAAAAAGTACATGGACTTGAACTTAAAGTACATGGACTATATGAACATATAAGTAGTTGACAAGTATAGGCAACTGGGGGATTTGTGCCCAAGTGAAAAATGAATTTGTATTTACAATATCTAAAAATGTTTTTGTAAAGCTAAGAGATTTTTTTAACTCATGTGAATAGTAATACATCAGCTTGCCTATTTTCATGTAGTCCTTTTACTCAAAGACATACAGGCTGTATTCTGTAGAAGTAATCGTGGAGATTGTGAATACTTCTAAAATCACGGACACCAATTGCTCTGAGAAAGTTTAGCTTGGGTTCTCCTCAGCAGCAGAGCTACAGACAAGGGCTACCCTGTAGGTTACTGATCTTCCAAGGAATGGGAGGGAGAGATAGGCAGTAATGAAACAGAAAGGGAGAAGTCAATCCAAAAGCATGTTACTGAGCTGGTTCACTATAGACAATTGTAGCACAATTCTGCTTAGCATGCTTTGAGGAACCAGGTGACATGTGTATCAAAATTGTCTATTAAAGGGACTTCTAGAGCACTAACACCTGACTTTTGTTCCCATGGGTCAAAGGATCAACTCATGAAATATTAATTAATCTCACTTCCAGGTTTGTACAGTCATCAGCTATGGCAGCAACAAAGAGACCCTCGGTAGGAAAGAAGTGATGTGGGGTGTGGCTCAGGTTATTACAGAGCACACGTAGTGTGCTAGAAGGCACAGGTTGTTCTGGAGCATGGGGGAGAGAGAACAAGAACCATCTGACAGATCTTGACACTAATTACTGTTACTGAGAATGGAGAACATTGCTGCAAACTGGTGTTTCCCACTCTGCTTGTTTTTGCAAATACTTACTATTCTGAGATACAGAGATAGGGCCTGGGAGTGTTGCCCTGTGTTGTCATGGAGGTGGAATAAGGTGACACTGTTAATTTTGACTCATATTCTTTGCTTTCTTGGGCCTTTCCCTCAAAAATATTATATTCTTTGACAATAATTAGAGGGTTGAAGTGAATTTTAAAGAAAATAGCCTTATACAGTATAATGAGTAAGATGATCAAAGGAGATCTCACCTATATCGATGGATGAAATTTTCCTGTTCCTTTGCATTCAGGAAGTTTTGACACCCGAGTTCCATTCACATTGAGTAAGAAGTGAGACTTTGTCATTGCTAAAGTGGGAACCCTGCATGCAGAGCAACTGTGAAAGAAGCAGCAGCATCCTTCCCTGAATTCTTAGGTCAGTGCAAATGAAAGTTCAGGGTATGGATTTTTCTCATAATTATCAACATTTGTGCACACTGTGGGAAGCCCTGTCTTTCCAGCAATTCTCTCACCTTTTTAGTTGCTGAAATGTATGTTACTGCTTGCTCTGATGCTGCTTCCTGCAAATGTAGATTGCACCTGAAAGACAATTAAGTATTTACTTCATTTCCAACAACCAATCTTCTCTATAATTCAACTTCTTGGGTGAGGGGATAGAGAGATTCCTTCCACTGGTTGACTCTCCAAATGCCAGCAAAGACTGGAGTGGGGCCAGGCTGAAATTAGGAGCCAGGAACTTAATTCAAATCTCCCACACAAGGGTGGCAGGGATGCAAGTGCTTGGGCCACCACTTGATGCCTCCCAGTGTGCACATGAGTAGAATGCTAATATTGGTGAGTGAAACAAAGTGAGTCCATGAGTGAGTCAAAGCAGGTGGCCTTGTCTCCATGCTTAACAGTATGGCACTTGAATGCTTGCTCAGATTCTTTCTTGGAACTTGTTTCTCAAACAGTCACAGGAGACTATTCACCAAAGTGGATGAATTTGAAATGTCCTCTGTCACCAGGAGAATGTGACTAGATGTGCTCTCATTATATCCATTGGAATCATTTCCCCTGAACCTCAAAATATATTATGACATTTCAGATGACATTAAGAGAAGTCTTTAGTCACGGAATTCTAGTAGGAGGGGGAAAAAGTAGTTTTGGTTCTTTCCTTTATTATTGTTGTTAAAATGTGAATCATGCCCTTCAGTTGATGAATTCTCATTGAAGCTTCAGTGGGAAGAGAAGATGAGATAACATAAATGATAGCTATAATTAATTTTATACTAAGCTTCCTTGATGAAATTAATATTGTCAGATGGAAATGTAATTTAAGCAAAATATGCTTATATGCTCATGTAAGCTGAGTTACACATTTGGACTTTAAGAAAAAAATCACTCTTGCATTTCATAGAACTGCTTACAAAATGATTTAGCTTAATTGTTTGTACAGCTTTCTAGACATTATAGCTCTTTAAAGGAGATAAGGGCACGTGAGATGAAAGGCAGAAAGACAAAGGGTCATTTTAAAAATTTACTTCTGTTATTTTGGAAAAAAACTAATCATGCAGGCCACTTTGATTTCCCAAGAAACTTGTTTTAAACATGTGTTAACATACTCTGGCAGTGGTTTTGTAGTTGTAAAGAAGATTCTGACAACTTAAAGCAGTGTAAATATAAACTGACATAAATTATACTGACTTAAGTAACTTCAAAACATACTGACCTAAAAGGCCAGCAAATATTAGTATAAAATACATGCAATAGATATTTCCTTGTGTCTGACTTCTTTGTCTTTAGATGACATTTCAAGTAATTTTGATAACTGGTCAGAACAAAGTAAAACAAAAAATAAGAAACATCAAGTCTGCTCATTGAATTCAAATAAAATTTTCCATTTTCTCAAAAAATACCCATAAATGTTATACTCTGACATGGATTATTTTGAAAAAAAGAATCTGCTTAATTTGGAGCTAAATAATGAATAAACATAGTGAAGCTTGAGAATCAGTTGACCTACAATATTTCTTCCCTGAAGAATCTGCTTCTTATGTGTACTCTATAAGAACATTTATTATGTTCACCAATTACAAGAGTTAAAGGCTCATTCACAGGAATACCGAAACTGATTGGTATGTCAGAAGATGGGGTTGTTTATAAATAAAGTCAGCATTTCTTGCTAAACCTACATATAGGAACACAGAGTGATTTAGCTTTTATTCCTCCAGAACAAATTGAATTGATACAGTTGTATAAAAGATATAGTATATTTATGGGATTATAAGACCAGACAATTACTGGAGAAATCCTAAAGTTTGGGATGTTGCCTCCCAGGAGCTGGGACAAAGGTCAGACCTCTTTGAATACAGTTTATTCCTTACTATACAGATGTTTTATAATTTTTTAATTTTAATATTTTGTATGACATCTGCAATGCACAGATTCAACATATTTTCCCCCAAAGATTGGCTATTTATTTCAACACTATTCATTAAATAATTTTTTACAATGATCTACTTTCAATTTATTTTATGCTTATAAGATTAATCCTACACAAAGTAAAGAATTCAGCAAATAGGAAGGAAAAAAACACTGTTCATCAACAGTAGAGACAAGGGCTGTAAATCTCAAAGTGTCAATTTTGCTCATATACATTACTTTTTTTTGTACTCTACTAGTTATTACAGATCAGGGAAACATCTGGTATCTGTCTCGTTAGGACTGGCTTATTTCACTAAGTATAATGGTTTCCAGTTGTGTCCATTTTGTTAAAGACAGGATTTTGTTCCTTTGTATGCATGAGTAGTATTCCATAATATATAAATTCTTCAGTTGTTCCAGTCATCAGTTGATGGACATCTGAGTTAATACTTTATCTTAGCTATTGTGAATTGAGCTGCAATAAACATGGGGTACAGATAACTCTTTCATATGCTGATTTCATTTTGTTTGGGTAAATTCCCAGGAGTGGTATTGCTGGATCATATGGCAGATCTATTTTCAGCTTTCTGAGGTATCTCCATACTGTTTTCTATAATGGATGTACTAGTTTACATTCCCACCAATAGTGGTATAGGATACCTCTTTCCATTCATCCAACATTTCTTTGTTGATTTCTGTATGAGAGCCATTCTAACTGGGATGAGGTGAAACTGCCTTGTGGTTTTAATTTGCATTTCTAGATGGTTAGTGATCCTGAGCATTTTTTCATGCGTCTGTTGGCAATTTAAATTTGCTCTTTTGAAAAATGCCTATTTAAGTCCTTTGCCCATTTCTTAGTTGGATAGTTTTGTTGTTGAGTTTCTTGAGCTCTTTATAGATTCTGGATATTAATCCTGTATCAGTTGCATAGTTTGCAAATATTTTCTCCCATTCTGTCAGTTGCCTTGTCACTTTGAGTATTTCCTTTGCAGTGCAGAAGCTTCTCAGCTTAATGTAATCCCAATTGTCTATTTTAGCTTTAATTGCCTGTGCTTCTGGGGTCTTTTCAAAGAAATCTTTGCCTATGCCAATGTCTTGCAGAGTTTTCCCAATGTTCTCTGATAGTAATTTGATGGTATTAAGTTGTAGATTTAGATCCTTGATCCATTTTGAGTTGGTTTTTGTACAAAGTGTAAAGTAGGGGTCTTTTTTCATACTTCCACATGAGGAGATCCAGTTTTCCCAGCATCATTTGTTGAAAAGATTGTTATTCCTTAAATAGATTTTACCTCTTTTTCAAAGATTAAGAGGATATAGATGTGTGGTTTGGTTTTCTGGAGTTTCTACTCTATTCCATTGGTCTACAAGCCTATTTTTATGCCAGTACCATGCTGTTTTGATTATAACTGCCTTGTAGTACGTTTTGAAATCTGATATTATGATGCCTCTGGCTTTGTATTTTTTGTTTAAGGTTACTTTTAGCTATTTAGGTTCTTTGTGTTTCCATAAACATTTTAGCACTGTTTTTCTGGACCTGAGAAGAGTGTTGATATTTTGATTGGGATCACATTGAATCTGTAAATTGCTTTTGGTAGTAGTATGTACATTTTGATGATATTCTTCCAATCTACAAGCGTGGAAGAGTTCTCTGTTTTGTCTTCTATTTCTTTAATGTGTTGTAATTTTCATCATAGAGACCTTTCACTTCCTTAGTCAAATGTATTCCAAAATACTTAATATTTTTTTGTGGCTATTGTGAATGGGATTGATCTTTGAAGTTCTTTCTCAGCCATGGAATTGTGTGTATACAAAATCTATTTTTTGTGTTAATTTTGTATCCTACTTTACCAAACTCATATGAGTTCCAATAGTCTAGGTGGAGTCTTTTTTTCCCCCTTATATGTCATGTCATCTGCAAACAGGGATATTTTGACTTCCTGCTTTCCAATTTCTTTTTCTTGCCTAATGGCTCTGGCTAAAATTTCTAGAACTATAATAAATAGCAATGGTGAGAGTGGGCATCCTTATCTGGTTCTGGATCTCAGTGGGAATGCTTCCAACTTTTTCCCATTCAATAGGATGCTGGCCATGGGTTTATTATAAATTGCCTTGATTGTGTTGAGGAATGTTCCACCTTTGCCATATTTGCTCAAGGTTTTTTTTTTTTTTATCATGAAAGGATGTTGTGTTTTATCAAATGCTTTTTCCTTATCAATTGAGTTAATATGGTTTTGGTTTTTCAGTTTGTTAATGTGATGTATCACATTGATTTGCTAATGTGATTTGCTGATTTATCCCTGGTAAGCAGGGATATAAATTGATAAATTCCACTTGGTCCGGGTGAATGCTCTTTCTGATGTGTTGGTATTCAATTAGTTGGTACTTTGTTGAGGACTTTGGCACCTATGTTCATCAGCGATAAATGGTCTGTAGTTCTTTGTTGTATCTTTTTAAGGTATTGGAATTAAGATGATGCTGGTCTCATAGAAGGAGTTTAGCAGGATTCCTTCCCCTTCAATAGTTTTGAATAGCTTGAGAAAAATGGGAATTAGTGGTTCTTTAATGAAGCCAGTCCTGGTATTTTCTTTGAGAGGGTCTTTATTACTGATTCAATCTCCATCTTGGTTATTGATTTGTTTAGGTTTTCTATCTTCATGACTCAATTTTGGTAGATTGTATGTGTCCAGGAATCTTTCTTCTAGATTTTCAAATTTATTGGCAGTCATCTGTTTGTAGTAATTCCTGATAATTCTTTTTTATTTATGTGGTATCTGTTTACATTTTTTTCAGCTCTGATTTTATTGATTTGGGTCTTTCCCCACCCCCCTCTTTTTTTTTTAATTGGGTCAATGGCGTATCAATTTTGCTTTTTTTTTTTCTTCAAAACAGCTCTTCATTTCACTAATTTTGTATTTTTTTGGTTTTAATTTTGTTCTCTAATGTTAATTATTCCCTTGTTTTTCTAAGTCCTTGAGATGCATTGATAGCTTATTTGATGCCTTTCCATTTTCTTGATATGTAGGTACTAATAGCTATAAAGTTGCCTCTAAACATCGCTTTTGCTGAATCCCATATGTTTTGATATGTTGTATTGTCATCTTCATTTATTTCCAGGATTTTGATTTCCATTTTGCTTTCTTCTATGACTCACTGTTCTTTCAGGAGTATGTTGTTAAGTCACCAGGTATACCTCTTGTCCATGGAGCCCTTGCCAGATGTGGACCCCTCAGTCTTGGACTTCCTGGGCTCCAGAAATAAAAGAAAGCTCTTCAGGAATTATCCAGTCCCAAGTATTCTATTTTAGCATCACCAAATAGACTAAGGCAATCATGTAATTACATTTATATACATGTGGTTCTGTTTCTGGACGTGTATTCTGGTTGGTATTTTTTCTATACCTGCTGTAATATCATACTGTTTTGATTACTCTATAACATATTTTGTAATATGCTTTGATAACTAGTGGATACCATTTAGTCCTTTTCCCCAAATATCTTGGATTTTCTTATACTTTATTTTCTACACAAACTTTATAATATGTAACTTATTGAGATTTTTTAAAATTTTCATTTTTTATTTATTTGAAAGATCTTTCTTCTGCTCATTTATTCTCCAAATACTTAGAACATATGGGGCTGGATGAGGCAGGAGCCCAAGACTCAATCTGGGTCGTCCATGTGTGTGTCAAGGATCCAAGTACTTGGGCTGTCACTTGCTACCTCTTAAGGTGCATATTAGCAGAAAACTGGAATTGGAAGCAGAGCTGGCACTCAAACCCAGGCACTAGGATATGAGCATTTCAAGTAGCTTCTTAACTGTTGAAATAAACGGTCTCTCCTTCCTGGGATTTTTGGACTGTATTGACTTTGTGAATTGCTTTAAGGTAGTTGACATCTTCAGAATATTGAACTTTCTCACTTAGGATGATGGCATGCTGCTCTGTTTTCTCAGTAACTTTAAAAATATTCTTCAATAAAATGTTATTTCCTATCTATTTCTGGTGTGCTTTAAAGAATTATATCTAGGTATGTTAGTTTTTGGTATGCAATTATTATTTTTTCTGGCTAATAAATGCTAGGCTTTCCTATCCTAAAGCAAGAATATCTTAAATCTAGTGCATTATTAAATTTAATAGTTTTTCAGTTAATTATTTGGGATATTTTTAGATAATTTGCATAAATGATACAGTTGTCTCCTCATTAGTAAATATTAGAGCATAGGGGTACACAAAAGCAAGTGGAACAAAAATACTGTGAACACACTATTCAGTTCATAATTTTAATATGAATGCTTCTGATGTTTCACTTCTAAGCAGGACATTTGTGATACATTTTCATTATATTCTTTGCCAATTTAGTAAGTTGCTTCTATTTCTGTCACACTATAAATTTTATTCAGGAATGAGTACTTAATTTACAAAGTGCTTTTTGAATTTAGCAAGCTCATTTTATGTTATTTCTATTGTAATATTTTATTGTAGTGAATTACATGACTATTAAATCATTTTCTCTTTCTTTGGTTAATCATAATTGAATCTTTATTCTTTAGTATTTAAATTCTATAGTGTATTAAAGTTTTAATTAGGATTTTTATAAAGTTTTTGATCAATGAGATTTTGGGTATCTAGAATTATGCTGTCCTCAATAAGCGAGTCTGGAAAGCTTCCTATAGTTTTCATGCTTTGGAACAATCTAAATAATAAATATTATTTAAGTTGGTAGAAATTACCTTTAAAGCTATACAGCCATACATTTTGCCTGAAAAAAATTTGAATAATTAAAAATTGAGTGATGTATTGGTTTTCTTGGTTCTTTTTGAATTGGTGGTAGTTATATTTTCTTTAAAAATGGTCTCTTCTATATGAATATACAATAATGTTTAGAAATTTCTGAATATTTCCATTAGTTTATTTAAAGCATTCTCTATATCTGTACCTATTTGATCTTACCACTTTTTCTGATTTGCAGTTATTCTTTTTTATTTATGTGATTATAAAAGACCTATTTAATTTCTTTAAAAACCAACTTTTGAGTCTTCTGATCCAGTTTCTTTTCTATATCATTTACTTCTTTACTATTATTATAATTTCTTTAGTTATTTTGTGATTGTCTAATTTCTTTAGATGAATATAACTTAGTTTCAACTTTTACTTTCTAACAAATTAATTTAAATATCTTTATATCCCATACATTTAGGTCTATATCCTCTTTTCCCCATGAATTATATCTGGCTTGAAAGTATATAAGTGAGTTTACTTAATTTCATTGCATTGTGACTAAAAAATGTGATTCAATGACTTGTAATTTCTACTTGGGAGGGATTTGTATTTTCTTTATGGACTAATGCAGTTAATTTTTAGCTGTTCATTTGAAAAGCAGAGGGAAGGGGACAGAATTGGAGATCTTTCATCTGCTGGCTCACTCCCCAAATGTGTACAATATCCAGATCTGGGTCAGGCCAAAGCCAGGAGCCCAGAACTCAGTTTGGGTTTTCCATGTAGATGACAGTGACCCAAATACTTCAGCCATCATCTGCTGCTTGCCAGGGTGTGCACTATCAAAAAGCTGAAATCGGAGCATAGCGAGGACACAGCCTAGGCCCTTTCTTCATGGATGCAAGCATCCTAAGCAGTATCTTAGCTGCTATACCCAATGCTTGCCTCCTGCATTTTTAAGTTTTGTGAATGTTTATAGGTCTTCTGCAGAGCAAATAGAAGAATAGAGACCTAAGAAACATGTGTGTAGAAAAGTCTTGGGGAAAGATGAGTTCAATTTTGAAAATTTGAGTCTGAAATCTCTTACACATGCAGATAGAGCTGTCAGATAAGCAGTTAGGTATAGGCGTCTGGGGTATAACTTATAGATCTGGCCCAGAGCTACCAACCTACAGATGGCATTTGAAACTAAAACACTGAATGAGCTCAATGTGGCTGTGGTTGTCTAGATAGGTTGAGAAGGGAAGGAGATCAGAGAATGAGCCATTAAGAGGTTGGTAGGAAGTTGGGAAAAGCAACTAGGCAGAGAAGAGGAAAATTAAGACAATGATGATTTAAAAACCTAGTGAAGAAAAACTAGTGAAGGAGAAATCAACTGCTTCAATTGCTGTGAATGGTGTGGACAGGAAGAGAATTGAACATAGACCATTGGCTTGAGCAGCAAAGGAGTCACCAGACCTTCTGGGAGGGTATGCCTGGCTTCACACTTGGCCCTGCGTAGGTGTTCTACTGTTACTTGTGTTAAGATAGGGAAACTGTTGATGATTGGTTCCCTGCAGGCTCAGGGATGAGGAGGCAACCATTGGGCTATTCACAGGAAAGTACACTTGCTGAGGGAGAAATGATGACGGATAATCATGGTGCCAGGAGATAGTGAAGAAGGTATAGAGATACTGCAGGAGGAAGAGATAAAAATGACAAAGACCAGAGAAAAAGAAAAGGCTTTGAAGAGAGGTGGAGGACTGCTTTTGTGACTCACATTGCAATTCCCAATGCCTTTCCTCATGATATACCCATCCAACTCTGGGGTACATCTAAAATAATGAGCATCTGTTTAGAGGCTCAGTTCTTTATAATAAAGAAATGGCACTCAGATGAACTAGTACAGCAGCAGATCAAAGCATGAGATGCAAAAAGACAAGTCTAGATAAAGCATAATCCATTGGAAATAATGTTCTATTTTAGTTGCTCTCTTTAGAAAGCTTGAGAGAATCACATTCTCAGGACAAGCCCTGCTAACTTTTTTGACCCAGCCTGAGAGAATTTATGTTCCATGTAACAAAAAAGAGCCTCAACCACAGTCTGTCAACTAATGAGAGCATTTCCAAAGCTTGGCAGAACAGACTCATCAGGTTTCCAGATCGCTGAGGAGTAAGATCAGATTCTGCAGTGACCCTATTATTTGTAGGAGAGATTGAATACATAGACTGTGAAGATTGTAATTACATGATGGGAAAAGAACTTTCAAAATACAAAAGGAAGGGGATGGGCTATGTAAAATGTGGTAGGAGGACAATATAGTGGTATGGAGATGGATCCTGGCCAGTCATGTACCCGATTGATTTGAAAAGTGAAATTAAGAGTGGGCATTTGGCACAGTGGTAAATTTGCCTGCCTCTTCAGATGCCTGAATCCCATATGAGTGTGTCAGTTTGAGTCTCAGTTTTGTTCCCAAGTCCAACTTCCTGGAAATGCATACACTGAGAGGCAGTAGGTAATGGCTGGCCCTGGACAATGTACCAGTGGATGCAAGTGTATTTCTCTTTCTTCCTGCTTTTCAAAAAAAAATGAAATAAAAATGTAAAAAGTGACATTAGTTCAATAGTAAACGCAACAGAGCATATTGACACTGGAGGAAAAGATCCTTTCATATTTGACATTATGAAATTTGGGTCAGCCATTTAACCACTTGGATTCATAGTGTTTTTTTTAATTTTATTTATTTGAGAGGTAGAGTTACAGACAGAGGGAGAGACAGAGAGAAAGGTCTTCCATCCGCTAGTTCACTCCCCAAATGGCCACAACATCTGGAGCTGTGCTGATCTGTAGCCAGGAACTTCTTCCAGGTCTCCCACATGGGTGCAGGGGCCCAAGGACTTGGGCCATCACCACTGCTTTCCCAGGTCAGAGCAGAGAGCTGAATTAGAAGAGGAACAGCCGGGACTAGAACTGGCTCCCTTATGGGATGCCAGCACTGCAGGCAGAAGCTTAACTACTGCACCATAGTCGGCCCTTCGTAGTTTCTTGATCTTTTAAATTACGGGGTTGGATAATCAACTTGCAGGGTTACTACCTTTAATCGGGAATATGACATCCAGTTTGCCCCAGTTACTGAATGGGCTACTCTTACTATGTTACCTTAACCTCTGTTGTGGGAGGTTCTGTGCATGCATGTTGATGATCAGCTAGGTAGAGGCTATTACTTATACTACCTGAGCTTATTCGTAGTAGTAAAAAAAAAAATATGAAGAACTGTTAAAGGAACCAGGGGGAAAAAGAGACAATGCCATGTTAAAACTTGATTAGCTCACTATATGTCTTTGAAAAAGTTACCTAACCTCTCTGGGTTTCAATTACTTCACTTTGTGAGGTGTGAGTGTTGAGGACGGTGGAATGGTGGTGGCAATATGGTTGAGATGACTTCTAATACCATGTTCAGCTGTAACAGTTGATTCTAAGACCAGGAGAAAATTTAATTTTTCCTTGTCATCCAGGGCTCTTATGCAAAAGACAATGGCCAGCTTTAATACAACTTCCCTGAGGGCAGAATAGAAGAAATGGATGGAACAAAACCTCCCTAGATTTAGGTTAGCGATAAGGAAGAATTTCCAGAATGTGGAATTATTTATTGGTGTGAATTAACCAGGGAGAACAGGACATCTGAGCAGGATAGATTTCTCTCTGTTCCTGGACAAAGTTGGATCGTGAACTAAGGACTGGGCATGTAGCGAGGGGAGGCTGATTGGAGGGGTAGTAGGTGGGGGAAGGATGAAGAGGCTGATGGTGTTTCTCTCAGCTCCCTGGTCCTTGGTGAGACTTGGTGATTCGTGGTCCCATTTCATGGGATTCATGCCCCTCAGAGGGTACAGCTACCTGGGTGACAATCGCTTAGTCACCAACAGTTACCAGTGCTGTTTGGCATTTTGACTCAAAAGGACTGTTACAGGTGGTATTCTTTAGTACATGGAACACAATGGATATGTCACAATCTTCACTTAGTTTTTACCATAGTGGTTGCAAAGATAGGACATTTATCATCCTCTAGAATTTCCTGAAACTGGAATATCTTGGGGATGAAAAACTTCCCATCCTACTCTACTCTTCCCAGCCCAGCCAAGCCCCAGAGAGCACACGATGCATCAAGTGGATGACATCACAACAAAAACCCCTCCTGCGGATGGGGTGGACCTGCCAAGCTGTGTTCCTCGGGGGTACATCCTGTACTGCCAGCACAGTGAGGGACCACAGGCCCCTTCACAGAAGGCTGGCAGCCTTGTCAGCTACGTTTGGACCAGGTAGCCACTTGCAAGCAGGCGTTGCTCTTTAAGCCTTACTCTGTGTCTGTATTCCTGCCATCTCTGAGTCGGTTTTCCTTTCAGATTCAGCCTCACAGTTGAGCTTCAGTTTTCGTTGTTGCTCCAGTTTCTGTTTCTTCCATGTTGGGATTTTCTCAGGAATTATCTCATCACATTTCAAGGCATTCTCTGGCTTACCGGCTCGGTTTGTGCTATTTGCTGGTGTTCTCAGCCAAATCTTATTTCAGCGTGGAGCTCCTACAACCCCACTAGGGGGCCGCAAGTGCTGCTGTCAGAGCCGGTGTTGGCTGCTATGCTGGGAGAAAGTTAAGGCTGACTCGCACACTTGAAAAGACAAAGCAGGGCTGGGACCGCGGCGGACTGCCAGAGCCCTTTGTTTTGATACTGCAGCTGATTGCATCTGCAGAAAAAAGGGAGGATGCTAAAAATAATAACCAGGCTTGCGATTTTCAATGATCTGGATGCTTGGGAGCATCAGAGAGGAAATGTCAGGAAAAGATGAGATGTGTAGGTGACATGAAGATGCATGGGACTGTTGTTCAGGGCTTTTAGAGTTGCCTTGCATGACTCCTTTCTGCCTGTGTTTTCTCTCCATTGCAATTCACCTTATCTACGACTTGTAGAGTCAAAATCAAAATGGAGTGAGTGTGGCTAAAAGCTAATTGCAGATCTCTTGCTTCTGTACATATTAGCCTTGCTTGCTAATGGCTAAGGGTGTATCTTGTGAAACTATGTGAGCCCAAATTCCCAGGAATTAGGTTGACAGAAATGTGTGCATCACTGTTATCTTACAACCATATCTTGGATCTGTTATTGGGTTTGTTATTGTTATCTGTTACCTTACAACCATAGTCTGGGTTTTTTTTTAATTGCTCACTGCATACCAGGGGTTTGGTTTGACATTGTGAGCCCTAGTGGACAGAATACTACAAAAAGCTGTGTAACTCACTGTTGGGGGCCACACTCTAGTAAGGAGTGTTGGTCCCAATCAGTTGCCTTGCCTCTCATTTGCGTCTAATTTTCAATAAAATTCACGTGTGACCGTCACTGGTCTTTTGTAACCTATTTTAGCTGACGAGTGGATGCAACAGACTGCCAGATGAAGGCTCTGGGAAAAAACAAAAAACCTTCAGGTTTCTACCATCCATATGACCATGTGAGAATTAATTCACAGCACATTAAGTGGATTTAAGTATTCACAATCACATCTATGTAGCTTTAAAACTGGTCCAGTAGGAGAAGCTATTTTGATAGTTTATAATCCTTGACTCACTTCTGGATCCCTGGACTCCTTGGTCTTCCTAGGAAGTGTGAACCTAGAAGACTATGCACTCAGCACTACTAGGATGCTCATCAGGTAGTATTCTGATTCCGTCCACTTCCCAAAGGCAAAAGGCCTCCCAAGTGTGTAACTCTTGTCTGTCTCTGCCTTGTGAGCCGTTTTCTAGCCATTCTCCTCTTCTCTTTTTCCAATTATTTCCCCCTTCATCAATACTTTCCTTGTAGGCTCCAAATGTGCTCATATATCAACTAATTTTAAATATCCCTGCAATCCTAAATGTTCTCCCCAACTCCTAGTTAGCCAGTGCTCTATTTTGTTCCCTTCACAATCATACTCCTCTATGGGTGAGGAAACACTAATTTTTTAATTTCCACCCACACTTCAGTCTGAGTACTAAGCACTCATCATTTTATGCCTATTGTCTCCAATTATACAAGATTTAAATTGGTGCTAAAGTGATCATTACAAACAACATACCAGATAAGAGCTGTGTTGATAGAAGCTGGTATTAAAGAGTCTTGAGTAAACAAAATCTTTAATGGTTATAAAATTTGTTGTTAACCCTCTCAGTTTGTGGTCCCCCCCCCCCCCCTTAGTGTATGGGTAGCTTTTCCTGCGTGGCTGTGCTCCCTCTAACTTTGCTCCATGATCTTTCCAAACACGTTCTTTGTCACTCCAGAAATGACCAACCTGAGAAGACTGAAACTACTTATTATCTCTTAAGTAGTAAAAATAAAACCTTTTGAATTATGGAAGTGTATTTCTTGTCTTGACAATTCATGTAAGTAAGGAGAAGAGTGTTTATCATCATTGTCCTTTAATAAACTCAACAGTGTTCTCATTTCTGGCCTACAGTAGGTACCCATGTGTATGAATATTTATAAATTATGGAATAGCAATTGACAAAGTGTTCCTTCACTTCTTGTTTTGATACTCAAACCGTGAGCATCTGCTCAACCAATGAATATCTGTAGATGACTTACCAAGCAATTATGAGATAATGATAAACATGCTGAATGTGGTATGACTCTCATGGGCCACCATTCTGGTGGTTGACATAAATGAGTGAAATGAAATTTCATATCGAGGTGAGTACCAGGACAAAAGGAAGGCAACTCTGGGAGCACTTGAGAAGGTCTCTTAGAGATGCAGTGCGGGAGGGGAGCAGAAACCCAAGAAAGGTTTCCTGGAGAAAATGATTATCTAAGCTAAATGTTAAAGAAAAAAGGATTAAAAGCATTTGGATTTAGTTTGGAATGGCAGTACCCAGAGAGTCGTTAAGGCTTTGAGTCATGAAGATGCCTATTGTAAGCTTTAGAGCTGTTGCTAGGTATAGAAATAATACCCCACTCCCCGGCTTTAATTCTATTTCATACACAAGAAGCATTCTTAGTGCTGACACAAATAAGGTAAATCTTATTCAGAAGGTGAGAAAATAAACACGCACACATGAGCATGGGTTGCCACACATACAGAAATACCCTTCGTGAGTGGGCAGTGGGCTCAGAAGGAGAACTGAGTACTCTGGCACCTCTTCCAGTTGTCATCTGTGGTAGAAGAGAGAGAACACACCCCAACACCTCCTTACATGAAATGTAGGAGTTTGCTTCTAAAGACGTGGAGCTGCCTGGGAGTTGTACAGTATCCCCATAAATTCCACGTGGAATCCAACATCTCTTGTGGCGTTTTTTCCCCAGGTCCCAGATGAAACAGACACATCCCTGGAAAGGGGCCATTTTGATTGATAAGCAGGAGACTAGAATTACACATAGGGTAGGGGAGTGGGTGGTGGTGGTGGCTTGCAGTTTGCTCCAGCTCACCATATCCTAAACTAGCAGCCTGCTTAGCCCATATCAAAAAGAGCTTGTTAGGAAGTAGGTATGTTGTGCAGTGGTTTAGCTGTTGTTTGAGATGCTTGCATCCCATGTCAGTTTTTGGTTCAGATCTTGGCTGCTTTACCTTTGATCTAGGTTCCTGCTGGTGTGAACTTGGCGAGGGAGCAAGTAATAGCTCAAGAAGTTTGGTCTCATGTGGAAGACCTAGATAGGGTTCTGGATTCCAACTTTGTCATGGCTCAGTCCTGGCTATTTCGGACATTTGGAGAGTGAATTAGCAGATGAAAGAGCTCTCTCTCTCTCTTTCAAATAAAATATTAAATAAAAATTGAAAAAGATTAAAAATAAGATTGCTAGAAATGACCAAAGATTGCATGCTATAAGGAATATTGGTTCTAATTATTGGTATTTTGGAAACACAAATGAACTCATGAATGCTAAATTTTTTTATTATTTTTGACAGATAGTTAGACCATGAGAGAGAGACTGAGAGAAAGGTCTTCCTTCTGTTGGTTCACCCTCCAAATGACCACAATGGCCGGAACTATGCCGATCTGAAGCCAGGAGCCAGGTGCATCCTTCTGGTTTCTCATGCGGGTGCAGGAGCCCAAGCATCTGGGCCATCCTCCACTGCACTCCCGGGCCACAGCAGAGAGCTGGACTGGAAGAGGGGCAACCGGGACTAGAACCTGGTGCCCATATGGGATGCTGGTGCCACTGGTGGATGATTAACCAATGAGCCATGGCACTGGCCTCCATGAATGCTTATTTAAAAGTTTACTGAGAAAGTGAAGAAAAAATTTACCTTCATATAAAGATCTCTGAAAAATCCTTTTGTAATATCTGAATTAAATTATAATATCTGAATTAAAGTGTTTTTGTTCTTAAACAGTTCAATAATCGTTGAATTAGCAAGTTCCAAGTTGTCTGTCATATCCTTAGCATTTCTGAGATCTGTAAGTCTCTGCATTTCATCCTTTAAATTTCTTTCTTTTAAACCCTTCATGTCTATGAAGAGACACTCTCATGAGGTCTCATATGAAAAGGGCATGAGGAATCATAATGATGCAGTCCCATCAGCTTCTTGGTTCACCACCCTACCCACCACTCCTCTGCATCCTTGCAAGCCACCAAAGATAGCACCTGCTCTTTTTTGTTGCAGGAGATTGCATCTACTTCCTCTATTGGTGGTCCATTATGCCCACTCCCCTGTATCCCAGTCCTCACAGAGCTTTTACAGCATATACGCAGCTCTTCAGTGCTAGGGTAGTTGCCATGTATTTCTATCTGATCCACCCAGGCTTCTCTGCATTCCTTCACAAGAGTACTTAAACCACTGCCTTGCAACAAGCCACTGGTTTTCCTTTAGTAGACTGTAAGCTCTTTAAAAAGGTACTGTGTCCTTTTATCATTTGAGTCCAAGTGTACTTCATAGTGTCTGATAAACAGAAGGCACTCAACTTCCAGACCAAACAATGAAATGGACTCATTCATATAAATTTCTATAAATCCTGTAAGTGAAAAACTAGACAACTGTTAGCAGTTGCTTTTAAAAAGGTCACTTATAGTAAGTACCACATAGTACAGTATTAATTTATAGCAGGAAATCATATCTTGTAAACTGTATATAAAACACTGTTTTATGGTACAATCATTTGTCAAAACTTGTCTGTTACATTTTTTTTTTTAGAGTGTGTGCATTACTCTCATACCTAAGAATATCACTGTAAAATCTGCTGAAAACTATTTTTAGGTTTTATTTGCACAAGACTGAATTAGTTTGAAATTTTTGGAAGCTCCTATTGAAAATGCCTAAACATCTATAAACGTGAAAAATCTTCAGTTCATTAAAAAAAAAAAAAAAAGAAGGCACTCGACCCTTATTTGTTTAATGGCTGAATAATATTTGGATGACGTTACATTTTTATGGCATTTTATTCACGTATATCACCACATTGGCTTCTTCATCTAACTCTGGTACCTAAGTATTATTATTCCTATTTTACAGTGAGAACTTGATCATACATTGGTTAAAAAATAGGTTAAGAGATTTAGCCAAATTTCTATAGCTACTTTGTCTATAGCTTCACTTGTTAATAAAAGGTTTTCATAGGTTATTCAGGAAGTAGTTTTAGAATATGGATCCTATGTGGGCGCCCAGTTGCTCCTCTTCCAGTCCAGATCTCTGCTGTGGCCCAGGAGGGCAGTGGAGGATGGCCCAAGTGTTTGGGCTCTTGCACCTGCATGGGAGACCAGAAAGAAGCTCCTGGTTTTGGATCGGCACAGCGCCGGCCGTAGCAGCCATTTGGGGAGTGAACCAACATAAGGAAGACCTTTCTCTCTGTCTCACTCTCTCTGTCTATAACTCTACCTGTCGTCAAAAAAAAATATGGAAGTCTTGACTATGGTGTCTGTAGAAATCCAGTGTAATTCTTATGATTCTGATTCTCTTGGTAATGCCCTTAAACGATGATACTGTCAAAAGGAACTATTAGGAAAATGATCTCAAGTGAAATTTTAATGCATATGCCTGTTTAAACTATGTAGTTCTGGGGCAAGTCAAATAACATGTGGCTAGATTTTTTTTAGAAGTTGAATATTGCTTTATCTGTGAGCAACAGGCCTATGGACTACATTGAAAGATAAAGCAACTACCCAGCTTTTTAAAATAAGTGGTATGATTTAATAATTTGACACTCTTGTTTATGGCATCAGTAATCTCCCTAGGCTTTAGTCATGAGTTGCCGAGGCTATGGAAGCCTTTAGGGTTCGCCGCCTTTGATCTTATTCCGACAGGGTCATAGTCAAAGTGGAAGTTTTCTCCTCCCTTCGGAGAAAGGTACCTCCTTCTCTGGTGGCCCTGCTCTTTCCACTGGGATCTCACTCGCAGAGATCTTTCATTTTGGTCTGTTTTTTTTTTTCCCCAGAGTGCCTTGGCTTTCCATGCCTAAAATACTCTAATGTGCTCTTGAGCCAGATCTGAATGCCTTAAGGGCTGATTCTGAGGCCAGAGTGCTATTTAGGACATCTGCCATTCTATGAGTCTGCTGTGTTTCCCACTTCCCATGTTGGATCGTTCTCTCCCTTTTTCATTCCATCAGTTAGTATTAGCAGACACTAGTCTTGTTTGTGTGATCAACTTGACTCTTAGACCTATCAGTATGATCAATTGTGGACTGAAGCTGATCACTTGGGCTAGTGAGATAGCATTGATACCTGCCACCTTGATGGGCTTGTATTGGAGTCCCCTGGCAAGTTTCTAACTCCTGTGTACTTGCGTCTCATGTGGGATCTTTCCTTAATGTGTTGTCCAATGTGCCAATGTACAGTAATGCTATAACTAGTACTGAAACAGTATTTTTACACCTTGTGTTTCTGTGTGGGTGCATACTGATGAAATCTTTACTTTGTATATACTGAATCGATCTTCTGTATACAAAGATAATTGAAAATAAAAAAAAGGTGTTAAACTGGAAATTGCATAGAAAATTAATCAATTTTTAAAAAATATCATGTAGGACCTCTGTCCTTAATGTGTTGTACATTGTAGCTTAATGCTGTAACTAGTACTCAAACAGTATTTCCTACTTTGTGTTTCTATGTGGGTGCAAACTGTTGAAATCTTTACTTAACAGATACTAAATTGATCTTTTGTATACAAAGAATTGAAAATGAATCTTGATGTGAATGAAAGGGGAGAGGGAGCGGGTAAAGGGGGAGGGTTATGGGAGGGAGGGAATTTATGGGGGGGGGGAATCATTGTAATCCATAAGATGTACCTTGGAAATTTATATTCTAAATGAAAGTTAAAAAAAAAATAAGTGGTATGAGTAGCAACAAGTGGGAAAAAAATCAGAAAAACGTAATTAACCAATCCTGTAGTATGCTGGTGTGTGTGTGTGTGTGTGTGTGTGTATGTGTATGTAGCAGAAAAACTTGTGTACTAAACATTTTGTGTTAGTTATACAAGAGGGTGTTTTACCTCAGCAAAACAAATGGAAGTTTCTGTGAGAATCTGCCATTTTCCCTTCTTATTCCCTTTGCACCTCTCTACTGTCCCCACAGTCTTCTTCCTATGTACAATGGACATTGGATATTTCCCTGCAGCTCTGGGATGCCTGTATCCACTGTATCCAAAGACGATGTTCTGGATCATTCATTTATGAACAAGTCTAATCTTTTGAGGTATTTTAAAGATGATTGTAGAAAGGCCTGTGCTCAACCTAAAGGAATAAATCCCTCCCCCCCCCCAAGTAGAGAGTAGTTTTTTAAGCAATCTGAATTGATGATTTGGGGTTAGAGTTTCTGTTGCCTTTAACTTATACCACATAAGTGATAGTTTGTCCTGGGTATTCATATGGCCAGCTCTAGGGATAGGAGCAACTTCTACCAAAATTAAGACTAATCTAAGGCGAGTCACATCTGGAGAACCTCCTGAAAGCCTCAATATTTGGGGATTGCATAGAATTGATCATATTCAGAGTGATTGCAATGTGGCTCAGGTGGCTTTGGGTTAAATGGTCAAGATATAACATTTAAATGACCATTGAATGTGGCAATTGTTATGGCTCCTCAAATGGGCGTCAATGTGGGGAGTACACTGGTTTTTCATTCCACTACCATTGAGCCCTAGGAGGTAGGATTTACTCATGTATGAGTAATCATTAAGCAGCAAGTCTGCAATCCCTTCTCTCAAAATGCAGGTGAGATGGCCTTTGGAAAGAAAAAATATTTTGGTCTAAAGGCAGACCTGCAAGCACGATAGTAATATTTGTTAGCAGGAAAGTTCTTATGAAACATTTTTAGCTGAATGATTCTGTTCTGTAGGATTCCTTATGACAAACAAATCTAGGATCTATGGATTCTTGTATGACTCCTATAAAATACCACGGAAGCAATGTCAACAACTATGGAAGACATAGCAATGGTTCATGACCAAAAGGGCTTCTTCTGTGACAGTGATGTGATCCTACACTTTGCTTGGACACATTATTTGGTAGATGTGGGCATAGAATGTATATAATATGTCAAAAAATATAGCCTGGAGATCTGAATTGGTGATGCTGAATCTCTTGCTGCTTTACTTTGCTCATTGTATTCATGACATTATTAGTAAAGTCTGACATTTGGGTTAGATAGCTCTTTGGTATAAGTGATAAATACCTATATCAGAGTCATCTGGTTTCCCTAGGGGAAAAAATCTGAAAATTGGTTAAGTACTTATAGTTTTGTATGGGAGTATCCTTGGGGAACAAATAAAAATACATATGCAATCTAATGAGTCATATTTTCCTAATGTCTTCTCAAGAGGAAGTTACATTCTGAGTCCTAGATATGACTCCATTTCATATTTATTCACCCATGCCACCCTCAGCTCTATTTTGAGGAATATGTAAAAACTTTGAGAACAACTTATTTCTAAGAATCAAATGTCTTTTAATGTTCCACTTAATCGTCTTTTTCCAAGAAAAGGATGATAGAGGTAAAGAGCTCCAAGGGTAGAATGGTAACAGAGGTAATTTGGTTCAATATCTATCCTTCCATGTCTTGGACTGAAATTATGAAAGTTGAAATTATGAAAGTTATGGAACTTAGCCATACTTACATAGCTATCAAAATTACTGCTGGGTCTTAACTTTTCTGTCTAGAGAACTCACCACCCCGTTTTTCCATGGCAATTGTCTACCACTTATTCTCTCTCACAGAGTCCTTCTGGGAATGACCTCACCTTGGCTCCAAAGTTGAGTATATGGCCATTTCTAGTCAGAATACATCATCTTCCCATTGGCTCATAAATGGACTTGCTACCCAAGTTAGGTTAATGAGAGCAACACTGAGACTTCTGCTAGAGCCCATAGGAAAGAGTAGTTCTACTTATGCTGAAATTTGTACAGTGGGGAGAACATGAACCAAGAGGTTTCTGGTGTCAGTGAAGGGGAAAACATTGCCCGAGAATAAAATACACACAGGCTGAAGAGGGAGGGAGAGAAGGCACACTAACCTTGATAAACCCGGTGGACTCTGCTTTCTCAGCTACATGAGGCAATGAATTCTCATTTTGCTTAGGTGAATTTGAATTTTTTTCCATAAAATGAGTTCTAACTTAGATATTATGATCTCTGATTTCAGGTTCTGTTAATAAAAATTTACAACCTTTTTTTTTTTATTTTTGACAGGCAGAGTGGACAGTGAGAGAGAGAGAAAGGTCTTCCTTTGCCGTTGGTTCACCCTCCAATGGCCACCGCGGTCAGCGCTGCGTCCGGCGCACCACGCTCATCCAATGGCAGGAGCCAGGTGCCAGGTGCTTTTCCTGGTCTCCCATGGGGTGCAGGGCCCAAGCACTTGGGCCATCCTCCACTGCACTCCCGGGCCACAGCAGAGAGCTGGCCTGGAAGAGGGGCAACCGGGACAGAATCCGGTGCCCCGACCGGGACTAGAACCCCGTGTGCCGGCGCCGCAAGGCGGAGGATTAGCCTGTTGAGCCACGGCGCCGGCTCCAAAAATTTATAACATTTTTATTGTGAAAGTGTTCATTTTTGCAAGGAAAATACACAACATAATGGCATATGGATCCAAATATAATTTTGGAAGGACAAAATAGTTTCAGTTTTTGCAACTGATCCATGAAAGGGAAAAGTTCACCTCTACTTACATTCTTCTTACATAGTTTTCTATTGTAGTTTACTGTGCTTGTGTATCTGTGTTAGATTACACTGTAAGCTCCCCGAGGACAAGAGCTGTGCATTTTTACTTATTCTTTAGCAACCTGAACAAACTTCATTGATATGCACTTATTGAATGTTCACTAAGTGTGTCAGGCACAAATTGATGTTTCACTTGTTTGATCTTTACAGTTAACCCAGGAGATGGGTCCCATTTCATAGATTGGGAAATGTGTACACATTCATAGCTGTCAATGGTGGAGTGGAAATTCTAACCTATATGGCCTGTCTCCTAACAAGTGCCCTGCTTTACTTGGCTTATGGTTATTCTCAAATACTTGATGAATGGAAGAATAAGTATCTCTGCATTAGAGAACTTTTTAAAAAAGGCTTATTTGAAAAGTAGAGTTACAGGGAGAGACAGATCTTCCATCCACTGGTCCACTCCCCAAATGGCTGCAACAGCCTATTCTGTGCCAGGCCCAAGCCAGGAGCCAAGAACTCCATCTGGGTCTCCAATGTGGGTAGCAGGGACCTAAATACTTACGCCATTTCTGCCATCCCAGGTGCATTAGCAATAAGCTGAATTGGGGATGGAGCAGCTAGTACTTGAACTAATGTTCTGATACAGTATGCAGTCTCATAAACAGTGGCTTAACCCACTGTGCCACAACTCTATACCAGTTGGATATGAAACTTTGGTGATATTTGGGGAAACCAAGTCAGTATAGAGAAAAACTAGAGCCTGTATTTTTTGACCTTTTTTTTTTTTCTTAATCTATTTAGTTGAAGGGCAGAGTTACAGAGAAAGGGAGAGAATTTCCATCCCCTGGTTCACTCTCCAAATTGTTACAAAAGCCAGGACTGTGCCAGGCTAAAGCCAGAAGCCAAGAGTTTTGTCCAGGTCTCCTACATAGGTGCAGGGACCCAAGTACTTGGGACATCTTCTGTTCCCTTCCCATCCACATTAGCAGGAAACTGGATCAGAAATGGAACAGCTGGGGCTTGAACTGGTGCCTAAATGGGATGCCAGGGCTGTGGGAGATGGCTTAACCTGCCTGCACCACAGCACCAGCTCCATTTCTTGACTCCTACTGGCATGCTTTTCCCATTATGCAATACTGACCTAGGAATCAGAAATGTAGGTAAGATACTTTAAATTTGAAGATCCAGGTGATTTAATCTTTTGTGAAAATGTTATACTGATAATCTTCTACATGAAAACATTTTAAAGAAATGTCTTCCAACTCAGTATCCCCAAATTAAAAATAACAATGAGAAAACTACTTAAAATAGAAAAAAATTTCTAAAGCATTTTCCTAAAAATGAAGGAAAGAATTAATGTGGGTGATCGGGTCAGCATAAATATACCTGGTGGCATTACTTATGCTGTCATACATCACGTTAGTAACCTGAAAACAAAGTAAACTGCATATAAACTGTTCCTTTTATCTGTAATTTAGAAAGCCTAGAAATAAGGGGTTCTGAGACAAAGATAGGCCATGTTTTCCATGGAAGAATCCTGGAAACTGAAAAATAAGGTCTTTTAACATTTTGTGATATAACTGTTTTTCTTGGCTTAAGCGTAGGTTTTAAAAAATGGTGCTCATTGTTTTGCTTGTAGTTCTTTTATGCATGGACACCCGTGCTGATGATGCATTCAGTTTAGGAGAATTTTCCAATTGAAAAAGTGCTCTAGAGAAGTTTAAGCGCCATGAATCACCCAGACCTCATCTAAGACTCGTGAAAGCAAGGGCTGTGAAAGGCAGTCACAGAGAGAAGACATATTGTAGTTGTGCTGCCTGATTCAACTAAATAGAAAAATATTTTGTAAAGACATGAGAATCTCAGGCATGTGGCAGAGTGGTAAGGATAAATGTCACATTCTGTCAGAAAGGCAAAAATGAGTGACCTGCTTCTCCCCTTCTCCCCCCTCCTTTTCTCACAAGGGGGCCCAGACCTGGAATCCCAGCTGCATGTGTAGGTAAAATATAAGCCCCAAGCTTCTTGGTTACAGTTACAAAAACATAGGAACTACAGTGGGGGCATTTTCCCCCTTAATTATTTTCTAATGGTTTTTGGACAATCAAAATGGATTTGATCAGGTGATCAATACATTTTTAGTATGAAAGATATTGCTCATAATACTAGCTACAGTAGCAACAGCTAATGTTTTCTGATCAAAGGGATTGATTGCTTCCCCCCATCTGTCCACGTGACACTAGGAGCCTGGATGAGTAGAATTTTTCCTTTTGCCTGTTCATTCTGAATAGGATGCTTATTTTTTTTCATCAATAGATTAAAACAGCAAATGTGTCAGCTGCTTGGGATTTCTTCTTCCAACCCTTAGTAGCCTTTGATATTTCCTTAAAATATGAGAGCTTTGGGGTCTTTTCTGTTCATGTGTCAAAGTGCCTGTCCCATCAATGGGAATTTTCAGCCCAGAAAAATATCTTAAGGGCCTTGGTGCTGTTAGGGCCTTTGGGAATCTGGAACTTCTCATCAGCAGTGGGGAGTATGTGAAGAACGGATCTACTTGTCTGATTTTTTTCTGTATGCATTCCGTTCTCACTTTAAAGGAGCAAACTGTAGATGATAAAGTCTGTGGTACAGATGATCTGGGCATGGATTTTTATTTTTCTTTTTCTCCCACATTCTCCAGCTATCTCTATGCCTTTCTCTCCCCCTATACCTCCCAGGGAAGCAACCTTGAGGGAAAACTTCCCAAAATACTCAGTGCATTCCCCAGAATTTGAAAGATGCCTCTCTGAAGGGGTGTGTGTGCATGTCCAGGGCTGTTCCGAGCATCAGAACCCTGGGTGGGATGAACTCCTGGGAGCACCTTGGTTTGGGGCTAAGTAGCAGATTGGACTGAGTACAAGTCTGATTTTTGGGCTACAGGCAGCCCTTGGTCAGGTAAATGCAATTTTGGGTCTCCTTGAGTTCCTTGGCTCCCTAGGCCTTCTTAAGCACCCCATCAAAGCAATTATAAACCCTACAGAGAAATAGATGTAAATGTCAGCCAGTAAAACCTGCGTTGAGTAAGACTGTGGTCACAGGCAATAACAGTGGTGTGGGAACAGCCAGTTCTCTTAATCCTTTTCCACTGTCTGCACTAAATGGGGGCATGGCTGTTCTACAGGCTGTACATGCAGATAGATTCCAAACTAAAAGTTTGATTTCTTTGTCAACAAACAGTTCACTACTCCAGATTTCACACTTGGGGCACACTGGTAGTGCAATGATTTAAGTGGTAGTGGCTTGATTGCACAGCAGTAACTTACTCAGTTTTATATAGGCCTACTTTGTTTTCCCAAACAAGGTTTCCTCTCCTTTTCTGTTCCCATTGTCAAGAGTTGGGCGTGCTGCCTGCCCTTATTAGAAGAGTGTTGCACATTGGTATGCTTCTCATTTACTGTATTGCATCCAACAGACACATTTTCTTTCGTGGGCTTGGTTCTTAATAATAATCTGACAGTAGATTATGAAATAGAAGGTCAAGAATTGTGAACTAATAGAGGAGGGGAAAAAGCAGAAGAGCTACAGCTTGCCTGGAAAACTACAGTGTAATAGAAGATCGAGTTGCATCAAAGTTTCTGAAGTTAACTTCTAGTCATGCACCTGATGAGCTAGGAGGCTCCATCAATTTGCTTCCTCTTTAAGGATCTCAGGTCTTTATTTGGGAATAGAGAAAAAAACCCTTTTTATTTCACAGTTAGTTGTAAGAACAAAGCAAATGAAATCACTCTTATGAAAATACCTTATAAGAGGTAAAGGACACCCATAAGTATGGTAGTGGTTGTAATTATTACTAGAATACTTAGTTGGGGTACTCTCAGACTCTCAACATCAATCGAGATCTTTACCATTTTTCTAATGAGAAACTGGGAAAAACTCAAAGGTGACTTTGACATGTAGCTTTGCTCCTTCCCAGCTCACTATTTTTTTTCTTAAAGATTTATTTATTTGAAAAGCAGAGTGAGAGAGAAGCAGAGAGAGCCTGCTCGGTCGGTCTTTTGTCCGCTGGTTCACTCCTCAAGTGACTGCAATGGGCGGAGCTAGACTGATATGAAGCCAAGAGCCAGGAACTTCTGGATCTCTCACATGGATCCAGGGGCCCAAGGACTTGGGCTGTCTTCCAGTGCTTTCCCAGGCCATAGCAGAGAGCTGAATCTAAAGAGGAACAGTCGGGAGTTGAACTGGTGCCCATATAGGATGCCAGCACTGCAGGTGGCAGCTTTGCCCACTAGGGCACAGCACCGCCCTCCCCCCAACTATTATCTACTCCTTTACCCTTCTAGCTCATCTCTAAAAAGTGAACCAAGTGCCAGCATAAAGAATTTCAGTTGATTCTCATTTATTTGTACTAGTTATTTTATAAATTTAGCATCACTATGTTAGTGAATGCTGAACCATGCTCATAGGAGAAATTCAGGGTTAGGTAACTGAGAACCTCTGGTCACAGCCATTTTGCTAACCAAAAAAAAAAAGCTTGTTTTGTATGCTTGGTTGTTTAATGTATACTATTGATTCATTAACATTGTACTCATGGCCAATGGCACTGTAACTCATTCCTGCAAGAAGATTATCTAACATGCGTGTTTGTCTCTGTAAGGCACATCACAGCCTCTTTGTGCTTAGGAACACTGACAACACTTAGGCATTTTGCTTGGGGAATATTTTTATATTTTATTAATACACAGAAAACAAGTTTTATGTAATTTATAGATACAGTTCCAAGAATACAACATACTTCCCTTGCTCCTTCTTTCACTCTCTCGTTCACATCCTCCCTCCCTCAATCCTTGGGAGACATGTTAAACAGAAAAATCACCAAATAAAAGCACAAAAATGCACAATGACTAGAGACTATGAGGAGGACACCTGCAGGTGGGAGTGGAAATAGAGTATGGCCATTTCAAGTTGTTGTGCAAGTGCTGGGGGTACTGATTTTTGGGGTTACACATAAATTTTAGGTAGTAGCTGAATTTGTAGAGAAGGAAGGATCAAGTAAAAAATCAACTGTGCCCCTGGGGGAGCTGGACTAGGATTGATGGATGAAAATGGTAGGAAAGCAGTTTTTCAGATCACTTAACAAGTGTTTATAATTGTCCAGTAAGAGGGCAGGCTTGCCAATGAGCCCCTGTCATTGCAAATGTTCTAGTAGAAAGGACATGATTTAAAGTGACTTGGGGAAAGAATATAGATCTTGCAAGGAGGCCACAAGCTATGAGATGAGTGATGGCTGAAGAAAGAATAGAAACGAGTCAAATTCGGTTACCATCATTGTTGATCATTCTCTAAAATCGATCTCCATTCTCTTATACCCAAAGTGGGATTTCAATTAGGCCAATATCTAGCACTTATTTTTTTTTAAAAAAAGTAAAAAGCAGCTCTTTTAAATGGGAGTGTGTGCATAAATGTCCTTTTTTCTTGCAAGCTGTCGGATGTTAGAAGCCACAAGCGGCACTTAGTAGATTATAGAGCAGTGATGAGAAAAATGCTAACAGATAGGGAAAGGTCACTGAGCTGGAAGAGTAAGTTCTGCAGTAAATCATTAGAACATAAAAGGCAGAAAGTTCTCTGCAAAGAAGTCACTTTCAGAAATGCATAACCAAAACAGGAAGAAAAAAGGATGCCTCTCTGAAGGTTTGAAATACCCAGAGTGTTCCATTTGCAGGGTACAACCTGAGCTCCTTTGCTTAAAAGAAACAAGCCTGTACCTCTGCCACCAGGTAAAACTAGTTGTTTTACATCAGGCAATCAAGGCTGCATGGAAACATGCTATGCTGAGGTTTAAAACTGTGCTTCCAGAGGCTGGGTTAGGCAGGACAGGCCATAGCCACTTTTAAATCTTACCGCTCCGTCATGATATGTCAGACCCCAAAAGAAAAAAAATCCTGTTTTTTCTTATTTGAGATAGATTATACATATAGATTGCTGTAGTTTTAGTGATCTGTGATCATTTCAAAATTTACTATATATGAGTGAAATGGGCATCTTTTCATTGGATTATTTATAGCTCTTGCCTATATTTCTGCTGAACTATGGTCTTTTTACTTGAACTCTTTGTTTAGTGGAACATAAAGCCTTTGACTACAATGTAAATTAAAGACATTATCTCAAAACATTAAAGAAGAGGGAGATAGAGGAAGTATTATATTCTTAGAATTGTTCCTAGCAAATACATTGAAGCTGTTCCCTTATATTAATATCACATTACATGAGAGTTGATGAGAAATGTGTTGTTACTATCCTGCATTTGTTGTGACCTTGAGAACCCAATGTATTAGTAAATTCCTTAAAAGATGAAAATAATAAAATTCTAAAAAAGCCTCTTGTTCCTACAGAGACAAGGGGAATTCTGGGAGCACTCAGTTCATGTTTTTAAAAGCAGAGACAAAGTAGCAGCAAATTCCTTCTTGTCCGCCCTGATCTGGCTTGTCTTCTTGCATTGGGTGGTGAAGGTGCTCCTCTGGGACTCATTTCCATTCACTTTTGCTGGGATTTTAGATTCTAGACTAGTGGGAACTTGGCACATACCTACTCATGGGGCTGCCTGGATTTTTGATCCCTCCCTCTTTATCCACACACAACCCTGGGGAGATAGCTGGAAGCCAAAATCTACAAGGTTAAGGTTTTTAATTTAAACTCCATATGTGGGAGAGTCCAGCTTCCCACTCACCAGGGGCCTGGAACTCATCCTGTCCAATCCCAACACTTACGCTTGGATGCCTCCGAGCTGTTGCTCAACTTCTGTTCAACTCTTAGCCTTTAAATTCTTCATTGCTGGAAGTAGAACTTCCTTTTTCTGCCTTTCTAGCCTAACTACATATTAAGGAAGAAGATTCACCTAGACTTTGCATCTATTTAGAGTAGGGACCAGGGTGGTTTCTTGCTCCTGCCTGGTCTGTCATAGTGACCAGAAGTTAGCCAAGCAAATTGTTAGTTTTGAAAAAACTCACATTTCCCAAAAAATTGAAGGGTTCAATGACCACACATTCACCCTTTACCCAAATTTACTATTTTTAAAAATTTCTTTGGAAGGCAGAGTGAGAGCAGAGAACGTGGGCTCTCCCATCTGCTGGTTCACTCCCCAAATACCTGCAACAGCCTTGCCTAGGCTAGGCTGAAGCCAAGAACTCCATGCAGGTGTCCCAACTCAAATATGTAACAATCACCTGTTGCATCCCAAGTATGTAAACAGGAATCGGAATTGGAGCTAGGACTGGTCCCGGCACCCTTGATTTGGGATGTGGACCTCCCAAGCAGCAGCTTAACCCTACTGTGCCACAGTGCTGCTCCTGTATTTCCGAGTTAAAATGTTGCCATGTTTCTTCTTGATCGTATTCTGCTGAATTATTTTTTCAGAGTAAGTTGTAGATATCATGCCACAACTCAAAAATAATTCAGCATGCATCTGAAAATAAGTGTATTTTCTTTTATACCCACTGCTGACAATAATTCTATATTCTGCAAAAACCTTTTAAAGCAAGAAATCCTAGAATTCAATTAAAATTCATACTTTGCACTAAGTCATATCATTGATCCACCTGTTTGTATTTTTCATGGCACTGCTTTTAAACAATTCAAACTGATTGTCTTATATAATGCTTCACATTCTAAACTTTTACGAAATTTTTATTTAACAATTTTATCATTTTAACTCTTTAAAGTTAAGCAGTTCGGTGGTATTAAGTACATACATGTTGTTGCATCACCACCATTTGTCTCCAGATGTTTGTTCTCATTCCAAACAAACTCTATACCCATTAAACAACAGTTCTCCACTCTGCCCTCATTTTGATCCTTGGTAACCAGTATCTTTTCTGTTTCTATGATTGTGCTATTTTAAGTATCTTATATATATGGAATCGCAATATTTGTCCTTTTGTATCTGGCTTATTTGTCTTAGCAAAATGTGTTCAAGCTTCATCCATGTTGAAGCATGTGTCAGAACTTTGCTATGCACAATTGAATAACCTTCTCTTTTGTCTGCCTATTTGCCCCTTGCTAAATATTTAGATGTCTCCACCTTTTGGCTATTGTGAATAAGGCTGCTATAAATATTGGGCTATAAATGTCTGTTTGACTCTCTGAAATTTAGTTTTCATGATGAAAGTTTTTTGTCAAAGTCATGCAAAGGTGAGGTTGTATACTTATTGTATCATAGTCCTATTAGGTGGCACATATGTCAGTTTTTCTTTTATTAATGTTGCTAATTTTGATCACCTAGCTAAGGTGATAACTGCCAGATCCACTGCAAACATCTCTTTAAAAAAAAAAAAAAAGATTTGCTTTATTTGAATGGCTGAGTGACAGAATGAGGGGGAAAAACAGAAAGCAATCTTTTGTTCCCTAACTCACTTCCCAACTGGTCACAATGGCCAGGGCTGGGCCAGCCTGAAACCAGGAGCCCAGGAGCTCCATCCAGATTCCCTAACATGGGTGGCAGGGGTCCAAGTTCTTGGATAATCTTCCGCTGCTTTCCCAATTGCATTAACAGAGCAGCTGGGACTCTCAAGTGGTACTTCCAGGATGCCAGCATTGCAGGCCCTGGCTTACCCCACTGTGCCACACCAGCCTCTTTTAAAATACCTTTGTATTTTGTTAAAAGTAAGTAACTTATGTGGTAATACCTTGATGTGCATATACTGTTTTTCTAGAACCATTCACTCATTAATTTTAACATTCATTAATGATTATTACCAGGACCACTTATTGTGTTGGGGTTATAGAAGCATCTATACATTGTGAATTAATACTATAACTAGTACTCCAACAGTATTTTTCACTTTGTGTTGCTATGTGAGGGCAAACTGTTGAAATCTTTATATACAGAAGATCAGTTTACTATATATTAAGTAAAGAGAATTGAAAATGAATCTTGATGTGAAGCAAGGGGAGAGGGAGTGGGAAAGAGGAGGGTTGCGGGTGGGAGGGAAGTAATGGGGGGGAAGCCATTGTAATCTATAAGCTGTATTTTGGAAATTTATATTCTTTAAATAAAAGCGTTATTAAAAAAACATAAATTTAAAATTCAATTGCTCCTTTTATAATTAGAAGTTTTCTGTCAGTAATAATGGAGTAAACTAGTGGATGAGAGATCTTGTCACTTTATCTTTCTGCCTTTTAAATAAAAGATTAATAAGGGTTTTCTTCTGTTTTTTTAGTATTAGTAAGTTTTTATTTGATTTATAATCCATTATTGCCAATATTTTTGTATTCAAATTGTCCTGAGTGTATCTAGTAGGAACTTCTTAAATTAACAAATGGAAATAATGAAAGCTCAGAACTGATAAATGTTGAAAATACATGCATCGTAGTTTGTACACAATGATGGTTATTCCTGTTTTAGTACAGGTTTATCCTTATCCAGCCTTTATCTGGTGACATGTTCTTTTGAATACCCCATAGCTCCTTCTGTCACTTAAAGCCCTAGCAGTGCAGATGTCTATAGGAGTAACGCTATGGCTGGTCCCAGTTACGGGGTCCTCCATCTTGGCCTCCTAGCATTCTTTCATCAGAATGTCATTCATTTCTGAGCACCTGCTTTCTTCCTAGCACAAGAAGACTTGGGTTTTCATTTATGCTCCAGACATAGGATCAATCCTTTCTCCAAAGGTGATCAGCAGTTTTTGTGCTACTGGGAGCCATTGCTTCCATCCATGCCAGTGGTTCTCAAACTTTAGAGACATTACAGATGGACTGGAAAGCTTAAAAATTTATATTTCAGAGAGATTTGCTCCTAAGTAGCTGGAGTTAGAGGTATTTTCCCTATTCTTGTAAGTACAACTAAAAGCCTTGAATATTATATGCAAAGAAACCACATATCCTCTGAAAGATGGAGAAAGACTGGCTAGGGACTTCAGGGCACAAGGAATGATATGGTGATGAACTCCCAGGAGTTAATTTTATTTTGTCCTATGTATCTCAGACTTGGATTTGAAGAGGCTGACAATAGGGAAATACCAATAGGTATGGGAAAATAAATCAATCAAGACCTGATTTCTCTAGCAAAAGGACAAGGAAAATATTTCCTAGAGACAGAAGTATTTGAAAGACCATAACTTCCCTACTCTAGCCAAACACCAAGGAAAAAAATGGCACCAGTCACAATAATGGCAGGAGGGGCGAGATTGGGAATTTAGAATTCCAATCTTACAAGACTGTCGCGACAAATCCATACCTTTCTGTTAGGGGTGTATCAGAGCAAGTTGAATGGGGAACCAGGAATTTTGTCCTTGCTGGGTTGTGATTAATTTCTGTCTCTACTCCAGTATCAGGGAAGACCATGTTGGGGGCCTGCAGGACAGCCAAGACTTTGACCACTTCCTCATTCCTGCCATAATGTCAGTGGAGACTATGTGGGAAACACTAATGAGTCACTTTTCTCTCTCAGTCCAAGAGATATCAATTGAGGCCTACAGTAGAGAGTCCCTATTCTCTAACAGAGCAGTAGCAGGGAGCTTACACTTTGCAGGAATTAACAAATAGGCAACCTGGACTTCTCTGCTTGGTAGTAACAAAGTGGCATTTTTCCCTCACCTGCTAGAGTAGTGGGAGGAAAGAAGTTTAAATAAGATTTCAGAGCCTGGACATGCCTAAAATTTCAATGTTTCCATAGGCAGTCACCCCTAATATGAAGAATAGGGAAATGCCAGCGCCGTGACTCAATAGGCTAATACTCCGCCCCTTGCGGCGCCGGCACACCGGGTCCTAGTCCCGGTCTGGGCACCGGATTCTGTCCTGGTTGCCCCTCTTCCAGGCCAGCTCTCTGCTGTGGCCCGGGAGTGCAGTGGAGGATGGCCCAAGTGCTTGGGCCCTGCACCCCATGGGAGACCAGGAGAAGCACCTGGCTCCTGCCATTGGGTCAGCGCGGTGCGCCGGCTGCAGCGCGTCGGCCATGGCGGCCATTGGAGGGTGAACCAAGGACAAAGGAAGACCTTTCTCTCTGTCTCTCTCTCTCTCACTGTCCACTCTGCCTGTAAGAAAAACAGGAAAGATCCAACTGAGTTAAAAAGACACTCAATAGATGCCACCATTGGCATGGCAGCGACATTAGAATTATGACAGATCTTAGGGCCATTATAAACATGATTCAATAAGCAACTGCGCAATTGAAACAAATGAAATAAAGTTTTACTAAAGAAAGAAAACTCCCAGTAGAGAGAGAACGTAAGAAGGGTCAGATGGAAATTTTGGAATTTTAAAAGCTTCAGTAACTAAAAAACTCAGTGGATGTGCTCAGCATCAGAATGGAGGGGGCAGAGCAAACGTTCAGCCAACTGGAAAAAATAATGGAAACACACCATCCAAACAGGGGAAAAGGGGCTGTAAAAAAGAATGAGACTCTGGGACCTGAGGAAGTACAGGCACAGCACACCTTGGGCTTAGTGCAGATTCAGTTCTAGACCACTGCAATATAGTGAGAATCACATAAAGTGAGTCACATATTTTTTCTGTCCCAGTGGTAATAACTTATGTTTATACTGTACTGTAGTTTATTTAATGTACAATAGTATTATATAAAAGTTACTTAAAGTATTTATTGTTAAAAAGTGCTAGTGATCTTCTGAGCTTTCAGAAAAATGGTGCCAATAGACTTGTTCCCCAATCTAAAATGAAATGCGACATCACCAAATACTTTAAAGGGTGTGGAGAAACTTAATCATATAAACTGTTGGGATGATATAAAATATAGGCTGTTTGCAAAACCATTCAACAGTTCCTGAAAAAAACTTAGGTGTGTACTATCATATGACTGAGGAATTGCACTCCTGGGCATTTATGCCAAGACATAAAAAATTCATAGAAAAACTTGTACACAAACATTTATAATGGTTTTTTTTTTTTTGACAGAGTGGACAGTGAGAGAGAGACAGAGAGAAAGGTCTTCCTTTGCCGTTGGTTCACCCTTCAATGGCCGGCGCACCGCGCTCATCCGATGGCAGGAGCCAGGTGCCAGGTGCTTTTCCTGGTCTCCCATGGGGTGCAGGGCCCAAGCACTTGGGCCATCCTCCACTGCACTCCCGGGCCATAGCAGAGCTGGCCTGGAAGAGGGGCAACCGGGACAGAATCTGGCGCCTCAACCGGGACTAGAACCCGGTGTGCCAGCACCGCAAGGCGTGTAATAGTTATTTTTTTATAAAAAAAAAACCCTCAAACTGGGGGGGGGACCCCAGATGTCTTTTAATAGATGATTTTTTTAAAAAAATGTGTTTATATGGGTCTCAGACAATTTCAATTTGCTCATTAATTTCCCAAATGTCCACAGCTGCTGGGGTGAGGCCCAGGCTGAACCCAGGAACTGGGAACTCAGTCTAAGTCTTCTACTTAGGTGGCAGGGACCCACCACTGATGCCATCATTAATGCATCATGGGGTCTGCATTTGCATAAAACTGGAGTCTAACCTCTAAGATGAATGCCCTAAAGAGTGAATATTTAAACACACAATATATACATGCCATGTAATCTGTGACTACTTTAAAAAGTATGTGGAAAGTGAAATTTAAAGAAGTTTGTTTTGAAATCATTGCATAATTTTATCATGATACATATTTTCCATGAACTTTGTGAAGACTCCTATCTGCCTAGATTTTGAAATTTTTTGCACCCAAATCAACTTTTTAATTCTATTCTCTATGAATTTTTGAAGTATCCCTTTTATTGCAATTTGGATAAATCTCTGAAGATTTATGCTGAGTCAAAAAAGCACATTCCCAAATGTTATATTCTGTGTGAACCTATGTATGTAACAATATTTAAATGGCAGAATTATAAAAAAGCAGAGCAGACTAGGGCTTGCCTGCGCTTTAGCAGGGGTTGGAGGTGGGGGGGGAGGAAGAGGACAGGGGGAAAGTGGGTGTGGCCAAGAGGGTCCTCCTAGTGTTGGAAATATTCTGCAATATTCTGTCAATATCTATATTCTGATATTGTATTAGTTTTGTTTGTTAGGTGTTACCAGTGGGGGAAACTGGGTCAATGGTATGTGAGATCTCTATTATCATCTCTTGTAATAGCATGTGAATGTACCATTATCTCAATGTAAAAGTTTAATTAGGAAGTTATTTTCTCCGATACTGCTCCTGAAGGTCTGGCTTCAGTCTATCACAGCCTCTAGGAATCTATATTTCTAGTGATACCACATACAATTTTTCTCAAAGAATTCACTTTATTTTTTATTACTATAAAGAAAATAATAACATTCATGTACAATTTTAAGAATATAATACTTCCCTTTCCCTCATCCTAATTTTCCTTTTAACTTTAGTAGTAACATTTTAAATTTATAGTCAAATGCTTAATGTTTGACTAAATAAAGAGTTCAATAAGATAAGTGGAAATATCCCTGTTCAGGAATATAGACAAGGACTGTAAACAGTAACCAAATCCCAAGATATCAATTTCACTCCTATATATTACATTGTCTGTACTCTTTAGTTACCACAGATCATAGAAAACATATTTGTCTTTTTGCATCTGGCTTATTTAAGCATAATGGTATCCAGTTGCATCCATTTTGTTGCAAAAGGCAGGATTTAATTACTTTTTATGGCTGAGTAGTTTTAATTGTGTATGTATACCATATATTCTTGATCTAGTCATCAGTTGATGGACATCTGTGTTCATTCCATATTTTAGCTATTGTGAATTGAGATGATGCAAACATGGCAGTACAAATATCTATTTCATATGCTGCTTTCATTTCATTTGGGTAAATTCCCAGGAGTAGGATAGCTGGGTCATAAGGTAGATCTATTTTTAGTTTTATGAGGAATCTTCATACTGTATTCCATAATGGTTGTACCAGTTTGCATTCTCATCAACAGCGTATTGGGGTACTTTTTCTCCACATCCTCAATAGCATTTATTATTTTTTGATTTCTGGATGATAGCCATCCTAACAGGGGTGAAGTGAAACTTTATTGTGGTTTTGATTTACATTTCTATGATGGCTAGTGATCCTGAGAAATTTCTTCATGTGTCTGTTGGCCATTTGTATTTCCTATTTTGAAAAATGCCTGTTCAAGTCCTTTGCCCATTTCTTAACTGGATTGTTTGGTTTGTTGTTGTTGAATTTCTTGAGCTCCTAATATACTGTGGATTGTAATCCTTTATCAGATGCATATTTGAAAATATTTTTCTCCCATTCTGGTTGCCTCTTCATTTTGATGAATGTTTCCCTTGCTGTACAGAAGCTTCTTAGCTTGATATAATGCCGTTTGTCTATTTTTGCTTTTATTGCCTGTGCTTCTAGAATATTATCCAAGTCTTTGCCTATGCCAATGTCTTACAATATGTTCCCTGTATTTTTTCTCTAGTAATTTGATGGTTTCATGTACTAGATATAGGCTTCTAATCTATTGTGAATTCAATTTTCTATATGATATGATAGTGGTCTTGTTTCATACTTCTGCTTATAGAGATCTAATTTTCCCAATACCATTTGTTGAAGAGACTGTCCTTTCTCCAAGGAGTGATTTTAGCTCATTTGACAAAGATTAGTTGCTTGTGGATAAATGGGTTAATTTCTGGAGTTTCTATTTTGTTCCATTGGTATACATGTCTATTTTTATTTAGCACCAGCCTTTTTTTAATTATAATTGTCCCATAGTGTGTCTTGAAATCTGGCATTGCCAAATTTCTGACTTGGTTTTTATTGTTGAAGATTGCTATGGCTATTCAGAGTCCCTTGTGTTTCCATTTGAATTTTTAGATCATCCTTCCTATGCCTAAGAATGTCATTGGTATTTTGAGTAGGATCGCATTGAATCTTTAAGTAGTTTTGGGTAGTTATGGACATTTTGGTGATTCTAATTCCTACAATTAATGACCATGAGAGATTCTTACATTTTTGTATGTCTTCTATTTTTTAATGTTTTGTAACTTTCATTATAGAGATCTTTCACATCCTTAAATTTATTCCAAGGTACTTAAATTTTTTTGTAGCTATTGTGAATGAGACTGATCTTAAAATTTGTTTTATATTCTTTCACTGTCATTATGTGTATGCATCTATTGGTGATTCTTTTTCCTTGTAGGAAATGTATAGATCTTATTTTTTTTAATCATGTCAGCCAGTTTGTATCTTCTATTTGCAGAATTATTCTGCTCCTATTGAAGGATATTATTGATATAATGACTTGGTTCTGCAATTTTTCCATGAATATTTCTATTGTTTGTTTTTGAATCTCCTTTGCTGTTTTACTAGAAGGTATTCTGCATTCACATTGTTTCATGATGCCAATTATCTTTTTTTTTTTTTGCTTTTTTTTGGGGGGGAAGATCATTATTTCTCCCTCATTTATAAGACCATTGTTGGTTAAAATATTCTTGGTAATTTTTTTTTCTTTTAGGACTTTGACTATATATCCCCATTCTCTCCTAGGCTGTAGGGTTTCTGTTGACAAATCTATCAATCTAATTGGAGAAACTTTAAAGGTAATCTGTTCCTCTTGCACATTTTAAGATTTTCTTTATATTTTACTCTTAAACTTGGCTATAATGTGTCACTGTGGAGATCTCTTCTGATCATGCTTACTTAGGTTCTATGAGCTTCCAGTACTTGGATGTCCATGTCTTCAAGTTGGGGAAATTTCTGCTGTTATTTCACTGAAAAAGTTTTCTGTTCTTTTTTCCATATCTTTAGGAACTCCTAGGACATATATATTTAGTTGTTTGATGGTATCCCATAGATCCTGAAAACTGTTTTCAATTTTTCTAATTTCTTGTTTTTGTCTGAGGTATTTCAAAGCCCTTGTTTTCTAGTTCGGATAATCTTTCTTTTGCCCCACCAAGTATGTTCTTAAGGCTTCCCACTGTATTTTTTGACAAATTGAATTCTTCATTTCTAGCTTTTTTGTTTCTTTCCCCCCTGATATCTTGATCTCTTTCTGGAATTTCTCATCCATGTCACATATGGATTTCCTTATTTCAGGTAACTGCTGCTCTCTGTTCTTCAGTAACCTAACAAATGTTCTTTTGAATTCCTTTTAAGGCTTTTCATCAATCTTGTCTTCATAATCCAATACTGAAGTATTTTTGTATTCCTTTTGTGGCATCATATTGCCCTCCTTGTTCACGTTTCTTGTATTTCTACATTGATTTTTATGCATCTGTGGAATTACCTGTTTGTATCTCCTCTGAAGGCTTTGTTCTTGGAAATGTGCCTCTGTGACTTTGGGGAGTACTTGTGGCTTACACTGTGGAGATCCAGAGATGTGTGTTGGATGGGATCAGGAAGCTCTGGCCCACCATTTGTGAGTGGGGCAGGAGTCCTGAGTGAGATTCAAGTTGGGCATGGTGGATCTCCTCTGGCTATAGTGGTAGGTTGAGGCGATATTGATGCTGGTTGGTGTGACTATGGCTTGAGTCCTTCACCAAGGTGAACAGTGGATCACTGCCTACAGTGAGCTCACAGCGTCTGTGCAGACTCACTCAGGTGCACAAACTACCCAGAGCACTGATGCTGTCTGTAGTGTGACAGTCAAACCCTTTGTGAGATCTGTCCCCAGCACTAAGAGAGCTCTGAGCTTCTGATATCCAACTTGGTGAGTGCCCAGGAGCTCAGCCATATTCCATGACTTATGAGGAACTCCCACAGTCACAGAACTCACAGTCATAGGACTCAGTCGCAAGGTGCAGGTGGCCTTTCTGCTCTGCAAGCTGCCCCAACTCCCGAGTAAGCCATTCCCTGAATCAGAACAGGGGTTGATGGGAGCTCTGCCTCAGCAAAGTGGGTCTGGCACTTTGGTAGGGGCAGAGTGGAAGCAGCATGGCCTCCCTTCACAGAGCTAAGTGGGCTCCCTGCCTCTCACAAGCTCTTCAGGCCAGACTCAGTCACTGAGGGCTATGGAATTCTCCCTTGTCAAAACCACCAGCAGCACAGGCCACAGCAGCTTCCCTTCACCTTGCCCTGGGAAGATGGCATTTCCTCAGTGGCCACGCCCTGTGGGAAGCGTGGTTGGCATGCTGCCACCTGCTGAGTCTGTCCACTCTGTGCTGTTCCATAAAGCCTCTGCTCTGCCCATTCTCCACTGAGAATTTCTCAAACTGTCCTCTGAGAACATGGTCCTTCCCTTTTTATTTTTGAAAATTTTTTGATCTTCCTGTAGCTAAAATCAGCATGTCATCTCACTATTCAGCCATCTTGAATCTATCTTACCACATGAGATTTTTATGCAGGAGCCTATGGATCATACTCTAAGAAATACTACTCTGTTCCATTTCAGTGGGAATTGGGAAGAAACAAACTTCTATATTTCCAAATCAAATTTAACACCTCAGGAATGTTTTCCTTACTTTTTATGTTACATTTATATCTTTTATCCCTTTAATTCCTAATGACCTAAATGAATTTCTGCACTCTTTTTTTTTTTTTGACAGTTAGACAGTGAGAGACAGAGAAAGGTCTTCCTTTCCGTTGGTTCACTTCCCAAATGGCCATTACAGCCAGAGTGCTGCGCTCATCTGAAGGTAGGAGCCAGGTGCCTCTCCTGGTCTCCCATGCAGATGTAGGGCCCAAGCACTTGGGCCATCTTCCACTGCATTCCCGGGCCTCAGCAGGGAGCTGGCCTGGAAGAGGGGCAACCAGGACAGAATCTGGCGCCCCAACCAGGACTAGAACCTGATATGCCCGCGAGGCAGGTGGAGGATTAGCCTAGTGAGCTTCGGCACCAGCTTCTGCACTCATTTGATCCTAAAAACACATAAGAAGTTTTGACAATTATAATATCAAGTTATTCTAAGCTCATGGAGTAAAGCATATGCTTTCTTCCTTATTGTTGCTTCTTAGAATACATATTCATAAAAATTGCTGGTCAGAATATTATATTCAAAAGTTAATTGAGTGGTGGGTATTTACCCTAGCAGTTAAGGTGCCTGTGTCCTATATCAGAGAACCTGGGTTTGATAGCCATCTCAGGCTCCCTATCTAGCTTCCTGATAAATCAGACCCTGGGAGGAACTGGTGATGGCTCAAGGAATTGAGTCCCTGCCACTGGGAGACCTGGGTTGAGTTTCTGACTTCCAATTTCAGTCTGACCATTGTGTGCATTTGTGGGGTGAACCAGTGAATGGGAGCTTTTTTTCTATCTTCTGACTCTTAAAAAATGTTTTTAGTGTTGCTTGAATTTGTTCTTTGCCCTTCTGGTTAATTTTTCAATTTATGATCAAGTCAGCATACATTTAGTTCATTTTGGTTTTGTTTGTATTATATATTACATGTGTTTACTTGGTCCTTTCTTTTGTTTAAAGATCACTTTACTTAAAAGTCAGAATTACAGATAGAGATGAGTGATCTTCCATCTACTAGTTCATTCCCCAGAATGATTGCAGTGGCTCCTGCTGATGTAGGCCAAAGCTGGGACAGCCTGAAACTCCAGCTAAGTCTCCCATGTAAGTGGCAGTGTCGCAAGTACATGGGTCATCTGTTGCTTTCCCAGGTACATTATCAGGGAGTAAGATTGAAATTCAAGTATTCAGGACTCCAACTGGCACCTATGTAGGATGCCAGCATCACAGGTGGTGGCTTTGCTTATCCTGTTGCACCACAGTGCTGAGTGCCCTCTTCATTCATCTTTCATGTGCTTTCAGCTTTTGAACATATAAAAATTTACATAGTTAAAAATTTGAAACAATATGAAAAAATAGGGGCCGGCGCTGTGGCTCACTTGGTTAATCCTCTGCCTGCAGTGCTGGCATCCCATTTGGACGCCAGATTCTAGTCCTGGTTGCTCCTCTTCCGGTCCAGCTCTCTGCTGTGGCCTGGGAAGAGAATGGAGGATGGCCCACGTGCTTGGGCCCCTGTACTCACATGGGAGACTGGGAAGGAGCACCTGGCTCCTGACGTTGGATAGGTGCAGCTTGTGGCTGTAGCGGCTATTTGGGGGAGTGAACCAATGGAAAGAAGATCTTTCTCTGTCTGTGACTCTAGTCAAATAAAAAAATGAAAAAATAAACTCATGGTCCTCTCCCATTTCTTTCCCTGACACTTTCAGTTTCTTGCCCTCGATGCAGGTCACCAAATTTGAAATGCCTTTGTATAAAGTCCAGGCTTCTAGTTATTTTCTCCTATTGTAATTATACTTATTGCAGTTAAAATTATATTACAATAGCTTGTGGTAGTTATTTCAATGTTATCTCCTCTTTTGTGTTCAGACATTCTTTGCTGAAAACAATGAAGGATTAATCACTAGAACTAAGGCCTAGTACCATATCTGAGATACAGATATAAAAGGATACCTCTATAGAGATAGAGCAGTTCTCTACCAGGGAATGGAAGGGTGGATTAAATAATTGATAGCAGGGAATCCAGCCTGGCAGATAGTTATCAAGGAGTATGATGACAGCAAGCAGGCAATATCTTTAGATGTTGGTCCCTGTCAGAGTGGTTCAGAAAGGGGTTATGAGTGAGCTGAACCAAGCATAATGTCCGCAAGTTTGGAAGCAGAAGGCATTAGGCTTAGAATAATGTATTCAGTCACTTGTTAAGTGTCAATGACTCTTCTGTAGGACACCCAATATATCGGGTGTTTTATGATAAAATAAAATGTATCCTTTTCCTTAAAACCAAGCGATGGGGGCCAGTGTTGGAGTGTAATGGGTTAAGCTGCTGCCTGCAATGCCGGCACCCTATATGGGCGCCTGTTCAAGTTACAGCTGCTCCACTTCCAATCCAGCTCCCTGATAATATTCCTTGGAAAGCAGAATATGGCCCAATCCTGCACCTGCATAGGAAACCTGGAAGAAGCTTCTGGCTTTGGCATGGCCCAGCCCTAGCCATTGCAGACATTTGGGGAGTGAACCAATGGATGGAAGATGTCTCTGTGTGTCCCTCTTTCTGTGCCTCTCCTTTCAAATTAAATACTCGCTGATGGAAGCAAAATCTAAACAATTACAAGACAATGTGTAGAACCGAGGTCAATAGAGTTTTATGAGTTTGGGAGAAGGAAATTACTAAATTGTACATGAAGGACATCCCAAATTAGGAAGTCAAGGTAAAAGTTGCCTGTTCCCTTCAAGATCCATAGGATCTGGACAGGTTGAGAAGAGGGGAAACCAAACAACCTGTAAAAGGATGAAAAGAAGGAAAATCATCTTGGATATGGAGGATGAATTTGGAATGTAGAATATGTAAGGGAAGTAAAGATTTGTGACTAGTGAGAGCCAGATGATTGTTGCTAAAATCTTTGCTAGCATCCTTCAGCTGGTGGGGAACTAATGAAAGTTGTTATTAGGAGATTAACGTTTGCCAACAAAGCATTTACCTTGAAGCTAATGACACTGACTATTCAGGAGCCTCCACCTGCATGGGCCCTTTTAAGTCCCTGGGAAGATTCTGAGCAATATGTCCTCATAGTCATGTGGTTTTTGCAGAACTTGAAACAGTAAGATTTTTTTTTAAAAGGTCTTTATTTTACAGAGGACCTCCAAACTGGGTAATATTGAGGTTCCAAAAACTCTGAATCTTGTCCTGGAAGATATGTGGCTTAGAAAGCTAACCTTGACTATGCGATGGGACTGTAGTTTGGATGAAGGTGAGGCTGGTAGGAGGCTCTTACAAGAGTCTGAGATAAAGAGAACTGAACTAAGGCTGTGAGTGGTAGAGATGATCATGAGAAAGGTTTGGTTCTAGGAGATAGAATCAATAGGATTTGTGACAGATATTGAGATGGAGCAGAAGGAAAGACTTCTTGCAAGACTTATATTTACTGGGTTTTCAAGAAGATGATGTTGCCACAACTGTGAAATGTAGTATCTTTTTGGGGGTTGACAAACACTAAATTGTCTTTGGTAGGAGAAAGGTCACAAAAGGGATAGGCAACAACATTAAATACTCAGAAGAAAGACAAAATGAAAGTTTAGGATTATCTGGTAATTAGGAAATACTTGATTAAGAAAAATAAATGATGGATTTATTGGATGGTGTGGGTAGACCTTGGATTACAGCTGCAAGAAGATTAGAGAGTCCTTGGACTCCTCACCACCTTCATGAGATCAAGAGTAAAACTTTGGGGGCACAAATGAGCTATCAGGCGAAAGGCGAGACTTGGTTCAAGAGGAACTGGTGGGGAGGAGGGCATATGCGTGTGAAACAGGGATTCAAGCAGAAGGGGACCACAAGAGACTCAGTGTAAAGCAGGGTCATTGTGGAATCAAAGTCTAGATGCTTGGACACAAGGGGCTTAGAAGCTCTAGGTTAGGCTGTATTGATGCTGAAGCATTCCAGCATGTTATAAAGTGCTCCTGCTCCGCAGATAAAGTTGTTGACAGACTCCAGGGCATATCAGCCTGTGATTTTAGAGCAAGAGAAGTCAGCAATTCAGGAGGCAAGACAAAGGGATCGGAAATCTGGAGCAGCATAATCAAATGGAAGAATTTGTTTGTGGAAGACAAAAGGCAGCTCCTCCCACCTCCACAATCTGGAATCTGAAGTCAGCACTTCTTGAACTCAGAGGGGAGACTCAGGCCTGTTGCCCTTAGTGTTTCCCACACTGCATTACCGAGGCCTTTTTGAATGTATCATGTGATTATTTTGTAGTTTCAGAAAGGAACGACTGGAGATTTTGCTAGAAAGATTCCTAAGGGGAATCAAGAAAGACATAGTGTAGGTTTGGGAACAATTCAGTAAAGTACTCCTAGCAGCCAAACCCAAAAGAAACACAGCTGGAATCATTCTATGAATTGCAGGCAAATTGTAAGATTGAATTCAGCCAAGATAATTGTTTTTTAAGTATGTCCTTTTCTTTCTCCTATTTGATATTATTGACATGAGTCTTTTCAAATGTCAATAATTTAAATGTAATTTGATTTCTTTAATACAATTGTTTAAAAATTTGAGAATATGAGAATAGCTTCTGAGCAGTAAGCTCCAGGGAAGAAGGATTGAAGCACGGGATGCATTCAGCCTTGGAGGGGAAAGAAGGTGCCTTCTCTCTAGGATGACTCTGGTTGATGCCTGTGGAGCCCCTTTGAAAGGTCTTCTGTTTCGAGTTCCCCAAGCTGAGTGCAAGGGGACTGCATGCCAAATGCCAGTCAGGAAATGTATATTAGAATAGGCAGTGATCCAATAGTATTGGATATGGTCCCTCTGCCCACAAAATTCTAGGATTAAGTAAAGTTGGAATCTGGAAAACAGATTGGAGTGTCATAGCCAAATATCCTGGTAGTTAAAGACCTCCACAGTTTACATTCTGTAAAACACTGAATTATATTCAATTCTGGCTTATTTTTTAAAAGCCTAGTTCATATTTTTCCATCATAGTGTGTCATAATGTGTAATTTGCAGAGTTAAACTTTTAGAACCTGGGACCATGAAGAGGACTTTATGCTTCTTCTACTAAACGTTATCGTGTGACTTTGAGTTTTGGATTAGGCCAAGTGTACAAGTAGTTCAGAACTTTCAGAAGGCTAATTCAGCTATTCAGCATATTGCCTTTTTCTCTTCACTTTGTGCCATTTTCAAGTATAATAATCATGTCTCCAAAAAGTACAACAGAGGGAGCAATCCTTTAAGGCCTTAAAGAATTTTCTGTGAGTTGATGTGTATTAATTAATTGGAGTGAGGGTGGTAGAAGGAAAATCACTCTTATGGAACATCTACCATGTACCTGAGATTAGAAATAACTCTTTGCATATATTATCACACTTTTTAATGAGAGTAACACAGTTAGCAAGTGCTAAGCTTAGACTTTGATGCTCAGCCCTAACTCCATGCTTTCACTAATAAACTGCACAATATCTAATTCATTGAAGTTTTTGGTTAGATGTTCAATCTCAAATCTACTAAATGAAATTTTCCTCCAGCTCACATTTCTGCATCTTGTTCATAAGGATGCCAAAAGAGGCTTTACATCTGGCTGAAATTCAAATACACGATTATGTACCACACACTATTTGACACACTATGACACTCAGAGTCATAGCAAGGCAATCATAATGTATTTTGTGTCAAAGGAGATGAAAAAAGACAGTCCTGAAGTATTAGGGTTTGATTAGCCTCTTATAAGGATTTTAATCTATTTATTTGAAAGGCAGAGTTACACAGAGAAGCAGAGACAGAGATATCTTCTATCCATTGCTTCACTTTGCAAATGGCCACAATGGCTGGGACTGGACCAGGCTAAAGCTAGGAGCTTGAAACTAATCTGGGTTTGCCACATGAGTGGCAGTGGTCCAAGCATTTGGGCTTTCTGTTGCTTCCTCAGCTGGTTCAGCAGGAGGCTGGATCAGAAGTGGAGTAGCTGGGATACAACATCATGGGGGGGGCGTAACACACTGTGTCACAATGTTGGCCCCAAGGCTTTCTTTTCTTTTTTTTTCATAATGTAGCTCTTATTTTTTATTTTTAGAATGAAAAATATGTGACACTTAAACATTAGAATATGTAGAAAGTTTTTCATATCCATGTAGTTAATTTTATGTGCTATCATATTTTTTTCTCCCCAAAGAAACTTAATTTTAAGGAGAACAAATTTCATAGGTAAAAAACAACTTTAGGAAAATAGTGATTCTTCCCAGCAAACCTGCCCTCCTACCCACACTACCCCACCTCCTCCTCCCTCTCCCATTCCCAGCCATTCTCCATTCAGATTCATTTTCAATTAACTTTATATGCAGAAGACCAGCTCTATACTAAATGAAGATTTCAACAATTTAGACATACACACACACACACACACACAGAGAGAACACAAGTTTTACAGTTAATTCTCATAATATAGCTCATAGAGGACAGAGGTCCTGCATAGGAAGTTAGTGCAAAGTGACTCCTATTGTTAATTTAACAATTAACATTCTTATGTATGTCAGTGACCACCCAAGACTCTTGATGTGAGCTGCCAAGGTTATGGAAGGATTTTGAATCCACAATCTCCATTAGTATTTAGACAAGGACATAAGCAAAGTAGAAGTTGTCTCCTGCCTTCAGAGAAAAGTTTATCCTTCTTTGGCTACTTCTTTCCACTGGGTTTCACTCAGAGAGAGCCATAGAGATCCTTCATGTAGGATGTTTTTTGCCATAGTATCTTGTATTTCTGTTCCTGAAATGCTCTCATGGGCTTTTCAACCAGACCAGAGTGCCTTAAGGGTTGATTCTGAGGTCAGAGTGCTGTTTAGGGCATTTGTCATTCTATGAGGCAGCTGTGTAGACTGCTTCCCATGTTGGAACATTTTCTCCTTTTTATTTCTATTATTGCCAGACACTTGATCTTATATAATCCCTTTAACACTTAATTCTATCTATATGATCATTTTAACACTTAAGAGGGCATTTTTACCACCCAACTTAATTGGATTTGGGGTCCCATAGCAAGTTTTCAAAGTGTACCAGACCAGAATGCCTTAAGGGCTGATTCTGAGGTCAGAGTGTTACTTGAAAGCAATTGTCATCCTATGAGTCTGCTGAGTGGACTGCTTCCCATGTTGGAACATGCTCTTTTTAAAATTCTATCTATTATTATTACCAGGTACTTGATCCTATTTACATGATCACTTTGACACTGAATCCTATCTATATATTCCCCTTAACACTTAATATGATCACTTCAACAATTAAGGTGGCATTTTACCACCAAGCTTAATGGGATTTGGAGTCCCATGACAGGTTTTTAAACTGTGCCCAAAGAAGTAAGTCCATAGGAATGTATGTAGAACTATACAGCTTTACAGTTACAGACTTACTCCTCCCTCTTTTTTCTCAATCTTATTTTTTGACTTTATACACATATGATTAACTCTGTTAAGTAAAGAGTTCAACAGATAGTATGAAGAAAAAGAAACAAAATTGTTCCTTGACAGGACAAGGGGAGCTCAATCCATCCATTCTTGAGTGTCAGTTTCATTTTTTTTTCACTTCATTTTTGGTGCTAACAGATCAGGGAGAACATATATTTGCCCCTTTGGGACAGGCTTATTTCACTAAGTATGATGTTTTCCAGATTCGTCCATTTTGTTGCACATGACTGGATTTCATTTTTTTAGACCACTGTATAGTATTCCAAAATGTACATATCCCATAATTTCTTTATCCAGTCTTCAGTTGATGGGCACTTAGGTTGATTCCATGTCTTAGCTATTGTGAATTGAGCTGCAATAAACATGGAGGTGCAGATAAATCTTTTGGTTGCTGATTTTATTTCCCTTGGGTAAATTCCCAGGAGTGGGATGGCTGGGTCATATGGTAGGTCTATATTCAGTTTTTTGAGGTATCTCCATACTGTCTTCCATAGTGGCTTTACCAGTTTACATATGCACCAACGGTAGATTAGGGTGCCTTTTCCCTCATATCCTTGCCAGCATTTGTTGTTTATTGATTTCTGTATGAAAGCCATTTTAACTGGGGTGAGGTGAAACCTCATTATGGTTTTGATTTGCATTTCCCTGATGGGTAGTGAGCCTGAACATATTGTCATGTGTCTGTTAGCCATTTGAATTTCCTCTCTTGAAAAATGCCATTCAAGTCTTTTGACCATTTCTTAACCTGATTGTTTTGCTGTTGTTGAGTTTCTTGATCTTTTTTTTTTCTGGTTATTAATCTTTTATCAGTGTCATAGTTAGCAAATATTTCTCCCATTCTGTCAGTTGACTTCACTTTGCTGAGGTTACACACCAAGGTTTGGTGTGGTAAAAAAAAAAAATTTTTTTAATCGGAGGGAAGGTTTGTTCTTTTCTGTTGTGATGCACTCAGCTGAGCTCCTCTCCTCAGTGGAGACCAATGCTTATGTGCTAGTCCCAGGGAGTATATTATTTGTTTGCTCTGCCACAAGGACCACACAAGTGACCTGTGTAGTCTTCAGTGTAAGCTCAGATTCCCCAGCAGTGCCCCTCACCAGGTAACCAGAGAGCCCTGAGCACATGGGGCCTCCCACATGACTGCTGATAGTCCTAGCCATACCCTGGGTCCTCTCACATAGCCTCAATGTTTTTCACAGACCTGGCACACAAGCTTCCCACAGTCACAAGCACCCAACCCCCTGTCTGTTCTCCCAACTAGACTCAGTTGTCTCTGCTTGGCTGGTTGCTGGGTGGGGACACAAGCTGGTGAAGCTGTTATATATCTTCAAAATGGTGCCTGCTCTCTATCAGTGTGTTACAGGACACTGTTGTAGGGTGACTGGGAGAGGGAAACATGCCTTCTGCTTTTTTTTTCTCCTTTAGTTTGGCAGATATGCTGTTCCCCATGAGGTTCCAAGCTGGATTACCTCTAGGTTCTTCCTTCAGCTTTTTCACCAGAGGCTGGAGCTGCTGCAGTGTGGTCTTACCTCATTCTCCAAAGCTCATGTGGAGTCTCTAGGCTGCTGGGGTCCTGAGTTGTGCACATCCACACCCTCCACATATGTCCACTGTATCCATCTAATCTGTGTAGAGTTTCCTCTGCTGTCTTTTCCATAATTCTTCCATGAGACTGCACTCTTTCCACTTTTTTTAAACTATCTTCTCCTAGGCTATAGCAGTATGTTCCCTTCCTGCTCCACCATCTTAAAAAAATGCATGTATGTTGCTTTCAACATTTGCATTTTTTTCTGAGTTTGGGAATTTGAGGCAAATATAATGGTGAATTTAATGGCTCCTGAGGATATTCCTTTCAATAGTCCTAGATGTGTTGGTACAAGCATATGATAATATTTCAATGGCTACTCTATATCTCACATTTATACAATGTTTGACATCCTTCTGATATGCTTCCTATTAGTATCCCTTTTTATATATTAGACCAATGTAGAGATGCTAAATAACGTACCCAAGAATTGGTATTTAAATCCAGGAAGATGATTTCTTTCTAGTGCCTCTGGCTCTAGTCATTGTTGGGATAGAATTCTTCATGGGTTTCTTGCATTTCTGTTTTTGTTGTGAGTGGAAGAACTCGTGGTCTTGTTGTAAACTATCTTTTTCAGGACTTCATATAATGCTCAGCCTTAGGTGTAGTATTTTCCTGAAAAATTGAGGGCAAGTTTGTGTATTGTCCAGTATATATTAAAGATAATCTTTCCAGGGGCAGAGATGAGGGAAGCTTTCTGTCTATTATAGAAGAGCCAAGTTCTCTAAGCTTAGGATTTCTTTCCTTTAATGACACCCAGTGTGTGTGCAGGTATCACCTGGCCCTCATTGCATCACCTTATGAGGATTGGGACTAGGGTAACAGGGTATCAATGCTGATCTTCTGGATACTTCTATTGCTATGAGTAATAAAACTTTTTGTCTCTGACCCATAAATCTCCTGTCTTTTCTATGAAACTGTGGCAGGCTAATTGGTTAACCTCAAGGCAGTTATAATCTCAGGTGCTTCTTAGTTCTTGATTGTTTCTGTGCAGGGCATGCATGATTATCTCAATTCCTGGTTCATCTATATTATCCACAAAGATAATGTGACTTTCTATGGGAAAGTTGCTTTCTGATGATCAAGATATCTTTGAAGTGCTACCAGGTAGTATATCCCTGATAACAGCTTTTGTAATTCTCCCCTTTCTTAGATAATACGTTTATAAGTAAGAATATCAGTTTCAGGAGGTAGCCTAAAAGGTTGCTTCTAATTAATACTATCTTAAAACAGTTCCAAATTCAAGTTTGCAAAATATGAGTACCTTGCTGGGTTGCCTTGGTTGGTGCCCTTAAGTGCTGTAGACTAATTTTTGATGGGTGAAATAAAGTCGCTTTGTCCAAGTTTGTTATTTTAGAGCTTGACTTTTTTTTTTTGAATGAGAAATATATGTGACATCAGAAGCTGTGTAGCATCAAGAGGCACAGAAATTCACAAAAAGCATTATTCTTGAATAAATAATACCTGTTTGAAGAAACCTTTAAATTTACTGGAGGAAATCTGTTTTTACTTAGTTTGGAAAAGTGATTGTTAGCATGTACAAAGGATACTTTTAATAAAATAATTCTAAATATTGTGCATTTTCAGTTTGTGATGAGTATTTGGAATAAGTTCTATTGAACATACTTCTATTGAAGGGTTGAACCCAAAGGCTTCATTTAAATTAAAATTTCATGCACTCTCCCTAAATTTTCTGCTTAGCAGATCAGGCATATGACTTACTCAAGACACTGTGAAGTTACTATGTGGGCAGGGGGAATACAAAATATGTGAGTTTCTCGGCAGTTTGGTCAGTGGTGCATTGGGGTGCCGATTTCAAAGATGTGTGCATGGATTTTCCTTTTTAATTTTATGATTGAATTAATGGATGTAAAGAACTGGTCAGTGGCTGGTTTGGAAATACAACAATATTGGCTGCCCCTGCGCCTATTGGCTGCCCCTACATCTGTCTTGGCCTGTGTCATTGTATGCTTCCCACAGACCAGTGTTCTCCAACTTCAAAGGGTCTCAGAGTCCCCAGAGAGCTTGCTGGTTCAGTTTGATTCATTTGATGTGGAGTGGGCCTGAGAAGTCACTAGGAGTACACTTTCACAAGGAGTACTCTGGACCTTTCCTGCATGACTAACAGTGCCTCAGGCCTGGGGTGGGGAGCTTGTTAGATGATGAATACTAAAGCTTTTTTCATAGTTATCTTAGGGAAAGATAGGAACTTTATTTTTCTAGGGAACTCTCCTTCCACTTTATTCAGATGTTTTGTGTTTCATTGTATTCCTCTTTTACATAAGACTAAGGAAATCCTGCCATAATCCATTTTGAACTCAAAGGGAAGTTGAAGCCCTTTCTCATTTCTTCTGTTTTTTATCCATGAGACTTTCTTCCCTCACACAAGAAGCAACCTCTACTGATTTTTCTCAAAATACCTACTTTTCTAGGTTTCGATAGTTACATGTAAAGAGCATGCTCACAGAGACATTCACTATAAACCTATTAGTGATATTTTGGATGGAAGACCTGGAAGAACTATTAAAATATTTGAAGATGGATGAGATAAGCATTTTTTGCACAGTAAGTGAGGTTAGGCCAAATGAGAAAAATTATACAAAGGAGAATTACACTGAGTAAAAGGAAGAACTTTCTCAGCAACAAGAAGCAAAACTGGAGTGGGTTTTGGCAGGAGGCAGTAGGTTACCTAACCCAGAAAATATTCAGAGGGAACCTGCTTGATTTTGGTCAAACTGTGTAAAAGGAATCTCATTTTAGGTGGATAAGAAGTTGGGGTCTTTGATAATGGAAGTTCCTCAAATCTAATTATTACACTCTAAGTTCACAACAGTGACTTCTGGAAAAATCACCCTCCTTCCTCCTATTTTACATTATCTCTAATGGTGACCGTGGTATTCCAAACGATTTAATTTCTGTAAGGACTCATGGGACTGAAGAGATTCCTGTAAGGAAAACTCAAGCTCAATATTTGAAAACAAGCCGCAGGTAGTCACTCCTTTTCTTTGTTTTAAGCATAGTCATAGGTGCTTTGCTTACCGAAAGGCTCAAACACTGAATATACCCATTTAGCCCATCCAAGATTGACACTCCTAACAAGAGGACATTTTGAAAAAGCACATCAGGACATGGCAATTGAGCCCGGCAGCCCAGGGAAGAAGCACATCACTGTGGCTGGATGTTTCTGGTACAGTGATCAGCAGTGAAATGATTAACAGTGTTGGCATTTAAGTGATCATAATTGGGTTTCAAAGTTAACAGCCCATTGAGATAAATAGTGGAAGTTCACACCTCTCAGTGCTATTGTTTATCAGACTGTCAAGTTGCAGAATCAGGAAGACAACATTAATGTGGCTCTGGACACTAATTGCCCAAAGCCAAGTTACATCCACCTGGGAGGGCCCTTTGGGTATTTGCTCAACTAAAATGTCAGGGAATATGCAATACTGGGATCCTGCATTGCCTAATGGCAGACAATGTTGCATTATTTTGATTCATAGAAAGCAAATGATACAAGAATATGTTGGAACATTCAATAGGAATTTCTGGCTTAATAGTGTATTGGCCTAATTTTTCTCCTCTCAAATGGCAATGAAATGGCTCACTTGGATCGAATGGTCCCTGATAGGAATGAGAAATCAAATAATTTAAGCAACAGCAATGAAACCCCCCTTTGCTCCTGTGAATTAGATTTTGCAACCTCTATTACTGTCCTGAAGGAGTTACATGTACATTCTATCAATAGAAAAACATTGAGAGCATAATTAAATTAATTTTCATAGAACCGATTTTTTTTTTCACCATTTAGTTTCCATGCATGATTGCATGCTGCCTGATGTTCAATAAGGGTGGAGAGTGTAGTTTCAGTTTGTAAAATAATGATTTTTTTTCAAAAGATATTCAGTAGTTGCAGCAAAAATGAGGTGGAGAGGGGACCCCTAAGCCTTAAAACATGAAAATGCTGGAACTTCCTAGGCGTGTTTGCCTTTTCATGAAATAAAGTTTCCTGAAAGTAGAAACTCAGTGGTGTTCCTTATCACTGATGTGAAACAATTGCTGAACAACTTTAAAAAATTATGTCATTAAGCAGAGAAAACTGAACTTTAGAGCCCCCTATTTTTTTCCTTTTTCTCCTGGAATATGACTTTGTCTTTGCTTGTATTTCAGTCTCTCTACCTGACAGGTTAAAAAATGGACCATGGCATTCACTCTAAGTCCTACATCAGTGCTAAGTGATGACCACAAGGACAATGATGGGGAGAAGGCATGGAAAGGCAAGAGAAAGAAAAGAGGAGCAGAGGCAAGCATGTAGGGGAGGGGATTAGAAGCAGGTAAACTGGAGAGGAGGGAGGCACCACCAGATACCTTAGGCACTGGGACCCTTATCTTCTCACATCTTAATTATGAAGGAATGTCTTTTGCTTTGAAAGTGACAAGTTCTGCATACAGAAACTTTTCCATGAAAAGAATTATCTCAGAAATGAATGCCTCTAGTGTTTCTGACAGTATGGGGGATGTTTTAGTTTCTTACTGTTGAGTCTTCCAACCCATAGACCCTGACACCTGAGAGTCAAAATTCAGGTAGAAGAGGGTGTGTATTCCAGACTCTGAGCCAGAGTGGACGTGGGGCGGACCCAGGCCACCAGGAGAGTGACTGGGGAAGAATCATAATTTATTGATGTGTAAACGGGAGGAGACTGTGAACTCATTGTGGCCAAGTTGTGTGTCTTATTAATTTTAATATCAATCTGGGTCCAGTGCTGTGCATCGACTTTATACTTTTAAGGATAAATGTGGAAACTATGCTAGATACTTTAAAATATAGTAATTACAACCTTTTTTAGGATATATTAAAAATTTCTTGGTTGTTATATTCATAACTTTTATATCATACATTAAACAACATATATCTTTGAAAATGTTTCCACAGTACTTTTGGACACTATTGAACTTCTTGAAGTTTGAGTGCATATCAATGTCAAGGACAGATAGATGTACCCATAATATAAACCGTACTGTGATGGTCAGTTTTATGTGTCAGCTTGGCTAGAATATTGCCAGTACTTAAATTAGATAGCAGCCTAGATATTGCTATGAAGATATTTTGTAGTGTGACTAAAATCTATCCTCAGTTTACTTCTGGTAAGGGAAGTCCTCCTGTGTAACCTGGGTGGGCCTGATCCAGCCAGTTGAAAAAGTTAAGGCAGAAGGGGATTCTCTGAGAAAGGATTCCTCCTGTGCCCAGTAGCTTCAGTCTGCCCGTGAGTTCCAGTCAGCCCTTGCACATAAGCCAGTTCCTTGTAATAAATCTTTCTTGTTTGTTTACTTAAAAAATTGATAATTTACATACATGTTACCCATTTAAAGTGTATGAATAAGTGGTTTTTTGTATATTGCATTATTTTTTTAAAAATTGTCATATGTACTTGGCACATGTATTCAGTGGCACTAATTACATTGGCAATGTTGTGTAACCATCATCTTATCTATTTCTGAAGATTTTCATCACATCAAACAGAACCATTAAGCAACATTAATTAACCATTGTAACCATTGCTAACATTAATTAACCATTGTAGACATTAAGCAACAATTCCCCATATTCCTTTCTTCTTAGCCCCTGGTAAATAAATCTCTAATCTATAAAATAATACTACTCATCTGAGTCAGACTATTCTAGGTATTTCATATGAATAGAATAATATAACATTTGTCTTGTATCTGTCTTAAATTTTAAAAATTCACCCATGTTGTATTTAAAAGTTGCTCATTCCATTTTTATGGGTAAATAAAATTTATTGTGTGATAAAGCACAATTTATCCATTCATCAGTTGATGGCCATTTGGATTTCCACCTTTTGGCCACTGAGACCAATGCTGCAAAGGATAATGGTATATAAATACCATTATCCATTTATATTCATTGGTTCATTTATACCATATAAATACCATTATCCATTGATATTCATTGGTTCACTTCCCAAATGGCTGCAATGACCAGGACTGAGCCAGGTTGAAGTTGGAAGCAAGGAATTCCATCCAGGTCTCCTACATGTGTGGCAGGGGCCCAAGAACTTAGGCTACCTTTTGCTGCTTTCCCCAGCACATGAGCAGGGAGCTGGATTGGAAATGGAGTAGCCAGGACTCCAACTGGTGTCCATTTGGGAAGCCAGCATTGCAGTGAGCAGCTTAATCCACTGTGCCACAGTGTTGGCCCATTTTTTTCAACATACAATTCTCCTTTCCTAGTTGAGCCCTGGCTGACAGTCGAGATATGGGGAAAGGGAGAGAAAAATAAAACGGACACATTTGCAGAATTGAAAGCAATCAATGTTTCCTATACTTGCTCCAGTTATACATAGTTTAAGCTCTTATAATCCCATTATTCACTTCCTGATTCCCTCTCCCATATCTCCTAGAAGAAACATTCCACAGCTGGTGTATACCCTTCTCATCCACATTAACACATTTTCAATATGTGCAAGTATATATAAACTACCACTGTATTTTGAATTTTAGAAATTTGCATAAGTGACTCAAGTCTTTATTTGTCACTTCTGTGCATATTTATCATACATTCATACAAATCTGTGCATGCAAATCTGGTTCACTTATTTTAACTTTTGCGTAGTATTTGATTGTAAAAATACCTTTTACATTCTCCATTCTAATTTTTCACTATTTTAAAGAACACTACAATGGATTCTTTTTGTATTTCCTTATGAAAATAGAAAACTTTAGGAAATAGCAAAGTTTTAATTTTCATTGCATTTTTGTCTGTGGCTCATCTGTTTATGGGATCTACTGAGTTTTTAATTTCAAAGACTACTTGTTTTAGAACTTTTATTTGGCTCTTTTCAAAATTACATGTTCTTTTTACATTATTTTCTTACTGTTTCATTATGAGATTGCTTTCACTCTATATAAAGGTGGTGGCATAAACAGAAAAAGTAGTGGCAGAAAACAAAGAGGGAGGTATTTACAAGACTTGGCAACTGAACATGGGAAGTGAAGAGAAACACAGGATGAAAACGCTAACAACTAACATTTCTTGAGCATCTAGTATATGTCAGGCACTCTGCTAAACATGTTGTATGTGTGAACTCATTAATCCTCTGTGTAGTAGAGGATCTGACCCTTGAGCAACTCTTGGGAGGTAACTCTGGGCCCGATAAGAATGTTTGTTACCTGGGGCCTTAGGCCATGACAGTTTGTGATAACCATGAGATTTTAGGTGGTGCTTTGAACCCCATATCAGCTTGACTTTTGGTCACATGGGTGGTCAGCCATGTCTATGTGACTGACCTCCATTTAAAACAAAACAAAAGCTGGATGGACAGATGCCCTTCCCTGGCTGGTGGTACTCAGTGCATATTGTGAAACATTGTTGCTGGGAGAAGGGAGTGCTCTCCACATGACTCCATTGCAGGAGGACAGCGTGAAGCTCTCTGCTAGGCTCTGCCCTATGAGGATACTTCAAGTTGTTGGAAAACTGAATTAAAGATCAGCCTAAGGGTGGGTGTTTAGTGCAGAAGTTAAAAAGCTGCTTGGGACACCCACATCCCCTGTTGGAGTGCCTGGCTTCAAATCCCAGCTCCATTTCCAATTTCAGCTTCCTGCTAATGTGCACTCTGGAAGGCAGAGGTGATGACTCATGTGGGTCCCTGCCACTCAACTGAATCAAATGGAATTCCAGACTCCTGGATGTAGCCTTACCAGACCTGGCTGCTGAGGCATATGAGGAATTAACCTGTTGATGGAAGATCTCTGTGTCTCTGCCTTTTAAATTAATTAAATTTTAAAAAATAAACATACATTCTTTGCTTCATGCTTTCTTCCTTCCTTTCTCCCCTTACCCCTCATTTTATGTTACATTACCTTCATTCTTTATTTCTCTGAGAGGAAGAGAGACCTTCCTTCTGCTTGTTCACTCCTCAAATGCTCGCAACAGCCGTGGCTGGAGCAGGCTGAACACCAGAAGCTAGAAACTCAATAGGGGTCTCCCACTAGGTTGGCAGGGACCCAAGCAATTGGGCGATCTGCTGCTGCTTTCCTCAGCACATTGGCAGGAAACCTGATCAGAAGTGGTGCAGCTAGCACTTGAACCAGAGCTCCGATATGGTTATGCTAGAGTCACAGCTGTGGCTTAACCCTCTGCCACAATGCTGGCCTCAATAAAAAACTTTTTTAAAAAAGACAAGTTTATTTTGGTGCTAAAATGTTTTAAAATCTATGTATATGATTGAATGAGGGGGTTTAAAAATTCATGAGGGTGGACATTGGGGTGCAGCAGGTTAAGTGCCTATTTGGGATGCCTATATTCCATATGAGTGTGCTGGTTTGAATCTCAGCTCATCTGCTTCCAACCCAACTTCCTGCTAATGCATACTGGGAGGCAGCAGATGATGGCTCATGTACTTAGGTCTCTGGCACCCACATGCGAATCTGAGTTCTGAGCTCCTTCTGGCTTCTGCCTGCTCCATCTTTGTTGTGGCATTTGGGGGAATGAACCAGTAGATGGAAGATCTCTGTCTCTTTTTCTCAATTCATTTCAAGTTTATGAAAATAAAAATTGTTGAAAAAGTTCATGGAAAATGGATATTATTAAAAAAGTATGCATGGATTTCAAAGGATTTTTGCACCAAAATGTTTTTCATTGTACGTTTCAGAATGTTTGAAAAATGCTTGTATGTGTCTCTTTCCTCTGCTGAGTTTAGTCTGTATCCTTTTGGTGTAGTAAATCATAATTGTGAACAAAGAACTTTTCTAAGTCCTATTAGTTCTTGCCAAATATTGAGCCTGAGGGTGGTCTTGGGACTTCCAAATTGCCTCCTCACAAAGCTTCTTCAGGTGTATTTTATCATTTTTTTGAAAAGACTGACTTATTTGGAAGGCAGAGAGAGAGAGAGAGAGAGAGAGGTCTTCTTTCTGCTGGTTCACTCCCCAGATGGCCACAATGGCTGGAGTGGTGACAATACTAAGCCAGGTACCAGGAGCTTCTTCCTGGTCTCCCATGCGGGCACAAGGACTTGGGGCATCTTCTGCTTTCCCAAGCCATAGCAGAGAGCTAGGTCAGAAGTGGAGCAGTGGGGACTCGAACCGGAGCCCATATGGGATGCCAGCACTTCAGGTGATGGCTTTATCTGCTACACCATAGCACTGGGCCCACATCCTATCATTTTCATTGTTTTAGGTGAGGACACTGAAGTTCAAATAAATTAAGAGATATGGAATTTGAATTTAGGTAAAGACCAGCATTGTTTCCAAACCAGAAGTTCTAAACTTCCCAAACCAATACCCCCTATGCTTCTGGCTTGGGTGACTGGCTACAGTTCACTAAGGGTGGGGATTGAGAAGCATTATGGGACAGGTCCCCCTGTTCATGGTATACTATTGCTGTTACAAGAACCCTGGATTTTCCTTCTGAGAAAGAACATTTGCTGTTACTACATGCCTGTAGGACAAAGGGAGAAGTCATGTCAATGCCCAAATCTATATTCCCATACAGAGTTTTGGGAATTTATGGAGTTAGGGTAATTGGGGTGGAACTGGGTGAAACAAAGTGATGAAACATGATAAGTGCAGAGAAAATGAGTGGGTGCAGTCCTTTGAGAAGGTGCCATGAAAAATTGTCTTTACATACATCAAAATATGTTTAAAGACCTTGTCACTGGAGGTATATCATTTAACATTCTAATGACAATAATGCAACTCTCAGGTCTGAGTTGATCTTACGTGAGCTCCAGTTGCAAGACTGACTATAGCCAGTTCTGTCCAGTTTTATCAGGGATATTGGAAAGGTAGCTCAGCAGATTTTATTTGTAAAAGCCTTTCACTTTTTAAAAAAATTTACATACTTGATTGGAAAGGCACAGTTGCAGAGGGAGGGAGGGAGAGAGATTGATTGATCTTCCATTTACTGGTTGGTTCACTTTCCAAATGGCTGCAAAAGCCAGGACTGAGCCAGACTGACGCCAGGATCCAGGAGCTTCATCCAAGTCTTCCATGCGGTTGCAGGGTCCCAAACACTTGGGCCATCTTCCTCTACTTTCTCAGGCCAATTAACAGGGAGCTGGATTGGAAGTGGAGCAGACAGGAATTGAACTGGTACCTGTATGGGATTCTGGTGTTCCAAGTGGTATCTTAACCCACTACACTACAGTTCTGGCCCCTACAAAATAAATTATTATGGCATTGCAGATTACTATGCAACTGGTAGGCAAATAAATATTCTGGGCTGTTAGTATGTTAAGTGCCACAGGAATTTTGCTGTTAAAAAAAAAAGGGAGAGGAATCCTTTTTTTGTCTAGTTTAAGAAGGGGTAGATTGGAGAGATTTTGGATGCATGGGTCCAGAGCTCAGAAATCAGAACTTGGCTAGAGCTGTAAGTTTAGGAGTGATAGGTGCCTGTTGATAACATACAAGGGAATATCATCCTCAAGATGAGAAAAGAGATGGTCTGAGAACAGAATCCAAGATCCACTGAGGTAGGATAAAGAAAAGGAGCCAAAAAAGACTGCTGAATAATAGTCACAGCAAAAGAAAGGAAACTAGAGAACCATGCCAGGAATACTAAGCAAGAATTTTCAGAAGGAAGATGTGACTAATGGCATCAAATGACTGAACGGTTGTCTATTAGGCTTAGAAACTGGGAGATCTTGGCAAAAGCAGTTTCTGATTAACGCTGGCGACCGAAGCAAGCTGCAGTAGGTGGAGCAGTGTGGAGGTAGACAGCACTTTATTTGCCACTGGCACTAGATATTTGTCATTCACTAAACTAAGATGGTTTTTATGCTGCTATGTTCATCTCCCATGGGACTGGGTCCTCCTTCATGGCACAGCCTGTCTCTGATCCTCTGTCTCCCACAACATTTGCCACAGTAGGAGCACAGTACAAGTTCTTATTTGTTAAGAGTTAGGTATGTTGAAGAAGGGGAAGTGGTAGGGGTAGGCAGCTATAAAAGGGGGTCACATTCCTGGTGGGATTCAGAGCACCTGGGTAGGCAGGCGCTCACGCATGCAGTTGTGTTTGAGAGTTAAGGGAAGTTCTGAATCAGACCCATTCTAAAGTCCCGTTTCTGATACTTTGTATGACTGAGGCACTATTTGATGTCTGTTTGCTATCTTCAAACAGGGTGCATTAGTTTGAGGGGGTCACTGTAACAAAATTGTACATACTGCACAGTTTATACAACAGTGCGAGATCAAGGTTTTGGAACATTTGGTTTCTTCAGAGGCCTTGGTCCTTGGCTTGTTGCTGATCACCGCCTTTCTGTGTCCTCTGTGTTGTCTGTATCCTCATCTTTTCTTATAAGGACACTCTTACTGGATTAAGGCCTATCCTAATGATCTCACTTCAAGTTGATCATTTTGCTAAAGGCCCTATCTCCAAATATGGTCACATTCCACTGTGCTAGGGGACAATTTTGCCTTAAAGGGGAGAACACAAAACTTATGATTTGGGGAAGAATAATTGAAAAATAACACACTTAGTACAGTAACTAGTACCTAGTAACTACTGGAGAAATAATCCAGTGGAGAAGGAAACCTGTAGACCTAGAAAGGAAGTGCTTGCCTTGCTCAAAAAGGAAGTAGCAAGGAAACTCAAGGTTCACTTCGAGTCATTTCTTCTGGAACACATTCCCTGGCCTAACCTTCACACTCACCCCCAACCCAGTCTATGGACAGATCTCCTTTCTTTCTGGGCACATCTGCCTACTTCCACTCTGTCCCTCCTCTCTTGATTATCTTTCCCCTTGATGGTGCGTTTTTTTAATGTCAGACCTCACAACTTCCCATTTCATCAGCATAAAAACAGGACATACAGCACAAGCACTATTTGTTGAATGACTGAATCACTGTCACTGTTTTTGAGATAATTCAGTGACTCATTTTCCCCATTGTTTCCACAGCAAAGGTGTACATAAAATGAGGAATGAAGAAGATCAAAAACATTGTTTCGTGAGTACTTTGAGTTGTCTTGTTTTCACTGAAGTTGCTGTTCCTCCTTTGAATAAAGGAAACTTGATGGGTTTAGATGGCATACAACATGCGTACTGTTATGCTTTGTCAATATTTAGTTACTTTCTCTTTTTCTCTTGAGCAAATGCTGAATTTTAATTTTGTAATTTTATATTTACACTTTAGCTATAGCCCTTTCACAGTTATGAATACAGAGATCCCGCCTCCCCTCCAAAAAGCTCCATCCAAACTCAAAACAAGCTGTATGTAAATTTGCCTTCTCAACTTTATGCACCTGAGTTAAATGAGGCTCATAAGAACACTTGCAATTTGGTTAATGGTTGCCTTCTGACACAGATTTTAATTTGGAATTGTATTTCTGAGAAGGTGGTATAGTTTAGAAGCCTGAAAATTTAGAAGACCATTTAAAAGGGTACTTTGTCCATGAAGGGCAGTAGAGGGCTTGTTCAAACATTCACTGAGGTCAGGTCTCAATAGATACCCTTGACACTGAAAAGGTTGAGAAATATTTTGAGATCCGATTGTGTTTAATGCTGTTAATGGGTGATATGGAATGCTATTTAGTCAGATTAAGTGGCTGAGTCATGCAGTAACCCTTCTCTAAAAGTGCCCATTTTAAGATGTTGAGTACAAAGAGGTAGCCAATCCCATCATTCTTGAAAAGGGAGCAATAAGGCTACTAATGTAGCAAGGGAATTCAGTCTCATATATGTGAATGTGTGTGTTATATATGTATATATGTAAATATATTCCTTTATATGCCAGGCTTCATCTCTAGAACCTATCCTAAGCACTGAAATAAATCCCACAGTAAACCTACACTTCTAAATTATTTGGTTAGATCAATTTATCCTTTCAGGAAAATCTGTTCACAATACTTGTTTGAAATAAAAATTCTAAAACTAAAGAATTGAAACAAGTTTCCGAATATTGTGGTGCCTTGGTTGTAAGTAGAAGGACCAGGTGGGTGGAGGCAAAGTTTGGAACTCAGGATTCACAACACACTTTCTGAGGAAGGTTGTTTGAGCAAGGAGTCCTTAGACTTTTCTTCAAGTGACTAATTTCCCAATTATCAATGTGCTAATTTTATGGGTTTCCTCCTCCTTCTCTCAGTTGTTCCAGTAGTTACCCAAATAAATGTATTTACCCAAATATTTTTACACTGTTCTTGCAAAGGCATTGGTGGTCTGAGTGTGTTTGTCATCCACAATTGTGAGTGTGTTTCAGCTTCTCCTGTTCTAGAACAGTATGATCACTAGCATGATAAACAATAGAGGCTTTCTGAATCTTACTGACTTGGGGAAAAATATACAGGAGCACTTGTAGACATGTAGCTGTGACAAGAAGACTGAGTCGTCAAGTGTTCTTATTCTCACAGCAACTGCTGAGCAGTGCTGAAAAACGAATGGCATTAGCTTAGGATGATAGACTAAGGGTATGTTTAAGAAACAAATTTCTCTTTATTTTTAATACCTCTCACTACCCTGACACTTCGCTCTTTATTGTAGGTAAATACAAGAAAACATCAGGGTTGGCGCTGTGGCTTAGTAGATCTAGGCACCTCCTGAAGTGCTGGCATCCCATATGGGTGTGGTTCGAGTCCTGTTTGCTCTACTTCCTATCTAGCTCCCTGCTAATGCACTTGGGAAAGCAGTGGAGGATGGCCAAAGTCCTTGGGCCCCTGTGCCTGCTTGGGAGACCAGGAAGAAGCTCTCAGCTCCTGGCTTCAGATGGGCCCAGCTCTGGCTGTTGGGGCCATTTGGGGAGTATACCAGTGGATGGAAGACCTTTCTCTCTGCCTCTGACTCTGCCTCTCTACCTCTGATTTTCAAATAAATAAATAAATCTTTAAAAAAATTAGGGAGCTGGGATTTCTTAATTTGCTAAGGGAGGATGGTGGTGTGTGCTGGGGCAAGGTGATCTAATAAACATGAACCCAGGGGGAAGTGTGAGCTCAGTGTCATCTCACTGCCCTCACAATATGACTTGGCATGACTGAGCATCTTCATGTTGCTTCTAGCAGAAGAAACAATGCCTGGAAAGACAGATGTATGCTACACCTGTGCTGGCACAACTGGGGACTGCAAACCAAACCGACATATAGGCCTGTGGCAGTACATATTTGATGCTGCCAATGTTAGGCCATTTGAGCTGTGTTGTAAAATTAAGTGGGGGCCACAGTCAACATCTTGAGGATGAGAATGAAACACTTGGGCTTTAGAAGGATCATTCTAGCAGTCAGAAATGAGAAATGGAAGCAGAGAGTGATGACGGGGAGAGAATTTTGGGGAGGCTGCTGATGTGACAGTTGTCCAGTTCCATCCAGGGAGGCTGTGTCACTCAAGGATGATCACCTGTGAGCTTCTTAGAAATGCAAATGCAAGGTCTTTTCCTGGGGAGTGGAATTTGAATCTCTGGGCATGGAGTCTAGAAAAGTGTTCTCATGGGCTTTCCAGGAAATTCTGAGGCAAATTCAGGATTGCAAAGAAATAGCCACAGGAACCATCTCATTCTTGGAATTCCTGTATGTGTACCTGTGACTATACCTGAGCTCCTGTTCAGGAGATGTGCATACTCTTCAGGGTTAACTTTTCATCCTCATGCAATGAAGGAATGCTTTTCAGTGATTTGAGTTCCACTTGGAAAACCACAACTTCCAGGGAATAAATCAGGCCACCTGGGAATAGTTGAGTCTCTTTATTGAGAGGAGTGTTCCATCAGCCTCGATTCATCAGAGGATCTGGCCTGCATAGTAATAATAATCATGTGATGACAACCAGCATTTGTTTAAGGGGGAATGGATGATGGCAGGGTATGGAGGGCTTAAGTGTTGTGCAGTAATAAATCTTCTCTCTTTGTGAGCTAGGATAATACTAATCATTCTCTTCCTTCCTCTCACAGCTCTGCCTCTGCAGAGAAAAAGCAGGCAGCGACCTGGTGCAGGTGGATTCAGGGATGTCACAGAAACCTCCAGGAAGATCCTTGATCCTTCCTGATAGTCCTTCATTTTCTTGACACTTTGAAATTCTGTTAATTTCTTATAGTACTTAAGCCTTAGGCACTTCAAATATGAATTTTTTTGAGTACATAACAATGTAATAGTACCCCTCAATGAGTTTGAGAAGCCTATTTGTTTATATCTCTTTACCTTAAAATACAAATTAAGATGGCATAGGTATTATATGTATCATACTAATGAAAATATTAATTTCTATAAATCATACGCTTTCCCAAATCCCCAGTGGATTCCTGCACTGCAATGGAAGGTCTTCATGTGCAGAAAATCCATGATGGGCTCCAGATAGGCAACCTGCTAACCTGGAAGGCAGAATAGATAGGTATTGTTCTGGAGAGAAGTTGTATTTTCTTAAAGAGTATTTTTTAAAAAAAATTGAGAGGTACAGTTGCAGACAGAGAGAGAGAATGGTCTTCCATCTGCTGGTTTGTTCTTCAAATTGCTGCAATGGCCAGAACTGAGCTGATCCAAAGCCAGGAACTTCTGTGTCTCCGGTGCAGGTGCAGGTGCCCAAGCACTTGTGCCATCTTCTGCTTTCTCAGGCTGTAAGAAGAGAGCTGGATCAGAAAAGGAGTAGCCTGGACACAAACAGGTGCCCGTATGGGATGCTTGGAGCCACAGGTGGGGGCTTAGCCTTCTAAGCCACAACACAGGCCATAAAGAGGATTTTTAAGAGGTTAAGAATCACAAGTAAGTGAAAAACTGATCTACAAATGAGATTTTGCATGGGATGGTGCTATCTTTATTTTGTAAATAAACTGACTCAGCAAAATTAGGTGATTTGTTCAGCAGGAATAGGTTGGATCTGGGATTCAAGGAGGAAGAGCAGTGGGCTTCCAGAACATGGGAGTCAATGGGCTTAAAAGGCATTCTGGACATCAAATTCCTTCTTTTGGTCTCTGAGAAAGGTGAACCACTCCCCTTACTCAGGGCTAACCTCTCCACTTATGCCATCAATTTCTCCACCTCAGCTGCCTCTCTTTTGCACCACCAGTTTCTCCCACTGCACCAATGATTCCAGCAGAGTAAATGGAGAGCATGTGAGTATAATGAAAACAACCCCAAACCTCTCCAAGTCTGTTTCATTTTTGTCTCCCCATTTGAGAACTAGTCATCTATACTTATTATTGACCCTCTTCCCTGTGAACACATTCAGAATTCCGTTTATAAAAAACCTTTCCTTGAATTTTCTTTTTTTGGTTCTCTAACACTCTAAAGCATGATGCTATCCCTGTAACTCTGGTGTAGAGACACCTTCTATTACAGTACATATCACATGTAAGATAGTTTTGCACCTACCCACCATTCTCCTTCAATTGGCTATAAAGCACTAGAGTCATGTCTTTTTTCTCACTGTGCTGGACATTATGCTGAAACAAAACATGGTAGCATATGTATGTTGAAGGAACAGCTGGATGACATTGTCCAAAATTCCTGAACTATATAGGATTAACGGCTCTCCAGATTTGCCCAGGGCTATGTGTTTCTAGAACATGGACCATTTTAGTGTGAAGTGCTGGTGGCTCTACTCTTTAGGTAAGAATTCAAGCTGCGCCAATCCAAAGCCAGGCGCCAGGTGCTTCTTCCTGGTCTCCCATGCGGATTCAGGGGCCCAAGCACTTGGGCCATCCTCCACTGCACTCCCGGGCCACAGCAGAGAGCTGGACTGGAAGAGGAGCAACCAGGACAGAATCCGGCACCCATATGGGATGCTGGGACCACAAGCGGAGGATTTACCTACTGCGCCAGGGTGCCAGCCCATGAATTTCCTCTCTTGAAAAATGCCTGTTCAACGCCTTTGCCCACTTCTTAACTAGATTGTTGTTGAACTTCTTAAACTCTTTGTTCTAGATACTAATCCTCTATCAGTTGCATAGTTTGCAAAGATTTTCTCCTATTCTGTTGGTTGCCTCTTCACTTTGCTGTGTGTTTTCTTTGCAATGCAAAAGCTTCTTAGCTTGATGTAACCCCATTTATCAATTTTGGCTGTGATTGCCTGTGCTTCTGGGGTCTTTTCTAAGAAGTCTTTGCCTATGCCAGTGTCTTGCAGTTTCCCAAATATTCTCCTCTAATAATTTGATGGTATTAGATTATAGGTTTAAATCTTTGATCTATTTTGAGTTAATTTTTGTATAAGGTATAAGGTAAGGGTCATGTCGAGATCATGTTTTCCTAGCACCATCTGTTGATGAGTGTTATTTCTCCAGGCATTGATTTTGGCTCCTATTTCAAACACATGGTCATGAGTGTCAGAACACAGTTGGCTTCTATATCCAATAGATTCCACATCCATAGGTTCAACCAGAAAGAGAATATTCAGAAGGTAAAATTTCATCTGTACTAAACATGTACAGACTTCTTGTCATTATGTGCTGAACAACATAGCATAAGGCTATTTACTTAAAGTGTAGGTTGTTTCAGGTATTATAATCTAGAAATGATTTCAGATATATGGGAAGATGTGCATAGGTTATATGCAAATACTTCATGGAATTTTGTATAAGGACTTGATCCTCTATAGATTTTGGTATCCTGGGAGTGGATCCTGGAACCAGTTCCCACAAGAAACTGCAATGATGACTGTGGTGTTCTTATTGTTTTCTGGCCCTATTTTTGCTGATCTTGAATAGCCTGGCTGCCACCTCCCCTTTTTTCTCTGCCTGAGATGGTTCCCTTCCAATCCTTTTCCTACTAAGTCCTATTCATCCTTCAGACCCTGCCTTAGATGTCACCTTATACAGAGAATCCTGGCCTCCTCGGATAGACCTGGACATCATAAACCTTCTGTATTCACTGTCTCTGAGTACTGTGTGGTAAATTCTATGAACTCATTTGTCTTGACCACTAGATTGTGAGCTCCTGAGAGCTGGACTTCTTACTAGAGAGGATAGAGCCAAAGGCATAAAGTAGTGCATGGTGATCTATAGCATGAGTCCTTGAGAAACCTGCTTAGGAAGGCAAGTGAACTTAACTTGTTAGAGAATAAGGGCCCCAGTGGGTAATCCAAGTCATATTATAATTAAGTGTTAAGTTCTGAGATGTGATTTGAGATATGCCATAAATGAATAGAGATAGAGAAGTGAAGATGAGGTTGATAGAAAGCCAGTTATAGACATTTTAGAGATGAAGCTATCAGTCCTTGTCCTAAGTCTTCCAGTCATAAGAGATAATGGAGAACACTGACCCCTCACTTTACCCACTGTGGAACCATGAATCCCTGATGAACCCCACAGAATGCTCTGGATACCACCAGGTCTGTGCAAGGAGGACAAACGGGGATGGGTGAGGCACAACAATAGCTGTCACTCCAGTTAAAATAGAAATGATATCATCTGGGAGCATGCAACAAATTAACATAAAATTCAGCATAATGAGATATCAGAGGGAGAAAAGAGGATAACAATACATGTGTATACCAAGAATCAGGAAGCAAAAGACCGAAACTGCTGGATTTCAGCATTAGGTAGATCTTGCCCATTTTCTAGGAAGATGCATCCAAGAAGGAAGAGAACTGTGTCCCTGCCATTTTGGGTCCAGCATAGTATCTCTTGTAGATTGTAATGTCTTACTTAGCCCCATGCTCATCTGATTTTAAGAGTGTATATTATTTACATGAAAACAAATATGAGCTTTAGGAGGCATTTTTTTCCCTGTGTGCAATTTCTACTAAAGAATTTACATTCTTCTAATTTGCTGCTTTGCTGCACCATTTCATATCCACCCAAGATACGCACAAGGCCCTCACAGTTAGGAAAGTGCTGAGGAAATTTACCCTTTTCACACTGAATCCTTTTTTGAAGCCACTAAATTCTTATTCATTTGAAATTCTCCTTTCTAAGCATCTGCTGTGTTTTGCATATATCAGCTGACTCCAAATCATGATGTAAGAGTGGGAAGATGTTTGATTTTTAACATTTAATTATGAGTGCCCTGTTGCAGTGTTTCTACTCTGATTAAAAATGGCCTTTTTGATAACAAAAGAAGAGGCCTATGTTTTATTTATGTTGCAATTGATGAATTCTTTAGAATGAGAATTCTGAATGTTTCTTAGCAACACAAAAACATGAATACCATATGGTGGAGCTGCTTCCTGCAGCGTTAGGATAAACATCATGAATAGCATTAATGTAAACCACATGTATTAGTGGCACCAGCCTTACCAGCTCAATAGATTTACAGACCAAAGCTGAACCAGAAGTATCTTATGAAATCCAACATTGAACTTTAATGATGTAAAGAGACTTGGGATTTTTTTTTTTTAATTTTAGAAAAGGCCAATTTTAGAATCTTTCCTTAACCACATAGGGATACTTTTGCTTATTGGTATAGATTCTTAGGACTAAGAATTTCCCAAGAGGCCAACTTTCAAGCCTGCTTTTGATGTGACTGTGGACTTCTGTCCTTCAAAAATTCTTATTCGAATGGAAAGACAGCAAACCATTAAAAGCCTTTGAAGCATCCCAGGACCATGTGTTTGTAGCTATGCCCAGTTAACCAGAAAGAGTAACTGGCTAGCTTGTGGAGAAGTTTTTGTGCTTATTGAGGACAAACCACACAGGCGAGGTTGACCATTAGGACACTGCAAAGGGTGATGGAGAGCTAGCGGGAGTCACAACAGTGGAGAGTGCCCTTTGAGGTCCGTTTTATTTTCAAGTATCAGCAGGGAGGACGTTTCTCTGCTGTGCTGTTTCATTCAACATTTAATTGATAATATGTCACTTGGCTGAATTATTGTAATCTGTAGGGGTTCTGTTACTGCAACCTAGATTTTTAAACATTTGAAGTCTTTTTTCAAAGGATTTGTTCCTTGCTGTGCCTGTCTCATGCTGCTTATGTCCTGCTCAGATGCAAGGAGACAGAAACAGGATAGTCCTAGTTCTCACTGTCGTCTCTCCCTGCTTGCTTATTCAGAGTCTGTGCTATGGGCCGGATGTTGGGCCAGTTGCTTGGCATTGTTCCTGTGTTAGCAGAACTCCCCTATTGAGTTGTACCCTTCTATTTAAGTGCACTGTTGCCCATGAGAAGAGGCTAGTCCATCCTATCCATTTTTATCCCTTGCCCCCACTTTCCTTTCACTAGACCAAGGCTTTCCAACATTTTTAATGGTGACGGTCCATGCCAATCAGATTGGAAATAAATTATTGATGCCGGGTGAAAGGTATATTGGATTCATTATGGTATTTTTCCAACTTTTATATAGGGATGAAGTTTTTCATAATAAAAAGTTACAGTAATCTGTGTTGATGACTCTTCTAAAACCCACTACAATTCATGAATATTGTTGTTTCCATTTCAGCTCTGCTAGGCAAGATCACATGTCAGATTTCAATGTCACTTGGACTAATTCTCCCCCAAGATCTCGAGCCATGAAGTTTCCTCATCTAGACTCAAGTTGCACCTTGCTCACTCCCATTATCACCTCCCTTACTGAATTCATCACTGACCAGCATCCAGCTCCCCCATTTTTCTGTCACCCTCAGTCCTCAGACCATTTATTTCATTTTGGTTTCAGTTATGTTCCTGACAGGCATGGATCCCTTGCAGCAGGCAATGAAATACTTCTTACGTCATGTTCTTAAATTCTATTCTGTTGTCTATATAGGGCATCTGTTCCTTCTGTCTTTTCTCATGGAAGCCCTATCACACATTTTTGCTTCTGCTTACTTACATAGCAAATAGCATTGTATAAGTTCAATAGGCAATTGAATGTCATAAAATGTTTAAAATATTCTATGAATCTATAATGTTCAATATGGTAGCCATAAGCCACATGTGCCTCTGAGCACTTGATGTGACTGATAAGGATAAGAAACTTGAATTTTATTAAATTTTCATTTGTTTAAATATAAATAGCCATGTGTGGCTCTAGTGACAACAGTGCTGGGCAACACAACCCTAGAATCTGTGGCATTGTTCAAGTTTCCGCATTGTTGCTGTTACCCAGAGAGTCTCATACCGACCGTGGTCACGTTTTCTTCTCCATGTGAGAGCAGCTGTTCTTTATTGTGGATATTTTCTCTTTGGGGTGCCTTTGCTGGTGTCTCTGGGCACAGGGATTACAGAGCATTTGCCCTCTCCCTGAATCTCTAATTTTATGGTTCATGCTTTATTCTAGTATCAGACTCTTGGAATCCCATCTGAAAGCCCTGGAGAATGGTCTCTGGCCAGTTTTGTTGTTGCCACATTTTCTTTTCTAGGCTTCATTCTCTGTGTGGCAGGTATAATGAATGTACTAAAATGAAATTCAGAATGACTTCTTTCTTTTGCCATTACAGGGATGTTAACATGCTTCAGTCTAGAATGTTCTGCTTCTGCTTTTTGCATCATTGGTTCCTCATCTTTCAAATCTCAGCTTAAATGATACCTTTTTGCAGAGGCCTTCTCAGACTTGTCTGAAAAATGTTCTCGTTTCACTGTCTCGGGCACTGTTTTTCCCTTCTGTAGCATTCGTTTCAATTTTTCACTATTTTATCTTTTGACTTGTCTTCTATGGAATGCACATTCTGTGAAAGCTGGAATCCTGGTTGGTTTTGCTTCTTCTCCATTGGCTTTCTAGTACTTAGTATGTGATGGACACTGAATACAGGATCGTAGAATGCATTCTTGAATTATTTCCATCATCTTGCTGATAGCTGAATCCCACCTGGGAGAAGTTAGCTTTTCAGCCTGAGCAGCACAGAGAACTGTTGCCAGACGCCATCTCAATGTCCCCTTCTTATCTTTCAGAGCTGTGCAGTGGTGGCAGCTCTTGACTTGTAAGTTTCCTCTTTCCTGCCCTCCTTTTTCAAGAAACTCTGGATTTATTTTTTTCCTTTCCAGTGAAATTTCTCCCCCTGCTCCCCTTCCAGAATTTTTTCAACAGCTGCCACTTTGTTCCTGGGTTTCTGTTGGATGCTTTTGTTACTTCAGAGAAAGTCACATTTGAGATTTGATCCCATGGTCTTTAACTGCTCCTCACTGCTATGGGCAGACTTCTGGGTCCCCTGGCACCGATGCCACAGTAGATTCCCCACATGGCCCTCCCTTATGTATAGAACTCATTTTTGGACAGTTGTCCCTTGTTGTCTGTGGGGAATTGATTTTGGGACTTCCATGGATCCTGAAACCTGTGGATACTTAAGTCTTTTACATAAAATGTATTATTTGCATATAGCTTACACACATTTTCCCATATGCTTTAAATTATCTCTGGGTTACTTATAATGCCTGACACAATGTAAACACTTCAGAACTAATTTTTTAATTTTGTTGGGGAATAATAGTAATAATAAAAAAGTCTGTATATTCAGAATAGATGCCATTTTCCTCTACAAATATTTTCTGTCTCCACCCAGTCAAAACCATGGATAGAAATAAAACAGAGGGCCATTTCTATAGCTGTCTCTGTATTCCCAGCTCTGTCCTCTGTCTTGTTGGATAGAATTCACGATGAGCTGACCCCATTCCTCCTCAGAGTCTGGACAATAGCATGGTGCCATCTGCCATTTTGTTAGAAATACAGAAGTTCTGGCCCCAGTCCAACTCCATGTGTCCAAGTGTGAGTGAGGGGATATTTTGCTCCAGGGGAAGGACAAAGAAAGTGGGAACTTCCTGTAATTATTCTACATGTTCTACCATGGAGCTGAGACTCATCTTCCTGGGGACCCACGAGTGATTCTTGCTCTGCTCAAGGGGAAAAAGAATTTCTCTCCAGCGGCAGAAATGTTCAAAGTCTATTGACCGTGCCCTGGGAGTGGAGCTTGCATTGTCCTGTCTTGGTGAATTTGCCACCTACATAAGCTCATTAAAACTGGGCTGTAGTGGTATACTGATGTAAGAGTTGTAGGTTTGAAGTCCTAACTACTTGCTTTTGGCGATTTCAGGACATTATTTTGGTCAAGGTTGTCTAGAGAAATAGAACCATTTGTCTGTATATACAGAAATATGAGGAGATTTATTATGGGAGCTGGTTCATGTGATTATAGATATGGAAAATCCCATGCTACACTGTCTGCACGCCACAGATCCAGGAAAACTGGTGGTGTAATTCAGGATGCATCTCTGGGAACCAGGAGTGGAGGTATGGTGGGGTAGGGAGTTGGCACTGGTGTAAATCCTGGAGTTGGAAGGCCTAGGAGTTCTGATGTAGAAGAGTAGGAGAAAACAGATGTCCCAGCTCCAGAAGAGAAAATGCATCCTTCCTCTGCCTTTTCATTATATTCAGGCCCTTGGATAATGGTGAGGCTGGATCTTCTTTAATCATGTGCTGAATGAAATGCTAATCTCTACCAGAAATACTCAAAAATAATGTTTTATCAGCTATCTTGATATTCCTTAGCTCAGTCAAGTTGACACATAAAATTAGCCATCACAGGCAAAATTACATAATCTGTGTCTGTTTAACACATGCATTAAAAGAACACAGCCAGCACTTATGGAGTGATTGTGATAAGTCAGACACTGAACTAAGTGCTATCCTGGAATTCATACTTATTACTCAGAACACCTTAAATGCCATTTTTTGGGCATGATCTTCCTATTGTGTATGGAGTCTTGGAGCTTGCAGACATGATGTACTTTAACTAAAGTCATACAGCTGGTGAATGGCTAAGTTGTTTTTCAAATCTGAGTCTGTCTCCAGATTAATCCCTGAATGCTATGTAGTACCTCTCCCAGCTGACAGCACTTGGAGTTCTTGAGACAATGCACTGAAATAATACAGCGTTCATAAATTATTATGCCAGGTGTAAACGTTAATATAACTTGGAGCAGAGGCAAATTCTGGGTCATTCTGTGCTTCACTATCTTGTACAAATGGCCCATGTTTACAGACCTATGCCTCTTTTCAGAAGATATAGTGTGGGCCGGTGCCATGGCTCAATAGGCTAATCCTCCACCTTGCTGCGCCAGCACACTGGGTTCTAGTTCCGGTTGGGGCGCTGGATTCTGTCCCAGTTGCCCCTCTTCCAGGCCAGCTCTTTGCTGTGGCCCAGGAGTGCAGTGGAGGATGGCCCAAGTGCTTGGGCCCTGCACCTGCATGGGAGACAAGGAGAAGCACCTGGCTCCTGGCTTCGGATCAGCGCGGTGCGCCGGCCACAGTGCGCCGGCTGCAGCGGCCATTGGAGGGTAAACCAATGGCAAAAGGAAGACCTTTCCCTCTGTCTCTCTCTCACTGTCCACTCTGCCTGTCAAAAAAAAAAAAAAAAAAAAAAGAAGATATAGTGTGACAAAGCTCAGGTACATAAGCCCTCTCCCTGGGCTGCCAGGACACTGACTTAGGTGAGAAACGAAGGGAGGATTATTATCTTCCATGTGCTCCTCACACACTGGGGAAGTAGCCCTTTTTGGATTCTGGCTGCTGTGCTAATCGGCTCCTTTTAAGGGGGAGGAGAAGAACCACTGTCAGCCAGGTCCCTTCAACCAAGATCTCAGAAGGCTCATTGTGTGTTTTAGCCTCCGTACTTCCATCATCTCCCGAAGCAACACAACAGAGATTTCATCCTCTTTTTCACACCTGGGGAAACACAAGTAGGAAGAGGTGTAATCATTTGCCTAAGGCCATACCTCATCACTGCTAAGAGCAAGGACCAGGAACTTAAACGTCTCTTTACTCCACATTCTGAGTTTTATCTAGCAGATGCTTCTGCTTAAAAGGCTAGTGTTTCAGTTCTTTTTTTGCTAAGCTCTATTTCAGCATTTCTTCTGATGTATGGCCCAAATTCTGCTTCGGTGGGTCTTGCTCAAAACTCATTTCTTTGGTGAACCATCCTCTAATCTCATATGACCACAGGCTCTCCTTAGACCGAAGCTCGCAGACATGGTCTTTGAAAAATGACATCATAATCCTAAAAAGAAATGAACGAAATTGAAACCAATCTCTGCGACACACTATTTTTATTTGGTTGCTCATGTTATTTAGATGGAGAGAGCACTGGATAGGGACTATATCTTTTCCATGTTTTATGCCATGCGTAATAAGTTCTCAGAATATAATAAATGTTTCACAGACCAATGAAAAATTCCAAAACCCATAACCTACTGAGGAGGTTGTAAAATTATTCATGGCTGACACCAATGAGAGGATCACAGTTTTACCCTACAGAGAGAAGACATTGTGACGCCCAGAGAAAGCAGGAATTATTCTTGGAAAAACCAGATATATGGAGTATTTCAGTAAAACCTATTTCCAGAATGATAGTAAGGCTTTTACAAATGTACAAAATCAGAATGTGCTAATTTATGCCTCTCTATAATAAAGTGAATAGTTGGTACTGGTGATTTAGCATATGATACACTACTTAGTTTTAATATGTATCTTAAAAGAGGACTATGGCCGGCGCCGTGGCTCAACAGGCTAATCCTCCGCCTTGCGGCGCCGGCACACCGGGTTCTAGTCCCGGTCGGGGCACCGGATTCTGTCCCGGTTGCCCCTCTTCCAGGCCAGCCCTCTGCTGTGGCCCGGGAGTGCAGTGGAGGATGGCCCAGGTGCTTGGGCCCTGCACCCCATGGGGAGACCAGGAAAAGCACCTAGCTCCTGGCTCCTGCCATCGGACGAGCGCGGTGCGCCGGCCGCAGCGCGCCGACCGCGGCGGCCATTGGAGGGTGAACCAACGGCAAAGGAAGACCTTTCTCTCTGTCTCTCTCTCTCACTGTCCACTCTGCCTGCAAAAAATAAAAAAAAAAAAAAAAAAAAAAAGAGGACTATAAAATTGTGTATTACTGATTGCGGTAATATACCCATAGGGCAACATATGGATATTTAGTATCATACATGTACGTTACTAATGATAGTCAAGTCAGATATCTGAACAAGTGAATGGGCTTTGTGAAATTCCTAAAGAATTTAAGTACAAACATTTTGGACAAAAAATTTAATATCAGACTATCCTCATTGTAACCATCAAACAGGTACATGGGCTGTTGGAGAGAATATTACTTGGTACAAGAGGTAGGAGGAAACATTACTTAGAGTAAGAGGGAAGAGAAAGTAGTATTGTGCCTAGAAATTGATAACTACCTTTTTGTGTACTTGTTTAATTTATTTACTATATTTCCTTGAAATCAATTTAATTGCAAATGAAATAATTTATTCACATGCGTGTTACTGAAAGGCTTAGTTTGTTCTTACATATTCTGTAAAAGTCCAAGCACACTTCTAGAAAACTGGGGGTCAATGTGAGAAATATAATATTTTCTGAGACACATTTAGTACCATACTACATTTCCTTCAATGGTTTGATGCCTGTTCAATTTTTTATTGGCATGACACATCCTATAGGCACTAAGTAGAGTGACTTTAATATTTAGAGAACATGATATTCCTATGCTCATTAGGAATAAGCTCCTTAGAAATTGCATGTGTGGGAGAGAGCATTTAGCACATCCAAGTATCTGGGTTAGATTCCCCATTCCAGTTTCTGAGTCCAGTGTTTTGTCAACATAGATGAAGGGAGGCAATGGTGATGGCCCATGTATTGGGATTCCTGCCACATTCCCTTCTCCTGGCTTTGGTCCTGCCCAGTCTCAGCCTTTGCAGACACTAGGTGGGTGAGTTGGTAGATGGAAGCGCTCCATCCATCTATCTCTGCATCTCAAATGAAATGAAATAAAATTATATGTGTGTTAAATCCATATATCCTACTGGAATGATATCTCTTTTTAAAGGGAATGTTTCCACTACATTGCTAGACCTCACAGTTTGCATTAATTAAAATACGCATGAGTACACTTCACTGAAGCCAGAATTGCAGTGTTAGACACTTATGAATGGCATGGGAAGGTTGGACTGAAATTTGCAAATTTGAACCTGTTTTTTGCTTAAAATCTGCTGTCAGTTTTGTTTCCCCACAGAATTCACAGTAAAGGTAAAAACAGATTATGAATTCAGGTATCAGTACATCATCATTATTCTGGATAACTAAGATGAGAGACTGATGTGAAATGGGGGCAGAGTTTTCAGTGAGATTCTGCTTATTTTGTAGTTTACAAAAGAAATGGGAGCAGAGTTTTTGGAGGGCATCTTTTAAAATTCTTTAAAGTTATTGGAGAGGCAAAAAAGAGGAAGGAAGGAAAAGAGATTTTTTTTCCATCCACTGGTTCATTCTTCCAATACACCCAAATGTTGAGGCTGGACCAGGCCAAAACCAGGAGATAGGAACACAATCCAGGTTTCCCACATGGGTGGCAGGAACCCAATTCCTTGATCCATGGCCACTGCCTCCCAGGGTCTGTATTAGTAGGAAGCTGGAGTTAGGAACAAGGAATTTAATGCAGAGCACTTTGGATATAAGATGGGGGTATCTTAAATGCCTGCTCTGGTCAGGGTTGGGGCATTTTAATTTGGAGACCCAGAGAAAGAAGGTAAGAAATGATAACATGTGTTCAGTTAAAGGGCTCCTCTTATCCCTACTGAGAAAGGGTAGTTCAGAGTGTCATTTCAACAAGTCTCTTCTGTTGGTTGTTTCGCCTTAGTACCTCTTGAATGCTTGGCTCTGCAGGAAATGGGGGGAGGAAACATTGAGATTACCATAAAAGGCAATTAAATTTGTTGTAATGGATAGCCAGAATGACTAAAAGAATGACCTTTGTCCTGATTGTTTTTGAAGATTTATTTATTTGAAAGAGTTATAGAGAAAGGGAGATACACACACACACACACACACACACACACACAGATCTGGATCTACCATCCACTGGTTCACTCCTCAGATGGCTGCAATGGTCAGGGCTAGGGCAGGACAAAAACAAGAGCTTCATCTGGGTCTCCCATGTGGTGACAGGAGCCCAGACACTTGGGCCATCTGCTTTTCTCAAGATTAGCAGGGAGCTGGATTAGAAGTGGAGCAACCAGGACATGAACCAGCACCCCTATGGAATGCCAGTGGCTTTACTTGTTACACCTTTACCTGTTATGCCGCAATGCCAGCCCCATCTTTTCTTCCCGGTTAGGTAGTCTCTGCACTCAGAATTCCTTCTTATTTTCTGCTACACCAACTTCATCTCTTTTTCTCTTTCCTCGCCCTCCTGATGCAGCTCTACCTGACTTCCACTTTCATTTTTAAATTTTTAAATTTTTTTTTAAAAAACTTATCTATATATTTGAAAGGTAGAGTTACAGAGAGGCAGAAAGAGAGGTCCCACATCTACCGGTTCACTCCCCAGATGGCTGCAACAGTTGGAGCTATGTTGATCTGAAGCAGGAGCTTCCTCCTGGTCCCCAACATGGGTGCAGGAGCCCAAGGACTTGAGCCATCTTCTGCTGTACTCCAGGCCATAGCAGAGAGCTGGATCAGAAGTGGAGCAACTGGTACCCAAACCGGGGCTCAAATGGGATCCTGACAATGCAGGCAGCAGCTTCATCAACCATGCCACAGCACCAGCCCTGGCTTCCACTTTCATGTGGTCTCCACCCATTAGGTTCTTGGGGAGAAATGACATGAGATGTTTTAAAGTACCTTTGGCAAAAGGAAGTGTATTTTCTGCTTCTTCTCGAATGCTTTGACTGAAGAGCTTTTGGGAGGCTTGTCTGAATATTTTCACACCACTATTGTGCAGGTTCCTTCATCCCATTGCTTCAGCAAGTAAGACTACAAAGAGGTATAAACAAATGCAAATAAGACCTAACTTGACAAAACAATTTAACACCTGGATGTTTTGTATCATCATACACATCTCACTGCTACATCTAATTTTAGATTAAAAAGTGTGCCTTGGAGATAATACCTGTAAAATTAAGTGGAGTGACAAGTGATTCACTTGAGAGCAGAATTATGCCATTACCAGAAAAATTAAATTCTAAACCTCAGATTCAGTTTTCCCTTGTGGGGTTCATCCTGAGTGCACCTGTTTCTCTGTCAGTCAATTTCTCTTCCCTGTTCAGTGTCCTCTGAGAAATCAATGTTTTCCGGTAATTTGGTAGCAGAGGCTGTAGGTATTCTAAGCAAAGTCAAAATCAAACATTAGAAATTAGATTGTCAAGGATGGAAGTTGAGGGTGTTCGCCCAGATCCTCCAGTCTTCTTTTGAGTACATTGTGGGTTCTGTAATATCCATTTGGCCTTGGAATATAATCAAAAGCTTTAGGTGCTTATGCTGTGTGAGCATATTTTCACATATTTACAGCAATTGTTTGTGTAAAAATGTGCATACTCTATCATGTAAGTTGTGTATAGTTACCTTTCTGATTCTCTCCTATATGTGTACTCAGTATGCCTTTACCAGACCCTTGTGTGCATGATTGAATTACATGGGACACAAGTTTCCTGGTGATCATGGACGCTGCTTCCAAAACATAAGCAACTCACTACCACAAAACAAAGCTTGGCAGCAACTACACAATCGGATAAACTCACCAAGTGAGTGTATGTCTTATGTGTTCTCATTTTGTTTTCACCTTTGCACATTATTTCTTTAATGAGCTGTTTCCACCAGTTTAATATGGACCAGGACAACATATCAAGAATTCTCACAAAAATCTATACTTGAGTTTGGAACGGACTAAAAGAGGTACTTCTTGGAAAACTTAGGCAGCCTATATAGGACTTAGGCAGTTCCCATTCTAGTTATACTATATTTTAGTTACTGATGAAAACAGTTCAGATTTCCTAAGCACAAATATTCACTTTAGCTTATGAGGTGGTCTGGGATTGTACTGGATGCAAAGTGAGGATGGGATAAACAAGAAGTTCGCCTTGGGCAGAAAGTTCCCTCTTATGGTGATGGGAAGGCTATGGAACATTGATCATATTTTCATGTTTTTTAAAGATCTATTTATTTGAAAGGCAGAATTAGAGAGAAGTCTTCCATTCTGCCAGTTCACTCCCCAAATGACCACAATGGCCAGAGCTGAGCTGATCTGAAGTCAGGAGCATTTTCTGGGTCTCCCACACGGGTGCAGGAGCCCAATGACTTGGGCCATCTTCCACTGCTTTCTCAGGCTATAGCATGGAGCTGGATCAGAAGAGGAGCAGCCAGGACTCGAACTGGCACCCATATGAGGTGCCAGCACTACAGTCTGGCCCCTAATAATATTTTTTATTAAAAACCATGTACTTATTTACTTGATTTTTGTTAATAGCATTAATTTTTTATTTAAAAACCTCTTTCTTCCCAAAAATTTTTATAGCAAAAGTTAATACACACTATATGGCAAAAAAAACCATGAAAATAAGCACATTGAAAAATTCACCTTAGTTTACAAATACACTGGGATTAGATATGCACTACATGTTAAATGTAGCTATCTCTGGGGAAGGATTATGAGTACAGAAATTTTATTTTTATGGTTCCTTCAGAGAGAAACAGAACTGGCTTTAAAAAATGCTTAGTTAGCTAAAATACTTGAAAAAGAAAAATCAAAAAACGCTGAAAAATCTGGAAATATTCTAATGATGTTGCAAATGCTATGAGGTCTTTTTTTTAATCTCCTTTATTGTTTTATTTTTATTTTTTTTTTTTTGACAGGCAGAGTGGATAGTGAGAGAGAGACAGAGAGAAAGGTCTTCCTTTACCGTTGGTTCACCCTCCAATGGCCGCCGCGGCCAGCGTGCTGCGGCTGGCGCACCGTGCTGATCTGAAGACAGGAGCCAGGTGCTTCTCCTGGTCTCCCATGGGGTGCTGGGCCCAAGCACTTGGGTGATCCTCCACTGCACTCCCTGGCCACAGCAGAGAGCTGGCCTGGAAGAGGGGCAACTGGGACAGAATCTGGTGCCCTGTCCAGGACTAGAACCCAGTGTGCTGGTGCCGCAAGGCGGAGGATTAGCCTAGTGAGCCGTGGCGCCGGCCTATATTCCCTTTAAAGAACTAAATTAGAAAGGCTGGCACCTGTGGTACAACAGGTTAAGCCATGGCATGCAGCACTGCCTGAGCCCACACTGTTCTACGTCCAACCCAGCTCCCTGCTAATGCTCCTGGGAAAGAAGCAGAGGATGGTCCAAGTACTTGGGCCGCTGTAACTGCATGGGAGACCCAGATGAAGCTCCTGGCTTCTGCCTGGCCCATCACTGGCTGTTGTGGCCATCTGGGGGGTGAACCTGTAGATCAAAGTGCCCACTTGCTCTCAGTCTATCCTCCTCTCTGTAACTCCTGCCTTCCAAATAAATAAGTCATTTTTTAAAAAAAGAACCAAACTGGAAATGGTGGATGGATGGCACTACGTGGGTGTGGATAGCCAAACACAGCTCTATCAGCATTGGATAACCCGGGAACACTCTTCACTCTGTAGTAGGGAATAAGTGTCCATCGGTAGATTTTAAATCACACTAAAGGACTTAACACACTCTTGAATCTTTTCTTCTTTTCCTCCCTTTTTAATTGACTGGTGTGTGTTTGGCAACTCATCCTAATACTTACTTTCAATTCTCATATAATGATAGATAACTTATTCTAGTTAATTCCAAATAAACTGTATCACTTCTGGGCTTTTCTTAGACATTTAATCTTTTTAAAATGGAAAAACTTTACTGTGAGGTAATTGTAAAATCATAACCAGTTTCAAAAAATAATGGAGAAAGAGCTAGTGTGCCCTTTACCTTGTATCCTATGGTGGTTATATCTCTCACAACTATAATGAAATATCCCTGCAGAATATTGACAGAATATTGAGTTATTAATCCTAAATCCTTCATGTCCCTACCTCCTCTTTAGTGTCTAACAACCAATAATATTGTTCATTATTTAATTTTGACATTTAAAAAATGTCCTGGGGCCAGTGCAGTGGGGTAGCAGGTTAAGCCACTGTCTGCAGTGCCAGCATCCCATATTGGTGCTGGTTCAAATCCCAGCTTCAATTCCAATCCAGCTCTCTGCTAATGGCCTGGGAAAGCAGTGGAAGATGGCCTAAGTCCTTGGCACCCTGCACCCACGTGGAAGACCTGGACAAAGCTCCTGGCTTTGGATCAGCTCACCCCAACCATTGCAACCATTTGGGGAGTGAACCAGCATATGGAAGGCCCCTCTCTCTGCCTCTGCCTCTCTGTAACTCTGCCTTTCAAATAAATAAATAAATCTTAAAAAAAAGTCTTGTAAGTGGAATTAGTATATAACCTTTTGGGATTGGTTGTTTTCACCCTGCATGATTCTCTGGAGACTTATCCAGGTCATTGTGTATACCAATAATTCCTTTTGATTACTGATCTCTGTTCCATGGTACAATATACTATATGTACCTGCTGTGTCTTTAATATTTACCTATTAAGAAAAGATTTCACCATTTGCAGTGCTGGGCTATCGTGGATAAAGCTGTTATAAGCATTTGTATACAGTTTGTGTGTGTGTGTGTGTGTGTGTGTGTGTGTTATGATTTCTCTGAGATAAATGACCAGGAGTCTAATTGTTGGGTCATATGGCAGTTGCATAGTAAGATGTTTGGAAGCTATTGAACTTTGCAGAGCGGTTGTACCGTTTCACCAGCAAAATGTGAATAACCCACATTCTGGCCAGGACTTAGAGATATCAATGTTTTAAGTTTAGTAATTTGATAGATGTATAGTACTATCTCATCAGAATTTAATTTTCATTCATCTAAGAGCTAATACTTTTGAATATTTTTATTTGCTTATTGCCATTTGTGCATCCTCTTTGAAATATGAAAGGTCTTTAAAGAGTTCTTGGAAATATGTATCATGAAAAATCTATACATGGATTTAAATTTTTCTTCTACCAAAATAAACTTATTTTTCATTTTATTTTCTATAAACTTTTAAAGCATCCTTATATTGCGGAAATTGAATTTGTCACTTAAAATCTCCCAAAGCAAAAATCTCCAAGTCCAAATAGTCTCACTGGAGAATCTTACCAAATATTTGAGAGAAAGACTAGGAAATTCTCAAGAATCTGTTCCAGAAAAATTTAAGAAGAAGAGACCCGTACTATACATTTCCTAACACTAATATTACCCTGATACCAAAACCAGGCAAGGAAACCGCAAAAAACAAAAACTTCACACCACTGTTCCTCATGGAAATTTACACAAAAATCCCTAAGAACATATCAATAAGTGTAATTCAACAATATAAGATTAGGAAAAAGCCCATTCCCACCACTTATACTCAGCATAGAGTTGAAAGTGTTAGCCTGCACAACAGGGCAAGAAAATACAAGGCATATAGATCACAACGGAAGAAAGCAAGCTGTCCTTGTTTGCACATGATAAAATCTATAAAGAAAATCTCAATTTGGAATTTGAGTGTTCAACCAGATTGCAAGACAGAGGACAAACAGAATCAGTTGGTTTCCTCTACCATTAATGAGTATGCGTGTGAAGAAATCAAAATTACAGTAATATTCATAATCCATCAAAAAATAATTAGGTATAAACCTAATAAGTCATATACAGGTCTGAAAACTCTTTGCTGCAAACTACAGAACACTGATGAAAGAAGTCAGAGATCTAAATGTATGGAGAGACATGAGGATACTTTAAAAAGTCTTTGTAAAATGGAATTAAAATAAGCCAGTCCCAAAAAGACAAATACCATATGTTTTCCCTGATCTGTGGTAACTAATAGAATAGAAAAAAATGTAATGTATAACTATTTGCATTGTAATCTGCATAAAATTATTCCTGTGCATAAACTGTTGAGAGGAAATGGCTTAAAGTCTAAATGAACTTAATTATTATCTTGTAACCACACAGGAAATATTCAGATGTAACATTGTCATTGGTTCTATTTCACTGAAAGAAATTATGATTGACTAATTGACCAAAAAAATTAGTGAAATGGTCACTTTTCCATTAAATTATTGTTTATAGGTGTTGTCTATATTCCCAGCAAACTAGGGTCTTTTTGCTTTTTACTTGTTGAAATTTTTGGTGAAATAGTAAGCCTTTTTACTACAATATAAATTTAAAAATGTTAAAAACGAAAAATAAAGGTAGAAGCTAGGAGGGTAGGAGGAAGGGAATATCATTATGTTCTTAGACTTGTATCTACAAATCCATATTGAATCTGTTAAAAATTTAAAAAATGAAATAGATGAGTTTTCTTTAATGCAAAAATTTTGAAATCCATACCTGTGAGTCTTCAAAAAATTCTTAGAAAATGTGTAAGAAAATGATGGAATTCAAATTTTTACACCAAATAAACTGATTTTTAAATCCCATTTCTATTAACTTTTTTGAAGTACTCATAATTATAGAGCTATTTAATTTACTTCATAATGGCATATGAAATGCTGCTGTTGTACTTTTGAGGAATTAGTCCATTTAATCTACGTCACTAAATTTATTTATGTAAAGTTCCATTATTATCTTTTCAGTGTCTGCAGGTGTGTAGTGATGTCCTTGTTTAATTCTTGACATTGGTAATTTGTGTCTTTTTTCTTAGAATTGCTACATATTTTATTAATCTTTTTGAAGAAGCATTTCTTTTATAATCTCACTGGATTTTGATTTGGTATTTCATTTCTTATGAATTCTATGAGCTAATTTACTCTTTTCTAGTCTTGAGATGAAAATGAATTATTAGATTTGGATTTTTTATGATATAAATATTTAATACTCTAAATTTTCTTCTTCCTATTACTTTAGCTATATACTGAAAATGTTGTATTTTTATTTTCATTAAAATCAATACATTTTTATTTGCCTTCAGGCTTCCTTTCTGTTATTGCTGTTGTATATACTTAAGATATATGTCAACAGATGACAGATATATATGTATATACATTCAATGGAATATTATTTAGCCATAAAAAGGTGATTCTGCCATTTGTAACATGGATGAAACTGAATGATACTTTGTCGAGTCAAATAAACCAGACACATAAAGAAAAAGAATACATGACCTCATTTATATGTGGAATTTCAGGGAGATGTTGAGACTTGATCTTTGATCATGGGTTGTTTAGAAGTGTGTCCTTTAGGTGTAAGATATTTAGAGCTTCTCTTGTTATGTCTGTTATTAGTTTCTAGTTTGATTGCATGTGTTGGAGAATACACTCTGTGTTGGTTTCAGTTCTTCAGTTTTAAATTGTTGAAGTTTGCATTGGGGCCCAGGAAGCATTATATTTTGGTAGATTCTCTGGGCAAGGTGTACATGAATGTAATCTGATATAGTTGGTGGAATTCTGTAACTGTTAGATTCTGTTAGTTGATGGTGTTATTGTTTTATTCTACATATTCTTGCTGGGTTTTCATTTCTGGTTTTTCTATTGGTTATTGAGAGGGAGGTGTTGAAGACTAAACTAATTGCAAATTTATCTTTTTATACTTTGAATTGTATCAACTTTTGCTTCATATATTTTGCAATTCTGTTTTCAGTTTAATATATATTTAGGATTGCTGTATCTTTCTGGTGTAACTGACTTTCTGCAGTTATAAAACGTTCCTCTCTATCTCTGTTAGTCTGTTTTGGCTCTATGTCTATATTAACAACTCCTACTGTGCTGATCTTTGTTTTTAAATTTTATTTAAGTTACATAAGCTTCATGTATTTCATATATAGAGATTTAGGAACATAGTGATACTTCCCTCCCACCTTCCTGCTCACACTCCAACCCATGTTCCTTTTCCCTTTCACATTTCCGCTCTTAATTTTTCAAAACTCTGTTTTCAGTTTACTTAATGATCACATAGTTAACCCTACACTAAGTAAAAGTGTTTAATAAATAGTATGAAGATTCACTGTTCCTCAATGGAAGAGACATGGGCTGTAAACAATCATTGAATCTCAAAATGTCCATTTCACTCTAATACATTGCATTTCAGGCATTAGTTACCTCAGATCAGAGAAAACATATGATATCTGTCTTTTTGAGGCTTGCTTATTTCATTAAGTGTAACGGTTTTCCAGTTGTGTCCATCTTGTTGAAAGACAGGATTTCATTTTTTATGGCTGAGTAGTACTCCATGGTTTATACATATACCATAATTTCTTGATCCAATCAACAACTGATGAACATCTGAATGGATTCCCTATCTTAGCTATTATGAGTTGTGCTACAGTGAACATGAGAGTACAGATAATTCTTTCAGTTGCTGATTTTGTTCGCTTTGGGTAAATTTCCAGGAGTGAGGTGGCTGGATCACATTGTAAGTCTATATTCAGATTTCCGAGGTATCTCCATACTGACTTTCTTTTTTTTTTTTTTTTTTATAAAGCTTTTATTTAAAGAATATAAATTTCCAAAGAACAGCTCATGGACCACAATGGCTCCCCCCCCCACAACTTCCCTCCCTCCCCCCACCCTCCCCTTTCCCGCTCCCTCTCCCCTTCTGTTCACATCAAGATTCATTTTCAATTCTCTTTATACACAGAAGATCAATTTAGTACATATTACGTAAAGATTTCAACGGTTTGCCCTCGCATAGAGACACAAAAGGGACATACTGACTTTCAAAGTGGGTGCACCAGTTTACATTCCCACGAACAGCGGATTATGGTACCTTTTTTCCCAAATCCTTGCCAGCATTTGTTGTTTGTTGATTTCTGTATGACAGCCATTCTAACTGGGGTAAGGTGGAACCTCATTGTGTTTTTGATTTGCATTTCCTTGATGGCTAGTGATCCTGAGCATTTTCTCAAGTGTCTTTTGGCCTTTTGAGTTTCCTCTCTTGAAAAATTCCTGTTCAAGTCCTTTGACCATATCTTAACTGGATTGTTTGTTTAATTGTTGAATTTCTTTAGCCCTTTGTAGATTCTGGATGTTAATCCTTTATCAGTTACATAGTTGGCAAATATTTTAACCCATTCTATAGTTTGTCTCATTACTTTGTTGAGTGTTTCTTTTGCAGTACAGAAGCTTCTCAGCTTGATGCAATCCCATTTGTCAATTTTCACTTTGATTGCCTGTGCTTCTGGGGTCTTTTTAAGAACTATTTCCCTATTCCAATGTGTTGTGGAGTTTCCTCAATGTTCTCTAGTAATTTGATAGTATCGGGTCATAGATTTAGGATCTTTGATCCATTTTTTGGTGTGTGTAAGGTATGGGTCTACTTTCATATTTCTGCATTTGGAGGTCCAGTTTTCCCAGCACCATTTGTTAAAGAGACTGTCATTGCTCCAGAGATCAATTTTAGCTCCTTTGTTAAAGATAAGTTGGATGTAGAAGCGTGTATTGATTTCTGGAGTTTCTATTCCTTTCCATTGGTCTATAAGCCTGTTTTTGTGCCAGTACCAGGCTGTTACGATTATAACTGCCCTATAGTATATCTTCAACTCTGGTATTGTGGTACCTAAATATTTTTTTGTTGTTGTATAAGATTACTCCAACTATTTGGGGTCTGTTATGTTTCCGTATGAAATTTAGCATCATTCTTTTCTAGATCCGCCAAGACTGTCATTGGTATTTTGATTGGGAACACATTGAATCTGAAAATTGCTTTTGATAGTATGGACATTTTGATGATGTTGATTCTTCCAATCCATTAACATGGATTATTTCCCCTTTTTTAATGCCTTCTGCTTTTTCTTTGTTTAGTGTTTTGTAATTTTCTTTGTAGAGATTTTGACATCCTTGGTTAAATTTACCCCAACGTATTTAATTGTTCTTAGAGCTATTGTGCATAGGATTGGTCTTAAAAGTTCTTTCTGAGCCATTGCACTGTCTGTGTATATAAAGACTATTGTTTTTTTGTGTGTGTTGATTCTATATTTTGCCACTTTATCAAACTCGTTTATGAGTTCCAATAGTCTCTCAGTGGAGTCTTTCGGATCCCTTATATACAGAATTATGTCATCTACAAATAGGGATAGTTTGATTTCCTCCTTTCCAATTTGTGTCACTTTGATTTTCTTGCCTCATTGCTCTGGCTAAATCTTCCCGGACTGCATTAAATAGCAAAGGTGAGAAGAGTATCCTTATTTGGTTCTGGGATCTTAGGGGGGGATGCATCTAGCTTTTCTCCATTCAGTAGGATACGGGCCATGGGTTTGTCACAAATTGCCTGCTTGTGTTGAGGAATGTTCTTTCTATACTCAATTTGCATAATATTTTCATCATGAGAGGATGTTGTATTTTATTAAGTACTTTTTCTGCATCTATCGAGATGACCATACAATTTTTGTTCTGTAATTTGTTATGTGACGTATCACATTGAATTGCAAAAGTTGAACCATCCCTGCATTTCAGGGATTAATCCCACTTGGTCAATGTGAATAATCTTTCTGATGGGTTGTTGGATTCAATTAGCTAATGTTTTGTTGAAGATTTTTGCATCTATATTCAGGGATATTGGTCTATTGCTCTCTTTCTCTGTTATCTTTTTCTGGCTTAGGAATTAAGATAATGCAGGCTTCTTAGAGTTTGGGAGGATTTCCTCCCATTCAGTTGTTTCGAATAGCTTAAGAAGAATTAGGATTAGTTCTTCCTTAAATGTCTGGTAGAATTCAGCAGGTCTTCCATCCACTGGTTCACTCCCCAGATGGCCGCGATGGCTGGAGCTGGACTGATCTGAAGCCAGGAGCTTCTTCCAGGTTCCCATGCAGGTGCAGTGGACCAACCAAGGACTTGGGCCATCCTCCACTGCTTTCATAGGTCATAGCAGAGCACTGGATTGGAAGTGGAGCAGCCAGAACTTGAGCTGGTGCCCATGTGGGATGCTGGCACTGCAGGCAGCATTTTTACCCACTGCGCCACAGTGCTGGCCCCTGTCTGTATCTTTTAACTGGAGAATTGGGACCATTTACATTCAGGGTAACTGTTGATAAGTAACAACTTTTCCTTCCATTTTTCCATAAGTATTTATTTTTTATTTTTTATTTATTTGAAAGAGTTACAGAGAGAAGCAGAGAGGGAGAGAGAAAGAGAGATCTTCCATCCGCTGGTTCACTCCCCTGATGGCCACAACAGCTAGAGCTGCACTGATCCAAAGCCAGGTGCCAGGAGCTTCATCTGGGTCTCCCACGTGGGTGCATGGGCCCAAGGACTTGGGCCATCTTCCACTGCTTTCCCAGGCCACAGCAGAGAGCTGGATCGGAAGAGGAGCAACCTGGACCAGAACCGGTGCCCATATGGGATGCCGGGACCTCAGGCCAGGGCTTTAGCCCGCTGTGCCAGTGCAGGACCCTCCATAAGTATTCCTATTGTTTACTTTGGATTTCTTTTGTGCTTTTACTGGGGGATTTTCTGCCTTCACATTCTTGCATAATGACACTATCCTTCTACGTTTCTGTGTGTAGCACATCCTTAAGCATTTTTTGCAGGGCTGGATGGGTGGTGAAAAATTCTTTCAATGTCTGTTATGGAAGGTCTTTATTTCACCTTCATTCATAAATGTGAGCTTTGCAGGGTACAGTATTCTGAGTTGACTTTTTTTTTTTTCTCTTAAGACTTGGATAATGTCTCTCCATTTTCTCCTAGCATGTAGGGTTTCTGATGCAGTCAGCTGTGAGTCTTATTGGAGATTCTCTGAAAGTAACCTGGTATTTCTCTTACGCATATTTTGGAGTCTTTTCTTTGTTTATGTGTGGAATGTTTGACTACAATGTGTCATGGTGAAGATTTTTTCTGGTCATATCTATTAGGAGTTCTGTGTGTTTCCTGTACTTGGATGTCCCTTTCTTTCTCCAAACTGGGAGTTTTTATTCACATTTATTATTCACTAAAAAGGCATTCTAGTCCATTCTCTTTGTCCACACTTTTGGGAACTCCTAAGAACCTGTACGTTGGGTCATTTGGAAGTATCCCATATCTCCAACAGTGTTTTTCAGTTTTCTAATTTCTTCTTGTTTCTGTCCTGATTTGTCATCCAGTTCATATATTCTTTCTTCTGTATCATCAAGTCTGCTATTAAGGCTTTTCACTGCACTTTTTATTTGATCTATTAGATTCTTCATTTCTAATATTTCATTTTGATTTCTCTTTAAAATCTCAATTTCATGGAAAACATTTTCATTCATATCATGTATGGTTTTCTTTAGTTCATGGATTTGCTTCTAATTGATTTTGAGAAATCTTATGGTTATTTTTTTTTAATTCCACTTCTGGCATTCTCCTAATCTTTTCATTTTCACATTCTAATATTGAAATGTTGTGTTCCTTTGGGCCAAGGGTCATGGTATCTTCCTTATTCTTACTTCTTAAATTTCTGCATTTGTTCTTAGGCATTTATGGAGTTGAATACTTTTTTTAAAATCTCTGATGGCTTTTATCTTTGGACTATGCCTGTGTGTCTTAGTGGAGTGTCTCCTCTTTCTGTGAATACCCAGAGGTATGTGCTGGATGTGGCCAGGGAGTTCTGGTCAGTGCTCCAGGGTGTGAATATCCAGGATAATACCCAAGCTGGGTATGGCAGATTGCCTCTTGTAAACAGAGAGGGAGCAAATGGTCATTTCAGTTGGTGTGATGACCCCTTCATCTCTTCTCCAAGCTGAGCCATGCCTAGCTATTAGCCCCCAGTGTATTCAACACTCATGTGCACCCCTGTATGAACCACAAAAATGATCTGCTCAGTCTCACTTTGAGCACATTTCCTGCTACAATGACCTGCTCTAGGCATCCAAGGAGCTCCAAGAGTGTGGATCTGCACCCAGTGATTGCCCAGAGACCAGTGATTGTCCAGCTACACCCTATACCATCTTACGTAACCACTGAGTCCTCACAGTCTCAGCACACAAGTCTCTCACAGTTGCTAGGTGCAGGGGTTTCTCTGCCCTGCCAGCCTGTCTAGTCAAGAGAAAGACAGATTTTCCCTGAGAGAGCTCTGCCTAGGTCTTGATCCTGGGAGGTTGTGTGTGCCTCACAGTTCTATGTGTTTGTGCCACCACTTCCCAGCCAGGCTCAGTGAGGACTGTGGATTGTTCCCTCTGCTAGAATATCTGGAATACACATGTATACAAGAGCCACTGGCCAAATATTCCACTCTCCCTGCCACTGTTGCCAGTACTGCTGAGAAGATAGCGCCCTGTCTCAACCAGTTGCTGTGTGCATGTGCTAAGTCTTCCACAGCTGCTGCCCAGATCCAAAATGGTGCCTGCCTTTTCTCAGCTGGGCAGCAGGTGTTGTGGGAAGTTGAGGTGAGATAAATGTACCCCCTCTACTTCTACTGGGTCCACGGGCAGCGCTAGCAAGTGCTAGCCCCCAGGGCTCCAGTCTGGACTCATGCCATGTTCTCCCTCTCGTTATATCACCACAGTTGGCTGCAGTCAGTCTCACCTCTGTCTCCAAGCTGCCACCTGCTCTGGCTCTGCAGTTGTGCACCATGTTTGTGTTCATGATGCACATCCACACAGGCCTATGGTGTTCCTCTTCCTCTGTAGGATTTGCAGTGTTGTTTTTCTCTCCAATTCTCCCCTGATAGTACAGTACTTTCATTTTTTTGTTTTTTAATTTTATTTAATTTTTTTATTATTTATCCCTAGCCTAGCATAGTAGGTCGCTCCCTAACCTGGCATCTTGGAATTTCCTCCTACTTCCTTTTGATGGATGTTTGCATAGTTTATCTTTTGTTCATCCATTCACTTTGAACTTGGTTCTATTTTTATTTTTAAAGTGACTGTTTGTATAAAGCAAATAGTTATGTGTTTCGTGAGAAACAGTGACTTGATCAGCTCTGTGCTGACTGTTGATGTACAATGTAGTACTTTATCCATTTTAGTATTTTTTCTTTGTTTTGTTCTAGTACTAGTGGTTGAACTCTGTAATTAACACACAATTATTCTTAGGTGTTTAAATTTTAACTGAAAAGTGATCCCTGTGAAATATAAGAGTGGGAATAAGAGAGGGAGGAGATGTACAATTTGGGATGTACTCAATTAGACTTGCCCCAAATGGTGGAGTTAGAATAGTGCCAGGGGATTCCAATACAATCCCATTAAGGTGGCATGTACCAATGCCATCTCACTAGTCCAAGTGATCAATTTCAGTTCACAATTGATCACATTGATAGGTCTAAGAGTCAAAGGGATCACACAAACAAGACTAGTGTCTGCTAATACTAACTGATAGAATCAAAAAGGGAGAGAATGATCCATCATGGGAAGCGGGATACACAGCAGACTCATAGAATGGCAGATGTCCTAAATAGCACTCTGGCCTCAGAATCAGCCCTTAAGGCATTCAGATCTGGCTCAAGAGCCCATGAGAATATTCTAGGCATGGAAAGCCAAGACACTCTGGGGAAAAAAAAAAAAAGAAGACCTAAATGAAAGATCTCTGAGTGAGATCCCAGTGGAATGAACAGGGCCACCAGAGAAGGAGGTACCTTTCTCTGAAGGGAGGAGAGAACTTCCACTTTGACTATGACCCTGTCAGAATAAGATCAAAGGCGGCGAACCCTAAAGGCTTCCATAGCCTGGGCAACTCATGACTAGAGCCTAGGGAGATTACTGACGCCATAAACTAGTGTGTCAAATTGTTAAGACAACAATAGGAGTCACTGTGTACTTACTTCTCATGTGGGATCTGTCCTTAATGTGTTGTCCAGTGTGAAGTAATGCTATAACTAGTACTGAAACATTATTTTACACTTTGTATTTCTGTGTGGGTGCATCTGTATATGTATATAAAGATAATTGAAAATGAATCTTGATGTGAATGGAATGGGAGAGGGAGCAGGAGATGGGAGGGGTACAAGTGGGAGGGAAATTATGGGGGGGAGGAAGCCATTGTAATCCATAAATTGTACTTTGGAAATTTATATTTACTAAATTAAAAGAAAAGAAAATCCAAGGAGCTCATCACTATGTTTTACCATGGGCCCTGAGGCTGCCAGCTGATACATCATTTTTTCCTACCTTTCAGAGTCGTCTTATACTTGTCATATATGTAGTATCCAGGGTTGTGCTTGTATTTTATAGGAAAAATAAGGGAAAGTACATTATTCCATCTTTCCTGAAGCAGAAATTGGGATGCCAAGACTTTTGCATTTTCTGTCAGATTTTTATGGTAATTTCAAGGATTTATCTTTCAAGCTGTTATTCCAGGATGTTGTCTACAGAGTCTCAGGGTATCAGGGTTGGAGGAGGTGTATTGGTTGTTTCCTACCCTCCACTGGAATTTGTTCTTTACTACAAGAGTCACAAATCACTCTACTGACCGCCCTGCAGTTCCTGGTTCTATAATTGTCTCTCTGTTCATTGATTCAATGTTTTTCTTGTATCACTTGCCATTTAGTTCTACTAGCATTCTTTCAACTTTTTATCTTCTTTCTTTAACCCTTCTTGGAAATACATGAAAATTTAGAGGCTCTTTCATACTACTATGGGATAGCCTGAAAAAAACTTGGGAATTAGTTGGGTTAACATGGTAAGAGCAGAGAAACCAAAATTATTCAGAGATGTCTTAATTTCTTGCCTGCTCGTATATATGAGATATAGAAGGCCTACTTATTATTGATACAATTATGAATAATCTGTAAAGAGAACTAACAAACTCTTGGAAATTGTTTGATTTTATTACCTTAATAAAATATATTAGTGCCATATATTGACAAAAATAGATATGCACAAAAGTATAGTTTGGATATGTCTGAGAGTCAACAAAATAGACCAGATGGCTGAATTTAGTTATTATTATGCCTATCTGAGAATCTATTAATGGATCAGTGATGTTTAATAAAATAAAGGCATAAGCTATTACAAATTGGTACATGTGTGTTTCCTAGAACTTGATTTTTTTAGGTTCCTTTCAGCAAAACCCCATGTTATCAAGACTTTCACAAAATTTGTGTTCCATTGATAATAACAGTAAATTATATAATCTTTCTAGTTGCATTATGCTTCTTATATAGCTTTTTACTCATTTCCATTTGGGTAAACGTTCCTCTGCTGACAATTGTTACAAAAATTATTAAACATTTAAAGCAATACTTAGATTAGGAATGAAGAGGATTATATATATTACCTTTAAATGTGGCAGTGTTTTTGTATATTATTATGCATCAATTAGGTCCATCACAAACAGGTGGGCTCAGTGAGGGCATGTGTTAGGTTCCCCCAAGGAAGCTTTCGCTTTCTGCTCTGGAGGCAGTGCTGGGCAGCCCAGTGTTCTGTAGGTTAGCGAATGTGCAGCTTGGGGTGGCAGGTAGCTCTACTCTCTAGCTGTATTTGAGGAGAGGTGAAATGCCCTAATGTTACCCTTGCCTACAAGTTGCCTTTGGCAAGCTACCTCCAGTTAATTTAGTCTTCTTTCAGAAGTGCTTGATGGTTATTGTTGCCAGATTAGTCTACTTCTTCTCCAGAGAGCATCCTTGACTGACAGCCTCAGCAACTTGCTGTATATCTGGGTCAGAGCCATGGACTACTCCAATTCAAGCATCAAGGACTCTAAGACAGCCTTGTTCCTCCCATTTGGAGTATTTATCTGAAGAGTGATTTGACCTTAAGGATTTCCTGTTGATCTACCTCATATCTTAGAGCTTTGCTGCAGGCTAAGAATCTTCCTACCAAACCCTCTCCACCAAGAGCAGGCCAGACTTGCAATCTCAAGGCTCTCCCTGTCTCCACTGGTGCCCTCTCTCTTCCCCAGTAGGCATTTCTGCTAATATCTTTCCTTCACATCCATGCCTGTCTTGCTGTGTGCTTTTCAGGGAACCTAAACTAACATATGTTGGTGTTTAGTACCCACTGTCTGTAGTCCCTCGCACTTAGCTACAACTAAGTTGAGATCCTAGGAAAAATCGAATTCAGCATCCTGCCACATATGCCATGGACTTGAATTTTAAGATGTTTGATTCAGTGCCAGATATCTGAAACCAAAAACAATTTTTAGGCAGAAATAGACTTGAATCAACAGATTACTTGATGAAAAATTACTTTAGTCTAGATCCCTAGGATAAGTTCCCACATTTCCTACTTTATTTGTAAAACTGGAAACCTAACCATAAAGGAAATGGCTCAATAATAGTTGAAGATTTTGGGAGAACTGTAAGGCCAAATTTGTGGCTCTTGGATTTCTTTGTTTCCTTTACTACTTAACACTGGTCTTGCATATATCCCTTCATCCCTCTGCACTGCACTTCAAGATATAAAATTATTTCATTATACCTAAGACAAAGTATTATTACTCCCATTTTGCAGATAGTGAAACTAAGGTGGAGAGAAGATAATTTAATATGCTCAAGTTAACTCAACTAGGATACAATAGAAACAAAATTTGCATGGCTTTTTGTCTTTGCCTTTTTCATTTTTAGAATTACATTCAGTAATCTTTAAGATGTTTCCAATGATTAATTTTGTGGCTTTGTACACTTGGAATTAAAAAACGATACTTTAGCTAAACCTACATTTTAACTATGCATGGGTTTTCTGTTAGTGAAGGGAACCACTTTAGTGGACAATTTTAGTTTATTTTTCATTGGCTGCTTTACTGAGCCTCATCAAATGCTTTTGCTTTGCAGAGCTACAGTGGATTAATCCTGAATAAGTAATTTGGAAATGTTTTTATTCATTTCTATGGAAACCATCTATTTGGATTTTCATATATCAAGATCATAGAGCTTTGTCCCAGTGCAATTGCAGTCTTAGTTACAGCAGTGCTGGCTTACATATTAAGGGCACAGTTTTGCTCTGATGGCCCTTCTGAAATCTGTAATTGGTGTGGAACACTGACACTAACAGAATGTGTCTTATGAAGTCCTGCGAGTCAGGCTTCCACAGATTAGTGCAATCTTTCTTGATGGAACAGTTTTTTAGAATTTATTAACCCTATCTGCTTCTCCCATTAGCTACTGAGTTCTCACACAATCTACTTGATCTGCCTTTGTTGGCCTTTTTTTTTTTTTTTTTTTTTTTTTTAATTTTTGACAGGCAGAGTGGACAGTGAGAGAGAGAGACAGACAGAAAGGTCTTCCTTTTGCCGTTGGTTCACCCTCCAATGGCCGCCGTGGACGGCGCGCTGTGGTCGGCGCGCCGCGCTCCTCCGATGGCAGGAGCCAGGAGCCAGGTGCTTTTCCTGGTCTCCCCATGGGTGCAGGGCCCAAGCACCCTGGGCCATCCTCCACTGCACTCCCGGGCCACAGCAGAGGGCTGGCCTGGAAGAGGGGCAACCGGGACAGAATCCGGCGCCCTGACCGGGACTAGAACCCGGTGTGCCGGCGCCACAAGGCGGAGGATTAGCCTGTTGAGCCACGGCGCCGGCCATTTGTTGGCCTTTTAAAGGACCAAACCTGAATCTGAGCGCTGAATTGAAATCTGGGGTAATAGATACTAGAGATAGATTTCTTGACTTCTTACACAGAAAAAAAAAATTTGTGAAAAAAATGACAACACATCTATCATGTTTCTTTTCTATAGAACAAACGCCTAGCTTGTTATGCTCAGATTATGTCATCCTGCCTTCAATATTACTTTATCCTCTTGCTCTGGGTTGTAGGTCCCAGTGTTTTCTATGTCCTAAAGATGACTAGGTAGAATATGTGTTTGTGGAGAGCATGAGTTGGGGGTCATGGAGCAGAGACCTTCTGGAGACTATGAACCATGGAGGATGGCCTAAAAATGTTAAGCCATGGATTTAGAAATCTTGGGAGAGCAAATAATAATCACAGTTTTGTATTTACTACTCCCCTCTTTCTTTCCACTCTTTAAAGTCAAATGCTTTTTTTTTTTTTTTTTTGTACAAAGTCATGCCTTAAAACACTGGCTAGCTTCAATTGATTTATAATATGTGAAATAGCATCTGATATGCCAAAATATTATGTCCCCTCAGGGTCAGTAGGTAGCTATAAAGTTAACTGAGATGTCCTAGACTTCTAATGTGGGAGGAAGTCATGCTTGTTTTTATGTACTTTTACTCTGCTTTCATGCTCTGCCTGATGGTATTATAACAACATCAGCTGTTTTTGGTGCATCCTCACATTTAAATTTTGTCTCCTGTAAACATCATTTAATGCATTTTCTTTAAACCAGTCTGATAATCTTTCTGTCTTGGAGTATTTAGCCCATTGACTTATTTATTTTAAAGCTTTATTTATTTGACAGAGTTATTCAGAGAGAGGAAGAAGCAGAGCGAGAGAGAGAGAGATCTATCTTCCATATAATTGGTTTACTCCCCAAATGGCAGCAATGGCTTGGGCTGGCCTAGAAGGAAGCCAGCAGTCAGGAGCTTCTTCTGGGTCTCCTATGTGGCAGCAAGGGCCCAAGAACTTGGGACATCTTCTCTGGTTTCCCAGGCATATTAGCAGGGAACTGGATCAGAAGTGGAACATCTGGGACATGAGCCAGTGCCTATATGGGATGCTAGTATCATGGGCAGTAGCTTTACCCACTATACCACAATGCTGGCCCCAGCCCATTTATTTTTAATGAAATTACTGATATATTTAGTTTTACATCTCATATCTTACTATGTATCTTACTTTATGTTTGGGCTGGTTGACATTCTCTTTCTCTCCTTGCTTGCTTTTCTAACTATTGAACACTTACTATTCCACTTCCTCTGTTCATTTATTAATCTTACAATTTTATTTTTAGTTGTTTACTTAGAGATCACAATATGCATCCTTGACTTAGTACTAATTTTTACTTTTACCTCTTCCCTAATAGTGTTTAAAAGCTTAAAACCTTTGAACTCCAATTACCACTCCATTCTGCCTTTAAGTAGTTCTTACTACTCATTTTAGTCATGTATGTATTTTAAATTTTATAGTGACCTACAATTTTTTGTATATACTATAAGGCATGTAGTATGGTGCCAATACTTATTAATAATTACACACACATCTTTTTCTGAGTTCTTTATTCTCCACTGTTCGGAGCAGGCATTCTACTGTGATCATTTTCTTTTTGTCTGAAAATCTCCCTTTGGTGTTTCTTTGAGTAGAGACCTACTGTTAACGAATCTCCTTCGTTTTCATTTGCTGAAATTACCTTTTGTTCGACTTCCGCCGTGACAGACGTTGTAACCAGATAGAGACCTCTGGGATGGCTTTTGCTTTCTTCCAGCACTTTAAAAGCGTGATTCTAATGTATCTGGTTTCCATCATTTCTGTGGAGAACTAAATTGAAAACCACATAGTGGCTTCTTTGTAAAAAGCGACTTTTTTCTCTTGCTATTTTTAAAGATTCTTTTGTTTTCAGGAATTTCACTGTACTTTCATACAGTACATTTCAGCAATGTGCATGTAGTATACTTTGTATTTTTCTTGTTTAAGGTTTGTTGAACTTCTTAAATCTATGGGTTGATAGCCTTTAGCAGCTTTGGAAAATTCTTGGCTACTACCTCTGGAAACTGCTGCTCTCCTATCATTTCTCTTTCTACTATACTGACACATATGTTAGATATTGTAAGAATACTCCAGAAGTGTATTTCACTTTAAGATATATTTCCCTTCCTTTGTTCTCTCTGTTCTTCATTTTGTTTATGAATTGCACTACCAGTTTAACAAGCTGTTTTGCTGTATCTACTGTTAAAGTCATTCATTGATTTCTTAATTTAAGACATTGCATTTTTAAGTTAGAGAGTAACTTTTTGATTCTTCGAAAATACATTATAATTCTGTGGTGGATTTTTTTTAAATCTTTCCATTTTTTCTGTACTAATACATTGCTTATGGTTATTTGGTAACTCAAAAATCTAGATCAGCAGAGGGTCTTTTTCTATTCTCTGTTTTACTCTATTGATTATAGATTGTCTGATACATGTTTCATGTCTAGTACTTTTAGCCTGAATGCAATGCTTTGTGAATGAACGAACTGTAGGCTTCATTTGATTTTAACTGCCATCAGAAAAGGTTTCCCCTTTCTCTGTTATACAGATACAATGAGGAAGTGATCAACTCAATTCAATCAAAGATTCAGCTAAGTATCTTGACTTAATTCACCTCCCAAGCTTTTGTGGCTTGGATTCTGGTCTTTATCTCCCCACCCTAAATTCCACAGAAGACTGATTTCCCTTTCAGAGGTTTTCAGTTTCATTCTTTATCCTCCCAACTTGCACAACTTTACAATTTGCAAATGTCATGAGAGACTGAGCAGTGATGTATTTGGAACAGTTCTCACCTGGCAAGTCCTCAGGTCTGTGAAACTGTCCTCTGCTTCGTAGACATTTCTGATCTACTTTCCTAGTATGCACCAGAACCACAAGCTTTCTCCATATGGAAAACTGGCTGTGTGTTTATGCCTCAAGGTTTTCATTTTGTCCTTCCATTCTTTGTGACAGCTAAAGGTTTTGCTGGTTTTTCTTTCCCATAGCATATATCCTCTGCTTCAGCCAATTGCAATCCACTTGTGGCTAGAACTGGAAAATGTCCTCAGACAAAAAACAAGGTTACTGGCCATCATTAGCTCATCTTGGAACGCTGTTCCCCTCTGAAATTTTAATTAACCTAGTCTTAATTGCTTATATAACTCTAATGCCTTTAAGAATATGTAAAAAATAAGATCTTTTGCTGGTTGTCACAGTGGAAGTCTTAGCCTGCTGTGGACTCTTTTATTCTGTCTGGATGCAGAAGTCCTTTCTCTTATAATGTCTTGATCATTTATATTACCATGCAGTCCACTAATCTGGAGATGATTATAACAATATCTTGGTAGCACTTTTTCACATGAAAATGTCTTAGTTACTTACTATATCTTCAAGGATCTATTTATAAATATTAACTGACAAACAAATTCCTTTTAAACTCCTCTTCTGGACTCACATTATACACTCCCTTTGCTGTACGTCTTCCCTGATTTCCTTAGTTTCCTTAGTTTCCTTCCCTGATTTCCTTAGTTTCCTTCCCTGATTTTCCTAAGTTCTTCCTTTCTGGAATTCCCACAGCACCCTAGTTATATGTTTTTGTTGTAAATATACTGTGCATTGGCCTGCGCCATGGCTCAACAGGCTAATCCTCTGCCTTGCGGCGCCGGCACACCAGGTTCTAGTCCCGGTTGGGGCGCCGGATTCTGTCCCGGTTGCCCCTCTTCCAGGCCAGCTCTCTGCTGTGGCCTGGGAGTGCAGTGGAGGATGGCCCAGGTGCTTGGGCCCTGCATCCCATGGGAGACCAGGAAAAGCACCTGTCACCTGGCTCCTGCCATCAGATGAGCACGGTGCGCTGGCCACAGCGCGCCGGCTGCGGCGGCCATTGGAGGGTGAACCAAGGGCAAAAGGAAGACCTTTCTCTCTGTCTCTCTCTCTCACTGTCCACTCTGCCTGTCAAAAAAAAAAAAAAGTCAAAAAAACAAACAAAAAAATATACTGTGCATTATGGCTACTTATATATGTTTACATTCTGTACAGGGTGCATCAAGAACTTTTTAATATAAGGAATAAATGCTTTAGAGATTGATGGCATAATACTGGGAAAACTATCTCAGGATGTAGAGTGTCATAATAGTAGGGTTGCAATTCTGGCTGTCACAGCTATTAAATAGAAGCAACATGGTGAATGTGACAAAGGCAAGCAGCTTGTGGATGCTTACATACTTTTCATACTTACATACTGAGACTTTATATCAAAAATTCTTATAAAGGTTGTTGTGGTGACAGTCAGACTTGAGAAAATCCTTGTATGATTTGTCTTTTCAAGAATACGGGCCAAAGATTTCAGACGTGATTCTGCTACTCTAGGATTTCTAGTTCATCTAAAATCAGTCATCATCACTTAACTGAGCATGGCTGTGAGCAAGACACTGTGGGGACACACATTTCGGGCATTCCCCACTTTATATGGGGCAAGGGGTGGTTAGTGGAAACACAGCATATAAAGCCATGGATATAAGAAAATACATGACCAGAGCTATGTAATAGTGGAGACAGTGATACTGTAAGGATTCTGGGGAGATGATGACCACGCTGGGGGTGGTCTAGCAAGAGACCTGGATTATATCTTGTCATGAGACTCCATGTAGTTTATGGAGCCTCCAGGAATTCTGGCTTTAAAGTTTTTTTTTCTTTTTATTCTTCTCTGTGATTTGGATTAAGATGGCCAATTATGTTGGAAAAGCAATGAATACATTTATTATGGCATCTTCTCCCAGCTGGCTTTAATAGTCTCAAATTACTTTTAAGAAAACCACGGGCAGGCAAGTAAAGAACTCCCTGCCCAACTGCGTGAGTGCCATCTGGCCTGAAGAAGCATCTTGGTGGTCTAAATCCATTCACAAGGAAAGTACATTTGCCACAACTATTCTGGAAGTCTGGGGTGGGAGGAGCTGCAGCAATTCTCAACAGAAATGTTAAATGGGGAAAATGACTAGAGAGGAACTGAATAAGCAACCTCTGGAGAGCCAGAACTTTATGTTTAAAAGCATCCTGGTGAAATAGTAGTTGGGTAGAGCCTGAAGCTGGTGGGAGCATCAGAAAGATCACGTAAGAACGTTGTTGGAGGACTATCTGTGACACCAGTGTATAAATCAAAATTTGCCAGTGTTTAAACGTGCTTCATGGCCCAACGTGGAGCTGCCTCCCGGCCTGAGCCGCTTGGCTGGAGACACTGCATTCTCTGAGTCAGCCCTGCCCTGGTGACCGGGGCGCAGCTCCTGCAGGATTCCAGTGACCCGTGCTGAGCCCCCGGCGTCCATGCTGTCAGGGAGGCCGTGCGCTCCACTGAATCCCCCGTCCCAGGCCCAGGGCCCTGCTGACCCTCAGAGGAACCGCCCGAAGGAGCACAAGCTTTCCCGCAGAGCCACCTTATTAAAAGGCACTGTGGTTCCCGCAGTTCCTTTTTAATATAAGGACCTGCATCTGAGGTCTAGGGAGGCAGAACTGTCCCTCATGGATTCGCCACCCCGGCCACCGGCCACTTTTACTCATCTTTTGTGAATTCGCCCTGCCCTGTCTCAAATGGAGTTCCACCTGGAAGCATCATCAGGGATGTGTTGTATTCATTTGTATTACTGGTCCACGATCCTCAATTAAGGAAAAAAAAAAAAACAACACGCTGTTTCAGTTCTAGTATGTTCTTGAAACAAGGCTCCTAACCTTACAAAAAAACAAAAACTCCAAAAATAAAAATACCGTACTATGGAATTATTAAATGTTACTATAAAGACTGCCTCATCACATGGAGCCATCCTGGTGAATAATAAAAATTTAAGATGTTAAGTAATAAATTCAGTTGTACACAATGCAGAAAGTACAAAAGAAAAAGACTGGGAAGAGTTCAGACCCCAAAAGGAAAAGTTGTGTGGATTAAAGGTAATGTTCTTTTCTCCTTCTATACTCCCCCCAAATTTCCATGATTTTATTGTATTCACAATTTTTAAAAATAGTAACTTGGAGCCAGTGTTGTATCACAGTAGGTTAAACTACCTGTGACACCAGCATCCCACATAGCCACCAGTTAAAGGCCCGGCTGCTAATGAGCCTGGGAAGGGAATAGAAGGTGGTCCAAGTGCTTCATCCCCTATTGGGGGTGATGGAAGGTGTCACTCTTCCTGTATCTCCCTCTCTAGCTGTAACTCTGCCTTTCAAATAAGTGCATAAATCTTAAAAGGTAGTACTTTGTTCCACAAATAGTTCATGGGTTTATGGTGGATAAAATGACATTGCATGTTAACTCTACTCTTAAGAAACTTGAATCTAGCAAAGGGGTAAGATAGTTGTTACCTTACAAATAGTGTGGGATGAAGTAAGAGTCTCACAGGAATTTAGATGAAAAATATTCACTTAAGACTGTGATGGTCATGATGATGTAATGAGGGCAGTAGAGTTTGGACCTCAGACATGACTTTAATAGTATTGACCATTTCTCAGTGGAGAAAATGCACACAAAGGGAAAAGGAGCAAATCCATAGTTGTATTTGTGGCATAACACAAAGATTCATGTTGCTCAATGAACAGGGTAATAAACATTTGACTTAAAAGTGAGGGTAAGGTCATACTTAAAGGTATCTTTCATGTAGGCTGTATGTTGGACTTAGTAATTGTAACACAATGGCTGATATGTGTATTGTGGAAGATTCAGAGTGCTTTCATAATCTCTATGACTAGTCTTCATAACAATAAAGACCCTTAAAGAAGAAATTGTCATGCCCCATATGACCTGGAATTGAAGTCAGATGAACCACCAAGGTCACACAGCAGGTTTCTTCTCCTGCTGTACCTCCAGTTGATCATTCATACCCACAATATAGAATTTATCATAATGCATAGTAATTGTGTACTTTCTCCTTCAGCATTTCCTATTTACATATTGAAAAAGCAGCTACCAGAAAATTCTATATGACTTCAACTGATTAAGAATTTTTTTATATACAGCCAAGTATGGTGGTTAGAGAAAGGGTTTAGATTCAAGACTTGGTATAAATCCTAGTTCTGCCATCGATTGGCTCTTTTACCTTATAAAAGTAGTTTACCCTTTTTGAACGTGTGTCTGTGCTTTCAACATTTGAGTAATACTTCATAAGGATGTTCAGAGAAAATATGTATAAATGCCCAACATAAGGCCCAACTCATAATAAACATTAAAGGATGTTTTATGCTGTCACTGATATTATTGGTATAATAACTTTGAATTAATAAATCATCTTCCTTTTATTTAGTTTTCCTAATATAGTTCAGTAAGTGCATAAATGTCCCAGATTTTTTTTTTGAATTTAAGGTTTATTTGAAAGAATTACACAGAAGACAGAGAGAGAAAGGTCTTCCTTCCATTGGTTCACCCCCCAAGTGGCCGCTAAGGCCAGTGCGCTGCACCAATCCGAAGCCAGGAGCCAGGTGCCTCCTCCAGGTCTCCCATATGGGTGCAGGGCCCAAGCACTTGGGCCATCCTCCACTGCCTTCCCAGGCCACAGCAGAGAGCTGGCCTGGAAGAGGAGCAACCAGGACAGAACTGGCGCCCCAATCGGGACTAGAATCTGGAGTGCTGGCGCCTCAGGCAGAGGATTAGCCTAGTGAGCCTCGGCGCCGGCCACATCCCAGATTTGAGCAACATGATTGGAAGCAAGGAGACTGCCATCTTCCTAAATGAAGATACTTTGTCTTGCCATCAAGTATCTGCCTTGCCTCTACCTACCGCCATGGGTCATTTTGTTTTATATTTTATTTAGATGGTCACAGCATAAGATTCAGCTTAATAAGTAAAAAATAGAAGGGGGGAAGGTGGTAAAAGGTCACTATTCTTGAAGTGATGAAACTTCTGCCCTGAGCAGTAGACACCAACACACAGTAATTTACTTTAACCATCTTGTTTTTAGCATCATTAGTGAGCTGTTGAGGATTAACCATTACTGAATCCTTAATATATACTAGGCAGGAGTCTAAGAATACAATAGACTATTGAAGCTTCAATCTATAGATTTCTTTCTTATTCTTACACCATTGTTCTTATATTCTTGAAGCATATATTTCGTGTTTATTTCTAGGACTGAGCTTTTTGTTATTGCACCAAACCTGATGAGTCATGTAGAATACCTCTGCTTTGTTTTGAATGTTTGCCCCCTCCAAAATTCACGTTAAAATGTAATTATGATTGTAACAGTGTTAACAGGTAGAAAGTTGAAGAAGTGATTGGGACACAAGAGCTCCATCCTCGTGGGTGGGACTGGCGCTCTTATAAAATGGCAAGCTTCACTGTCCACCAAGAGGAGTCCTAACAAGAAGGACCTTGCTGGAAGCTGGCCCCTTGATATCGGCCTTCCCAGTCTCCAAAATTGTGATCCAGTAAATTGTTTTCATTATAAATTACGCAGTCTCTGGCATTCTATTAGCAGCAATTGACAACAACCAAGAGAATCTTCATTAAGAATCTCACCCACCTTGGGGCATATTTATTGTGTGTCCAGAGTAGCACTATGTAGCTACCTCTAGTAAACAAACACACCATGAATTTAGATATTTCCATCTTCTAGTGATCTTTTTGCTTCATCTCATTACTGTTTTATTTTCCACTCTTTAGATATTCCCAAGTCAAGGGCTTTTAGGAAATCAGACTTGACTGGTTATGATCTGTCTCTTCTGCGGAAACTCACTTTTTCAAGATATACTGATCAATGTATATTAGTTGGTTTTGGTCTCCTTTACTAATCCTATTTTAACTTGTTCATGTGTTTAATTTGTTGTACCTTTTATGTTTATTATTTTAAAAATATTTATTTGAGTAGAGTTACAGAGAGGGAAATACAGAGATCTTCCATCTGCTGGTTCACTCCTCAAATGGCCACAATGGCTAGAGCTGGGCTGATCCAAAGCCAGGGTGCTTCTTTTAGTTCTCTCACATGGGTGCAGGGGCCCAGGCATTTGGGCCATCCTCAATGGCTTTCCCAGGCCATAAACAAATAGATGGACTGGCAGAGGAGTAGCCTGGACACAAATTGGCACCCATATGGGATACCGGCACCTCAGGCAGAGGCCCAGCAGCCCATGTGCTCATTTCTTCAGCTATGGATGATCTTGACTTACCATGTTTGTACCCACAATTTTTTGACTTTATGATGGGACAAGAGTGATACATACTCAGTAGAAAATGGATTTTCAATTCAGAGTGGGTTTGTAAGCATGTCACCTCATTGTAAGTTGAGCAGCATCTGTATTCTTAATCAAGCTTGATCAGAAATCTGGATCTTATTATGATGCCTTTGGAATATGTTTAACAAGTACTTGATGCTTACCATGTTGATAATGATAATCATTTGTTAGGTGATGTGTCAAGCAGCTGGGAAAATATAAATTCAGCTCCATATGGAAAAACAAATGCACATGTAAATTTTAAGATCAGACACATCTTGATTAAAAAAAAAAAATCTGGTCCCTACAGCCTTTTACTCAGTTTTAAGGCAAATTCTCAGAATATTTTTTCCTTCCTCAGATTATTTCCACTTCCTACCACAAATTCCTGCGGATGCCAACTAAATACAGTAAATATAAAGCCTAGTTATGGATTTAAAACAAGTGGTTCCCTGAGATTAGGAAAAAGCATGTTTCCTTAACTGCTCATGGAATTCTATCAGCACCGGATGTCTGGGGGATGCAGAGTTATTTGGAAGAAGATGTGCAACAACTCAACCATTGGTTCAGGAGAAGGTGATAACAGGGGACATCTTCAAGAGGGGATTTTTTGGTACTTTAACACAGGGAGAAGAAACACATTGCACTTGCTTTTGTGAAATATTTGTGAGGCTGCAAAGGTCTTTCAGGGATGGGGTTTGGCCTAGTCGCTAAGACCCCCTCAAGTCCTACACTGGAGTGCTGAGTTCTAGGCCTAGTTCTATTAATGAGTCCAGCTTCCTCTAAGTGAGCACACTAGTGTACAGCAAGTGATGGCTAAAGTGGCTGGGTCTCTGCCACCCACATGAGAGACCTGGATTGAGTTCCTGGCCTCTGGCTTTGACCTGGCCCAGCACCAGTTGTCGGGAGCATTTGGAGAATGAACCAGTGGGTGGAAGCTCTACCTGGCTGTTTCGGTCTCTGTCTCTTGAACTAAAAAAAAAAAAAAAGTACCTTAACTGTGAGTTTCATCAATAATGACAGATTTGGCTGAGAAGCATCAAAGTAAGTTCTCCCTAGTTTGCTGGATTTGAGAAGTAGCCTCTGATCCCGCATAGCTTTTTGGAGGCTGTCCAATGGCTACCTTCAGCTCTAGGCCTTTATTCCCCAATCTCCCACAGCGCCTCTAATTGCCCTGCATAACTTGCTTGTCAGATTTTTTTAAAGAATAAATTTAAGTACTATGTATTTAGATAATTGATTTAATTTTCAGATTCACTCATTCATTAGAAAGTGCGTATCTTAATACATCTGATGCTTATAATAACATCTATAAATATTCAGTTATTGGGTCTTGGATGAGTTATATAACACTTCTATAGTAGAAAACTCAGAGTCCACTGACAATTTTTAACTCAACATTTTCCACAAGCATTCCATAATTTTAGCACTGTCCATATCATCTGTATTTACATATTGTGAGAAAGGTGAACCTGTAAAGCATATCTGCGGAATAAAAGATTTTGGCATTTACGTATTACAAATCTTCAATTCAATATAGAGATTTATATGTTGCTCCATAAGTAGGAATATGAGACAGTGGGATTAGTACATAAAGTTTTTATTTAAAGTTTTCCCTTTCCAAGCAAGCTTCATATACACATTCTAATACTGTACAAAATTTACATTCTCTGTGATTTATTTATTCACTTTTCACTGTCTAGGCGTTTGTGTCTTTCTGAAATACAGAAAGCTTTACTTACAGTTCTCATAAATGCTTTTTATTTTGGGTAGAAATAAAAAGACGAAGGACAAGTCTAAGGAAAGCAAATATTGTCATATAAACCGACTTTTGGAAGAAACGGTGACAGTGGACAATAAAAGGTTCTGAAACAGATCTTGTTCTCTTCGTGATGTCAGCTGGAATTTTCCTACGAAGTACTGTAACTTTCTATATACTCATGTTTTCAAGAAAAAAGAAATGGGAGCTGATTGCACTAGATAGACTGTTTATATATATTTTTTACAACGGATCCTTTGGATCTGAACATACAAATAAATACAAAACAACGAAGATTGCACTTTACTGTAGAAATGCATTGGATTCCGGCGTACCCATCCATCCTGACGTGCTCCGCATGACATCACCAAGGCATTCTTATTCCATGGCTTCCCTTCTTGTTTTGAATGACATAGTTGTTGAGGGATTTGATAGCATCTTTGGGTGATTAAAAAATATTTTAGGCTTTTATTTACTCTTAAAAGTTGATATTCAAGAAGAGCTTGCATATCAAATTTATGTTCCTGCTGGCTTTGCTGATTGGCCACACTGAGACCATCTCATGCCCTCCTGACCTTCACCCTCTATTCTTCATGCTCCTGAGGACTGCTAGCCATCAGCTGCTTAACTGAGCTCAGGTGTCTCTGTGATAGCAGCCCAATTATGATAAGTTGAGGGAATAGTGAGGGTAAGTTGTGTCCAGAGCCAGCCAAAGGTGAAGAGAAGCAGCATTCTCTCAGGGGTTATAATTGGCTCCTATGCCTTTTCTGAATTGTGTGTTTTAGGAACAGAGAGAACCTGTATAGTAATAATAAGGAATTAGTCCTTCTTTTCTCCCCTGAATCCCTGAAAGCCATCTCCCAGTTTTCATTATGAATTGAGTTCGGGTCAGATGTGTTATCGGACAGAATCTCTAAAACACTGTATGACTGAATTTGTCAATCCTACCTTTTGAACCAAATAAAAATGTGTGTTCACTACTTGAAGCCGAAACAAATGAGAAAGCACAGGTCTTTGTGAAGTGACTAGTGGCATAGCGTATTTTGTTTTAATCTTTCGGATAAAATTGAGGACACAGAAATTATGATTGTGGCTAGCCTGAAACCCATGAAGCAGAAAGCAATTGCTACAAGAGCCAACGCCTTTCTGTTCTCTGATCCTGGCAGGTGCTGTTAAGATCAGAAGGGATGAGAAATGCAGCTGTAAAGAAACAAAAATGCCCCTCTTTAATCTTAAATGACTTTCAATAACTGTCTTGCAGGTGGAGTCTGAGAAGTAGTCAGAGGTTAGGAATACAGAATCAAGCGGCAATTTCTGAAATATTTTGGTGGCTCCAATTTTTGAACCATTCATGAACACAATATCCCCAAAACTTCAACACAGATCACATGCAGGTAGACTACAATGCACACAAAACTGATCTTAGGTCTTCCTGGGGTCAGTCTTCTGTATCTTATCTTTGTCCTTTGGAAAGTTAACATCCATGTGAATTTTTGTAAAGCTGGGACAAGTTAAAACCAGTCAGAAATGGAAGTCTGTCACCACAGTAAGGATTTGGTAGGATTTGAGTCACACACACAGCATCTGTTCAGAACAGGTCTCTCTCTTGTAGTCACTTGTAAATCATCAGAAACCAAGGGTGGGTTTTGGCAGTTGTACCACGGGAATGCATTGTTCCTATGACGACAGTGACATGACCTGTCACTGCTTCCTCAAATGTGACACTGTTCATGCCAGGATTCCTTAGTGTTATTTGTTGTATGGTACACAGGCAGGCAGGATCACTGTCGCACAAGCAGGGCCTGCCAGGGGTTCTGCTACATCTCCTTCAAGTTCTGTCCAGGTTCCTTTCTCTGGACAGTAGCATATTGTAGATGACTTGTAGGCTCCCTGTAATGGCAGAGCAGGGAGCATTTAGACAAAGGTGTTCAGAGAACTACCACAGCCGACATATCACAATCACACTGGAGAGGAACTCTTCTTAGCTCTTGCTAAGTAATACGAAATGGCAGCAGTAGATCTCAAACTGTCCTACTCCAAGGGAAATTTTGAGACCGACAATATTTCAAAATCTTTTTAATGACTTATAATAAAAGTGATATAAATACCTAGAACCACCTAGTTGCTCAATAAGTCTTTGAAAACAGTGGACCAGAAACTGAAGTTATTCAGCTGATTTTGGTTTAAAGAGAAGCCATCTAAAATCTTCAAGTAGTTGAAGTTGGAGTATAGCTTGTTCTCCATTTTTACTTTGCTACTGTGGAGAATCAGAGCTGGGATTGGATGAAAGGAAACTGGAAATGCAGGCTCGCTAACCTGTGTGTTAATTTTTGTATTTTCAAGAGGCCACGTGAGAAATGAAATAAAAAATGTCTTTAATTTTGTTTCCTTTGTCAACTTTAGGAGCTGGTGCCTGAGTAATGTTTCCTTCTCCAAACCAAGAAAGTTTTGTTTTATAGCAGGCAACAAACAAAAAAACAAACAAACCTAATATTAATGATAAAGTGTGCTTCTGGTGTCTGCTTGAAGCAAAGATCTGTATTCTTCCAGCTAACAGTTTGCACCAGGAGACAAGTACATGTATGGATATCTAGTTATACACATCGATAAATATTCACCTCCATATAACTAATAACTTTTTAAAGCACTCCCAAACTTTGTCAGAATCTTGTTTGACACAAAAGAAATAAAACCAGCTCATAGCATTAAAACCCCAAAATAGTTTTGTGAAACTAAAGCAGATAAATAGGAAAATATAAAAATAGCCATTATTTTATAAGTATGGACAACTGGATCCCAATGGGACTCCTATATGATGCAGGTTGTTCCTTGCTATAAGCAGGGAGTTGGTTTCAGGGTCCTCTCCCCCAAGGATGCCATAATCTATGGGTGCTCAAGACCCTTACAATGTAAGATCTCCTGGTGAATTTTGGGAGACATGTCAGAAAAACCTGTGTACCTCCTTCTGCATAATTTAAATTGTGTTTAGAACAAACATGGGACAGACATTTAGATTAGTGGTTAAGATGCCAGTTATAACACCTGTATCCCATATTGGAATATTTTCATTCAACACTTGGCTCTGGTACCTGGCTCCATCTTCTTGCTAATGCAGACATAGGAGGCAGCAGTAACGTGTCAAATAATTGGATTCCTGCCACTCATGTGGGAGACCCATTGCTTTGGTTTGGCCCAGTTCCAGCATTGTGGATATTTGGGGAGTTACAATGGTTAGGATCTCTCTCCTCTCTCTCTGCCTTTCAAATAAATAAAATTTAAAACATTAGTGCAATGTAAATACTATGCAAATAACTGTTATGCTTCATTGTTTATGGAATGCCAAGGAAAAAATTCTGTGCATATTTGGTACAGGCCTAATTTTTTATAATTTTAAATCCATGTTTGGTTTAACCTACAGATGCAGAATCTACATGTATTGGGGACTGACTATAATGGGAACTACACAGATACCTTTTCAGGTATTTCTGCCAAAAGGGAGGAAAGGCTTAATTCAATTCACTTAATTAGGCCCCTATCTCTAACTTCCAGTTTATAGGAAATATGGAGACTGATGACTATCTTAAATGCCACCACAGGATGTCAGTAGGGAATTCTGTAAGATGACAACAAGTCAATGGCATGTAACAAAGAGTGGGCAGAGGTAATGCTCTAGACTGTAAAGGATTTATGAAACAATAATTAAATTTCAGTGAGACTTGCTAAATCCTGGTTTGAACATGTCACTTTGAAAAATACTAGGGGAAACTTAAATATGGACTAAATATAAAAGTTACTGTTATTTTTGCTGGGTGTGACACGGATAATTTTTACACAAGTGAATGATTGTTTTAAAAGAAAAATACTGAGGTATTTAGGATGAAATAATTAAATATTTTGGATTTGCTTCAAATTTCTCCACTCAAAAACAATTTTTAAAGGGGTTACAGATGAAGAAACTGACAAAATGTCAGTGGATATTGAAGCTGGATGATGGGTTAGTGAGATCACATATAATCCCTATTTTGAAGTACATTTGGAAATTCTCATGATGGAGAAAAATGGAAAAAATGGCAAATTATGTACCTGAAGAGAATTTATGGATATTGAAGAGTTAATTCCCTTTTTCATGTTTCACCCGTCAGCAACTTTTCAGACTCCCTTATTCAGTTTTAGAAGATCATTAGTAAAAAGCACTTCACTTTGGCTTTTAGTTGGAAAGCCGAAATTAAAAACGAAACAAACCTGGGGATAGGAGAAAACCAGATGCCTGCCTCAACTTTTTACAGCTGATCAGCAAGTCAGTTCGGTGGCAAATGTGCTGATTCTATTTCACTAAAGTAACTTACTGTTTCTATATTAGCATGCTGTTCTTTTTAAAAAAAAATTATTTGAGAGGTGGAGAGAGAGAAAATCTGTACCCTCTAGTACACTCCTGAAATTTAGCCTGCAGGGGCTGGGCTGAGGCAAAGCCAGGAACTCAATCCAGGTCTTCCGTGTGGGTACAAGAAAGCAATTACTTGAGCCCTCACTGCTGCCTCTCAGTCTGTATTGGCACAAAGCTGGAATCAGGAGCTGAAGGCAGGCAGTGCACCCAGATGCTCTGATGTGGGACATGGGTATCTTATGCAGTGTCTTAACTGCTAGATGAAATTCTACCCTTGCATGATACTCTTAATAGGTGTATAGATGTATAATATTATTGGATAGAAACAAACCAGAAAAGTAAGCACAAACAAAAAGGGGGGGGGGAGTAAATATAGACACGTACCATACTCCAGCTGTAGCCTCCCACAAGGTAAATACTGTCATCCAACACTGCACAGCCAGGCCCACTTCGACCTTCCAAAATGGGAGTTTGGAGAATATTCCACTGATCACCTTTGGGGTCATAGCATTCCACAAGCATGACATCAAGGTGGGAGAATCCTAAGAGATACAGCAACATGGAACCACCAAGGAATAAACTCTCAGCGTCTCAGTTTAAGAAAACATGGCTAGAGCCAAGAAGTAGAAAATGTCGTCTTTGAAGACACAAATGTTTAAATTTGCTGGTGAAATTAATTGGGTGACATGTCCGAAAGACCCAAGGGGGAATAAGAAACACCTCTGGGTGTTTTGAATTAATTCAAAGCAAGAATGTTTGACCAGAATTCATTAATAAAGGTTAGTTATATGGGTGTGTGGGGGGGTTAGATCTTACTAAAATGGTTTATGAAAGCCTTATTTAAAGGGTTTACACTAATAATAAAGAAAACTTAATAGAGTGCTTATGTTTTGTTTAATACATCACTCTGAGATAAATACTACCATTATTTTCATTTTATAAACAGGGAAACTGAGCAACAAAGACAGTCAATGACTCGAATAAGTTACAAGCTAGTAAGTAGATAGGCTGAGATTTGAACCTAGGCCAATAAGGGTTCAGAGCTCAGACTCTTGTAGACTAAACCATATTGATTTTCTTAAATATTTTAATTAATTGAAAATACACTGTTCAGCATCTTTTATCTTTCTTACAGTCTGTGTTTATAATCAGCTCTGATGATGTGACTGCTTTCCAATGTCTAGCAGAAGTCAAGGTTCGGGTAGGGGTTGACTACCTTTTAGTGGCTGGGGCAGGAACTAAGCTGCTGAGAACATAGGTTCTTGTACTCCACTGGAGCCCTGCCTTTAATTTAGTAAGTGGGAAACTCATAGTGGGAACTTCATGGTCACTGTGAAGACCAATTTTTTTTTTCTTCTAGTTCAATGTATGCTGTGGGTATGTACTAGCTGACAATTAGAGTGCATCTACTAAATTAATGGACATGACTGACTCTCCAAAATAATTGGGAAGATGAACCAAAAAGTAGAATACTTTTCATTCTTGAAGAGGCAAACAGATTACTTCAGACTACTAACTTCCTATATAAAATAAATCTCATAGATGTTAGAACAGTAGAGTAAGGTACTCACTGCAACCGTATTATGTATTCCTTTTTTTACCATTAAGATCACTGATAATGATTTTTGAAGCATATACACTTAGAACGGCCTCCTGGGAAAATCCCAGGCTCTGAAGTTTAGAGGCATTGGTGTATGACTTCTCTGTGTCCAATAAATGCCTACATTGATTGTAATCACCATAGAAACTGTCAAGGAAAGGATATTTATCCTTCATTTACAGACGTGAGGTTTAAGTATATTGATTAACTAGTAAGTGCATCACTTGAATTTAAACCTAGGTTTAGGTGCAAAGTCCATGCACTTCTCATCGTGATGGCCCCTTGTGATAAACTCATTTTGCCATGGATGTGCTATTTCCCACTTGGGTTGTCAATCTGACTCTCTATGTCCAGATGCAATGTTAATTGTCAAAAGTTCCTGCAACACTTAGGCAATATCTTGTGCAAAAGAATTGGGAAGAAATCAAATTTTAATATAGAAAGCTACTAAGTTAATATAGACTGTATCGAGGTAAAGGGGTCATGGGTTGAAATGAAGGTACACCAGAGAAGGAGCTAAAGAGTAAGAAGGGAAGAGGTGCACAAGTGAAGACAATCCCTTCCCACTGGTGTGCAGCAGACATCCACTGTTGAACTGACATTTCTGACTGTATAAGAACTTGGAAATATCTACAAAAAAGCCATCAGTGTGGTCTTCATTACATTTAGGGGTAAACATGTATTCAGGAGAAATATAAAGTCTGTGCCTAACTCACTTTTTAAGATGTGTATATATATATATAATTATAAAATAGGAGGGGTCTTCAAAAAGTTCATGGAAGATGCACATGTTGAAAAAAGTGCATGGATTTCAAGACTCTTTTACGCCAAAATAAACTTATCTTTTAATTCCATTTTCCTATGAATTTTTTGAAGCACCCTCGTGAATGCACAGATGTGCCTGTTCTTCCATACCTGGGGTGCCTGTTTTGTGTTTAGTTCAATGTCAAGGGTCATGGAATGTCAAGAACTGGAGGAGCTTGTAGAGACCAACTAGACCGATTTCTTCATTTTCAGATGAGGAAACTGAACCTCAAAGCAGCTCAACAGCATTTTCAATATCAAGGTTTTTCTGCTTTCTTGTCAAATTCAGTGTTAGGTACATAAAACATAAGTTATATGCATGCATGCAAACTACAAAATGTTGCAGTCATATATGTAATGGGGGAAATAGGAGTCTAAATAAGACTTCAAAAATATTATAAATTTTTTAATTAAAAACAATAGAATTGGAGAATAGATGATTTGATATTCAATTCCTAAATGAAATAATTTGAAATTTAGACATGAAATTCCACTGTACTTTTTAAGAAATATATAGTAATTTTGTGCAACTATGACTAAAGTTGTTTATATTTATGGCAAAACAAGTTTGTGGGAAAAAAAATCACTACTGCAACTTTGGTGGTAAGGAATAATTTACTTCACTGAGTTCATTGTTAGGACAAATTGTTTGTGCTTTTCAGTTATTAATGCTCCCGTTTCTTATTTTCTGGAGACATCATTATTCATTTCTTTAATGTGCATGGTAACTTAAAAATAATCCTATCTGCAGAAAAGCCAAAATAAATGCTTGCTCAAGGGTACTGCTAATTTACACAGAGTAGATTTTATTTGGTCAACATGTTTTTTACTTGGTTAACTATGATTATCTAACAAGAAACCCCCTTAGCAAGGAACATGAGATGCAAATGTTATTGTGATTAAAAAAAAAAAAAAAAGACCTTTCAAATGGTTTCCTCCAATTGCATACAGGCGGTCATTCATTACAGCCAAAGTGTGGATTGCACGTTTTGTGTTCATATCTTGTTTCCGAGCCCAGACATCCATTACAGGGTCATAGCAATATAGCCATGGGACATATTCTCCGTTATGTACACCCCCTGTGAATTAACCATACAGATACAAGTCAAAAAAGTGCTGTGGAACTGAACTTGGAAACAGAAAGCAAAGGAATGACTTGCCTGAAATGTATATCTTCCCATTGTGCACGGCTCCGGCGTGAGCTGCCAGGGGCTGCGGCAAGGAGGACACATAACGCCATTCATTTGTCTCTAAGTTGTAGCACTCCACGCTGGACAGGTAGCCAGTTTCATTTCTTCCACCAATTACATATAAATGTTTGTCCAACCGACAGGCATAGAAACTGGCTCTTCTATAATAAGAACCACATCCCTGGTAAGTTACAGAAGGAACTGCAAAATATTAACCTCTCCCCCGCCCCTCCCCAAAAAGCTTATTTATTTGCATCTACTTGAAAGGCAGAATGAGAACTCTGTCCAAGTCACTCCCCCACAAAAGAGGCAGGGACCCAATACTTGGGCCATCATCTGCCTCCCAGGATGCATTAGCAAGAAGGTGAATCAGAAGCAGGGTAGCTGGGGCTAGAATGGGCACCCTAGTATGTTACCCTTTGAAACTGGTTAAGATCTCCCAGGTAAGGAAAGAAGGTACATCTTGGGTCAAAAAAGGTTTCAGACCTTTAAAAATAACACCTACATCTAACACCTTATTCAGGAAGCACATGCACTGCCCATTCTCATCCTCATTTTTTGTATTAAAATAACTGTAGAGGAGAGCCTCACCAACTCCTTGTTTTAGCTTTTTTAATATTACTTTTTATACATGGTTAAAGTGTTCATTAATGTTTGGGATATTTGGTACCTTGTAAGGATATCAGCTCAGTAAGACAAAGTGAAAAATGAGGTAGATAATGTAACAATAATAAATTATCTTGACATTCACTTTCTTTATGGTCCTTCAAGGGTCATTGTTCCCAATTTATAAGAGAACTACATCATCAAAATTTTTCTGCAATTATCATTTTTTCTTTTTTGCCCCTAGTACTACTGCAAATAGAAAAACTTCTGTGAACTTCATATAAAGTTTTTCTCTTATACAACTAATTATAAGAATTTAAGTGGCTTTGGGGGCTGATTTTTATGTGGCCATAGGATATTTTTTATCTCTTTTCGAGAGAAGCTACTGACTCTCATCCTGATACATCATCAAAGGCAAAGGATGTGTTGAAAGGATTGAAGACATGAAGACAATTTTGAAGCAGATCACAATTTAGTGGCATGTTGAGGACTTAGAATTTTAGTTCAAAAAATGGAAAGTAAAGAAGCGCAAAAATATTTTAAGGAAGAAGCAGTAAGGATTTTCCGTAATGAAACTGGGAGGACTCAAAAGTGTGAAGTTAGCATGACTAAGTTGAAACTTTAGTTGACCCTTTGCTTTTTTCTTTTCCATTGGTGCTATTGGAATAATGCATGTCACAAGGACAACATGTAGCTTAATATGGAATAAATAGAATTGTTAAGTGCTTAGCCTCTCACCGAACACAGTTATGTTTTGTGAGTTAATGATCTCTCTAAAAATTGATACAAAGATTCTTGTGCAATGTCAGTTGTAAGACAAGGAGTGCTGCAGGCTTTTCATCAGGCAAGTCTATGTTGCTTGGAGATTTCCCAGGTTGTGTTTACGAAATGCCAGAACATGTGGGAGGCAATACATAGTGCCTTAAGTAATAATTTCATTTCTGCAGTCACACTGGATATGTGGTTTTAGGTGTGTTGCCTGCTAAATGTTACTTCACCCCTCTCAGCTTTAGGTTGCTCATCAGTAATGGGGGGACCATAAGGAAACTTACTCATAGGATATTTGTGAATAGATGTAAGTATTTGTCAGCATTTTCAAATTTTGCTCATGCTCAGGAACTGTTAACTAATTTTATCTGAATTAAAAAGATTTTATAGATTGGCCATCAAGATATGTGCATGTAAAATTTTCCTAATAATATATTTGACAATTAAATTCTTCAATGTTTGTTTAGAAAATGTATTGCCCAAAATAAGCTTACTCTAAATATTCATGTATAATGGAATTACGAGATATAGCTCTTGGTGCAAAAAAAATGAAAGTCCATGCATATGAAAGGCATCTTCTAAAAGTTCTTAGGAAATGCATATTTTCCTAGGCATAGATTTTAAAACGCTTTATACCAAAGAAAACATATCTTTTAATTCTAGTTTTCATGAACTTCATGAAATACCCTTGTAGATATCACATTTTTTAGAGATAGTGATGTATTCAGATTTTAATAATGATCATGCATTTGTTCTGGTAGTCATCATTGATAATTTTAAAGTAATACCTTTATTATGTTTTTTGTGATTTTCTTGAGTTTTGAAAGATATATGTGCTATAGAAAATTCAGAAAGATAGTGAACAATAGTGGAAATAGGGAAAAATGAGAAACTAGAAAGGATAATAAAGAGAATGTGAGTTAGATTTCATAAAGGTTGTTAACCTAGGCCTGTGTCTTCTAAAGAGTTCAGGAAGCTCTGAGATTGTAATAAAATGTTACATCTACTGGGTGTTTGTGCACATGTACATTTGGAGGAAGCTGTTTCATAACTTTTAATGAGATCCTTAAAGGGGTCTCTGATCTAAAAAATTTGAAATTTTCTGGGATGAGGACAAAAACTCATCTAAGCATAAAATTATGTTTCAAAACAGTTGAAACATTAAGTGATACAGAAAATCCCTTGGTTTCTTCTGTCTTTAGCCAGATTTCAACTGCTGTATCACTGAATATGACAGTTCAAAGCTGTCTTACAAGTACTTTTACCTTCTCAAGTTATTTTGTTGGCAAGATTGACTTGTGTACAAAAAATCTGCTGCAGTTAACACACATTTCTTTGCACCACTGGCACAAGGACAATTCAGTGCATCTCTTCGATGTGATTCTATGACAGGTCCTGGACATCTGAAATAAGTTCACTTATTTCACTAATGGGTCATCTCCAATAATTTGGACTCTGTGGATTGTCAGGTGGTAACAAGGAGCTCTGTAAGCATGAGTCTAGGAGAGACAATGCTAACTGGTCATGATGAGTATGAAAATATCTTATTTAGGGGCTGGCATTATGGCTTGGTGGGGAAAGCTGCCGCCTGTAGTGCCAGCATCCCATATGGGTGCCAGTTCAAGTCCTGGCAGCTCCACTTCCAATCCAGCTCCTGTCTAATGTGCCTGGGAAAGCAGCAGAGGATGTCCCAAGTGCTTGGGACCTTGCGCCCACGTGGGAGACATGGAAGATGCTCCTGGCTTTGGATGGTCCCAGCTCCAGCCATTGCTGCCATCAAGGGTGTGAACCAGTAGATGGAAGATGATCAATCTCTCTAACTCTGCCTTTCAAATAAATAATTTTTAAAAATTTAATTGAATTCACAAGGAGTCTTCAAAAGCTTCATAGAAAATTTGTATCACGAAAGTAATACAAGGATTTCAAAATTTTTGTACCAAAATAAACCTATCTTTTAGTTCCAATTTCCATGAACTTTTGAAATCGCCATGTAGATTGTAATGAATCAAGAGAAAGATTTCCCTCTGGCTGTGTGTACTCCTTTTATGTAGCCTCAATTTCAGTGGTCTTGCTTTTTCTAATCTGGCTCCTTTTTAATTGTGACCCTTACTCAGCTGTCAGAACTTGTTGTCTTTTTCAGCCAAGAGCTCCTTAATGTGATGTTCTGTGTGTACTCCTGGCTTTATCCACACAGTGTCACTGTTAGGATCTAAATGGGAAAAACTCAGTAGATTTCATTTCCTGAATAAAAGTGCCTTTTTATGTAGACATCCCAGTAGTGAGAATTCTGACTCCTGACTCCTTTGCATGTACAAAGTGAGTATTCCTGAAGTGCAGTCCAGAAACATGGGATTAATAATGGTTTGTCAGCAACTAAATGTCTGCTCCAGGCTAAAATTTTCCCATTCCAGGTCTCTCTTGGGAGTGCTCCCTGCTCTACCTCAACCACATGGACAGCACATTTGGTTTAAGCCATACATATGTAATAGAGATATAGATTATGCAAAAGTAAGTTGGAAGCCACTTAAGTTTGCTTTGTAGATTACACTTATTTGTATTTCAAATTGTTCACTTTTCCCTATACCCCCACACTGCTAGAAGAAATACTCAACGTTGCTAAAAAAAAAAAAAGAATCTCTACAGATATGTTTTGTACCCTGTTTATTTTACAGGTCTTTACAAGTGCTTTCTGGCACTTAGGATGGCCAAGTTTTTGAGATTTGAATTACTATGACTTTGTCTCAATTTGAATTTTTGACCTTCATCATCATATTACTCTGTTCGAAAATTTTGTTGTTGCTGTTTCTTGTAGGAGTATTTGAAAGAGTATCAAATTTAGAAAACTTTTTGACATATAGTATTAGCTTTTGGCCTTTGATTTTGTGAAACAGTGGCTTTGCTGTTTCTGCCTCTCTAAACTGCTTTCCCTACCTTTTAGATTGGCTAGGAGGTATGTTCTCCATAACATAGCACTTCCATTATCTGTTACTGTTTTTAAAAAGGGAAGTTATCAAAGCATTTCTAATGATCCAGGTTTTCTGTTTTTACCTTGTCCTTACTGAAGAATCAAATCCTGAGCCCTAAACAGTTCCTCAGCATTACATTTAAATTTATATGTTTGATCATTTCTGTCAGGAAATTCAGCTAGCAGGGAAGCAATTCATGAACTGACCCATGGCTGAATAAGCCTAGAGGCCAGGGGCCAGCTTCCTGCTGAACTGGGAGGGTCTGTTTCTTAGCACATGTGCTCCTTTGAGATCTGACTAGGTAAAGTATCCCAGGAATCCATCCAACTGGAGTTCCTGTGGAGATGGCTTTGGTATGTTTCTCTTATTCTGTTTGGTGATGGACTTCTCAGCATAATTGGAAAGGGTAGGAGAGGGACTTCTGACTTGATTCACCATGTCTAAGATGTAAAATGAAAGGTTTCCATAAACTTCCGAAGAGTGCCTCATATATTTTAGAATTCTTTTGTTACATTTTTAATCTCCAATTAATCCGCACTGGTAACTGATGGTACTTGCTATTTAAATGGGAGCTTGGCAGTGACAGAAAAATTTCATTTGAAGTTAAGGATTACTGCCTGGGTCAACCAACCCACAGGACAGATGGAGCTAGAAGATTGACTGGGCATTTGTGAGATCTGCCTTTTCCCACTCAGCTCTGTAAGGAGCTCTTTATTTGGTCTATCGAGTTGATTGTTCTAAATCTAAAAAAAACCTTCTTTTACTAGGGACCTGACATGATATACCATAATGACTTAGAAAGAAACGTTAAACAGTCCATCCTGTCAACGGTGGCTGCCGGGCGCCGACAGACCATGGCAGGTCTTTTTATCAGGTCAATGAGCTGCTAAAAATTGTCTAAGTAGGACCCTGCCATGATAGGCCATAGTGCCTCAGAGGAAGTCATTATAGACGATCAAGTAAACAATACACATCTTTAAAAAAATTACTAATTAGGTTTTGCAGCAATACTTCCCATCCTTAGGGGCTCTGCCGAGAAATAATTGGCCACGACGTGAGTTATGCCTCCCAAGACGAAGGCATGAAGGTTAATTATCGTGGTGTACAGCCCCCAGCAAAGGGGACTGCAGTGATGAGATGATGACATTCCAAACATGTATCGATCGTTATTTCTTAAACGCTCTTTTGGATGGTTTTGGTGAAAGGGTGCATGATGCAGCTGCAGTGACAGCAACCAGGAAATAACCCTCAAATGAGGAGAAACAGGGTGCTCAGGAAAAAGATTTCAGGAAACCATGACTCAAGGAGAAGTTCTTGAGCTACCTTTCAACTACACAACTACCAAAACTAGTTCTTGAGCTACCTTTCAACTACACATTCTTAGGAGCTGCTGTGATCCTTGATGTATTGTGTTTTGCCATTTTCAGTGTTTAGCTTTTAGTCCCCTGAAAGTGTCCATATATTTATATGAAATAGATAATTTATTTAGAATATAGACTCATACTGTCTTGCTGAAGTAATGTACATCTTGGAATAATTGGTATTGCTGCAAAATTTCCTTTTCACTTGGAATTTGTTATTAAGGGTCTAACTTGATCTCAGTGTACTCTACTTGAATTTTAAAAGACTGAGATACAGTGGTATACAATGAGTAAGATGCCACTTGGGGCGCCTACATCCTAGGGCCTAGTTTTAGCCTGAGCTCCTCTGCTCCAATTTCAGCTTCTACCTGATATATACCCTAGGAGACAGTAGATGATGCTCAAGGTTGAGTTCTGGACTCCTGGCTTCAGCCTGGTCCAGCCCTGGCTGTTGTGGCAATTATGGAGTGGATGGAAAATGTGTCTGTATCTGTATTGCTCTGCCTTTTAAATAAAATGAAAACTAATATTTTAAAAGTATATATTGGAAATTGCATAGATAATTAATCAATTCTTTAAAAAAATCATGTAGGATCTCTGTCCTTAATGTGCTGTACATTGTGAATTAATACTATAATAGTACTCCAACAGTATTTTCACTTGTGTCTCTATTTGAGGGCAAACTGTTGAAATCTTTACGTAATATGTACTAAACTGATCTTCTGTGTATAAAGAGAATTGAAAATGAATCTTGATGTGAATGCAAGGGGAGAGGGAGTGGGAAAGGGGAGGGTAGCGGGTGGGTGGGAAGTTGTTTTGGGGGGGAGCCATTGTAATCCATAAGCTGTACTTTGGAAATTTATATTCTTTAAATAAAAGCTTTATATACATATATATATATGTATATAAAAAAATAAAGAGGGACTGTGTAGAAATAGGAAAGAGAAAGAATGTAGCCAGTAACTTCTTAAATAACTTCCTGGAGAGGAGGAAATAGATTGTAGCTTACATCATCATTTTGGAGAATTTGCTCTAGAGGCTGTCTAGATTTGAAAAGGCCAAGTGCTCACAACCTACCATGTGAATTTGCATATGCATATAAAGACACGGAACCATGCTCGGGTAACAGCCAGGTGAGACAAAATATGTGTAAATATAGTAGCCATTTTGTCCTTGATAGCAAAAGACTTAGATGAAATAAACATCTTTGTTAAAAGTGAGATGACACTTTGTAAGACTATTTTTTTTAAATCTAACGAGTGATGTGTTCTTGAATGTATTATGAGAAGATATTTGGGGAGCACAAACAATTTGAATAGAGATGAAATTTGCTATTAAATATTAAATATTTAAATTTTAAATGTTTAAATTTAATGTTGAATAGTGTGATTAAGATTGAAATTTCTGCATCAAAGTGCATATCATTGTGAAAATGGTATTTTATATTTAGATTTCGGGACTTAAATATATTATCACTGAGAAGAGTAGGAGAGCCAGGGGAATTATAGCTATGTTTGCAAAATGCCAATCAGTGTGGTCAAGGGAGACAAGTTGCACAATTTTTTTTTCTACATTAGGACAAATAATTGACTTATTTAATTACTTTTCTCTATTGAACTAACGAGGCAGGTAATCCGAATTGGTCAGGTCAAGTTTTAAATTTTGCCTCATGTCTTTTATTGACTCTGCGTAGCACTCTTTATCATGGGAAACCATCTAACACTCACCTTTCCAATGAAGCAGCCTACAGAAGGAATAAACGCTTACCTTTCTTGCATAGGGGGAAGTTGAATCCAGCTGTTAAATCGAGGATCGTATCGGCTGACAAAATTTGTGCTATGTTTTCCTGTAAAAATACATTTGAGACACTTAACACCATGATTCCTTTGTCGATTTGCGTGGTAGTAGTATTTTATGAGACCTCTCTTGTTCTCAGGGTTAACAAACAGATGAGTTAAGTTGAGGGTGTCCCCAGCACAGCATAAGTCATGGGTCAGGGAAGAACAAGTAGCCATCTCCAGTGTCTTCCCCTTTTTCCTTCTCATTCCTCAGCTTGTTTTTGGAATGAGTTGGAATAAAATGAAATCATCATATTAATAAGTAATTTCACCAAACCAATTTTTACTACAGTGTTAAAGTAAAATCTTGTTCTTTTATGTTTTAAAAATAAATTACTCTCTACAAATTATCTGTCCCAGAGACTACCTTGTATTATGTCTCTTATTAGAGCCATTCAGAGCCATTCAGAGCTGTGTGTGTGTGTGTGTGTGTGTGTGTTTACATTTTCTTTTCCTTTCTGAAAAACTTTTTTTGAGAAGTTTCAGATTCATAAGAAATTTGAGAGGAAGGCATGGAGATTTCCTCCATATATACATGGCCTCCCTCATTATTATAGCCTTTTGTAATGATCTAAGACTCTAGTAGTGGTGGCATCTTCTGTCTTTCCATGGAAATAAAAGCAATTGCTGCAGTGAGTCTCTGTTTGGAAATCAGTTCTGTTGCCTGCAAGTCATGTGGGCTCTGCGTGTGTTTTTGGAGGAGCACACAAGTACATCTGCTGAAATGGGAAGCATGAGTTCTCTGAGCTGCCCTCTGTTGAGATGAAGAAGCACAGTCAGGCCTTTAAGGTATTAAAATGAACCTGATTTTCCATCATATTGACATCAAAGCGATAAATGCAAGTAGCAGAGTACATTCCATTTTCTGTGTAGCACCTAATATGATAATCACCTCAAGCAGCTAATGCCTTAACCCTAAAGTCTACTGTTATTCATGTATGTGAAACTGGACATTGAGGTATGCATTCAACTTCATCACATGTATGAACACGTGTGTACTTGTGACCCAATTAATTGCACAGATAGTGTATACTGGTCACCCCCAATGTGTCTAAGGCATTCTAGGTGCTGGAAATATTTTGACATATAAAAAAGACAAGACCTTAGATTAATGAATATATAATAGAGAATATATATATGTAAAGGAAAATAAAGCAGCGGGTGATAGAGGGAAGGCCAGTTGAAGCAGGATGGTCAGCTACTCACGGAAGCCACACAAATATCTGCAGAATGAGCCTCAGGCAGTGGTGCAGGAAAATATAAAGTCTCTGGACTGGAAATGAGTTTAAAAACAGCAAGAAAGCTGGAGTGACTGGACAGAAGTCAGGGTGATCTAGTCAAGGTCTAGAACACAGTGTGGACTGGTGCAGGCCTCTGTTTTGTGTTAGGGAAAACTAAGCTGCAGGAGGGTTTTGAGCAGGTGATAAACATGGTCTAATTTATCACTCTGGATGTTATGTGAAAAATAGATTGCAGAGCGGTTGCCTGCAGCTGAGGAACTGTTAGGCTGTTGCAGTAGTCAAGGCAAGGGGTAACTGGCATAAATGGAGGTGGAGTTGGTGAGACATCATATTTGAACTATTTTATACAGTTATAGCTAAACATCTCCCAAGGAGCTGAATATTGGTATTAAGAAAAAGTGAGTCATTAAGAATGGTTGCCAGGTTTGTAGACTGAACAACTGGAAGGAAGATCATGGAATTTGCTGTGGTGAGGAAGACCACGGAGTAGATTGGGGGCTGGGGAGAGAAGCTGTGAGCTCTGTTTTGAGCTTTGAGAATCACATAAGCTCTCAGATTAAAGTTTTTTGGAAGGCCACTGGATAAATGAGGCTATATATAGGCACAAATTTTCACATCATTGGTCCAGAGTTACTTTTTAAAACCATGAAGCTATGGGCTGGCATTGTGGCACAGCAGTTTAAGCCACCTCCTGTGATGCCAGCATCCCATATGAGTGCTGGTTTGAGTTCCAGCTGTTCCACTTCTTACCCAGCTCCCTGCTAATGACCTGGAAAAGCAGAGGAAGATGGCCCGAGTTGTTGGGCCTCTGCCACTCAAGTGGGAGACCTGGAAGAAGCTCCTGGCTCTTGGCTTTGGCCTGGCCCAGCCCCACCCATTACAGCCATTTGAGGAGTGAATGAGTAGATGGAAGATCTCTCCCTCTTTCTCTTCCCTTCTTTTAACACTGCCTTTCAAATAAATATTTTTTTTAAAAATGAAGCTATATGAGACTATATGGAGAGATATGGAAATGGAAGATAATAGGTTCTGGAATGAACCCTGTGTTAAAAGAAGAAAAATAAGGAAATGAAAGAAGAGTCAAGGTAGCAGGAAAAGTGAGGTATATTGACAACCATGTCAAATAGTGTTTCAGAAAGAAGCGGGTGAGCAACTGAGAATTGCCTGTAGGATTTGGCAACATGGAAGAAGTTGATGGCCCTGACAAGTGTTGTTTCAGTGAACTCAGGGGTGAAAGCCTGAGTGAGGACTACTTGGAAGAGGCTAAGAAGAAAAAAAACAGAAGTAAGATGATAGGTAATGTTTCATTGGACCTGTAATCAAAAGATTACAGCTGGAGGATGCAGCATTGAAGGAAGATTTGGTTGTATTTTAAATTCAGAAATACTGCAAAGTTCTTGAACAGGCAACAAGCACTGAAGAACAGACCTTAGATGCAAACAGGAATAATAATAGACAGATTATATGGATAACAAAGTGAATAGATTTGATAGTAGCAAGATGAAGAGCTTATCTTCTGATTGCTTCTATTCTTGTGAAGCTAAGAAGTACAGCTATCAACTGAGAGTGAGGAGATGTCCAAGGAGAGAGGGAGAAGGTCTGAAATGCTTATCTTGGAGCGTAAGTGAGTACATTGACCATGAAAATTTTGTGGGGCTGACCAGAAATCAGTGTGATTGTGTAGGTCAGGGAAGAAGTGGAGGAGAGTTGGGTTTAACTAGGACAAACAATGCCTGGCAAGTATAATGGAAAGAGAGACATACACAGACGTAGAGAATTGAGGGCTGCAGATATGTGCATTAAAATGATTATAGTGATGGACCATACAGTGGACACTCAGAGGGAAGGAAGCACATGGCAGGGCAGTGGGGAGAGGGATGATGGGCAGTGAAACAGTGGTATGGTGAAGTGAAGGAGGAGCTGTTGCCAGGAAAACAGTACCCATAATGCAGCATCAGGTGGTATAACCTGAGGATGTCCTTTAAAGTTCCTGGGGTTTTAAGGGTGTGCACATGACAATGAAGAGGAAGGAGGGAAAGTGAGCCCCATTAGGAAGGCTGGCAAGGAAACAGTACTCTCAGAAGATAGCCATATTTTGAATAGGAAAGTTGAAGGAGCCACTCAGAGGAGAGTTTGAGGATTATAGGGATTTTGCTGATGTGAGAGATCATGTGGAAGGGTGCAGATGATCGGAATGAGAGAGAGTTCAGTTTTATCTAGAGGTATAAAGGAATAGATAAGAGTCCCAGGAAGTGAGAATGATCCAGGACACCTGTTTCACATAAAGAAGTTCTAGCTCAAGGGAGATTCTAGAGTTGGTTTGTAAGTGAATTTTTGTGGAATTTTCTATCATTTTCCTGCAGGAAAAAAAAATCATCCTTGAGGAGTCAAGTTCCAAGGTTAATTATCTAATGCATCAAAAGATTAATGATGTTTATAGGAATGCAGAAGCTACCTACCATGTAGAAGAATGCTTCTGTCTGAACTGTGGTGTAGATTTTCCATTTGGAAAAAAAGATATATGCCATCTGTGAGCAAAGGAGGGGAGAGTGCCTTCATAGGCAGAGCAGTGGCAGTACAAGTGAGCAAGTTCACTGCTGGTTGTAATGGTAGTGGCTTTGGCTCAGAGAAAAGGCTTAGCAGGGACTGATAGGATGTGGATAGGAGAGGAGGAAAGGGTTTATAGAGGTAGGGTCACTGGTACAATAAAATGGGCCTGGAGTGGAAGATTAGAAGGCACTGGGATGAGGACTAGGAAGATAAAAAGAAGGCAGGTATTGTAGAGATGGCAAAAAAAAAAAAAAAAGGTACAGAAGGAATAAGAAACCCTAAAAGAAATGAAAGTGGTAGGATGAGGAAGGTGAGATAAAAATGGGATCTTTTTTCTTCCCAGTGACCATAGTGAGACTCTACCAGCAGCTTAGGAGTAGTGGATGTATGTGAGAGAATTTTGGATTTCCTTTTAAATATTTTCTTTCTTTCTTATTCTTTTCATTTTTCCTGACTTTTCCTCTACTTCTCTTTTTGCTCTGATGCCCCATCACCAGGCACCATTGTTGACCTGCACACAGAGGATGGAGCCAGAGATGGCAGTTTTCAGCCCAGGGTAAATGAGAAGGAATGGGAAGGAAAGATAAATTCTTGATTGTCTAGAGAAGGGGTGGGCTGTATAAAGCCCATGAGATCATGTGATCTGGCCCTGCCAAGGCAACCACAGGTAGGACTTGAAATTCAATAAATCTCTAGCAGGCTAATTTTTAAGTTGATCACTTTGTATGGCCTGCGGATGATGTTATAAATATCCAGACAGCCACTGGCAGAGGAAAGTCTCTCCAGTCTTGACCTAGAGGAAGGAATACATCCTTTAAACTCCCTTCCCCACCAGCACCAATTCTCCTAGATGGATTTTTGATTAGGAGTTGAACCAAAAGTAGGGACAAGTGATTTTTTTTTTTTTGACATATGCCTAAGGAGCAGGTTTTCTGTGTTGTTGATTACCGTGATGTTCAGGAATGGTGGTTTCAAAGGGAAGAGCTGAGCTGTGCCACCACTGGTCTTTTAATGAAGGCCTAGGCCACCTGGGAACAAAGTGGGGTGAGAGCACACTGTGGTCTGAGACAGGACTTTCCAGAGTTTTCTGTTGTGGTTTTGTCAAGAACATTCTGCAGGTCCTTTGCTTAGACAAACCCACTGACTGTGCACTGTGTGCAGTTTAAATCACTCCACGGAAGGATAAATTGAACAGTAAATGAGGAGGTCACAGTGGACGTGGATGGCATGTACAGCAGAGTTTTCTGGGAACTGACCACTCATTACAAAGGTCAGTGAGAGGAGAGAGATTAAATGTCATTTTTCTCCTATTCGTGAAGTCCACTGACCGTCTCCTTTCCAACCCTGGAAGATGTGACACAACAAGGCTACAGGCCTTGACAAAGTCCCTCTTTCTTAAATGTTCTTGGAGGGTGGCTTGGACCGTTTTCCTTTAAGGTTTTCTAGAGTGAACAGATGTAACAATTTTCTATAATTTGCCTTGGTGCAGATGCTGAAAGAGAGCATTCACAATAAAATATATGCAATATATGTAATTTTGGCTGGATGTTCTGGGGTTTTAAAGTAAAAATGTGTACCTGCAAGCTGTTTTATGGTTTCTCAGTCATAATTATCTCTGTAACACAGAAGGCTACAACGGCAACTCCTCCATCGTGTGCAAGCTTTCCAAAAATATCTTGATGATTTTGCATCGCCTGCGAGGCAGTGTTCTCCTTGCATTTGGCTTGAGAGGTATATGAAAAGGCTTGACTGGGGAAGGTGGTGGCTAACCTATAGAAGAGGCACTTGTAGAAGGTTCAACAAGTAGCATGGCCCTCAAGTCACACCTGCTGTGTAATGATGCCAGCTAAAGTTACAGACAGTGCAACTGGAGACGATGCTTATCTATTGCCACTGGTTTGCCTATGGATAAAATGGGAGGAAAGCAGTGGAGAAGGTGCTGAGAATTCTTAACAGCTGCAGCTGGCTACCTTCCTCTAGGGAATTGGTGCCTGTGTTTGTGGCATTCCTCAAGGGATGGATAAAGAGAGGGTTGGGGCACCACTGTGAAGCCAAATCCCCAGAGAGTCGATGAGTGAATGCTCTGTTACATCCATGCTCAGCTCACAACTGACCCACCCTCCAGCTGTCAGCCCAATTTCCTGACTATTGCATTTTTCCCAGCTGCACAGAAATGGATGTTTTCCATACGAATCCTAACACGGACTGCTCCTAAGGCTCTGCAGTCCACACAAACTTCTTAAGCACCTACAACGAAGCTGTTCAACAGTTACCATTTGGATTCCATTGGTCCTCTCCGCCCAACACGAACAAGAAGTTTTCCACCTCCACGACGCAGTGGTGGGCACTGTTGTATGGCATAACTGGAATTAAGAAAACAAAAAAAGATGTATGAAATGTTCCATCTGAGGACTGGAGGCCGTGGCTCACTAGTTATGTGTTTCACCAGCAAGTATAAAAATTGACTCAGAAGGAAGAAGACAGCACAGGCAGCAGAGCACCCCCCCCCACCCCACCCAGCCATCCTCATGCAGTGGCTCGGTGGTGTGTTCCAGTGGTTTCAAACCCAACCCCTTCTGATGAATTTTACATGATGTTATTCCACGAATTAGTCAGGAATAGCCTGTTACGCTGTTTTCCATGTCTAAGTTCTCACCTGCCTACCCATGGGGATGGCACTCTGAACCAGTGACTGACACCCCTGCCGGTCAGAACTGCAGGCTACTGCTTGGAAGAAGTCACCCTGAATCTACTCAGAGTCACTCAGATGCTCTGCCCAGACTTGGTTTGCTGGCAATCTTCCCATAAACAGACTCAGGGTGCTTGGTAGCTTTCTATTCCACAGCAATGAGCAAGCTGAATTTCCATACAGTTTTAAGTTTTTAAATTAAGGTCCTGCTGATTTAATGCCTCCTCCAAATGTATACGCTTAATTTCCTGTACAATGTCATTAGCAGCACAATCACACATTTTCCATCTATCTGCTTAGGAGCTCTTCTGTAACAAAGATGAAAACTGTCAGGAACATCACAAATATCCTTTCTCCTCATCTCTTTCCCTTCTCCCTGCCCAAATGTGGCAGCTGTGAGGGGTTGGGGGGGCTATACAAGGAATCTGAGTTTCTCTCTGTGTGTTCGCATTTGGCATCTCATCTGGGGAGAACCAGGGTACAGCTTAGGACACCCCTTACACTCTCTGTGCTGCCTCGGTTATTGTTGGCTGTGGTAATATCATATGGTGAATGTAAATGTTCGCAGCATTAGTTATCACATCACATGCAGTAGTTTAGGCCCAGTGACACCAGTAGGAAAAATGATGTCCTTGCTCAGCTCATCATATGGGCACCTTAAATCTAGGTGAGGACAAATGGGGAGGTGATGTGCATGTTCAGGCAGGGAACTTATTGCTTGACACGGATCAACAGAGCACTTAAGAAACCAGTGCAGTGGGAAATCAATATGAGTCCCAGCCAACTCTTACTGTGTGCTCTTTTGCCAATGCAGAGAGAGTGAGCGCCTATCTCACACCTGACTTATTTTGGCTGATATATATCTCATTTCATTTTGTTTTTATTTTATTTTTCTCAAAGTGTTTATGCTGTTGAAGATATATAAATAATAAAAACAGGTACAGCTTTGAGACCTATAGCATGATTTCTGAAACAGCAAAGTGAGATGTTAGGTTTCTGATCCAAGGTTTTAGAAGTTTTGATTATTTAATGTTAACTATTTATCTTTACCATGAATATTCATTACTTTTGAACTTACATCCACCAGGGAATGCCTATTGGTATGTATACCCCTGATTTGGTGATAAGATAGGAAGTGAGTATGCAGTGGTCTATGTGGTTCACAATTTTGGTTGATGGACTTAGAGCTGAGGAATGTCCTTGACCTCCTCAATCCTCAGTTTATCTATTTGGAAAATGTTTTTAACTTTATAGATTCATGACTCAGAATTCATTGTGGGGTAACAGTATTTATTGGGCTCATTGAGTGACTAAGGTTGAATGTGCTTCAGAGGTCATTTTTAAAAATTAACTCATCATCGTTTGGATTATGATGTTGGTTCCTATATATGAAACACAAAACCAGGCTGCCCCATCTACTTTTGGGAGCAGCCTGGTGCTACTACAGTTTCCCAGGGATGTCCTTAGGTCAGTGAATGCCTTGACAGCATTTACTGTCATCTGTATGCATCAAGTCACAGGGGATGTAGTACAAGGGTATAGGCCATTAATGCAATCAGCTTATTCTGGTGGGCACTGTACTTTAGGCATTTATTTTAAACTTCTGGTCAGTCCAACACCTAAATCTTATAAATAATGAAAAACTGCATTCTCTTCTCTTTAGCCACAAGTCCAGCTTCATCATAAAGCACAAGCTCTGAAAATTTTACACTTGTATTTTGTTCTTGCCATTCATTTGTTCCCACTCAGGCAAGCAGAAATTAAGTGAAGGAAATAATACATGATTTATTTTTAAGCTTCTTTCTCATTTGATTACCCCTATTGTTATGCTTTCTGCAAACAAATGACATGATTGCACTAAGCTAACTACTGAACTCTTCAAAATAACAGAAAAGAAGGTCTTTGAAGTCTTAATATAAAATCTACTTGAAGGTATTCTCATTTATCTATATATTTTAATTTTCATTCTAAAACCTGCATGCTATAATTCTTGTCTGAGCATTTAGGTTTTCTCATTCCTGAATTAGTGTCTTTTCTGAATTATTACTGCAAATTGGGAGGCCACAAATATCCACAATTAACTCCTTGAAATTGTTTTGCATGTAAAATTCTCCCAAGTTTATCAGGGTAAAAATCTATATTAAAACAATGTCTGAAATTTTGTAAAATACCAAATTGCTTTGACTTCTGATTAAACCTGAAGAGAAGCAAAATAACTAGGGCACTGAGCAAGAGCAAACAATGTATTTAAAATGGTGCTGGGTACTGTGCTGATTGGTTCTCTCTTAAGTAACATCGAATACTTACCTGCTCCTTTCCAGATGTCTCCAGAGGTGGACCCCTACCTCACAAGCAGGTAGCAGAGGAGGTTTGTACTCGGGTCCATCTACAGCCCAGTGTGAGTTTTTAGCGTGTCAGTCAGTGAGTTAGAGGGAAAGGGGAAAGAAGCTAATCAGGATGAAATGAGATTAAAGGCTGTCTAATTTTACAGCAACTGTGATCCATCAGCCACTGTGAAAGTGACAGTGGAAATGAATGATGGAGACAGACAGGTGGGGCTGTACATTTCACTGATTTATCCTCAAATGCACTGGGCCTTATTTTATTGAGTGAACATGACCGCATTTATCATGACTGTCATCTAAACCCACTTCCCTCCATTTAAAAAGGTCACTTTACTCAGAGGGAGTAGGAGAGAGGCACTTTCAAATCAGATTTAAAATCTAATAACACGTGTTTATAAGGCCCTTTGTGGGAATTCTCAACTTTATCAAACAAACTAGCAGTGCTAAGAGCAAAGGGGTGGGGGGGAGAATATTAAATCACAATATTCACTCTGCAGAATGATTAATCATCACACATGCAATTGATGTTAGCAACAGTTATAAGCTGATTCTCTGCCACAATTATATGCCTGTTAATTGTTTTCTCATAATTTTAAGGCCATAAATTTCAGTTACAAAAAGCCTTTTAGCCTTTCCTGAACCAGTGCAATAAAATGTCTTAGAATATTAAAACAAAATTGTTCTTTGTGGATGTGAAAATGAAAGTCAAATGTTGTTATGTTATTTTTCACAATAACTACCATCTACCAAGCATTTACTAGGTGCCATATATATGTAAATCATATAGTTATATATTTACCTACGTTATAGCCTTGGAAATATTACAGCACTTGAATTTTGTTCATATTGTACATTTGCTTTTCTTCAGGTGAGCATAAATTAAGTGAAGCTAATAATACATGATTTATCTGAAAAATGTAGACTATTTTGATTCTCTGTTTACTTCTACTTATATAACATAACATTTTTCATTTAATATGACCAACTACAAAGGGGCAATGTCCCTCCATTTTATTTCTATAAGTAATACTGAGGCCTTGAGAGGTTAAGTCACTTGTTGAAGGTCATACTCAGCCAATGAATGGCAGAAGCAGAATCCAAACACAGGGATATCTGAACCCCAACCCATGCTTTTATCCATTTCACTCTACTGATTTTCAATAGGTATGTTCATCCAACCAGCAAGTCATTACTGAGTACCTGAGTGTTCAGTGATGGTGCTTTTGAAATTTGTTTATAATTTTTTTATATTGAACCATCTTCTACATGTGTTTCTTCGCTTGATGTTTAAAAGGAATTCTTAAATAAAGCAAGTAGATGCCCCTTTAATTTTTTCCCTATAAATCTGGATATTCAGGGAATGTAGTTGGCTTTCATAAAGTGGACATTTGTTTGATGGAGTCAGAAAAACAGTGAGCAAAGCAGTCAGTTAAGGGTGGGTAGTCTATTGGCACAGGGTTTTTATTATAATTTTTAAACGAGGAGGAAAGACTTCAACCTTGAAAGCAGATTCAAAGTATTTTGGGCGAGGAGGTCCTTTTCCTGAGGGACTTGTTTGTATTTATGAAGGCCTTAGTTCGACTAGAGGTCCACCCTGCTCTGTCTCCTCCTAGATTTTATATCTCTTCATGCAGAAAGTATAGGAATCTTTCACAAGTCACAAATTTTCATGAACATTCGAGCAAGAGAGTACATAGGGCTATGCCAAGAATCCAGGATTGCTAAATAATGGTTATTGAGTGTTTATCATCTAGATGGAACATTGAGGAGAATCTTCTAAAACTGCCCAATATGACAACCTTCTTAAATTGTTTTGGAAAAAAAAATGTATCCATAAAAGTCTCCCTCCCTGCCCTGACCACCAGGCTTTCAGTTTTCTTTCTTTTTTAATTTTTTTAACTTTTATTTAATAAATGTAAATTTCCAAAGCACAACTTTTGGATTATAGCGGCTTTTTCCGCCCATAACCTCCCTCCCACCTGCAATCATCCCATCTCCCACTCCCTCTCCCATCCCATTCAGTTTTCTTTTTAAAAATTACATTTCTTTTTCATTTTATTTGAAAGGCAGACAGAGATAGAAAGAAAGGAGATTTTCCATCTGCTGGTTCATTCCCAAATGCTTATTAACAGCCAGGTCCTGTACCCGGTTGAAGCCAGGAATATAGAACTCCACTGGGTGGCAGGGATACAAGTCTCAAGTCATCACCTGCTGCCTCCCAGGTTGCACATTAGCAGGGAGTTTGATATCCTAAGAGGAGCTAGGACTCAAATCCAGGCACTCTGATAAGGAATCCAGGCACTGCAGTCAGTGTCTTAAGCTGAGTCAAATGTCCATTCTACCTTTCAAGTTTTCTGTCCCAAAGCTGTCACTGCTGCTGTGTTCTTGTGTTTTCCTCCTGAGAAACTGGATTTCTGAGACATTGTGTATAATGCAAATGGCAGCAGCACACCACACACACACTACTTGGTGTCCTGCTTTTTTGTACTAAATCATTCATTCATTTATTTTTTCATTCCCTTGCAATCAAATATTTCTTCTGCAGCTACTCCATGCCAGGCAATGTTGAACTTGCTGAGGTGAACAAAACCCAGGGACAGCCTCATCTGAGGATGCATATCATAAACACATGCACAAATAAGTAGACCCTGTTCTTTCAAATGACAAGTGCAATGAAGAAAAGTGAATCGGAAATTCATTCCAAGTAGGATTTTAAGATGCTTGGGGGAGAAGGAATGATAACAGTGAAGCTTTTGTGAGTAGGAAGTGACTGAAGTGAACAAGGGAGCCACCCAAGGTGTTAGGTACAGGAGTAAAAAGTGCAAAAGCTTTGAGGCACAGCCTTGGGTCAACTTCAGCACAGCAAGAAGATTGGGGACAGATGGATCTGAGAGGAGGCCTAGGAGGGAGGCTGAAGGCAGACCAGAGCAATGTTGCAGGGTGTGGTCAGAAGATAACACTGTCATTGTCCAGTTGCATTGTTTGAAATGGCTACACAGTGTTGCATCTGATGTGTGTCCTATAATTTACCACTTTACATTTTGATGGCTATTAATTGGACGAACATCTAAACACTTTTCTGTTTGCTGATAATATAGCAGAGAATGAAGCAAACAATGTCCCTGCTCTCACAGGATTTATATAACATGGAACGTAAATAACAAAGAGGAATACAGCCAGATAATGATAGATGATATAAAGAAAAAGTCAAAAATATGATATCCTAGAGAGTGAGTGCCCAGTTATCACTTTTAACTGGAGTGGCTGGGGAAGGCCTCTCCATGGAGGGACATTTAAATACAATTTGAAAGGTGAAAAGAAGTCATCCATTACAAAATAAAAGAATCCATGCAGAGGTCCAGAAGGGGGAATGTTTTGGTTATGTCTGAGAAAGAGGGAGAGAGACACTGTAGTAGGAACACCAAGGGAAAGGGTCAGAGAGGTAAGGGATGAAGTCAAGAAGCAGGCAGAGGCTGGTGTGTGGATCCTTCTGAGCTGGGATAATTGGTGTGGATTTTATTATAAGCAACCTGGACAGGCAATAGAGGGGTGTAAGCAGGAGTATGATATCTTATTTATGTTTTAAAATATTCTGGGTGCAGGTGTTTAACAGTTAAGATGCCCACATTCCATTTCAGAATGCCTGGGTCTGAGTCCAGGCTTTGCTCCCCATTTTTGGCTTCCTGCTAATGTGTATCTTGGAAGGCAGCAGGTGATGGCTCAAGTGCTTGGGCTCCTGTCGTCCACATGGGAGACCTGGAGTGGGCTTCTGGCTTCGGCCTGTTGTATCCTTGGCTATTGCAGGTATTTGGAGAATGAACCAATGGGTGGAAGATTCTCTCTCTCTCTCTCTCTGCCTTTTAAATTCAATAGATCAACCAAACAAACAACACTGTACTTTGGCTGCCATTGATATTGTAGGAGTAAGAGAGGAACACAGAGAGAGTGGAAGGAGGCTCTTTCCAGGTCTAGATAAGAGATATTGGAGGTTTGACCATGAGGGTGCTCTAGTGAGAGAAAAGGGACATGTGTCAAAGGTTCCTGCTATTCCAAATGATTTTGTATCAAGTGTCCTTGTGAATACACACGTCCACACAGGAGTTTGTCTCTGGAATGAATTCTTCCAAGTGATATTTCTGGACAAGAGAACGAGTACATTTTAAATTTTGGTGGACATCATCACTTTGTACCGCTTTTTCATTTGCATCTTTGCCCATTGTGTAGGTGAACAATTTGTATCTTGTTAAAGATTAACTATTTTAAAAATTGTAACAGAGGTTGAGCGTCTTTTCATACATTTAAAATCCATTTGCATTTGTATTCTACACATTTTTCTGTTGTGTTTTGATTTCCTGATATAATTTATGTTACCTATAATTACATGATTTCTGCTTTTAAAGTATGCTTTTCTAGGGAGTTATCTAAACAGGCAAAATAAATGACATTTTGAAAGCGTGGTATTGCTAGAATATATATTTGTGAAATATTCATTGAAGCAAATTCAAATAGCAATTACATGCTGTTGAAAACAAATGTAACCTAAAAGAGAGAAGCCCCACTTTAGTACTATTGAATGAATATTTCTTGTTATGAGGTCCTGGATTTAAAAAAAAAAAACAATTTCATAGTAAATACATTTGAGAAACATAAATGTTTAAAGGTTTTCTAGTTTAGTTCTACTAGTCTTTTTGTAAAGATCTAGCTATTTGGCAAATGCATTTTTGAAGATAGAGACATAGTAAAACATCTCACACCTTAGTTGGGGCTTGATAGAGCCTACTGAATATATAATCCATAGAAAGGCTCTGTAACTTTTCTTTCTGCTATATTTGGGCTGTAGTATACCTGCAAGCTACAAATAGATGAAAGAACTTTGTGTATTTGAGGTTGGTTATGGACATAGTGTGGGAGGTGAAGCCCACAAAGAGAGATGTGTGATCTGAATGCAATGAGAAGGTGATGGAGGTTCTGAATCACTTTCTCTCTCACTCCTAACTTGTTCTTTACACAGTGAGCGAGGCTATCATAGCCCCTAAAGTTATTTAAGTGAATTCAAGATGTATAAATCTCAAAAAAGAATACACACACACACACACACTTATGGAGGCTGTACAAGAACCAGGAGAGCTTATTTCTCTTGTAGTTCAATGTTGTAGCTGAGAGAGAGTTTTCCAGACAATGATATTATGTTGCCACTCTCCTCTATGCAGCTGTTGGGATAAATGCATGTCTTTAATCGCTTACCAGGCAGTGGTGCAGTATATTAAAACTGCCTGTCTTGTTTGTCAACCCCAGAGTATCTATGAGTTCCTGGAGGCCGGACTGTGCTACCTCTGTGGTTTTATGCTGAGTATAAAACCCAGCACATAGTACTGGACTAGACTTTGGCATCCTCATAACTTTTATGCCTAACCCAGTTATTAGAAATATTAATCAATAAATGTCAGTGGCATGGATAAGTGAATGTTAGCTGAAAGAGGCTGTGAAATTTGCGTCTTTGGAATATAGGAAAGATGTCAGATACCAGAAGATCTGAGGGAAGAAAAGAGAAGAAGGGGGTGGGGTGTGCCATGGATCGGTATTCTGTGACTTCTGGGAGAGATGTGATCTTAGGCAACACACATGCCAGCCAGTTTCCAATAAAGGACCCTGCAAGCTCTTAAAAGACACGTGCTCTTCTCAGGAACTTTCATAGCATCCAGCCATGCCAAGGTCAAAAGTTTCCAATAAATCATTGTTGATTTACAGTTTTAGCTCTGAACACTTAACCTGGGGAAGTGCTAAATAACCAAGGAGACTAAAATGATTTAAAACAGGACTCTTGTTGGCTTTTTAAGAAGAATTGACTTTCCAAATCTTATTTTAATTTGAATTAGAATGTTTTCACTATTGCATTCTTAATTACAATTGCATTATTACAATATCAACTATTTTATCTTGGATACATTCTGGCATGCTGGAATGTAAAGATAATTTTATTTTCCTCCTTGGAAAGTAAAAATGCCTTTCAGAATGAAATCTTCACTATCTTTTCAAATATTAGTTTTATCTTTTTCTGTCTTATAAAGGATTATATATATTTTAAAAAGAATATTTATTTATTTTGAAAGAATTGCAGAGAGAGAGAGAGAGATCTTCCATCCACTGGTTTACTTCCCAGGTGGCTGCAATGACAAGCACTGGGCCAGGCTGAGGCCAAGAGCTGCATCCTGGTCTCCCAGGTGGGTGGCAGGGGCCCAAACACTTGGGTCATCTTCCCCTGCCTTTCAGGTCATTAGCAGGGAGCTGGATCAGAAATGGAGCAGCTGGGATACAAACCAGTGCCCATATGGAATGCCAGAGTTGCAGGCAGCAGCTTTACCCGCTATGTCACTATGGCTACTAGAGTTATCTATTTCTTATAGGTATTTTCAGAGACACATTTGAAGAAATGTGGTAGTGCTTAGATGATAGGTCTTCCCCAAGTGATTCTCAGTTTAATTTCTCTCCCCTGGTTGACCCACATTATTGAGGGTGGAAGGAAAGAAATGAGAATGGGATATAAAACAAGAATATATAAGAAATGTTTGCTGATATAGATCACATGTAATATTGCAAAGTGAGTGCTAGTGGTTAACTTTTAAAATCCATGACATAGTAAAGGGTCTATTTAAGAATCACTTGTTAATCAGTCTATTCATTTATTCATTTAATTAAAAATATGTATTGAATAACTATTATGCTAAACTCTGAGCACCGGTGATTAATCCTATGAACCAGAGCTAACGAGAGAGAGAGAGAGAGAGAGAGATTGATTGAGAACAAGAACATAAGGACATAATGGTCTAGAAGAAGAGCCATAGATGCACCATGGAGGAAATGATTAAAATTCAAGGAGAAGGTACAATTTCGGCTAAATCACAAGACTGGAAAGAGATTTTCTTTCCCAGACAGTCACAGAAGCAAAAGCCATTATCAGTAAAATGACTGATTTCACAAATATTTATTGAGTTCCTAACTGTGTGCTAGGTTGGGCTAGGCCCTGTATTTTCTTTTAATTATTTTCTAAAAATGGATCATTCATTTCTAAAATCTTCTCCTATGATGATATTATTATAATAGCAATGCTTTTACTGAGGGCCAAGAAAATGTGTTGGGGCAAATGGGGCCATGGAAAAGAATGGACTTTTATCTATATCAAACTTTTGCTTTTCTTTTACTTTTTTACTTCTCTTTTGGACCACTCTTGGACAATCCAGTGTTCCCAAACTGTACTCCTGGTCAGTCTCCTGGGCATGTGGAGCCATCCAATACTCTGTAAGCATCATCAGAACTGTAAGCAATACCTTTGTTCTTTTCATCACATTTGCTCTTGCTGATAGTCCATTGTAAAGATTCAGAAGGGTTTACTACATGTTCTTCAATAGCCGTTTCATGGTGTATACACATGCATGTGTTATGTCCATGTTGTATGTGTTGTGTCCAGTTAGTAGTAGAGCAGTTGGACTGAGTGGTCAAGATTATATGGCATCAACACACAAGGGAAATTAAAATGTAGTCTACAATCCCTGGAGATGAGCTCAAGGTGATCACAACCATTAAGAGTCACCTTTTGAGGATATTCTATAATTATATTGTGGGGGAAAAAGGTGAAGAACCAAAGGTATGCAGGTCAGAAAAAACATTTATTGCAATATGATAAATTGCTCTTTTTTGGCATTCTTTTTGTTACCGGCAAAACTAGACATTCACTGAATATTAAGTAATATTTGTGAGTATTTATGAATGTATATGAATACTTGGCACTTGTCTTAATTTAGGCTGAGACCCTAATACTGGATCTACTCTAAAGATACATCCCATATTTATCCAGAGATTTCTAGAAGTTGCTCTGAAACTGGTTCTGTTTCTGTGTGCATTCACATATATACAATAAGGTAGAAGACAATTAGTCAGTTGTTGGAATGCTTCTCCTGCCTCCCCACTAAAGACAAACACAATGGTGGAGGCATTCTTGAGTTGATGGTTCCTAGCCCTCCAGAACTTGGCAGACATAGGCAGATGTCTAAAAGCAAAAGGCTTGGGGAACTGTCTGATGGGAGTGTGAAGAAAGAGTTGGGGGACAAGCTGCTGTCTGCACTGCCAGCATCCCATGTGGGGACCAGTTCAAGTCCCAGCTGCTCCACTTTCAATCTGGCTCCCTGCTGATGGCCTGGGAAAGCAGCAGAGGATGGCCCCCTGTACCCATGTGGGAGACCCAGAAGAAGCTTCTGGCTTCAGATGGGCCTAGCTCTGGTCATTGTAGCCATTTGAGGAGTGAACCAGCAGATGGAAGATCTCTCCCTCTCTAAAACTTTCAATTATGTAAATAAATCTTTTAAAAAAAGTGGCCTAAACTTCTGGAGTTGGATTTGGTGGGGTGATGGCATCCAAGACTTCCCTGCAACCTAAACTTGTGCTCTGAAGGCTTGCTTGGCTGGAGTTGTCTTGACTCCCACTCAAGAACATGAATTGCACGTTCAAAGTGATCTGTATAGAATCTTTATGGGGATTAACCCAAGATGCAGTGGGAAGCCTTCCTAAAGTGAATCACAACAGAACCCATCATGGCAGCTCCTCACAAAAAAAAGTCGGGTTTATAGCAAGTGAGTACTGAAGAGCAGGAAAACCAGGTTCTGAAAACACTAAGCCAAGAAGAGCTCTCTTCCTTTGCCTTCTCTCTGGTCTGATGCCTCTTGGAGCCATGTTATTCAAGATGGCTGATCTCCTCCAGGGCAGGCCAGCCTTGTTGCTGTCCATGTCAACACAAGTGTGTGGGAAACAGTTACTGAGACTGCAACTACAGAGCAGCCTGTTTGCAAAGCTTTCAAGACTGTTTCTCCTACCTTAACTGATAAAAGTAGTTCTCAGTATCCGAAGTGTTTTACACAATGTGATGGATGCTGAGTACCTGCTTTTCCTCTGGGAGTCTGGAATTGGGACATGTTGAAGATGTGTCCATGACCAGCCCCCAGTAAAACAGTGGGCTTGAGTTTCTAGTGTACTGCCCTGGTAGATGGTGTTTGGCATGTGTTGTCACAACTCCATGTGGAAGGAAGTGAAGTGTGTCCTGTGTGACTCTACCAGAACTGCACTCTTGGAAGCTTGCCTGGGCTTCCTCTGGACTTTGCCAGAAGTACCTTTTTGCTGATTTTGCTGTGTACCCTTTCACTGTCACAAACCATAGCTGCGAGGAGAACTGTGTGATTATTCTGTTTGTCCTCCTAGCCAATCACTGAACCTGGGGTGCCCCTGGTGATCCCCAACACAATAGGGAAAAGAGAAATTTCAAATGTATTTAGAGAATAAGGTTGTGGTTTAACACCCCAAATGACTGGGCTGCAGTGAGAATTTCCTTGGGTGCAGCCTGAGGAATGAGATGCCCAGCAGAGAGGGTTTGAAAGCTACTGGTTGGAAAAATCAAGTTGTTTCTATTGGCCTCACATCTGAAGCTCACTGGATAAATTGGTTATAGATGTGTGAATTTACTTTGAAAATTATTTATTTATGTTCACTTTATTTGAAAGGCAGAGAGAGAGAAAGAGAGAGTTAAGGAGAGTAAGATTTTCCTTCAGCTGGTTCATTCTCTAAATGCCTCCAACAGCCAGGTCTGCACCAGACCAAAGCCTGGTATCCAGAATTTAGTCTAGGTTTTCCACATGGGTGACAGGGACCCAGGTATTTGAGTCATCCCTGCTGCCTCCCAGGGTGTGCATTAGTGGGAAGCTGGGCCCCAAGGAGAGGAGCTGAAGCTCAAACCAGGCACTCTGCTTTGGGATGCAGAGACTTAAATGCTGTGCCAAATACCCATTCCTAAATGTGTGTATTTCTAACAAAGTTGCTCCTGAATACCCCATGAATACTTTTATTTGTAGAATCAGGTCTCTCAATTTGCTTTGTTTGGAAGCAATATGCATATCTCTCCTCAGATTCCAACACAGCTTAACACCATCTCACCTGGGGTGTAAGAGGATTTGTCCGAACAATGGACACTACAGCCCTTTTGATTTCCTAAAGAAATTTGTAAACTTACTGGAACACTACAATAAATACACATGAGACCATTTGGAAGGAATAATCAATGGTATGGGAACCCTGTGTCATAGCGATCAAGAGAAAGGAGAAATCATTGGGGATTGGCTTAGCTGGGTAGCAATGCGTCATCTTGAGCTTCTCCCCAGCCATTATGTTCTGCTGTCTTCCCAGGGTCCTTTGCCATATCTTCCAAAAACAAAGAAAACACAAACCTCTTTCATGCTGCTGCCCCTCTTAGCTATGATTAGAGCACCCCATTACCTGGGCCCCAAAACCCCGTCCTTATGCACAGCAGTGCATACAGTGAGTGACTGGTCCAGAGATGGTCCTGTGACCCAGCCAGGCCCTTCTGAGGGTTTCCATAACAGAGCTGCAAGGAGACCCCTTTTTCCTCCGACCACAGAGGCGGCCGTGAGGAAGCCCATCTGAGCCATGCAGGAGTTCAGGTTGTGATCAGAAATGACACCTACACAGAAGAGATTCCGGCAGGATTCTGAAGTCTCTATTGTTCCTCCGGAGGTGGCCCTGACGTCCTGGTTCTGTGGCCCAGTAAGCGCCCTTTCTCCCTGGAATTGTGCAGTAGCCTCCTAGTAGGTCTCCTTGCTTTCATTCTTGCCCCATTTGGGATTATTTTTCAAAAAGTGCTCCAAATGGTTCTTCTACCCTGAGTCACAGGATAATATTCACAAGTGTTCAGACCTTTCTTTAATTCTCACTACCCTGGCACTAAATATTAAAGTCTTCCGGATGGCCAGCAAGGATCAGATGACTTGGCTCCTGGCTACCTTGCCAATTCCTTTCCAGCTACCCTGCCCTGGCTGTGATGCCCCTCCCAAGTTGGCCTCTTTGCATTTTCCCCGCACTCCACATTCAGCCCTCTCTTAAGGTCTCAGCATTGACTCTCTCTGCCTGACATGTTCTCCTTTCCTGTATTCTCAGGGTTTGCCCCATTGTGTCACTCAGGTGTCTGCTAGAAAGAGAAACCTTCCTTGACCATCCCATTTAAAAAGGCTCCCTCCTTCAATCATTCTCTAAGCTCTTACCCCGACTCAGTGTTCTTAATAGCACTTAATAATGCCTATCATTTATTTGAGGGTGCTTCAAAACAACACATCGAAAACTGAATTTAAAAAGTTTATTTTCCTTAAAAAATTTTTGAAATTCATTCACATGAGGAGTCTTAAAAAGTTCAGGGAAATATGCCATATGAAAAAACTGTGTGGCTTTCCAAAAAGTTAATATGACAATAAACATTTTTGAAAAAGATTTCTTGGGCCTGGCTCTGTGGTGTACAGGTATAGCTCCTGTCTGAAGTGCCAGCATCTCATATGGGCACCAGTTTGAGACCTGATGGCTCTACTTCACATCCAGCTCCCTGCAATGGCTTGGGAAAGCAATAGTGGCCTAAGTCCTTGGACCCCTGCAAGAAGGAGATCCTGGCTTCAGAGTGGCACAGCTCCAGCCATTGCAGCCGTTAGGGGAGGGAACCAGTGGATGGAAGACCTCTCTCTCTCTCTCTCTCTCTCTCTCTCTCTCTCTCTCTCTCTGCCTCTAACTCTGCCTTTCAAATATTTTTTCAAAATTTCTTTACTTAATTTGAAAGAATTACAGAGAGAGATACAGAGGAATCTTCCATCTACTGTTTCACTACCTGAAATGGCTGCAATGGCCGGGGTTGAACCAGGCCAAATCCAGGAGCCAGGAGTTCCATCGAGGTCTCCATCATGGGTGCAGGGGCTCAAACACTTGGGCCATCCTCTGCTGCTTTCCTGGGTGCATTAGCAGGGAGCTGTGTTGGCAATGAAGCAGCTAGGATATGAACTGGTGCCCATTATGGAATGCTGGTGTTGCAGGTGGTGGCTTAACCTGCTATGCTACAATGCCAGCACAAGTGATAAACATCTTTTAATTCCATTTTCTGCGAATTTTTGGAAGCAGCTTTGTACAGTTTTTGTTTGCCTATAATCTGTTTCTCTACCAGTATACTAACTGCATAGGCAAGACAAGGATTGTTTTGCTCACTATTGAATCCCGTGAGTCTTGAAAATTGTTCCACATACAGCAGGTGCTCAAAAGGATTTGCTAAATTTGAGACAAAATAATTTAAGTTTTACTGAGTTGGAATTCTGTTATTTGCAAGCAGCACTTTTTTTTTTAGCATGTTGCTATTTTCTTTTTTAATCTATATTTTAAAAAGATTTATTTATTTATTTGAAAGAGTTACACAGAGAGAAGAGAGGCAGAGAGAGAGAGAGAGAGAGAGAGAGAGAGAGAGAGAGGTGTCTTCCATCTGCTGGTTCACTCCCCAGATGGCTGCAAGGGCCGGAGCTGCACCAATCCAAAGCCAGGAGCCAGGAGATTCTTCCGGGTCTCCCACGTGGGTGCAGAGGCCCAAGGACTTGGGCCATTTTCTGCCTTCCCAGGCCACAGCAGAGAGCTGGATTGGAAGTGGAGCAGCCAGGTTTTGAACAGGTGCCCATATGGGATGTCGGTGCTTCAGGCCAGGGTGTTAACCCACTGCACCATAGCACCAGCCCCTTAATCTATAATAACACAGTGATGAGACATATTTATGGGACACATTGTGATAATTCAATATACATATACAGTGTGTAATGATCAGATCAGGATTATATAATTTCTTTGTGTTGGGATCATTCAGGATTCTCTCCATTAGCTACTGTGAGCCATTCAATTAATTGTTGGCAACCATAGTTATCCTACTGTGATATGAACTTCAGAAGTTCTTCCTTTTTCTTTCCCATAGTCTCTCTCTCTTTTTTAAAGATTTTATTTATTTACTTGAGATGTAGAGTTACAGACAGTGAGAGGGAGAGACAGAAAGATCTTCCATCTGCTGGTTCACTCCCCAAATGGCCACATCAGCTGGAGCTGGGCCGATCCAAAGCCAGGATCCAGGAGTTTCTTCCAAGTCTCCCATTTGGGTACAGGGGCCTAAGGACTTGGGCCATCTTCCACTGCTTTCCCAGGCCAAAGCAGAGAGCTGGATTGGAAGAGGGGCAGCCGGGACTAGAACTGGTGCCCATATGGGATGCCAGCACCACAGGCAGATGTTTAACCTATTACGCCACAGCTCTGGCCTCAGAGTTGGTCCTTCTACCTAGCTGCACCCCATACCCATTATCCATCCTCTCTTTATTTTCCCTCTCCAAGCAATGCTTTTAAATTTCAAAGAGAAATAAAATGATTTGGTTAAAGAAAAATAGTGTTTAATATGTAACTTTAGCTACTTGGTTCAATATCAGACATTTATGAACATTTTTGCTTTTAAAAATGGTAGAGAGGAGCCAAGATGGCGGATTAGTGAGGACGAGCACTAGCAGTCCGCAAAAAGATAGTTTAATAAAAACAGAGTTACTGTAGCCTCAGGAAAAATCTCACGGAAAAAAATGCAGTGGAAATTCTTCCGGACCCAGTGACGCAGAGGACCTATGGGAAAGTAAGTTTGCGAACGGCAAATCGTGCCTTAGTGGCACGGGAGCTGCCGGGAGGGACGGGAACCGCACGGAACACAGTCGCCATTAGAATCGAGCGCTTAAACGGGAGCCGATACAGGGATCCCGAGACACTGGCGGGGGGAAGCAGACGCCACGGGGGAAACAGCACAGTTGAGGCGAGCCCACACGGACACTAGCCTCTTTCGTTGCCCACCCTGCTCACTCGAGCTAGACTGAACACAGTGGGACGGCGAGCGCCCGCCGGCTGAACCGGAACCCGGGCGGAACACAGTCGCCATTGGAACTGAGCGCTTGAACGGGGGCCGATACAGGGATCCCGAGACACTGGCGGGGGGAAGCAGACGCCACGGGGGAAGCAGCACAATTGAGGCGAGCCTGCACGGACACTAGCCTCTCTCGTCACCCACCCTGCTAATTCGAGCTAGATTAAACGCAGTGGGACAAGGCGCGCCTGCCCGCCCGCCCGCCCGCCAATCACTGAGGCAGACGGAACCAAAAACCCGAGGCTGTAGAAACCTGAAGGGGATCCAAAAACTGGGAACACACCGCGCACACAAACTCCGTTACCTTGACAACCCAGAGAAAGAGTGAGGGGAAAAAAAAATGCCAAATAAAAACAGATTCCGAGGGAGCAAGATCAAGGAAGACGCTATGATGACCCCAAACGGAAAAGACACCCCAAGTCAGGATTATGAAGATAAGGAGATAGAAGAAATGCAAGAAGCAGATCTCAAAGAATTGATAAGAACATTAAGAAGTTCTCAAAAACAAATTCTTGAACTACAGAAATCCTTAATGGATAAGATAGAAAATCTCTCTCGCGAGAATGAAGCACTACGCAGAAATCAAAATGAAATGAAACAACTAGTAGAACAAGAAGCTACGAGAGTGACAAAAAATCTTAATGAATTGAAGAATTCAATAGATCAAGTGACAAGCAATCTTGAGGGCCTTAAAACCAGAATGGGTGAAGCAGAAGAGAGAATATCGGACCTAGAAGACAGAGAACAGGAGAGGAAACAGTCAAACCAAAGACAAGAAGAGGAAATTAGAAAACTAAAAGATATTGTCGGGAATTTACAGGATACTATTAAAAAACCCAACATTCGGGTTCTAGGTGTTCCTGAAGGTATGGAGAGGGAGAAAGGATTAGAAGGCCTTTTTAGGGAGATACTAGCAGAAAACTTTCCAGGCTTGGAGAAAGACAGAGAAATCCTAATCCAGGAAGCTCATAGAACCCCTAATAAACATGACCAAAAGAGATCCTCTGCACGACATATTGTAATTAAACTCACCACAGTGAAGCAAAAAGAAAAGATCCTAAAATGTGCAAGAGAGAAACGGCAGATTACTCTCAGAGGATCTCCAATTAGACTTACAGCTGACTTCTCAACTGAAACCCTACAAGCTAGAAGGGAATGGCGAGACATAGCCCAGGTGCTTAGAGAGAAAAACTGCCAGCCCAGAATATTATACCCTGCAAAGCTCTCATTTGTTAATGAAGGTGAAATAAAGACCTTTCATAACAAACAAAAATTGAAAGAATTTGTTGCCACTCGTCCAGCCCTGCAAAAGATACTTAAAGACGTGTTACACACAGAAACACAGAAACACGACCATCAACATGAAAGAAGGTAAACGAAGGGAACCTCACGGCAAAAGATCACAGGGAATTCAAAGCATACATTAGAAAATATCTGGCAAATGGCAGGGCAAACTTACCACTTATCAATAGTCACATTGAACGTTAAAGGTCTAAACTGTCCTGTTAAAAGACAGAGATTGGCTGATTGGGTTAAGGAACAAAAACCATCTATTTGCTGCCTACAAGAAACACATCTTTCCAACGAAGATCCATACAGACTGAAAATAAAAGGATGGAACAAGATATACCACGCCAACAGAAATGAAAAAAGAGCGGGTGTAACCATCTTAATATCGGACTACATAAACTTTAACACAAAAACTGTTAAGAGAGACAAAGAGGGGCACTATATAATGATTAAGGGATCAATACTACAGGAAGATATAACAATTCTCAATGTATATGCACCTAATTACAGGCCACAGGTTTATTTACAAAATTTGTTAAGAAACTTAAAGGGAGACTTAGACCCCAACACAATAGTACTGGGGGACTTCAATACTTCACTCACAGATATTGACAGATCGACAGGACAGAAGATCAACAAGGAGACAGTAGATTTAAACAACACTATAGCCCAAATGGATCTAACAGATATCTACAGAACTTTTCATCCTACACAGAAAGCATTCACATTCTTCTCAGCAGCACATGGAACCTACTCTAGGATTGATCACATATTAGGCCATAAAGCAAGTCTCAGCAAATTCAAAAGAATTAGAATCATACCATGCAACTTCTCAGACCATGAGGGAGTGAAGTTGGAAATTAGCAACTCAGGAATCTCTAGAGCATATGCAAACACATGGAGATTGAACAACATGCTCCTGAATGAACAATGGGTCACTGAAGAAATCAAAAGAGAAATCAAAAATTTTCTGGAAGTAAATGAGGATAACAGCACAACATACCAAAACTTATGGGATACAGCAAAAGCAGTGTTAAGAGGAAAGTTTATATCAATAGGTGCCTACATCAAGAAACTGGAAAGGCACCAAATAGATGAGCTTTCAATGCATCTCAAGGATCTAGAAAATTTGCAGCAAACTAGACCCAAATCTAGTAGAAAAAGAGAAATAATCAAAATCAGAGAAGAAATCAACAGGATTGAATCCAAAAAAACATTACAAAAAATCAGCCAAACGAGGAGCTGGTTTTTTGAAAAAATAAACAAGATTGACACCCCATTGGCCCAACTAACTAAAAAAAGAAGAGAAAAGACCCAAATCAGTAAAATCAGAGATGAAAAAGGAAATATAACAACAGACACCACAGAAATCAAAAGAATCATCAGAAATTACTACAAGGACTTGTATGCCAGCAAACAGGGAAACCTATCAGAAATGGATAGATTCCTGGACACATGCAACCTACCTAAATTGAACCAGGAAGACATAGAAAACCTAAACAGACCCATAAGTGAGTCAGAAATTGAATCAGTAATAAAGGCCCTCCCAACAAAGAAAAGCCCAGGACCAGATGGATTCACTGCTGAATTCTACCAGACATTTAAAGAAGAACTAACTCCAATTCTTCTCAAACTATTCAGAACAATCGAAAAAGAGGGAATTCTCCCAAATTCCTTCTATGAAGCCAGCATCACCTTAATTCCTAAGCCAGAAAAAGATGCAGCATTGAAAGAGAATTACAGACCAATATCCCTCATGAACATAGATGCAAAAATCCTCAACAAAATTCTGGCCAATAGACTGCAACAACACATCAGAAAGATCATCCACCCAGACCAAGTGGGATTCATCCCTGGTATGCAGGGATGGTTCAATATTCGCAAAACAATCAACGTGATACACCACATTAACAGACTACAGAAGAAAAACCATATGATTATCTCACTAGACGCAGAGAAAGCATTCGATAAAATTCAACACCCTTTCATGATGAAAACCCTAAGCAAACTGGGAATAGAAGGCACATTCCTCAATACAATCAAAGCAATTTATGAAAAACCCACGGCCAATATCCTATTGAATGGGGAAAAGTTGGAAGCATTTCCACTGAGATCTGGTACCAGACAGGGATGCCCACTGTCACCACTGCTATTCAATATAGTGCTGGAAGTCTTAGCCAGAGCTATTAGGCAAGAAAAAGAAATTAAAGGGATACAAGTTGGGAAGGAAGAACTCAAACTATCCCTCTTTGCAGACGACATGATTCTTTATTTAGGGGACCCAAAGAACTCTACTAAGAGATTATTGGAACTCATAGAAGAGTTTGGCAAAGTAGCAGGATATAAAATCAATGCACAAAAATCAACAGCCTTTGTATACACAGACAATGCCACGGCTGAGGAAGAACTGCTAAGATCAATCCCATTCACAATAGCTACAAAAACAATCAAATACCTTGGAATAAATTTAACTAAGGACATTAAAGATCTCTACAATGAAAATTACAAAACCTTAAAGAAAGAAATAGAAGAGGATACCAAAAAATGGAGAAATCTTCCATGCTCATGGATTGGAAGAATCAATATCATCAAAATGTCCATTCTCCCAAAAGCAATTTACAGATTCAACGCAATACCAATCAAGATACCGAGGACATTCTTCTCAGATCTGGAAAAAATGATGCTGAAATTCATATGGAGACACAGGAGACCTCGAATAGCTAAAGCAATCTTGTACAACAAAAACAAAGCCGGAGGCATCACAATACCAGATTTCAGGACATACTACAGGGCAGTTGTTATCAAAACAGCATGGTACTGGTACAGAAACAGATGGATAGACCAATGGAACAGAATAGAAACTCCAGAAATCAATCCAAACACCTACAGCCAACTTATATTTGATCAACGATCCAAAACCAGTCCCTGGAGTAAGGTCAGTCTGTTTAATAAATGGTGCTGGGAAAACTGGATTTCCACGTGCAGAACCATGAAGCAAGACCCCTACCTTTCACCTTACACAAAAATCCATTCAACATGGATTAAAAATTTAAACCTACGACCCGACACCATCAAATTACTAGAGAGCATAGGAGAAACCCTGCAAGACATAGGTACTGGCAAAGACTTCTTGGAAAAGACCCCAGAAGCACAGGCACTGAAAACCAAAATTAACTACTGGGATTGCATCAAATTGAAAAGTTTCTGTACTGCAAAAGAAACAGTCAGGAAAGTGAATAGGAAACCGACAGAATGGGAAAATATATTTGCAAACTATGCAACAGATAAAGGGTTGATAACCAGAATCTACACAGAAATTAAGAAACTCCACAACATCAAAACAAACAACCCACTTAAGAGATGGGCCAAGGACCTCAATAGACATTTTTCAAAAGAGGAAATCCAAATGGCCAACAGACACATGAAAAAATGTTCAAGATCCCTAGCAATCAGGGAAATGCAAATCAAAACCACAATGAGGTTTCACCTCACCCCGGTGAGAATGGCTCACATTCAGAAATCCACCAACAATAGATGCTGGAGAGGATGTGGGGAAAAAGGGACACTAATCCACTGTTGGTGGGAATGCAAACTGGTGAAGCCACTATGGAAGTCAGTCTGGAGATTCCTCAGAAACATGAATATAACCCTACCATTCAACCCAGCCATCCCACTCCTTGGAATTTACCCAAAGGAAATTAAATTGGCAAACAAAAAAGCCGTCTGCACAGCAATGTTTATTGCGGCTCAATTCACAATAGCTAAGACTTGGAACCAACCCAAATGCCCATCAACAGTAGACTGGATTAGGAAATTATGGGACATGTACTCTACAGAATACTATACAGCAGTCAAAAACAATGAAATCCGGTCACTTGCAACAAAATGGAGGAATCTGGAAAACATCATGCTGAGTGAATTAAGTCAGTCCCAAAGAGACAAATATCATTTGTTTCCCTTGATTGGCGATGACTAACTGAGCACCAAAGGGGAAACCTGTTGAAGTGAAATGGACACTATGAGAAACAGTGACTCGATCAGATCTTGTGCTGACTGTTGTTGTACAATGTAATACTTTATCCATGGTAGTATTTTTTTTTTTTCTTTATCCTAGTACTAGAGGTTGAACTCTGTAATTAACACAGAATTATTCTTAGGTGTTTAAATTTTAACTGAAAAGTGATCTCTGTGAAATATAAGAGTGGGAATAAGAGAGGGAGGAGATGTAAAACTTGGGACAGGCTCAATCGGAACGGCCCCAAATGATGGAGTTAGAATTGTGCCAGGGGTTTCCAATACAACCCCATCAAGGTGGCATGTACCAAGGCCATCTCATTAGTCCAAGTGATCAATTTCAGCTCACAATTGATCACACTGATAAGTCTAAGAGCCAAAGGGATCACACAAACAAGACTAGTGTCTGCTAATACTAACTGATAGAATGAAAAAGGGAGAGAATGATCCAACATGGGAAGCAGGATACACAGCAGACTCATAGAATGGCAGATGTCCTAAATAGCACTCTGGCCTCAGAATCAGCCCTTAAGGCATTCGGATCTGGCTCAAGAGCCCATGAGAATATTTTAGGCATGGAAAGCTAAGACACTCTGGAAAAAACAGAAGACCTAAATGAAAGATCTCTGCGAGTGAGATCCCAGTGGAAAGAACGGGGCCATCAAAGAAGGAGGTACCTTTCTCTGAAGGGAGGAGAGAACTTCCACTTTGACTATGGCCCTGTGGGAATAAGATCGAAGTCGGCTAACCCTAAAGGCTTCCATAGCCTCGGCAACTCATGACCAGAGCCTAGGGAGATTACTGACGCCATAAACAAGAGTGTCAAATTGTTAAATCAACATCAGGAGTCACTGTGTACTTGCGTCTCATGGGGGATCTGTCCTTAGTGTGTTATCCAATGTGAAGTGATGCTATTACTAGTACTGAAACAGTATTTTTACACTTTGTGTTTCTGTGTGGGTGCAAACTGATGAAATCCTTACATAGTATATATTGAATCGATCTTCTTTATATAAAGATAATTGCAAATGAAAAAAAAAAATCTTGGTGTTAAACTGGAAATTGCATAGACAATTAATCAATTTTTTAAAAAAAAAAATCATGTAGGATCTCTGTCCTTAATGTGCTGTACATTGTGAATTAATACTATAACTAGTACTCCAACAGTATTATCATTTTGTGTCTCTATGCGAGGGCAAACCGTTGAAATCTTTACGTAATACGTACTAAATTGATCTCCTGTGTATAAAAAGAATTGAAAATGAATCTTGATGTGAATGGAAGGGGAGAGGGAGCGGGAAAAGGGGAGGGTGGGGGGAGGGAGGGAAGTTGTGTGTGGGGGGAGCCATTGTGGTCCATGAGCTGTTCTTTGGAAATTTATATTCTTTAAATAAAAGCTTTATAAAAAAAAAAAAATAAAAAAAATAAAAACAGTCAAAAAAAAAAAAAAAAAAAAATGGTAGAGAGTATATTATCACATGGGTCTGATTTGATATCATTCAACTATGTGAGTTTAAGGGTTTTGATTTTCTTCAACATGTTGATAATAATATCTATGTCATGGGGTTATTGTGAGGATTTAATTAGATGGGATATATTATATAAAGCAAAAGATTCACTACTAACTACAAAAAATGCTTTTCTTAGAGTCCCCATTCTATAGTTTTTTCACCAAATATTCTTGTTGTGTTTAGTTGTACAAAGGACAAAACATCTCCAACCAAAAAAGATTTTTCACTTAAGCAACCCACTACTTTATAAAAGTCTACAATTGTTCAAGCATAGATGTGATATAGAACTGAATTGAAATACAGTTTTGGCTTATTGGGGCAGGAATGCATGGCTCCCAGAAGATGGTTACATCCATATACGTGCACAGGCTAAAAGGTCACAGGACCCCAAATTGTCAAGAGTTATGCTGATGGTGGTCAAGGTGGCTTAAACTCACATCCCAAGAACATGTGTTAGATGAGGATAGGGGATGTCATATAATTGGTAACATATGACAGTACTTCAAAAAGTTCAAAGAAAAGGGAATTTTAAGATAAGTTTATTTTTGGTGCAAAACACTTCAAAGTCATATAAATGGAAACTTTTCAAAAAGTTCATGGAGGAGCCAGTGTTGTCACTGGGGGTTAAGAGGACATCTTTGATGCTGGCAACGCATATTTGGATGCTCACTGGTAAAGAGCCTGGGAAAGCAGCAGAAGATGGCCTAAGTATCTGGGCCCCTCCACTGACGTGGAAGATCTGGATGGAGTTCCTGGCTTCGACTTGACCAGCCCTGGCTGTTGCAGCCATTTAGGGAGTGAACTAGGGGATGAAAGATTCTCTTTTCCCCTTCTCTCCCTCCATCTCCCACTCTCTCTTTCCCTCCCTCTACCTCTGCCCCCATCACTCTGGCTTTCAAATGAGTAAATGTTTTTTAAAAGTTCACGGAAAATGAATATTATAATTTGTGACTTTCAAAAACTTTTGTACCACAACAAACTTTTAATTCTGTTTTTCCATGGGCTTTTTAAAATACCTTCATGTATCAGACACTTAAGTGCTTGACATGAAATGCAAAGACTATGATGCCTGACAATTGGGGGCTCACATCCACTGGAGGAAAATTTTACATGCACATACAAATTTAACACAAAGCAGACTGTAGTCAAAGATGTGACTGGTTCACATGCAGGGAAACAGCACGAGAAGGGTGGTTTTTTAGTTGTCTTGGAAAACATTAGTTATCACTGGATTTGTGTTGGGCTTTTAGAGAAGGGTGGAAATGGAGAGGGGCTCAGAGGGTTCCCATGAATGTCACCTGTCAAAGGGTGGTGAATGGGGAGCTGTTTTAGGCAGCTTTGCATGGCTGGAGTACAAAAGGAAGCTTGGGGAGCAATGGAACATAAAGTGGAAAAGTAGCAAGGGACAAGGTGGTTGAGGTCCATGAATAATGGAGACTTAGCTACTTTCATCAGACAGACCTGGAAGGCTTTAGGGAGAGGAGGAATGTCTGAACCCTGTGAACCAGGGTAAGTCGTCTTCTTGCTAACATTCTTTCATCACCATGGTACTCTGATAAAATATAAAATAGCCACCACATTAAAGTGTAGAATTTCAAGAAAAGAGAAACACCTCTAGGAGGAAAATATGAAGAGTATAAACATCTTCAGATGTTGGCCCAGAAAAAAAACACAGCCAGCCACATGTGAATGCCAAGAGGCAAAGAAAATGGACTGCTGGGATAGCGAAAATAAATAGAAGACCATTAACACACACATACCAACAGATGTCTGCAGGATGTGCAGAGAGGGAGGAGACAAGAACTTATACAATAAGAGGAAGAAAAGGAATAATGCTAACCACTAACAAACTAGGCATCACTGTAAACAAGACTCTCATTCAATCCCACTTTGCACTTGACTTGGATTCTGCTTCCCTTCATGTTTTAAAAGGGGAGTAACATTGTATCTACCTCACAGAAAGAGGCCCTGTCTACAGAGTTTCCATCACTGCTTCTTATTCTTCAATCAAATAGCAAATGAATCAGGCTCTTTCCTCAGGAAAGGTATCGGAGCATTGAAAGCTGTCACCAGGTCTAAATCCATTAAACCTACCTGCTGTGCAAAGTAAGGAATTGTTCCCCATACCTGAGACCCCTCATTATCCTTATCTTTCTCCTGACCTTGCTTGGATTCCATAGCTCCTCTTTGTAATAATTCCCTGGTACACACGCTCCACTTGCTTCTTCCTCTATTCTTCACAGTGGCATAGCAAAACCAAATCTTGCGTATACTCCACCCTGTCCCAGCACTCACTCAGCTGAATGTGGCTAGAGAAATCTACACTACTATGTAAATAGACCTTATCTAACATTAATGTTATTCTTGCCTGAACTTGCTACTGTGTGTTTCCTTGGTCATTTACTGTCCTATTCTCCCAGGTCAAAGGCTAACAAACTAGGGCTCATGGGTCAAATCTATCCCAGCAACTGTTTCATGTAAGTTATTTTTTATTGATACACAGCTATAGCCAACAGCTTATGGATAGCCTATGGTTGGTTTTGTGCTACAATAGCAGAGCTGAATATCTGCAACAGACCTACTAGCCTGAAAGGCTGAAATATTGCCATCTTGATCTTGACAGAAAAAGTCTGCTCACTTCTGTCCTAAATGACTGCTTCATACCTTGTTCTCTCTCAACTCTCTAACATCTGTTCTCTAACTTACTTTTAGCTGATAACCTTGTTTTTTATTTCACTAATGGAAACACTTAGAAAAGAACTCCCACAGACTCCCAGCCTGGGACCTACCAATTACCTGTGTCAGTATGCATACGTTCTTCCTTTCCTTTCGTTATTATGGATGGACTCTCCACGCTTATTTCCAAAGTCAAGCCCTCTATTTGTGTACTGGGTCCCATTCTTTCTCAACTACTCAAGGATATTTTTCCCAGCAATTTTATCATGTCCTGCATCATTAACTTTCCCCTCTTTATCAGATCTCTTCTATCAGAGAAACATGATGTTACACTGCTCACCCTAAAAAGGGACATTTCTTGATTCAGTACCCTCTTCTTCCTACCTCTCCTATTCCTAATTTTCCCTTTATATAAATAATCCCCCCAAAGTTGTCTTTACTCAAAGTTTCCAATCTTTGTGCTTCCATTTTCACTGCAACCCTTTCCAATTAGGGTTTTAGCTTATTCAGTCCCCTGAAACAGCTGTTGTTAAATTAACCTCCAGGTTGCTAACTCTACTGTCGCTTCTCGCTGCTCATCTCACACGATCTGTCTGGCACACTGACATGGCAAATCACTCCTCCCAACGTGTCCTTCCAGGAGGCCATTCCCTCTGCATTCCCCTTCCTTCCTGGTGGGTTGCTCATCTCCGTCTGTTAATCTGCCAGGTCCCAAGAGCTTGTACCTTATATCTTTCTTACTTCCATCTACACTTAATACTTGGGTGATCTTCCATCCACAATGCTTAAAAAAATATCTATACAGGGCTCTCCAATTTACCATGTCTCAAAACATTTGAATTTCTCCTCCAAATATTCATCTGTCTACCTGAGAGAATGTCAATTTTATTGTTTAGCTTGCTCAGGAAAAGTCCTTTTCTCTTTTATATTTTGTTTGGTAAAATAAATTATTATTCCACTTAGGATAAATATCCCCTTAGATGTTGTCTTTGTTACCCACAGATACATAGAAAAGGATTATAGTATACATGCTTTTATAATGTCTTTTCATTTGAAATATGTGGTGAGACATTTTCATTCTAATAAAGTTGGATCTTCATTAATAGTTTTTTATAGTTTTTTTTTTTTTGGTATGGCTAAACTAATACCCAACAATGTCCAATTGTCAAACTGTAGTTCTAATTTTTGTTATAAACAACACTGAAATAATTATCTTTGAACATGCAAATGATTGTTTGCTTGGAACAAATTCCTAGAAATGTGATTGTAGAAATCAAGATCATTATAATGCGCTAAAAATTTACATACATAGAGATTCTTTTGCAGATTCTTGAGCATTTTATAAAAATACTTAGGAAAATTATATAACAAGTTATTGATGAGTTAGTAATGCTATCTTACTAATTATACTTGAACAGCAGTGATGAATCCAGCATAGCTGAAGGATGCACACACTCAGTGTGTAGGGAATGCGCCCTGTGACTGTAGACCCAAGGACTCCTTGGACTCCGTGTTCCCCCCAGGATTGTGTAGACTGCAACCCCAGCTTTGGTGATGATATGCTACAGAAGCAAGTCACTTAAGCATCTGACCACAGGTGGAACCTATTTCTTCTTTTTCATACAAGCTGCTTACTTCATAACATAGCAAAGTGTAACAGTCATAACATCAGTCCTGATACTGAGCAGGCAAGTGAAAAAAAATTCTTATCAAAGCAATTATAAATATATAACAAATAAAGTAGGATTTTAAATGTGGGCTACTTAAATGAACCTCCTACACTGAATCTTTTATGGGCTGTGAGCATATACCCCTGATATCTGTGGCAACTACTTCAGCATTTCTCCAACATGTGGAAAAACGCTGAAGGAAGAACCAAGTCTGTTAATCGTGTAGGATGCCCATTGCTGCCTCCAGTTCAAACCCGCCTCTCTAACTGCTGCAATTTTGGACTCAGCCACTAGATGGTGCACACTGTTCTTTACTCACCCCCCAGAAAAAGCATCAAGAACTGTGCTCAGGCTTTCCAAGGCCAACAAAAACAAAGAGGAAAGCTACAGTGGATAGGTAAAAATGAGGAGGGTCGCTTTGAAAGCTCTGGTGTTTATTTGTTAAATGCAGAATAATGTCAATATTACTTTGCGGAATAATGTCGATATTTTTCTTTACTCCACTTTCGCAAAGTACTAACAAATAATTGAATTGCACTGAAACCTCTGATTCTCTGTTCACTGCAACATACTTTTGAACTTCATACTCTAGTCCTATAGGTAGCATAAGACAGTTTATTTTTTCTTTTATAAATTCTTATGGACAATAGTAAATCCTGTACTAATATTGTTAAAGATAAAATTTAAAAAATAGGCCAAGTTGTTTAATATCTTGAGAGATTTACAAATAAATCCTGCAATTTTATGTGGCAGATGTAATGAAATAGAGTTTGATGCTGTCCTTTAGTGCATAAGCTATCTGATCCATTTTTCAGTATAAACTTACTTTTCTATATATAGTATGGAGGTATTTGTGGCTGGAAAATATGTTGTTTTCTTTGCTTTTTAGGGAATAATTCCACACAAGAGTCAAACATAATTGCACTTGTCAAAATGGTAGATTGCATGAAGATAAAAAGTAAGCATTTAGAAAAGAAAGAGTAAAGTCCTTTTCCACACCTGAAAGTGCTGTCCCAGGTTTTCAGAAACACATCTGAATTTACTCAAGAAGGTTTGCAGTAGCTTCAATGTATCATTTATTTTTTCATTCACTTTTATATAGTAAATTGCCTTGATGAGAAACATTTTAATGACAAAATCGAAAAGATGGAAATGACATCTTTCTTGCTTTGAAGTGCCCTCAGATTTTTTTGCAAACACACATATATTTAAATATAGATGATCTTTTTTGATTAAGTAGTTTCAACATATCTTCTACTCTTTCTTGTCATTTTAGCATAGATCCTTTATGAATTATAGTTCTCATCTCAAGTGGCAGTTCACTTTCTGAATCCTTAATTGGCAAAGAGGACCGAGCAAATCAGTATGCTCATCCTTTGTGGGGGAAATAGTACTCAGGCCGCTCAGGGTGGCTAGGAGCTGACAAGAGCTGCTTGAAGTCCATTTCCACTGCACAATAATGAGACGACACAAATGCCTATAGGTGGTCTTCAATTGGAAAATCTAAAAAGTCAGTAAAATTGTTAAAAAGGCTTAATGGTGCTTCTGAAAACAGACAGTAATTTTATGTTCTCATTCTTTGAGTTACATTCATTTGACATTTAAAAGTAATTGTAAGGGAGACATTTTTATTAACTGAGAACCAAGATTTCTTGGACTATAATGATAAAGGATGACTGTCGTTTAAAAGTATAGTCGACTCATGATTATTCAAGGCCCAGTGGTCTGGTTTGTGTATTCCTCCAATACTATTTCTTCTGTCATCTCCTTTCAGTATTTTTCGGAAGGTGGACAAAACCAAAACAGAATGCCAAACAAAGGCGAACACATTGATTATATTTCAGCTATGAGAGAACTTACAGTTTGTGTATGTCTGCGTGTGTGTATGTGTGTGGGATGAGGGAATGAAATGGATAAGTTAAAATTGTTATGAGATTTGAAATTTGTTTGGCTTTTGACAGTTTTATCTCTTCCCTTCATATAATTCATATTTTCAAATTGGTTGTTTTTCACCTTGTGTTTTGTATCTTGTTCATTTTTTTCAAGTCATACATTTGTAGATAAATGGCTTCTACAAATGATTCCTAAGAGCTTTAGTTTACTTTCAATTTATTATTATTATATATTCTTAATTTTCTTCCATATTGACACTTAAGAGCAAGGTCAATTCGGACTGATACTGAAAAGCAGTACTTTTCCAATGAGGGGTGAAGTCTTGGAGCAACACTTGTAAAACCTGTCATCTACATCATTGTATATACGGATTCTGGGACATGAGGTGATTTGGCTGAATGTTTTGGTTCCCTTGGGCTCATTTTTAGTAAATGAGCAAGTGTTTTAAGTTCCTGTCATTGCTTTCGTACGGGCATTCTGATGGAAAGAATCATTTGTTGCAAGTCAATTTGATGATAGATTTAAGTCAATAAATTGACCTAGAAGGAAAGCATATGGAAGTGAGAGAAGGGAAACAATCCCTCCTAGGTTGCCTGAAATTTAGACTAAATCATTAATGTTTCCTCATAGGAGCCTGATATTGAACTGTAAAATTAGTTTATGATGCAGGCAAAACACTTCAGAAAACACCAAAGGCTACCACAAGACTTCCAGTTGTTCTTATTCATCTGCCCCTGAAAAGCTGGCGTGTGTTTGTTCTTTCATTCAGTATTCAAGGAATAATCATTTGTTGAACCCTGCTCTACGCCAGGCATTGAACATTCATAATCTTGTTTCCTTAGAGCTGAGTCATTAGTCCTCTCTTCACTCCGTGTCTTCTCCTTACGGATCTCAGTGATGCTTTTTGCTTAAGTGCTAACTATGAATTTGTGTTGATGGCCTTTTTCAGTCCTTTCTGATAACTTCACTCTCTCAGCCTTGAATTGTTCCCTCCTTTGTCAATATGCTGAACTGTTTACTAAATACCTACAAATGTGCCAGGCACAAGACTATATATGATATAGACAATTTGAGTCCTTTTCAAGGCTACATTCATTCCACTCTCCTCTAAATGTGTGTCTTCTTGATTTTCTCCTTTGGCCAAAGGCATCAACTCAATTTAGCTAAGCAAACCAGACTGTCTCTTGCCTCCCACTTCCAGCGGTTACAAGGAATGTTTAATTCTATTCATGAAATGAGTTTAAAATTTGCCATCCTTTCATCATTTTCATAGACGTTGCTGTTAATCAGACCCTTATTATCCCCTACCTGGGTTACGCAATAAATATTACCTGGCTTCCAATCTCTCCTTTTCCAGTTCATCCCAAATTAGCTTTTAAAACACAGGTTTAATTATGCTATTTCCCTGCTTAAAGATTTTTGGTGACTCCCCACTGGCTATAGAATAAGATCCCAATGGTTTCCACATAATCCTTTACACCTGGATCTTAACTCTCCTTTTGGAAGTTCCTAACTCTGCAGTTCCCTAAATTGAAAATGCAGTATCACATTTTGCCCAGCACAATCAGAATGCATCGCATTTGGATGACACTTTCCTGTTTATAGGGAACTTTTCCTTGCACTTTCTACAAGATAACCAGGAGTCTCTCCCCACCCCCAATTTAAAACGGAAAGAACCAAGGCTCTGAACATGTGAATGACGCCTGAGCTAGCTGGTCTTGTTATGATTAGCACGAGAGCCCAGATACCAAATGTCACTGGGAAGCAGTACCAAAAAATAGATTAGGATGAAGTGTAGACACTAGCTGAATAAAAAAAGATTTGGAATATATGTTTGCATTAATATGTGGCATCACATATTTTAATCTAATGTATTCTTTTACATAGAAATCCAATTTTAAGGCTTTTGATTTATAACATTAATCAACATTTTAAAAAATAACACTTTAGGGCTTCTATGATAAGTTCTACCCTCTTTTTAATCTTTGTCTTTACAGTGATGTAGACATACAAAATTGGCATAGTCTGGCTTTTGTGAACATTTTATAAAAATAGCACCTGCTAGTTTCATCAAAATTCATACTACTCTGCCCTGTAATTTGTTGCTTTCAATAGATATTTAGCCAGGACCTGCTTTGTGCCATCATGTTAGGCACTTAATAACCAGTCCAAAGGGAAGAATAAATTTTAAAGTATGCCCACAATTTTTAATTTTAACTATAAGTATGTTTAGCTCATAAGTCCACTGATGACTCAAGGTAAGTATGAACTGATAAATGGATATTTCTCTCATTATTAACAACTCAAAGCATTTTTGAGGAGCTACCCCCTAACATTTTACATATCCAACAATTTGATGTAGCAATCACCCAAATTGATTCCTGTATAAATAAGATGTGAAGATAAACTGACTTGAATGTCTGTCAGTTTATCGATTGCTAGGGTTGCTTAATCTGCTCTTATTGTTTAGGGACCATTCATTCATTTCTTCAATAATTACTACATGTGATTAACACAGTGGCTATAAAGACTTAAAAGAGAAAGACACATATCCTCGTTTTCAGTCTAGAAGGCAGACATTAAAACAATTACAACATAAAACAGTAAGCTCTTTAGATATGTATGAGCAGGGTACTGTGATAGCAATGAGGAAGTGGCACAGCAGTGGGTGGGGCAGGAGTTAGCCTCTGTTTGGTCAGAAGAATATGCCATGGGCAGGTGTTTCGTGCTCCGTGAGCACCCTTCACTTTTTTTTATCTTGGTTATGGCATTATATAGAATGAATTCATTTATGTTTCCTTTGTCCATTAAGAGCTTAATAATATGGGTCATCTACCCCCCCCCCAATTCCTAGCACGAAGCATGATTATGTGTGGAACTGCACAAAATCAAGGGCAAGAGAACAGGCCGAGGTATCAGAATGACTAGATTCTAGGGATAAGCCTGTGGTTTAGAAAACGTATGGAGTGGGAGGAAGGTCAGAAACTGAATCTCAGAAGGCATGTGTCAGAGCCATATTAAGCAGATGGATTTTCTCCTATGTGTCCTTGGGAATTTGCTGGGCGATTTTATGCCAGATCTTGGCATGTGAGTGGAGATGAGGAAATGGAGTAGAAGGGGTACAGAAAGTAATCATGGCAGCATTGCTGATGGGCTGAGGAATGGGTTGAAGGAAATACTTTGGTTTTCAGGTCAGAGAGAAGAAGATATCTTTTATCCAGTTGATAACAAAGAACAGGTTTGAAGGCAAGGTAACAGTTTTAAGGCAAAGAGGAGATGTTCAAGAGGTAATCAGAAATACAGAAGTCTGTCTTAAGAGAGAGATGTGGGAAGGAAACACAGATAAGCCACCAACTACTATCTGATTACATTGTAGTGAATTGTTATGGACCCAGTGGCCTAAGAAGATTGTTCAGGAAGAGAAAAGCTCAGGAGGACACTTTTCCAACCACTAGTACTTTAAGGACAACTAAACATGAAACATTCAGGAAGCTACCCAGGGAAGATCACTTTTCACAAAGTTACATTTTCTGAGAAAGAGAGTGACAGCCAGATAGATAGGACTTTCACTGGAGTGAAGGATATCTTACCAGACTGCAAGGACAAAAATGGATCTTCTCTAGACCAGAAGTCATTGCCAAATACAACACTGTACCTTGTTTGTGGTTGCACTGCCAGGCCCATCAAGCTTCCTCACACAGGTTAAAAACAGGCATTTTTCCCCTCTGCCTCCAGTTCTTACTCTTGTCCCTTGGTAGCACAGCTATTTTAAGGTTATCCTTTTCCAATGAGCTTATGAGATGAAATACAGGAGAATGGTGAGATGGCAACATGGCAAGATGCCGAGTGAAATAACAAACAATACATGTTCCCTACACAAAAGGCTTTACCTGCCACGAGGGCCAGGAATGTGCTAGTAGTTGGAGGATGCCCATTTTTGAGCTACCCTCACAATTATACCCACAATCCCATGCCTCTGTGCACTTGGATAACCTCAACAAGCAGGGTTCAACAAGAGGGCAAAAGTCCATCTCTGAAATCCTATGTATTTGTCAGAATCCTGCAGAGGATATTCAAATTTTTGTGGTTTTGAAGAGGCTGGGGTGGGCAATGGTTGTCTTCCATCCAGGATTCCCTGGTGCCATACAACAGAGCAGTGTACAGAGAGAGGAGGGAAGAGGTGAGCTCCTCCTAACAGGAGCCATCCATTGGAGGGATAAAAGAACTACTTGCAAACCAGATTTTTAAATTAAAGTTAACAATATCTCATTAAAATTATTCATTATTCACATCTATACTCACTGAGCATTTGTTCAGGCTTGATTAACAGGAGATTTACATTTCTACCTGTTTTCTGTTCCCTTGAGGAAAGGATTCTCTTCTCTCAACTTTGATACAGTCTTGTAAAGGATTAACTAATCAAACTGTTCTTCATAGTCTTCTTCAGCACATGGCTAGCTTTCCTCAGTTGCCAATCTGAATATCTTCATGTAGTGAAAAAGGTTGGTGCTGCTAATTCTCCAGTATGAGCCAAGCGTGGGGACTCCTTCTTTAAGGCTATGTTTTCTCTTCAAAACCATAGGGAACCTGCTCTCCTGACTCATCTGCTGCAATGCACACAGCCCCATCTGATGTAAAAACAGACTTGTGGCTCACCCACTGAAAACCCTCCCAACTATGGCTCTTCTTTCAGCATTTGTGACTACCAGGAGGTCCCACTGAAAACCTATGCCATTACTCACATATGCAGTGACATTTAATGATCAGAAACAGCCACAAGTTCAGTCTGCAGAGTAACAATGACCAAGTGAAAAAAAGAAGAGAGAATGAGAATGGATGAGTGAATGAGTTAACCAAAGGGAACCTGGGAAAAAAAGCAGAAGTCATGATCTGCAAATAAAGAATGTGCAGCACCCAGAAGGACCTACTCTACTGAAGGCACAGAGGTCTCAGTTCTTACTTACAAACACCACTTGGACATTATGATAAACACAAATAAAGCACTCTTTTTCACTCTATAACCATTAACAATGCAAACCACATCCTGTCCAATTGTCTTCAATGGGCAAAGAAAATCCAGGAGAGGGGAAAAAAGTAATTCATATTTTAAAACATCACATGAGCGTTCAAGGTATATGAATATAACATGCAGGATGGGCCTAGGATCACACTGAATGTTCTGCACCTGCAGGCCAGCTAGTGTGGTGGTACTTATGCTGTCCCTCCATTACAACTTGCTTCCACTCTGATTTGTTTATCTGGTGTTGGGTCAGGGGAACCTAGTGGAAATATAAAACAGCTTAAGTTTTAGGGAGTTTAGCTAAGCCAAATTGATATTATGGTCCCCAAAAGACCTGAAAACTGTATCTGCATGAGGGTACTTCAAAAAGTTCTTAGAGAATAAAATTAAAAGATAAGCTTATTCTAGTGAAAAATGTTGAAATCTATGCACAGGTTTTTTTTTCATACTAAGCATTCTCCATGAACATTTTTTTCCCCTCAAACCTTTTACTTAAGGAATACAGATTTCATCCATGAACTTTTTAAAGTAACCTCATATTGTATCATTTTCAATTGTTGATTTTGGTCTCTAAGGAAAGGTAGTGTTCACACATAGTACTGCAGATACGCTGGGCATCTTCTGACTGCCCCGACAGATGCACTCTGCAGCCTGTGATGCTGCTCTGCTCTCCCAGCTGCTGCTGGTACTGCCTACATTGAGGGGCTACCTTGCCCCTGGCTTCAGGTTAGATTTGCTTTCAGAAAACTGAAAAGGGAAGTCAGGGTATGTACTCCCCGGCTTTCCTTTTCTAGGTCATTGTGGGTGCCTTTCTCACTTGAACAAAGGCCCTATTGGTTGGGCCTTTCAAACACAGCCCTCTCTGTATCTGTTTCTGGTAACTTCTTCTAACCTTGCCACCTAGTCTGTGGTGGTAACAGAGCCCCACTGTAAACATCACAGAGAGGCACAGGTAGAGAGATGCACTGCTCCTTGAGGTGTTCCTTCCTCTTGCCCACATCGCTCTATGTAGTTCTTTTATCTTTAAAGATTGCTATGTGTTTTCTGTTGCAAATTTTAATGTGGCACTGTGTGCATTGTCACTTCTGCCTTATTTGCAAACCAAGAGTTAATTATTCTTCATTTAAAAAATGGCTAGCATGATTCAGAAAGCTTCTGATGTATAAATACTTTTCTAAATAATCCAGTTGGAAAAAAAAATCATGTTAGAAAGAGATCAAATAATGTCAGTTACAGGTCAAGGGACTCCTAATAAGGTTTCATAGAACATGGCTTAATAGAAAGAACACTGAACTAAATTAGGTCGGAAGCCAAGGGTTTGAGTCACAAATTCATCAATTATTGTGTGACCTTGACAAGTCACTTAACCACTCTGAACTTTAGTTTCCTCATATGTCAAATAATGATAACAAACGGTGACCTGTTTATCTCACTGGGTTACTAGGGGGTATCCAATGAATGATAGCCTTGAAAGTGCTTTCCAACTGCAGAGATTACACAGGGAAATCTCCAAGAGTGGTCAAGAGGATAAAATGAGTCCAATAAATATGTAAATATCTATTATCTTAGAAAAGCCTCAATAAATGTTCACTATCCTTAACAATGTAACAAGATAAAAGCAATGTAGTGCTGAGCTCTAAAGCCAGCTTCTGGCTCCACCATGAACTGGCTTGGTATATTCCTTGACTTTGATGTCTTCAGCACTGAAATGGAGACAGTAATGATATCAACCTCACATGATCACACTGAGAGAATCTGTGTAAGGATAAGCACATTGTCTTGCCCATAGAAGTCCTTCCTCTATTTTTAGCTTCATGCCATGGGAGACAGAGAACACCTTAAGGAAGTAAAAAAAAAATCATATCTTGGAATATTGACTCATATTTACTACCTGTGAAAGTTAGGTAAAGTTATTGAGTCTAAACTTTTTTTCATTCTCACCATGGTAGTTATATCTGCCTTATAAATATGTTTATCATGCATTTAACACAATGTTAGACACATCATATGTGTTTAAAGTATACACTATCATTTTCAGGTTGCTAAGATAAAAAAATTTCCCTCCCTAACTTCTCTATTCCATAATTTTTTGGCATCTGTACTCTTCAGATAGGCTCAGTTCATATAACGGATAACTTTAAGTTCAAATGTAACATTAAGAGGAACTGAAAAATCTCTGTATACACATTTAAGGGCTGGATATACCTCTGGAAGGCTACTGCTATCTCAAAACAACCTGTTTGTGCCCTACTGGCTAATGAATTAATGTTTGGTTAATTTTTTCATTTTTAAAGATTTGTTTATTTGAAATTCAGAGTTACAGACAGAGCTTCCATCTGCTGGCTCACTCCCCAAATGGCCATAACAGCTGGGGCTGGGCCAGGTGGAAGCCAGGAATCAGGAGCCTTTTCCTGCACCCATGTGGATACAGGGACCCAATCACGTGGGTCATCCTCCACTGCTTTCCCAGGCACATAAGCAGGGAGCTGGACTGGAAGTCAAGAAGCTGGGTGTTGAACCAATGCCTACATGGGACACCAGTGTCACAGGTTGTGGTTAAATGGGCTATATCACAATACCAGCTCCAAACATGGATTTTTCAGCTTACCTTCAGTCTAAGTCTACATATTTAAGAGCTGAACATATATCTTTGGAAGGCTACTGCTACCTGTGCCATACTAGAAGTCTCCATGGCTGTTGAGTAAATATTTGGTTCATTTGGTTTTTGCCTAGAGCCATAGCACATGTGTGATAGTTGATCCCTGATATGGCATTGTCCACTATCTGTGCAGTATGTCTCATAGGGGAATTAATTTAGTCAAGAAGGCATATATAATATCTATCCTCATTTTGCTGTCAGAGAAAGTGTTTCATTGATATTTAGAACAGCATCTGCTTCTCAAGTTAGAGATGAAGGTGGCAAATGATATGGTATCATTTTTGATTTAAGTGTAGGATCTCTGGAGTGAGACTTAATTGAATTAATACATACGAAGGGCTTAGTCTAATAAATGCTGCTTATTACCATATTGCCACAAGTATTATTTCACTACTGAGTAATATGATTTGTGAAAAAATAGTATGTCCTTAGAGTACAAAGGCTGGCAAACTATGGCCTACTGGCCACACCTAGTCTTCCATCTGTTTTATAAATAAATTTTGTTGGCACCCAGCCATGCTTTTTCAGTTCTGTATTTACGGCTGCTTTGGCACTACAATGGTAGAGTTGAATAGTTGCGACAGAGACTCCATGGCTATAAAACCCAATAATATGTACTGTCTGGCCTTTCTCAGAAAAGTTTGCTGACCCTTGGATAGACAACTGTTACTAACACATTTCTCTCAAAAGGAAAAATTGGCATAGAAATGATTTATTCAGGGGCTGTGGCATAGTGGGTAAAGCCACTGCATGTGGTGCTGTCATCCCACATGGACACCAGTCAAGTCTCAGCTGCTCCACTTCTAATCCAGCTCCCTATTAATGTACCTGGGAAAACAGTGGAAGATGGCCCAAGAGCTTGATCCCCTGCAGCACACTTCTGTGTGGGAGACACAGAAGCTTCTGACTTCAGTGAACCAGAGGATGGAAGATTTCTGTCTCTGTCTCTCCTCCCCTTCTCTCCCCCTCCCCCTGGAACTTTCAAATAAATAAATCTTAAACAATCTTTAAAAAAAGAAGTGATTTATTCTGTGAAATGTGTTTATGTTCATGCATTTGCAACCTTTCATGTAACATATTATCCCCTGCAAACAAGTGAGACTTAGAAGACCTCTGATGGCACTGCTCTGTGCTCTTTGCCCCCATCAGTTCTGCTTAAGAAAACAACATGCATGAGGCTGAAGCTGCTAACCTACTTTCAGCTGGATAAATGTCCTATTATGTTGCAGTAGTGTTAATGGATTTGTGCTGTTCCAGCCTTTCAATGGACTTCTGTTATCAACAGTCACATATGCTTATAAGGAGTAGGATGGGGTACAATCTGTGACTTGGAAAAGAATTTTCCTCTCTGTGAAGCTAGCTGAGCTGTAAAGGCAGTTCAAGTCTCATCCTTGGCTTTATACAGGCCATCATAGAACCAGGCATCAGTTATCATATTTGTAAATTGCTAACTTTTCTTTTGTAAAAGAACAAAAGCTGTCTCAAGAGAATGGAGAGTATGGGAAATTGAAGAATTTTCCAAAGGTCAAGAAGGGTTAATCTATCTAGTGAAGGTACATGGTAGAGCCAACTTCTTGATTTAAGATTGTGCCATGTTTACTCAAATTTTTAGTTTCTGGATTCAGGTCTTCCAGTGCTAACACCAGCAAATGAACTGGGCACTAACAATACAAAGAAATGACAGGAACCATCATGGTTTGTTTTCTGGACTGAACATGGAAACCTATGTACATGTGTTTGTGTCAAATTCAGTAGAGTATACCAAAGCTTTGTGAATTTAATGGCAACACTCAAAGTAAATAACCATTACACTTTCCTTTAAATCATCTGCACCTACATCTTTTGAGAAGCAGAGAGAAATACAGATCTTACTGGTTCACTCTTCAAATGCCTGCAATAGCAGAGACTAGGTTGGGCCAAAGCCTAGGATTGCCAGGAATTAATTTCACTATGTGTGCAATTCTCTAGGTCTCCACACGAATGGCAGGCAACCCAACCACTCAAGCCAGCACTGCTGGTATCTCAAAGCTGGACTCAGGAGCAAAACTGGAGACTTGAACTCAGGCACTCAGCTGCAGGACCTGAGCATCATAACTAGTGCCTTAACTGCAAGGCCAAATGCCCATGCGGATGGGTTTTTGAAAGAATAAAGACAGGGGTGCTTTATCAGTTTTTTTTTTTTTTTTGACAGGCAGAGAGGACAGTGAGAGAGAGAGATAGAAAGGTCTTCCTTTGCCGTTGGTTTACCCGCCAATGGCCTCCGCGACTGGCGCGCTGCAGCCGGCGCACTGTGCTGATCTGATGGCAGGAGCCAGGTGCTTCTCCTGGTCTCCCATGGGGTGCAGGGCCCAAGCACTTGGGCCATCCTCCACTGCACTCCCTGGCCACAGCAGAGAGCTGGCCTGGAAGAGGGGCAACCGGGACAGAATCCAGTGCCCCGACTGGGACTAGAACCCGGTGTGCCGGTGCCACAAGGTGGAGGATTAGCCTATTGAGCCGTGGCGCAGACCATCAGTTTTTAAAATATGAGAGCTCTATATTGGCAGAAGTAAAAATTCTACAAAACGTTTATGCAGACATAAGAGCAGCTACTGATATTTAGTCCAGTTAATGCTTATGGTAATGAAAAACTTCAAACAAATTTATGAATGTACAGGAAACAAAGATCTGAGATTTCTGAGGATATCACAGACAGGGGAGTTCCTCTGAATCATTTTAGTATAAAATGAAATGAACAACTGGGAGCATAAATGCTCAGCTCTTCCCTCTTTAGAAATCCTATCTCAGCACACAGATTTTAAAAATTATAATTTTTGCAAGTGAACAAGTACACACAGAAAGTGGTGGTAGGAACTGCAAGTCCTCAGGACATGAACAAAGATCACATCATTCTAAAATAATTCTCACCTGGAAAATAATCCAATACGTATTCATTTTTCATACATAATAACAAAGGGCACAGTGGAAGATTCAACAAATGAACATGCATATTTAGGATATTAATAGATTCTATTTGCAGAGGATATTCAGTGTTATTCTGCATAAATGCAAGAGTTTCATCTTGCTTCACCTTTGACTCTTTCCACAACTTGCCCTCTACTATTGTCACAGTAATGAGAAGCAGCGAAAAGCACAGCTTTGGAGCTTTATTTGGTACACATTTTGGCTCTGCCATTTACCATCTGTGTGACCTTGAGCAAACTATTTCATGTCTCCGTGCTTCCACTGCTTCATCTCAAGTAGAAACAATTACAGTGCCTACCATCGTAGAGGGCTGTTGTGAGAATTAAACGAATACATGCAAGTGAGGTACCAGGAATTTCACTATTTTTTTTTCTTATGTGTGCAATTTTCTAGATGTCATGAATGGAATTGCATTCTTAGGAAAACATTTGTGAAGTCCTTACTGCTAGTACCTGTGAGTCTAATCTTATTTGGAAAAAAGAGTCTTGATAGATAGACAAGGTAGGATGAGTTCCTACTAGATTGGGTGAGCTTTAAAACCAATAATAGTTGTTTTTATGAGAAAGGAGAGGAGGACTAGATACAGAGACACAGGCAAGTGACACAGGGAAGAAGCCCATGTGAAGACAGAGCCTGCAATGAGGAACCTATCAGCCGAGCAGTCCAAAGATTGCTGGTGTCCATAAGAAGCTGAGAAGAGGTAAGGGAAGCCTCTCCCCTACAACCTTCACAGCAGACATGGCCCTGCTGACACCTTGGTTTTGGACTCCTGGCCTCCAGCACTGTAAGAGAACAAACATTGTTTTAAGCTGCTCATTTGTGGTAGTTTGGTACAGCAGTCCTGGAAAATGAATACACCTACATGAAAAAAAAAAATGGGCGATTGTGGAAGGAAATACTGAGAAGCTAAAACATGAAGTCCTCGTATGTAGAACAAGGGTGACATGTGGTTCATTGGCTACTCTTGGAATATATTTTTGTTTCATGAAGGTCACCTATTTTTCCCCTTGCCTATTAGGTGAATGGGTGTGGCCTAGCAAGGTGAGGATGGAAGACAGTGCCCCTGCTTGAGTGTGAGCACATCACACAGCTTCCTCCAAGAGTTGTGCTACTGACACAGAAGGTTGTCAAAATCTAAATTTGAGAACATGAAATAAAATTGGAAATTGAGTTTCTCAGTCACATTAGCCTCATTCAAAGTGCTCAGCAGCTACAAGAAGCCAACATCACTGTGATGGCCAATGCAGGTACAGAAGGAACAGGGCTAGGGAAGGTTATTGGACAGGTTTTATTTCAGAGTCAAGGAAAGCAAGCAGACAGGTTGTATACAGGAAGGGAGGTGCCATATTCTTGTAATATGGATAAGCAACACCACAATTTATTAATGAAGAAAAAAATGAATATGCAAGAACTGGTACTGAACAGCAGCTGACAAGGCAGGTCTCACTTGTTGAATAGTCTATTGTTTTCTTTTTAAAGGCATCCACATCACTGCTTTTCTGTAATTCAGAAAAAGGCTGTTGTATTCAGTTCTTTTGGACTAAAAATCAGTATGGCTGAAAACTAGCCTACATCTAATGCCAGGCTACAATATAGAAAAGCTGTGGCCTGCTTGCCTTTGATCTGGTGGAGATGTACTTTGTATACAAGTGGTTAATATTCAGTCCCTTGGCACTGTGAAGGAGGTAAATACTGTAAAGCAACAAATGAGAAAAGATCAAGAAATCCATGGGCTACAATCTCTTCATTCCTCTTCAGATCTAATCATACAGATGAATAAATTGCTATAAAAATACCAAAAATAAAACTAAAGACAATGACTAAATAATTTTTCAAAAAATCTCATGTACTCTGTGTTCAGGTAGCAAGAAATTTAATTCCAGTCGGTCCAGTCTCCTGTGATTTTTTTTTCCTTTCATCGAAAATATATTTTTAATGCTCAGTGGCATTATAATGGAAAAGCATGTATTTTTGCCTGGTTTATACCCATCATCCTTACCATTACAACAAGACAAAAGCATTAAAGTAAAATTAATCATGTCAAAAGATTTTAGCAAAAACAAGTGAGATCATGCATAAAGCATCGCTTTGTCTAGTGTGAAGTCACGCTCTGATTAAAAACATATAATGAAAGTGAAAGTGATACATCATTGCCTTAGCAGTAGGGTTTTCTGAAAGAGCTAAGCGGTTCTCAACACAAAAATGTGGGAACATTTTGGTCTTTGAAACTCACAATGATGATTGTTCTAGCTAAATCACTGGAATTCAATCTTAATTTTTTTAAAAGTAAATTAAGACTTAATGGCCAAATGAGGCATGTCAGTAGGATTAATAATTAGAACACACTGTAAGGAGCAGTGACATCCAGACACAGGGCTGAGAGAGTGTGTGCGTGGCTCTCCCCTTCCACAAAGGCATCCCCAGGCCACGTCAGGCCCTGAAGGCATCTTCTGGAAAGCACACCCTTAATGAATGTAAAGGTGTGATGGTGGTGATCAGACATTCCCCAGGAATGGAGTCATTTGTGTATAATACACAAAACCCCAAATTCTGAATGGACATTCCTCAAATAGAGGTGTGGTTAATAACATCACTACAGAGTCATCTCATGGATTTGAAAAGAAACACTTATTTGCAATTTGCCTTAATTACTCCTTTGTTTTGATGATGCTATTTGCATATAATAGTCACCAAAATTCTCAGTTTTTGTTGTCATTTTGAAAATCATTTCAGCTCTTTCTTAAATGCTATCCCTTGGATAAAAACTATTCTGTTCCATGAGGATTATGTATGTCTATAATTTATATCCATGGTTATATAGGTATTTGTATAGCTGTATTATAGATGGAAAATGGTTTCCATATCATAAATAGAAGCCGTCACTCAAACACATTTAAATTATTTGAGGGGAGTCAACTTTTGAAAAAAATTCAAAAAAGCATAATAATAATATTGGGAATATAATTCCAAGCTTTTCCTTTAATATGGAAACATATCTTCAATAAAGATGAATCCTGACAATAAAGCTGCACTGATGTAGCAAGTGTAAGACTGAAACATGAAGGAGCCCGTGTTTTGGTGCAGTGGGTTAAGCCTCTACTTGTGATGCCTGCATTAGATGCTAGTTGTTTTTTTTTTTTTTTTTTTTTTTTTTGTGGCTACTCTGCTTCTGATTCAGGCTGCTGCTAATGTACAAAAGAAGTGCTTGGGTCCCTGCTACCAATGTGGGAGACCAGAATACTTGGCTCCTGCTTTGGCCTGGTCTAGACATGGCTTTTGGGGGCTATTTGGGTGAGTGAACCAGTGGGTGGAAGATCTCTGGCTCTTCTTCTCTCTATAGTTCTGCCTTTCAAATGAATAATAAATGTTTAAAATTTGAATGGAGTGGCTATCTATTTCAATAACTTTTGTAGGAATGAAAACACTTTGCATGTAATAAGAACAAATCAAATATTTGCTGTACATCAGGATACCTTGCTTTCATCTTAGGACTATTAAATATTTTGGTTATCATTCTTCAGAGACCTTAAAATGATTGCACTTCTCCACTTTGAAGTTAAGAATGGACCAGTGATTTGTTTTTGTCCACACAATGTATGCATTTAGGTTAGAAGTCAGTGTGAAATTTCTCCCCAACCACAGCAATGGAGATAAGTCAAATAGCAGAGTTTCTATTAAGCTGAATCGCAGAATGAGAAGTGGAACAAAGCCATAGACATGAGACACAAAAAGAAAGAAATCTTTACCTATTTAAGTTGTTCACAGTTGGCGATTGTTGTGTTATAATGGCCTGATATAGACATTGGTACTAAGAAGGTCCAGTGACTGACAAAGGAACTGATAGGGTGGAAAGGTGACATTTGGTGAGGCTGATGCATATGGTATCTGAGGCAGCACACTTTCATGGGAATACTACAGAGACCAGTGTTCTCCATCTCCCTCTGCCATTAAGTCATCCTGGGACTGTTGGTGTAGCACCTCTCTCTCTTTTCATCACTTAAAGTGACAACCAAGACTGTGAATCTGCCATAGAAGTTCCTATATGGCCTGGTCTGCTGGCATCTTTAGCCACATTTTGTTTCTTTCTCTGTCTCACTTTATACTTTTATTTGAAAAGCAGAGAGATCCCTACTTTATGATCATTTTCATGAATCCCACATTATGTGATGTGCATATTATTTAATACCCATATATGAAGTGAATATGGCAAAATGTTAAAATTGTTAAATCATATAAACAACTGAAAAAGAAGAAAAAGGTAGAAAGAAAGATATCTTCCATCTGGTTCACTCCCCAAGTGCCCACAGTAGCTGGGGCTGAGTCGGGCTGAAACCAGGAGCTGGGAACCCCATGTCCCACATGGGTGACAGGTTCTCAACTACTTGAACCATCACATGCTGCCTCTTAGAGGGTACATTAGCAAGAAGTTGGAATCAGAAGCAGAGCTGAGGAGTTGAGCCCAGGCTCTCCAATACAGAATGCAGGAACGACATTGCAGCTACTGCACAAAACACCTGCTCTGTCTCACTCTTTGAGTTCAGCCATGCACCTTCTCTCCACAGGGTGTTTGCATTCACTGCTAACTAACTCAGAGCTATCTTTTCTCACATTTTCACCTGGATTGCTGCCTAACTTTTCTCATCCTTAGGTTCTCAGCTTAAGTACCACTTATTTGGTGATAGTCCCTAACTCTTAAACTAGATTGGGTCTCTCCACTGCAAGCTCTTGTATATTTAATTCCTTTCCTTCACAACACTACCATGTTTTGTTATTATATACTGCTCTCTGGGATTATTTATTAATGCTGTGTCCCATTCTAAACTCAGTGAGGCCATGGTGAAACTTGTTTTGGCTTAACATTGCATCTTCTATGCTTTGCACAGTCTCTGCTACATAGGAGATGTCAATTGTATTTGTTGACTGGATGATACGAATGTGTGAAGTTAGAGGGTTGGTCAGGGAGATTCGTTTAAAATCTTTTAGTACTCACATTTAGAGGTTTGCTACACTTGGTCTACAATTTGTCTAATCACACAGAGCAAATTTAAGTAGCCCATATATCCCATTCCTTCTCCATGCCAGACTCAGGACCAAATACCACAGCTTGTATGTAGAGAAGGCATTTTTATACGTACTGTTGTTCTCTGGAGAAAAAGTAATTGCTATATTCAAGGCAGTATGAACCAGAAATAAACAAGAGATTCGCAAATAAACTCAACTGGCTTTACTAGGGACCCAACTGACTTAAAATACAGAATTCAGAGTGACCATCACACATATTTTTTAAAAATCTATGAAAAATCCACTAATGCATTGGTGCATGAATACACAAGTAGCAAATAATTCAAGATATATAGCAATGTGCAGCCATGTATCTCAAATTAGAATTGAGCTCATTGAAGGTAAAATTAGATGCTAACATATTTAAAAAGTCCAAACACAATTCTCTTTCCTTCCTCTTTGTCCAAAGTCATGGAAACAGTTGTTCCATGAGCTGAAATAAAAAGTTCCAAGCTAAGAGCAATCAACTGCTATGCTATTGTATCAAATCTTTAGGTCACTGTGTTTTTTTTAACATTGGAAACAAAAATTATGGGAGTATGCTTATTCTCAATTCTTAAACTTGAAAATTCTTTGACATAATCACCGTATGACATGGTGTTTTTTGTAAAAATAAAAACACACACATAAAGAACTTTCATCTGCTGGTTTACTCCCAAAATACCCACAACAGCTGGGGCTGGACCAGTTTAAAGATAGGAGCTTGGTACTCAGTCTCAATCTCCCACGTGGATGGCAGGGACCCAAGTATTTATACCATTATCTGCTGCTTCCAAGGGTGTGCATTAGCAAGAAGCTGAACACAAGAATGGAGCCGGGTCTTGAATGCAGGCACTGAGTTATGGGATGTATGTATCTTAACCTCTGAGCCACATCCCCACCCCTATGATTTGGTTCTTGGTTGATGCCCCAGCTTTATAATTTATACTATCCCAGCCTCAGACTCTCCTACGGACACACAAATGTTCAGATTCTGGAAGGTATTATACTGCATCTTTCCTTTTAGGCATTCCTGCCATCAGGCTACATTTTCCCAGTCACCTCTTTGCTAGATAATCCCTACCCATTTTCTCATCACCTCTCATGTTTAGAATACAGGCCCCTTTTTATGCTGCCATAGTAGCCTAGGATTTCCCTATCTAGCCCTTAGAATAAGGTATTATAATTGTGTCCTTAGGTTATTGAGAAGAGAGACATTTTATCCTATGACCCAACATTGAATGGATATTCAATAACTGCTTTCTATGTGAGGAAATGGAATGCTGGAAATAAGTCTAAATTCTTATCAGGCATTTTCAGAGTTATTCCACAAGCCTCTCCCTGTTTTCTGAGGTTCTTCTGTGATGAGAAGTACTTTATCAATAAACTATCTACCTGTGTAAATTAATTAATTTATTTTTATTTTATTTTTTTTGACAGGCAGAGTGGACAGTGAGAGAGAGAGACAGAGAGAAAGGTCTTCCTTTTGCCGTTGGTTCACCCTCCAATGGCTGCCGCGCACCGCGCTCATCCGATGGCAGGAGCCAGGTGCTAGGTGCTTTTCCTGGTCTCCCCATGGGGTGCAGGGCCCAAGCACCTGGGCCATCCTCCACTGCACTCCCGGGCCACAGCAGAGGGCTGGCCTGGAAGAGGGGCAACCGGGACAGAATCCAGCGTCCCGACCGGGACTAGAACCTGGTGTGCCGGCACCGCAAGGCGGAGGATTAGCCTGTTGAGCCAAGGCGCCGGCCTACCTGTGTAAATTTAAGTCATTTGTGGGTTTGGGTTCTTGGTCATAAAAGATATATGAAGGAAACCTATAGGTACAAAACCTTCACTTTTTATTTCCTTCAAAATAAGAAATAAGAAAAAATTAGTAGCTTTTGACTAACTTGACTTTCTTACCTATAGATTCTCAAAAAACAGAAATGGGCTGAAATCAAGAGATAGAAGGGCCAAGGAAAGAAGTCCTAGGGAACGTAGCCACCTGCAGGTTCATTGCTTCCTAAACAATCAGCAGTTAAAAAATTCTGCATTACCTGAATATTGAATATGGTCAAACCTACATTTGTCTCTTAGAACAGAGCTTAAATGTCTTATGTAAGGTTTTTTTTCTCATTACTATTCCTTCAATAGCGGTGGAAATACATATTTTTTAAAATATGAAGAGTACCAATTTTCTTTCTTTCTTTCTTTCTTTCTTTCTTTCTTTCTTTCTTTCTTTCTTTCTTTCTTTCTTTCTTTCTTTCTTTTTTTTACAGGCAGAGAGGACAGTGAAAGAGAGAGAGAGAGAGAGAGAGAGACTGCCTTTTCCGTTGGTTCACCCACCAATGGCTGCCGCGGCCAGTGCGCTGCGGCTGGCACACCGTGCTGATCCAATGGTAGGATCCAGGTGCTTCTCCTGGTTTCCCATGGGGTTCAGGGCCCAAGCACTTGGGCCATCCTCCACTGCACTCCCGGGCCACAGCAGAGAGCTGGCCTGGAAGAGGGGCAACCGGGACAGAATCCGGCGCCCGGACCGGGACTAGAACCTGGTGTGCCGGCGCCACAGGTGGAGGATTAGCCTATTGAGCCGTGGCGCTGGCCAGTACTAATTTTCTAATTGTGATACTGATGGCAGCCACTCAGGGGGCCCTTCCTGTGTGGATGGGATCAAGTTCAATGTCATCCTGGACCAGAGGAGACAACCTAGGAAACCACAACTCTTCAGTTTCCTTTCTTTTCTATGGGGGGAAAAAATAGAAGGCCCCACATCCTTGCACTGCACAGTAGCAAAAAGAGTTGTAAATCAATAGCAGGGAAGAGGAACAAAACGATTTCCCCCACCTTGCACAGGGGGAACAGGGAAGTCAAAAGCAGCAACAAGACTTTCTAACTTAGCTCCATAATTTTCATTCTCATGTTATTAAAGAGAAGTCATAATTGGCACATGGAAGCATAAACCTATATTTTGAAGTCCTTTTTCCTGTCATTGCTCACAGAAGGCAACAGAGAAGCACTTGGTGAATTGAATCTCTTATCTGAAATGGAGGCAAAAGGAAAGGCAGTTTCGGGGAAATAAATACCTTTATCCATCAGTAAAGAAACTGGCCAATGGGGAATCCAAATGGGACGTTGAGCTCTTCCATGCTATACCATGGGGAGAAATGGAAGGTGTTTGCACACGTGGACTTCGTGGAAACTTTAGTATGTACGAAATCTGTAACAAAAAGTCCACAGCAGCCATGGGGATTGCTTTGTTTGATCTTTTCACTGAGGATTTAGGGCCTGCAAACTCTGGGAGGCATGTTTTTCGCATTGGCCATTTTAGTATTCATGTCTCCTGTACTGCTTTCTAATAAGTTAAGAATGAAATGGGAGACTGCGTGCAGGAGTCAGAAATGCAAGAAAAGCAGTACTGTAAAATAAAAATGAATGAAAGTGCATCTCCACTTCCTTTTTCTTATTAACAGGCAAGAGAACAATAATGTGAATTTTATTGTTATTACTTAATGCTTCACCTTTACAAAAGGGCCTTATAGACACTTTTACATGTTGTTTCTCAATACTTTTCTGAGAGAGGATTGGGTAGTCTGTCAGTATTCTTAACATGCATTTATAATATTAGATTGAATGATTTTCCAAAGATGATCAAAATGCAGTCTGTGCCAGCAACAGTCTTTTCAGTGGGAATAGGTGCTCTCTTTGCTGATAGGGTATACCAGGCCACTGGCTGCCTGATGATTTGAATTTTGTTTCCTTATGTTAAGTAGACCCAGTTTTTCACTCCTATTCACCTTCACTCAATTACTCAGATGTATAGTGTTTACTAAATATAAACAGCATAACAGGATAAGATCTAAAGAGAATTGTGAAGGACCTTTAACTCTTCTTTGTTACACAATGTGTGTGAATATTGTGGCTCCCATGGGTGGCTATCTCTGTTGGAAGGCATCTTTCTAAAAGGAGCATGGAGATGCGCTGAGAACTGTGTACTTGAGTCAAGAGGGCCAAGTATGCTGATTCAGAAGCTGTTGGCTGATCTCGAGTTTAAGGTGGTTGTGAGTTACTTTGTTTATATAGAGACAGTCACTCAATACCTAAGCAGAACTCAACCCAGGACACTGTCTTCCCTCAGTAACTTTCATACTCGCTTCCCTGACAAATCAGCTTAGCATTTAACCTGGAGCAAAAGAAAGGCAGTGGAAGTTCTGCCATCTTTGATGTTTTGTTCAACTTTGAGAGAATTTGGATATTATTCCTAAGAGAAACATTTCTTCATTTATTACTAACATGGCCCAAATAGTGTAGAAATTTATCATATATATACACAAATATACTTTTTTATTTCCTTTCACATCAAGTGAATTTAGTCAATAGGTACTCATTGATCTTTACTTCTTGGTCTATTGATTATTACATCTAACATAGGAAAACTATGGGAAATAGACTCTCTACTCTGGGGAAGTGGACTAAAGTATCCATTTCAATGTTACTTGTATCCCTATTTGCATGAAGAACTTTTATTGACTGATGCTTTTAGGATACAAAGATATAGTCCTTGAGCTTATATTGCTGGTGGTGATATAGTAATATAAATTATTCCTGCAATGTACTGGGTGAATGCTATGTGCTAGATGATTTATAATCACTATTTATTAAAAATATACTCAAATGATCTTGACAAAATACACTATGAGTCAGAATACTTATATGACTTCCTCCAGGTTATAGGTCTAGGTTGGAACCAAGGTCTGTCTGATTCAAAGCTCATGCATTCTTATTACATCTGTCCAAGAAAACAGTTAAATCAGGCAGTGAGGAAATCTTTTAAGTAGGGTTACCATATTTCTAGTCTTTAATTATTGTCCCAGCATAATTAATAGATCTCTTCATGCTCAAAATTCTGTTTGGACAATATATTTGATGATCAGCTTGTCTGTGAGCAGTGTTTAAAATGAACATAAGAGGAGTCAGCATGGTGGTGCAGTGGGTTAAGCCACTGCGCGTGATGCCAGCATCCCGTACTGGATTGCTAGTTCAAATCCTGGGTGCTCCTCTTGCAGTCCAGCTCCCTGCAAATGTACTTTGGAATGTATTATATGATGGCCCTAGCCTTTGCACCCTTCCTCCATGGGAGGCTAGGATGGAATTTCTGGCTCCTGGCTTCAGCCAGGCCCAGATCTGGCTGTTGTGGTCATTTGGGCACTGAACTGGTAGGCAGAGGATCCTCTCCCTCACCCTCACCCTCTCCCCTCCCTCTCCCCTCCCCGCCTTTCAAATAAGTCAATAAATCTTTTAGAAAATGAATATAAGACTTAGGTAATATTTTCAATGTTTTATTCATCTTTTAGCGTCTACTGAATCAGGGCTTCGAGTAAGTGGCAAATTGGACCGAGTTTGGTGTGTTTGGGGAGCAAGTACATTTGGGAACGAATACCATTTCCTGGTCAGGTCTAATGTCTCCTTGTCATTTATGTTCTGTTTTGCTGCTGCCTCCCTTTGAGAATCGTTTGTTCTTCCTCTTTTCTCTCTCCTCCTCCTAGTCTCCATGTGTCATCAGTGTAGGTGTCTTCATTGATCAAGTGTCCAAAAGTTCATTGTTTGGCTTTACTTTACCTTTAGACTCAGATAAACTTTTAACATACAGCTTGGTCTTTCAGTCAGATGGTTAATTTGTCAAAAGGAGAATCAAAGTCATTTACAGACATCTCTAACTTATTCTTCTTTCTTCCCTCTCCTTAATCTCACTGTTGCTACTCCACCACTGCTTTACTACAAGCGTGGTGTTAGTGGTGCCCAGGGAGCTTTCTGGTTGCAGTTCCTGGACAATGCTACTGCAGGTTTCGCTGGGGTAAGCCAGCTCGGAAACCTATTATTTCAAGTACCACCTCACATGTCTTTACTCCTCTTCTGCTCTTATGGGCAAACTGTTGTTCAGTTTCTATTATTCTAAAGGGCTTTCTGGAAGAGCATAGAAAATTGTTTTTAATCTGATTTTTTAAAAAACTGCTTAAAAGACACACAATAAGAACATTTAACGTTCACATTTGTCAGTTGTAAATGTATGGCTTTGATTTGTGGATCAAAATTGCTCATTTATTATTTTATCTTTACAGCTCTGGGCGATTTTGACAGTTAAAATTTAGTTTTATTGACCAGTGCAGCCACTGTGCCCACGAGGGGACTGGTGCACACAGCCTGCTGCACTCAAGAAACGATGATTTTTGATTCCACGACTGCATCAGATTGGGAATCATAACCGATATAACAATAAGTTCCAAATCTCAGTGCCCAAGGCAAGAGGTTTGCTGTAAAACACAATCACCCTTTAAGGAAGGGAGGGGAGAATCTTGGGTGGAAGTTTGCAAGCACAGTTTAATACAACTGGAATAGGCAACACTCATCTAGCTGTCCATCCAAACTGTGCCAGAGCAACATATGGGGGCACTTCTCTAAGAACTGGCTACCACAGACCAAAGAGTCATGAGAAAAAATGCCTAAAAAGCAGAATGGATGTTAGTTACAGAGACGATGTGCTAATTAACTATTTTAGTGTGAGAAAAATGTATTAGTAGTCTTGACCAATCCTTCAATTTTTAATCAACAATAAACAAGAATTTGAAGAGGGGGTGGGGGAATCTCTGCTCCTCCTGCACACACCTCCGACTCCAATTCCAGCACATGTAGTGACGTAAACCAGTACAGTGATTTTAGGCCAATTTTAATTTAGGCCTATTCGACTACCAAATTGGCCACCACTGCAATGTTAATTTAGTCCTTTACTCTAAATCCCCTGTGATACATAAACAAACCTCCAAGGGTAACAAATCAATAAAATGTCTAATTTGATTAACCATGTTTTCGAATCCATCAAGACAGCTCTAACCTGAAGTAAATAAAAAGTGTACTCACTTGTGAGTATTTTCCATGTCTTCTTTTCATCGTCGTAATACTGAACCAAATTGCTGGGGAGCCGGTCCGGTCCAGGAGGCAACCCTCCAACCAACAACAGCATTTTCTTGTTAGAACGAATTCTTCACCCAAAACAAAAGAGGAGATGAATAACCACATTATTGTAGAGTCTTTTTTAGTGGCAACGAAATCATAACCATCAAAAGAATGTTCCTTGCTTGCAGATTTCTATTTCATTTTTTCCTGTTTCTTCTCCCATTCATGTCTCAACAATTTTTTTTGAACGAAGCAGAAAAATGATCAGAAGAGCTGCATATCCCCATACCCATGGAATAATAAGCTCTCTTTATGCAATTTGTTAGAGGTTCATTCTAGAACGACCTTTTTCTTATATTATCCCTTTAAATCATCACTCTTTACAGCTGAGTACACATGAAATGCTCTGGAGTTGTACTAAGGTTAAGCATTAAAGTTGCATGTCAAAAATCGTATTAGTCAAAATCATTATTATAAGCCATTCTCCACTCAAAGAACCTTGAAAAAATTAAGGTTATGCAGAGAGTTTGTGAGCCAACTCTTTAATCACCCAGGGAACTTCAAATACCAGTTTGGTACAATTAGTAGCACAGGGCTAACTGGGGTGGGTTAACCAGTTTGAACACGAATTTTTTTTGTCTGTTTAATTTAGCTTAGACTTCTGCCTTCATCCCCTTTCCCTACTCCCAGCTCGCCCTCCCCTCTGCTCTCCCCCTGTGCACCACTGGCGATATAGCAGCACCAATTGGTAAAAATGAGACTGTGATGTTGTTGTGAGCCTCCCCAGAGTGGAGCCCTGCCAATGCTTGCCACTGATCCAGCGGCATGAACCTGCTCAACTGTGCAAAGTCACTCTAATTCCCTCCCTCTGTTTTTCTACCTTCTCCCCCAGGGGGCACCCACTGAAAGGAGTGACTACCCACCCATCAAGAGCTGGCAATTCGCTGCTATTAACCGTGACCGTGATTCCCAGTCTGCCTGGCAGTTCCTGAGAAGAGGCCTGCAATGTCTCATATGCAGTAAAAGCTATAAGATGCACCCTGGCCGGCATACTCGACCTGATGGATGTACAATCCTCGGGAACAGTAATGGATTGAGCACACTTGCTGTTGAAGCAGGGAGCGGAGGCCCAGACCCCTACGAGGGGCCTGCTGCTTTAACAGTCGCTTTACATATAATTGAACTTTTCATTTACCTGAAAGGCTCAAGGTGGTGGTAGAAGAAATGGAACAACCATGATTGAAGGGAAAAGTCAATAAATACAAAAGTGTTCCTCTTAAATATGAACACAGCCCACAGTGTAGCTCTGGATCTATTATTGCATACACAGCCCGTTCTGATTCAAGGATGCTTGACAAAATATGCCCTGGTGGAGAAGCATTGTTTGTTGGAGAAGAACCTAGCATTTGGAGAGTTTACTTAATACAGTTAATGGCATTGAAGGTAGGAACAAGAGAATTCCTTTAATGAAACTGATGCCATTGAATCCATTGTATAAACCTCAGTAGGAAAAATACTTCTAAAGAAATTCCTGTGCTAGAGAATTATCGATAGGGGGAGCTGGACATGTAGACAAATGACGAATGTTCATCTTGCCACTGTGTGAATATAGATGAGAGAAAAGAAAACCCAACTTCTTTGCATTTAATGTACTTTTGAACTCCACCCATGAGCCTCATAGGCCACTGGTTGGCAAACAAAAACAGACCACGACAACAGAATCCATACTTTAAGGACTGCAGTGATTTTGTGAAGAGGGATAAGGTAAGTGAGTATGTATGGTAAGTACTCCTTTATTCAGAAATAACACCTAATTTATGTGCCATCTGACTTCCAAAATGCATAGTCACAGAACAGACAGATAGCCATTCTTTTCACTATTGTTCTTAGTCCAGATAATCAGCTGCTTTGTGTGTAGAAAAGAAGTCAAGATGAAGGCAGAAAATCTTTTTTTGGTTGCTGTGAGTTACCATGTGTAGACAGATCTGATCAATTGGAAGTCATGATTCTGTGGCTGTTATGAAATCATCACATATCTGCATGCTGCCAGACAACCAGTGAGGGCAGACAGATCAATATCAATAGGGTAGACATAGAGGAAAGACTCATTGAAGTGTTGATTGTGGCAAATGCATATAATTTATTTTAATATATAAGTAAGGGTACTGTTTTAAAAATCTGATTAATAACAAAGGTGATAATTACATGGCTCCCATATGTTTGTTCAGTCATTTCATTCATTGGTATGGCCAGTTTCCCTGGATTATTCCCACTGGAGATTGCCCACACTGACTTGAGTTGACCATCTCTACAGATGAAAAGAGGATCTAAAGTCTTTGTCTTCTCAGTACAAAGAACCAGCCATTTCCATCTGTCCTGTGACAACAGGAAGTCAGGCTACCAACACCTAAGCCATAAAACAGATGACAGTTGCTAACAACTTCCACCCCCTATCAATAATGACACAATTCAAGGTCTAGCTAGCATAGCAGCAAAGAAAGACACTGCACACACAGCCTCAGCAGGTAATGTGAGGAAGAATTACCTGGAAGTAAAGAAATCCCACCCACCCTCATTGATTGTATGTTTCCTATGTAGAGGCAGTGCCTGAGTCCAATGTGAGTAAAGACACAGTCCCATTTTTTTGCATTGTTCTATTTGTATCTTCACTCATTCATTCTGTTACGGTGTTTTATATGGACTATTTTGTCTATAAAGCTTGTGTTAATTTTGTAATCCAGCATCAATAGGAATATTCATTCTAAATGAATGAATGCATAACAGTTCTTTTTTAGAAAGGTGAACCGCATAGAAATCAAAAATGAGATAATGCAGGTGAGAAGTTGCATGGTATAGCAGAACACATAAAGTAACAGAACACATCTGAATAGTTTTCTCACCATTTTTTTCTATTGGCTCTCTGAACAGCCCAATGTGGTAGATATAATTTTCCATTTTACTAAGATGCAAAATTTCCCATATTTACTGTAAGAAGATATATATTTGATATTACATATGAACCTGGGTCTAAATAAAGGGACCTAATGGAGATTACTCTACATTTCTTATTTCTTAAGAATAATACAAATGAGAAAAACCATCACATATTTTACTTTGATGTAAATGCAATGTCAACTATTCAATTACTCCTAGAAAGTAATACATGTGAATAATTCCTAGGAAAAGCTTTCATTCTTTTTACAATGTACAATTATAATGGTACAATGACAATAATGACAGATAATGACAAATGTGTATTGGATATTGGACCCCAGATTATCATACTATTTATTTGATTTGGGTGAATTTCAATCTGAAAACATCCTGGAGGCAGGAGGGAAGGTACCCCTTGAACTAGAAAATCAAAATTAGAATAATCTGAACTATCTGTGCTGAAAGGGGTTTCAATTACTCTTTTTATGAAAAATTACAGCAGAGCTTTACAGGTTGGATTGTTAGATTAGGCAAAATTTACAAATGTAGCCTTATTATAATAATCAGAGCTCTTTCATATGGCCAGGATGTACCTTGTAGAGGCTTTTTACATAGAGAACTAATTTAGCTCAAATTCTTATGTTCTCTTCATATCTTAAATTATCTTTTTAAATATTCTTTTTCATTTCTCATCTTAGCATTACCTAGAGCAAATTAATGTATTTAAAAATAAGAAATTAGCAAAATTCAAACAAAAAGTTGAGTATGTCATGATTAATAACACTGTTTGGATGTGTTTGAGTTCCTAGATTCTCACATAGAAAACATAAGGTTAAAAAGGCAATAGAATTTGAAGGTCTCCTTGGTTCCATCTCAGTAATTGCCCAACATTTACCATGTGTCACATTCGGGCATGTGCGTGTGCGTCTGTGTGCTTGCGCACATATCTACTTTGGTTCCGGGGATGAATGATTGAAGGATGACCTAAAACCTCTTGGTGTAAACAAATTTTTCATCATATTGGTGTTCTAAATATGGAAAAGTCTCATTTATTTATATTTCAGTGATTTGGAACTTTAATAATTGGGAAACAGGCCAGATAAAGTTATCCTTTCCATGATACATGAAAAAAGTTTTCATTAACTAGATTATAAGGCGTGTTTTCACCTATTAGAAAAAATCAGTTGGTTCGTTAGCACTTTAGAGTCACCACTCTGCATTTAGACCATGTTCATTTTAGATTACAAATAATTCTCAGTTGTGAAAGAAGTCATTCTTCAGTGTTCTAAGAATCATTAAATCACAAGTAGCAGAAACCTCTGAGATAATCTCATTCAGTGATTCCCAAGCCTAGTAAGTTATCAGGATCATCTGAGAGGATAAAAATTTTAGGTTCTTGATAGAGATTTTTAGTTCCCAACTCCTATAGATTATGAGGCCATGGGATGAATCCTTGAAGATCAATACTGTCTCACAAGCTCCCAGTTGTTTCTAACACCAACCAGATTTGGGACCACCAACATGGTGCATTTCTCTACATATGTAGAAATTGTTTTCAGTTTTAAGTAATTTAAGTATTCTTATCTATTTAGAAATTGATAAGAAACGGAAGTTTTTAAAATATGCTCTGTAGTTGTTGAAAATTGCCGGTCAATTGTGAAACATATATATTTTTCTCTTTATGCTGAGCTGGAACACCTAGGTAGGTCTTCGAGAGAAAAAGCAAGTACCGTGTAGCCACACTTCAAATACTGGAAGAGATGCCACAGGTCTTAGCTTCTGCATGTTGGAAATCCCTATTTTTTTCTGAAAATGTTTCCATTTTCGTTATCATCCTGGTGATGCCTCTGAGTACTTAGACTGTCATTGCTCTTTTTAAAATATGAAGGTCAGAATTGTTCACTGTGTAATAAAGGTGATACGTGACATGATAAAAATACTATTTTTCTTTTAAGTCTTTCCAAAGTCACAATAGTCTTTTAGCGGTCACAATGTAATACCTGGTCCCTTTTCAGCTTCTAGCTTACTACAAATATAGATTTAAAAAAATAGCAAGTATTATCAAGCCAAGCTTTCTTAGCTTATATTTCTTCCCATTAAAATACTTTAAATAGCTATATATCACTTTTTTTTTTACATTTTTATGTCTGCTACTGATTTAAGCATTACTTCATTTATTATTTAGCAATTGTTAGCTGAGTTCCAACTATGTTCTGAGTGCTGTTTGAAGGGCTGAACGTAATAGTAGAAACAAGAGTCATAGATTCTCTTTTCCTCATGGTGTTTAATTCTACCTTTGTGGGGACATCTAATGAAACCATCATGGTTCTTACAACAAAACAGCCAAATAAATAAAGGCATAGGCTTCATAGCTAAAGTGATATGGTTGGTTTCAGTTCTTCTGAGATGAACAGGTTGGGCTAGCTTCTTTGCCCTTTTAAAATCTTATTTGTATAACAGGGATAAAAATAAACCTTTGGTATAGTCTTCAGTTTTCAGAATTACAGGAAATATATGTAGAGCCTTTAAAATAGTGCTAAATAAAAGCGAATTAGCATCATCATCTGTATCACTACCCCCACCCCACCATCGTTATCAGCCTCACCAGTGTTAGCTATTCTTTTGTGAGATCTGCAGGTGTGACAAGCAGGTGGCATAAGTATCCATCCAAGGTATATTACTTAAAAATAACGAGTTGTATTTACATTGATTAGGATATCTTATTTATCCCAACTTATTCTCTCTAAAGTGAAACTAAATCAGTAGGATTTTTTACTGGAATTTCCTGGATATGATCTTTAGGAATATTTTTTTATAAAAAACAGAGGTCTGATGAAAGAATTATGCAGTCTTGAGGTGGCGAAGTAAACCAAAGTAGCTCATCATTATCACACCTCCCAAGTTAATTTCAAGTAAAGAATCAGCCACAATTGAACTTAAATCCTCTTTTTATCATTTCTTATATTTATGGCCTTGAGCCAATTCTGAGCCTCAATTGTTTCATCTGTACAATGGGAATGATTGTATCTTCTTAAACGAATGCTGTAGGGTTAAATGAAGTCTTCTAGGTAAAATGTGAAAGATATGGTTGCTCCTATAACTAACGCCACCTTCTAGAGCCAGTCCCTCCAGCAAAGGCCTTTTGTGCACCTCTCATCTTGAAAGATGAATATTTCTGCAAAATGAGGGGACAGAAAGGTTGGTGCTCTGAATGTAATCTAGTAGGGAGGCGCTGGGAAAAACTGAGGGACGTTACCACTCTCTCCCATGCCCTTCCCATTTCGGTGGACTTGACTAAAGCCATTATGGCCTAGTATTTTATAAAAGCGGTAGCAAATGGGCCATTACATGTGTGGCAGTGCAGTAGCCACATGTGGGAGTGACTAGAAAAGCAGGAAGCCTCCAGGGGTTCATAGACAAGGGGATGGGTGCCTCCAATGGGATAGCAATAGGAGCAAGAGAAATATATTTCACACTGTTTGGAAGCTGAGAAGTAGAAGATTAGGGTGCCATCAGATTTGGTTCCTAGTTAGGGCTGGCATCTTCTTTTTGTTCTAGCGTTATGAAGGTGGAGTAGAGGGGAGAGGGAGAAAAGAAGTAAGCTTTCTCTGTCTCCTCTTAAAAGGCCACTAATCTTGGCTGGCACCACGGATCAATAGGTTAATCCTCTGCCTGCGGCGCTGGCACACCGGGTTCTAGTCCCAGGCGGGGTGCCGAATTCTGTTCCGGTTGCTCCTCTTCCAGTCCAGCTCTTTGCTCTGGCCTGGGTGTGCAGTGGAGGATGGCCCAGGTCCTTGGGCCCTGCACCCACATGGGAGACCAGGAGAAGTACCTGGCTCCTGGCTTCGGATCAGCGCAATGCACTGGCCGCATCGCATCGGCCACAGTGGCCATTGGGGGTTGAACCAATGGAAAAGGAAGGCCTTTCTCTCTGTCTCTCTCTCTCTCTCTCACTATCCACTCTGCCTGTCAAAAAAAAAAAAAAAAAAAGGTCACTAATCCCGTTATGAGGGGTCTGCCCCTTACCTGGCAAAGACTCTACATCTAAATAGTATAACACTGGGGATTAGGGTTTTTAAAAAATATTTATTTGAAAGTCAGAGTTATGCAGAGAGAGGTCTTCCATCTGCTGGTTCATTCCCCAATTGGCTGCAACAGCTGCAGCTGTGCCGATCTGAAGTCAGGAGCCAGGAGCTTCTTCTAGGTTTCCCATGTGGGTGCAGGGGCCCAAGGACTTGGGCCATCTTCTCTTGCTTTCCCAGGCGCATTAGCAGAGAGCTGGATTGGAAGTGGAGCAGCAGGGACTCTAACCGGCCCCCATATGGGATGCTGCACTGCAGGCATTGGTTTTTTACCCGATGCACCAGACCACCAGTCCCTGGGGATTAGGGTTTTAATGTATGACTTTTGAGGGGAGGAGAACACAAACATTTGATCCATAGCAATGGCTTTGGATTTCTGCAGTCAATGTAGGGATTTGTAGCAATTTTACAAGATCTGAGAAGCCCCCAGTTAACATCTGCATTATATACAAAAATATTTATGTAGTTTTTATAGTAGTTGATAAATCAGTTATTATGAATAATTATTAACTTTATAAAGCACTCATTTGAAAATTAAGCTTTGGAATTTCGGCTTAGAAGCCTTTCAGATACCATATGTTACATTGTTTATAAATAGCCAGAATATTTACAGCATATGCAAGTTTAACAAAAATATGAAACCACTGGGATTCCTACAACAGTATGGATCCAGATCTCATTCATAAATTCAATCTACTCATTGTGTTGGCTATCAAATCTCTTTGTTAAGGTAGTTAGACTTACAATATTCAAGTCACCAAATTCTTGACCTCTTATTTTCTAGATGTATTTTAGAACTTCCATAGCTGTAATGAATGTCTCTTCATTCCAGCCATTTCCCTGTCAGCCTGTTACAGCTCAGTTTGGTTCTCTTTTGAGCAAGGAACGGTGGTGTCTCTGCTCCCATCTAACCCACCCTACATATTTTGTTGATGAATTTTAGCAAAGCCTGACATTAGTGATCAATTATTTCAATCCTCTTACCTATTATCTATAAAAGGCACCTTTCCCCCACATTATAACTTCTCTTTTCTCTTTCATAGGCAAATACCTGGCTTGAAATTCATTTCAGGGATAAAGGGGTTTCTGAGTTGGAAAAACTTGAAAGAGGAATTTCAGATGGAAATTGCTTAGATCATGGGGGAAAAAGCAAGCAGAGGAAGATCCCAAGTCACTAGCCAGAAAGAGGCTTGGAAAGTCAGCCCACCTTCCTATACTTCCAGCAAGAGTGGGCCCCAAACTCCACAAAGGAGAGTTGCTACCTTTTTCTTAAAATTTTCCAAAGAAGCAAACTCCCTTGAGAATTTGTTCTAGCTGATTTGCTGTTGTATTTAGGTTTCTTTATCATAGCTGTGCTTGGTAATTACACAGCAGCTTTCATGGGAAGAGCCTTTAAATAGACCTGATAATGCCTCTCTGAGGTAGGTAAACACAAAGTATCATTATCCCCATTTAACAGATGAAAGAATAGAGGAAAGGGGGCTTGGGCACCTCTTCCAGTGCCTCAGGATGGCTTTTATTGTCTCCGTTTCACACAGGAAATGTCTCTAGAGTTTCCTCACACCGCTCTTGGGAGACTCGCAGGTATAGCTGAAAATGCTTCAGTTCCCCATCTTGGGACTTCGGAGCCACCCCACTTTCTCTACCATGAGTCCAGCTATGTGCTGACTGGAGAATGATGTCATACTCATTATCTAGTTTTTCTAAGATGGAAATAACCTGAAGATTTGTTTGGTCATATCAAACAGACAAAATACACTGATTTTGACTAAAAAGCAAAGACGACTTGGTGCACAGTCGCTGCTCAGTATAGGCTTGTATGGATGAAGCCATCACAAATAAAAGAATAAGCGAATGAAGAGTAAATTCACCTGTAATCGTCCTATCCAGGATATGCTGTGGATTCTTCATGTCTTTTTTTTCTCTGCCTGTGTTAAGGCTGAGTCAGTGGGAGTGATGGTGGTATATCAAAGGCAAATGGTGGAAGAGCCCAAGGACCATACGTTGAACGGAAGAGACTCCTATTGACTAACCCCTGAGTAACCTGTTCCCTTTACAAAGCTCCCACACCTTCAGTCTTTCATTTCTATCTGACCTTGCCTTTTTCTTGCGATACTACCACCCTGTTCATCATTTTTATTGAACATCTCTGCTTTTCTCTTGTTCTTTAGAATCAGGATTGTCTCACAGAAAGGGAGCTACCCATAACAAGAGCGCAATGTTTACCCAACTTCAGTCATTGGTGAAGTCATTGTGACTGTCATGATTTTTACTGTATCCGTATACTATGATATAATTTACTTAATTTTTATTTAAAACTGCTCACTTGAAAAAGATTTTTAAAAAATCCCAATCTGGCCCAGTGGTTCCCAATGCAAGATGAGAAAGCTTTAAAAAGAGCAAATCTAGGGTTGGGGAGCCTCTCAGAGATCCTAATTCAAGATCCAGAGCGGACTCAACATTGGTGTGTGTGTGTGTGTTGTGTGTATGTATATGCATTTTAAACCTTTCTGGACAATTTCAATGTGTAACCAATATTTAGAACAATTGTTCCAAGAATTAATGTTTATGAAACCATGGGTTTCGTGAGTTAACTTTTATTTCTACCTTATTAAATATAGTCATTCCTAATCTAGCTATTAAAATAAATTTTAAAGTATTTCTCATTACCACCTGAAATAGTCTCTCACACTGCCAGTGGTAGATAAATCATTCAGAGATGCTATAATAAAGAGAAGAAATCAGGACTTTAGAAAACCTGTGTTGGGATCAGCACCGTGGTGTGAGGTTAAGCAGAGGTTAAGTCTCTGCCTGCAGTACTGGCATCCCATATGGGTGCCAGTTCTAGACTATGCTGCTCCACTTCTGATCTGGCTCCCTGCTAATACATCTGAGAAAGCAGCAGAAGATGGCTCAAGTGCCTGGGCCCCTGCACCATGTGGAAGACCTGGAGAAAGCTCCTGGCTTTGTCTTGGCCGTTGCAGCCATTTGGGGAGTGAAAGACCTCTCTCTGTCGATCCTTCTCTCTGTATTTCTGCCTATAAAATGGATAAATAATAATAAAGAAAACCTGTGTTATGTCCAAACTCTGCAGCTTCCTGTTTGTGTGACCATGGAGAGCAACACCTGTATTGGCTGCAGCTTTATACATTGTGTTTGGGATTAGCCATCTTTCCTCTCCTTAACTCCTCATCCCGGTCCCTATAGCTCCCAGGGATCCTCCACAGTTCCTCCATGATATATGCTAATTTCAGAAGTTAATAGTGTCCTCCAGCATGTGGATGGGGTAGTTTACTCATGTATTGCCAAATTCCTCTGAGCACCAAACCTAGCTAATGATGGCAGGGGCAGACAAGACAACCAAACAAAAGACCTTAAGGTCCTTATCAGAATCCATGACATGCAGCTCCCAGCCCTTAGATTATAACCCTTCAGGGCTAGGGATGAGTCTGTCTTGGTGTGGGACATAACTCTTCACACTCCATTCTTGGCCTTTTGCTTCATGAGGGACAATGGTTTCCAGCCAACTTTATATTCACTGTGCTCCCTCTCTTTCTCCACCTCCCAGATTAAAGCTTCCTTTAGTAATTAGAAACAGTTGAACATCTCTGCTTGATTACTTATCAATCCCTAATTACAATACCTAGTACTTAGTGCCTTTCTTCTGAAGAGCATACATTGCTGTAGAAATAACAGTTCATTAATCCCACTCTTCACCCTCCCACCCCCACCCTGTCCCTGTACTAATCCTCCTGCCTGCAAGGGGTGTTCAGTTTGCTAACACAGATGGTGGCTGGCAAAGCAACAGCAAGGACCACCACAATTTGTGTGGTAGGATAAAGGCCTTTTGTCCAAGGAAGGGAGTGATCCTATGCAGCCTTTTACCAAGGAGCCAATCAAAAGTTCTGTCTAGTCTGGTGACATAGCGATAAAGCATCTCTCACACTAGTGACAGACTCCTAAGTGATGTCTGCATTTACGCTCCCAGTAATACCCAATTATTAAACAACCTGCCTCCTGAGAAACAAACTCATTTCTAGAATTTCTTCCTTTCTTTTTCATTTCTCCCATCTGGCTGGTTTTTGGAGGTGCTAAGAGTGACCTTCCAGCCTGAGGTAACCTTGGTGCTTGCCGCACAGGGAAAATACAGAGATGTAAGATCACAGAAACAATGAAAAGTCTGGTTCAGAAGGATGTGACTTATGAACCTTCTCTCTCAGAGTCTGAGACATAGTGGTAAAAACGAAGAAAGCAGTTGGGTCATTCAAGATGATGCCGGGGGGAGCCATGCCAGGTCCCATCTCTAGACCTAAAGCCCAGTTTCCTCCACTACTCTTTAACTCCTGGGAGGGATTCCTCCCGGGGCAAGCAGGAAGCTCATTCAGAGGAAGTGGAGCCAGCCTCCTGCCAAGCAGACTTTTACAGCTGGAGAGTCTCTGTAGAAACGGCCAGGCAGGGAGACAGAAAAGTTAGTAATCAGATGTATTACTCTGGGCTTTTTCTGGAATATTCAAGGCAGTAACTAGGTATCCAAGTTCAAGAAAAGGAGTTTCAACTGAAGCCTTCTAAAAAGTCTTCGAGTTTATTTCTCAGGGAAGAAGTCTATGAAATCACCTTGAGGTTAAGCTAAAGGAAGGAGGTTATCTTTATGTTGGGGAAAATCTGCAGCCAGGGAGTGAGGCAGGCACAGGGGGTGTGTGCTGTGGAGACAATGAGGTGTGGCTTGTAGGATCCAGCTTAGAGGCACCCTGCTGCTGTGGGTGAAATAGGAATCTCTTATCATCTTCCTCTTTTCCTCTCCCTGCCCATAGGGAACCAGCTCTTTCTGTTCTTTGTTTTGCCAACCCCAGAGGGCCATGGTGCCAAGGTTAACCCTAGCTAAAGAGCTCTGTGGCAAATAGGCAGCCCTCCAATGTCTCCTCTCAGAAGGGTATTTGTAAAATCTCAGAGAGCCCACAATCAGCTAGTCTGGGTGAATATCCTTTTTAATCATTAGATCTTTGACATGCAGACTCCAGTGATTCTGAGAAAGTTTCTCACATTCTCAAAGGCTGAATTGTAGACACTGTACTGTGTAGCTTAAACTATTCTGTAAATTGTCTAGAGCAGTGGGTACCTAATCTTCATCCCCAGAAAACATGTCCCCTGTAGTCTGTCTGGTCATTCCAACTCTTCCCTCTGAACTGTTATCTTTTATCTCATGTCAGTTAAGCATATTTCTTTTAATCTTGTGACAAATTTCCTCCAAAATGTCTGAATAAGTTACTATCAGGATTTTTCTCTGATATCCTATAGATTGGCAGCAAAATTGAAAACCAAAGCAATTATTTTAGTCCCATGATTTTCAAAGTGTCGCTCAAAATCCACCTGTCACAAAACCACTTGTGATGCTCGCTAAGTACATATGTTCCTGCAACCATGTTTCTGATGAATTTATTTAGCACCTCTAGGGTAGGTTGGGGAAAAAGACATTTTATTAAAAAGCTCTTTGGTTGATTCTTAAGAGAATTACTGGTCTAGGCAAGGTTTTATGGGACTGAGGAAAGAGGAGTTGCATTTTCTTCCTCTTCTAGTTTCTCATTGCCTATATAATTTTATCATATAGATCTGGTTGAAAAGTGACATTTCAGTTTCCCTAACCTGTTTTCTAATTCTTTGCTCTTCTTGGCTTTTGTTAAGACTGAATTGTGCCCCTTTCCTACTTGTGAATATATTTGTAGACCATTAAGAAGGCAACAAGGCTCAATGAGGTCATAGAAGCAAGTACTAAACCAATAGGACTAGTGTCCTTTTAAGAACAGGAAGGCACCCACCTGATCTTCCACACCCACCACATGAGTGAGTGTAACCGGAAGTTGGCTACCTGCAAGCCAGGAAGAAATCAACTCTGCTGGTACCTTGGTCTTGAAATTCCAGCCTCCACAAATGTGATATTCTGTCATGGCAGGCCAAGCAGACTGATAGGATAATTTTAATGACATTAACAGAACTGTTCAGTCAACAGGAATTTAGGACTGAAAAAGATTAAGGAATCTCACTCTCAGCTTTGGGAACTGACACTGGAGAAGGAGCCCTATGGCCAAACTTGTAGGACTGCCTTGAGGAAAGATCTTCCTAGTTGTATCACACAGTAGCTGTTCTTTGTAGCAGCCCATCAGCCACACTCTAGAGAATTAGAAGTATGCAGAGACAGGCTTCCTACTTACCCTCTATTTGAAGCTTTGGGTGCTATACTTATGCAACGCATATTAATGGAAAGCAATGCTGCAATGGAGGAAGGAGCAACAAGGAAGGACAAAAACAAAGATAGTTTTGCACAGAAATGATTCCTACAAGCTAAGAAGGCAGACTCTAACCCCTGTTTAAAGCTATAGATGTGAATTTTGGGGGGTAGTTTAGAAATTTAATATGTTTCTCATGCTACGAGACTATAGCATTTCCTACACACACACACAAAATAAATGTAGATCACTCTCCATAAAGAATATTTCTGAGGTGAATATTCTTTCTAAATCTTAGAGTATTGTTTTCTGAAAGTTGGACTATTTGACAACTCTGACAAAAGGCTTGGGTGTATATACTGTGTGTATATGTGTGTGCAGGGGTGGGGTGGGTAGCTGTTTCCTACACAGGGGATGTCCCTTCCCTGGGAAGGCTTTTTACCTAGACTACCTGCTGCTGGTTTAGTTTACTGCTTCTGAACTCTTGAGAAATCCCAAGCCTTACATTTATTTAAGTGATTTAAGGATGGTGTTTAAATGCTTCCTTTTTGCATTTGTTTTTTTCCCTTACAAAATTTTGAGGATGACCACACCCAAGCGATAGTTAAGTTTGTCAGGGTTCTGGATGATCTGAAGTGTCTACCTGAAATGAAATACCTTTTCTATGGGACTAAGCCTTCTGCCAAGGAAAGACAATGCCTTCTAGAAAAGGCAAAACAAAAAAACAAAAAAAGTGGCTAATTGGGAGAGGTTATCTGCTTTTGGGTATCTGTTGGTAATCTATTAAAAGAAACTCTAAAGAGATCCTGTACTTTTGATGATACTTTATCTCCCTAAATTCCAGGTTAAAAAAAGTATTCACATTAAAATTATTATAGCCTTGCACTCTAAGTAATGATGATAGCCCAGAGTTGTCTTTGCTATGTGATAATGATATAACTCTCTTCATAGAAAGCAGAAATTTGATTTTTCATAAAGATTCATAATCAAAATAGAGCTGTTCCATTCAGAAGCAGAGCCACTAAGCCCAGGAAACAATGTGCTGACCATTTCTTCATATACATACCCTCAAAGCAACAGTGAGTGAAGAAACTGTACCTAACTTACAGTAGTAAGAGTAGTTTATTATCAAGAGCTGCAGATATTTTTGTCCCTAAGAAAAATTACAAGGAGACTGTATCAAAGGAAAGACAAAACTGGACGAGTAATTCTCATGATGAATTTAGCTTTTCCAAGTCAGGATCTGCGCTAGTGATATTTGTAGTGAAGACCTCAGTTGGATCCCAGCCATGACTGAAAATGTGTGCTTCACTGTTTCCTGCAGATTTGCACAAAGAAAGCTTTTGCATCACCATTAAACTGAGAGCTTCGGTTTTTTAGTTTTGTTTTCTTTTGACATATTTCTTCTTATGAGTTATCACTGTCGTGGCAGTCAAAGAATTCCACCTCATTTCCCTAAAATAATTATTGCATAAACATCGTTGGAATAAATATTGATGTGCCTTTGAGAACATTTAAGTAAATAACTTGAATAATGAGTCCTTTTTCTCTGAATAAAATATTGGCTAAAGCAAGTCCAGACTACCATTTGAGAAATACAATGCTTAAGTCCATAAAGCCAAAATAATCACACAAAGAAGAAAACAGACAACACCAAAATCAATCACAGGTATTTTTCTCTGCTCCATCAAACACCAAGATTTTTAAATGATAATCATACTCATGTAAAAATTTTTAGAAAAGTTTCCATTGTATCTCTGCATGCATTTTATTTTCATGTTTGTCAAAGAGAACACAAAAATTCTGTACAATCTAGCCTAGACGTACTCTAGGAACCTTAAGAAAACTTACTAAAATGCTTAAGAGACTCTATGGTAAATAAATAATGCAACTATAAAATGGCCAAAGCATTTGAACAGATATTTCTACACACACACACACACACATTTAAGTGACCAACAAGCACATGAGAATATGCTATGATTAGCATTAGGGAAATGCAAACCACATTGAGAGAGCACTTCACACACGCTAAGATAGTTACATGAAAAAGACATACAATAAGTGTGAGTAAAGATGCTGTTAAATTGGAAGCACCACACAGCTGGGGAGAATGCAAAATGGTGCAGCAGCTTTGAAAAAAAAAATCTGGTAGTTCCTCAAAAGGTTAAACATTTGCTTAATGTTAACTGAATTACCAAATGAGCTAACACTTCCACTCCTAGATATATGCCTAAAAGAACAGAAAATATAGGTTCACACACACAACTTCAACCTGAATGTCAGCTGCATAATTCATAATATCAAAATGTGGAAAAGACCCAAGTGTCATCAACTGTTGGATCAACCCCACATGACAAATTCATACAATAAATATTCAGCCATACAAAGGATTGGAGTACAGTTACATGCTACAACATGTATTGACCTTGAAAATACTGTACTACATAAGAGAAATCAGTCATTGCATGATTCCACAATAGGTAAATCTATGGGACAGACAGTGGACAGAAAGTAGATTAGTGGTTATCCAGGGCTAGTGTAGGGGAAAGGAAGTGGGGGAGGGATGTTTATTTCTAGCAGGAATTTTTTTGGGGGAAAGATTAAAATATCCAAAAATTGATCATAGTGATGTCTGTACAACTCTGGATACAGTAAAACCCACTGAATTATATACTTTAAGTGGTGAATTGTATAATATATAAATCATCTAATAAAGCTGTTCATTATAAATTTGCCATTGTTTTCCTAAATTTTCTAATTACTGACATAAATAGATTAAAAAAATGGAACAGACACCAGGACAGCCTGTGCTCTGGAGGTCACTCAAAGGTGGATAAAATGAACACAAACCTAAAACACAATGTGGTGGACAAAATCCATAATGCCTCAGCAGAACAGCTTTGAGACTCAGGCTGCGGGACTCTCACTCTAGAATAGGTAGGTTTTGTGAAATTAGGAGTCCTAATTAACAAGGGAAGAAAGGCAAATATCCACAGATCTTGCACTTCTATGAAAATAAAAGCTGTCAACTATTAAGTATTCACAGCCACATACTATCTTAATTATTGTACACACATTATTTCAACGTTCACATTTGCCCTGATGAGGTGGGTATTATTATGTGCACTCTATAGGTAAGGAGTCTGAAAACAGGTTAAGAAAATTACCCAAGGACTGGAAGCTTGTAAGTGGTTGGTGTGGGACTGGAACCCACATCTGTCTGACCTTTGGGTACTAATTACTATGCAATTTAGCTGTTTAAGATAAGTGCATTATAACTTGAAACTTTTAATCTATTAGGTCTCTCTCTCCCCGTCCTCGTTTTGGAGTGAGCACTTGTGAAAACTTTTAAGAAAATTAGGAATTGTAATTGTCAGTGGTGGTCCAATTGCCACAGTAGCCAATCCACCAACTTGGTCTGTTCCACACGCACTCCAGCCTCTGAGACATTCCCGTCTAGTCAGGGATCCTCAGAGTATCCCACATAAGTAGAAAGTGCTGAGGGCCTGGTGCATGTCTTAAAGCATTCAAATGTTCCCTTCAAAGTTCTCCTCTCTGACAGATTATACACCCCCACCTCTAAACCCTTGCTTTTGCCCAAGATGCTCTGGGGTGCTGAACAGCTGTATGCTGCTTTGTTCTTTGCAGGATTTACAAATGTGATTGTTTTCTTCTTTTTGGCAACAAATAGAGCCTCCCAACCCAATAATTCCTCATTCAATGCCAGGCTGAATTGCTGATCATCTCACCGTCACCCCACTTACACAGTAGGCATTTATCTGATACCAACACATCTCAGAAATCACTGTACTGAAGACTAGAAGATGGCACCCAACAATATGCACTTTGTACACACACTTCCAGCTCTCCACATTTTTCCACAATGCCTCTACATTTTCAGAGCTTCTGTCTTGTGGGATATTGATGCTTTCTCTTTTCCTCCTCCTCTCCATTTCACTGGCCTCGCATGTCTTCAGAGGCACCTGAAGGCACATAAGGCAGGGAAGTGAAACCGCCTGTAATTCTTCAGTTCACTTCTCTGCAGCCTCCAGTGAGCCTCTCCATACGGTGGCCCAGCTGAGCTCAGAGGAAGTTCAGAGTCCCTGTGCAGGTGCAATTCAGCAACCCACTCACAGGCGCTGGGGGAGCAAAGAAGCCAGACACGTGTGTGAGAGGGTCTGGGAGCAGCAGCAAAGGAAGCCTCTAAACTTGAATGCATGAGATTAAAAAGAATAAGGAGTCTTTTCTCTGAAAGGAAGAAATGAAAGACTTTGACATCTAAAAAGGTCATCAATTTCCCTTTGAAGAATTAAATAGAAATTGCTGAGAGCCATCACAGTCAGATTTTTCTCACTTCTTCTCATGCCCTTGCTTTCACCTTTGGGTCCCTTCAACTTCATTCTTGTAGTCTTAAAAGCCTCTGCTCTGTTTCTGTGTTATCAGTGAAATTACAAATATGTATGTCCTAGAGTGTTTTTTTTTTTTTTGAATGGCAGAAGTACATTTAAGTAAAATTTGCTTAATGTTATTTAAAGTTATGATAAATGAATTTTAAATAGTATTTTACCTTTCAGCTTTTCACTATCTCAGATGATCCTTAGCGAAACCCTGTGACAGTGTCACAACTGTAGTCATGAATGTATTTTACTTATGTGGTGGTGCAGTAAGGTGGTGCTGAGGCAATTAGTTAGATTTTTTATTTCAAAAGCAGCAGTGTTTCCATAGTAGTATTGGATCTTTTCTTGATTCAACTAAAATTATGCTGACTTTCCCCTGATCAAATTTATCTATGTAGCAGCTCATCCTAGCAGGGCCTACCACCCTGTTAGTGTGGACAACCCCGTCAGCAGCATCTCCAGCCACACACACACCCCTTTCTTCAGGGAAAGCACCAAACTCTTTCCTGACTGGGGGCTTTTGCATGTGCTCGCTCAGCTTTGCCTCACTCAGTTGCACACTCTGCCTTTCCCTCAGACCCATGTCTAGCTATCTTATGTTCTAAGGTTCATCTTCAACATTTCTGCAGAGAAAGTCTTCTTGGGTCATTAAGGTAAGGGTCTAGCACTCTGTTTGATGGGGTCCCTGCTTAAGGCACTTTTCTAATCTATAGTAGGTACTGTTAGTACAATTGATTTGTGCCATAATTTATTCTCTGTCTTTACTGTAAACTACATGTCAAGAAAATGATCTCATTCCTCTCTGTAGCTCAAAATCTAGTAAATATATGCATTTCCTCCAAATCTGCAGGCTATTTCACAGCACACCTTTTCGTTAGTGCTAAATCAAAAGACACCATTTCAAGTTCTCACTGGGGGTGTGACATGGGCTTGGGCATGGGTTTAGTAAAAGTGTCCCAGGTTGTGCAGGCCTGCTTGTTCCCTAAGTCTGCTGACAGCTGAAATTCCAATGGGCATTAAGATAATTTTTAAAAGGAAGGCAGGTATATTTTCATCTGCTTTTAGCTCAACAAATGGTTTAAGCATTGAGCTCTGACACAACTGAAACTACTATGTTACCTATAGCATTAAGAACAAAATCTTAAAAAAAAAAACCTTATTAGTTAAGATTATAGAGATATAATAATTTAACTGAATTAAATCATGGGGTAAAGGAATATCTTTTTTTCTTTTTGATGGACCTCTGTGGATAACTGTACATTTTGTAACATCTTGCATGTAGCAGTCTAAATGCTGCTTGATTCGAACTTCGTCAGTAAGTAGAGAAGACCTTATCTCCAACTTCTAAGATGTCCTTGCCCATCTTCTTCCACTGCTAGCTCTTGGTTGCATCCTTTTTCAGGTAGTTTACCTCTCGGTAATTTCTTGGATTCCCTATATTTTCTTGTATTTTCCTTACTGCTTGTTTTTCTTTCTTTTTCACTTTCCTATCCTTTATTTTCTCTTATCATTTCCCCATTGCTGTCAGCTTTCCCTAGTGCTTTCTGCTTTACTTCCAATATTGCAAAAAGTTCTAACCTTACTTCCATTAATATTATTTGTGAATCAATAATCGCCTTTGATATTTACAGTAAAATTGGCACACTCCGTATATCATCTACATTACAACTTACATTGCTTCCTCTGGTTAACTTACCTCTCTGCCTATATCAAAATAGTGTGGTTTTGTTTTCCCTTAAAAATTATTTGTTATGAAGTATCTTGCAGGGTAGTAGAAAAGGAGAAATGAATACATTTTCTGAAATTCTAAATGAATGACAGGAGCCATAAACATTTATGGGATACTAATTGCTGAAATGATTTCCTGGAACAAAAATGTAAACAAGGACTTTCCATTAGAGTGTTTTAATTTATGTTATTAAAATATGTGGACATTTTTAGAATGCTGGTTTCTACCTTTGTGTTCATCACCTGAGAGTATCACCAACATGAATAGTATTCTATTATCACAGAAACAAAGCTGATACCACTCTGGTAATCTAGGGCTCAGAAATCTAGGGAAAACAACTATTTATTTAAATTCAAGCACCAAGGTTTTGTTTTGTTTCATAATTAATTTTCATAGTTAATCTCTTCTTTTTATTTAAAAAATGTACCCTATTTTTAATTTAATTTTTATTTGGGAGGTGGAGAGACAAAGAGATAGAGAGTAAGCAAGCATTTTCCTGTTTGGTGGTTGACTCTTCAAACGCCTACAACACCCATGTTGGGTTAGGGCTGGAGACAGAAGATAAGAGAGCAGTCCCGGTCTCCCACATGGGTGGCATGGGCTCAATTATTTGAGCCATCACTGCTGCCTCCCAGGGTTGCAGGAAATTGGAGTCAGGAGCCAGAGCCAGAAATCAACACTAGGTACTCTAGTGTAAGACACGGGTATTAATCATCAGGCTAAATGCCCATCCCCAGGTTCATTCTATCTTGAATTAGTCAAGGCCATAATCACTAATCTCAGCCATCTAATTATTTAGCCCCTTAATCTCAGAATAGTTAAGTATGGTAGACCAATAGGATAGAATTCTGGCTCCCTAATAGATCCTACCCACTCATCTTCATTGGTTGGGTGGCTTCAACAAGTGTTAGAAAGTAGGACTTAGAATTACTCTGAGGTAAGAGAAAACAAATATGTGGAAGGTGCATATTAGAATTTACTTTTTTGTAGAAGCCATGTGTAAAAACAACAAAGTATTTTCCAGGTGATGATAAGAACTTTCAACTCAAACTTTCTACCTTCTCTGAGTCTCATTTTTCTAATCTTTAGAAAGGGCTGAAACAGGGTTGTAAGAATTAAAACAATGTAATCAATAACTCAAGGTCTTAGGAGGTGCTCAATAATAATAGCATTATCATTGGCAAATAACTGAGGTGTGTGTGTGTGTATGTGTGTGTGTGTAATCATCTTTAAAATTACTTCCATTTTATTTCACATTGGCTTGTTTAATTCACACTGAGATGAACCAAATCTTAAGTGTTTGTCTCAATTATATTTAAGGTCAATAGCAATTCACATCAAACTCACATTTTTGGATCAAGGTCAGGCACTGAGTTAAATGCTTTAGTTACAAATATTCAGAAAAATGACTTGTCGGGGAGATAAACACAGAAGACAAATTTACATGGGATGGATGTTCTCCAGAGAAGGCAGAGAGGGTCTGCAGACATACCCAATCCAGTTGATTCATTCAGAGGTCAGGAATCCTGACAACACATGCCCTTTAATCAAAACTGCTGGAGATAGAGGATGGAAGTTAAAAAATTAACTATTTTCATTTATATGCCTAGATTAGAAAGCTTGATACTTGCCTGTCAATCTCTGAGAAAGCAGTGCATTAAAATATTCAATTTCTTTTCAAATAGCATATAAACATTGTTCAAACTTAGTCAGGAGGTTATTCCACCATGCTTTAGGAGATTCTATATCCAGTATGCTTGAAAAAGAAAAGTAACTCATTTACAGTTTTAATTAGCCACTATTTGGCTTCCTGGGATCACTATTAAAATCCTTAGGTCTTATTTTGGAAATCTGAAACTAACTTGGCACAGAACAATGATTGCAAACTGAATTCTTTCCAATGAGAGGAAGAAGAGGAATAGTGAGAATTTTTTCCATAAGAACAAGGTCAAACTTTTGTCTGCTTTCTTCACTGACAAATCCCAAGAGCCGAGAACAGGGATTGACAAATCATGGCTCCTAAAACAAATCCAGCCCCCTCCTATTTTAGTATAAACCAACACTAAGAATACTTTTTAAATGTTTTTAAATTATGGAAAATATTTTAAAAGGAATATAATATGACATGAAAATTGCATGAAATTTCATTAACCATAAATGATGTTTTTTTGTGCCACAGCCATGCTCATTGATTTGCACATTGTCTATGGCACTGGTGGCACTATCAGGGAAGATTGACTAGCTGCAACAGAGACCCAGTGACCCCAAGCAAAAAAGGATTATTACTTGGCACTTTTGTGAGAAGGAGAGAGGCAGGCAGGCAGAGAGAGCTCCTATCTGCTGGTTCACGCCCCAAACACCTCTAATAACTGACCAAGGTTGAGAGCTAGATCTCTCATGTGGATGACAATTATTCAGTTACTTCAGCCTTAAACACTGACTCCCAAGGTCTGTGTTAGCAAGAAGCTGAAGTCAGGAACTGGATCTAGGTATCAAACTCGGGCACAAACACCCACCCCTAGAAAAAACTACTGACCCCTGACCTAAAACAACATTCCTTTATCTCATTAAAAATCAAACACATTAATGTTTCATTTTCACACTTTTCCTTCTAAAAGTCTTATATCTACCTACAACTCTAAGGTCAATCATTGGATGACAGCCTTACATAGAAGTGGTCCCAGTGAGATGTGGCACCTAGTGAGTGAGATCCAGACCCAAGCGGCCCACTACATGGGCTCTGCTGTGCAATTCTGAGCACAGGGCTTCACTTGTGTAGGAACTCATTTTTCTGTCTACAAAATGATGATAATGATGGTACTCACTTTTTAGGGCAGTTTCAGCACTTCTGTTTGGAAAGTGCTTAGAATATTACCTGTGACACGTAGTAGCTATTGTAAATAAGGTAACACATTTTCCACAGTATTTTTAACTTAAGAAAGGTGAGAACCTTACACATTAGCTCAGGTAGTAGATCTCAATATTTTTATAAAAGTGGGTAAAAGTATAAGTACAAAATGAAATTCGAAAATGTCCAATTTTGTTAGTAGGTCCTCTCTGCCAATATAATGCATTAATATCTACCCTAATTGCCTTTTGATTGTAGGACATAACTATTTGGCTGCCATACCTATGATATAATTTTATAATCAGCAGTCCTGTTACAGATAATAAACAAATTGTACCTGAATGGTTGAGTAACTCTTGATACAAAATCTAGCTACTGACACTTTCTAATCTGAAGGTATCAAATTTATATAAAAAAGTAACAATTTAGAGAATGTATGGATACAAGATTAATTTGCTTTATTAAGCCTTTTCTTTAATCTTAGGAAGGAGAACCAATACAAAAATGTTGTCTACATTTAAAGAATCCCTTTCTAAGCACCAAAGTCAGGAATTAAACCTGCATATTAGAAAATCTAATGGCTTTTTAATCATTGCAAGTTATTTTAGAGGTTAATTAGTACTCCTGATGTTTGAATAGATTTTTACCTTAATTTATGTGAAATCTTTTAATAGACTGTTTTGTGGAGAGTGAAATCTTTGTAAGGTAGCCTCCTGTCATCTTTAAAGTATAATTTCTTGAAAACTACACTTCAGTATGGGACTCTATAAGGAACATTAATAGCTTGTAGTTCAATGTTTTTTAAAAGTGTAATTATTTTCATGAATATTTTTCTGTTACAAATGTTTTCCTGGACAAGGTTAGATGGAATTTTGTTACATGCAATAGCAACAGATTGAGTAATGTATTGATGAATTGCAAAGCTAAGCCTTCCTTATTTCATGATCTTAATTCATTCAAATTTCAAGCATTCATTTAACTAATACATTAACAATTTTATAATAATATTAATAACATTGTATTAGGTGCAATGAAAATGTAGATGCCAATTACTCCAGCTCAACTTTGTTTATTTGGGATAGTTACTGCGTTATACACTAAAATTTAAAAGTACAAATAAAAAAGATCTTTTTTTGGGTTGCTGAAGCTAAATTTAGACTAAGTCTTCTGATACTTTTTAATGTAGCAAACATATAAGTTTCAAGAACTTATATCTTATATTTCATTTTTCCTATAAAACAATAACAAATAAGACTTCAAGATATTTTAATTTCTGGCTATTGAAAAATTGTCATCTTTTAAAAATTTTAATTGGCAAATAAAATTTGTATACATTTTGGAAATACAACTTGACATTTTGATGTAAGTAAATATGGTGTAAAATTTTAATCAAACTAGTTAATCCATTACCTACTTATAGCTCTTCTGTGGTGAGAATGTTTAAAATCTACTCTTAGAAATTTTGAAGTACACAAACATTATTAACCATGGTCATGGAGCTGTGCAACAGATCACCAGAACTTCTTCCTCCCGTTTGACACTTTATATCTTTCATCAAGTCCTGTCATTTTAAATCACTTATGTATGTATGTAATATGTTGGCTCTTTTATGCACTATCGTCCTGTTTAGTGTGTTAGAATAGAAATCAGTTGTGACTGCAATTGGCATACTCAGGAAAACTAAGCAACTAGAGCAAAAATTTTAAATTTAGTATTTATTTAAAGACTTACTTGGATTGCTTTACATTTTTAGACCAAATAAAATTCAAAATTATGTTTAAAATCATTTTAAAAAGGAAAAGAAATAAAACAAAAAATCATTTTAAAATTACTGTTATTAAATTATCCCTACTTTCTATAGATTACATATATTCTTAAACATGTAAATTCTCTTTTGAAGTTATTCTATTTGCTTCTATCTTGTACTTATTCCAACATATTGGTCACTTTCAATTTCCCATCACTCTCTCCAAATTTGAAGTCTTTCTTATTCAGACTTCAAAAACTACAGGTGGAAAAAATATAGAGAGAATACCTTTCCATTCAATTATCTTCAATAAAAATAATCTCAAAAACAATTATTGAAAGAATTTATCCCTTTGTTAAACTACACAGAAGGCTGAAAGAATGTCCTTACATCATGCTGTTGGTATAGTCAATGGGCTGATTTAATACTGTTGGTTGCAACTTACAGTATTTTCATCCAAATTAAAGTTAAAATATTGGTGATTATTTTTGCATTCTTTCTGTGAATTAAAGTTGGAATAATGCCACTACTCCCTACAATTTAGCACACTATAGTTACTAATAATGGAACAAAGTCTAAATTGTATTACTTTGGGATCAACCATAGGTTCGCATGAACAATTTTCTTTTCTGTATCTTCCTTTTTTAAAGGAAAATGCAGTTTTTCCCCTGCTGCAGAAGTATCAGATTCTTGCAGCATCCATGACACTTGTAAGCATTCAGTGGTCAGACACCACTACATATCCTTCAAATGATATGGCCCAGTGAAGCCGGAAGCCTGGTATCTCAGGCATCCACCAGGACAGAGCCAGCAGGCCCCAGCTGGTGTGTTGAATCCAGAGTAAGGTGGGAAATGGAATTTGCATTTTGAAAGTAAACTCGCCTAACATTAAATCTTTGGACATACCTATTAAAGTGTATTGAGGGCTTCAGAAATTATTGGTTCAAATTTATAAAGCTCATTTTCCAAAATTACTCTAGAAAATTAAATCTTAATTTTATGAACCCTTTGTGTTTTTGAATTTACACTAGATTATATATTTTTTAAATTTTGATTAAATGTTCAAGACTCTGTTTTGTCTGAATCCTTGAATATGTATGACATATGCTAAATGAAGTATATTTGTAAGTCTTTTAAAAGTGATAAGAAGGAAAATAACAATATTAATCACCAACACCCACTGGAGTAGTGACGTTTGCCCTTCACTCTGAACTTGCCATTTTGATCTTCACATCAATGAAAAACTCTTACAAAACAGAAACTCATTCATGTTCTTGTTTTCACTTGGACTCTTGTGCTCACTGCTCAGGAACACAGAGGTTGGGACTCTTGCCCCTGTTACTGTCTTGCCGTCATCTTTTGACACCACAGTCATTAACCCATCTCATGCAGATACTAGGACAATTTACTTAAAGGATTTCTTACAAGTTCGAGATGTCTCACGTCTCCCATTGGCCTAGTGTTACCTATACAACTGCAGAGAATATCTTCTATTTCTTAGACCTTTAGCTACCCAGGTGTGGTAGAAGTGTGATGAAAACAATCCCCAGCCCCAACCAAATCTTTAACTCCGTAACACTGCATATAGGCTGGGCTCCGTCTTTCAGACAGCATTCTGACTAGAAAATGCCATGATACATTTTCAAACCAAGCACTTTGCTCATGTAACACTTCGCAGTTTAGGCTGGATCCGCCTGGCATGTGGAATCATGCTTTATGGTGAGAAACCAGGAGGGATACTGTGTCTCTCTTCTAAAAGGAGAAAGAAACCCTCTGCCAGGGCTCATTAAAGAGGGTTTGAAAATTGGAGCCAATAAAACACTACTGTCAATTCCTCCAGCCTTTTCTTCTCACCAGCATTTTAAAGAGGCATCATTTCTCTCTCCCTTTGGACATGAAGCTCTGCTGGCAACACACACGCAGACATTCTAAATGGCAACAATAAAACCAACTTCTTTGTGACTCCTGAGCAGGCACACAGACCAAGTGGAGCTGGGAGGCTGCAATCCCCCCTCCAGATCCCCCCAGCTTCCCATTCTCAAATGGATTGCTTTTTCAGTTAGGCGTCCCCAGGCAAGATTCACTCAGCCACCCTGACGTCTCTTGCTTTGCTTTCCTTCAAAAGTGGGAAGCAAAGGCTTCCCCCAATAGGAAAGTTTGCCTGAGCACGCGATGCCAGCATTTTCGGTAGCGACCCTGCTAGACAACGCTTTGGGAGCTTAACCTCCAAAGTCAGAAGACCCCAGGCGCGAGTAAACCAAAAATAACTTGTGTGCAGGACAGAAAGACTAGTACAGCCCTCCTCTGACAGCAACGCCTGGGCGCTTCTGCTGCCCAAGGCAGGAAGAGGAGGGGTCGGCGACGACTTCCCATCGCCCACTCCCTTGCCCTGGTGAGCAAGTCCACCTTGAGATGTGGAGGGAGGGCTGGCTCAGACGGGCTTGCAAAGCTGCACCTCTAATGGCCCGGCCTTCTGCCCCAGCCGCCTGCCAACTTCAGGCTGAGAGTCCAGGGTTCTCGCTCAGGGGCTCTCGAGATTCAGGGCCTGTGTCCGCTCAGGGATGCTATCAGGCCATTTCCCCGCTGACCCTTGAGGGCCTCTGAAATCAACTTTCCCCCACACAGTCGGAAGTGTTTGCGCTTCTTTCCATCTTGCCAGAGCCTCCCACACAGCCCACCCCTCTCCCCCCTCTTCCCTGCCCCCTCCCCTCCCTCCGGCCTGCATCTCGTCCCCCCCCCACCTATGCCCCCCCCCCTTTGTTGTCTCCTACCTGCTGGCCAGGCTCTGCCTGCAGTGCTGCCTGAAGGGCATCAGGTGGTAGTTCATGGCGTCCAGTAGCAGCTTCTGGCAGACCGGGTCGGTGCGCATGAAATCCACGGACTGGACCCGCTCCACCAGCTCCGGGGCTGGGATGAGCGCGAAGCGGAGGCGCTTCATGAGGTCGGGCGCGTACTGCATGCGGGTCTCGCGGTCGTGCTCCAGCCACAGCACGGACATCTGGAAGAGCGCCAGCTCTGACTCCACGGGGGGCGGCAGCGAGTCCAGCAGGGCGCGCATCTCCTCGAAGTTGAGCAGCAGCACATCCTCCACCAGGTACTTGTTGGCCAGCTTCTTGGTCTCCTCCAGGCCGTGCAGCGCGGCGATCTTGCACACCTGCTTGTAGTTCTGCACCGAGATCTGGTCGTTGAGGAACTGCACGCAGAGCTTGGTGACTTGGGGGATGTGCAGGATCTTGCTGACCGACAGCACCTCCTCCACCGTGTCCAGGGACAGGGTCACGTTGGCCGTGTAGAGGTACTCGAGCACCAGGCGCAGCCCGATGGACGAGCAGCCTTGCAGCACCAGGTTGTTGATGGCCCGGGGGCTGGTCAGCAGCTTGTCGTCGGGGGAGGAGGAAGGAGTCCCGGGCTCCTCCTGCGGCGGCGGCGGCTGCTGCTGTGGCTGCTGCTGCGGCGGCGGCGGCTGCTGTTGGTCCTTGGGGGCCCCCAGGCCGTCCTGGCCGCCGACCCCTCCCCCGAGAGGTGGGTGGCTGGAGAAGAGCGATCGGAAGTACTGCGAGCAGGAGGCCAGCACGGCCTTGTGGCAGTGGAACTGCTGGCCCTGGGCCGTCAGGGTCACGTCGCAAAACAGCTGCTTCCTCCACAGCAGGTTGAGGCCGTGCAGCAGGTTGTCGCTGTGGCTGGGGTCGAAGGTGGAGGTCCTGTCCCCGGATCTGGACATGGCGAGCTGGCTGGGCGCACCTGGCTTTAAACCCTCCTCCAACCTGGCAGACAGGGGTGGGGGATGGGAGGGAGGGGAGCAGGGTGGTGGAGGGGGTGGGGTGTGGTCGGGGTGGGGAAGGGTGTGGAGGGGAGGGGAGGGCGAAGAACAACAATCAAGGCTCAGCCTAGCTCCCACCCGGCGCGCTCGGGACCCCGACGCTTGCAGGAAGGTCTGAAGGCGCTGGATCCGTGAGCACCACCCGAAGGGCCCTGCCTGGGGTCCGGGCGCCCGCTCTGCTCCCCCGCAACTCCTCTCGCCACCTCCTGCGCACTTTGTCCCTCACTTTCTTAAAACCACCCGGGCTCGGCTCCGGGCAGCGAGAGCGGTGGCAGCAACGACGGCAAAGTGGCGGCTGAGGCCGAGACACCTCGTGGGCTCGTGTCCATGCCGGGCCGGTTGCAGGGAAAGGCCGCGAAGTGGGGAGCCGGGGGTTGCCCCGGGAGCGCAGAGGCGACGGACGGCGGTAGTTCCAGGTCAACTTGTGCCCGAAGCTTTGCAGCTCGCAGTTGGCCCAGTTTGGGGGAGGCCGGAAAGGGGGCCACATAAGCGTGCGGGTGGGCGACTGTCGGCTCCCCCAGAGCTGGGCACCCCTTCGGTTATCCTTGCTGCCCCGACAAACTCCTGGGCTAATAGTCTGAGGGAGGAGATAAAGCCCTTTCTTCTCCCGGGCAAGTGCAGCGGAGCGCGGCGAGGAGCAGCTCGGTGGACTCGGCAGAGGCGGGAGCTGTCCTTATCAATTCTAGCTCATTTCCCTCACCCCGGCCCTGCCCGCTTCCCTGCTTCGCAAACTGTTGGTTTCCCCGTCACCACTCAGTTTTGCTAATTTTCCAGAGGCGCCTTTGAACCTGGCAGGAGAGCCCTTGCACCAGTGTGCTCCCGACCCCGGCCCCTCTCCCCGCCTCCCGCAGGTCAGGGCTCGGAAGTTCAGACGCCCATGTCACCCCCCCTCCTCACGTCCCCTCCCCACAGCGCCGGCGGCTTCGGGGAAGGTGGGGGTAGGGAGTGGGGCCACAAGGGTGGGTTTCCAGCAAGAGCCGGGAGGCCAGGAGGGATTCCCGCGGATGGCTCTTCCTCCCGGGCCCCAGGCGCAGTCGCTTTAACTCCAGTTAACTACGAGAAGTTCAAGTTAGAAAGCAGGTGTTGGGGGAGGGGTGGGGGTTTCCTTTTTGCGGGTAGGTGGGTGGTGGGGCGGTCCGGTGCAGGGTCCCTGCTACCCTCCCCCGCACGCCCCCTAGCCCCGTCGCCGGCAGCCGCTGCTTCCTTACGAATTCCTAGGTGCAGCCCCCAGCGACCCCCCCCCCCCAACCACCACCACCACGCGGGCACCCCCCACTCCCCCGGCCCTGGAACTACTTCTCCAAAAAGTCTGAGCTTCCGAATGTAGGTGGCGGAGGGTAGGGTGGGGGAGGCGAGGCGAAATCCGCACGCCCGGTCCTTAACCTGTAATTGCACCTTGCAGGGCTAAGCGAAAGGGACCCTCTCTGCCCACATCCGGCCCGCACGCCCGCCGGCCGCCAGAGCCGCCGCCGCCCGGCTCCGAGGGATCCCGCCGGACCTGCCCCTTCCACTGCGGCTCACTCTGCCCTGCCTGGCGCCAGTCCTGGATCGCCCGCTTCCTATTTATACCAGCCCGGGCTCCTCTCCACTCACTTTACCATCCCATTGCAGGTGGACCCTCACCTCGCTCGCGCTCCCGCCCCCGGCAGCACCCCCGCCCCCGCCCTCCAGAGCTCTGGTTTGCCTGAGACATCTCAGAGTCTCTGCCTGGAAGTGGACCCGGTCATACCTCTCTCCGGCTCTCCCCGCTTCACTGTCTCCAACCCCCACCCCCATCTTTTCCTATTCCCCTTCCTTCTTGGATGCCTCCCCCGACTCTGCTTATTTCTTGCAATATGAGTTGTATTCTTTATGAGCGTTTGCCACACACCTGCCCCCACCCCTCTGAACGGCTCCTTTCCCGCCCCCCCCCCCCCCAACAACCCAAAAGACATGACAAAAATACACACAAGGCAGACACAAGGCCAGAAACTTACCTGCTCTCAACCAGCTGCAAAGTCAAGGCTCACTTAAGCTCCCCCCAAAAAAATCAATTGTCGTTCCTTTTTAAAGGTTTGCTCTCTCCTTGGGAGGGGGGGGAAGCACCTTCTGGTTCCCAACTCCAGGCAGTCACTCTTTACAATTTATTTTGTCGTACATCATTTGATCACCATGAATTAGCAACAGCAAGAAAATGTAGGAGAGGGAGAAAAGAGAGAAAGAGAGAGGGAGAGAGAGAGAGAGGAGAGAGAGGGAGAGAGAGAGAGGGAGCAGAGCTTTCTGCAAGAGAAGAAGAAGAAAAAATGTACGTGTGACAAATTATGCTACCAAGAAACAACACATCATTATCCTTGGGCCTGGGGCTCAGTGAGTCGTAACGAGAGTAATAGGAAATCCACGGTTGGGGAGAGAAACGGTCGTGCTTGGCCAGTAGAGAGAGACCATACAGGGGGATGGATGCTGGAGAGACTCGCAAAATTATGGCTCAAGGCTATTGTAAAAATTGTCGAGCGTAAATGACTGCGATTTCAAACATCTTTGGAAGAAAGAAGGGGAAAAAGCGAGCCCCCCCCTTCCTCCCTCTCCCTCTCTCTCCCTCTCTTCTCTCTCTCTATAAAGAACCGTCAAGTTTTAGTGCGCATTGCTAATTAGTCAATTTCTCTCTGCCTTCACAGGCTGGCGACTTCGCTGCTGAGCTGAAACTGCTAATTTCTGTGACCAGCTTTTTTCTTAGCTGTGATCTGGATGAATGAGTAGCTGTCTCACAGAGATGACAAAAATAAACTCTAATCCCCCCCAAAATTTCCACTACATCTTTCTCATGCATAGATTTATGATCTTCAAGCGCTCTGTGCAATATGCAAACTTTTTGTGTGTCTGTATATATGCTGTTGTTTCCAGATTTCACTACATTGGTATGCAGCTTGTCCCCCTCCATTCCCCCACCCTGCCACCCCCCAACACATATACTCCATGAAAGGCGGAAGCCATCTGATCTCCAAGTATGCCAAATGACACTTTATTGTATCTTGGTGTTTGGGGGCTGGGTCTGACTTGGAGAACCTTGGCCCTTGCCCAGGGGGCGAGTGGCTGAGTGCACACACCTGAGGTGGGGGAAGCAGCATTGGTAAAGAGAATGGAGGCCAACCCCTGGCTTAACATTTGTTTTTCTGCACTGTCCCGGCTTTATGACCTTATTTGAAAACACATTTTCTCTCTCATTTTGTCAGGTTAAACAACTGCCTGTGAAGTTCCCTACTAGCTCTTCAACAGATAAGGGTTCCGAAGGCTGCTTTTTTTTTTTTTTAATGGGAAGATTATCATCTTGTCAGATTTGTATTTCAATTAGGACACTTTGATTTGCAGGAGCTAGACTTAAGTGCTAGGAAAGGAGGTGCAATTTCATAAAATGTAGCCTTTCAACTCTGGAGCTCTTCAGGTAGGTCAGGGCGACTACAGCCTCATGTCTATGACCCTGGTTAGCATGCACAACGGACCCCCCACCTGTTTCTGGATTTTAGCTGTGCCTGAGATTCATGCGCATTTTGGTAGAGGACATGTTCTCCAGACTTATCTCATGATGTATTGCACCTTTACATTTATAGCCCTGCATTTCAGTTGTCAATGGGGGTTGGAGGTGTCCCACAAAGGCAGGGAAAAAAAAGTAGGAAAAGGAAGGTATGCCCTTGAATAAAATGGAGAGGAATGAAAGCTGGACATCATTTAAGCTGAGTTCTGTTTGCTATTAAGCCTATGAATATGGTTTATTCTAATCTCTGTGTGCTCTGATTAGTAAAGTTATTAACATACACATCTGGGCACCACTGAAAGTCTGTCTTTTAACCTCCCCCTTTGACTTGTGAGAGATGGAAAGACACCTGCTCTGGGGAGGGGGAAACTGAAAAATTTTCAGGTTCCAAAATTGGGAATTCCCCATTCAGAATGACAAACATTAGCATTCGTAAGGGATACTTACTCTTAAATAAATGAATAACGATAGCATCAAAGCATTGATCGCTTGCATAGGCCCTTTTCTATCAAAGTCCTAGGTTACCTGAGAGTAAGACCTTATTCTTGTCCCTCTGAGATGCTGCACTCTCATACTCACAGTTATAATAGCAAAGCGCCAATAGCTGGTAAAATAATAGAAAAGAATTTGTTGTTGTTTAGGGCAGGAGAAAGAAGAACAGATTACCTAAATCCCCTGGTCTTATTAATTGGTCTGCTTTTTTTTTTCTTCATTTTTTGAATTTTCTTTATTTGGGTCTTTGACAAGAAGATTGTACAACTATAAGACAGAACCGTTTTGAGGGGGTCTGTGTGTGTCATTAGCAATTAAGTCTGTCAAGTATGTGGCGCGTCATCAAACTCTCACACTTACAAAGTGCTACCTTTATGTTGGACTTTGGGTGTTGGTCTTCTAGAAGCTTCCAGTGCGGTATTTGGAACTAAATCCAAAGGTGAATGATGATAGTACTGATCACTTGACTTATTACCATTTTCCCATTTTATCATGAAGGAAGTAAAGTGTGAGTATGTCTACGGGTCTCAAAATACCCTAGCTTCAAATTTTATCTTTTAAAGTTGATCACTAATGATGATTACTAAGCTTTTTATTGCTTCCAAAGAATATAAAAAGTACATTTCAGAAATATTAACTTCCTTTCATGTTAATGCCTATTTAGCAACTAAGTGGAAGGGGAAGAGTAGTGTTGGGGCTCACAATTAATTCTAAAACAGCTGTTGAAGTGAATAAATCTTTTTTTCTTCTGTATTTCAAAGTTACCCTATCTGATAATGTTTAAAATTTCAGAGAAAAATTACAATGATTTGTATTTTGTAAGCATTTAAAAAAGAATATTGCTATAAAAAAGATCCTTCGTGATCTGCGCATAAACTAGCATATAGATCGTGTAACGCTCACTTCTCCAGTATCTTGCACTGGCTTTGACTGAAATTATTGCAGAACTCACAAATGATATGAGACTATTTACAATAAATTCCGTTATGAAAGATTCAATTTGCAGCAATCAGATGCTAGCTACTAAGCGATTGTAAGTATTTGAATTTTATCCTACTTCGCTGTTCAACGTACAGAAATTGCATCTGTGTGTTTGATCTGTCCTGCTGAGCACTATCAGCAGCTTGCATCTCTGCCACTATTGTTTTTAAAATGGCAGGAAAGACGTGACTAGTCAAGAGCACTCAGCAGGATGGATTTCACATGGCAGAAGAGAAGCCAGAATTGTCTCTGAAAAAAAAAATAATCACGTAGTCCTCTAATTCAAGCAGTCATCATACTTCGACTGAATTATCAAAATTATTCATCAGTGAATCTGCCTTTAAACTATGTACAGTAGAGAGATTCTGAAGCTATCACCACTGAGCAGTCTACGGGAGCTGCCGTTAGCTCAGAGTGATCTGGTTGGCCTTCAAGGTGGCAGAAATCCAAGTGTATCAGTGGATCACTTACTCAGGATCATCTCACTGGACTGGAAGAACTGAGATTATCTCTAGAGCAGTTCTAGAAGCATTTCACTGCCCAACGTGAGAGGGTAACCACAGTAAAACTTTATTTTCCTCTGTCTTGACTTTTCTGCTTTAGATGTATGAGCTATCACCAAATTATGTAAACATCAGGTTCTGTCCTGGCCTATATTTCTTTTAGTTAGTAAATGCTACTTCTATGTGGCCTGGCTATTGAAATTGTCATCACTGCAAAATGGACAGATAAAGAGAGGAATTATTCTGTTTTACAGATGGAATAAAATTTAGGAAAGAAGGACCACATAGCTCCCTCAAAGCAGGGAGTAGCAAAACCTGCATATAACTCATAGGTTTCTAGTTTTTAAATTTTGAGTAGAATGGCCAGGGCTATCACAAAGAAGGAGAAAAAAAATCTGCAGTAACAATAAAAAGCAAGAAATGGTGCTATTGGCTATTATTTACTGGTGTTCCAGTGTCAAGCCCAGCTTTTGTAAACTGTTCTCCGGACTCCCCTCACTATGGTAGTACCAGCCCCTGGCTTCAGTTGTGTTCTTGGGACAGGCCTTGGTTCACTACACAATAGAAATACCACACATTGCTCAAGATTAAACTTGGGTTTCTTTCCCTGGCAGCCTCAAACAATAATTATTGCTATTATATACTGAGCTCATTACTTGCATGGTGGACACCCTTCTATATCCTTAAGATGTTTTATTGTCTTAATCTTCTTGCTAACCTTATGAGAGAGTATGGCCAATAGCAAAAATGACGGCACCTCTCCACACTTCCTGGTGTATGCACCCTGTTTTATTGTGACTTTGCTGCTCTTACCATCCAGAGTGGAATTTATTTCCCCTCTCCTGGAAACTGACCTGGCCTTGTAGAAAGCCCAGGCTAGCCTGGTAGAAGGTGAGACGCTCCCCAGCTCACCTGGTAACTGAATTCAGATGCGTGCATGAGTCTGGCAAAGACAAGAGAACCGGCCTGTTTCCAATTATTGAGCTCCAGAACCCTGAACTACTTTAGTTTTGGGGGTGATTTGTACCATAGTAAAATTAGCTGATAAAGAAAGGTACTATTATTATTGTTATACTCATGAAATGCAAAGAATGCACGTGAATTTTTTAGGTTCACACAGCTTCTCAGAGGTAGAGGTGAGGTTCAAACCAAAGCTGCTTCACTCCAGAGAGCCACAAAATAGATACCCATGTTCCATGTATTTTCGTTCACTCATTAAGTATATTAAGTATTTATCATCCAGCAAAACAACGTGTTCAATGCTGAGGATACAATGATGAATAAAACTGCATCCTTGCCCTCAAGGGGATAACATTCTAGTGGAGAAGACAGGCAGATAAATTAGACACAGCAAGTGAATAATTACAATATATAATAGCTCTAATAAGGGTGCAGAAAGAAGCAGGCCCCTAACTTCCTCATGGTACTATTATTTGCAATAGTCTTTTGGCACTTATTATTTGCTGCTTTGTTAATTATTTAGGGAAAACTATTTTATTGACTTCAACCAGAATATGAGCTTCTAGAGGGGAACAAGCCTTCTGCCTGGTAAAACCCTCCTGTGGTGCATAGTTATATACCTCAGCCACAGTAGTTGTTGAATAAATATACTGATTGGTAATTAAAGGTGAATTTTCAAAATATTTTAAAATTATTTATTGGAAAGGCCGAGTGATAGAAGGAGAGGGAAAAGGAGAGAGGAAGAGAAGATTTTCCATCTGCTGGTTCACTCAGGAGCCCTAGAACCCCGCCAGGCCGCCCTCCATAGGTGGCAGGGGCCCAGCACTAGGGCCAGCCTTTGCTGTTTTCCTGCACACGAGCTGGGAGCTGGAGCAGGAGTGGAGCAGCTGGTGCTTACACTGTGTCTTTCATGTGGTGTGCCAGCATTGTGTCAGCAACTTAATCCACTGCACCGCAAGCTGGCCCAGGTGCTTATTACTAATGTTAGTTTGGTGATAGATTACAGAATGTGTTTCTGACTCTGAAAAGTGACTTCTTGGCAACAAGCCTTCACGTCAGGGACTGGGATGAGAGAGGATGGTGGTGTGCTTTGGCTTCTTTCTCTGACATTACCAGTGACTGCGGACAAATCGCTTATTTTTTTAGGACCATTGTTTCCAGATTTGGAGACAGGTAGCATTTCCTTCATTTAGTGTATAGGACTGCATTGAAGAGAAGTGACCAGAATGAATGCTCCCTGAAGTACACTTGGGAACTTTCCTAGTTGCTGTGGATAAGCTGAAGATTTAAACAACAAGAAAAAAGAAAAGCATTCTTGTTCCTCTGATAATTAGGCCAGGAATATTTACCCATTCATCTTCATGGAAATGGTCAGATACAAACAGCAAATCAAAACTATGCAAGTACTTTGAATGCATTGACAAAAGTTATAGTATGTATATCTACAAATTATTTTATATGCATCAAAAGTTTTCAACAATCAAAGTTTATTTATTTTTTGACAGGCAGAGTGGACAGTGAGAGAGAGAGACAGAGAGAAAGGTCTTCCTTTTTTTCCGTTGGTTCACCCCCCCATGGCCGCTGTGGCCAGCGTGCTATGGCCAGCACACCGCACAGATCTGAAGCCAGGAGCCAGGTGCTTCTCCTGGTCTCCCATGGGGTGCAGGGCCCAAGGACTTGGGCCATCCTCCACTGCACTCCCGGGCCACAGCACAGAGATGGACTGGAAGAGGAGCAACTGGGACAGAATCCGGCGCCCCAACCGGGACTAGAACCTGAAGTGCCAGTGCCACAGGCGGAGGATTAGCCTAGTGAGCCACGGCGCCGGCCCTCCTACTACTTCTTAGAAAATGCCGTGGCTCAACAGGCTAATCCTCCGCCTTGCGGCACCGGCACACCGGGTTCTAGTCCCAGTCGGGGCACCGGATTCTGTCCCGGTTGCCCCTCTTCCAGGCCAGCCCTCTGCTGTGGCCGGGGAGTGCAGTGGAGGATGGCCCAAGTCCTTGGGCCCTGCACCCCATGGGAGACCAGGAGAAGCACCTAGCACCTGGCTCCTGCCATCGGACGAACGCGGTGCGACGGCCGCAGCGCGCCATCCGCGGCGGCCATTGGAGGGTGAACCAACAGCAAAAGGAAGACCTTTCTCTCTGTCTCTCTCACTGTCCACTCTGCCTGTCAAAAATAATAAAAAAAAAATGGAAATATGGGCCAGCGCCGTGGCTCAACAGGCTATTCCTCCGCCTTGAGGCGACGGCACACCGGGTTCTAGTCCTGGTTGGGGTGCCGGATTCTGTCCCAGTTGCTCCTCTTCCAGTCCAGCTCTGTGCTGTGGCCCGGGAGTGCAGTGGAGGATGGCCCAAGTCCTTGGGCCCTGCACCCCATGGGAGACCAGGAGAAGCACCTGGCTCCTGGCTTCAGATCTGTGCGGTGTGCTGGCCATAGCACGCTGGCCACAGCGGCCATGGTGGGGTGAACCAACGGAAAAAAAGAAGACCTTTCTCTCTGTCTCTCTCTCTCACTGTCCACTCTGCCCATCAAAAAAAAAATGGAAATATGTATTACTGTGTTTTTAATATCTACCAGTACACTGAAAAAGTATATAGCTGATGGGAAGAAAAATGATCTGTTTATTAGTCGAATGCCCATATGCCTAATAATCAAGGATAAATCAAATATGTTATCGTTACAACTGTGAATAACCTTTTTAGGTGACATGCTTATACCACTGCTCTTAGCTTCCTTCATTGTATTCCTATTTTCAGAGTGATCTTTATCCACTGCTGTCCTACTCATGATCTCCTTCCTAGTCCTCCATCCCACACAGTATAGCCTATCCTACTTTTATTATTTGCTTTATAAACCCATATTTCATAGTATTTCAGGATAGCATTCAAATTCCATGAATTAATATTAATATCCTGTTGAAGTATTTTCAGTTGGCTGAGGTGACAAATAATTCTGTTGGGTGTTTCATTTTTTAAGGCAGCTCACAAATTCTAGAAAAAAATTGCTCAAAATCTAATATTAACTTGCATCTGCAACTAATATAAAGTGATAAATGTGAATTGCAATTTTTTCATGTTGTCTTTACATTTTACTGAGCTCAATGATAGAATAAAACAAGGGTTAAGATAAGGACTAGCTAGTTAAGAATTCTTGGGTTCTACTGCTTTGTAAGGTGACTACAGATAATGTTAACATACTGGATACTTTGTTCTAAAAATTCAAAGTAGAAGATAGGATCTCAGATGCTCTCATCATAAATAAAAGTGTTTTTAGAGACATATATTATGATTAAATATTATACAATGTATACATATATTAAAATATCACATAGCACCCCATAAACATGTATAATTTTATATGTCAAGATTAAAAAAAACTAAAAGAAGGAAAGGGCTGATTGAAATCATGGGGAAATTCAAATTCCACCTGCAAGAATATTTGGTCCTTTTTTTAAATTTTTATTTTAATTTTAATTAGTTTTTTTTTTAACAGATTCAGTGATTTGTAGATTCAATTCTAGGAACATTATGATATTTGGTCCTTTTTAAAAATCTCATTTTAAATCTACATTAATTTCCTTGGCTTTTAAATAGAAGCCAAAACAAACCAAATTCTTTCAGAAAGTCATGAACATTCTTACTATGAAAGATGTAGGTCTTAGAGATCTTAATTTTAGGACAAGCTTTCAATTATAACTGTCTTCATAAACCTGAAATGAATATACTGTAGACACCAAATTCCCTGGCATGTCTAAAGTGAATAATATCTGTTGAACCAGGTACATATATAACATATATATATATATATATATAAAACATTTTATATATGTATCATACATATCACATATATATCATTATTTATTTGCCTAATGAGCATGGGTAAACATTTTAGATATTATGTATAATATTTAACTTTGAAGTGAAATATTTATATGTGTATATGTGCATTGTAATTATTGTTCCCTAAAGTGAGTATTTCTCAATATGGGTAACTATCAGTATGTGCCAACTTTGTTTTCTTTTTGTTTAAACTATCATTAATATAACATTTATTTCTTTAGATTTACAGGAAAATAGCACTATTAACATCTGACATTAATTTGGTGAATGTGTTACTATTAATGAATAATATTTATGAATCATTACTAGATTAAGCACATAGATTATTCAGATGCCCCCAATTTTTTGAAATGTCACTGTCCTGGTCCAGGACCACACTTTTTAAAAAATTTTATTTAAGGGGTACAAACCTCAGGCTTTTCATATTTACAAATTTAGGAACATAGTGATTCTTCCCAACCTACCCTGCCTCCTGCCCACTCTCCCAAATTTCTTTCTCCTTCCTCTCCTATTCCAATTCTTATTTTTCACAAAGATCTATTTTCAGTTAACTTTATACTCATAAGAGTAACCCTACACTAAGTGTTCAACAAATAGTATGAAGAAGAAAAAAACAAAAAACATTTTCCTCAGCAGTCGAGGCAAGGGCTGTTCAAAATCATGGCATCTCAGTGTCAATTTCACTCCTATGAATTACCTTTTAGGTACTCTATTATTTACTACAGATCAGAGAGAACATATTGTATTTGTCTTTTTTGGACTGGCTTATTTCACTAAGTATAACGGTTTCCAGTTGCTAATCCGAAGCCAGGAGCCAGGTGCTTCTCCTGGTCTCCCATGGGGTGCAGGGCCCAAGCACTTGGGCCATCCTCTACTGCACTCCCTGGCCACAGCAGAGAGCTGGCCTGGAAGAGGGGCAACCAGGACAGAATCCGGTGCCCTGGCCGGGACTATAACCCGGTGTGCCGGTGCCGCAAGGCGGAGGATTAGCCTATTGAGCCGCAGGCGCCGGCCCCTTGTCTATTTGTCCATATTAATTTAATCATTCATTTGGAGCAAGATGGATTCATGTGAGTCCTAGACTAGTACTACTATATTAATCTTCCAGCTCAAACTAGTCCAGCTTTGGCTACTGAGTAATGTTTAATTTGATTCCTCTCTCTCTCTTTCTCTCTCTCTCATGTTTGCCTTCCTTCCCCTTGGTACAGTGCAATTCTATAGGCTCACCCTGTTTATTTTGTGCCCCTGTCTTAGAATTAACCGTTTCTTCAAAGAGCACTGCTTCTTCATGTTTATTAGAGAACGGTATTAAAATGAATGTCTGTCATTAGGTATGTTCACTGCTATTGGGGTGTGGCTTCTTTTAGAGCCTTTGAACTCAAAGAACAGTGAAATAGCTGTTTGTACTGAAATCTCCTCATGATTATGTATGTAAACAAGTATAGAGCTATTAAGCAATACATGAGTTTACTTATGTCTTTAATGAATGGCCAGCTGACTTTATTTTAACTCAAAAGTTTTGTATGGTAAAAACGTGAGGGGAAGGAAGAACAGGCTAAATAGTGCCCCTATGTTTGTATTGATGAGACTACCTGTAGACTACAGTGAGCTCTCATAGGATATAAACAAGTGAACTAGTGGAGGAATAAATGGCATCCTTTAGTAACATGTTCAGATTTACTATTTACAAAAGTTACACTTCAATTTTAGTGTGATTTGAAATAAATGAATGTTTTACAGTTGAAGTCAAATGTCTTCAATAGGATAAGAGAGATGTCAAGATTCTGTAGCCTTTGAGGGAGACCTCAAACACAGGAAGCTACAAGAAAAAGAATCTTAGACTAGCCTTGTCTTTTTTAAATAGTCTTTAAATTTAATTTTTTTATTTTTTAAAGATTTATTTGGGAGTCAGAGAAGGAGGGGGGAGGGAGGCAGGGAGGGAGGGAGAGCGAGTGAGCGAGCAAGAGAGAGAGAGAGAGAGAGAGAGATCTTCCATTCTATAGATCATACCCCAAATGGCCACATTGCCTAGGGTTGGGCCAATCTGAAGCAAGGATCCAGGAGCTTCATCCAGGTCTCCCATGTGGGCTCAGGGACCCAAGCACTTGGACCATTCTCTGCTGCTTTTCCAAGGCACATTAGTAGAAAGCTGGAACAGAAGTGGAACAGCCAGGACTTGAACTGGTGCCCATATGGGATGCTGATGTTGATATACCACAACATGGGCCTAGACTAGCCTGATCTTATTTCTATAGGCCATTGCTTCCAATGACCATTGTAGGTTCCTATTAAAAGGGTGGTCAGACCTACGGTTCACCTAATAGTTCAATGTCTAGTGAAAACAGGAGGAAAAAACATAATAACTAGAATAGAAAGAAAATAGATGTGGGGGTTACCTCAATCATTTTTTAGTAATGTAAGCATATGAGTATCTCTCAACCTTAGTTTTCTCACAAGTAAATGGAGTGATTGTAATTCCTACAATATTTATTTTTCAGGAGCAGTATAATGATTAAGAACATTATATAATATGAAAGTGATTTATGAACTGGTAACAATGCAAAAAGCTTTATTATATTATCTTTAGAGGGAGTAGATCACAACTGTGCAGGTATAATTGGAGGTGGTATAGCTCAGTAGTCAGGAATGTGAACTCTAGAAAGAGATGGCTTGTATTAAAATCCCAATTGCATAAGTGACAAATTTTATGAAGTTAGGTAAGATGCAATTTTTCTGAGACTGAGTTTTCTTATATGTAAAAATAAGTTTATCTCATAAGTATATAGTGAGGGTTTGATAGTAGGATAGGTAATACATGTGAAAGACTCTAGAAATTATATTATAAAATCCTTGTCACTGTGCAGTTGGAGATTATATAGTCAAAATGTCTGGGAAAAGAGTATTATAGAACTGTGCCAGGCAGTTAAGTAGTTAACAGTATGCTATTTTCCTGAATTTTGTGATGGTGGTGGTATTGCTGGATTTGCAGAATTTGTAATGTTAGGCATCAGAGAATGTGTTATCATTTCTGTATCTACCCATATTTGCTTCTTTGAGAATCCTGCCAAGTCTATAACAAGCAACCATGGAAGAAGATGGATATCTCTGATGCACAAAGATACACTACTGAATATAGATTTTCTTTTAGATTTTTTTGAATTTTAGGACATCTTCTCTTGTGACATGAGGATTTGAAGCTGCTAGGTTGTACTTTCAGAGTTCTCCTCCTTCTGGAGGGTTCTGAGCCATTAGAGCTGTCCTCTATTTGTACAACCCTTTCTCTAGTGGTACAGAAGAATTCTAAGGCTCCAAAGGATGCAACTTATTACTTGGAGCCACAAAGGTAATTTGATTGTTACCACTAGGTGTAGGAGACTTGTTCTTGGTTGTTTCAGTTATGCTGAAATTAGATAGATTATATTATACATTCATTCAACAAAACAGTGTTGTATGTAAGATGACTTATGCTCATGTGTTGATTCTTAGAACAAATGCTTTGTGGATTACACAGTGAAACAGCTGGCACTGCTAGAAAATTTGATCATTTAAGCACTCTGTCATTCAACAGGATGGCTCTGAAATCTACAGAAGCTTGGAGATTATTTCAGCATTGTAACTCCTTATATCACTTTTCTTGAAATCACAGAGACTCATGATAGCAACCTAGCTATCCCTACTCCAAATTGGTTAACTCTAATAGTCACATATCATCTGCACTCATGAATCTCATATTAAAAATTTAATTTACCAAAATAATTTAAAACCTGCCAAATTATTTTGAAAAATAATGTAAGATTCATGAAAACATCTGGAATATTTGGGTGGTCAAGTTCTCTACCCTGGTGTAGACATTGTGGTTTTTTTTTTGTGTGTGTGTATGTGCATATATGTGTCTATACACATTTGTATGTACATGTACACAAAATTGTATATACACAACACATGTTATATAAATGTATATTTATACAACACATAGGTAGTATGTATAATTGCCATATATGTGAAACCTGTAAGTTTAAAAACTACTTAACCAATTCTTGGAGAGTGTTGTCTTAAAATATTGTTTTGAGATCTATGTAATGGCTTTAGTAAAGTAAAATTACTGTCTCTTGGACTTATATGAATTCTATTATCTAAGAATATACGCACGTATTTTCTCCGTGGCTTTGTATATTTCTCAAGAGTATGGCACCAGGCAGCAGATGCCAACATTAAGCCACTAAAAAATTTCACTATGCCTTCAAAATATTTCAAAGAGGGCTACATTCATCTCCAGAAACAAATTCCTATACAACCTTGCCTTAAAGCAGTTAGTGCATGGAAGGAATATGTTTTAGGTAAATGGACTTTGAGCTCATCTCTGGCATCTAGGCAGCAAATGAGAGCAAATGAATGTTACCTGCAGAGTTAGCTCAGGTGTAGTTGATAAATCTGCCCTTTAACAACTGCAGTTAACACTAACTTGTTGTCACAATGGCTTAATCAGAGATTGACTGGAGGCTGTTCGTGTCTTCCAGCCTCCTCTTCATGGTGCAGATGCTCTTGTGTTCTCTCCTCCTCCATATCCTACTGAGAAGATACACAGTTCCATTATAAGGACCCAAGGGTAGCTTAAATAATTTCTGAAGTTATAGCTTTCTGTAAGCTTTCATGCACTTACTCTACTGAAGAAAATGAATTTACTACATGGAATCGCACTTCTCTGAAAATATCTCTGAGCCTCCACAACCTACAGATATGTAACAAGCAAAAGAGTGCTTATAGACACTGATCTATTAAGTCATTTTCCTAAAATACCTACAGTCGTTTCATATGAAACAGAAAAAAATCATTAAAGCTTTGGTTTGCCAGACAATTACTTTGTCAAATCTCAAGAAATTGCATAATAAATTGTATACATGCATCAAACATGAACAGCAGAGGACTATAACAAGCTATGTATTTCCAGTCCACTTGCTCTTTCATCCAAACAGTAGCTTTTGTTTTCAAGAACAATTCCATACCCTTTATGAAGGCTTTCACAAAAGGCTATACATTTATCTATCAAACTAAGTAGAAATAATTGAAACACTTAATATGCATAGTAATAGGGAAATGCATGAATAGCCTCATTATTAATGCCTATTGATTATTTATGTTTTCAAATAGGCAAATATAGCTGCTAGTATTCTTATCGTGTAAATCTATATGTGTATCTTGATTTTTACATATTGGCAAATTTACAATCCACATTATGGTCATTTTTATTACTTTACACACTTATTTGATATGTGCACAACCAAGGTCAGTTTGCAAACTGACTAGTGTTTATTCAATTTGATTGCTATGTTACATTTCGGGGCTTATTTTCCCTTCGGAAAATTAACTGTACAAGGAAGCCTAGTAAATCTTTACTTAAAAATTCCAAACTTTAGATTGATTTCAGCAGTGAGTTTGTATTGATCTCAAAAGCTTTGCGTTCCTAACTAAAAACTAATCTTTATTTCACCCTTTAGTGACTACAGTCATAAATATGCTCACTCCTACCAGTGGAGAGTGGATTAATGGTTATTGGAGATTGGGGCTTCCAACTGAGTCTGGAAAACCTTAACCTTTGGAGGACAACATGAAGGCTTTTGCCCCTTGTCAGCTATAATCCCTAGGTCCATTTTTGACATTTACCTGAGTGTTAAAGAGGAGGTGGAACAGGGACTAGGGAATAAAACTCCAGAGATGCCACTTGACTGTTAATCACTCACTGTTAGATTGAATGTTGTGCCTGACCCTAGCTGCTTCTGGCCATTGGAGTCGCCAGAAAGCACAGCTCTGCTGCTCTACGCTGGAACCCAGGTCAGCTCCTCCTACGGAAGCTTTCTATCACCCCCTCCCTACAAGGAGGGACTTACTGCATTGCTAAAATCTACCTGTCACTCTTGTGATTTTGCAAAACGTTAGGGGAGCATGGCCAACCCATTTGCAAGATCTAATTATAGAGAATAAAAGAGTTAAAAGGAACAGAACGGAGTTGGTTTGTTTTGTTTTTAATCAAGGATGACCAATAACGTGATAGGCAGTAGGAGACAGATGGCTGACAAGTGGTAATGAAGCTGTAAAACAGTGTTTCTCAAAGTGTGGTCCTTGATACCTTCTGGGTCACAGTAACAACCAGGAGTACTGAATTAGAACCCGCAGGGGCACTAGGGCTCTGAACTTCAGCAAGTGCTCCAAGTAGCTCCAATGCTTCTCAAAGTGTGAGATTCCCCATGCAGCATAGTTTGTTTTGAGCTGCTGCTCCTTTTACCATTTTCTGTGGGAGAATGTGAGAATTTTACTTTTTCTTGGACATGATGGCAGGAATTATTATTTGTCTACTCAATGTCCATATTTCTTTTTTTCTTCAGTAATGAAACCTAAAATTTTATGTGGGTTCCTTGGAGCCCAGTAAATTTTCAAGCTTCCTGTCAGCTATATACAAGAGAAGCTTTTGTGGGGGACATACAAAGAATACAACTTTTTTCTCACAATTTGCTGCCTAGAATGTATCAGCTGAGGCCAGAGAAGCATATTCTGAACCTGGAGGACATGGCTGGTACCTGGAATTGGTGTGTCACAAACTGAAAAGAACCTGAATTTGACATGACTTAGCAAAGCCATGGGACTATCTATGACTGGACCTCTTTCACATCAGAGAATTAACTTGCCTGTTTACGCCTTGTTAGGAAGGGCAGGTGGCACTGTAATTCATAACTGAATGGGATTACTAACTGGCACAAATCCATTTGGGATTTTGAGTTCACTTTAGTCTAAGTCCTTCACTACAGAATACTCCAACTTCTACCAAGTGAGAGTGAGAGTTGTTTCTGAATACCAGGATTGATTTGGTGGGGTTTCCATAGGTTCAGAAATCAGAGGGGCAGCTTCTCTTTGCTTATAATTTCAAGGAGGTGTGTGTGCCTCTGGCTGTTGTCCACAGAAAGGAGGTTGGTTGACAGTGGCTAGTGGGCCAAAGGGGTTCTACAGAGGGCTGCATCCCCAGGGACAGCTGTGCATACAATAATCTAGATTGCCTGTTAAAGCAATTGATAATTTACTGATGCCCTCCATGCTTCATGAACTTAACCTTTATAAGACTTAAGGCTTGGCCTGTTACATATGGATGAGTTGCAGTGACTTAAAGATGTTTGAAACTTAAAGTATTCCTCTTGCCTTGAGGGAGAGATGATTGTATTTCTTTACTCCCATTAATATTTTTATTTATGTGTCCATATCTGGTATGATCAAGTCATTGCCTTTGTGTAGGGTTAGCACATCTAACCTTTCCCATCATGACTCTTTAAGATGATGTTCAAGTACAGCAAGCAAAGCAAGATTCTCTATTTCCCTCACTCATGTTTGCTCAGTAATTGAACTCATTTATTAGAGGATTTCTCATTTTTTCTTTCCTTCTTCATTCTGCTATAATGCAGTTATAACCTTTAACACAATTACTACTACTGATGCTTTGATTAATGAGATGAAAACAGAGTCATTTGCATAAATCATTTGTATTAAACTTTACATTCCAACACCTAGGGTGGGCCTAGTTACATTAGAGCAGTGATTCTCCAAGTTTGTTTCCTGGACCATCAATATAGCATCACCTGATAACTTCTTAGAAATGCAAATGTTTGGACCCCACTGCAGACCTGCTGAATCAGAAACACTGGGTGTGCGGTTCATCAATTTGTTTTCACAAGCCTTCTCAGTGATTGTTTCCCGCTTAAGTTTGAGAACCAGTGTTCTAGAGTGGCTCTAGCAATATCTTCATCAATACACTAAGTTCAGAAAGTTAGTATTCCTTAATGTTTCCACTCAAGTGAAATCCTGGAGAGACTTCCAGATGTTTCTGTTGAGCATTTAATGATAGTACTTTTATCTCATCCATCTTCAGCCTACAAATAATAGAGTAGGCAGTAAGAGGATTCATTTTGTGCTAAAATAGTACAATAATAACAATACCTTAAATTGTGTAGGATTCTTTTCAGTCTTTGAAGTGCTGACACATACAAAATTTTATTTAATTTTGCAATGGATTCAGATATACCATCTGAGTCAACACAGTTCAATTTCAGGGAAAAAAATAAACCTCTGAAGGTTAGTGTCTTATTCTTTGTGTCTATCTCTCTGCTTCTATGGTGTTAAATACTATAGCTGGTAAAATAAATGTTATTAGTAAGTGAACAACTAGATGACTAATACTTAATGTGATTTGCTAATGAAGTAGGGGGAATATCTGAGAATTTTGGTATAATTCCACTTGAACAGAGAAGGAACTTTATGAAAAATGTTTCAATTTTCTGACTATAAATTTGACAGTAAGGTATTTGACAAAGGTTAATACTCACTGACTTACAGGGGCACTGCAAGGATTAACATATTGTCTTCATTTTAATAGAAAACATGAACGCAGATAGCTATTAGGTCACACTCATGAGGCCAATATTCTTTCTGTGTTATTATTAAATACTAAAGAATGGAAGGGTATAATTTTTCAAGAGCATAAATATAACATTTAGAAATTCATTTAAAGGATCTATAAATGCATTTTATTGTACCTATAATATGAATTGGGATATTATGTTCCATTAGTTTATTAAATATGGCTTAAATAGTATTTGAAAAAATTATAGAAGTAAAAATTAAAATAGTCTTATAAGATAGGGGGGAATAAAACAAAGAAAAGAATCTCTAACAAATCCTAGCTCTTAGCTAAATGCCAAATTTATGAAAGGCATTAACCAAGTATTTTTCCAGGATTGTCATCCTAACCAAATATTTTAGAGTTTGATAATATTCTCTTTTAGCTCTGAGACTCTTAAAAAATATCAATCCTAAGACTCTTAATCTTTTCGTGAGCTTTCCAAAAACAGCAAATCCCAAAACACAGTGTTTTCAAGCAAACTTCTGATAAAGAATTTGGAATATTTTCAGTAAGAGTAACATAAAATTAAATTTCTGAGAGTGCTTTAGTGGAAAAGATTCAAGCTTTGGAGTCAGAAAATCAGGCTCAAATTTCATATCTGTAATATACTAGATATAAGGCTAAGTTATTTATCACTCTAACCTCAGCTTCCTCATCTGTAAATTGGGAATGAGACTCATCCCTGCCTCATAAAGTTTTTCTTAACATCTAACAGAACAATATGTGTTGATTTTCTAGCCTAGTGAGTGGGAAATAGTTCTTCACACACAGCAGCTTTATTATTATAAAAATGAGTAGACACATGAAATTATTTGTAGAATATGAAAGGATGCATAAATACTAGTTGATACATTAATTTTGCTAGAAACAAAGTGAGATGTAATTGCAGTATTACTCTCTAAGCACATATTCAGACAAATTCAATGTTTGGTTACCTTTCTTTAGTTAGTATAGCTAAAGACGTCCAAAATCAGAGAAAACACTAAGATTCTCTACCAATTTGTATGAGTGAGGTATGTGTATAGTTCCCCAGCAAATTAAAACAGCTTACTCTTGAATTCTAGGGTGCTAAAAGACAAGGGACCACACAGGCACTTTTCAACGGCCTGCATGTCATTCACATGAGCATGGCAATGAGATTCTTTTTTTTTTTTTTTTTTTTTTGACAGGCAGAGTAGATGGTGAGAGAGAGAGACAGAGAAAGGTCTTCCTTTGCCATTGGTTCACCCTCCAGTGGCTGCCGCGGCCGGCGCGCTGCGGCTGGCGCACCGCGCTCATCCGATGGCAGGAGCCAGGTGCTAGGTGCTTTTTCCTGGTCTCCCATGGGGTGCACGGCCCAAGCACCTGGGCCATCCTCCACTGCACTCCCGGGCCACGGCAGAGGGCTGGCCTGGAAGAGGGGCAACCGGGACAGAATCTGGCGCCCTGACCGGGACTAGAACCCGGTGTGCTGGCGCCGCAAGGCGAAGGATTAGCCTGTTGAGCCACGGCGCTGGCCGGCAATGAGATTTTTAAAGACATAAACGGAGTTGAAAAAGTAAGTAACTGATGATGCCCACAGATAATCCTATATTAGGCTCTTACATAAATGCCAAATTACCACTACTACTTTGTATCAAAGAGCAATATTATAAAATAAAGATGAACTATAATTATCTTAGAAGAAAACTATCCTATTAACCTTTACCCCACTGAAATCTAACCTTTCCTGGATATCATGTGCTGGGATTTTGAGGATGAATAAGATAAAATGTCAGCTCTGGAAGATATACAGTACATTAGAGAATGACCGGCATTTACAAGAGCTCAAATAATTGTTGAATGCAGAGCTAAAATCAGACAAGTGAAAATAGCCAGGAGAAGAAGGACTAAAACGGGGGCTGGAGCTGTGTCATAGTGGGTAAAGCCCCTGCCTGCAGTACTGGCATCCCATATGGAACCAGTTCTAGTCCTGGCTGCTCCAATTCCAACCCAGCTCTCTGCTATCGCCTGGGAAAGCAGCAGAAGATGGCTCAAGCCCTTGGGCCCCTGCATCCATGTGGGAGACCTGGAGGAAACTCCTGGCTCCTGCCTTTGGATCGGCACACTCCGGCCGTTGTGGCTAGTTGGGAAGTGAACCAGTGGATAGAAGACTCTCTCTCTCTCTTTCTCTCTCTCTGCTTCTCCTTCTCTCTCTGTGTAATTCTAACTTTCAAATAAATAAATAAATAAAAAGAAAAAGGGCTAAAGTACATTCACTTTGAGGGACCCTCATAACACGTACATGTGGTATGTACATCTTACCACGGGTAAACTAGTCAGAGAAGGTTTATGGGCAAAGATTCAGAGCTTCTAATAGTGATGAGGTCCCAAAGATTCTTTTACAGGCACTAGGAATAAATTATGTAGTGTTACAGTTCTTAACATATGATATGTAGATCTCTGGAGATGATTGAAATTCTTTCAGAAAATTCATAAGATCAAAACTATTTTTATAATCAAAACATTTTCCTTTTTTATTGTGCTGGCTGACATTTGTATTGATTTTGGAAAAGCAATGGTGGGTAAAATTGTTGGTGCCTTAGTAAAAATCAAGGTAGTAATGCCAAATTGAACTAACGATTATTGTATTCCTAAATTTGGTACACTTCAAGTTAAATTCAATTATCAGTTTCACTAAAGAATGTCTGATAAAACAATAAGAGTATTAATCTTATTAAACCTTAAACTTTGAATGCATATTTTTAATATTTTGTTTGACAAACTTAGAAGTTCTATATACCAAAGTGTAGGAAAAAACCTTTGTGCAGTTGTTTGAGTTGCAAGCTAAACTAGCCACTTTTTTACAGAACATGATTTTACTTTACAGAATGACTTATATTTGTTATTCACATTTGGAAATATTGAAATTTTCTCAACAATGAACAATCTGACCTGCTACTACAAGGAAAACAACTGGCTGCTTATTGCTAATGACAAAATCTGAATTTTCCAGTAAAAAATGGAATTTTGAAAAATCCATATTCACTATCATGAACTTAACATAAACATGTTATTAATGAATGAGATATTTTTTCTTGATATTGTAAAATTATATGCACCGGTATTTAGAAACATGGCATGAACTAACACTTTCCAAACTCTGATGTTTGATGACACAAAGTCATAAAATATTAAAGAGTTCATGAAAAATACATGACAAACTAAGCAATTTTAATGCAACAAGGTATAAAATATTAATTAATATGATTTCAGATTCCATACTGCAACTGATCTATTAGAAGCTATCACTTATGGAGTTTTGGTGTAATAACAAAAACACATCCAAAATTATCTGAAATACCTATTAAAATGGTCCTTCCTTTTTTAAAATTATCTGTGAAATTCTGGTTTGCTTCATATACTTGTAATAGAGCAACATATTATACTAAATTGAATGTAGAAGCTGGCATAAACATTCAGTTGCCATCTAAGCCAGACATTAAAATGATTTGCAAACATACCAAACAATGGCACAGTTCTTATTAATTTTCATTTGTTTTGGATAATATAACTACTTTTCATAAGATAGTAATTTATTTTACCATGTCATGTTTTTATTTTTGTTAAATGAATTAAATATGTTTTTCATTTCTGATAGGGTAAATATAAATAAGTATTATCCATTGGAGTACTCAGTAAATTTTTAAGAGCACAAAAGTTTCCTGAAGCAAAAGTTATGGTAATCATTAATATAAGTGATTGAAGTATAAAAAAATACCTACTGGTTAGGGCTGGCAGTGCAATGCAGTGGGTTAAGGTGCCACCTGCACCTCTAGCATCCCATATGAGTATTGGTTCAAGGCTCCTGGCTTTGGCAGCCATTTGAGGAGTAAACCAGTGAATGGATGATTTCGTTTTCTCTGTGTCTTTTCTTCTTTTTCCGACTTTCAAATAAATAAATGGATCTTTTATTTAAATGACCATTGGTAACATTTTTTTAAAAAGATTTATTTATTTATTTGAAAGTCAGAGTTACACACAGAGAGAAGGAGAGGCAGAGAGAGAGAGAGAGAGAGAGAGAGAGAGAGGTCTTCCATCTGCTGGTTCACACCCCAATTGGCCACACCGGCTGGAGCTGTGCCTATCCAAAGCAATGGGCCAGGAGCTTCTTCTGGGTCTCCCACATGGGTGCAGGGGCCCAAGGACTTGGGCCATCTTCTACTGCTTTCCTAGGCCATAGCAGAGAGCTGGATGGGAAGTGGAGCAGCCAAGACTAGAAACTGCACCCATATGGGATGCCAGCACCACAGGCAGCAGCTTTACCCGCTATGCCACGATGCTGGCCCTCATTGGTAACATTTTGATTGTCAATCACACCCTCTTGGGAAGACATCAACAATCTTGGACAAATGTCAAGTTTGAGCATGACGGAACAAGGTTAAGGTTGCTGTGTTGGATATCATTAGGGATCCCTCTGGGGCAGTAGTGGAGATGACTAATGGATTTCCTGCAGATCCACAAGCAGTGACTCTCCCTTATAAGCAAGTCCCTCTGGTAAACTCCTCAGGCCATTTATTCTCTGAAGGCCAAAATACTGGAGCATAAGGTACTTTGATTTTGTGATACCCTGGGATGTAAAAAAAAAATTTCAAAGGATGATTTGAAAAGCTCAGTGTCAATTAATTATAATTTGCTTTAAAGTTTTAAAAGGTTTACAGACATTGACCTTGAGGTTGCTTTTTAGAGGTGTGTATGTATGTACGTATGTTTAATATATATGAGGGTTACTTCAAAACAAGTTTGTGGAAAAATGGAATTAAAAGGGTAAATTTCTTTTGCTGAAAATAATTTTTAAAAAATCCATTCTAGGTTTTTCATAATGCATATTTTCCATACATTATGAAAAAAATTTGCAGCAAAATAAACTCATCTTTTTAATTCCATCTTGTATACTAGATGGCATCCAAATGTACACACTGAGAAGTATGGACATTACAACTTTAAACAGAATCTCATGGCTGCGATGACAATGGCTCTAAAAGGAACTAACATAATCATTACTGAAGCTCACCTGTGATGCTTTTCCTTCCACTCTAACCATTTTATTCTTTTGTTTTTCCTCTGGCTTCCCAGCGAGGTTCTAGCTCAGTACCCTTATTGTAATTGACTCCCCCAGGCTCTGTCCATTTTTATTAAGCACCAAAATGTCAGCTAGTTAGCCAAAAGATGTTGCTGAACTCTGCATGGTGCATGGCATATGCATATTTAAAGGTACACATGTGCTAGGGGGACTTGTGCAGGGTGAGGAGAGGGTCACGGGGGTGGGAATGCCTCTTTTCCCTTCATGCCCTGTAGATGCTGGAATGTCCTCTGAGAACCAGATTCCTCAGCTCAAGCCAGAAATTTCGGGGGGATTCAAGGTCATTGAATAAAGAGCATTTGTACCTTGCTCTGAAGGAAGAAATCCGGGATCTGTCGAGTATCTGGAAGGAGAGGCTGGAAGACAATTTCAAGGTGGTTCAGAGGTAGAAGCTCCCGAATGGAAGGGCAGCTGGGGGATGCCAGGGCCAGAGACACCAATGTTAATTTCTCCAGGAGCCCGAGTGGCAGGTTCGCAGGAGCGTAAGGGTTTGTCAGCTAGACCCGAGTTTGAATCCCTGTTCCCCTATTCCTTTGCCAGCTGGATGACTTCAGGTGATCTACTTAATCTCATTGAGCATCAACCTCTTCATGTAGCAAATGAGGACAATCATATCTACCTTCCAGGGCTGAGTGAAGATGCAATGAGAGTTAGCGTGTGACATGCCTAGAACACAGTAGGTGTCCAATAAGTGCCTATTTCATTTTTCTATTGTATAAGTTTTCACACACATTTTGACATTGGTTACCTTTCGAATGGGTCAAGGGACCCTTTCTTCAGGAAACAACTCATCATTTTCTAACCTCTTCTCTATATCTTAATGAATTCACCTGTTCTAAATTTTTTGTAGTATTTAACAGACCATTATCAAAGGCTTTCTTAAAAAACTATTCAAGAATAGAGTGTTCATTATATTTTCCTGGCTCTCACAGTCAACTGTGTCTCCCAGAAATTCCAAGAAGTTAGTGAGGCTTGACCTGCCTCTCTCTCTCTCTTTTCTTTCTTTTCTTTTTGTAAGGCATGCCAGCAATCTTTAAGCTGACTGTGGTTTTCTAAATGCCACCCAGGTTAGCTTCTGAAAAGTCAAAGATTTAACCTATAGACACATAAATATGTGGTCTGTACTTTCCTGAGAGGCCTCAGACACTTGTTGTCACTTTGAAAGTACATCACTGGGTTTTCTCCTTTTACTTCCATATTCATTTCTAGGGAGAAGAATTTCCTTTTGTTACCAGTGTGAACAAAAATGCAGCCCTAATTACAGTATTTTCTCGTACTTACTGTCTGTGGAGTGATTAACATGCAAAGCATTTTAACATGCAAAATATTATTTTTAAAAGAAAAAATGTAGATCTGTAAAAAAGACAGTTTAATAGCTTCTTTGCAGGTCATCTAGTTTCCATCTTACAAACACTAATTTGAACAACAGAGTTTAGTACTTGAAATTAGAATCTTTTAGTGAAGGACAAAAATACACTAAAAGAAGTTAAAAGCAAAAGTAGTAATGCTCTAAATATTAATAGGGATCACACTGTTGACCCATCTTACTATATGCTGAAAATTAGTCATCCAGTCACTCTGAGGGAAGATGGGGTTAAGAGTGTTAGAATCTTAGACAAATGTTAATAGATACTGCAAAGATAAAAACATCTGATATTCGACAACCAAAAAGTTCAGAGAAAGAATTTCACCAGAAATACGAGACCTTAAAAATGCAAATGACACATTAGACTGTTTGTATATATTTTTTTTGAAATGAACATTGCTTATCTTACCTGCTTTGATGTGGTAATGATGATACTTGGAAAGATACTGAAGAAAAGTCTAGCATACCATTCATAGGAATGGTCTGGGATCAGTATTATGTCACAGTGAACTGCAGAATAAATAAAGTAATCCCAGAAATGCATAGGAAGTAAAGAATGGCAGAAGCCTCACTTCAGTGGGCTCTCTACTTCCATGTTTTCATACCTCTGTTGACAAATAAATCAAGATCCTTTTATTTGATGAAATGATATTTCCAACAGGACGTTCTTCATTGCTGAAAACAGGATAGCTTGTTTGTTTTATATTACCCATTCCTTCTTTCCTGAACAATGATGTGATGAAAATATTGGAGCTACTATTTGGAGCAAACTGAAACATAGGGTATGAGATCAAATAAAAGCATCAGTGGTGTTTAGTGACGAAGGCATAACCAACTGGACTTGGTGCCTGATGTGGTCAGCCATTTTGCGTACCTTTCACCCTTAGACTTCTGCCTTCAGGATTTACTTTCATTCTTTTCAGATCTCTGTTACATGCAGTGGAAATCCTCCTTAAGCATTTCACTCTATTTTTTTCCCTCTTGATGGGTTGCATGCTGCTTTTACACTGTGAGAGGTAAGTCTGGCATCTTTGAAATGAGTTATTCAAAACAGAATGGGTGTGCCCTCTGTTATTTGCTGAACTTCATAGCAAGGTCCTCCTTTATCATGCCCAGTGCATGGCTTACAGAATGCACTGCAAATAAGCATACATCACTTTGCATTATTGTCCCATTGTACCGCGTTGTTCCTTTTCCTCTAGGAAAGTGATGATCTGGCTGAGATCATTAGCATCATGGGCTAATTCTTGGCCTCCTGCTAAGGTCCATGCAAGCACACAGGCTTTCTCTAAGATGCCACTAAGCAGGTATCAGATGGAGTGCCCTCCCCCATCCCCATCTCAGTACTGAAAAACTTAATAACTTGGTATTGTTCAGTGAGTCATTCAAGCGAACAGAGTGGAATTCTACCTGTTCCTCAAGGTAGAGTATCTACTAAGCTGCTTCAGAGACTGTTAGGCATTTATAGCTCTTTCTGTGTGGAAAGAACTCATGGTTAGGAGACCAAGGTGAATGCAAACTCGGAGTGAAAGCTTTGCAACTTCCTGTGTTTGTCTGAGATCATGCACAAATTAAGCCAGTGTGCAAACTAGAGCTCAACAAATATATTCTTCTTTTGTAGTCAGATATTTTAATGCTATTTTCCCCCACATTTTTCTTTTTTAAATCAGGAGAGAGACGCCCTGGAAGCAGATCAGAAACAAAAGGAGCTGAAAACTTTAAAGTGATCAAGCCACACAGTTTCATAAATGATAACATAAAGGTTTTTTAAAACATTGGTTGTAATTTCTACTAGGTGTCACAACTCAGTGAACCATTAAAAGTGAACCGGCTCACTGAACCGAGCTGAACTGAACAGATGGAATTCCACCCTTACTACGCTTGAAAGACTCCATGAACAATACAAGTCTTCTTTTAAGTCCCCTCCTCTGAGCTGTCTACCTCACTAATGCAAACATGCAGGGGGCTCTCAGGATAGAGTGTGGTCCCTTTCTCTTTGTTTAGTGGTAGGGTGCTGCTTGTTCAAGCAGAGGGAAGGCAGTCCACTTTGAAATCCTCATTGCCACCTTCATCATCCTCAGAGTCCCAGTGTTATTTTCCACTTGTTCCTGAATGTATTTTAGCAGTAGAATGTTTGGTTCTCTTTTAATTTGCCACTGAGTTGTAATCCACTTTATTCCACGCAGATACATCTTGAAATATTTGTGTGTATGTGTGTCTGTGTGTAAACAGTTCTGACCAACATGGGATAGTATTCTTCTCTTTGCCTGTCTTCTCTCTCTCTCCTTTTCCTTTCTTTTCTTTTCTTTTTCAGCAGAAAGTGCAGATGAATGACTAACTGCTTGGCTGATGCTTTTAGTCCTTTCTTAGCTTCTAAAATCTTACACCATGGAGACAGTGAGCTCTTAAAGAGGGTTAAAGGTGTGCATTATTTACTTGTTTATGGAATCTCTAAAAATAGTCCTAGAGGACCAGGAGTTCTAAAGATTGTAGCCGATTCTTGAAACATCTGGCAATTTATTAATTCAATACAAATGGACAAGGACTAACTAGTATCAGGTACTCTACTAGATATTGTGTGGGATCTAAAATGGAATGAATTCAAATCTGCTTTCAAAGAGTTATAAATTAGTAGAAGAGAGAAACTACAGCTAGATAAGCATGCTTTTGAAAATACATACTACCCAAGCAGTTCTTTGATATCTCTGCTTCTTCTTGCTCACCTTCCTCTTCTGAATTGTGCTTGGTACTATGGTCTATGGACATATAATCAGCAAGCTGTTATCTTCAATTTTGGGGTTTTGTACCTATACTGATTTTCAGGGGCAATGTGTTATAAAGCTTCAAACTGATTTTGTGTCTTTGAAAAATCAGACCATTTCTTCAAAGCATGTAGTTCTAACAGGGTTTTGGAGACAATGGATCAGAGATAAAGCCAGAGGGGCCGGGACTGGGAGTTTGTTGGTTAGGCACAAAAGGTACTGGCAGGTGGACCATTGATTAATTCCAGTGAGGTCATCTGAGGAAGAGATTAGCAAGCAAGGGATCCAGCATCCAAGGAAATAGGCATCATGGATCAGATACTGAGGTTAGGATTCCGGAACACACGAGGTCAGGGGGTGAAAAACAGGTTTTTTTTAAACATGAGGCTGTGAAGTGAATCCAGGTCAGAAACCCTCAACAAAAAGTAGCCATTGAAAAGATCTCAATAGCAAGCATAGGGTGTAAACAGAAAGCATGAGTCTGATGCTTAGTGGTCCTGGAGCCCTCATTCTTCCACATGGCTCTGAAATAGCACCCGAGCTAGCAGGGAAGGATATGTCTGTCTGCATCCACAAGTAGACAGTTTTTTTTTTTTTTTATCAGGTGACAGATAGGACAGGGAATTAGGCATTTCACATATGCGTTAGAATACAGTGTTTGGAAACTGGGTTTCTGAGTTTATACAGGACAGTCTTCAAAAAGTTTGTAGAAAATGCATATAATGAAAAACTGCATGGATTTCAATTTTTTTCCAAAATAAACATCTTTTAATTATACTTTTCCCATGGGTTTTTTTTGAAGTATCTTCATGTTCTATGGGAATTAAGTCTGTCTCTTTGTCTTTAGGAAGTAACATAAAATACTGGAGCCCAGTCTTTAGCATTTTTAGATTTGAGTTTGAGTTCATGTTATGGTACTTAATAGCTGTACAAACTTGTGTAAAGTACTTAACTTCTCTCAAAGAGATGGATTCTCCCATGTAAAATGACAAAGATAATACCCATATCAGAGTGCAAAATACCCAATATTTTAAAACAATAGATGTAAAAATTACTAGTTGTAGACATATTCCTCCTCCTCATCATAAATCTACATTATTTTTTGGGGAAGTTTATCCAAGAACTTTTCCCTTTTAGAATGTAGACAATATGTTCCATAAAATGAATAGCTTGTCCAATCTCACTAATTTTATTATTTTTCAAGCTTGGTCCCTCAATCTTGTTTTTTTTTTTTTTTTCTCATTAGGCCTGATTGACAGAAATGACTTTGGCTTTTAAGAAAACACAGTAAACCCTATAGAAAAATGTTTGAGAAGATACAATAAACCCTATAGAAAATATTTTTAAGTTTACATTCAGCAATGTCTATCTAGTAACATGGATTGAAACATTAGCAGATTGAATGTCTAGAAATGGGAAATTAAAATTCTTCTGTCTCTTGTTCTAAGGGTAATTCATTATGGTATAAACATTTTAGATTTTTGTCACTACCTCCAAACTATGTGAAAATTATTTAAAATCTGACCCTTTGGATTTCGTATGTAGATATCTAACTAATATTTTCTTTGTGCATGTGGTCAGGACTTAAGCCAAATGGAAACTCGACTCTGGAATAGTTCAGAATGGATTTTAACTGAATTCTTATTTCAGCTACCCTATGAGTTTCTGTTAAAAAGTAGCACTGGGAAGATTGAAGCAGAAACTGATGAACACCATTAAAAAGAAAAAAAAAAGTTTTCTTTGTTATTCACATTGGGCTTCCGTTAAACTTTATTTAAAATATTAAAATAATGTCAGTGCCATGGCTCACTTGGCTAATCCTCTGCCTGCAGCACCGGCACCCCAGGTTCTAGTCCCAGTTGGGGCGCCGGATTGTGTCCCAGTTGCTCCTCTTCCAATCCAGCTCTCTGCTGTGGTCCAGGAGGGCAGTAGAGGATGGCCCAAGTGCTTGGGCCCTGCACCTGCATGGGAGACCAGGAGGAAACAGCTGGCTCCTGGCTTCGGATAGAAGCAGCGCACCAGCCATAGCGGCCATTTGGGGGGGGTGAACCAATGGAAGGAAGACCTTTCTCTCTGTCTCTCTCTCTCTCACTGTATGACTTTGCCTGTCAAGAAAAAATATATTAAAATAACATCAAGAGGGAAATTCTTGCTTTCTAACTTAGACTTAAGCCTGAATTTTTATAGGCCCTTGTAGATCATAACAGGCATATATGCTTGCATCTTGATTCTTGCTACTTACTCCCATTGCCTGATCTCCCACAGCACTCTTCATGCCCATTTCTGAACCCTAATTCATTTGTGTTGCCTTTGCTAGTGTCACATGGGATCAACATCGATGCTGAGGGGCAATGAACCCTTTATCGTAAAAGCCACCATCAGTACGTAGCTGGCTCCACAATTAGATAAAATTCCTTCATTTATCAATTAACTAAGGTTATCTCAGAATCATATGCTTTAAGCTGTGGGACAATTGAGCTAGAATGAACCAGTCATGTGAGCAGTTTCTCAGTGGTTGACATGGAGCTGGCAATCCCTTTTCACTTGTAGATTCTCATGGGCTTTAGGTAGACAGGCACAGGGTGCAAAGTCTGCTGTCTGCATTCAGGTTCTGGACAGCCATTGAAAGGCCTAGGAACGAAGGGATCAACTGCACTGTGCTCAGGTTGCACTCAGCTATTCAAGTTCCTTCCCTGCCACATCTTACAGACTTAAACTACATTTGTGCTATTGCCTCTGGGACACCTATCTCTAATCCTCATTTCTCTCCTTCAAGCTCATATATTGTCTTCTTTGTAATCCTTTCTCACATACCCATTTGCTCCAGCTCTGCATAAATTTCATTGCACATTTCTCTGTACTTCCATGGTAGTTATTTATGAATCTTTCTCCTCCATTCATCCGTGAACCTCTTCACAGCAGGTTCTATCTAATCTTATTCATCTTTGGAAGGCAGAGTAAGTTAGAGCTAAGAATATGGACTGTGCAGTTAGAAAGTCTGGGTAAAATTCCCTCTTCTTCCACTTATTAGCTGTGTCATCTTGGAAAAGATGTTTAAACACTCTGAGCAGTTTTATCATCTGCCAAATGATTGCTTGCTAACCCAAAGAGGTTGCTTTGAAAATTAAAAGAAAAATCTACATAGTTCACTTGGCACATAGTAAGTCTTCAACCACTGTGAGGCTTTATTGATTATCTTATATTGTATTCTTTGTGCCTAGCACAATGTCTGGCTTTAGTAGGACTTCAGTCCACGTTTTGTTCCATTTAGCTGTGCCATCCTTAAATAACATGGGAAAAAACATGCCCTCAAGGGACAAGCATTGTAGCTCAGTGGGTTAACCTGCTACTTGTATCCCATATGAGTACAGCCTCAATATTGACACCTCAAATGCACACGGGATTCAAGACTTGGCTCTTCCACTTCCAATCCAGCTCCCTGCTAACATACCTGTGAAAGCAGCAGAAAACGGCCCAAGTGCTTGGGGCTCTGTGCCCACATAGGAGACCTGGAGGGAGTTCCAAGCTCCTGATTTCGGCCTGGCATATCCCAGGTTATTGCAGCCATTAGGGTAGTGAATCGGCAGATAGAAAATCTTTCTTTTTAACTCTTTCAAATAAATAAAAAAATTTTTTTAAAGTATGCCTTCAAAAGTCATATATATATATACATACATACATATATAGTTTGTGTTGCACTTTGACTCAGCCTAGCTAAAGACTAAGCCACAATGTCCTAGGATGCTCACTGTGACTTAGCATAGCCCTCACTAGCTCGTACAAATATACCCAGCCTTCACCTATATTCATATATGTATGTATGTATGCGCATGCATGCATATAAATATATAATTATATACATGGTATGCAACTTTAGATAGGAAGGAATGAAATAAAGCCATTCTATAAAAGAGTAGGAGGAAGATAGGAGTTGAAGCAGTACATCTGAATGTACATGTTGTATTTCCAACATTCTCCTAAAATAAGAGATTAGGAAGTTACAGATCTTCAGCTCCAACTTTTGGATATCTTATCATTCACTATGTGAATCTGGAAAGACCTTTTGAGGTTTTCTTTTTCTTTCTTTCTTTTTTTTTTTTTTTGGTAGCTCAATTTCAATACCCACATAACAGATATTGTTGTGCTAATTTATCTTCTCTAGGAATAGAGAAAACAGAGCACAACATTCAATCAATTTTAATATAAGCACCCTCTTGCTTTTACAGCAGGGAAACTGAGATACAAGTCTGGGGACTTGATCAAGGTCATAGTCAGTGGCAGAACCAAATTAAAATTCATGTTCCCAGAGTCCTTTCCGTACCATTGCTTCACCTACTGACCCATGTTGCTCTACCAAGAAGTACTTCTGATTAAGTGAACTTTCAGGTTTCAATAACACAAAACCTTGGCAAGGACTTTAGGTAACAATCTAATATCATATACGCCTGTTACTTTTTGGCAAGGACTGGCTATCTCATATATATGTTGACTTAATTGCCTTGTACAGGCTGACATTGAAGAAAGTGGTGTGTTTTCAACATTGAACCAAGAGTACAAGAGCTTAATGAAGTCTCTATCTGAAAAACAAGGAGAGTAAAGGAAAAAATGAGGACAAAATCTTTCCTTGTGGATTATACAGTCCATTGTCAGGGTACATGAACTCTTTGTATTCACTCTTGTGGTCTCAGAGCCTAACACCTGCCTGCCCTTGATGAATGAATGAATGAGTGAATGAATGAAAACATGGTAGCCTCAACAATGCAGAGGTAGTGGAATAAGTTCCCATGTCTTGTTGCAATATTCTCAGGCTAAATGGTAGATGTTTTTCTTTATCCAGTGTTTGATTTTTCTTTAGATATATGTACAACTTCAAAAACTTAGTGGAAAAAGCATCTTGTGAAAATAGATTATTCATGAATTTCACATTTTTTGACAAAATAAACTTATAATTTTTTCCTTAAGATTTATTTTATATACTTGAAAGGCAGAGGGACATAGAGAGGGAGAGACAGAAAGAGACATTCTATCCATTGACACTTCCCAAATGGTTACAACAGTTGGGGCTGGGCCAGGCAGATGCCAGGAGCTTGCAGTTCCATCCCTCTGTAACATGTGGCTGCTTTCCCAAGCACATTAGTAGGGAGCCAGATCACAAGTGGAGCAGCTGGGACTGTGACTTAAGCCAGCTGTCTGTTATGGGATACCAGCCTCACAGGCTGCGGCTTAACCCTCTGCACCACAGCTCCAATCTCTTCTTCCATTTTTCCACCAATTTTCTGAAGTGCCCTTATAAATGTATAGATTTCATGACACAACAGATGTTGGACAACAAAGTGGGATTCTACATCAAAATGCACATTGTTTAAAGGAGGAGCTTGTGAGGCCAACACTGTGGCATAGTGGGTAAAGCCATTGCACTCGGTGCCGGCATCCCATATGGCTGCTCCACTTCTGCTCCAGCTCTCTGCTATGGCCTGGTTGGGCAGTGGAGGATGGCCCAATTCCATAGGCCCCTGCACCTGCATGGGAAACCCCAGGAAAAGCTCCTGGCTTTGGTTTGGCTCAGCTCCAGTCGTTGCAGCCACTTAGGGAGTGAACCAGCGGATGGAGGACTTCTCTCTCTCTGCCTCTGCCTCTCTAACTCTGCCTTTCAAATAAATAAAAAAAAATCTTTATAAAAAATATAGGAGGAGCTTTTTTTAAAACAACTTTGGGGCTGACACTAGAACAATGCTAAAAATGGAGAGTTTAAGAGGATTAAGAGACTGGGAATGCAGGGCAATTTTGAGGACCATTTCTCTGGGAAGGCTGCATCAAGAGCTTCCTCTTTTCCAGAGAACAGAGAGACTCAAGCAGTGTAGGGGAGGACTTCAAAGACCGCTTGAAGAGCTCATTGTGCCTCCCCTGGATTTATGCCAGAGTGGAATGAGCCTGATTTTAGCTCAGGAAATCACAGAGCAGGAGAGAGATGTGTGGAAGAGCTGGTTTGGCAGCTGAGCAGAGGTGAGTCTCTGCTGCATCCGGAAAGTAACTGCTCTCCCCTTGCCCGAAGTTCAAAGAGGCAAAACCCCAGGGACCATAGAGGAATCTTATGGAGGAATATAGCCTTAAAGCCATTTTACGACCTGGCAAAGAAGTAGCCTGGAAGAGGCCATGGTAAAGGCGATGGTACTCCAGGAGGGGGGAAAAATTTGTAGAATGAACCACCTGTGAATCGAGAGCTAAAGCAGGAACTGAGGGTGGGAGGTAAGCCAGGTCAAGAAGTAGTGAAAGCTAGAAATGCGGTTGGGTAGGAGTTGCAAGGCCTCAGCAAAGATAGGTACAGGCCCAGAGAACATACAATGCACTTGTAAGGAAACGAACTCAAGCAGCTGCCTTGTCCGCCTTTCTGTTTCTGGCTCCCTGTGATACAACCCAGGGCATTAGAAATTGTAGCTAATGATTGGAGAAGAAGGAGTAGAAGAGCTAGACTGGACAAAGAGGCCAATTATATTGCCCTTCAGAGGGCAACAGCTCTACTGAAACTGGCCCCATTTATGGATGGGAGAGGGCTTAATACCAAATCAAGTCCAGAATTTTCATTATGACTCGCAAAGGACATCTATCTCTTTGAGCCAGTTTGGAACTTGAAGTGAATCTGGAATGATCTATTACCAAACAACAAAAATAGAAGTAAAGGCATCTGCTGAAGAAGGTGGTTAATGGCAGGGGAAGGAAGATCAAAATGAAATTACACTTTGATGATACCTTGTAAGCTGAACTTATTCAAAGTAGCAGGGTTACAGTCCTCTTGATGTCAGTGTGTCCTTTTGTAAGCCTGGACAGAGCTCTTGCATTAAAATTGCACAATTTTAGTAGTTTTTGAGAATCCCCCCTGTTGCCACCTCTGTGTATCTGTGGATGTGTTGCCTGTCTTCTAGGAGGTTCTGATCTGAGAAGTATGTCAGAATTCCCCAGGCTCTCCCACTTAGGAGCCAGATTAATATGAGCATAGGAATCAGAAGGAAGAGACTGAAAGACTCAGAAGTCATTTGATCTTACCCATTTAATGTCTGCATTTATGCCGTTATAAATCTTCCGTGCTTCTATTGCGTCTTAGAGTTACCCCATGCTGGGCCAATGTCCACTGGCTGGTGAAATGCGTTTTCTACTATGTGATTTACTTATGTTTCCTTCTCGCAAAATCTCTCAAGGCTGTTTCTACTCTCCCATTGATTCTCCACTGGGAATTGGATTGGAGGTGAGGTTTACTGAGCAACTACCCTGGACCACACTCTATGCAATGCCTTCACATGACTGATCTAACAGACTATGAACAATAGGCACTCCTGTGCCATTTGTATAGAAAAATCAGTGAGAGAAGTGACTCACACCATGAGTCTAGGCCGGTCAGACTCCAAAACCCATATTCTTTCTGCAGTTCGTACAGCTTCCTTTCAAACTACATTTTAAATACATCTTTGAAGCTTGCTTGTGACTTCTCATATTCTTTTTAATCTTCAGAATCTAATTTCATATCAACTGATAGTTTTTTTAAATAAGGAAATTGTTTTTGATTTCTATTACTACATTTTTATGAGCCTACATTGACTTCTGTTATTAGAATTGAATTTCAGGATAGTGAATATCATATGTTCTCACTCAGCATTGTATACCTTTCCATTATAGCACACAAGAGTTGATTCCAATCAACTTTTTAAAAACTCATTCCACATTTCCAATATTTTTATACTTCTATTATCATTCACAAATATTCTCAGAAGTGTGTTCCAATCTGGTGATATTATGATAACTTTCCCCTAGGGCTTTATTAGCTTCATGTTACAGTATTCATTTCACCTACTTTCATTTCCCTGGACTAAGTCCAGAATAGCCCCTGGTCCTGTTGATTGCTTCCCAAGCGGTGTGAGGGAACATTGTTGTAGTGCACACAGAGACAGGCATCCATCTGATTCTGTTACTCTGATCTATCAGTCATTGTCAGGGATTGAAATTGCATCACATTGACTACTTTTATTTCTCTAATGCCTCTGCTTTTTTTTTTTCCTGTTCGTTGCCTACCTTTATGGTATAGGCAAATATAGCTTCTCACATTAATATTTGCTTTTATGAATTTGATTTGTTTTAGAAGTAAAGGCTTTCTGGGTGGCTTGGTATGGCTTGGCTTGAAACACACACACACACACACACACACACACACAGTATGAACTTGAGTCCCCATTGCTATGATCAACATGCTGACATGCTTGTGGAGTAGAGTTGCCAGAATCCAGGCTATTGCCATGTAAAATAAAACAACCTATTAGGAAACACCTCTTTCTAAGGAGATTCAAGGGAAAAGGTAAATTTCAATTTGGTAGAGGATAGTGTTAGTATGGCATGGTGCTTGCCACACACAGGGATCAGTGGTCTAAGGATGAGGAACATGGGAAAAGAAGACCCAATAAAATTAGTAAATTTTTCATATCCCTAGGGGTACTAAGAATACAAAGTATTAGTAGCATTGATATCAATGGCCATGATGTCTGCCATATGAGTGCAGACTTGTGCTGCCTCAGAAGAAGCAATGCCGGAGATGATAATACAAGTAAGGCTGGTGTTGGTGGCATTTTGTGCATGGTGTCCTTTTAGAGCTTCCAGATTGGGCATTGGAAATACTGTCATGGATATGGGCAGCACTGGTCCTGGTGGCAGAGTTTCTGGTGGGCAGCAGTGATGCCAGTGGAGATAAGGCTAGCATAAGACTCTGATAATGGAGTGGATTGAACATTCTGGCAGTCCAGTGAGATGTGACCTATGATTTCCAAAATTATTTTGCAACTTGAGGAAGGAGGTTAAAGTTTCTGAAGATTGGTAGTGTCAGAAAAATGCTATTTCATAGCTTTTTTAAAGAAGAGTTGTGCTTGTCTTTTTTTTTTTTTAATTGAAAGGGAGAGAGACTGAAGCCAGGAGCTAGGAACTCCATCCAGTTTCCCATGTGGGTGGCATGGACCCCAATAGTTGGGCCATCATTTGCTACTTCCTAGGGTGTGCATTCGCAGGAAGCTAGATTTGAAGTGCAGAGGGGACTCAATCCCAAGTACTCTGAAATGGGTTGCAGGTATCCCAAGTGTCAGATCAACCTGCTGTCCACAGCAGTTGCCCCACATTTTGTAGCATTTAAGACAATTTTCTTAGGCCTAGGGTCATATAGCTTGAGAAGCACAAGAAATCATAAGAACAACAATTAACACTATGTTACAGGACCATTTCATTCCTTACAATCATTCTATGCAGTGGCATTAATGCTGCCCTGATTTTGTAGATCATGTAATTTTAGACACAGGGAAAAATCAAGTAACTCATCCAAGGTCATGTGACTAGAAGCGATGAACTATGATGCAAGCTTAGGAAGCCTGGCTCCAGGGATCATACGCTTAACCAGCATGTGATACTGTGAAACCTCTTTCCTTCAGGCTCAAGTAAATGCCATGTTTTGAAGAACTTTTTCAAAGGCTGATGAAATTTGTCTTTCTTCTGTTAAGAATAAAAGATAAATTCAACATTGGAAAAAGAATATTAGGCTAACTTGGAGGTTATACCTACACCTGCTATAAAACTGCTTTTAATAATTAAAACATGTTTATTGTAAAATAATACTATTTCCCAGATTTTCCTATTTCTCTTAGTCTTCCAGTGATCTTGTATTTTTTTTCCTGGCATTTTTCCTGCGTTTTTCTTTCTATCCCAGTTGTCATTGCCCTAGACCAGACCTTATCACATTATTACTGGACAATTACTGTGGCACCCCAGGGAGATACTGTGACTATTGTATCTCATTTCTCCAATTCATTTATTAGATTCCATTAGGCAAATGTTACTAAAACATTAATCACTTGTAACTTTCTCAAAAACATTTACTCACTCTAAATACCTACACAATAAATTCTACAATGTTTATTCTAGGGCTTAAGACATTAATGTATGTAGACATTCATGTAAAATCTTCCTGATACATTACTTTATCTCAGAATTATCACCCTTTGCATGAGTGGCCACAGAGTGGCCCCTGAACATACATTTGAGACTCCTCATCTGTGGAATTATAGCAAACTATACCAGTTCTCTAAGACCTTATTAAAATCCTACACCTGCTATAAAATTACACTCAACCAAAATTCCTGGTACATATGATGTCTGTGTGTTAATTATAAAAAGATCTCTCCTCTACGGGTCTAAAGCAAACCTGCATTGAGGCAGAGATCCTGGTAAGTGGAGCTGGGGCTAGATTTTAGCTGTTCCCTCCACAGGTCCTCACCCCTGTGGAACACTAATGTTCTACAGGTGGGAACCTGCATTCTTAACTGCCTCCTGGTGATATGTTCTCACCATGCCAAATTCCAAAGGAATGATTGCCTCTAAAATTAATCAGGCAATTAGTAATGGATTCTTTGGTTATATTTCTTCAGTTGTGGTTTTCAAAATTCTTTTCAATATTTTATTTGTAGAGGATCACCCTCTGAACACTTCAGGATGTCCCCCTCTTGAGGGTGGGGTTGGCATATTATACTTCTTTATGGTTCTCAGAACACATAACACAGTGCTTGGATTGTAGGAACTCAAAAAATGTTTGTTGATTTTACTTGAATTGCTTTTATGCAAATAAACACAGCTAATTACAAACGAAGCATGCATTTGTTGGAATTAATGATTAACAATTGGCTGTCCATCATTAGCTGAAAGAGGATAATGTTTATACCAACACACACACACACACACACACACACATACGCCACAATTGTGATGTGATTATACCTTACCATTATTTTATTACGTATCTTTTACCCTGTGGTATAATGAAGTATACACAGCTACAAGTAGAGAGAATTTTGCCTGCACTTTGATTTACATAGGAAGCTATATAGCCCTTCATTATAGAAAGGCTTTTCAACTTAATTATTTTGCCAATAGCTATTTATGAATACAAAATTCTTCAGGAAAAGTAAAGATGAAAACATTTCAATATGAGCCTTCAATGAATTTTAGTACTGAACAGGAGAAAATGTCACTAATAAATAATGTTAGTAAGACAGGTGTTGTAAGTTCCATAAAAGCAGCACAGAAATATGACTTAGGTGTTCTGTGGGGTTAGGAAGCCCTAGTATTTACATCACAGCTTTATCTACCGTGGGGCAGATAGGATAGGAGGGTATATTGAAGTGAAAGGAGTATTCCAGGCAAAGGAAAAGGACAGGTTGCAGAATCATTCTTGGAATCACATGACTTTTGTTTGTGCACAGTATTCTTGTGTGCTTCCTCCATAATGCCAAATCTGTATACCATCCAATCACTATGAATCGAATTTATGAGATCTGCCTTTGGTGGATTATTACATTTCCTATTTCAGTTCTCAGAAATAAAACCTGTAAAATTAGAGCTATTATGTGCTAGTAACATGTTTTCTGAGATTCACTATGTTCTAGAAGGAAGAGGTGGTAAGAGCTCTGACATTGACATTTGAGTTTCTGTTAAGTTTTTCTTTTAGGGTTTTGTCATTTGAACCAAATTTTTTATAATTTCAGCTAGACTTGGGAGTGTGCTGTGATATCATTTAGAAAAAAGAAATAACCATTTTCTATTTTCCAGGCACTGTAGCACAGATAAGAGAAACTGTAGTTTTCTTTAGAAAGTTACTTTGAAAGTGTGTAAATGGGATTCTGCTTCTGATTATGACAGATTGACTTGCAATAGAAAATCCATCCCTGCCAAGAACAAATGAAAAAAGAAAGTGCATTAAAAATCACAAATGGGGTGCCAGTATTTGAAGGTCAAGGTCGGGGTTGCCAGTATTTGAGGGATCATGAGTTCAAAGAGAAGAAAGTACTTCCAGGTTATCCCAATGTTCTGTTCCCCATTTCCTTTCAATTCGTCTGCTGATTGTATGTGAAGTGGATTTGAGAGCTGGGAATATCAGCAGTTTCTTTTTTTTGGCAGATTTTCAATGCTGAGGAAATTACAATTGGAATTTTGGGGCTGCTAAGGAACCCAGAATTTGCAGAATTCAAAGTGATATTTTCCAGTTTGCAAGCAATGACTAAGATGTTGAGAAAGACAAGTAGAAATCTTTAGTGAAGAGAGTGGGAAGCCAAGTAAAGTTTTCAGCAGTCTTGTGTTCTTAGGCCCACGAATTAAGGTGCAGGACCACCATAGAGAACATGGCACACTTTCAACTGTGTATCTCCCCTTCTTAGTAGGGGACGAAAATATAACTTTTATAAAAACTAAGAATCAGCTTCATTTCACCTCCATCCAGACTGGATTAGTGTAAATAGCCACTTCGTTTCTGTTTGCTAGAAGCAAAAGTAATCTATGCATGAAGATTACATCATTCAGAGTCTCAAACTACTGGACATAATGTCTGGCATTCAACAACTCCAGAAGATTACCAGGAAGAAATCTACCAGGAGAAAATAGCAAGTTCCAGAAAATCAAGAGAAAACAGTGAACAATACAGAGACCAACAGGTGTCTCTGATAATAGAAACATAAGACATGAACCTTAAAATAACCATGATTATAACATTGTGCCAATGTTAACCAAAAAAGAAAAACAGCTGGAGTAGTTAAACTACTATCAAAGTAGATTTTAAGGTAAATATAGCAGGGAGATTTCATGATCAGACGATCAGCTCACAAGTAAGATGTAGCATTTTCAAATTTGCATGCATCAGATTGCACAACCTCAAACTATGTAAAGCCAATTTGACAGAATTAAAAGGAGAAATTGCAATCTATACTAATAGTGATAGATTCAAGCATAATTCTTAAAGTAACTCAGAGAGTATGCATGGAAAAAGCTACGGAAATAAAAAGTACGGAAAGCTTGAACAACACAGTTAATATTCTTAACTTAATTGAGTTTTTTTTTTTAAGTGCATGTAGAACATTTACCAAAACAAATTTTGGACCCTAATACATGTCTCAATGAAACTGAGAAACTTGAAAATATATAGAATATGTCATTTGACTACAGTGATTTTAATATTAAAATCAGTAGTAAAAAGATAACATTTATAATTATTTAAAAATTAAGAAATTCCCTTCCATAATCCACAAGTAGATATTAAAAGTGGAAATTAGAAGATATTTTAACTTGCTGATAATAAAATAATATATTAAAACTTCTAGGTTGCAGCTACATCTGCACTGTGAGAGAAACTGTTTTTTTTTAAAGATTTATTTATTTGAATATCAGAGTTAGAGAAATGAGGAAAGGCAGAGAGAGAGAGAGGTCTTCCATCCGATGATTCACTCCCCAATTGGCTGCAACAGCCGTAGCTATGCCAATCCGAAGCCAGGAGCCAGGAGCTTCTTCTGGGTCTCCCACACAGGTGCAGGGGCCCAAGTACTTGGGCCATCTTCTACTATTTCCCCAGGCCATAGCAGAGATCTGGATCGGAAGTGGAGCAACTGGGACTCGAATTGGTGCCCATATGGGATGCTGGCACTGCAGGCGGCAGCTTTACCTGCTACACCACAGCACTGGCTCCAAGAGAGAAACTTTTTAAAAAAATTTTTTAACTTTTATTTAATAAATATAAATTTCCAAAGTACAACTTTTGGATTATAGCAGTTTTTCCCCCCGTAACCACCCTCCCACCCTCAAACCATTTCATCTCCTACTCCCTCTCCCATCTGATTATTCATTAAGATTCATTTTTAAATATCTTTATATCCAGAAGATCAATTTAGTATATACTAAGTAAAGATTTCAACACATTGCACCCACATAGACACACAAAGTAAAAAGTACTGTTTGAAGACTATTTTTACTGTTAAATCACATAGTGTAACACATTAAGGACAGAGATTCTACATGGGGAGTAAGTGCACGGTGACTCCTGCTGTTGATTTAGCAATTGACACTCTTATTTATGACGTCAGTAATCACCCTGGGCTCTTGTCAAAAGCTGCCAAGGCTATGGAAGCCGCTCGAGTTCACAAACTCCGACCTTATTTAGACAAGGCCATAATCAAAGTGGAAGTTCTCTCCTCCCTTCAGAGAAAGGTACCTTCTTCTTTGATGGCTCATTCTTTCCAGTGGGATCTCGCTCACAGAGATCTTTCATTTAGGTCGTAAAAAAATTTCTTGGCTTTCCATGCCTGAGAAACTCTCTCGGGCTTTTTAGCCACATCCAAGTGCCTTAAGGGCTAATTCTGAGGGCAGAGTGCTGTTTAGGGCATTTGTTTATGAGTCTACTGTGTATCCTGCTTCCCATGTTGGATCGTTCTCTGCTTTTTAATTCTATCAATTATTATTAGCAGACACTGGTCTTGCTTATGTGATCCCTTTGACACTTAATCCTATCTTTATGATCAATTATGAACTTAAACTGATCACTTTAGTAAGATAGCATTAGTGCATGCCAACTCAATGGGACTTGTAGTCCCATGGCACATTTCTAGCTCTACCATTAGGGGTAAGACCGAGTCAGCATGTGCTGAACTGTATCTTACATGCATACAAATATATTGGGAAAAAAATCAAGATTATAATTCAATTATCTAAGCAGTTATTTCAAGAAGATTAAGAAAACACTGACAAATAAAACACAAAGAAATAATGAGGAAAGGATAATGTTTATAGGACAGAAAACCAATGTGCAAACAGAGAAGATCAGATAAGCAAAAAGTTGGGTGTTTGAAAGAGTCATAAAATTGATAAAACTAGCAACATGGACAGAGAGAGAAGAAATACTTGTATAAAGAATCAATGTGTCAATGCAGATATAAACTCCACATCCCCCATACATTAAAATACAAAAATATATCAAGAGAAATGCTTGTGTCAATTTGAAGTTTCAGATAAAATTTAAAAAATCCTTGTGAGAAATACATCATAAATCTGACACGAGAAGAAACAGAGAAGCTAAACAGTCCTATTAAAGCTGTTATTTCTACAATAAATATTTCCACAATGAAATATCAGAACAAGATGATTTGTCAGATGGTTTTAAACATTTATAGAATAAGTAATTCTATTCAAAATATTTAGAAATTAAAAAAACTTTTTCAATTTGTTTTTATTGTAACAGCACTAATTCCAGCAAGTACTATTTAAAACATTACATCTTTGTGAAACAGTAACTTACTAAAAGCTTTTTTCAGGAACAAGGATTCCTCCTGTGTTTTCTTTTACTATTTTTTTTTACTCTGTTATCTTTTTTGCTGAAACACTCATCTCTACCTGACAGAAGCAAAAAACCCTTCTCTGGAGAAAGATAACATCCAGAACTTGAAACTGTCTCTGTTATAGGACAGGAAAACCTTGATACCAAAGAAAATTTAGAGTCATCTTTCATTTTTTATTTTTTTAATATGTATGTATTTATTTATTTTTGACAGGCAGAGTTAGAGAGAGAGAGACAAAGAGAAAAGTCTTTCTTCCATTGGTTCACCCTCCAAATGGCTGCTACGGCCGGCGTGCTGCGCTGATCTGAAGCCAGGAGCAGGGTGCTTCCTCCTGGTCTCCCACGTGGGTGCAGGGCCCAAGCACTTGGGCCATCCTCCACTGCCTTCCTGGGCCACAGCAGAGAGCTGGACTGCAAGAGGAGCAACCAGGACAGAATCTGGCGCCCCAACCGGGACTAGAACTTGGGATGCCGGCATTGCAGGTGGAGGATTAGCCAAGTGAGCTGTGGCACCAGCCTAGAGTGAACTTTCATGATCACAAATGTAAAAATCCTGAAAAAGATTAACAATTTAAATTACATAACACTCAAAACAATAGTGCATCAACAAAAAATTATTGTATCATAGCATGCAAGATTTTTGAATATTAAAAGTAACAAAATAAAATTATATTATCACAATGAATGCAGATAATAATCTTATAGAATTCAACACTATGTATGATAAAAATACACATCAAACCAAGAACAAAAGAAAATTTTCTTATTTTGATAAATGTCTATGAAAATCTGCATTAAATATCACAATTAAGGATTAAATCCTTTCCTTGCTGAGATCAAGGATAAGACAATAAAATGCATTCTCATGCTACCTGTCCAACTTGTACTGGAATTTAGCAAGGCAATTATGAAAAAAATAATATAATTGTTGAAGAAATGACATATAACTGTCATTATTTATGGGACAATGTAAGTATGCAGAAAATATAAAAAAATCAAATAAATAAATTTAGCTAGGTGGCTAATACAAGCTCAATATAAAAAGGAAGCATGTTCTTATTTACATAAGACTATTAAAAAGAAATTTTAAAGAAAAGCTATTTACAATAGCATCAAAAGAGTCAAGTATCTTGAAATAAATTGAAGGAGAAAAGTCTATAAAATCTATACTATGACTGTATATTATAAAACATTGCTCTGAGGAAGTAAAGAATGAATCCAATGGGTAGATGGATGGGGCCAGTACTGTGGTGTAGCAGGTAAAGCCACTGCCTGCAGTGCTGGCATCCCATATGGGCACCAGTTTGAGACCTGGCTGCTCCACTTGTGATCTAGACCTCTGCTATGGCCTGGAAAGCAGTGGAAGATGGCCCCTGCACCCAAGTTGGGGACCTGGAAGAAGCTCCTGGCTCCTGGCTTTGGATTTGTGCAGCTCCAAGCATTGTGGCCATTTGGAGAGTGAACCAGGGATGGAAGATTTCTTTCCCTCTCTGTGACTCTGCCTTTCTAATAAATATATAAATCTCAGAAAAAAAAAAAAAGAATTAGAAGACTCGGTATTACTAAATGGTCAATTTTCTCCAAGTTGTTTTATAAGTTTAATGTAATTTCAGTAGGTTTTTTATGGGGGGGCAGGGTAGTGGCTGGAAATTGACTAGCTGATTCTAAAATGAAAATACAGATACAGGAATCCTAAAAAATATTGCTAAGAAAAAAATTAGAATATATATGCTACTAGATGTAAATCTCAAACACCACATCTTTATAATCTGAAAGTGTCTTATTGACATAAGGATTGATTTTTAACCCAGTGGAATAGAACAAAGAGTCCGAAAAGGACATTTTACAGTGCCTTGACCACATATGGTCTCTTGATTTGTGACATTTGTGACATTGTAGTGTGGAGAAAGAATGGCATTCCAATAATAGTGCAGGGTCAAAGGAATATAATCTTGATTCCCACTTAATATCATAAATCATTGGCTCTCAATGGGAACAGTTTTGGCCCACCTGCTCCCATGGACTTCAGCAACATCTGTGGACATTATTGATTGTCATGAGTGAAAATGGGGAGCTGCTATTGGCATCTAGTGGGTACAGGGCAGGAATACTGCTAAGAATCCTGCAATGCACAAGATAGTCCTTGCACCACAAAGAATCATTCTTTCCAACCTGTCAGTAACGCCAAGACTGAGAAACACTGCCATAAGCAAAACTTCACCTAAGGGTGATTGTAGGCTTTAATAGGAAATAGAGAATATTGTTTCTGGAAGATAATAGGAAAGAATATATTCATGATCTTGTGGTTGGTAAAGATTTTTTAAACATGACACAAAAAAGTAGTAATATTGAAAACGCATCACCAACACTCATAAAATATTAAGCCATAAAGGAGATATTTGTAATATATATATATATATATATACACACACACACACACACATAACCAAGTAAGTACTTGTATCCAAAATACAAGTCTACTGCAAAAAATTCCTGTAAGAATGAAATTGAAAGATAAGTTTATTTTTGTGCAAAGATAGTTTTTTCAAAGAATACATTCCTGTGAATTTTTTGAGCACCCCTTATATAAATGATGCCTACAAATCAATAAAAGATCGAGTAGAAGTTCAAATAGAACAATGGTCAAAAGAATCCATTTGGACAATTAATGTGTGAGAAAGGCTCCATATCATTAGTTATTAAGGAAATGAAAACTAAAACTGCTATGAAATAACACTATTACCCTCTGACCAGAATGGCTAAAATTTAAAAGACTAGGAAACCTAGTGTTGATTAGACTGTGGAGCAACTAGACTTCTATTCTGTTGCTGATGGTATTGTATACTGAGACAAATTTTTTTGGAAAACCATTTGTATATATAAAAACTGGACATATACATATTCCTGTGACTTAGAAATATCAGTCCAATAGAAATGCACACATATGTGTACCCCAAAAATGTATCTCTTCTATCATTTATATAATTATATATCATTTATTTGCATATACAAATATCTACATTTACCTATTTATAATACCATTATTCATAATATTTCAAACCTGTTGACCACTTGGATGTCATTCAATAATATAATCAATAACTTCTAGTATAGTTACATAATGGAATTCTCATGGCACAGAAAATGAACAAACCATTGTCTATTCCTTGATCTGGATGGTGGTTGTGCAGGCATGTTCATTATGTGAAAGTTAATTGAGCAACATATGTATTATATATATGCTTTATATGTGTATTAGCAAAAGTGGTTATTTTAAAAAGGATGGGGTGTGGCTGTGGTGAAGTAGATAAAGCCACAGACTGCAGTGCTGGCATCCCATATGGGTGCTGGTTCGAGTCCTGGCTGCTCCACTTCCGATCCAGCTTTCTTTTATGGCCTGGGAAAGCAGTAGAAGATGGCCCAAGTCTTTGGGCTCCTGTACCCACATGGGAGACCCAGAAGAAACTCCTGGCTCCTGGCTTCAGATGGGCACAGCTCCAGCTGTCGTAGCCAGTTGGGGAGTGAACCAGCAGATGGAAGACCTCTCTCTCTGCTTCTGCCTTTGCCTCTCTGTAATTCTGCCTTTCAAATAAATAAATCTTTTTAAAAAAGGATAGGGGATAGTGAAAATTTGGCATGGAAATAAACAAAATATACTTTTCAAAATGCCTGTTATCTCTTAGATGTCCAAGATAAACATTTGTTTTTTTTTTGTTTGTTTTTTTTTTTTTTTTTTTACAGGCAGAGTGGACAGTGAGAGAGAGAGACAGAGAGAAAGGTCTTCCTTTTGCCGTTGGTTCACCCTCCAATGGCCGCCGCGGTCGGCGCGCTGCGGCCGGCGCACCGCGCTCGTCCGATGGCAGGAGCCAGGAGCCAGGTGCTTTTCCTGGTCTCCCCATGGGGTGCAGGGCCCAAGCACCTGGGCCATCCTCCACTGCACTCCCGGGCCACAGCAGAGGGCTGGCCTGGAAGAGGGGCAACCGGGACAGAATCCGGTGCCCCGACCGGGACTAGAACCCGGTGTGCCAGTGCCGCAAGGCGAAGGATTAGCCTGTTGAGCCACGGCGCCGGCCCAAGATAAACATTTGTGATCCCAAGTTTCCTGCCCCAAATACTCAGAGTCCCTTATAAAATAAGTTGGTATGAAGTGTTAGGTGTTTGTTTCCTACCAGGTGTCCCTGCATTAGACAAACTTTCTCATTTTCCTGTTCTCAAGTTATTGCACCTGCTCAAAGGGCTGAGTGTGAGCTGTCAGAACCTTAATCTTGAGAGATCTCACTTGTCTTCACCAGTATTGTCTTCCTGACAGCACTGTTGGCAGAATAGGGACACGGCCTGGGGGTCACACATGTGATCGTATGAAGGCACACACCCATTGTCTGGGAGTATATCATAACATCTCTCAGCTATTACAGAAAGCCTAACACTAGATTACTGCCAGGGCAGAGTGTGTCTGCTGAGTCGGTGTGTTAGTCATATCTCAACACATGTCTAAATGACCTTCGCAAAGTGAATTTGCAGCTAAAGCCATACCCTGTTAACTGATAGTTAATACTGTGTTGTTTCCTTCTTTTGCAAAATAGTTGTGTAATTTCCAGTATGTTTATACACATTTTACATGCACTAAGGAAGCTTGCTGCTTAAGAGAATCTATCATTTCAAAAATTAAAAAATCTACTAACCAATATGTATGCTATGCTCGAATTAAATTCTACACTTTTTCCTAAACTTTGGGGCAGCAGAAGTGACTGCCAATAGGGTTAGTGTTAGTTATCCATAGGCTCACTTTGGGTTTTCAAAACTTTTCTACAAATTAAAAATTCCCACTTCAACAGTATACTTCTAGAACAAGTGGGAGCTTTCTGAGACACTATAGTACATCAACAAAAGTGATTGCAGAGAGAAAATCAGAAAGAGAAAACACAGGAGGGGCCTTTTGTACCTAAAAGAACCTTGGAGAAACTCCTGTCTTGCAATGACATACTGTTGTTTTAAACAAGTCCTGCTGGAATTATTGCTGCTGTGGTACATATGGGAGAGACGGGCCGTCCCTGAGGATGAAATAGTGCTCTCCTTCGGCACTGCAGATGGAGTCGTGGAGGCTGTGGGGAAACACGACAGAGAAAGTAAGGAGGAGAGAAGGACAGAGAAAGACGGAGAGATGAACATGGGACATTTCTGTAAATTCTCTGTATCTTGATCACTATAATGGCAGAAGGGCTCCAAAAAGATCATGTTTAATTATGTGGACCTCTAATTCTGAATGCATGGCAAAAGAATGACGTGCATCCAAGTATTTGGCAGTAAAGGAAAGGAGACCTCCCTGTCTGAGTCATGCTGGAACCCTGGCACATGGGGAATGACGCAGGTGCTCATTTGGAGGAGACCTTTCTGACGAGTGAGGGAGCGTCCTAGGATGCTTCTGTAACAGTGCTTTGAAAAGCTTATGGAAAATGGCACTGTTGAGATGTTAAGTTCTTTTTTTTTTTTGTCAGATTGAATCCCTTTTTTAACTTTTATTTAATGAATATAAATTTCCAAAGTACAGTTTATGGATTATAATGGCTTACCCCCCCCATAACTTCCCTCCCATCTGAAACCCTCCCCTTTCCCGCTCCCTCTCCCCTTCCATTCACATCAAGATTCATTTTCAATTATCTTTCTATACAGAAGATCAGTTTAGTATATATTAAGTAAAGATTTCAACAGTTTGCACCCACATAGAAACACAAAGTGAAAAATACTGTTTGAGTACTAGTTATAGCATTAAATCACAATGTACAGCACATTAAGGACAGAGATCCTACATGAGGAGTAAGTGCACAGTGACTCCTGTTGTTGACTTAACAAATTGACACTCTTGTTTATGGCATCAGTAATCACCCTAGGCTCTTGTCATGAGTTGCCAAGGCTATGGAAGCCTTTTGAGTTCACCGACTCTGATCATATTTAGACAAGGTCATAGTCAAAGTGGAAGTTCTCTCCTCCCTTCAGAGAAAGGTACCTCCTTCTTTGATGACATGTTCTTTCCACTGGGATCTCCCTTGTGGAGATCTTTCATTTAGGTCATTTTTTTTTTTTTTGGACAGGAATCTACCAACAATAGATGCTGGAGAGGATGTGGGGAGAAAGGGACACTAACCCACTCTTGGTGGGAATGCAAACTGGTGAAGCCACTATGGAAGTCAGTCTGGAGATTCCTCAGAAATCTTAAATAACCCTACCATTCAACCCAGCCATCCCATTCCTTGGAATTTACCCAAAGGAAATTAAATTGGCAAACAAAAAAGTGGTCTGCACCTTAATGTTTATTGCAGCTCAATTCACAATAGCTAAGACCTGGAATCAACCTAAATGCCCATCAAAAGTAGACTGACTAAAGAAATTATGGGATATGTACTCTACAGAATACTATACAGAAGTAAAAAACAATGAAATCCGGTCATTTGCGATAAAATGGAGGAATTTGGAAAACATCATGCTGAATGAAATAAGCCAGTCCCAAAGGGACAAATAGCATATGTTCTCCCTGATCGGTGACAACTAACTGAGCACCAAGGGGGAAACCTGTTGAAGTGAAATGGACACCATGAGAAACAGTGACTTGATCAGCCCTTGCCCTGACTGTGGATGAACAACTTAATACTTTATCCCTCCTAGTATTTTTTTGTTTGTTCTACTTAATACTATTGGTTGAATTCTGTAATTAATACACAGTTATTCTTAAGTGTTGAAACTTAACTGAAAAGTGATCCCTGTTAAATATGAGTAAGAATAAGAGAGGGAAGAGATGTACAATTTGGGACATGTTCAATCGGACTTGCCCCAAATGGTGGAGTTAGAAACATACCAGGGGATTCCAATTCAATCCCATCAAGGTGGCATGTACCAATGCCATCTCACTAGTCCAAGTGATCAATTTCTGTTCACAACTGATCATAATGATAGGACTAAGAGTCAAAGGGATCACATAAACAAGACTAGTGTCTGAAAATACTAACTGACAGAATAAAAAAGGGAGAGAACGATCCAACATGGGAAGCGGGATACATACACATCAGACTCATAGAATGGCAGATGTCCTAAACAGCACTCTGGCCTCAGAATCAGCCCTTAAGTCATTTGGATCTGGCTGAAAAGCCCATGAGAGTATTTCAGGGATGGAGATGTTAATTTCAATGAAAAATGAAATCCATGCATAGTTTTTCCAAAATATGCATTTCTATGCACTTTTTGAAGATACTTTGTAGGTATGGATTTCAAAATTTTTTCCACTGAGACAAAAATCTTTTAGTACCATTTTCTGTGAGCTTTCGGAAGTGTGTTCTCTAATTCATGTCTCATATTCCTCTGCACTGGCCTTCTCATTTGCTGCCGTGTTCGAACATTGTGTTGTAAATTTAATGAGGTTTTACTGAAGATTTATACATAAAGAAATGGATGTAATGTGGAAGATATGATATCTGGTTCCTAGGCCCATACATACTCTGTGATAAACTTAAGTGTGGTTGGCCTTTCTCTCCCAGCCTATGGCCAGGTGGCCAGGGATCCTTCTTGTTGCTACACCTTCACATCCAGACTGCTTCATACATCTGACACCAGGGAGAATTGTCTAGCTCTAGAGAATGTGCTGTGGTTGTGGTTCCCTCCCATCCCATCTAATAAAATAATGTGTCTGTCTTGATCACAATGCATCTCTAATCTCTAGCAAATGGCCTGAGACTTGGTGGGATAAATATTATAAATATTGGATGAATGAAAATTAAGCAAGAGCAACCCTTTACCTATGGTTTATATCTCCTTGGAGACTTAAAAAGTACAGTTGTATTATCCATATTAACAAGCACTAATGACAATTTATTGGAAGTAGGAAAGACCCCCCCCTGAACATCTTTGATGAAGAGCCTTCTAACTGATATACCACATAGGACTTATGATAGCTGCTGTTTCTTTGTTCTCTCTTGATTTAGGAATTTGATAACACACATTCCTAAAATCTTGTGTTACCTCTTCTCTTTGGCAAGCAATTGAGTGAATTTTATTTTTTCTTTGTTTATTTTGTTTTTTTTTTCTATTTATTAATTTGAAAAGAGAACCATTTGGAAAGAAATCCCAAAACGTTGCAGATAGAAAAGGAGTTGGAACAGATAAATAGGAAACTAGCTTAAAAAAAAAGAATGTTTTTTAGGCTATAGGTTGGTCTATATAGTTGAGGTAGAGTAGTACCAAATTCCACAGGCCTGCTTGCAGGACATTTCTTCTGAGAAAGACATGGGATAGAGCAAGAGCAAGAGCAAGTGAGGGGGAAGAGAGAGATTTTCACAAGTAGCATGAAAGTAGAAGTTAGAAGTACATCCTGGCTGGCGCCGCGGCTCACTAGGCTAATCCTCCGCCTTGCAGCACCGGCACACCGGGTTCTAGTCCCAGTCGAGGCACTGGATTCTGTCCTGGTTGCCCCTCTTCCAGGTCAGCTCTCTGCTGTGGCCAGGGAGTGTAGTGGAGGATGGCCCAAGTGCTTGGGCCCTGCACCCCATGGGAGACCAGGAGAAGCACCTGGCTCCTGCCATCGGATCAGCACAGTATGCTGGCTGCAGTGCACCAGCCGCGGTGGCCATTGGAGGGTGAACCAATGGCAAAAGGAAGACCTTTCACCTTTCTCTGTGTCTCTCTCTCTCACTGTCCACTCTGCCTGTCAAAAAAAAAAAAAAAAGAAGTAAGAAGTACATCCTGCCTTATTTGTCATATTCTTTTCAATAGAAACACACGACTAATCCAGGCCACACTTCAGGAAGAGGGGATTTAGCTCCATCTCCTAAGAGTTAGCATAAAGAATTTGTGGCTATAGTTTAAGAATATCCATTTATTAGTTTAAGAGGGAGGGAGAAGGATGGGGTTGGGGGAGAGATATCTTCCATTCACTGGTTCATTCCCCCAAATGTCTGCAAGTGCCAGATTGGTCTGGGCTGAAACCAGGAGCTGAGAACTTATTCCATGTAAGAAATAGAGAAATAGGAACCCAATTTCCTGAGCTCTCCCCTCTGGCTCCAGGGTCTATATTAGCAGGAACCTGGAGTCAGGAGTCTGATACAGGATGTGGGCATCTAAAAAGTCTAGCTCTTTTTTTAAAGATTTATTTATTTATTTGAAAGGCAGAATTATAGAGATGAGGGAGAGAGAGAGCTCATGCGTGAGAGACAATCTTCCATTTGTTATTTCACTCCCCAAATGGCCCCATTGGCTGGGATTGGGCCAGGCTGAAGCCAGGAGCCAGTAACTTTATCTGGGTCTCCCACATAGGGGTAAGAGTCCAAGGTCTTGGGCCAGCTTTTGATGCTTTCCTAGGCACATAGCAGGGAGCTCGATCAGAAGTGGAGCAGCAGGGTCTTGGACCAGCATTCATATGGGATGCCGACATCACAATTTGTGGCTTAACTAACTGCACCACAACACCAGCCCCTGGAAAGGCTTCGTATCTTATAAACATCCATCTCTGTGGACCTATTGTTTAGGGCAGCAAAAATAGATTTTTCTAGTCATTATTACTTTTTGAAGTTCTTATACTATATTTTCAGGCATATACCAAGTGCTTCTATACTATTTGTTAAGACAATATACATATTACACGTTTTAACTTAGTGAAGTTTACTGTTGATACATTTATATATTGTATGTGGGTGACATAGAAATAATACCTATTCAAACAATGCAGGGAGATTAAATACAACACATGGTGCTTAACTGTATTTAAATTTAAATTAACTAGTGATAAATGACACTTTAAGGAGTGCTGTGGGAAATTTGAATAGAGGCTGCATATTAGATGATGTTCAAAGGTTATAAATTCTGTTAGATGTGATAATAATATTGGGACATGAAAGAAAAATCTCCCCTTCTGAAAGGGATAATTACTGACCTCTTGAGGGGTGAAATATAATATCTATAATTTATTTTGAAATTTCAGTGCCCTACCTCCAATAGGGGAGGAAAAATATGCCAAAATTGACATAAGTTAAAATTTGGTAAAAGTTATGTGAATGCTAAATAAAATACTTTTGCATTCTTTCATGCTTGAGATTTTATGATAACATGTCAAAAAACCAAACAAGCACACACAAAACACACAAAGCAATGCCAGTGAGTCTGCCTGTACTCCAAGTGCATGCTTGTTTATGGACTATTTGCTAGCTGTTTGTATATAGAAAATGATTTATATTGTACGTCATGGGCTATTTCAGAGATTTTGAACCTATTCTGATGTCTCCAGTTCCACCTATTCTGCTGCTGTTTCAACCCAAGACTACAGTGACTGCTGTAATGAGGGTATTTAGGAATGCCACCCTAAAGGAGCATGTTTTCTGTTTGTACATTCCAGGCGATGGCAGAGGGTTCCCTGTGGCTCTCTGTCTGCCCAAATGATCTCATTGAACACACTGGGTTAGGATGTTGGAGAAAGGGCAGCCTTCACTTTATGCAATTGTCATAATCCATCTTTCCCCAAGTGACACAGTCTTTCAGTAGTGGTTTGAGTTTTGCAAGGTTTGTAGCTCAGTGTTTGACACTGACATCTTGGGTTGGAGAGGCTGAGTATACAGCAGAAGATGACAGTCCATGGGAAAAGAGTGTGGCAGAGAAGTATTGGGGGAGATCCAGCAGTGGGTGAAGTAGGATGGCAGAGGGGAGGAAGGGCTAGGAGAAAATGGAGAAGGAAAGGCGATTGCCATTTAGGATGGAGTCAGGGACCATTGTTGAATTTAGGGTCAGAAAAATCTGTTGTCTAGATGAAGAATTAAATAGAGCAAAGACAATTGTTGCTCCAACTCCAGGTTTCACTCATAAAACAACGTGGGGTAGGTCTGCAGTTACGGAGTGGCGGAAGCCTCGTGTCTAATTGATCCTTCTGAACATTACCTGTAATGATGGAATTAAAACATGATCTGTGCTGTGCTCCTGCTGAAATGCTTGAAGCGTGGAGTGCATGGGAGGAAGGGCAGACAATCAGATCGCTGCACCTTCCCACTAAAGCAACACTCTAATCTGTTGTAATCACCCTCTGAATTCCATTGTGGAGAGAGCTCGTTCCGTCTGTTTGTCACAATCCTCATTTGGAGCCATGTGGATTTGAGCCCCTTAACAATGGTTTCCCCTCAAAAGCCCTTTCTTTGTGTGTGTGCGTGCATGCGTGTGTGTGTGTGTGTGTGTGTGTGTGTGCGTGAGAGAGAGAGAGAGAGAGAGAGAAAGAGAGAGAGAGAGAGAAGAGAGAGAGAGAGCTTTCCCAGCAAGTCTCATAAAGTTCACCTAGCCAAGCTTCCCACTTAGGATTTTAGTGACAAGGGCTATTTAAGCATCGATACTCCTCTTACTCCTGCTTATGACAAAGCTGATTCCTATTCACTTTCCAGAATAGCCTAAAATTCACCCGAATCTAGCATTGGCCTTGCCCATTCAGCAGTGTTTGTGTCATATTTTTATCAGTCTGTCAGAGACCCAGGGTTCAGACTAGTGGAGGTCCAGATGACATCTGGCTTCCCAGCTTCCCCGGAATACTGGCTGCAGTGCTTATCAGTGCATTATTCATCAAAACTGATGATGCAAGGTACAACATGCTGTCTGCAGTTCAGTGTATGAGTGGAGAGGAGTTGGCAGAAACGCCTGGTGTTCTGTGAGCAGCATGCAATCAATAGTCTGGGTGCTTGTTCACTTCGTGTTGATGACTAGTCCCTCTGGTACATTTCTGTATATTTTTAGGTTCACTGTACTACCAGCTGTGCAATTTTTCTTCCTCTGCTCCTCATCCCAGCTTTGATAGAGCAGAAGGAACAACCTTTTTGTGTGGTGAGTGTCAAATCAAATAATCGAACCACCGAAAGCAGGGCAGTAGGCACGGGCAAAAGGAGACCTAATAATTCCCCAGTATACTGGGTAGTAAAATCAAATGAGCTGCACTGAAATTCGGACTTTCTGCTACTTGACGCAAATGAAACAATACCGATCCTCCCCCTTGCTCCTTCTCAAATGACAAACAAATCATTGGCTTCTCTCCTCCCATTTTCTTCATTAGGGGTGTGTGTGCTTCTGTTTACAAATCCAGTTTCCTCGGTTAATGACAAATGTTCAACACTGTCACTGAGTTGAAGGTGTGAGACATGGTGAAGATGTTATCAGAGATTGTATGACATGTTCTAGAATCACTAGAAATCTGTCTCATTATATCTGAGGTGAAAAAATTAATATTCACCTGCGAGTTAAGCAGTTATCTATCTCTAGGACTTTTAGCTTTTGATTATTTATTATTATTGAGAATAAGGACTTCCTTTTATAAGACATAAGGAAAAACAAATAAAATGGAAAAAAATGATAATTTTAGAAGCGTTCAAACCAATCTCAAAGTTTAGTATACTTCTTAGCGATTATCCTAGAAAATCTTGGAAAATTTTAATATTCTCTGCCATTTGGAGTTTTTACAAGTGCACTCAGAGGCCCTACCATCTCAAGCAGCAGTGAATTCTGTTGTCCAGGCGGTGATTTGAAGCCTGAGTGGCCAGCATGCACCCTGGTGTTGGTCCTGTGTCCGTGGTTTAATAGCTGTGTCCATCATTTTTGTCAGGCTTGATGATTACTGCAGGTCAAAACCATGATCACTACAAGACATTAAGTGGTCTCCCGTGTCTCCACACATCTTCAGCATTAAAAAAAAAGGATTATTTATTTTGGGGATGAGTAAGTCTGGCTAGAATGATTTCTAGTAGACAAGGGTATTATTTTGTCTCATTGAAGACCTCAAGGGAGAATTTCAAATTCTGGAACTTGCCTTGGATGCAGCCCGTCTAAAGCACTCTGCACAGATATGATATCCACCTCCCCAAACAAGCGTATCTCTGGCCCCTGGGCCCTGACCTGAGGCACAACTTAAAACAGGCAAGTGCACAGACAATATAGCATGACATGGCGCAGCTGCAGGTAGAATGGAAATAAAAAGGCGATCATTAGAATAGTTACTGAGGTCACAAAATTCAATTCTGGAGAGTGCTGCCGTTTAGCCGTGGGCTCTCAATTCAGACTGCCTGGGTTCAAATCCTGACTCTGTCATTTCCTACCTCTGAAGGCACTGGGATAGTTAATTAACCTCTAAATTTCATTCAATGTTAAATATAGATTATAGCAGGTCATAAGGTATTTGAGGAATAAATTGAAGTTTAACATGGAATGAATTTGCAAGCACTCAGGTTGGCCACTCACTCAGTGGCCAATCAAAGTTAGCTCTTATCAGCTATTGATCACAAACCAGCACTCCATTCAATTCAATTCAACTGGAAGAGTATTATTGAGTACGCAACATGTTAAGACATTGTTCTATGTGTTGAGGGATAAGTATGATAAAATATGGCTCTGACCTCAAAGGGCTTAGAATTGATGGGATGGAGTTAGACATGGTTAGGGCTAAGAGTAGCTGAAATGGAGAGTATGAAAATTCTGAAAGAAAGATCTAACTCATGTCCACAAACATGAGGGTAGGAAAGAAGGCATCTCTGATTCATATTCAAGGTGGGAAGGGTGGTGGTAGGCAGCAAAAAGCCAAGTGATTATTTGAGCTAATGCATAAATATAAATCAGATTTTAAAAGACAACTGACACAGTGATGGGATATTCTGATTGGACAAGCTGACGGGGGAGGTGGTAAGTTGTGGGATGGCTCAGAGTCTGATGAACTGGTCTGACACACAGTAAGCCTGTGTCTTGTTTCATCAGAGCCTGCATGGTGTACAGGAACAAACATGAGCCTTGGAGTCAGCCTGACCTATGGTTGGATCTTTGCTCTATCTTTACTCCCTGGCTGTGCAATAGACCCTCCCTTTCTTCATATGTACAGGGGCGGTGATGGTAATCACCTATTATCCATAGAGCTGTAGGAATTTCTGGGAATGACATGGATCAAGCACTTGGTTTATGGTAGCTGGCAGCAAACGTTTGGTTCATGAGGCAGAGAGTGCAAGATTTGTTGACTAATTTTTAGATAGCCCAGCTGCGAGCTGACCTTCTGTGCTTTGAGGCAAAGGAAAAATGATTCAAGGCCCAAATCTACTTTCCATCTTATCTGTGCATCCTAGGTCACTCCTGGCTCTGAGCTCCCAACTTACCTCTAATTCCCCTTCATAGTCTTGCCAAAGTGGTTCTTGTCATGAGGCTCCCAGAGTAAAGATTTATCCTGGCAAAAGGAATCTTAAACACAAAGCTGTGAGGTGGGAGTGTGCTTGGCTTATTGAAAAAAGAGCAAGGAGTCAGAGAAGAGCAAAGAGGAGCAGTGTGGAAAATGTGCCATGGCCTGAGATGTGGTCAGAGCAGTAACCCCTGACAGATCCTATTAAGCCCTCTAACCCATGGCAAGGACTTCATATTTGAAGACAAGGATTTGGAGGATTTTGATAAGGAATTAGTTTATATGTCTCATACATTAAAAGGATCAATGTGGCAACTCAATGGAAAACAGACCACAGAGGCAAAAGTAGCAGCAGGGAACCAGGTTAGGAGGACATGGACATAAAGCAGGTGACATAATGGGATGTAATGATCTGGAGGATAGTGGTGACAGTGGATGGACATGGTTGGAAATGCTCTCAAGAAAGGAAAGCTGGCTCATTCATGGGCACAATGCAAAGGTGGGAAACAGAGGAATTAAGGGTATGCCCAAGGCTTTTAGCCACAGCATCCAGAGACTAGATTTGCTATGTGGGGCAGGAGGAGCAGGTTTGGGAGAGGGAGAATCATGCATTCTGTCCAGTCTGAAGTTCCTTTTCCAATTCATCATCCATCTAATGAAAATTTTGAGTAGATAGTTGAATAGATACTTAGGGACTTTGGGGGAGAGTTTAGGGTTTCAGATTAAATTTGGGCATTGTTAGGTGAACATTGCATACATAGCTCAACAATAACTGTGGAAAATAATATGGATTGTTATCTCTGACCAGGATGAGAAGTGTCTCTTCTGGGTTGGTTTTCCTTAAACAGCAAGTACCCTGAAGTTATTAGGAGGCAGAGACCTGGAGAAAGCTCCATACATTGTCCTGTGTGGCATTTTCCAGTGAGGGAACAGAGAGGCCACAACCATGAATGTGACACACAGGGACCCGAGTGTGAGAAGTGAGAAGCAGAAATCAAAACTGCTCCAGAATATATCCAGATTAAAAAAGCAAAACGTATCTTCCTTTATTTTGTGTTTTATATCGCTGAACAATTTGATTAAAACAAATCAGCAGGACAAAAAATGAAGTTCCTTTTCTGTGGGGAGACAAAATCAGTGAGAAGAATCAAGGTTGAGTAAATGTCCTGTGGATACTCAAGGGAGAGAATATATTTTCCTGAATAAGAAGGGAAATTTTCAAAATTAGTTGCTTTCTAAACACAGAGGTACTCCCAGTTTGTATTTTAAATGGTATTTGAGATGTGAGACACACCTAAGGGTAAATGGTTTATTATCTGAGAGGGTTTCCTAGTTTATTGCTGAACAGAACTCTGTGTTTAGGATCTTGAACCCATTACATTGACAGAGACAGGTCAAGTATGGAGAACACAGCACTATGGAGGCAGAGACATTGTTTCTTACTGTGGGTCAACTGTAGCTCTATGTGTGGCACTGACAGTTCTCTCAGGGTTTTAAGGTCTCCCTGTCTAGCTGTTAGAAATGGGGGCCTTGTACCAGCTATTTTTTGTGATCCCCTTCAACTCTGAATGTCTATTCTTTCATGAAACTAAAAAGAAATAAAATATGCCTGCATTCATCCTCCTATACTAATTCTCAAAACAAAACATTCAGACATGTTCAGTGTTTCAAAGACAGTTTTGTTCTATTAACACCCCTTCCCCCGCTTTGTGGGATGACCTCAATGAATTTCAGAGGAATTGAGAAGACCGATTTCCAAATTATCTGGAGTAATTAATTCCAGTGGTTGGAGTTAATTATGATGAGGCAATTCATAAAGTATACAGTAGAAAAAAAGCAGCAATTGATGAGACTTCATCTGCAGTGGGATTTTTTTTTAAAGGCATTCTTCTGGCAATGCATTTCAAAGTAAAACATATGTGTGCTTCAGTGGTGGGAAAATAGTTTATGAGGGTATCATTAGGTATGGATATGAATTATGTACATATGGCCCTATGTATATTTTTGCAGATATGATACATGCCTAATTGGTGTATAACATGGGAGAATTAATGACTGTCATGGAGATCTCAACTCTATCATTTTAAATGTAAAAATTATAGTATATTTACAAAAATGTCCATTAGTAAAATGGGCATGAAATTATGAAATAAGTTTAATATCAATATGAAAAATTAACAGGAATATATTGAGTATAAAATGACAATTTTGGAAGCACTTTCAACTCTGTATTATGAAAATAAAGAATACGTGATTGTGCAATAGCAGATTGTATTTCTGTTTTATGATTCTGATAATAAAGCATTCAGGTTCCACTTTCATGGTTTATGCTGTTATCAGAACCCCTTGATATAATTAGATGGCCTTGTTTTAGATAATTACTTATATTTTCTTATTGCATAGCAAACGTCTCACTGTTAAAAAGCCTTGATATCTTAAATCTAAGAACAATATTTCTGGAATAAACCAAGAGAGCCAGAAATCAAGTTCATTCGTAATAAAAGAGACAGGATTTTTGTAAGCTGGGTACTAATAGTATCACTGCTTTTCAGTTTTACACTTTTGAAGCTCATAAATTGATTTTACTTTTTATGACTATTGTTTTTGTTCTCTTAACACTCCTGCGAGATAGGTATCATCATCCACATTTTAAAGGAAGCGAAATTCCTGATGGAATGGTGGAACAGAGACTGAAACCCTTAACCAACTTACTCTAAAATTCCATTCTACGCACAGCTTTTTAAATAAAATAAAAATAGTTAAGAGAAGTATCATGAATGTGGCATGTTTTGCAATATTGTGCTTAAAAGCTAACTGTCAAAATCTATTCAATATTTCACCTTCCACCTTGGAGCTGAGTGCTTAAGTTCTACCCCAGCTTCTGTTGTTGAGTAGCTTTGAATCCTTAATCAACCAGCATGTTCTCTGAAGGGAGAAAGCTGAAGTCTTTTTCTAGATCAAAGCATTTGATTCAGATTTTGTTAAGCTAAATTATGTATTATTGATTGATCAAGTCATCATGGTTTTTTTGCCCCAGAAACCTTTTATTTAAGGTATACAAACTTCATGCATTTCATAAATACAAATTTAATTTTTTTAAAATTTTTTTTGACAGGCAGAGTGGACAGTGAGAGAGAGAGACACAGAGAAAGGTCTTCCTTTGCCGTTGGTTCACCCTCCAATGGCCGCCGCGGATGGCGCGCTGCGGCCGGTGCACCGCGCTCATCCGATGGCAGGAGCCAGGTGCTAGGTGCTTATCCTGGTCTCCCATGGGGTGCAGGGCCCAAGCACTTGGGCCATCCTCCACTGCACTCCTGGGCCACAGCAGAGGGCTGGCCTGGAAGAGGGGCAACCGGGACAGAATCCGGAGCCCCGACCGGGACTAGAACCTGGTGTGCCGGTGCCGCAAGGCGGAGGATTAGCCTGTTGAGCCACGGCAAATTTAGAAACATAGTGTGGTTACAAGAGAAAGTCAATGACTCAAAGAGTTTCATTGTATAAGGAAAAGCTAAAATAAGCTTTCCTTAATATTTCCTTAGACAATTATTATATATGGAAAATATTATCTTTTTAAAATCAGAGATTTACTTTTTTAAAGATTTATTTATTTATTTGAAAGGCAGTGTTACAGAGAGAGAATCATCCATCCAATGGCTCACTCTCCAAATTGCTGCAATGACTAGGGCTGGGCCAGGCAGAAGTCAGGAGCCAAGAGCCAAGAGCCAGCAGCTTCTTCCGGGTCTCCCATGTGAGTACAGGCGCCCAAGAACTTGGGCCATCTCCCACTGCTTTCCCAGGCACATTAGCACAGAGCTGGATTGGAAGTAGAGTAGCCAGGACTCAAACTACACCCAGCCCCAGGGAGATCTATTTTTTAAAATGTTTATTATTTTTTCCCCATATATTTGAAAGGCAGGGAGAAAGAGAGAGGACTTCTGTCTGCTGGTTCACTCTCCAAATGCCCCCAATAGTGAGGGTTAGGGCAAGTGAAGCCAGGAGTCCAGAACTTCTTCTGGATCTTCCACATGGGGCGGGCGGGGGGGGGGGGGGCAAGCATTTGAGTGCTGTTTCCTAGAATGCATTAGCAGGAAGCTGGAATTGTAAGCAGAGTAGCTGGGACTCAAACCAGCACTCTGATATGGGAAACAGCTGTCTTAGGAAGCAGTTTAACCTAGGGGGCAGCTTAACCAGCTGTGCCACAATGCCCGTTTTCTCTAAAATATCTTTTACAAATGACACAAAAATCTTTACTTTTTTAAAAAACAATTTAAAAAAAAATTATTTGAAAGTCAGAGTCACAGAGAAAGGGAGGGAGAGACAGAAAGATCCTCCATCTGTTGGTTCACTCTCCAGATAACTGCAATGGCCAGGGCGGGGCCAGGCCAATGCTGGGAACCAGGAGTTCATCTGGGTCTCCCACATGGGTGTCAGGGTCCGAAACATGTGCACCATGTTTCTCTGCTTCTCCCAAGCCATTAGTAGGGAGCTGGGTTGGAAGTGGAGTAGCCAAGACACAAATTGGCATCCATATGTGTTGCTGACATTGCAGGCAATGGCTTAACTCTCTATGCCACAAGGCTGGCCCCAAAGCCTACCCTTTGAGGCAAGAAACAAAAAAGAAGAAAAATCCTCAAACTGAGATTAGTGTAACAGTGTCTTAATAATTGTCTTATTCTTCACTGGTATACGGTCCAGATCTATAGAAATATTTTTACTTATTGTGGGCAGAAAAACAATCTCAAGAGTCTTTTGGCATCAATTTAAGTACTTTTATCTACAAATGTAAAATGTACTTGCAGCTGAAAATGTGAATGCAGGGGCCAGAGTTGTGGCTTAACAGGTTAAGCTGAGGTCTGCAATTCTGGCATCCCATTTGGGTACCCATTGCTGCTCCACTTCTGATTCAGCTCCCTGCTAATGCGCCTGGGAAAGCAGCAGAAGATGGCCCAAGTGCTTGGACCTGTGCATCCATATGGGAGACCCAGATGAGGGAGGCTCCTGGCTCCTGGCTCCTGGCTTTGGCTGGCCCATCCCTGGCTGTTTTGGTCCTTTGGGGAGTGAACCAGCAGGTGGAAGATTGATCTCTCTCTCTCTCTCTCTCTCTCCCTCCACTCATATATATCTCTATCTATCTATATATATATAGATATCCTCTCTGTAGCTCTGCTTTTCAAATAAAATAAAATCTTTTTTTTAAATGTGAGTGCATCAAGAAAACAATTGTGAAAATTCTGTGTGCATCTGATGAATGTATGGAATTGGAATGAATTTCAAACTTCGTTATGAAAATCATTGTTTGACTTTTGCTTCTAAATTTTTGTGTCAGTTCAGATAAGAAGTTGTAAATGAGAACTATTGCTATTATAGTGATGTATTTCAGCTCAAGTTACAGGTTTCTTGTCTTGTACATTTACAACAAACCTTCCCCAACTTTGTCCTAAAAAAGTATGTCTTCATTTGTCTTAATGATAGCTACTGTTTATTATGAACTAGAGATTTATACATGTTATTTACTTTTATCTTCCAGGCAACCTTTTGACTTAGGTATTGTTATCTCAATGTTTCTCATAAAGACAATGAGCTCAATAGTGTTTACCTGCTTCTCCACGTAACTTGGTTTCACTAACTAGAACCTCCTGTCTAGTTTACAGCTTTCCACTGCAGCATCCTGTGCGTCTGTGTGCTGGAAAAGATGCACACCAATGTGCTGGAAATTTCTCTGTAGTGGTTTTCCTGGATCATAGGAAAATTCTAAGATTGTTCATGAGTCGTTTTCAGAAATACCAATTTTCCCCCTAAGAGGAGAATTTCTTTACGCATGGGTGTAGGGAGTCAGTTACCCAAACTGATGTGCCTTTGTGTTCATTTATATGTTGTGCATTTCTGTCCATTTGCAGACTTTTCTGGGCTTCCCCTCACACATGATCAATTTTTCATGGGAGGAGGCATGACCTGGGACACTTGCCTATTTTATATATGGAACTATAAAGATAACGATACCCTCCAGCAAATGAGGAAACCTGTGAGCTGTAAATGCCTGTGTCTCCAAACTAATTCACAGAATTCCCTCCAAGGGAGGGACTTATTTTGCATTTGAACTCCAAAACACCTTTCAAGATTGTTAAACTTAACACCAGCCTGAAAATCCCAGTCATGCTGGAGACCAATTAAGGGCTCCTAGCGCTCTGCTAGCTCCCCTTTAAGACATTTGCATTTTAGAGTAATTTGGCCAGGATCACAGTGGCACTAAATAAAAACACATTATTATTTTGCATGATGGGAAGTTCATTGATAGTATTCAAGCCCTCTAGAAGTTTGCTCCTTTCCTTTTCCCCTGACTTGATGTTCAGATTATGACCTTTTTTGTCTCAGCTTGTCTTCCTCTACACACTTGTTTTGCTTGATTTTATCCTTTCCATTATATGATTGCTTGTCTTATTCCAAATTTAAATATTTTGACTATCCCTATTTATGTTTTTCAAATACTTTGAATAGCCTTCTCTAGTTTCTCAACCTACTTTCTCATATTGCATCAAAATTCACTGCTTGACTACTTGCTTAACCAATTAGTTACCATTCATTTTAGTATTTTAAAATAATAATATTTTTGAAAGTAATCAATGTTTGTTGTAGAAGATTTATGTAATTAGATAAGGAGTAGAGAGGAAACAAGAATTACAGCAATATCATCAGCCAGAAATAATCACTATTATACTTCATATTTTTTCCTTCTTTCCACACATATTCTTACTTAGAAACACTTCAATGACTCATGTTGTATAAGCTCTTGTAAACAACATAACATGAGTATGTTTCTATCTTCCTAGATATTATTTTCAACCTTATTGTGATTTTATAATCTCTTTTTGTATGGATATGCAATTTAGTAAACCAATTCTCTATTGCTGGGCCTGAGGTCATTTCCACATTTTTTCGGCTATTTTAAATAAACCTAAGATAACCTTGAGAAATAAATCTTTGGCACATCCATGATGATTTTCTCCATATAAATTTGCAGAATTTTAAGTTTACCACAATAGATATTTTTTCCAATATTTCATTCAATATAAGTGCTCCAATTTACACTTTTACTAAGTGTTGATAGTTCCTCCATTACTATTTTTTCATCATCCCCAATATCACCAATTTTATGATTAATTTTCTAGATTAAAAAACGTTGACTTAATTAGTATTTATTTGAATGAGAAAAAATTGAACTTAGCACTTTTGGTGTCTATGTGTGTACGTTTATTGACTGGTCATGACCTTTGTTCATTTGTTTGTTGGAATACATGTTCTTTAAAATTACTTTGGGTGGAGCAAGCATGGTGGTGCAGCAGGTTAAGCTGTGCCTGCAATGCCCACCATCTCATATGGGCTCCAGTTTGAGTCCCAGCTGGTCCACTTCTAATCCAGCTCCCTGCTAATGCACCTGGGAAAGCAGCAGAAGATGGCCCAAGTGTTTGGGCCCTTGAAACCCATGTAGGAGACCCAGATGGAGTTTCAGGCTCCTGGCTTCAGGCAGGCCCAGCCTTGGACATTGCAGGGGAGTGAGCCAGCAGATGGAAGATACCCCACCCCCTTAGCTCTGTTATTTTGCCTTTCAAATAAATAAATCTTTAGAAGAGTTACTTTTGCAAAAACCCTACATATTTAAAAGACAGAAATATTTTTTGAGAGAGATCTCTCATCCACTGGTGCACTCCCCAAATGCCTGCAATAGCTGGGGCTGGGACAGGCCAAAGCCAGGGGTCAGGACTTCAATTCAGGTCTCTCCTGTGGGAGGGAGGGGCTCGATTACTTGAGACATCATCACACACTGCTTTGCAAGGTGTGCGTTTACAGAAACTTGAATCAGGAACGGGGTTGGGACTTGAACCCAGGCCCTCAGGTGTGGGATCCAAATATCCCAAGTGTTATCTTCCCCACTGTGCCAAACACTTGTCCGAAGATAGTCAAATTTTAATGTTATATTTGTTATAAATGTTGTTCTAGTTAAAAAAAAAAAAAAACCTCTATTTGTTTCAACAGTTCAAAAAGCAGGTGAACTTAACTTTTTTCTTTCATGCAATTTGCATTTTGATTTCACAATTATCAAATTTTTGACCCTAATATTATGATTACATACATTTTCAGCTATAGCACAATTTTAGTATTTTTGTGATTTCAATTTTCTAAAAAATTAGATTTGCCTTATTTAAAAGGGTATAGGACATAACAATAGTTTAGACAGGTAACAGACTGAGAGGCAGAGTCATCTCTCTTTTTTTAAAGATTTATTTATTTATTTGAAAGGCAGAGTTACAGAGAGGTAGAGAGAGAGAGAAAGGTCTTCCATCAACTGGTTCACTCCCTAGATGGCTGCAGCAGTTGGAGCTGTGCCTATCTGAAGCCAGGAGCCAGGAGCTAGGAGTTTCTTCCTGGTCTCCCACATGGGTGCAGGGGCTCAAGGACTTGGACCATCTTCTACTGCTTTCCCAGGCCATAGCAGAGAGCTGGATCGGAAGTGGAACAGCTGGGCCTCAAACCGGTGCCCACATGGAATGCCAGCAATCAGGTGGCAGCTTTACCCACTACGCCACAGTGCCGGCCCTGCAGAGTCATCTCTTCCTAGCCTCTCACATTGACACAGGGATGGATGGTGGTTGGGACATGGTGATAGAGGAGGTCGGGTTTAGAGACTCAGGAGACTCCAGGTCACGTGGAGAAAGCAAAAAGGTAGGGAGGTACAACCCTGTAAAGCACCACCACTTACTGCCTCTCCTCCCTGCCTTGGTTCAGTCCACAAAATTCAGTCAATGAACACATGGTTAGATGCTTGCTGCTTCTTAGAATAGTCTCCGTTTTGTTTATCTAAAGGCAGAGGAAGACAGAGAAGGAAGGAGAGAGAGAGAGAGAGAGAGAGAGAGAGAGAGAGCAAGCAAGCTATGATCCATTAGTTTCATCCCACAAATGCCTTCAACAACCAGGGCTAATTCAGGCTGAAGTTGGGTCTGCCCCATGGGTGGCAGGGACCCAAATACATGGGCTCTCATGTGCTGCCTCCCAGGGTGCATGTTAGTAGGAAGGTGGAATGGGAAGCAGAGCTGGAACTCAAACACAGGCACCCTGGTGTAGGACACAGGCATCCCAAGTGGTGTTCTAACCACTGCACCAAAGGCCCACCTTGGTCATAACTGGTTTTTGTTTGAATAGATACTCTGTTCTTCACTTCTGCAAGGGGGTCACAAACTCGATGTTGTACTTTAGTTAGGGGCTGTTTTGCTGCATGTAACAGAAAACCCACAGGGTGGCCTCAACAAGTTATGGGATTTTTGTTTTACTCAAGTAATGAGAAATCCAGAGGCGGCAGTTCAGTGAGGGTACCCATGAGGGAACTACAGCCTCTAAATTGGTGCTCTGCCATCTTACTATATGGCTGTCATTTTAATACTTGAAAAATGGCAGCCAGTAAGCCAATGCTTTAGGCAGGACTAGGGGAAGGATAAAGAGTAAAAAGGCAAAATGAACAAGTCCGCAAAGACTGTCCTGTTTAAAAAAGGGTTTCGTAGAATTGCTACCCAGCAATGTTTATTTGCTTATTACTGGCCAGGAGTATATACATGGACCATTGCTTACTGTAAGACAATTTGAAGAAGGTGGGTTTTTAGAGAGGTGCGTTGACATCTTCAACATACTTAGGTTTCTCTGAACAAAGGAAAAGGGGGTCTAGACTTGGGATGGGCAAAAAGCAATCTGTAACTGTCTCAGCTATTAAATGGGAAAAAAGGAAAATCACAATTGAAATAAAACATGTAAATTGTAAATGGTAATATGTTGAACAGAGTGATAATTATCTACTCTGTGACCTCATAGTGTTTTTGTGAATTTTAATGAGATAATGTTCAAGAAATATCAGCCATGATTATTGAATATTAAGAAACAATTTAATTTAAATAGGGCAATGTCTACAAAGTGTTGGACAGAGAAAATACTCAAGCAATGTTAGGCAGGATTCTTTGCTGTTACAAAAATATTTCATTCTCTGTGATTTTTTACTTCTGCCTCATAAATTATATGAATACAATTTTATGCGGAGATTTTTATTTCCTATCTACATAATTGTTACAGGTTTAACCTTAAGAAAGATGGTAATGTTTTCTAATCATGCAATATAAAACATCACTTATGAAGAATGTTTTGGGAGGCTGTAGCAGATGATAGCATTTATCTGCATTGCTGGGATGCTTTGTTTTATAAAAGATTTATTCATGAGGATTTGTTGGAGTCAAGATTGCCAAAATGGACGTCCAGTGTGTGTGTGACTATTACAGAGATCATGATAATATAATGTCTCAAATTTTGGAAGACATAAACAGGGAAATGATCATAAGGGAAAGAGTATTTTCTAACACTGCTGTGACTTAGAATTATAGTTTTTGAATTTTTGAGCTGCAAGAATTTTAGAGGGGAAACTAAGGTTCTGAGTGTGAAGAGGAAATAAGCAGATTGCAGACATACACAAGTGTTTAATAGCTCATCTTGCCGCATGAAGTCATATGAAGTAGAACATGAAAACCCTTTGAAAGAGAAAGCTCTATGTTTCACTTTTGTAATATAATTAACATTAAAGTAGTTAAGTTGAATCATCACTACAAGAGAAAACAGTCTGATATGTGAATTGAAAAAAATTGATATGTTGTAATAACTAGGGTATAGGACCAATTTTGTATTTGTTGCCTCATTTCTGCCTTCATAATATTCTATTCCTTACCATTCCATTCAATGATACTAATAGTTCATTCTGGTATTTTTTTTTTTTTTGCTTGTTTCTTGTTTCTTGGAATTACTACCTAGAGATAAGAATCCAAGAGAAATATAAGACTGAAGAACGATTTCATTGTGATTTCATTTTGGAATCAATGACATTTTGTAAATGGTTATGTGACATCAGGGATAACTTAACCACTCCTAAGTTAACTTTTGTTATCCTTCAATGGGAATAAAAGTAGTTCATCTCACAGTGTTGTTGAGGCTTAAATGAGGTAATACATTTAAAGACATCACAGAATATACAGTGGGTGCATTCACTATTATTTTTGTGAATGCACTAGTTCCCCCCTTGTGTAGGTTTCAGTTTCTATGGTTTCAGTTACCTGTGGTCAATTATAGTTTGAAAATATAAATGAAAAATTCAAGAAATAAACAATTCATGAGTTTTAAATTGCATGTATGTCAGAATATCATGATGAAATTCTGTGCCATTCTGCCTAGAATGTGAATTGTCCCTTTATCCAGGGTATCCAGTCTGTATACACTATCCATCTTTTAGTCATTTACTGATCATTACAGTTTTCAGATAGACTGCTTTGTTTTCACAGTGTTTGTGTTCAAGTAACCCTTATTTTATTTAGTTATAGCTCAAAAGTGCGAGAGCAGTGATACTAGCAACTTGGATCTCGTAAAGAGATGCTGTAAATGTTTCCTTTAGTTTAAGTGAAAAGTGAATGTTATAGGTAGGGGCGTATAGGAGAAAATGCAGTATATTTGAGGATTTATATTGTCCATGGTTTCAGGCACCCACTGGAGGTCTTGGATCATATCCCCTGAGGTTAAGGGAGGACTACTATTTTTCTTGTACAATAACTGGTACCTGCCTGACACAAACATAAAAGAGATTTTGATTTGAAGAATGATTTGCCATAGAAGTTCTTACTTTGTGTGAAAGTGGACATTTTATGACTGTTCAATGTTTTTAAAAATCCCATTGGCCCCAACAGAATTTGGTGCCTTGAAATCAATTTCTATGTGGGGATTCTCAAGATGTGAAAAAAGCAGAAAGCACTTATTGTCTTTCTGTAACAGCACAACCTATTTAGGACTACCTTAGCCTGCAGATCACTGATCAAAACAGCTGGAGCTAACATCTGTGCCTTTCAAGTCTTTTAACACAACAAAACTGTTCTGATTTCAAAACTATGGGATCCATTTCAGTTCATGTACAATAAAGATGCCAGGGAAACCTAATAATGTTGGAAACCTCAAATGAAGGTTTTGGAATGTACTGATATAGAGACTAAAAGGAAATAAGGTGTGTGTTTGATAATTTCCTAAGCATGAATTTCACCTTTCCAGGATGATGTAATTTGGCAAATCTGTGCCCTTTTAATGTTTCTCAACACTTGCAAATTATAGAAGTGGGTTTGAAATTGAACACTCTGATTTACAGTCACAGAGGTAACAGAGTGGGTCAGGAAACCAAAAGCAGAACTCCCCCTCTTGTGAAACCCATTTATCTAAAGTGCATTTGTTCGTCTCCAGTTCCTTTGGCCATCCTATAATTACTAGTAAGCTCTTAGGTAATTTATAAGTCACATGTCCCATGTCAGAGTCTCCTATATAATTTTCACTAAATGCTTAGGGACCCTGGGACAGAAAGAAATTATGTAAATATAAGATTTTATTACTGTTTTGTTTTTATTACTTTTTCTCCTCTGGTTTTTATTGCCTCATATAATACAGGTAAATATGGTGATCACATGTAGAGATGGGGGTTTCTGTTCTAATGCCTCTGTTCTCATGCTTTGCATTCAATCCACGTTAATTTAATTATCCATGATTTCTTAGGCAAAGAGAGGAATGTAGACTTCATGCTGTCTGCAACTACTTCAGTCATTCCTTTACTGCCCGTGACACCATGTGAGACCTGCAGATGCTAAACAACCTCTCCCGGTACCAGCTCAAACAAAAAATGTTAACCATATGCAACTCCAACCTGTTTATCCTTAAGCAATGCAAAGCCATGCAGTGCTACAGACGGGCAGTGGGGGAGAGCACAGAGCTGCCACTTCACACAGGGTTGCTTTGTGAAGAAGTAGAGCTTGGAAGCACAAGAATTAGGGCAGGGATAGTTGAGATTAGTCCTTTCTTCCAACTTTCCTACCAATGAAGACAAGGGATCCTCTGAAATCCTATTCATACGTGTAAAATTGATAAGCTGTACCTAAAATATTAGTCTCTGAATTTCAGTTGGGAGTTGAAGGTGCTTTTGGGAATGTGGATTTCAAATTCCTAAATACTCTTACACATGATTGACTAGCTGCTGGTAAGAATTCAGACATTAATCAGGAAACAGTAAGAGGTCCTATTCTATTTTAGCTGCTTTTTAATTCAAATGATAGTTTTCTATAGAACACCTTTTTTGGTGTAAATATTTTCAAGGGAACACCACTTTGGTGTCAATCTTTTCAGAGTTTTCTTCATCTTTGCAGCCAAAGTTTCTGCGTACTTCATGAAAAAACATCCAGGAAATTAATAAATGGGGAAATGTAAGGTTAATGGAAAATAGAACTTAAAAAAGCAAACAAATACAAAAAGTTTCAAAATATTGGAATATAAAGTTATAATCTCAGTTTCCTTTTTTCCTTTCTAAATAGGAGTATTTATTAATATGTTTACTATTTCCCCCCTTTGAATTGTAAAACAATGTACTAAAGAGTATTTTGGAAGAGGATAAAAAGAGGTGTTTCATCAGCTCAACACTGTTGTCTCCACTAGCTCCTTCTCTTGAAGACTTCTTTTCTTTGTAATTCCTTCTTACCCTTGACATCTCCATTACCTGAGGGATGCAAACCTAGGGAAGCCTTTCCAAACATCTGGAACAAAGAATCAGACAAACATTCGAGGAGTAAGTTAGAAATCATGATTCTGCCTTTTAGCAAAAAGAAATTATGCCATTTCTAGTTAAATCCAATTTGTTTTGGCGACCTATTCCCAGTCAGCTCATATATAGTCATCATTATTGATCATGGCCAATCTGAATCTCAACTGAATGAACTCAAGCCTCAATCCAAACAACAACTCTGAATCAGCATCATCCACTCAGTGTTAGTGATCATGACCCTGTACTATCAGCCAGGCACAACAGACAGATGGAAAGTGGAAAGATGAAGTGCAGGACCTACTTTAGGCAAGAGTAACATACTTCAATATACAAGTATAATCCCAGAATGTAGTGATTAGGAACTCAGTTTATGGAGTCAGACTGCCTGATTTAGAACAACAACACCTGCATTCCTTAACTCATGAAGTGACATAACTTCACTAAGAACCAGGTTTATAAACTGTAAAATTAGGATAATATTAAAACCTAACTCACTGGGTTAGTATGAAGATTAAATGTAAAAATATCCAACTAACAGCCAGGTACACATGTTAGTACTACTGTTGCATTTAAGTCACCACATTCAAAATGATGTACAGAATATTTGATTACAGCTAAAATCATACTAGAAATAAAGAACATATAGAAATGATTATATACTATGATCAAGTGGGAATGCTCTCAGGAATGCAACCTGGCTTAGCATCTTTTTTTTTATCTTAAAGATTTTATTTATTTACTTGAGAGGCAGAGTCATAGAGAGAGGAAGAGACAGAGAGGGAGGTCCTCCATCCACTAGTTCACTCCTCAAATGGCTGCAATGCCCAGAGCTGGGCCGATCTGAAACCAGAAACCAGGAGCTTCTCCCAGGTCTCCCATGTGGGTCCAGGGGCCCAAGCACTTGGGCCATCTTCCATTGCTTTCCCAGGCCATAAACAGAAATCTGGATCAGAAGAGGAGGTGCTGGGACATGAACCAGTGGCCATATGGGATGCAGACACCTCAGGTGGAGGCTTAGCCCCCTTACACCACAGTGCCGGCCCCAGCTTAGCATCTTAAAGTCAATCCATTAACACACCATATTAATAGAGAATAGAGAATAAAAACCATATGATTATCTCAATAGGCCCAGGAAAAGGATTTGACAAAATCTAACACTCCTTCATGATAAAAGTAGTCAGTGTCCTCAACCTGATAAAAGGCATGTAGAAAAAAATCCTAAGTTCTTTTCATTTTACTCATGAATGAGTGTAGGCTCTTCCATGTAGATCAGGAACAAGACAGAGATGTCTGCTCTCATCACTATGATTCAATGTTGTATTAGAGATCCTAGCTAGGGTAATCAGGCAAGAGAAAGAATTACAAGGCATCTGAATTTCAAAGGAAGAAGGAACACTATCTCCATTCTAGGATTACATTATCTGATATAGACATAAAAATAAAACAGAAAAATAACAAATGCATTCAGTAAGGTTGCAGTTTAAAGATCATAATACAAAAATAAATTTCATGTGTATAAATTAGAAATGAACAATTAAAATAAGGAATCTTTTTAAAAAATAATTTCATTTAGAATGGTGTTATAAATAATAAAAAACTTGGAAATAAATTTGACAAAAGTGCAAGATTTGTATACTAAAAAATGCAAGATATTTAAAAAATGAAAGAAAACTTGAACAAATGAAAAGACATCTCATATCCATGAATTGGAATACATAATATTGTTAAGAAGGCACTACTCCCAAAATTTATCTATAGATTTAACACAATCTCTGTGAAAATCCCAGCTATCTTTGAGGAAAATTTGACAAATAAACTTTAAGATTACTATGGGAATAAAAGGAATCTGAAATGGCAAAACCAATCTTGAAGAACAATCTCAGAAAGCTCTCAGTCCCTCATTTGAACTTTCTACAAAGCTACAGTGGCCAAGACAGTGTGGTGCTGCACAGGATAAACACAGAGGCCAATGGAATAGAATCAGGAGTTCAGAAATAAACCACATTCATAAAATTTTGAATAGACACTTTTTGAAAGAAGTCATACAAATGACCAATAAGCATGTAAAAAGATGCTCCACAACATGATTCATTATGGAAATGAAAATAGCAACCACTCCACACACAATAGGATAGTTGAAACAAAACCAAAACCAAAAACAGAACCACAATCATCAACCAAAAATAAACAAAAAGTTCCTGAGGATGTGTAGAAATTTGAGCTTTTATACATTGTTGATATTGTTATAAAATAATAGGCGTTCTTTGAAAAATTTATTCCTTCCATTCTATTGTTTGGGATATATACCAGAGAGATGAAACTTATATCTGTTCAAAAACTTACACATAGATGATCATAAAAGCATTGTTTATAATAACTAGAACGTTGGAACAATCTAAGTATCCTCCTGCTGATGAATAGATGAACAAAATATGGTACAGACATATGATGAAATATCATTTGGCAATAGAAATGAATGAAGTGATGACATACGCCACAACCTGGATGAACCTTGGAAATAGTATTATGTTAAATGAAGAAGTCATTCATAAAAGATCAAATATTATATGATTCCATGAGCTGTCCTGAGTAAGTTGTCTAGACAGAAAGCAGATTAGTTATTTCCAGCGTCTCAGGGGAACAAGAAGGGAATAACCTCCAATGAGTATAGGGTTTCTTTTCTAGGTGATAAAAATGTCCTAAAAGTAGAATGATGAAGACTGCACCATTCAGAATATACTAAAAGCTATGAGTTTTACATGATTTTAATATGGTGAATTTTATTTTGTGTGAATTATTTCTCAGTAAGTCTGTTATCAAACAACCAAAAATCTGGCAGTAAGTTTTTTTCCATATTTTTGCTTTTGTCCTTCCACTTAAATGTTTCTGGAGTTTTTGCTCAAAGTCTGGGGTACAAGGGAACTCTGCAGTGACTACTCCTTAAGAGTAGTGTAACATCCTCCAGTTGAATTCATTCCCAGGAGCCAACAGAACTGCTTGGCTTCTGAAATTTTTTTTAGACAACTTGTCAGTGTTACTGCCCATCCTACTTAATCACACTTCTAATTGCACTCTGAGATTTGCCACTATTTTTAAAAAACACTCTGTGGTCAGCAGTGGGTGCATGGGATATCTGGAAGGTGTCTCCTTTGGTTCGAAGACCTTGGTGTGGACATGTCAGCCTCCTGAGGCTCAGGAATTATAGTCTGTGCTGCTGGATTCCTCGGGGAGCTGAAGTATTGTGTAATCTGGTGATGAACAGTCCCCGTGTCCGAACAGGATCCTTCAGTCAGAAAACTCAAAGAAGACTCCTATAAAGATGTTTATTTAACTATTTTAACATAGTTTTTTTTTTTAGAACTAAAGAACTATAGAAATTCATTTTTATAAGACTAAAAAATTGAATTGAGACCAAAAGCACTGTCCCACAAGAATAAAAGGCCCCTACTATTTGGTAGAATGAAAAGGAACCTTCTTCATATAGACATGATACAGTTTTTCCCTGGTGCTATGTTTAGCTCTAACTCATTAATTGGCAAATCAATAGCTTACATGGTAATCATAAATAATTATATAATACTTTTACCCTGTTCACCACTTGCAAATAAATGTTTGGGAATAACTGCCCTGTTTGGCATTATCTGCTTCAAAGCCTCAAAATAACATATCCTTAGATTTGTTATTTGTCAATGAAGAAGTCAGAAAAAAAGAAATTTTTAAAAATCAAAACCACAGGGACACATCAGAGAAGAGGGTGGAGGAGTCACACTCTTTCTTCTCCACAGGCCTCCTCAAACAGGATGGCAAAGGGATGAAATAGCCTCCCAAGGGCAAAGATAGAAGGCAAGGAGACAGAGAAGGACTCTCCATGTATTTTGGGAAGTGGCATGTTACGGGCACTAATGGCCAGGGCAGGGTCAGGCTGAAGCCAGGAGCCAGGAGCTTCATCCAGCTCTCCCACATGGTTGCAGGGGCCCAAGGACTTGGGCCATCCTCTGCTGCTTTCCCAGGCACTTCAGTAAGGAGCTGGCTAGGAAGTGATCAGCCAGGACTCAAACTGGCACCCATATGGGATGCAGGTGCTGCAGGTCTTGGCTTTTTTTTTTTTTTTTTTGACAGGCACAGTTAGACGGTGAGAGAGAGAGAGAGACAGAGACAGAGACAGAGAGACAGAGAGAAAGAAAGGTCTTTCTTCCGTAGGTTCACCCCCCAAATGGCCACTACACCTGGCGCACTGTGCTGATCTGAAGCCAGGAGCCAGGTGCTTCCTCCTGGTCTCCCATGCAGGTGCAGGGCCCAAGCACCTGGGCCATCCTCCACTGCCTTCCTGGGCCATAGCAGAGAGCTGGACTAGAAGAGGAGCAACCAGGACAGAATCCGGCGCCCCAACTGGGACTAGTACCCAGGGTACCGGTGCCACAGGCAGAGGATTAGCCTAGTGAGCCATGGCTTTAACCTGTTGCACCGCAGCACCAGCCCCAAAAAACTACTATCTTCTATTACCAAAAAACAAAACAAAACAAAACAAAACAAAACAAAACAAAACAAAACAAACCCTCTCCAGGGCAATATAACACACACACACGAATAACAGCATCCAAGGATAAAGAACATTCATCCAATAAAAGTAATTTTATATTAAAAAGAATAAAATGTCCTGTGCCCTCATTTTTCTGAACTGTACAAGACTCTAACCAGTTCAGTGTTTTTGGTAGAAACCTATAAGACAGTTGTGTTAACAGACAATTCCAAGAGCATTCATCCAGTAGTTATCCGATACTTTCTGTTTATTCTAAGATCTATACTTCACCTTTTTTTAAAAAAGATTTACTTATTTTTATTTGACAGAGTAATACAGAGAGAGAGAGAGAGAGAGAGACAGAGAGGGAGATAGAGAGAGAGAGGTCTTCCGTCTGCTGGTTCACTCCCCAAATAGCTGCTTCTGAGGATGCAGCCCTCATTAGAATATTGCACCTGCCAGCAACTGATCTTGGACCTCCCAGCCTCCAGAACGTTGAGAAATGAATTTCAATTATGTAATGTCCCTCCATCTGTGATATTTTGTTATAGCACCACAAAAGGTGCTATAACACCTTATTTATAACACAGTATCTCTGAAGTTTAGTTTTCTTGGTTATAAAATGTGGGTATTAAACAATGAGCCAAATCGTGTTAAAACCCTTGCAATACCTGAATATAATAGGGGTCTTTGAACACTTCTTGGAAAATATATATTATGAAAACACTGAGTCTGAATTTCAAAAAACTTAGAATTTTTAAAGTTCATTTTTTCCATTATTTGTGCCCTCCTGACATATTAAAAGGATCAGCACATATTTTTAGCCAAGTATTTACATTTGGTTAGTTGAGGGGAAGCAGAATTTGCCTGAGGAAGGGCGTATTTTGGTGCAGATGCAGAGTAAGAGCCAAGGTCATTTTGAAAACCTTTGAGAGTCTTCCTACCCGGGCTGGGTCAGTTTTCCAGAGCTCACAACCTACTAGGAGCTCTCTCCCCTGCTTGTTCTCCTTGGCCCCCTTGCTGACTCTTAAAAATGCCAGGCATGCTATTTCCTCAAAGCCTTTGCATTCTGTTTCTACCTGCCTGGAACCCTGTTTTGTTTGCTATCCACAGGGCTTGCCACCTCACCTCCTTCAGGTCATAATCTGCCATTTCTTATGGTCATTCTATTAAGTCCAAAAAACTCACCTCTCACAAATGCCCATCTTCTTTTGCTTTATTTTTCTTATTATTCTTATTACTATAATTTACTTTACTGGTTTTCATTTGCCAATTATCTGTCTTCCTTCAACTATAATATATTCTCCAAAGGATGGGCATTCTTGTCTGTTATATTCAGTGTTGCATCCCTTGGGAAGTGCCTGACATGGAGTAGTTATTCCATAAGTATTTGTTGAATGAATAATGGTAAATTCCTCCTTTTCTTACCAAAGAACAGACAACAAAGTGTCTACCCAAAGTTTCTGGTTGGCAGCTATTCAATTTAGTATATGAGATTTGTGCCCAATTGTTTTAAAAGAAAATGAGGAGAAAGATATGGAATGCTGCATGAGTCTGTTCTCATAAAAGCTGCCACAAATGGTTTCAATTAAAAACAAAATTTGACAAATGACCAGTCTATATAAATTTTTTAAATTTTGAGAACAGGGTAAAATTTTTCATTTCATATTTGGCAAATACATCTACCAGTTGTCACTTTATAAATATTATAAAAACCATCTTTATAGATTAAAAAACACACAAACTACTAAACTAAGCATAGCATCAAGCCTTGTAATTAAAAATGTCCCCACTGACATCAAGTTAATGTTTACTTTTTTCTTTGTTGTGGTTAAAATTTCTGACACTATAACTTCTTCAACTACCTAACACACCATGATGGTTTAATAGATGTTGTCACCTCTTTATAGGGGATTAACAAACATTAAATTGATGATATTAATGTAGTTTCTCTAGTAATCAATGGGCTACACAATTTCAAATTTCAGAGTTCAATAGTGTGATACATTAAAAAAAAAAAAAACCACTTACTGTGTTCCATACTTAGAGGCCCGCTGGGTGGGAGTCCTCAGGGCTGGGTCAGCAATAGCATTAGAGCACAGGCACCTTTTGTTGTACCATTCTCAGCATGAAATTGTTTCCTTATTAAGGTAATAATTAAGGTTCCAAAGCTAGTCCAAAAATACAAAGTGCTAACTTCCTTCCGATTAGTGTTGTACCTGAAGAAGCGGCCCATCTGTACTAATAGCTGAGTATCCACAGAGAATTCACAAGGATGCAGCTTACCTAGAGTAAAGGGTTATGTGTATTAGATTTAGTCTGCCAGTATTCAAACCCTGTCCTTTCTATTTATTATCCATGTTGTCTTGAATAATTGCTTGACTTTCCTGTGTCTCAGAGTTCCTATATGTAAAGGTAAATAATAGTACCTTCCACAAAAACACTTAAAATGTTAAATATAGGCCTACAGCATGATAAATATTCAATAAAAATGAGCTCACATTATTTCCCCAGTTATGATACATTTCAACATTCAACAGCAAATTGAGAACTGGCTTTTATTTGGACAATATACACAGCAGTTCAGACCCAAGGTCTTTAGTCATCTGGAGTTTTTAGGAATCAGATATTTCTTTTGTTTATCTGAGTAGTTCAATGTACTTTATCATTGACTTAGTGATGAGGTTAAAGTTATGATATAAAGATTAATTGGTATCTGGAAGACAAATGGAAACCATCAGGCAATCAAGAACTGGTCAGCCCTATTATCAAGCCATAGCATGTGTGGATTTTATGGACACATTGTCTTAGGAGCAAGTTGTATGTTGTTTAGCATTTCATACACTACCTGGCTAAACGAATAGAGAATGTTGAATTTGAATATTGATGTAGAAGTTGATGTAGAAGAGAGAGAGAGAGAGAAAAGGTATTGTCATTAAGAATCTCAGTGAAAGATCTGGAAACAGACTAAATAAACAAATACATATGGAGCAATGGAGTTTTTGGCCAATCCTGGTCAAAACAGCATTTTCTTGTTCTTTTCCTTCCCTTTAAAATCCTCTACTTTCTGTTATTAAAAAAAATGTTTGATTTATATAAGGTGGACAAATTTAATGTATTTCATATATATGGATACTTGCTGTTCTTGTCCCTTCTAGAGTGGAGATTGTTTAACAATAGGGTGATGTGCCCATGTTTCTTTAAAAGCTTCAGGAAAATCAGTCAATTAATTCCTCCTGGAGTTAACACTAAAGCTTTCTGGAGAGCAAACCCTCTTGTCTACTTCTCTGATGGCAACTTTTCAAGCACTTTCCCCTAATAATATAATCATTAAGCTAACCATTCCTCTTTTCTATAAGAAAAGAGAAAAGGGTATTAATCCTGTAAGTACAATTTTGGTTTTAATACAAGGAAACATTTCTTTCCTTTTTTAACATTGCTCTGAGATCCTAATACAGGCAACCTTAAAACCATTCACTTGCTGATGTTGGGAAATCCCCCAAAACTTAGGGCAGTGTGAAAATGGGAAGAAGGTAATTTTTTTTCAAAGCAGGTGGTTGACTGTATAGGCCACCTTTGTTCTATGATGATCAAGAAAATACCCTTTCTATCTTATGTCCCCAAAGGAGTTTAGGAAAAAAATTTTGGGTGAGTTCTCATGGGACAGCAGCTACCCAGGAAATCTTCATTCTTGTAAGGCACTTTATTAATGACCTATCAAGTTGCAAAGTGTGTTTAGTTTCATCCCAGGGCAAAAAAGGGGGAAATTCAGGCACACATTTTGTGTATGCATGTGCATGAGCATAGTCCTACATCCTCTGTATGCATGCATGCATGCATGTATATGTGTTTGTTTACATATACAGAGATCAGATGCAGAAATTTCCATCGTCTTTGCTAATCAGCAAATAAACTGTGTCCATTTGGACATGCTTTCAGAATTTTGAATTTCAGGTTAAAATGCTCTCTGCTTGAGCATGTCTGTTGGAAATCACTGCCGTTGCTATTGCCAGGGGTCATTAAATGTACAGGAAAGGAGGCAAGGCAGAGATACTCTCCCTTGTCTTAAATGAGCAAGGGTTCGTGCAGAACACTGGCGGATGAGCAAGTTATATACAATCCAGGGACTCCAGTCCCCCTCCTGGGGACTGCGAAATTCTATGCCACTGTGAAGCAGCTTAGAAATGAGCTGACAAAGAAGTCCATTGACTTTAACGTGAATATGCTTGAATCGCACAGAAGACAAGAATAAATCACCTTACAAATGTGTCTGGTGTAATTTTCCTGTCTCCTTCCAGTTCCCCCACCCCCAGCCCTTTTGTTCTTTGTGGATGTTTTGTTATCAGTGGCATCATCGAGAAGTCGCTTTTTCCGGATTTTTCGATGGGTGACTAGGGTGTGAGCTAGGTGATGCTGCAGTATGAATCTTTTAAAAGCCGCCTAAGAAATATTTAAGAGCCTGGTCTAGGAGGAACGGCTCTCCCAGGCATAATTTTTGGTGCTGGTTGCAGCAGGGAGCGTATGCTGGGAGGAAAGTATTATTTTTCTAAATGGAAGGTGTCAGATGGTCACGCAATGTGACTGCATGTTCGAGATCACTGCCTCCCATCTGCAATTTGTGACGTGTGAAAGATTCTGCCCAAATGTGCTCACCAACTGGAAATCCTCGGCACTTTTTTTCCTTATCAGGAGAGACCAAGATAACCAATGGTTTACAGATCAGGGATCCTATCAAATTAATATCACTGTAGGATAAAATCTGTTTTAAATACAACTCCTAAACTCCAGCAAAGTTAACTAGTACAAACAAGTTCATTCATCTGATTAAGAACTGCTGCTCAGGAAACAACAACAAAATGAAATCTGCTTATCACTGTACCTCATTTCAAAATAGTCTTATGCTTATAGCTTTCAAAAATAGGTTGGATTCAAGATGATATATTTCCCTTGCTAATTAATGTCGACCAAATGACACATCCACCAGGATTGAAAGAAAGCATTTCAAATCCGTGTTGGTTTTTCCTTGTCTTATACTCCTCGGAGTCTCTTTCCAATTAAATGCAGCAGAATTCGGGAAAGGCAGGCTGTTTAGCCATTGTCCAAGTTAAGGTTCCATGTTTTGAACTGAGCTCCAACCTCTGAGTTCTGTTTATTCTTGGCTAGGCAGAATTCCCAGCTTCTCAGATAAAAAAGTCATAAAAAGGCTCATAAGGTGCTTCGGACATCAAACAGCTCATACAAAACAATATCTTGATGAGTTAAGTGCAAATGAATCAGAAACATAATGGGCTCAAATTCCCTTGCTATGCACAGGGTTGAGTCTCAAGGAGAAAAGTGCTTGACTCTGCAGAGCACACCTGGGGTTTTATCATCCTCAGCCTTTGGACAAGAAGTTTCTAGGTTTGCACTGACCAGGCGTGGGGCTTCATTTTCTTTGCTTAAATCTAACCTGAGAGAGTGCAAAAAAGAGAACATCTTCCTCAAGTTCTTAGTTTTTCATCTGTATAAAATAGGGAAGAAGGAAGTGCTAGAAGGAAAGAAACCCCTGGATGAGTTCAAAAGCTAAGTTCATCCCTAAATCATTTTATAGTGTATATTTTACATCACAAAGCTCTTTACAATCAGTGACAAAATACAGAGGGATTACAAATTCAATACTGGGATCACCACCGGATTTTGAACATCAGTATGCCTCTGCAGGTGGCTCAGAGTATGGAGGGCTGGAATCACCAAGGGCTGGCATCCTCCATGCTAAAACAGAATCCGGAGTCCCCCAGGCACTAGCACAACACCTCCTCCCAAACCTGGTGTCTCAAACTTCACTAGAGGGGCAAAGGATGATCTGATGGCTCCCCACACCAACCACGGACATCTGCTGAGGTCTTCTGGTTCTCTTTGGGGCTGACCAAGCGAGGCCAAGTAAGAATAACAAGGTTATCAAAACAGAATATGGCACCAATGCATCTGATCTTGCTGAAGGGAGAAAGTAGGTGGCTGAGTATGTGGCTACTGATACAACAGGAAACAAAGAATTAACAGAGGAAAACAAGCCTTTTACTCAGTGATAGCCTTTTGCATGGCTTCTCAAGATTTCTTAGTCAGAAAAGACCTCTTCTTTCCTCTTAGTTCGTCCAAATCCTATTCATTCTGTAAAACTTGGGGCAAACTCATCCTTGTTCATAAAACCTTCTTCATTATTAGTAGTCCTAAGTGATTACTGTGTTTTGCTCTTTCTCCTTTCAAAACATCAAAGTTTGTCTCCAAAACTACTTTGGCAGTTAGTCATCTTCAAAAACTGATAATTAATAACTAATAGTAGCTTTTAGTGAGCTTGAACATTTCATAAAATTTTTCTTAGATTTCTATTAAAATGCACAGTTTCTTGAGATAAAGTTTAGCCCTAATTACCTTTTATTTCCTTATGGAACTAAACGTGAGATGCTCACTTTGTACCAGGCACTTGCCTATGTCACTGTACTTAACTATTGCGATATTCCTGTAAGCAGGTGTCCTGGGGTCTTCCACAGAGACCAAGATATTGATCCTGAGAAGTCAGTTCTCATGTCTTGCCACAGTGAAAATGGTAGAGCCAATATTTGAATTGTGACTGAAGACGAAGTCTTTTCTTAGATGCTACACAGAGCAGATAGGAGTTTTAGAGTTTGTGCTCAGGAGGCAAATGAGATAGCCCACATCCAACTGTGTTGACGTAGAACCCAGTCTAGCTGGATTTCATTCATCAGCTCTCATACCACATACGATTTCTCCTTAAGGTTTTGAGTGGTCTCCCAGGTTGGTTGTATGATAAAATTACAATAGAAGCCCTTTAGGGGGCAAAAAATTCCCCAGGCCTGAAATTCAGGGATCCTAATTCAGTTGGGTGTCAGTGGGGCATAGGATCTAGTTTTTGGCTTTGGTTTTAAGTTCCCTAGTTGCTTCTAATGTGCATATAAGCTTGAAGACCAGAGAGACTGTGCTGGAGACCTAGCAGGTTTATTAAAGAAACCATTGATGAAAGAAACATATTTTTTAAAAAGATTTATTTATTTATTATTTGAAAGTCAGAGTTACACAGTGAGAGAAGGAGAGGCAGAGAGAGGTCTTCCATTTGCTTCTCAATTGGCCTCAATGGCCAGAACTGGGCTGATTTGAAGCCAGGAGCCAGGAGCTTCCTCTGGGTCTCCTACACGGGTGTGGGGGCCCAAGGACTTGGGCCATCTTCTACTGCTTTCCCATGCCACAGCAGAGAGCTGGATTGGAAGTGGAACGGCCAGACTCAAACCGGCACCCATATGGGATGCCAGCACAGCAGGCGGCAGCTTTACCCACTATGCCCCAGCGCTGGCCGAGAAGAAATATTTTGATTGCTCCTCACTTCTCTGTCCTGCACACTTTCCCATTCTGCCAGCAAACCATGCTGATCCTGCCTAAAAAGAAAGCATAACCAAAGAGTAAGAGCCTAAAAACTTCTTTCCTGCTTTCACACCATGATGGTTTGGGGGGCTGCTGTGGATGGCAATGTGCTGGGGATATAATGAAGACAGTAGAGCAACACACTAGTTGTGTGTCCAAGTCATGACCTGAATCTGATTTCAGATTTTTCGGAGTTGACTGAAACAGTGGGAACTACTGGGTCTTCCCACTTAGGGCCTCAGAGGCATTGCACTTCCAGACACCTCCCATAGTCCTATGTCTCCTGGTCTTACTCCAAATGACATTCCTGAACCTCAGAAGGTTGATCTGGAAAACGTACTTCTGTGTTAAACATGCAAACTCACCTTTGTCACCTTAACACTTTGTGTATGGAAGCTGCGGAAGGCTTATCTATTTCTGATGTGATCTATTTCCATGTGATGAAGAAGTTGGCCCATCTCAGCTCTTAGAGCATCCCATCTGCCTGCTCATGGGGACAACCAGAATGTTCTTGTTAACGTGTTTTCTCTCTTTTTAATCGTTTTGATAGCTGCTACAAAGAGGACAGTGTTGAGGTGAGAGGAGGAGACAGGAAGAGGCAAGGCTTTGACAAATACCTCCCCTGCATACACACCTTCAATTGCTGTTATTCTTTCGGATATTTATTTGTCCCCCTTTACCCCTCTCCTTAGAGATGCCATTTACTCTTTCAACAGGAGGTGCTGCTGGTGGTGTTGTTTCTTGGGAGTAGTATAGACTCAGAGCTTCTCCAATAATCAGAAACGGGCTGGCTAGTTAATAAAGAAGAGTCAGAACTGTGGGGCAGAGAAGAGGGAAGGAAAGAGAAGCAGAAGGATAGGGGCATTAGAAGAGAATATGCGGGCCGGCGCCATGGTGCAGTAGGTTAATCCTCTGCCTAGAGAGCTGGCATCCCATATGGGTGCCAGTTCTAGTCCCGCTGCCCCTCTTCTGATCCTGCTCTCTACTGTGGCCTGGGAAAGCAGTAGAAGATGGCCCAGATGCTTGGGCCCCTGCACACACATAAGGGACTGGAAAGAAGCACTTGGCTCCTGGCTTCCTATCGGCGCAGCTCCGGTCATTGAGGCAATCTGGGAAGTGAACCAACAGATGGAAGACCTTTCTCTCTGTCTCTCCCTCTCACTGTCTGTAACTCTACCTCTCAAATAAATAAACAACATTTAAAAAAAAAAAAAGAGGAGAATATGTTTGCCATGGTTCTTCTCTTTGGAATTCTCAGACCTCTGATAGAACCTAAGACGTTGCTATTCCTCTGTCTCTAGCCCTGTCTCTTCTCATTGTACAGCACCGTTCTAAGAGAGATTTCATCCACTTCCATTGCTGTAATTATCTTGTTTTGATCCCTCATGATTTTCAGATATATATCTTTTAGCTTACAATTTCCTTTCTGAGTTGCAAAGCTGTTTATTCATTCATTGGGCAGCCCTGCTTGGAATTCTTATAGGCATTTCCAAGTCAGTGTGTCAAAAATTCACCTCATTATTTCCTTCTCTTTATACCCCCTTCTCTTGCATGCCATAATTCAGACAATGGCACCACTCTACCAGTCAATCAAGATAAAAAGCATAGGATTTCAATTCCTCTCTCTTGTACCCCATGTCTACAACCAGCCAGTTACTAAATCCTAATCATATTCTTTGATTGTGTATCAAGTTTACTGACATATCCTTTTTGGTTGGATATTTCAAAGGTCTTGTGGCAGACAAAATAATGCCCTCCCAAAATGATGTCCACATTGGAACTGCCTGAACCTGTGAGTATTTTACCTTACATGGCAATAGGGGCTTTGCTGATGTGATTAAGTATCCTGGGATGGAGGGATTATTTAAATGGGCTCAACATAATCACAAGGATTTCTATAAAAGGGAGTCAGGAGTTTCACACAGAGATATGACAACAGAAACAGAGGTATGAGGGGCTTTCAAATGTTCATGGAAAATAGGAAAAAAAAATCCTGCATGGATTTCAAAGTTTCTCCACCAAAACAAACGTTTTTTATTTCCATTTTTCTGTGACGTTTTTGAAGACCTGCTGTAGGAATGCCGTAAGGCTATGTGCCAAGGAATGCAGTAAAACTTCAAAACTGGGAAAGATAAAGAAATTGATTCTCCCACTAAAACCTTCAGAAGGAATTCAGTCCTGCTGACCCACGTTCAACTTTTGAATTGTAAGGGAACATACTGATGTTGTTTTAAGCCACCGCTTTTTTGGTAATTTGTTACAGAAGCAAGAGAAAATAATATAGGCTTCAACTATTTCCCCTCTCTCTAGTTACGGCCCATTCCCCACATGGCAGTCAGAGGGAGTGTTCTAAAACACAGATCAGATCATGGTCATTCTAAACACCAGAATGCCCTGTGCTACAATAAATCTTTTTATTTTTACCTCTTCCTCATCCACTCTCTGGGGCATGACATGTACCAAAATACAGTAACACTAGGTATTTTCCCTTACCCTACACATCTTCTTAAAGGCATGACACACCCATCCCCTTTAGGGCTAAACTCACACAGATAACAAAACACGGTATCTTTACCAAAGCAGTTGAGTGCAGAGAAGGGAGCAGAGGAAATGATAGCATAGTTGCTTTGGGTGTTAGACCTTGTTCAAGGCCATGATCTTGAGGATAGATTTCCTTTCTTCTCTCTCATTCCTGGAGTGGAAAAGAGGTTGAAGAAAAAACAAGAGCCCCAGGAAATAGCAGTGTTGATATCTAAGTAGGGGTAGGGTCAGGAGATAAGTAACCTGGAGAAGCTGGTGTGAGAAACAAATAAACAATGGGAGATAAAGTAGACTGCAAATTGTCATAGAAGGTTGGAGCCTAATGTGAATAGTTTTCCTGAATATTTTTCTGAAAATCTATGTGCAACTGACGACAGTAAGATATAGTAATGGATTATTTAGCTCCCATAGCCTCGTCCTTCTCTTAAATGTTTATTTTTATTTATTTGAAAGGCAAAATAACATGCACATGCACACACAGGTGCACACACACACAGAGGTATCTTCCATCTGCTGGTTCATTCCCAAAATGCATGCAACAGTCATGGCTGGGCCAGGCTGAAGCCAGGGGCCAGGAACTCCATCCAGGTGTTCCATGTGAATGTAGGGACCCAAGTACTTGAGCCATCACCTGCTGCCTCCTAGCATATGCATTAGCAGGGCGCTGGATCAGAAGTGGAGGTGGGACTTGATCCCAGGTATTCTGATGAGAGATTCTGGCGTCACAAAATGACCCACTGTGCCATGACATCCACCTCCATCTTCTCTTCCTTTAGTGATGTTAAAAGAGTATTGAAGCAAATATTGTCCTGTTGTGCCCAAAGTAAAATTCAACCTTGTGAAGACCAGCATATAAGAACTTTCTCTAGTCCCTGCTTTTTGTTTTTTTAATATTTTTTTATTTGAAAGTCAGAGTTACACAGAGGAGAGGCAGAGAGAGAGAGAAAGGTCTTCCCTCTGCTGGTTCACTCCCCAGCTGGCTGCAACAGCCGGAACTGTGCTGATCTGAAGCCAGAACCCAGGAACTTCTTCAGGGTCTCCCATAAGGATGCAGGGGCCGAGACTTGTGCCATTTTCTACTGCTTTCCCAGGCCACAGCAGATAGCTGGATCAGAAATGGAGCAGCCGGGACTTGAACTGGCACCCATATGGGATGCCAGTACTGCAGACAGTGACTTTACTCATTACACCACAGTGCGGACCCCTGCTTATTGTTTTAAAGCATTCTTTCATAACTCATCCATTATTAATCTCAAATACCCATCAAATGTGCAGTTCTCTCTATTTCCAGGGTTTCATATTAAACATGATTTCTAGTGCTCAAGTTTGGGTTGTGCACTGTTTAACAGCAATATTCACACCTACTGAGATACCCATCATACTGTTCATCATACACCTTTTTCTTCTTTGGCATTCTCACTGGACTTTAAGCATTCTAGAGGGTAGAAACTATAGCTATCTCATTGAAGTTATCAAGCGTAGCCTTAATACACAGGGTAAATGCACTAAATATTTGTAGAAGCAAGGCATGCATGAATGAATCATCCTAGGGAAAGGTTTGAAAGGCTGGGAGATATGATGGCAAGCTACAGGCAGAGCTTTTGTTTACTACAGAGTGAGAAGGAAGGCAGCCAGGACAAACTAACTTGAATGACCAAGACTGTCTATACTTTGCATAAAGGTTGAAATCATGCCTTCAATGGTTAAGATTTTGTTACTCTTCATTATAGTAACTGGAACTCCATTTTCATACTTCTGATACATGTGCATTATTTCTGCTTTCAGCCAATAAGAAACTCAGGAGCCTGAGTTTGTGCTCTTTGCTGTCTTTGAAAGTTTATATCAGCATTAGTGGGGTTGGTTCATTGGGCATGTATAATGATGGCTCATGACTGATGCATCCAAGGTTCAGTAAAGATCTTTAAACTGGCTCCTATGCTTTGGAAGAACATCAACTACTAGCTTTCTCTCCCTCTTCTCTTCTCTTCTCTTCTCTTCTCTTCTCTTCTCTTCTCTTCTCTTCTCTTCTCCTCTCTTCTCCTCTCTTCTCCTCTCTTCTCCTCTCTTCTCCTCTCTTCTCCTCTCTTCTCCTCTCTTCTCCTCTCTTCTCCTCTCTTCTCCTCTCTTCTCCTCTCTTCTCCTCTCTTCTCCTCTCTTCTCCTCTCTTCTCCTCTCTTCTCCTCTCTTCTCCTCTCTTCTCTTCTCTTCTCTTCTCTTCTCTTCTCTTCTCTTCTCTCTTTCCTTCTTTTTCTTCTTTTTTCTTTTCTTTTTCTTTCTTTTTCTCTCTCTTTTCCTTTTCCTTTCCTTTCCTTTTCCTTTTCCTTTTCCTTTTTCTTTCTTTTCCTCTCTTCCTCTTTCTTCCTACTAATCTTTTCATTACTTCCCAAATGTTATTTGAGTGAGGGGGGACTATGTTCTTTTTTTTTTTTTTTTTTTTTTTTAAATTTATTCACGGGGCCAGCACTGTGGAATACAGGGCTAAGCTTCCTCCTGGGCATGGTTTCTAGTCCTGGTTGTTCTTCCTCTGGTCCAGCTCTCTCTGCTAATGCACATGGGAAAGCAGCAGTAAATGGCCCAAGTGCTTGGGCTCCTGCAGCCATATGGGAGACTTGTAAGGAGCTCCTGACTCCTGGCTTCAGATTAGCCCAGCAACAGCCGTTGCAGCCATCTGGGGAGTGAACCAGCAGAGGGAAGACCTTTCAATCTGTCTCTCCCTATCTCTTTCTATAACTCTACCTCTCAAATATACAAATAAAATCATTAAAAGATTTATTTATTTTTAAGATTTATTTATTTTATTTGAAAAGCAGAGTTAGAGAGAGAGATCCAGAGTGAGATCGAGAGTGAACCATGTGCTAGTAGTATTTCTTTGAGACTGTACTTCTCCACACCTTAGGGGGATTTCAAAGGTCATACACCTTGGGTTTATATTTACAGAGTTCCCACACTTGTTTCCCACTGTTAGAAACACCAACAAAATATTCTTATGGTCCTTATGATTGCTCTTTTTTAAAAAATTAAATAATCTTTACAGATTTTCTTTTTTATGCCTAAACAGTAAGACAATTGAGTATTATTATTAATGTCAGTGCTGTAATATTTAGTGACTGTAGTGTTTCATACGTTGAGTGCATAAATGCACTATTCCTGGTTTGGTTATATTTAATTAGTAAGATGGAGAGCTCTGACAAATTACATGAATACTAATAATAACAAGTTTTTGCTTCCTGCATATTGTTTATGAGAGAAACTATGGAAGATAAAAGATTTGGACTGTATTTTTTATTATATGTAATACTGTCAAGACAGAAAAATACTGTGGTTGGAAGAAACCTGCCTTAGCAGTATTGAGAACTCTTTCATCTACTACCCAGCTGTGCAATTCAGGGATAACTATCCCTTCTTCTCTTGGATTTAGTTTCCCCTCACCAATAAAACCAGAGTGTAGGATTCTTTCCAGTTCTAACATTTTATAATGAAGATGCTTATAACACAGTAACTATAATGCTTGATCTCTGTTAAAAGTCTGGAGAAAACTTCTGCATGAGATCATTATGCCCAAAGACACCTTCTGAATGGATAATCTTACAGAGTAAAAGGTGAGAACTCTAGAACAATAGTGGGGCTATAGCACTCTCACAACTAAATTGAAGCTATAATCCAAATAAGTTCCAATAAATAGGGAGAGGGCATATACTCAGAGAATAAGGAAAAGCCAATTTCTCAGAACTATTTCCTACAAGATTAGAATACCCTGAACTCAATTTGCTATTGAGAACAGGCTTTTAAATCTAAGCAATAGGTTCTATGTGAATTAATAGGCAACTTCTGACCTAATGTGAACATTCCAAGAGCCCCAATATGCTAGTTTATCTCCAAAAGGCTCTGACTCTCTTTAACATTGTTTAATAGATGCAAATTGGTATTCTTACAATAACCTTCAATGCAAATGTGCCATGGTTTTCTTGATTTTAATCTTTTGGTGTTTAGCATTGTCATTGATCCCAAAGGAAAGACAGTGTTACATCTGTAAGTCAAGGTAGAGATTCAAGGAGCCCTTCCACACACAGAGCAGATGGTGCGATGTCATGGCGAAGTCAATTCAACACCCACATGGATTAGGTTTGGTGCCACCGAAGCTTTGTATGAGCTATCAAGAAGATAAGGGTGCTTGAAAACTGCTCAGTGAGAGAGAAAATGTCAACAAGCACTGAAAAGAGCATTTCAAGGTCTTTGGTGGAAATTATTTTATCAGTGGGAGTGTTTTTCAACTCCATCCCACAACTCCCAATCAGTGGCAATCTCAAAACCCTCCAACTCTTTATGAGGTGAGGAAAGCCATCAAGCAGATGAAAAACAACAAGGCATCTGGAGCCAATGGAATCCCTGCTGAAATCTTCAAGTCGGCTGAGGAAAATGCTCACTGTGGCTCCTCGCTCTCATCTTGCAGCTCGAGAATGATGGAGGCATTCCAGATGACATCCGAGATGCTGTGTTTGTGACCATGTCAAGGCAAGGACACAAAGAAAATGGGAGAAAGAAGTCCTTCACTCTCGCCTCTCAGGACACTTCTTGCTGTGGGGCTTCCTTTACTGTTCTACTTTAAAAAGGCAATAGAAATGGTAAAAAGGTTTACTAGTTATGTGGCAGGGGCTTTTTTTTTTTCTGGATTGTTTTGAATTATCAAGCAGAGCAAGCCATTGCAGACATCCATTGTATCATTATTATGTTGGTGCCATTTCATATGTGTCTAATCACTCTGAGAAATCTTGTTTATAAGCAGATTCATTTATTTATTTGAAAGGCAGAGTGACAGAGAAAGAGACATGGAGAGAGAGGGAGAGAGAGAGAGAGAGAGAGATCTCCATCCACTGGTTCACTCCCCAAATGGCTGCAACAGCTGGGAATGGACCAGGCTGAAGCCAGGAGCCAAGAACTCCATCAGTGGGTGGCAGGAACTCAAGTAGTGGAGCCATCTTCAGCTGCTTCTCAGATGCATTAACAGAGAGCTGGGTCAGTTGGAACTTGAATTGACATGGGATGTGGGCATCCCAAGCAGCAGCTTAACAAGCTGTGACAGAATAACCACCCCTCTTAGAAATCTTTTCAGGCAAGTATTGCCTTATTTATCATTTTGTCTCCATGCAGCCTGGCACCTGGATAGAGTGTGAATGAATTAAGGAGGGACTTGGAGGTTGCTTGGAATCTTGGATGTGCTAAAAGTAAAGAGTAGGTGTATGAATATCAAATTTAACTGACAAAGGAGGAACAATGCTGCAACACTGCCTTAGGCTCCTCTGGCCAGGACAACAGAAGGGCAGCATTAGAGATGCAGTCGAATCACACACATTTGTTCATGGCCACTCCTTTAAGCATCTCCACAAGTGAAGGCAAGGGGGAGGACAGACTGGAAAGACTAGAGAGCTTGAGATTGGCAAAGGACAGGAGAACAGAGCTAAGGAAGTTTAAACATTAACCTTTACCTTGGTTGTTGTTGACTGAGTTTTGAATCAGGATTGAACAGTGGGCTACCTCAGGGATGCAATGAACAGTATTAGCATTCCCATCCTACAGATGAGTGAGCAGACTCAGAGGTTAATTGACTGGTCATTCCCCAAATCAGAGCCAAGCTCTCTTTTGCCTATAAAGTTTGCATCTCTCTGCCTTGCATTGATGCCAGAAGGCTACAGAGAACAGCCCACAGAAGCTAAGTGGAAGCTGGGGCGGGGACAACGTGGGTCCTCTCTCTGCTCCATAGACACAGAGATAATACAGTGCACTATGTTAATTAACACTTAAAGCTGATACAGACTAAAATAAACAAATGCGCACCCATTCTGGTTCCACTTCCAAGACCTCATCCCGAGACCGTAACACAGTTTGTTTTACGGCTTCCCCAGTCACGTGAGAGCCAGCATAATGAAACCTCTCTAATCTCTATTTTTCTAAAGTCTGTGTAGATACAGATGGCTCTGTTTTGGTCTCTGGGTTTTATTCTTATTTTGCCACAATTTTAACCTTTTATGTATCTCTTTCTGTGAGATATTCTCACTGTTTCCTCACCGCCTAGAGGCACTGAGAGGCCTTTCATTTTCATTTTCCAACCATCCTATCATAATGTTTTTTGGAATATTTAGGATTTTTAAAAACCGGAAGATGTATTGCCATTGTTACTGGGAGGTTCTGGTGCATAGGGAAGCCATTCTGTGATGCAGGAGAAAGTTCACATCTGCTGCATTTTTTTACCAAGAGAGGTCAAAGAATTGATGTCTGGTATTTAGTCTTTGTAAGCAGGTGTGCCTGGAAGTCCATGAGTGGCAGAGAAGGGACACAGGAGGCTACTGTCGTGTTTTTGCATATGTGTTATGTTTGTGGGAAGAAAAGGAGTAGAGGAAGGAGGAAGAAAGCCAAAAAATAGAGAGAGCTGAGTCTGCCACAAGTTTTGAAAGAGAATAAAGTCAGACCTTGGTCAAGTGTCCTGTGCAGTTGCAAATTTGGAGGAAAAAAAAGCACAGTCCTCAGTGCCACAGATTTGTCACATTCTGGGGACCGGTTTCCAGCTTCCTGTTGCCACAAGAGACTCCGTAAATCTAAAAATGGCCCAAGCACCCCCAACATGTTTGCATAAGTGAGGTAAGCAGCTCCAAGGAGGGATTTAAAAGAAGACTCAGTATTGTTCGCCGAGTTGCTCAAGCATAGGGAGGGTGGAATTCCATCTGTTCAATTCAGTTTGGTTCAGTGAACTGGGTCACTTTTAATGGTTCACTAAATTCTGACTATCTAAAAATTACAGTTAATGTGTTTTAAAAATCTTGAGCTGCATGACAAGAACACCTTATTACTTGCTCCTCTTTGCCCTGGGGTTTATCACTTCTGGGAATGGGTAAATTGGAAAGCCCTCCATAAGATGGGGGAATTGGGTGGTTTATCCCACCTTGGGTGCTGCCATGAACTCTCTGCTAGACAGAAAAAACAAAACTCTATATCCCTCCTTGATCCTCTCGGTAGCTGGAGTTGCTGGGGCTAGAAACATCTTCTCTGAGGTGGAAGGAGACAAGCGTAGGACTAGAAAACAGAACAACCATTACAGAAAAATAATTACATGAGGAGGAGAAAAATCATAATTCATATTTCAGGGGAAAGTTTGAAAGTCTCAAAGCACAGAAAGTTTGAGGGAAGTATTCCTGGCTTTTGGCTCCCCAGTCCGGAGGTAGTTTGATATAAACATTTCCCAAGCTTTTAAGGATCCGTGTTTCTTCTTAAGGTAAACCTAAGGAAATAAGAGAGTGAAGCTCCCTGGAATTGTGATAAGTGTGCTCTGCATCACAACACAAGCTTTTACACAAAATCCAGATCACTTCACTGTGTACGTTTGAAATAACAGAAAAGATGAAAACATCAGGAATTAGAGTATGGGAAGGGGCAGTGGGTTTTATTTCAGCACTGGATTTGGGTTACCTTAACTTAATTTTCCATGTTTTCTTTGACTATTAAAAATATAGCCTCTTCCTGCTAGATTTGGTGAAGGTAGCCTTTGGCTGCAAGGTCTGGCTTGTTATGCCTGCATGATGTATCAGCAGTAATAGTTAAGAGTGGCAGGGTTTGAGTTTTCAAATGAGAAATGACACAAAACCAGATCAAGAACAGCTGCATTTTTTTTTACATTTCTTGAAAATACAGTTTAAGAGAAAATAAATTATTTTTGGGATGAGGATTATGGCTACAAAATAATGAGGAAGATGATCAATTAAATCTTTAATGCTGATGGCGTGTTGATTTTTTAACTCAAACCTAGCCAGCTAGCTTAGAATAATTTGGTCAAATTGAAATTCAATTTTAGGAGGGCTAGATTAATGTGAGACTAGAAAAAACTATCATTATTTTATTTTTTGATAGATAGGTACACAAATAGATACATAAACATGTAGCTAGATTTTCCATCAGCTGGTTCACTAAATGCCTGTAACAACTAGGGCTGGGCCAAGTCAAAGCTGGGAGCTGGTACTCAATCTGGGTCTCCCATGTGGGTAGTAGAGACCTAACTGTTTGAAACATCACCACTACCTCCTAGCGTCTGGATTAATAGAAAGCTGGAATCAGAAGCCAGAGCCAGATATCAAGCCCAGGTTCTCTGTCATGGGAGGTGAGCATCTTAACTGGCAGTTTAACTGCTGGGCCAATGCCTGCCCTATATCCTTATATGATTTGTAATGACACAGGCATCTTTCTGTAGCATTACAAATTGTATTCCTTCCCCACCTCACCCCCATTAAGTAAATGCTGAATCACTTAGCTGCAGATCAGAACACTTCTCCTGCAGGCTTGTGTTTGCACAGGGTGGAGTCATACAGTGATTTGGGAAAGCACTGTCCCCACCTCTCACCATCCTCTGCACAATTTTTACACCTGTCAGCTTGGGAGGATTTGCCCCATTCCCCTAAAGATGGTCTAGGGCGGGAGTCAAAACCACTTCCTACTGTGAACCAGGTCTACAAGTATATGGCCACTTATCAGGCCAGTTTGTTCCCATAGTCACCTTTGTGTCTAGTGGTACAGGGGGCATGTCCTGAAGTGCCTCTTTCATGTGACTTAGTTACCTTATCTCTCGAGCTGTGGCTCTCCTGGATCTAATCCATTTCTGCCCTTCTGCCATGTTAGTCTTTCTCAAAAATCGGTGTGATGTGATCCCTGTTTTGCTTACTCGTCTGATTAGCTTCCATAGGATAACGTGTAATTCACTTAGCAGACATATGTGTCTTTTCATTAAATTACCCCAAGGCTCTTTACATACTCATTACCATTTGAGAATTTTCTCATCCTTCAAGACCCAGCTCAAAAGTCCCTTCCTCTGAAGACTTCTAAGATTATTCTACTCAATCCATCCGTCCTCTTCCCTGTCAAGGATACCTCCATTGGAGCAGGTGTCTCAGGGGTCACAGTGATGTGTCCATCTTTCTTCTCACTTCTCCATCTGGACTGGGTAGCAATCAAAAGCAGGAATTATATTCATGCCTGGCACAGAGGGAAAAAAATGTTTAATTAACATGTCCTATCTGCTTTTTCTAAAACGTGATTTTCTCTATCCAGCTTCCCAATTTAATATAGTCTCAAGGTATTATTCTCATTTCTACTACTCTTTTTTATAACATTAGGAACATAAATATATTTGAATATGCACTTTTTTTATTGGTTTTCTCTATCAGTAGAATATAAACTTCCCAAAGCTTGAGTCATGGCCTTTTTGTTTCTATATCTCCCACTCCTATCTGTGTGCCTGCTTAGTAAATATTTATTTGCTGAATAAAAGAATGAATGAGTGAATTTTGCAGCAGAGGATGCTGGCTTACAGACACCTCACATCCAATTTCTTAGGCAATGACAGAACTTTTGGCTTTTCCCTCATTTACTTTTGTGATTTTAATGATTCTTTCCTAGTTTTCCTACCGGTTAAAACTAAAACCCTTGTGTCAAGGGAAGGGAAAAATGAGTGGGAAATTGACAAAGAAACCCTTTTACATGTTGACTATGGAATCCTTTTATGAATGGCTGAGTTCCCTCAGTTCATGCCCCAGTGACTTCCCCGTCTTCCTCTCCTTTCTCCTTTCTCCTACTCAGAGGTTTGCCTAAAGCTGTGGGCTAAGCTGCCTCCCATACAAAAGGGAATTAATATCACAGGACATTTGGCATTCAGTGCCCATTCCACTGTGATGTTTTAGGAAATCCAGACAGGGTTTTTGTCTGTGACAATAAGATGAAATCTTAATGTATTTGAGCTTAAATTCATCATGGACTGAGCCTATTTTGTGAACTATTATCTAATACTACTTGTGAAAGCTGAAATTCTAGAGCAAATATGGGGCTGAAGTTTTGCCTTCCACCTAAATCTACATCAGAATAGTTATGATAGGTTGGGAAGGAGTTAGAGGGAGAAGAGTGGTGTGTGTGTGTGTGTGTGTGTGTGTGTGTGTGTGTGTGTGTTCAGGGATGTTCCTGTTAGGTGAGTGGTCTAATCCCCTCCAAGGCACTTACCTGTGTGACTTGGGGACTCCTAGTATGTGTGCATGCCATTGGAAGGAAGAGCAACTACCCCTTGTAGTTTTTTCCTCCTTTCCATTGTTACCAATCATCTCTGGGCTTTCTGGATTATGGGTTCCACTGTCAACATATCATCTGTCACCAGCCAGGAGCTTAAACAACTCAAAACTAGGAATATAAAAACACAGGTACATCACTGTTGAATCAGGACAAGTTCCTTAGCCTTGATGAGTTTACCTTCCTCATTGAAAATTACTGGATAATCACGATGACTACTACATGGGTTGTTGAAAGGATTAAGTGCTCAGCACTGGAGTCTGATATGTTGCAGATAAAGTGCAAAAAATCACTATGGCTTCTAGCCCCGTGGTAAGAGTACACTTGGGCCATCTGTCTTTGTTCTTCATTCCTTGTCTGATTAAAAACAAACAGTAGACTCTGAAATCCAAGCCACTCACGAGAGTGAGAACTCACTGGTGATACAAGCCAGGTTCTGGACCCGGGCTACTTCCCTGAATTCCAGGCCCCAAATCTACCAGATGAGTAATTTTAGGCAAAATTAGGACTTCCATTTCCTTGCCCATAAAGTAAGGAAAAGAGTGGAGCTATGTTATTGTTATGGAGTAAGGGTTCATGTAAAATGGTTGCAAGTGTGTGCACGTTAATGCCTGGGAGCTACCATGGATGCTGTTATTGTTAACACCAAAGTGTCTTGCGGGTGGTAGTGGTAAAAAGGTAGATTTACTTATACAAGGTCCTCAAAAAGTTCCCAGACCACGCGGTACGCAGCAGCAGCTGTCCTTGGGTGCCTTCCCAGATCTCTGAAAGTCTCCACTCCTAGTGGTGCTGCTTCTCTTTTAACCAATGCGCTCTGTCCTGCTCGCTGTGAAGATGTCAGGAAGCTCGCTGCTCATACCCTTCTCCCATCTACTGAGGATCACAGCAGGTCAACAGGAAAAATAAATAATAAGTAATTTCTATTGAGAGAGGCCCACAGTTGTCAGTGCTTTACACTTCAGGATTATCCCCAGGCCACAAGGTGAAATCCAATGAATTATGCAGATACCCAGCGCATGGCTGCAGATTGGTCCCTTTATCTTCATTTCCTGGGACACAACCCTGTAGGCCTTTTGCTCCAGTTATGTCTGGCCTGGGTGCTGAATGTCGCCACCCATGCTGCCATAGCACATAAGCTCCAGTCATAGGCTGGTAGAGCTCTAAGTCTTCATCGAATTTACTTTCTAAATTTTTCTTCAACTGCAGACCCAAGATTATCCCCAGTGATTCTTGATTTTATGTCTTTCATTAAAATATTTATTCACTTATTTGGAAATCAGACTTATAGAGGGGCAGAAGTAGAGAGAGTGGTTTTCCATCCACTGGTTCACTCTCCAAATGGCTACAATGGCTGGAGTTGCACTGATCTGAAGCTAGGAGATTTTTCCGGGCCTTGCACACAAGTGCAGGGGCCCAAGGACTTAGACCATCTTCCACTGCTTTCCCAGGCCATAGCAGAGAGCTAGATTGGAAGTGGAGCTGCCAGGACTAGAACTGGCGCCCATATGGGATGCAGGCACTGCAGGTGGCAGCTTTACCTGTTGCGCCATGGCACCGGCCCCTGGATTTTATCTGAGCTCTTCAGTCCTTTTCCTTACCTTAAAAGACAGAAAACTATTCTTGCACCTGAAATCAAAGACTTTCTTTTGTTCTTTATACCATCAACATGGAGGAAATGGAAGCCAGCTAAAATTGTTGAAGACTGGTATGCCAGATATATGTTTTATTATACTTTACCAGATGTGGAAACCAGTTCTCAGAGAGGTGGAGTGGCTTCCCCTAAGTCACACAGTAAGCAAGTGGTAGGGAAAGAATTTAAACTCAGGTCAGCCTAACTTTCAAAAATGTTTCTTTCATTACATCATGTTGTTTCATTGTTTTATAAAGATGGGGTAAAACTTATTTAAATTATAAATATTAGCACCCTTTTTAAATTTTACGTGATTTATATATGATCCTCTTGAAGATTATACCTGGAATGCTTGCCAAGTATTTTCTTTTTTGAAAGGTTTAATTACTTATTTGAAAGTCAGAGTTGAGAGAGAGAGAGAGAGAGAGATAGAGAGAGAGGGAGGGAGGGAGGGAGGGAGGGAGGGAGGGAGGGAGGGAGGGAGAGAGAACAGAGGGAGAGGTCTTCCATCCTCTGGTTCATTCCCCAAAGGGCTGAAACAGCCAGCAATGGGCCAGGCCAAAGCCAGAAGCCAGGAACTTCTTCCAGTTCTCCCATACAGGTGGCAGGGGCCCAAACAATTGGACTGCTTTTTCCAGGACTTTAGCAAGGAACTGGATCAGAAATAGAGTAGCTGGGACATGAACTGGCATTCATATGGATCATTATGTCACAATACCAGCCCCTTAAGTATTTTCTTTATCTGGTTTCTCTCTCCCCTACCCCTCCCACCCCTTATCCCAAACACACTGTTCCTTATTTACCTGTTTTATAATTTACCTATATACCTTCCTTTTTTTTTTTTAAACTATTTGCCTACCTATTCTCTCCTATCAATATACATATGAGCGTATATGTATATTTGTTAATTATCATCTAGTATTTATTTAGAATTTACTTAAAGTGAAGCTGCTAAAGACATCTTAACTGTTTTCCCTGCGACAGAAACTTTGAAGCTCTGTCTTTGCCTTTGGATGGTTGGTGATCAGAATTAAGCAGAACCAGTGATTTGGCAAAGTCTTGCTTCTGCACTTGCTTTCTGGGTGAGCACCCAAGCTTCCGCTGACCTTGAAATAGGGTGCTGTATCCTGCAGAGCTGCCTTCCATGGGCTGGTTGAGACAGTACATCTCAGTGCCCAGCCCTGTAAGCTTTCTACTGAACTTCTCAGGGGATTCTTGCTTCACATTTCAGAGATGGCACTGATCTCAACTGATTTGTGTAGCTGAGAAGAGCTAGTGAATACTAAAACCCCTCTCCCATAATAGTTAGTCCTGCAATATTTCTCATTAGTCAATTTCAAGAGATATCCATTCAATGGCCCCACCTATTAAAAAAATTCCAACAGATGTCTTCCACAATCTTTTCCCTCTTTCAGAGTCAATTATTTTATTTGCTTAAGGTGGTATCTCTTCTCCTAAATATACCTGAAAATTACAAGGAATTTACATGGGAACTATATTATTATTTATTTGGAAGAATTTTACATGAATGTGACATCTCAGAGGGTATGAGCAATAGCTAGGAAGTGCCTTTGGTCTATCAGGGCTGAATGGTTGACCTGGAGTCCTGGCTGAAGAAGGTCAAGTTTGGAAATAGGCAGGTGGGGGTCATTGTCATCACTGTGTCTTACATTATTCCACTGTACATTTCCAAAACTGCTAGAATGAACACATGATTATACAACACAGCATTTTTAAAAAAAGAATTATTTTCATTTATTTGAGAGAGAGAGAGAGAGAGAGAGAGAGAGAGAGAGAGAGAGAGAGAGAATCTTTCATCTGCTCAATGGCTGAGTCTGGACCAGCCAAAGCAAGGAGCTTCATCAGGGTCTCCCAAGTAGGTGCAGAGCCCAAGGACCTGGGGCATCTTCTGCTGCTTTCCCAGGCGTATCAGCAGGGAGCTGGATTGGGAGAGAAGCAGCTAGAATTTGAACCAGTCCCTGTGTGGGATGCTGGTGCTTCAGGCTGTGGCTTAACCCCTTATACCACAATGCCAGCTCCCAAAATAGGTTTTAAAAAAATGAATGAAGCCGGTAACATGGCTCATTTGGTTGATCCTCTGCCTGTGTCGCTGGCATCCCATATGGGCGCCGAGTTCTAGTCCCAGTTGCTCCTCTTCCAGTCCAGCTCTCTGCTGTGGCCCAGGAGGGCAGTGGAGGATGGCCCAAGTGCTTGGGCCCTGCACCTGCATGGGAGACCAGGAGAAAGCATCTGGCTCCTGGCTTCAGATCAGCACAGCACGCCAGTCATAGCAGCCATTTAGGGGGTGAACCAACGGAAAGAAGACCTTTCTCTCTGTCTTTCTCTCTCTCTGATTGTCTAACTCTGCCTGTTTTAAAAAAAAAAAGACACTTTATAGAATATTGGAGGTGGAGATGAGAAGCTTCAATCTTTATTTAAAAAATATATATATTATATATTTGAAAGACATCAGTTATGGAGAGAGAGCGAGAGCGAGGGCGAGGGTGAGAGAGAGAGAGCGAGGGCGAGGTGAGAGAGAGAGAGAGAGAGAGAGAGAGAGAGAGAGAGAGAAATCTTGTATTCATTGGTTCACTCTCCAAATGGCTGCAATGGCCAGGGCTAGGCCAGAGTCAGGAGCCAGGAGTCTCCCATTTGGGTGCTGGGATGCAGGCACTTGGGCCATCTTCTGCTGCTTTCCCAGGTGCATTAGTAGGGAGCTGGATTGGAAGTGGGGCAGCTAGGGCTGACATACGATGCCTGTATGGGATGCTGGCATTGCAGGCAGTGGCTTTACTTGCTATACCACAATGCTGGCCCTGGTGCCCGAAACTTCAGCCTTGGATGACAGATACCCACATTTAGAGGCCAAGGGTCATGCTGCTTGTTCAAGGTTATGCAAGGAGGAAGGTCAGCAGAGGTGGAAGAGTGACTTCCTGGAAGAAGAGTAAAGCTGGTCTATTTCTCAGTGTATTTGAACATCTTCAAAGTGGAACACAGTAAGGTTTGTGCAGCTTTTTGTTTGTTTGCTTTTTGTGGATGTTACTCTTTGTCAGTAACAAAGAGAAGGACGCTGTAGCTTTTTCTTGGTCTCTGCAGCTGCAGTTGTGACCTCCCTAGGAAAAGCCAAAAGGACAATTCTTTGCTGATTAGGAAGCAGGAAATTTGACAGCTTCTGAAAACAAATGCCTGTATTCCATTTTCTAGCAAGCTGTTCTGGTTCGTCTTCTGTGTGGGAACTGGATAAAAACGGTCAGTGAATTCTCCAAAGGTCAGAATTTCAGAACTGCTGCCACGACTGTATTGTCACCAAGTATTAATGATTCTCTCACTAGCTCTCTTTTTTGAAGAGGCCTGGTCATGTCCAGGGGAATGCCAGGTACATTTTTCTTAATGTATGAGCACAAGTTACATATAACAACCTAACAACACAATACTGCCTCTTTAATGCTAATCTATTCCTTGCAATCTACTAGATACATGTAGAGTCATTGGTGTGTATCAAGAGAGCAAAATCAGATTCTGAAAATATCTGAAAGGATGCACTAGAGTGTACATAATAATGTATTTTAATCTGCCAGGCCTTAAAATTAATCATGAATTCCCACAGAGATTTTAATAATTTTGAGATGATGTTTTTTTTTCTCTTCTTCATAGAATAATATTCTTGGACAGAGTTTTCTAAATGCAGCAAGGGTAAAAAAGAAATTAGGTGGGGGAGGGGGAAACGGGGGCAATTTCTCACTTTGCCATCATAGAGGAGATGTATTTACCAGGGGAAACATGTTTTCTTTTGCTCCTAACTAAAAAGCAAGGTGGATATTTCAAAGAAAGGCTCTATCACTCTGTAAAAGCCGGCAAATAGCGGGAAGTTTATTAGGGGTAATGGTGTGCACTTGTTAGGCAGTGGGACTAGTCCTGGAGGGAAGAGGTCCACTCTAGCAATGGGGTGGATGCCTGTGGAATGATGCAGAATGTATCATTCTGTCAGCTGTTTTCAGAGTTGCAGGGAGGGAGACCCTGGTGTAAAAACTACAATCAGCTCTAGAGAGGGTAACCATGTTATTTACTGAGCAAACCAAGACTTTTGAGAGGGAAATGAAACATAAATAATTAGGTGCCAGTACCTGAGTTTCCCTTAGTTGCAGGGTGCCTTGCAAGGGTTTGCAATGCAAGTTTCTGATATGCAGTTCTATGCAGCTTCCTTTCTTTTTTTTCTTTTCTTTTTTTTTTAGAGAGGAGATGGTGTCTGTCTCTTTACCTCACCAAGATGCTCTGACTATAAGCTAACTGGGTTCTTCAGACTTTATCCAACAAGGATGATATGTAAAATGATAAATGCATAGCATTTTGCTTTCCTAAAAAGTAAACAATGATTTTCCCAGGGTACCAGAAAGCAGTAAATTCTTCAAAGTATATTGAGCTTTCCATGTCTCTTTAACTCTCCATAAAATAGTCATTCTAAGGTCTGGCTACATAGAGAAATGATTTGCTCTTGTGATAGAACAAATCTTGGTAACTTTTCCTAAAATTCAGTGGCCAGAACATGTTTTTATTCCAATTCTTCCCATCTTGAAGAAGTAATTAAAAAAAAAAGCATACTTCACTTCCCCCAGTTCCTGTCTCAAAAATTTCCCAAGGACCACAGTGCTTGAGGATTTATCAGAAATAGAAAAAAACCCTGCGATTGTTCTCATTATTTTAGGAGACTCAGCACCTTTTCTTGGTCAGGTTATATGTGGAGTGTGTTTGGAGATTTTTAAGTAATGGGAATTCTACATCTGAGAAGGAGTAGATATATGAGAAGGTCCAGCTATGAGAGATGAGTAACTATGGAGGTAGAAATAGGACTTTACCAGAACTACGGTTACCTGAAAAGAATTTGCAAGCTAGTAGAGTTGGGAATCTCACTAGTGTGTGACCTACTTTCTCACACTTTGGGCTGGGTATAGGATAAAACTTGGAGATACTAACTTGCTTACCCTTCACTTCCCTTTCAAATTTCCCAAGTTCCTCTCTCCCATTGAATCATTGCCATTCATTGCTTCAAGGGACAGTACTCCTGAACGCAGGACACAATAGATCAGAGAAAGCAAAAAGAGCAGAAGTCCCTGGTCTCTGAGTTCAAGAAAGTCCTCTGGAATTTCCTAGTAGAGAAAGTGGCTGGGAGAGGAATTGTCATGCTAGGGTCAGGTAATTTAGAGCTCTCCAAACATGGATGGGCCAGAGAATCACCTGGGCTTGTTTTTAAAGCTCAGCTTCTGTTTGTGCTTGAGATCCTGCATATCCCACAAAGCTGAAAGTGTTACAAAGCTGCCTGTCATTTGTCCTCACTTTGAATAACAAAGCCTTACATAATAGCACCCAAAAGAAACAAGTGAAATGCCTGATGAATCAGCCCCTTGGGCTATGAAGAGCACTTGGAGCAGTAGCTGAGAAAGGGCCTATTGGCTGCTGCTCAGGGGGCTTGCTGTGGGGGTAGATATGAAAGCAACCCACGCACGCTCCCTCTGGGACGTCCTTCCTGGGACCAGGCACCAACAGAGGAAACAGAAGTGGTTGCCCCGCACTCTACAATAGCGCTGTATGGATGTCTTCCTCGCCCCTGGAGCTACCTGGAGAGGTGAAGGTGAAGGAGCACGGGTTTCTGTACTCCCTGTGAGGGATATGGGATGCTCCTGAGAGGGGAGAGGGCTCAGTAGAGACAGGGATCCCTGGGGTTGGGATGTGTGTCTTTACACGTGGGCCTGAATCCATCCATAGTGCAAAATTACAGCAAAGTGGCCAAAGGCAAGATAGGAAAGTTACTTCTCACTGAGAACTTGCAGGGAATAGAAGATGCCTGATTGCTTTTAAGTCTTCCTGGAATTTTAATGTCACTTTAGGGAAAGAGGGACTATTGATATAGACCTGCAAAGTGGACTGAGCTTGTCCTAAAGAGACTGAGATAATGCTGAAGTGACTGACAATAAGCCTTGATTTTATTAGAACTAAAGTAATTCCCCCTTATTAGGTGAAAGGGAGTTTAAGATAGGGATTATGTGTATGCATAGAAAACATTTTTAAAAGCTCCATCTTTCATATACGTGAGTATTTGTTCATGAAATATCTATGCATTACATTGGAATTCTCATTACCAAGCATACTGCTCATTGTATGCTAGACTTCTAAATGTCTGTTCAATGAGTAAATGGAATGAAAACAACTTAGCCTCTCAAAAACAAATAAAACTGCACAGAAAAACAAAAAGAACATTCTCTAACAAGTTCATGAAGGTCAAATTTAATACTTGTCTTAATTTAAAAAGCTCTCTTAGGAAATTGTTGATTGTCAGTGCTATACTTCCAGGGACAGGAAAGTAGTAGTAAGAGAGCTTGAAGCTTGTCACAGACCAAGCACATCCTAAAGATGCAGGTGCGATGTTTGGGTGTGCACCAAAACAGAATGAGGCCGAAAATTTTTCTGTATCATTTATTTTTCTAAAGATTTATTTACTTACTTGAAGAGCAGAATTAGAGAGAGAGAGAGAGAGAGAGAGAGAGAGAGAGAGAATCTTCCATCTTCTGCTTCACTCTCCAATTGGCAGTAATGGCTGGAGCTGGGCTAACCCAGCTTTATACGCTATACCTCAATACTGGTCCCTATTCTATCTTTAAAAATGGGAGAGACAAGAATCTAACTGAAAATTATTTTTGTGGCCTTTCTTAGAAATATGAAAATGATTTCTTGATTTTTCTCACAAATACAATTTCAGCTTTAAAAAAATAAGTCTTAAAATATAATCAGAGGTCAATTTTGTCCTCACTATAGTAGTTATGGTTGTTAATACATTCATAACAGAGATACAGAACCAAAGCTACAGTTTCTACCTACACTATTTTAAATTTTTGATTAATATTGTGTGTTTGATATGAGATCTAAAATATAGAGCTAAAAATGTCATATGCCCTGCAGGGAGCCCTTTATTTCTAGTGACATATATTGGAGTTATTCTTCTTTGTTCATATGATTTACCTTCAAAAATCTATTGAATGTGCCCCCAGAGAATGCAGATAGCTGTTTTAATAATCATATTGGTATTCAGGTGGAATGGAGTGGGTAGAACTGAGAGAACTTGCAGGGAATATTGTTCCTGGGATCTCTGGTTCCACCAGCCTGCATGTAATTGTTAAAGTGCTGTGGTATAGCTAAAGCGTGCTGAAGGAAGTTTGCAATTCCATTCTTGTAAATATGGATCTTTCCTCCCCCTTCCAAGGTTTCAGAATCCTTATCTCATAGGAGTGGCACAGTATACTATAAGGTCAACAGATGACAGGGTTTTCCTATCTCTGTCTCTCCAACAAAGGGCCCTGGAATTTACCCAGAACATTTGACTAGTGTCCAGTGACCTTAATAGAGCTGCTATTCAAAGTCTCCAAATTCTGCTTACGACTGGGTGATTATGTGCTATCAGAAAGTACTGGTGAACTTGGCCTGTAGTGGTGGCATGAATTTCATGAAAGCAATGGAGTACTGTATTCTTGAGTACAGCATAAAATATAGAGTGATAGAATGGTCCATTTTAATCTCTTGCTTATGATATTCTTTTTAGGTATCCACATCACTCATGACAATCTGGGTTCTATATTGAAATTTTAGGGTATATATTTTCCTGTATCCATAATTTTATAAATAATTTCATTTCATTTTTAACACAATGTTTGTGAAGTGTATATTTATGGCCATTGTATGGATAAAAAAAAATAAGGTCTGGAAAGGTGAAATAACTTGCCCAACTCCCAGGGGCAGGAAAGGCATCAGTAGTTCCAAGTTGATAAAAAGAGTAGTAGAGTTTAGTTATGGGTTGATTCTTCTTCCTGTTTTGGTGAATGATAGTGAAATTTGCTCCACCAAGGCACAGATGGCCTCATGACATTGCATTGCACAATGTGACAAAGGTAGAGTTAGAAAAGATATTTTGGCCCCTGATTCTCTTGCTTCTTCCGTCACTCCCATTTATAGTATCTGAAAGACAGTTCCCTTAAATTTACTTCTGTCAGTATAAATCATTACATGGAAGCAATTTATTTCTCTGGATACCTCTTGACATTTTCAGCCACCTTTAAAAACTAACCTTGTAATATTTTAATTGAACAACATTGCTTGTGTTTCTAATATTGATATGGATTTTACACAGCTGTTTACACTAATATGTGTTAAAATGCCTAATTACCACTGCAATCACAGCCTGGCTCAATATCTTGCCAGCTCTTAAATATATAGTTGTGTCTTAATCAAACACAAACGTCAATGAGCATCCTAAACTCCGCAATTTGTAAACTGGATTAAAGGCAATAAATGTGACCCTTCAAACAAGAACACAGAATTTTGCATATTTCATGCTAATCTGCTCATCTACTCATTTTGTTTCCTAGATTTTCAAAATGCTTGTTGATAAAATGAAGTCAGAGTGTGAGAAGAGGTGCAAATTCATTAGAGGTATTTAGGTGGCCTGAAAAAGGCAGTCCTACAACAACATTTTTTAATGTGTGACTTTGTGTTTACAGCTAAATTAAATAATTGGCTGTCAATTCTTTAGCCTATTGGATAAGCTTCTTATTACTTTTCAGCAAGTATTTGAACACCTACTAAATATTAGTAATTACAATAAGAGCCAGTACTTGCAATGTATCATCAGGGTCAGATTATCCTGTGTGTAAGTCACAGTGGGAGAATGGAGGAGGGAGTGCTTGTTTACCACTAAGGGCTCAAGGAAAACTTCTTAAAAAGACAGATGTTTTTAGGCCAGGCATTTGGCATAGTGGTTAAGTTGTCACTTGGGAGACCTACATCTCACCAGAGTGCTTACCTCTACTTTAATTCCGGTTTCCTTCTCATGCACACCCTGGGAGACAGTGACGATGGCCCAAGTAGTTGGGTCCCTGCCACCCAGGTGGGAGACCCAGATTGATTTCTGGCTAGGCTCCTGGCTTTCGCTTGTCCTGGTCTTGTCCTGGTTGTTGGAGGCATCCAGGGAGTGAACCAGCAGTTGGACGATCTCTCTTTGTTCATGTCTCTCCTTGTCTCTCCGTCTTTCATATAAACGGAATGAATGAATGAATAAAAGAGACATATTTGCATTGGAAAAATGTAATGTTTTCCAGCAGGACAAGCAGGGGAACTACAGATAGGAATTAGAAAAGAGCAGCCACAGTCACCAGTGAAATTGAAGATGGCAGTTCTGGGAACTACAGTAGCTCTGTGTGGCTGAGGAGGAGAATCCTACTTGGAGAAACCTTGGAGATACCACATTAGGCAAACTTTCTGCTGCCTGTTGGCAAGGATAGCATGTCTCCATAATAGCAAAAGAGTGTATCAGCTGTAAACTACCAAGAAGGGAGTGTTTATTGACCCATGGAAATCTTGTCAGTGGTTGCCTGAACTATCTCCAAAGAAGCATGTGCCCCAACGTCCAATCAGCTTATACCTTAGAAGCCTACAATGGTCTATGGAAGTAGCAAGGAATCATTAGGTTTATCTCTCTTCTCACTGTTTGATTTATTGACTGAGTCATGTATTCATTCTTGCATTCATTCAATAAATGTCTACCTAGCCCCAACAATATTTCAGTGTTTGTGATAGTCACTGAGGAAATGACAGGGACAATCTCTTCTCTCTGAGAATGAGAGATTATGGGATAAAAGCATCAGGCAATTTGGCAAAGAATGAGAATAATGCTGTCACCTACATTTGTCTCATAAGTAGAAACATACCATTTTCCTGACTGTAGGTTCTCTATTTTACTTTCTATTCACCATATTTAAGAGAATATTTATTTTTTTCAATGAACTACCATTTATCTGGAGTTAAAATACACTCAGGACTAAAATAACTGGGATTTTAAAAAAGGACTTCAGTATTTGGAGAAAATGGTAAGGAATTGGGAGATTTGGCAGTTCTGAAACTTCAAAATTATATCCTGGAAATACTGAATATCAGATTTAATTCATATATCTTAATAATGTAAATATTACATAGTAAATCATATTTAGAATGAATATCACTAAGATACATAAGTGTAATTCAAATGAACAAAGCTGAATTATGATTTATTTATTTATTTTGGGACAGGCAGAGTGGACAGTGAGAGAGAGAGAGAGAGAAAGGTCTTCCTTTGCTATTGGTTCACCCCCCAATGGCTGCTGTGGCTGGTGCACCACGGCTGATCTGAAGCCAGGAGCCAGGTGCTTCTCTTGGTATCCCACAAAGGTGCAGGGCCCAAGGACTTGGGCCATCCTCCACTGCACTCCGGGGCCACAGCAGAGAGCTGGCCTGGAAGAGGAGCAACCGGGACAGAATCCGGTGCCTCGACCGGGACTGGAACCCAGGGTGCCGGTGCCACAGGTGGAGGATTTGCCTATTGAGCCATGGCGCCAGCCGAATTATGACTATTTTAACTTTTGGACTCACAATCTCACCAAGAGCACAGATATAAGTCTGGTGTTTGGCATGGTGTATGTTCATGGTAGATCATATTATGGTTCCTTATTTTCCTCTCTTTGTGCCCACAGCCTTTACCACGTGTTTTTGCAGTCCCTTCCAATCCAGTGATATTGGTCTTGGCCGTGTGATTTGCTTTTGCCTATGGTAAGTGAATGGGAGTGACAGTGCTGAGCTTCATTCTTGGGAAACATCACTGTTGCCACCTTCCACACCTCTGCCTGCGCCATGGGAAGAATATGCTGCTTCCCATAAGCAGTTAGTTCAGGGAGAATGAGAGCTGATGCACAGAGTTAGGAACATAACAGTCCTATCCAACTGGCAGATAGCACTGAGTTTTGGGGGGCGTAGGGGTTTCTTAGCCATCCATGCTATGTCAATAATTCAGCACAATATGAAATCACATAGAAATATTCCAAGTTCCTTTCTTTTCTTTCTCTTTGCTTATTTTCTAATACAATTTAGTAAGATGGTCTAGTTATATTTAGGCAAAATAGTAGGAGAATGTGTGAATTACTGATTTTCTGTAATGATACCTTTTCTCATCTTTGGATATTTAGGTATATTGTTTTGTAGCATCACACTATTAATGAGGGAGTACTAGTTTGGGTTCTTTTTTGGTTCACACATTTTATTGCATGAAAAGCACTCATGTTTTTGGGCCTCTGTGTTATCATATATTAAGCATGTCTGCTCCTGTCAGTCTCATTGAGTTATTATGCAAATAAAAATTAAATAATGGAGGCCAGCACTAAGGCATAGCAGGTAAAGGTACCACCTACAGTGCCGGCATTCATTACGGGTACCATTTTGAGTCCTGGCTGCTCCACTTCCAATCCAGCTCTGTGTTAATGTGCCTGAGAAAGCCGTGGAAGATGGCCTAAGTGGTTGGGCCCCTGCACCCATGTGTGGGATACCTGGATGAAGCTCCTAGCTTTGGCCTGGCCCTGCCTTGGTCACTGTGGCCATTTGAGGAGTGAACCAGTGAATGGAAAATCTCTCTCTCTCTCTCTTTCTCTTCGCCTCTTCCTCCCTTTCTCTGCCAGCCCCAGATGCTGGCATCTTAACTGGAGTCTTAACCACTAGGCCATATACTTACCCCAACAACATATTTTTAGTAGGTCAATTTAATAAATAAGGAATAAGCTACTGAACTAGTAGTATATTAAACACCTGAAAAGCACTTTTCCATACATTATTCATTATAGGGAAGATCATAATAGGGCCCTGCCCCCATAAGAAAGGGCATTCTATGCCCTGGAAGTGACCTCTGGGACAGAGCTAGCCCCCTACCGTTTATGCTCAGGATAAATATCTTAAGCAGAATCTGATGAAGATGGCCAAAGTAAGCCTTAATGCAGCTGCGACTTGTAGAACAGCCGGGACCATGCCCAGGTGTTTGGGCCATGAAGAAATTGTGCTTGTTTACTCAGGTACTATTTAACGGTGTGCGTGTGCTGGCCAGTCCTCACAGACTATGGATTGCCATCTGTCTCTCCCTATTAGACGTCTGGGTGAGTTTTTGGAGTTGATGAACATTATGTATGAACTTTCTTGAATTTTAGGCTCTCATAGTGTAGGAACTCTGCCTTTCAAATAACTAATTAAATTTTTTAAAAAGAAAATTGAATAATGTATGGAAAAGTGCTTTTTAGGTGTTTAATATACTACTAGTTCAGTAGCTTATTCCTTATTTATTAAATTGACCTACTAAAAATATGTTGTTGGGGTAAGTATATGGCCTAGTGGTTAAGACTCCAGTTAAGATGCCAGCATCTGGGGCTGGCTCTGTGGTATATTGGGTAAAACTGCCGCTTGTGGCACTGGCATCCCATATGGAAACTGGTTTGTGGCCCAGCTGCTCTACTACCAATCCAGCTCTCTGCTAATGTACCTAGCAAAGCAGCGGATTATGGCCCAAGTACTTGGGCCCTTGCACCCACATGGGAGACCTCGATGAAGTTCCTGGCTCCTGGATTCAGCCTGTCCTAGCCCTGGCCATGGCGGCCACTTGGGGAGTGAACTAGCAGATGGAAGACCTCTCTCTACCTCAGCCTCTCCTTCTCTGTAACTCTTTCAAGTAAAAAAAAAAAAATATATATATATATATATATATATATGTGTGTGTGTGTGTATATATGTGTGTATATATATATATACATATATATATATGTATATATATATATATATATATATATAAAGATGTCAGCATCCCATATCATAGTGCCTAGGTTGAAGTTTGGCCCTGCTCCCAACTACATCTTCCTGCTACATGCACTCTGGGAGGCATCAGGTGACGGCACAGGAGGTTGAGTTCCTGCCATCAGTGTTCAACACCTGTACTGGGTTCCCAGCTCCTAAATTTGTCCTAGGCGAGTCCTGCACATTGCAGGTATTTGAGGATTGAATCTGCAGAGGGAAGCTGGTCTGTCTCTCAACTAAGAAATAAAAATTTAGGCCAGTGCTGCGGCTCAATAGGCTAATCCTCCACCTGTGGCACCGGCACCCGGGGTTCTAGTTCTGGTCGGGGCGCCGGATTCTGTCCCGGCTGCTCCTCTTCAGTCCAGCTCTCTGATTTGGCCCGGGAGTACAGTGGAGGATGGCCCAAGTCCTTGGGCCCTGCACCCACGTGGGATACCAGGAGAAGCACCTGGCTCCTGGCTTCAGATCAGCTGTGGTGTGCCGGCCGTGGCGGCCATTGCCATTGGAGGGTGAACCAATGGCAAAGGAAGACCTTTCTCTCTCTCTCTCTTTTACTGTCCACTCTGCCTGTCAAAATAAAATAAAGAAATAAAAATTTAAAAAATATGGTGCCAATTTTATACTAATGACTTTTCATCCACATGAAGATAATCAGAATACCTAATTTCTGAAAACTCTGTTCCCAGAAAAGGATTATGTTTTGTTTCCACTTTATTTTTTTGGTCATTATCATCAAATTGATGATCATCTTTTACCTAGTATGGCTTCATATAAATAAAGAGAATTTGTCATCTTGAGTAAAACATTTTACACGGTTTTTAAATAATAGAGATGATGTGGAATATGATAGAATCATTTCAGAGTCAGAGATATTTGAATTTGAACCCTGGGACCACAACTAACTAGCTGTATTGCTTTAGTAAAGTTAAATAACCTTTCTGAATGACAAATTTCACATTTCTAAAATAAGGATACTTGCAATAATTTGTAATGTTACTGTGAGGATTGGCGATGGTGTTGGGACCACTTGATAAGTGGTCCGTAATTGGCATCTCAGTACGATTGCACTACTTTGGCTTCTGAAACAGAGCACACCTGAGTCCCTGTCATGATTCTCTCAGCACTGGTTTTTAAGTCTTGATAGCATCTGGATCTTCACTCAGGCTATGGAGATGCATATGAAAACCAGTCTGGTGTTTTGAAAAATTCTCTTTTCTAATTTTTACTGTCTTCTTTCTGGTGGCCATGTTGTTATCTATTGTTTCTACTTAACCATTTTCTTACATTGCATCTAGCTGTTTTCAGTTTAAGGCAAAACTCCTTAAAAATGTACTAATTTGAAGTGCATGTAATGAATAGATCAGGACTAAATTATATGGACTTTATGATTTAGAGTTTGCTTATAAGTTTTAAAGTGCTTATTTGTTAGGTCTTACCTGTGTTTGAGAAAGTTAAGGCAGTTGAATTAAGTACTTTTCAGAATTCTTAAATCTTAATATAATGAATTCTTAGAAAGATAACAATAATGGTAGGGAAGATCATAATAGGGCCCTGCCCCCATAAGAAAGGGCATCCTATGCCCTGGAAGTGACCTCTGGGACAGAGCTAGCCCCCTACTGTTTATGCTCAGGATAAATATCTTAAGCAGAATCTGATGTAGATGGCCAAAGTAAGCCTTAATGCAGCTGCGACTTGTAGAACAGCCGGGACCATGCCCAGGTGTTTGGGCCATGAAGAAATTGTGCTTGTTTACTCAGGTACTATTTAACGGTGTGCGTGTGCTGGCCAGTTCTCACAGACTATGGATTGCCATCTGTCTCTCCCTATTAGACGTCTGGGTGAGTTTTTGGAGTTGATGAACATTATGTATGAACTTTCTTGAATTTTAGGCTCTCATAGTGTAGGACTGATGTAAGACAAATTTGATGTAAGGAGCTATTTTTCCTTTGAAGTTGTATTAAATTATTTCTGTTAAGATTTTGAATATATCAGGGAAGACACATGATAGTTTTGCATAGTTAACAGCTTTCCAGCAACTTCAAGTCTCTTTAGAAGGGAAATGGTATAAACTTCTGGGTTCAACTGCGATTTTGGTCTTTGGATGGTCATATGGCTAAGTCATAGCACCCAGCTCTGTAATTGGAAACTTAACTTTTTTTTTTTTTTTTAGATTTATTTTTATTTATTTGAAAGGCAGAGTTGAGAGAGGGAGAGAGAAACTCCCAGCTGGTTCACTCCCCAAATGGCTGAAACAGCCTGAGCTGGGGTGGTCATAAGGTAGGAGCCAGGAGCTACTTCCAGATCTCCCATGTGGGTACAGGGGCTTAAGCACTTGGGCCGTCCTCCACTGCTTTCCGAGGTGAATTAGCAAGGAGCTGGACGGGAAACGGAGCAGCCAGGACTCTAACTGGTGTCCATATGGGATGCTCGTGCTGCAGGCTGGTGCTGCAGGCAGCAGGTTAACCTGCTATGCCACAGCGCTGGCACCTGTAATTGGAAACTTCTAACTATTCAGTCAACAGAGCATAGCCTGCCCCAATTCACCTGGTACCTCTTCTTTTTCAACTGCATATATGAAAAAGCCCTATGTTGTGATGCACAAGGACTTCTGGCCTACAAGTGAAGGCTAAATGAGAGATTTTAGGCAAGTTATCCTAAAGCAGAGCCCTAGACAAGGACTTGGATGCAGGTAGATTTTTGGGAGGTGGGCCCTGGAAGTGGTATTGATAGAGTGAGGAAAAAGGAACTGGGGAGGTAGGAACGTCAGTAGGTAGCTAAGTAATCTTGATTGCTTTTTGCTGTGGGCAGCTAGGCCTTAATTCTATGGAATCTGAAGAACAGTTCAGAGAATGTACCTCAGAAGTTTCTCCAAAACACAGGATGCCAGGGCATTTATCTACTAAAGTGTGTCTCATTAGCTGAAAGTTCCCTTCAACCTCCGGCCGATCTGAAAGGTGGGGCAAATGAATGTGATGCAGAGAAGGGAAAAATCTGACAAGGTTCATGCAAAGTGCTTTGTGCGCCATCAAGTCCCCACAGATGTTATCAATAGTGAAAAATTCAAAGCCTGTTCAAGTTATAACAAGTTAATCAAATGACAGATTCTAGTAACAGTATTTGTGGTATTAGAGTTGTAGCAGTCATTTGTTTATAAAAAGCCAGAAATAGGGCAGAGTACTCATATCTCATTGATACTTTTCCTCTGCCCTACTTGTCACTTCTTCCAAAACTGCTATCTGGCAGTTCAAACCCATAATTACACAGGTGCACATACACTTACACTGTACACATAGGGACACCATTGATCTATTCATCCCCTTCCTGCTCCTGGATATTTTTACTTTAATGAGGGCGAGCAACTGAGGTGGAGGCAGAGAATGGCAAAGAATACTGTTCTTCCTTCCACACTGCCTGGAGTTTGGGAGGCAGGAATTGATGGTTGAGTGGTTGACCCAGCACACTTCTTACAGAACTGACCTCGAGAGAATGGCCAGATTCTTAGACTGCTATGACTAACTCACAAACATGTTCAGGACACACACTATATTTCCATAGTTAATGGCCTAGGCCCATCAAACTTGTATGTTTAATTATAAGAGGGCTTCGTCAGAGGCCTTCATCAGGCAAGCCACATAAAGGAGAGGGACCCTTATGGGGTGAATTCGAGATGTACACCCAGCTCTTTAGAGAATGATATCACACAACTGTGAAGGCTCACCATAACCCCTGCTTTGGTTACACCAAGAAACTAAGCCACTCAGCCTAGTCACTTGCTAGATTTGTGTAAGCATTGACTTAGAGCACCTGAAAGCTCAGGGTGAGCCTGAAATGTTGAGCTTCAGGTGATCATTCCCTAAGGTGAAATGTAAGTATTTGTAAGTATTCTAATAACCCCACAATATGAATGTCTTGATAGAATGAAATGTTATTTTTCACCCATATCATTCGTTTGCATCTGAGAGTTTCATTTGTTCCTTCTCTGTGCAGACATCAAAAGACCGAGGCTTTTGTCATGAAATTCACCTTAGTCAGCTCCTCAGAGTCCTCTAACTTCAGTTAATGGAGGAAAAGAAACGAGTCTCTCAGGTGGGCCAAGAAATAACTCATGCCACTTATGTTGCTTTGGCGAGAATGTGGTCGTATGGCCACACCTATCTGGAAGACAGGTTGGGAATTGGCATCCCTGGCATCCCGTGTTTTGGAACCTACTTAAATGCTTATAAAGCAGAAATGTCAGATATGAATGAAGTCTTGCAGCCTTTTTCAATCATATAATAGAAATGTGAGGCCAGTGGGACCAAGGAACACCTGAAGACTTCATTTTTTTTAATATAAATTGGTCATATACATAGGATTCTTAAGAGATGGTTCTGCTTTGGTAATATAAATGGAGTAGAAGGTGAAGATAACTATTTTGTTGCACAACTGTGGCATTATTGGCCTTCTGACAACTAGCTGATAGCTGGGACAATCACTGCTGAGGCACTCGAATTTTCTAGGAAGTACCCAGCAATTTGATGCCAGAGTGGAGAGAAAGCAAGGAAGGTGCTTCTGTATTTCAATCACTTAGGAACTTTTTAAATTATTCATACTGGTCCTAGGGTGTATCTGCATCTAGTCTGTTTCTCAGAGAAAGGAAATAAGAAGTAGAATCACTGTCCCTGTCCATCCCTTAACCCCACTGAAGATCACTGCTGTGGCTCTGGGTTGTTCTGTGTTTGCCCCTCTTTCTGCCTTCAGCATACTCATTATTTCCACTTTGGAGAGCAATTTTCCTATTTGGTACTCACTAAAGTTCAGTGTATTAATTGCTGGGGCTACCATTACTACAGATTGGGTGCCTTAAACATCAGGCATTTATTTCTCAGTTTCTGGAGGTGGGAAGTTCATGATCAAGGTAGTGGCATGACTTATTTCTGATGGCAGTCACTTCCTGGCTGTGGACAGCTGCCTTCTAGTCACGTCTTCACTTGGCCTTTATTGGGTGTGCCTACATTCTGGGTTCCCTTCTTCTAAGGACAGTCATATTGATTTAGTTTCCCTGCCTCATGACTCTTACCATCTTTAAATGCTGTCATGTTGGGGATAAGGACTTCAGAATATGAAGTTTGGAGGCAGGGCACAGAGCAATTGATAACCTTGAGCTGTGAATTGGTCTCAGGTGACACAGGTTACCTTTTGGCTTCTTTACAATTTTAAATTTTTTTGAGGGGGCTGGCATTGTGTGCGATGATTAAGACATCACTTAGAATTCCCATGGGAATTCAGGAGTGGTTGTTTTCCAGTCCTGGTTCCAATTCCAATTATAGCTTCCTGCTAATGTGCACCTTGGGAGGCAGCAGTGATGTGTTAAGTGATAGCATTTATATGGGACACTTGGATTGAGTTCCAGACTCTTGGCTCTGGTGTGGCCCAGCACTGGCTATTGTGGGTATTTGGGGGTGTGAACCAGTAGAAAAGAGACCTGTCTTTTTCTACTTTTCAAATAAAATTAAAATTTTAAAATTTGTTTTACTTTTTTCTTGATTCTTTCAAATTACAAAAATCGCCAGAAACAATTGTAACCAAGATTCAGTTAGAAAAGCAGACTGGTAAATTGAAATTCATTATCAATACATATAAAATTTAGACAAATTTAGTTTTAGAATATCAAGCTATGCCTAATTTTCTCCAATGTAACCTTTAAGGTTAAGAACTAAGTAATTCATAAGAGGAGGCAAGTTTTCCAGTGATCTTCCTGTTCTACTCTTAAAGCAACTTCTTTCTTCTCCCTATCTTCCCCACAATGTACTTGCTCCTCATTCTGAGGATGCCAGATCCCTTCCCTAATAATCCCATCAAAACCTGTGTCTCTTTCTAATTCTTCTAGATTACTGCTCTGGGAAAAAGGCATTAACTAATGCAATCACTAACAGTAAATGTATGAGTAGAAGATAGTTCTTTTAGGCTAGAGACTCTGTGATATTTGTAATAATTATTTTTTGAAAATTTAAGTCCTTTAGTCAGCTGGGGTGGATTCTTTAGGAAGCTGTACTCTGGTAGGAACTTCACTACTCATAAGCCCTGCAGTAGCTGTGGCCAGTGAGTTAGGGAAGCTTTCAGAGCACACTCTCTAGTCAGTCCCTGTTTCTTGAGTGTTAGAGTCATTCTTGCATTTTCCCTCCAAAGAGCTGACCCGTGTAGGTATGTGCTTAGGAATAGACCATCCATTTCAAATGAGTACATTTCATTATGATCTACAGGGCAAGGATTTTCACAAATGTATTTTAAAATCTTTGCTTTCTCTTTTTAACTCTTTCCTGATCTAACTATACATTATGAAGCCTGGAAAAATAGGAAATATTTCTTGTCTATTTTATTAATATTTATATCCAGTAAATGTTTACACATTTGAAAAACAGTGATTTTTTTTGCATATATATCACATATACACTACTTTCAGCATCACTGTTTTGAAATGTGCAAATATAACAATTAATGACTTTGATTTTTGGAAACAGATTTGGATTATATAAACTTATCTGATGCCATACCTTTTCCCAACTCAAAGTGGCTCTACTCTTAGGGTTAAATTCATGCAATTTGAGTTAGCATTCCCTTTGAATAACATTATTATTGTTTATCATTGCATCAGCTTTTACAATATGACTGGTGCTGTGGAAGACATTAAAAAGACACAGTTCTTGCCTAGGGGCTTACACTCAGAAAGGCAAACAAACAAAATGTATTTAAGAAGAGGTAGATTGATAGTAAAGATGCAATTTCTCAGGTGTCTAGATTTGTATTTTGGGTCTATTTGATTTTTTTTTTTTTAACCAGCTGTGGGCTAAATAAATATTGAAAGTTTTCTTCTGAGGCCAGAGTGCTATTTAGGACATCTGCCATTCTATGAGTCTGCTGTGTATCCACTTCCCATGTTGAATCATTCTCTCCCTTTTTCATTCTATCAGTTAGTATTAGCAGACACTAGCCTTGTTTGTGTGATCCCTTTGACTCTTAGACCTATCAGTGTGATCAATTGTGAACTGAAATTGATCACTTGGACTAGTGAGATGGCCTTGGTACATGCCACCTTGATGGGATTGTATTGGAATCCCCTGGCACAATTCTAACCCCATCATTTGGGGCAGGTCCGATTTGTGTTTCTATGTGGGTGCAAACTGATGAAATCTTTACATAGTATATACTGAATCGATCTTCTGTATTTAAAGATAATTGCAAATGATTAAAAAATCTTGGTGTTAAATTGGAAATTGCATAGATAATTAATCAATTCTTTAAAAAAAATCATGTAGGATCTCTGTCCTTAATGTGCTGTACATTGTGAATTAATACTATAACTAGTACTCCAACAGTATTTTCACTTTGTGTCTCTATGTGAGGGCAAACTGTTGAAATCTTTACGTAATATGTACTAAACTAATCTTCTGTGTATAAAGAGAATTGAAAATGAATCTTGATGTGAATGGAAGGGGAGAGGGAGCGGGAAAGGGGAGGGTAGCGGGTGGGAGGGAAGTTGTGTGTGGGGGGAGCCATTGTAATCCATAAGCTGCACTTTGGAAATTTATATTCTTTAAATAAAAGCTATATATATATATATATATATATATATATGAAAAAAAGTTTTCTTCAAGACAAGAACATAAATGACGAGAGTTCAAAGAAAATGTGGGTTTAAAACAGAGGGCTGAGTATCCAAATGACCTAATTTTGGGAGTTCTGTAGTCTTGAATTGCTCTCTCCCTCCTTGTCTTTCCAACAATTGATACTACCTGTGGCTTCCTCACTGGAAACCAAGTCACTGGAAATCAGTTAAAAACTGGATAACCAAACTTTATGGCCAAAGCATTGGGTTAACTCTTGCCAAATAATAATGCTTAAAAATGAACTAGTTTTTCTTAAAGGCTGAGATACTTGCTTGCACAAAATTGAGTAACACCTTTATCTCAAGGATGCATGACTCTCAAGTTTAATTATTGAAAATTCAGCCTACAAGATGAAATGAATAAAATGTATTTCAGATTTTATACTCTTAAAAATATTTTCTCATACAGCTATGGAGCAAAAACAAGTGTTTCTATTTTGTATGTTTGTGGAAAATATTTGTTACATATGCATGCAGAAAACATCTCTGCCATAGAAATCTAAATATATATGCTTGTCACTATGTGAGATCAAGCACCTGCTTCTGGGTGTAAGCCTGTGGCAAACTTTTGAGTTTCACATGTGAAGTCCATGTGGAACACAATCTACAAGCTTAGGAAAGATGTAGAGACCTCAAGATTGCAGAGGGACTGATAACTTTCCTGTGCAGGGGTCAGGGGTCAGTGACGTTCCCTTCCATCAGTCACCATAGTCTTCAGGTGCATAGAGAGGTCCCTTACCAGGATCTGGATCTGTATAAAAGATGCAAACACTCAGAGTCATGCATATGTAGTCCTTGTTTTCCAAAGTTTCTGTTTAATTGTCCTTTCTCATCACATGCAGAAGAGTGGTATGCCTTTCCAGATGGTCCACACAAATGCTTTGTTGTACTTCACTCACTCTTTGCATGTCAAGCATCTCTGGGACTACATACATCAACAATTAGCATCTTATATTCATTTGACAGGAATGAGTTTGTAATATTTTATACAGCTTTCTTTGCTAACATTTGCATGTTGGGATGTTCTTCTATAAGAATCAAGGTTTTGACTGTGGAATTTTCCTTCTATTGCCTCCTTCCCCTAAGGATTTTCTCTCCATGAAGTACCATTTGATCTATGCTTTAGGAGAAATGTCCTTTTTGACATGACATTTCTGGATTGTGGTAAGACCATGTGACTGTGTTTGCCAGTGCATATGGTAGACGTTTACTATGGTACATCTCTCCAGGGGCTGTGTTCCGTGGTACGCTCTGATTTTTCAGATTTTAAATCATTGATTCATAGATTTGGCACCACTATGCCTTCAGGCCGTTGCAAAAGCTTCCTGTTAGACTTTAATTATTCTTAGCTCTGTGCTAAGAATTTAATGCAGTGAAGCTTGTGTGTGAGGAGCAATCCTAGAGCATAAAAATCCCATTTAAGGGCGAGTGCTATGGCAAAGTGGATAAAGCTGCCATCTGCAGTGCCGGCATCCCATATGGGTGCCAGTTTGAGATCCGGCTACTCCACTTCTGATCCAGCTCTCTGCTTATGGCCTGGGAAGGCAGTGGAAAGTGGCCCAAGTGCTTGTGCCCCTGCACCTACATGGGAGACCAGGAAGAAGCTCTTGGCTTCTGGCTTCAGATTGGCATAGTTCTGGCCATTGGAGCCATTTACAGTGAACCCTCTTCTCTCCCCCTCTCCCCTTCTTCTCTCCCCCTTCTCTCCCCCCTCTCTCCCCCTTCTCTCCCCCTCTCCCCCCAATAAATAAATCGTAAAAAGCCCATTTAACTGGTACACCAGAAATGCTTGTACCAAATGGATCACCTGGTAGTGGTAGTGTTACTTTGAGAGTTTTCCATCAGGTTTGACAGTTGCAGGGCAGGTCAGTAGAACACATGGAACCCTGTCAGGGGGTACCTTTTTGACTTCTCCACTAGGAGTCTAACAAGCTTTTCAGACTTCACACATTAACTTCAGGATCCCTGAAACAAATTCCTTCCCCCATAGTCATAAACAACACTTCAGTCCAGGGACCTGGAGTCACCAGAATTCCTTCAATTCTCTCATCACCTTTATCCTGTCCTCCCAGAAATCTGTCATTAATCATTTGGCTTCTAACTCATCTGTCATTAATCTTTTGGCTTCTAACTCCATATATTCTAAATTAAGTCTCACCCTCAGTTCACATAGCAACTTCAGGAAAGCTATAGCTTCTAAACTGCCCTGCTTGACTTAAATTGGGTATTTTTGTTCTCATATAGTCTCTTCCCACCCTGCTGTTAGTTACCTCCCCTAATAAATTGGAGCACGTTTTTCCATTGTTGCAAATTCTGCTTTCTGCTGTGCTTCGAACAGTCGAAACCCCTCACATGCAACTCTCCAAGCCTGTAGAGCCTGGAATCTCTCCCAACTTCATGCAGCCTCACCAGGCACTGATTTATTTTTTTGTGGTGGTGGGGTGGATTCTTGCAAGCTTTTCAGCTCTTTTCTTCCTACAGGATTTTGCACTTGCTGTCTCCTGCCTGAATGGTTTTTACTTCTTGGCTTCATCTCATTCTTTTTTTCACTTGAAGACCTACTCGTCAGAGAGGCCTTCTGGGTCTACCCCACCGGGGTCAGCTCCCCTCTGACTTTCTGGCATAGCACCCTGTTTTTTCCCTTAAAGATCTAATCAGAGCCTAGAAGTATTTTGGTTGTGTGTTCCTTGTTTGTTTGCTGTCTTTTCATCTATGATTTATGATAAACTCATTGTACTCAAGGCCAAGACCTGCCTTGTTTAATTTATGTCCTTGATACTTAGCACAGTGCCTGGCACATGGAAGATAAGTGAAACATTTGTTGGATGAATATTTCTAAGGAGTGTTGGTGAGAAGTGTGTGTAATGTTAAAAGAAGCATATTGTAACTGGAAATAGAAGAGACAGGAAGGCTAGCATTGGCACTGCATGGTATCAGATCCACTGTGGGGAGAATCCCAGGAAAGGACTGGTGCAGGGAGCCTAGGTTAATGTAGCGATCAGAGGCCTTGGCCTCATAAGCCTGGCAGTTTACCAGAGACCACTCAAGTATGTAGTGATTGGCGCCTAGGAGATCAGCACAATGTACTCATTCACATAGAAAAAATAAGAGAACCACAGCTCCAGGGTAAAACAGGGCACAGATCTCCAAAGCAGTTACGTGATGTGGCTGAGGTCACATCCCATTCGATAAATGCAGCATGCTTCTACTTTGCCATGGAAACCAACATGTGAACTTTTAATCAAATTAATTCACCAACCTCATAGTTTACAATTTAATTTTACAAATAGGGACAGTTAGAGGGCCTCAAACTTATTTCCAGCTCTAAATAGATAGGATGTAGCCACATGGCTTAAAACATGATAGGAGTCCTGTGACCACCCATTGCTCAACCTGGGGAAGGGAAGCTAGCCTTTCAGAAAGGAAGGCTGTTGCCCTGGTCAGAACCCAGCTCATGGAAGTAGCTACAGGCGAAGTAGCTAAGCTCACAGTCTCTAAGAAAATAGTGATGACAGTATTTCATGAGCACTTGTTACATGCCAGACACTGCATTTGAGGGCTTCAGGAACCAGTTCACTTAAAACTCAGTCCACCTAGGAGGTACATATGAGTTTTCTCCATTTTTATAGCAGAAAAACATGAAGTTAAGAGGTTAATTATTGTGCTCAGATTCACACAGCAAGCACAGGAGAAGGGCTTTAAATCCTTAACCACTTACATTTAGAACTTGAATTCCATTTTCTTGTGCAATTTGCAAAGAAACCGAATTTTAGGTAACAGGTCTTGGCCTCTGTCAAGGCAGTGAAAATTTATACAATGACATTTGTGATTTCACTGGTTTCCAGAAAAAATACATCCTCTGAGCTTATAGAACATTTAATACATTGTTCAGGTATTATTGCTATTGATTTTTTTCTTGCTGTTATGTTGCAACTACCTTTCAGGTCCTTGTATTTGTATCCTCATCTCAAATCCTTAGCAGTTTCTGCAGTTGTGCTGGAGGCAGAGGGTGTGTGTGTGTGTGTGTGTGTGTATGTGTGTTTGTAAAGTATATTTTTCATTTTATTTGTAAGGCAGAGTTAAAGGGAGAGTAGAGGAGACAGATCTTCTATCTGCTGGTTCATTCCTCACATGGCTACAATGGATGGGGCTGGGTCAGACAGAAGCCAGGAGCTGCTTCTGGACCTCCCACATGGGTGCAGGGGTCAAGCACTTGGGCCATCTTCCACTGCTTCCTCAGGTGCATTAGCAGGGAGCTGGATAGGAAGAGGAAGAGCTGAGTACAGCAGATAAAGCCGTTGCCTGCAAAGCTGGTATTCCCAAATAGGTGCCAATTCATGTCTCATTTGCTCCATTTCTGATAAGACTCCCTGCTAATGTTATGGGAAAAGCAGCAGAAGATGGCCGAAGTGCTTGGATTCCTGCTATCTACATGTGAGGCCTGCAAGGAGCTCCTGGCTTTGGCCTGGCCCAGCCCGGCTATGTGGCTATCTGGGGAGTAAACTAGCAGACAGTTAGAGAGACAGATTCTCTTCCATCAAATAGTCTTTTTTTTATTATTTATCTCACAAACTAAAAAGGATAGAAGGAAGAAGGAAAGTATTACTAGAATTGTATCTGAACTACATTAAATCTGTTCTGTTTGTGTTAATATATTATCATGAGAATTGAGAATTGTTATAGCATTTCTTGCATTTACTGTGACCCTGAGAACCTAATATATTAATAAGTATCTTAAAAATGAAGAATCACTTAAACTTTCAGACAACATTAATTGTAAATTGCAATTTTAAACAATGTCAATACAACAAAGATGTCCTGACACTGGGGTAAAAGAAAACAAAAACCAGAGAGATACAGATTCCATTTTGGTGTTTGAGGGAAATTTCAAAACAGGATATTCAAGGTTTTATAAAATTCATCATTCTCATTACTTTCATTTCCAGGTAAAATGCAAACTAGATGCAAGCAGGTTTCTAAACACCATTTTGCGTGTCTGATAGGCCAGGATTATTGAAGCAAGTCAGATCTCTCATTTTAATATGCATTTACACATTTAGGATTTTATGCACTTGACTGTGTTGAATGCCGTGACTTTGGAAGAACCATTATGGCTCATAGGATAGCTTTTTATTAGGCAGTGTATCAATTTGGAGCCCCACATGTCATGGCCTTAACGCAGGGAGCAGGTATGCATATGAGAAGCAGTGTGGAGAAAAACGTAAGGTGCACATACAGGAGCAACTTTGAAATGTCATCATCTCAGTCCTGGGGGAAAAAAGAAGGAAATGTTATGCTTCCTGGTTTGTGCCAGGCACTTCCGCTTGCACACCCCGCACTGCTCCTTCGATGCTGGGCTGTGGCGCGTGGAGGACCGTTTGCCCGTTAAACATCACATGTAGCTAAATTACATTATAGACTATTGGCCCAACAGGGAGAAAACACTTAATTTTATTAATAGAGTGGATTTTAAATCTCTACAGGAGGCCACAGAACACCCCAAAGGGCTAATCTATGCGAGGAAGCCATGGGAAATCAGAAGAGCCCCAGTGCATTTCCCCCCTTAGAATCTGCTACCAAGGAAAGCTACCACTAGGCAGATGGGCTTTGAGCAGTCTCTGTTTGAACATGGGGATTGTTCCACACCTGATGTACAAACACCTAAGCCCCTGAGGTTTACCATAGGCGTGCTAATGCATGGCATAAGCCCACTGAAAAAACAGAGCTGGGATAATAATTTTGTAACCTCATGTTGACATAACCCACCAGCCTGCTGAAGAGCCCCTTCACATAGAGGAAACAGAAACTATAATGATTTTCAGATACAGTTGACAAGAGACCATTTAGTAAACTTTTATTTTTTTTTAACTAACAGTATGCAGGGATGTTGTATTCTAGGCTGCTACTAATAATCTCATCAGAATGCAAAAGCAGCGACTGTGTTATAAAACCAATGATCTGTTATATTCTGCAAGAATTTACAAAAGCCTAATGTCATTTACTACACCACGAGAACCATACTCGGATAAAAAAATAAAACACGACAGAATTCAAAAACTGATTACGGCTGACGAAAAAATAAACTGTGTGCAAATGCAGGCTTTCAAGGTATAACATACCATGGTTCAAGACGTGGAGCCCATTGATGACCTCAGGAAGGGAGGTGTTGGCACCTGTGTCATTTAGAGCCCCGTTGGAATTGGGGTGTGCATTCAGGCCCAGGATTCTGGTGCATGGTTAGTGCTGAGTGTGTTCTAGCTTGTACTGTGGCGAGCTTGCAGGCTCAAAACACTTTGCCCCCATTTTGCTTTCTCAGCAGCATTTTTGCCAGAACTTTCTGTATGGCTGGGACTTGTCCTATTGGGACCCTGTGACACATGGGAACAGAACTCAGGTTTCTGAGACCACTGGGCATGGGATTAATTCTGGTTGTTTGTGGCATCTACACATCTCTCCTTCTCCATTTCCCTTTCTCCCATCTGTCATTCTGTTTACATTGTTCTATTAGAGAAATAGGAACTTTGATGTTCTTGGACTTTATCATCTTTGGAAGGAATTTATTAATTTTCTTAAAGTCTTTTGGAAACATGTTTACCTCTGGGATGGAAGAGGCAGAAGGGGAGAAATGCAGAGAACTTAATGTATAACAGCATATTTACGGCGATGCTTACACGCTTACGGCAGACTCCTTGAAGCAAATGTGTTCCTCTGAATGTCCTTGAACATACACTTGGTCTCGCAAACTTGCAGGGAGTCATTCTGAAGTGTTGACTTAGGTGCCTGTAAGACATCTGGTGGTAATGAAGATGGAGCTTTTAATGCTTTGGGATTTTATGAATGAGTTATAGTACAGTCACTGATGGATCATTAAAGTGCATCTCCACAGGAGGAGGCCGCCCATATTTCTTGACTGCTGGGGAGTTGCACATACTGATAGTTGTCCAGAAAGAAGCTGAAGTCTGAGAATCCAAATTCCCTTGAAGCTCTGTGAGTTTGAGAACCAAGAGAAAGTAACTTTATACTTCAGGAGAGCTTTTCTATCCTGGGGATCTTTATTAAATATTACTTATTTATTTAAGAGGCAGAGTTACAGAGAGAAGGAGAGACAGAGGTCTTTCATCTGCTGGTTCACTCCCTCAGTGGCAACAATGGCTGGAGCTGGGTGGTAGATTTCCCACAGGGTGCAGGGGCCCAAGCATTTGGGTCATCTTCCATTGCTTTCCCAGGCCATCAACAGGGAGCTGGATCGGAATTGGAAAAGGCAGGACACGAACCACTACCCATATGGGATACCCGCACTGCCGAGAGAGGCGTAAACTACTATGTCAGTCCTATCTATGGTGATTTATAAAAAAGGCAGCTCTGTTTAGTACCTCTGTTTAGTAAGGTGTATGAATCCCACAGGGCAATAGTGACTGCATGAATGGACCCCTTGCCTTTGCTTGTGCTGTTATTCATCTTGAATAATTTCAGTAAGTCATTGTTTGTTTGGAATCTCGCAATCATCCTAAGAACAGGCTGTTCTTCCTGGTGCCCCTTAATTTTCCAGTCATTTTCAGTAATGCATACTTATTTTAGATCTCTTAACCACCTTATAAGTATGCCTATAAGTGTACTTACTTATCCTGCTAGATTATCAGCTCTTCAATAAATATTATTTTCTAGTCAAAGCGCATAGTTGAGGTCCTGACATATAATGTGTATCTAATAACGTTTAGCAAATGAATAATTACAAAAAATTTACCTAAAATCAAGCTTCTAGGAAAAGGTTAGAAAACATCTACAACTGGGCCAGTACTTGGCTCACTTGGTTTAATCTTCCGCCTGCAGCACCGGTATCCCATATGGGTGCCGGGTTCTAGTCCCAGCTGCTGCTCTTCCAGTCCAGCTCTCTGCTGTGGCCCAGGAGGGCAGTGGAGGATGGCCCAAGTGCTTGGGCTCCTGCACCCTCATGGGAGACCAGGAGGAAGCACCTGGCTCCTAGCTTTGGATCAGCACAGCCCTGGCTGTAGAGGCCATTTAGGGGTGAACCAATGGAAAAAGGAAGACCTTTCTCTCTGTGTATCTCTGTCTATAACTCTGTCAAATAAAAAAAAAAGAAAATATCTACAACTGAACAAACCCAGACTTTTGTTGATCCCTAAGAGGCATGTTTATAGGCCTCCTGTGCTCCACAGGGAAGAAACAACTTAAAAACATCTTTTTCTTCATTCCAAAGTTGGATGGTATTAGAGCTGTGGGATAAGTTCTCCCTCTCTCCCTTTTTATTTACCTAATTGACAATCAACAAATTAGACATAAGAAGCAAAAGCTGATCATTAATATCCACAGGGCTGACACTGTGGGATAGCTGGTAAAACCGCTGCCTGCAGCACCAACATCCCATATGGTTGCTGGTTTGATTCCCGGCTGCTCCAGAACATGTTCCATAAACTTCTAGCATCCAACTCTGCTTGTGTTGCCATATTCCATGTTCTCGCCTGTTAACTGTGGATGTTCCTAACTAACATCTGTCTTCTGTGCAGTCAATCTCATCCTCTCACCTAATCAATGGACTGTGTTTCAGCATTTTTCCTTAATTCTCTGGCTGCAGTAATTTCTAGATTTCTACTGAATTTACATTAGTGTATAAATCTTTGGAAAAAATATAATCTTTTGCACACATTCCACCCACTACTTTTTATTCTTCTCCTTAGACTTACAAAACACTTATTTATCTTTGACAGGCAGAGTGGACAGTGAGAGAGGGAGAGACGGAGAGAAAGGTCTTCCTTTGCTGTTGGTTCACCCTCTAATGGCTGCCGTGGCTGGCGCACTACGGCTGGCACACTGCACTGATCCAATGGCAGGAGCCAGGTGCTTCTCCTGGTCTCCCATGCAGGTGCAGGGCCCAAGCACTTGGGCCATGCTCCACTTCCCTCCTGGGCCACAGCAGAGAGCTGGCCTGGAAGAGGGGCAACTGGGACAGAATCCGGCGCCCCAACCGGGACTAGAACCCGGGGTGCTGGCGCCGCAGGTGGAGGATTAGCCTAGTGAGCCATGGCGCCGGCCTGACACTTATCCTAAAAGGAACTGGAATTTATGGGGAAACTTGAAGATGCAAAATGGAATTGAAATTAGAGTTTTTGGAAGATTTCTTTAGCGATCCTTACCTGAGAACATGTTGGATGAGGGAAAGGTTCAGAGTAGATTGCCGAGGTGAAGAATGGCCAACATTGGTATGGATGATGAGGGAGATGGGAAGAAAGAAAATGATAAACTAGAGGTAAAGAACAATCAACAAATATGGGGTGTCAAGGAATAGATGTGGGACCAATTATTTAAGTGGAAGCACTTGAGGAAGAATAGTTTGGGGAGAGGACATGGTATGTTCACTTTTGGAATTGGTTTCTGAGGTGCCTGTGAAACATCCAAATAGAAACACCAAAAGAGGAACTGGATTAAAGTAAAAATATTTGGAGTAGAAGTTGGCACAACTTTAGAGATTATGAGCTTATAGGGTAAACAGACTACTGACAATAGAGTAACACAGAGCTTCTGAGACAGGATAAAAACAGGATTCACTGAATCAAGTCTCTCCCAACCTAACCTATATCCATCTCCAGCTCCAAACCAATTGGGGAAAGGAGTTCCCAGACCTAATGTTCAGTGACCCCCTACTACTGCTTTAGGGACTTCCCAACCTGCGCCATGCCCCAAACAGCCTAGTAGCATGGATATCTGGTCTTCCTGGGAAGATGGCAGTGAGCAATGCTGGGATTTTAAGTGTGCTGCATGTGAAAGAAGTAAGTATGTGAACAGAGTGCAAACCGAGGTGCTGGGTGCTGAGGAGGGATGAGCCAGAGACCAAGGGGGCATGACCATACCTCCCCAATGTAATACAAATCCCCACTCAGCTCTTGTCAGAAAGCCAGTCAGTGACATCTCTTTCTGCCATACTGGATCCCATGTGTTTTACAAAAGCCCTCAGTAAAGCTTGTCTGGGATAGACGCTGGCCTCTTGTCAAGTTCTATTTTCAAGTTTGCCAAGAAATCCAGAGTCAGTTTCATTTCCTCTTTGGAATATAATCTAGAGTTCTAGAAAATGGATTAGTTCAGATATTCTGTGAGAAGTGATAAAAGGAGTTCTCTTTGGGCATGATTATAGTTGTATTGATCATTGTTACATGTTTTATCCTTTTACTATAAGTGGTTCCATTTTAATGATATTTAATGTGTTCTAGATTGTATTATAGCAAATGTAAGCCTTGAATTTATATCAGAGCTATGAATGGAAGGCATTGAATTGGTGAGTAAGGTGGTTCCACTCTTAAGATGCTTCTGGTGACCAGCAATTCAGTCAGCAGGACCAAGGTCAAAATAATGATGGACTGCATCAGGAGGACAAGCAGTTTTTCAAGGGCTCAATTTTTAAATTTTATGTTCAAAAGCTTATCTCCTGGGGTTCAATTTTAAAAGTACAAGGAATGAGAAGGTTCATGAAGTGTATGTTTTAAGATATATAGGGTAGGGGCTGGCATTGTGGCATAGTGGGAAAAACCGCTGCCTACGGTGCTGGAATCCCTTATGGGCACTGGCTCAAGTCCAGCTGCTCCACTTCTGATCCAGCTCTGCTGTGGCCTAGGAAACTGGTGAAAGATAACCCAAGTCCTTTGGCCCCTGCACCCAGGTGGGAGACCCAGAAGAGGCTTCTGGTATTGGATTGGTTCTGCTCTGGCTGTTGCAGCCATTTGGTGATTGAACCAGAGGATGTAAGACTGCTCTTTCTCTCGCTCTCTCACTCTCTATAACTTTCTTTCAAATCTTTTTTTTTTTTTTTTTTTTTGGAAGATACAGGGTAATATAATAGGGAGAACAGAGTAAAAGGAAACAAATGTTTTTCAAGTTCTGGTGACTTTGAAAGAAATGTAAGAAGATAGGGCAGTTAAGAGAATAATGATATTAATAGTTATGCTAGGAAAGAAAAGGAGGATAAGATACACTCATACAAGGTTTTAAGTTATCTTCTCGTTTTTGACCTAGGATTTTTCTTCTGTTGCTTAGGAGATATTTAATGCTTTACCCTTGGGTTTTTATGTGTACATGGCTGACCCCATGTGATTGGGGGTGTTAGACTCACAAGGATGAAAACAGGGCCATAGTATCGTTCATACTCTAGTCCCCAAAGGAAGGCAGGTTTGGCTGTCTTCCACTGGAAAACACATTCCTCAAACAATGAGTTCATTTTAGCTGTCAGCTATGGGGTATCCAAACATCTCTGTTTGTAGGCAACATTGCTAGCAGGATGCCCACCCACCTCCACTGGGGATAAGAATCCCTAGTGAGGGGGAAAAGGCTGCTTCCAAGTGAGTGAAGCAGCTGTTGTTTTACACAGAAATGTCAAAAGCAGAAGCAAATCTCTCATCACCAATTGGTGGTGTCATGGCCAGTGAAATACTTTGTGATTTTTCTGTGGCTTGGGGAGAAGCAACTAGTTTTATCAAGTTTAAAATTTAGATATACACTCTATCTGCAAAGTAAGCCCTTGATTACAATTTATTTTATCACTAATGGTAAAATTTTAATCTGAGATGGGGAAGTTTGGATTAAATGATCTACACATTTTTGAAATTTAAAAAATACATATTAAGTATTTTTTCTTGGTTAAATGCATATAATATTTCAAATGAATCCAAATACAAGAAATGTGGGTGTGTTTGGCCCACATCCCATATCAGGGTACCTGGGTTCAAGTCCCATCTCCATTCCTGATTCCAGCCTCCAGTTAATGTGCACTCTGGAAGGCAAAGTGTTGGCTCAAGTGGTTGGGTCTCTGCTACCCACGTGGGAGACCTGGATTGAGTTCTCACTCCTTGTGGGCGTTTGGGAAGTAAAACATCAGGTGGGAGATCTGGGATCATCTGTCTTTTCCTGTCAAATTCATAAAATTTAAAAACGTGTTGTCATATTTCTAGTACATAAGATATTGCTATCTCCCCAAATCTAAACATTTAAGACAGTTTTCTCCTTGCATTAACACTAAGCTATCTGCCATCGTGTCCTTATTCTGACCTTCCATCTGTTTATGTTTATTCCCACACACCTCTCTGTACTCTATCCATTAACCTATGAATCCATTCATCATCTAACAGCTATTGATTAAAGACCTCTGTAGCTGATGTAGAGGATAAACAGTATAGGGGATTGAGAATAATATAAGTACTTTTCCATGGCTCCTATGAGCTTCAAGTTATTTTGGCTATTTATAGGGTGAAGAAGAGTGAGCCATGTTATTGTAGTTACTTTTAAAAATAAAGAAACAAAATATGACTTCACTTCCAACCCAGGGGAGTGAAGACACAGATACCAAATCTTACATAGATGTTATAACCATTTTAAAACAAGCACTGGTTATATATCTGGTAAACACCAATAAAACATATGAGATCAAGAGTCTATAAACACTAGGTTAGCTGTTATTTAGATTATGAGAAAATAGATGGCACATAAAGCAATGAAATATAAGATATACTTATTTTCCATACCATACACATCTCAGGTATTTTCCTTTATCTGCCTGGTGATGTTACATAAGTAAAAAGGTAACTTGGCAGTTAGCATGTGTCATAGTAAGTTATTGAATTTATCAAATACTGTTCTTCAAATTGTACCTGAAGTTGGCATTAAAAATAAAAAAAAAAACTATTTGACAGAGAAAGAGAGAGAGAGAGAGAGCGAGCGAGAGCGAGCGCCTTTCTTGCTCGTTTATTTCCCAAATGACTGCAACAGCTTGGGATGGGCTGAGCTGAAGCTGGGAGCTGGAACTCAGTCCCCAAATGGGTGGTAAAGACCCACACACTTGAGTTGTCATCACTGCTACCCAAGGTCTGCATTAGCAGGAAGCTGAAGTCAGAAACCAGGGCTAGGACCAAGGACTGTGATGTGGAACAGGGGCATCTTAACCACTAGGATAAATGCCAACCACCCTGGAATTGGAATATTTTGGATTGGGAGTTTGCTGGCGGTCATGTCCCTCAGCTTCCCATTTTGCAGTTAGGGAAAGAAAGGCCAAGGAAGTAGAAATCCTGCTGGGAGAGGATGTCTCCACCCAGGTTCCTAAGTTCAGGTCACAGCTCTTTGATTCTCTCTCCTAGAGCTTTTCTTGTGCCATGTTTCCCTGCCAATAGCTAATAATAGGAATGATGTGAGCCTAGACTGGGGCAGAAGAGTCTTGTTTTTATATTCACCCTAATATATTCTTCAGCTCCTTTTGTTACTCCCTCAACCTCTTTTTCATTGTTCTTTTCTAAAGAAATTCTCTAACATATCAATTTATAGTGCAATAGCTTCTTTAGCTCCCAATTAATTGTATCCCATCAACAGTTTTTTTAACCCAATGTTCTGACAGAATTAGAAAGTTACTCTGGTTTAAGGCAGCAGCGAAGTTAGGCAGACAGGAAGGGGACTCTGAGGGTTTGTCTTGTTCTAACTACCTGTATAAATAGCTGCTTATTTTCCTTGGTCTGTAGCAGATTTTGAACTCCCAGCAAGTGTGTCACAAATACTGATAGAACATTCAGGTTTGCCAAAAATCCGGGAAAATGCTTTTAATGTTGTACATTATCAGGAGCATTGATGTCCTTGTTATGAAATCCACTAGACAGTGCAAGTATACACACCGAAAGTTTGGGCCCATTCATTTCTTATCTTTGCTTTTTTTCCCCCACCCTGATATGTCCATCCCATCATGATCCTGGCAACCACAAGTGGGCATGTCCTACTTTTGGTCTATTCCACTCATAAAATGGTATCGACTCAAATGGATAATCCAAATATGTCCTAGGTTTGTCCCGTTATACAATGCCTGCATGTTTTTCTTCCCTTTAGGAATAAAAAGGAAAGGTTTTTAATGACTCCTCTAAGTTTATTTTCCCTGTATTCTTAATTATATTAAATACCCATATATTCCCTCCCTGAGTATTCATTTAGCAAGAAGGTTTTGTAATAGTCACATTTAATTTATCAGGGTGTAATAATTTGTGTTTCCCAATCATCTTGCTGACTTTGGTTCATTATACTATTGTTTCACATGAGTAAGTTAGCAAAGTTTGGATTGATTGACTCTAATTAACTAAAACTGGTTCCAGGCTGTGCATCTATTGTCATGGTAGCTAGCCGCAAAGCCCTAAACTGCTCAGCAATGGTGATATAAGGTAATATTGATTAGAAAACTTTAGATAATTGTAACCTTGGTCTTTTCACTGTTTGGGAAACAAACTAAAAAGGAGAGGGAAGGGAGAAATATTACGGTGAATTTTAAGCAAACTTGGGAGTATGAACTGGAGTATTTGAGTTAATTTATTTTTTTGTTTTTCTGTCCAGAGATAATCGCAGATGTTGAATTGTAAAAAATTTAAAAGATTAGCAGTAGGAAGAACACTGAAGACTTTATCGTTCTTGAAACGATGGAGAAGGAAATGTTCTTCCTCACAAACTATCCAAGATTCACCAAAACATCTGCAGGGAGACTTCCATTAAGATGGAGCACATCTTTGTATATACTACTTATAGAACACATGAGTGTTTTGCATTTAATCTTTACTCTGTTGCTGATTTGCTTATAGTCAATGATGATCTTTGCTTGAGAACAAATGGGTTTCAGACAGTATGAACAACTGGAATCATTTGTGGCCTGTGAGTAAGCATGAAGAAATACTACCCTTCAAGGTCTTGCTGTGTAGTTCTGGACACAGATCAAGTTTACAAAATGGTTAAGCAGAATGCTGCAACTGAGATTCATCAGTAAATTAGAAGCTGCAGCATCTTGCACAGCTATTACTCTTATCTTTAGAGGTTTTATTTATTTGAAAGGCAGAGTTAGAGAGATAGAGACGGAGGGCTTCAACCCTCGGGTTTACTCCCAAGATGGCTGTAAAGACTGAGGTTAGGCCAGGCTACAGCCAGGAGCCATGAACTTCTTGCTGGTCTAACAGATGGGTGCAGGAGCCCAAGCACTGGGTTTATCTTCTGCTTTCCCAGGTGCACTAGCAGGAAGTTGGATTGGACGTGGTGCAGCCAAGACTTGAAAGGGTGCCCATATGAGATGCTGGGGCTTTAATTTGCTGTGCCACCACACTGGCCCCTATTGTTCTGTTCTTAAAGTACCACTGTGGCCACCTTTTGTTTGACTGCTGCCACTCAATCTGGCACTTGCATCTTTAAGAGCCTTGGGGTTCCTGTTTTCCATGACACTCTGACCTACTGAGCTGCCTATCTCTTCAACCTTGTTTCTTATGAACTTCAACAAAACGGCCTTTATGTCCCAGCAGATGGATAGTGAATGTTTAACTTGGGTACTGCAGAGGCTTGCTTGAGAAATTTCTTTCTGAGAAACAGAAAGCTTCAGTTCATCCAGCTGTTTCTTTCATCTGCACTGAGCTGGTCTTTCAGGAGACTGGGGCCAGGCACCTTCTATCAGTGGCCTCTGCATTTGCTGCTGTAGAGAGTCTTTGAATGCTTTGGGGCAGATGCAGTGATGTGAGTCATGACCAGCCTCCAAATATCAGTGAAAGAAGCTTGTGTCCTACAGAGCTCGCAAGAGAAATGGAACAAAAAGTGTATGTATGTGTGTATTTGGAAAGAAAGATTGTTTGAAGGAACTCTCACATAATTTTGGAAGCTGGCAAGGCCAAGGTCTCCAAGGTGGGCTGGCTGGCTGGAGACCAGGGAAGTGTGGAAGCTGCAGCTCAAGTCTGAGCTGGTCTGCGGGGGAATTCCCTCTTGCTCTGGAAAGGTCAGGCCTTCAGCTGATTGGATGAAGTCAACCCCACATTATGGAGGGCAATTTACTTTATTCAAAGTCCATCAATTTACAGATAAACTCATCCCCACACACTTGCACAGAAACAGCCAGCTAATGTTTGACCAAATAGCACCACGGTCCAGCCAAATCGACCCCTAATGTTAGCCATATGGGGTCAAACCGAGGAGCCAGAGGCGAGGAAGGAGGGACAGAGACAGGCAGAACTTCATGTGTAGAAAGACAAAGGAAGGCATAGAGGTCCCAATCCTCAAAGGTTTGAAAGTTTTTCAAATGAACATCAAATAAACACTGATACCACTCTTTTTTTTTTTTTTTGTATTTTATGTATTCTTTAAATTTTTAAAATTTTGTTTAAGGAATACAACTTCATGCATTTAGTATATACAGACTTGGGAACATGATTCTCCCCCTCCCCACCTACCTCTCATCCACACTCCCCCCTTTCTTCCTCCTCCCTCTTCCTTTCCCATTCTTATTTTTTACAGAGATCAATTTTCAGTTAATTTTTATACGCGTAAGATTAACTGTACACCAGATATATACTTAGTGAAATAAGCCAGTCAGAAAAGGACAAATACATTATGGTCTCTCTGATCTGGGGTAACTAATAAGTACCTAAGATGTAATCTATAGGAGTGAAACTGACACTTTAAGATGCCACAACTGTTGGAACAATGCTTTTCTGGTTTGTTTTTGTGCTTTACTTTTTTTTTTTCTTCATATTAATCGGTGAACTCTCTACCACTCACTTTCTTCTTGAATATCTTCACCACAAGGTATCCTCATGCTTTCCTGTTCTTAAGGACCGGTACCATTCATGGCAGTTCCCAAGCAATGGGCCACCAGGGACCGCGTAGTGAAATGAGACAATTAAGGCTGTGCTCCTTCCGCTAGCTCCCTCTAATGGGTGAGCAAGGAGTTGCAGAAGTTAACCCAAAGAATTTCTGCCCTGGCCTTTCCACAATTTAAAACATGTAGTTAGGGGACCTGTTGTGGCACAGCGAGTTAATCCATTGCCTTCAGTGTAGACACCCCTTTTGAGTGCTGATTTGAGTCCCAACTTCTTCGCTTCCTAGCCAGCTCCCTGCTAATGTGCCTGGGACAGCAGGAGAAGATAGTCCAAGAGTCCCTGCCATCCATGGGGGAGACCAGGATGAAGCTTCTAGTTTCCATCTGTCCAGCTCCACCAGGGCCATTGTGGCCACCTGGGGAGTGAACCAGAGGAGGGAAGATCAGTCTCTCTCCATCTCTGTAACTCTACTTTTCAAAAAAAAATAAAGCTTAAAAACAAAACATGCAGTTCAAGAGATCTCTGCCATATTTAGAACTTCCCTGTGTACTCAGTGCCAAACAACTGATATTATATGCTAAATAGAAAGCAAGCATAATACCTTTCTCACATAATATTTATCTTAACTCCTTCAATAATTAAAATTTCTTTAATAGGTACTCAGCTCTAGGCAGAATGCAGAATAAGATATTTTCCCTTTTCATAAGAGGTTTATAATTTTTCTGAGGAACAAGTCATATATATCAAATTAATGGAATAATCATGTTTTGAATGGAGGTATTCAAACAAATTCTACTGGCATTCATACAGGGCAGATATAAATGTGAGATGGAATGGCTACCTCTCTGTTGCTATAGTTGAATATGTCTTGCAAAATGACTGTGGTTAAAGCTAATTTTTGACATAATTTATTTTTTAAAGATTTATTTACTTGAAAGAGATAGTGATATCTTCCGTCTTCTGATTCACTCCACAAATGACCGCAATGGCAGGACTGAGCTGATCTGGAGCCAGGAGCTTCTTCTAGGTCTCCCACATGGGTGTAGGGGCCAAAGGACTTGGGCCTTCCTCCATTGCTCTCCCATGCCATAGCAGAGAGCTGAATTGGAAGTGGAGCAGCTGAGACTTGCACCAGTGCCCATATGGGAGGCCAGGGCTTTAACCTGCTGCAACACAGTGCTGGCCCCTAAACCATTCTAGTTTCTTCAAATGGTTATGTTTTCCTAGTTTTTTTTTTTTTTTGCTTTATTTAGTTGTCAAATTTAGCAATAATGTATAAAAATAATTAAGGATGTATTTTTTGAATGTATAAAAATTTATTTCTTTATAAATACAACTTTAGGAATATAGTGATTCTTACCACTGTATCTGCCTTCCCATCCACACTTCCACCCTTCTTTCTCCTTCTCCTATTCTCATTCTTGTTTTTTACTAAGATCTACTTTCAATTAACTTTATACACATGCAATTAACTCTATATTAAGAGTTCCACAAATTGCATGAAAAAAAAAAAAACTGTTCCTCAAGATTCGCGATGAGGGCTGTTCAAAGTCATTGCATCTTGAAGTGTTAACTTCACTTCTACAGATTACATTTTAGGTGCTCTCTTAGTTATCACAGGTCAGGAAGAACATATGGTATTTGTCCTTTTGGGACTGGCTTCTTTCATTAAGTATGGCATTGTCCAATTTCATCCATTTTGTTGCAAATGACAGGATTTCATTTTTTTTCCTGCTGTATTCTGTGGTGTACATATCCCATAATTTTTTATCTAGTCCTCAGTTGATGGGCATTTGGGTTGATTCCATATCTTGGCTATTGTGAATTGAGCTGCAATAAATGTGGGGACACAGATAACTCTCACATCCTGATTTCTTTCACCCTTGGGTAAATTTCTAGGAGTGGGATGCTGGGTCATATGGTAGCTCTAAATTCATATTTCTGAGGTATTGCCATACTGTCTTCCACAGTGGCTGTACCAGTTTATATTCTCAACAACAGTAGATTAGGGTACCTTTTTCCCTACATCCTCACCAGCATTTGTTGTTCATTGATTTCCATAGGAAAGCAATTCTAACTGTGATGTGAAACCTCTTTGTGGTTTTGATTGGCATTTCCCTGACAGCTAGTGATCCTGAGTATTTTTTCATGTGTTTGTTGGCCATTTGGATTTCCTCTTTTGAAAAATATCTTTTGATGTGCTTGGCCCATCTCTTAAGAGGGTTGTTTGTTGTTGCTGAGTTTCTTGATCTCTTTTATATATTCTGGTTATTAATCCTTTATTAGTTGAATAGTTTGCAAATAATTTCTCCAATCTATTGGTTGCTTCTTCACTTGGCTGAGTGTTTCTTTTCAGTGCCAAAACTTTTCACTCTGATGTCATCCCATTTGTCAATTCAGATTTTGATTGCCTGTGCCTCTGAGGTTTTTTCCAAGAACTCTTTGCCTATGCTAATGTCTTGCAGGGTTTCTCCAATGTTCTAGAATAATTTGATGGTGTTGGGTAGTAGATTTAGGACTTTAATCTATTTTGAGTGGTTTTTTGTATAAGGTGTAAGATAGGGGTCTTGTTTTATACTTCTGCAAGTGGCAATCCAGTTTTGTCAGCACCATTTATTGAAGAGACTGTTTTTGCCCCAGGGATTGATTTTAGCTCCTTTGTCAAGATAATTTAGTTGTAGATATGTGGGTTGATTTCTGGCATTTCTATTCTGTTCCATTGGTCTATCCATCTGTTTCTGTACCACTACCAGTCTGTTTTGATTAGAACTACCCTGTAGTATGTCTTGAAATGTGGTCTGGTAATGCCTCTGGCTTTGTTTTTGTTGTAAAATATTTTAGCTGTTTCGGATCTCCTGAGTGTCCATATGAATTTCAGCATCACTTTTTATATATCTGATGAGAATGTCCTTGGTATTTTGATTGGTATCATATTGAATCTTTAATTGCTTTCAGTAGTATGGACATTTTGATGATAATGATTCTTCTAATCCACGACATGGATGATTTTTCCATTTGTTAATGTCTTCCAGTTCTTTAAAGTTTTGTGATTCTCATTGTAGAGATCTTTCACCTCCTTGGTTAAATGTATTCCAAGGTATTTGATTTGTTTGGATGCTGTTGTGAATAGTGTTGATCTTAGAAGTTCTTTCTCAGCTGTAGCATTGTCTGTATATACAAAGGCTATGGATTTTTGTGTGTTGAGTTTATATCTTGCCACTTTCTATGACTTCCAAAATCCCTTAGTGGAATCTTTTGGATTCCCTATATATAGAATCATGTCACATGCAAATAGGGACAGTTTGACTTCCTCCTTCCTAATTTGCAAACCTTTCATTTCTTTTTCTTGTCTAATGACTCTGGCTAAAACTTCCAGGAGTATATTGAATACCAATGGTGAAAGTAGGCATCTTGTATAGTTCTGGATCTCAGTGAGAATGCTTCCAACTCTTCCACGTTCAATAGGACACTGGCTGTGGGTTTGTCAAAAATTGCCTTAATTGTGTTGAGGAGTGTTCCTTCACCCAATTTGCTTAGAGTTTTCATCATGAAAGGGTGTTAATGCTTTCCTCTGTATCTATTGAGATAATTATATAGATTTTGTTCTTCAATTTATTAACGTGATGTATCACATTGATTTTTGCAAATGTTGACCCATCTCTGCATACCTGTAATAACTCAAATCTGGACTGGGTAAATGATCTTTCTGATGTATTGTTGGATTCAATCAGCTAGCATTTTGTTGAAGATTTTCCCGTCTATGCTCATTAGGGAAATTGGTCTGTAGTTCTCCTTGTATCTTTTTTGGGTTTAGGAATTAAGGTGACACTGGCTTCATAGAAGGAGTTTGGGAGGATTCCTTCTGTTTCAATTGTTTTTGAGTAGTTTGAAAAGAATTGGAGATAGTTCTTCTTTTTTTTTTTTATTTTTTGACAGGCAGAGTGGACAGTGAGAAAGAGAGACAGAGAAAGGTCTTCCTTTGCCGTTGGTTCACCCTCCAATGGCTGCCGCGGATGGTGCACTGCGGCCTGCGCACCGCGCTCATCCGATGGCAGGAGCCAGGTGCTAGGTGCTTTTTCCTGGTCTCCCATGGGGTGCAGGGCCCAAGCACTTGGGCCATCCTCCACTGCACTCCCGGGCCACAGCAGAGGGCTGGCCTGGAAGAGGGGCAACCGGGACAGAATCCAGCGCCCCGACTGGGACTAGAACCCGGTGTGCCGGCGCCGCAAGGCGGAGGATTAGCCTGTTGAGCCACGGCGGCGGCCGAGATAGCTCTTCTTTAAATGTCTGGTAGAATTCAGCCATGAAGCCATTCAGTCCTGGGCTTTTCTTTGCTGAGAGGGTCTTTATTCCTGATTCATTCTCCTTAGTTATTGGTGTGTTTAGGGTGGCTAAGTCTTCATGATTCAATTTAGGAAGGTTTTATTTGACAGGAATCTGTCCATTTCTTTGCCGTTTCTTGATTTGTTGGCATACAGCTCTTTGTAGTAGTTTCTAATGATTCTTTTTTATTTCTGTGGTGTCTGTTCATACAGTTCCTTTTTCATCTTCAATTTTATTGATTTGGGCCTTTTTCCCTCTTTTAAGTTGGGTCAATGGTGTGTCAATTTTGTTCATTTTTTTTTCAAAACCCAGCTTTTCATTTTGCTTTTCTTTTGTAATTTTTTTTTGTTTCAATTTTGTTTGTTTTTCAGTCTCCATGTGTTTACACTGATGCATGGTATGACTTCAATTTTAATTTACTGAGACTTGCCTTATGGCCTAGCATATGGCCCATCTTAGAGAAAGTTCCATGCACTGGTGAGAAGAATGTATATTCTGCAACTGTGCAGTGAAAAGATCTGTAGATAGCGGTTAGGTCCATTTGGTCCATAGTGTCGATTAGCTCTAATGTTTCTTTGGTTTTCTGTCTAGTTGATCTGTCCATTGGTGAAAGTGGGTTGTTGAAGTCTCTCATTACTATTTTATTAGAGTCTGCCTCCCTCTAGATCCATTAATATTCTTTTAAATAGCCAGATGCTCTGTAACTGGTAGCATTTATATTTATTATAAACACATGTTCCTGTTGAATTGATCCCTTAATGATTACATTGTGCCCTTCTTTGTCTCTTTTATCAGTTTTTGTGTTAAATCTATTTCTGTCTGATAAGGATGGCAACACCTGCCCTATTTTGCCTTCTGTTAGCATGGAATATCTTTTTCCATCCTTTAATTTTCAATCTGTTGGTATCTTTCTTGTTGAGATGTGCTTCTTGTAGGCAGCAAATAGGTGGGTTTTGTTTTTTTAATCCATTCATCCAGTCTTTATCTTTTAACTGGAAAGTTTGGCCATTTACATTCAAGGTGACTACTGATAAGTAACAAGTTGGCCCTGCCATTTTCCCTTAAATATTCCTACTGTTTACTTTGGATTTCTTTTGTACTTTTACTGGGAGATTTTATCCCTTCATCTTCTTTCATAGTAATGACCATGTTTGTGTTTCTGTGTGTAGCACATCCATAAGCATATTTTATAATGCTGGATGAGCAGTGACAAATTCTTTCAATTTCTGTTTGTTATGGACGGTCTTTATTTCACCTTCATTCATAAATGAAAGCTTTACAGGACTCACTATTTTGGGTTACAGTTTTTATTCTCTTAAGACTTGGAATATATCTTGCCATTTTCTCCTAGCCAGTAAGGTTTCTGATAAATCAGTTGTGAGTAATCAGAATGCTCAAAAGTAATCTGGCATTTTTATTGTGCACATTTTCAAGTATTTCCTTTATGTTTTACTGTGGAAAGTTTGACTACAATGTGTCATGGTGAAGAACTTTTCTTGTTTGTCTATTAGCAGTTCTGTTTGCTTCCTGTACTTGGACATCTTTCTTCTACAAATTAGAGAAGTTTTCTATAATTTCACTAAAATGGCCTTCTAATCCATTGTCTTTCCATGCCTTCAGGAACTCTTAAGACCTATATAGTGGGTCATTTGAAAGTATCTCATAGATCTCCAGGACTGTTTTTTTTTTTCTAATTTTTTTTTTGGGGGGGGGGGTCTGACTGTAAACATTCCAGAGATTTGTCTTCTAACTTGGATAGTCTTTCTCTGCCTCAATGAGTCTGTTCTTAAGGGTTTCAACCATATCTTTATTCTACTGAATTTTTCATTTCTAATATTTCATTTTGATTCTCTTTAAAGCCTCAATTTCATGGGAAAAATTTTTATGTCATATGGATTTCTTTAGATCATGAATTTGCTTCTGATTACTTCAAAATAATCTAATGATCCTTTTTTTGTATTCGTTTCTAGCATTTTATTGAAGTGCTGTGTTCTTTTGGGGACATAATGTTGTCTTATTCTTGTTCCTTGAATTGCTGTGTCCTTGAATTGCTGTGTTATTACTAGGCATTTGTGGTAATACTTGTTTTTTTTTTTTTCCCTCCTGTGATGGTTTTTATCTTTTAACTATGCTTCTGTGGTTTAGTGGAGTGTCTGCTCTTTCAGTGAATACCCAAAAGCATGTGCTAGGTGTGGTCAGGGAGCTCTGCTTAGTGCTCCAGGGTGAAGGAAGTGTCCAAGGTGACACCCACATTGCTCGTGGTACATCTTTTTTTATCAGAGGGGAAGTTTGATCAGCTCTGTTGGCATAGTCTTATGCTCACCTTCTCTTATCAAAGGAGATAAGATCGTTGCTGAACACAAAATCAGTGTTGGGTGATGAACAACTTGCAATGAGATGCAATTAGGTCAGGGGGAAAGCCAAGGACAGGAGTACAGAACTAAGGTTTTAAATAGGGACTGTATATTGGTATAGATAGTGCCCACCTTATGACAGGAGCACTCGCATCAGTGGGTACAACTTTCATCTGTGCTGCTGCAAGAACCACACAAAGGATCTGTACAGTCCTTGGGATGAACTTGGATCCTGCAGCACTGACCCTCACCAGGGAATCGGGGAGCCCCAAGCATGTGGAGCCACCCACAGTGACTGCCCAATGTCCCAGCCACACCCTGCACCCTCCCACATAGCCACAGTGTTTTCACAGTCCTGGCAACAAGGCTCCCACAGTCACAAGCCTCCAGCCTCCTGTCAGTTCTCTCAGCCACACTCAGGTGTCATCTCCTCTTCAGTTGCTAGACACTGACACAAACTGGCACAGGGATTATGTATGTCCAAAATGGTGCCTGCCCTCTCTTGGTTAGTTATAGGATGCCAGTGTCAAGTGGTCAAGAAGAAAGACACATGCCCCCCTTTTTTTCCCCTTTAGGTTGGCTGGTACATTGTCCTCCATAGGGTTCCAAGCTGGGCCTGCACCAGGCTCTTCTTACAGCTTTCTCAACAGTGCCTTGGGCTGCTGCAGTCTGGACTCGCCTCACTCCAAAGCTGGTACTGAGTTTCTCAGCTGCTGGGGTCTTGAGCTATGTGCATCCACACCCTCCACATATGTCCAAAGTATCTCCTCTAAGGATGTGTTTTGATGGTTTATTTAGAGCTTTTGATGGTAAAATGGAATATGTCTCTAAGCTTATAAACACTGTTTACCATTTGGAAAAAATCATAGTTTTCTTATACATAAATACTACTGTGTGAATCTCTAGTATCAATTTTATTAATGTTATACTAAAGAAGAAAAAATAGACTAGGTTTGGAAATTACATAGGAAGTACTTCACCTTTCTTTTAAATTATAGAAATCTGAAATTGTTCTGCATCCTCTGAGATGGCAAATTCGTCTCGATAGCCCTAATTTGTGTGGTCTCCACTTAGGACAGGAAGAACCCAGTGGCAAGAAATAGCATCAGGGAGCCTGACTCTGAGTTGATGGGTGAAGACCCTGACTCAGGGGCCTGGATCCTCACAGTGGGTAGTGGTAGTGGAGTAGACACTAAGATCATTGCTGAACACAAAATCAGTGTTGGGTGATGAACAACTTGCAATGAGATGCAATTAGGTCAGGGGGAAAGCCAAGGACAGGAGTACAGAACTAAGGTTTTAAATAGGGACTGTATATTGGTATAGATAGTGCCCACCTTATGACAGTTCTACTTAAGATTTCTAGACTTCATGATGGTGCAAAATTGATATGCATTCAGTAGAAGCCATTCTTCAGATTTTGAGTTTGTTTTTTTTTTTTCACCCTTCAGGCTGGTGATATGCAATATGCTATCCTCTTGTAAAGGCAGGCAATGGCAGTGAGCCACGGCTCTCACAGTATGAAGATGAACAGCTGATATGCTACCATGCACTGTGTTGCTATGATGTTCAGTAGGTTAGGTGTATTGAATGCATTTTTTTAAAAAGATTTATTTGAAAGAGTTACTGAGACAGGTAGAGACAGAGAGGTCTTCCATCTGCTGCTTCACTTCCCAGATGGCTGCAATGGCCAGAGCTGCGCCGATCTGTAGCCAGGAGCCAAGAGCTTCTTTTGGTTCTCCCACAGGGGTGCAGGGGTCCAAGGACTTGAGCCATCTTCTACTATCCCAGGCCACAGCAGAGAGCTGGATCAGAAGAAGAACAGCCTGGATTAGAACTGGCACCCATATGGGATGGCGGTGCTTCAGGCTAGGGTTTTAACCTGCTGTGCCACAGTGCCAGCCCCTTAAATGCATTTTTGACTTGTGATATTTCCAGTTTACACTGGATAAATTCATTGTTCTAAGTCAAGGAGCACCTATACTCATACTTAGATATCCTTTGTCATGTGATTTGCAGTTTTTACTAACAGTGTGGGTAGGGCAGCTTAATTTGATTATAGTAGTAAAGTAAGACATATAAGTAAAGCCAAATCCAAGCTAGCTTCACACTCTTTTTTTTTTATGAAAAAATATTTTCTAATTTTGTTTATCTGAAAGCAAGGGATGGCATCTGAGGTGACACAAAGATCTATTAATTATCACTAAAGTCATAGAATGCTGGAGAAGCCATGATCGTACTGTCTTGCTAGCCAATGTGTGGTCCATTGAGCAGTGGCACTCCTGCCACCTGGGAATGCATTGGCAAGGCAGAACCTTAGGCTGCAACCAGACCTGTTGGATTGGAATTGATAATTTCATGTTTCTCAGGTGACCCTTGTGAGCATGAAAGGTAGAGTGCTTTGCAGGAAGACATACATTATCCCTTCTGTAATACTGTTCACAAAGAATCATCCCATGTCTGATTGATTACAAACCCATCTGTGATAAGAGCTCACTCACAATTTTTAAAATCAGTGTTTGCTAATAAAATCTCCCTTAAATTTTTAAAATCCAGCACAATAACAGGTAAATCATATTTTCTCAAATATTTACTGAATAAGTTTTTCACTTTGAATTGAAAATATTTGTTTATAATTTTTCTTCGGGTTAGCCAGAGAACAAATCTATTTCCTATAGCCAGTCCTAAAATTACATTTAAAAAAACTTTTTTTGATCTGTATAGATCCATGCTTTGTTTTCTAAGATTTTTCTATTATTTGAAAGGCAGAGTTACAGAAGGCCAGGCATTGGGGGATAGAGATGTTAGTCTTACATCCTCTGTTTTACTCTCCAAATGGCCACAACGGCCAGAGCTAGGCATATTCAAAGCCAGGAGCCAGGAGCTTCATCCAGGTCTCACACATGGGTGTAGGGGCCCAAGCACTTGGGTCATCTTTAACTGCTTTTCTAAGTCATAACAGAGTTCTGGAATAGAAGTGGAGCAGCTGGGATTTGAGCCACTGCTCATATGGGATGTTGGTGTCACAGATGAGGCTTTACCCACTATGCCACAACACTGTCACCATAGTGCCCTGTTTTCTAGACTAAGTAGGTCCAACTCCTTGAAATATTTCTCATACATTGATATGTATAATTTCCTCACTATCCTTGGTACTTTCCTTGGGGAACATGTTGGATTTTAAGTATGTCTCATAGAACATATGATCTAGGATTAAACCTGTCTCCAGAAGTGCTCTCAGTTACACTCAGTATATGCAAGGGACTCAGGCTGATATCTCTGTTTCTGCTTTGGGCTTTTCTAATTTAGTAAATTGGCTGTCATATCACTAAAAATAGGAAGTTTGAACTTGGACTTGCTTGCTCTTTTTTTTTTTTTTTTGTCTGAGGTTATTTTGCTTACCACAAATGAAGGCCACAGAAGCTAAATATATGTCTACTTGAATGATGACTTTATAGCAATAAAATGAGCCCACAGGGGCTAATGACTCTGTAATCAGCTTTTTCAACCACTTTTTATATTGGGCATAATTTTCTCTCTCTCTGAGAAATTCTACATCATTTATCACTAGACTAACATGAGCAAAAGGGGAAAGGCATGAGCTGAGAGATTAGAGGCCACTGCCTGTCTGCTATTAAATCATAATAGTAAATTTGCCTGGAGGAGTCTCTTCAATTTTTGGATACTAATACAGTAGATGCTCATGTTCTTTTTAGTTCAGAGTTCTTATTTTGGTGTAGACTTAAGAAATTGGGTTTTAAAAATACTGTTTGGACTTTGAAAATGACCAGCAAGACACCACTTAGGCTGTTTGCAAGAGTTTCTTTAATTGGTCTGTGTCACCTCTGGTTGCCATCACGGGAAGGGAACCAAATCCTTGTTAATCTACTTGAAAATTGGTCTTTAGTAAATTTGAGGTCAGACGACTGTCTGGAGATCCATGCACTAGCTATATAGTATTTTTAGAGCCAAACTTTTAACATCCTTGTGCTTCAGAAAATATCAGCTGAGAAACACTTTTTTTTCCATCTCTATTGATACCTAAATACTCTAAGTTCTTTCTATAGCTTGAAGCTCAGTGTGTCCCATTGGTACTTATTTCTTTCTAGAATTCATTGCTGTTTGTCTATTGGTATTATAATTTACTTCAAATTTATTCTCCATATATTTAGGACCAAATAATATTCCATTATATTTATATATACATATCATTTTAAAATCCATTATTATAAACATTTGAGTTGATTTTATATTGATTATTGGGTAGAGTGCTGTAATGAATATAGGAAGAAGTATAGATATATCTATGGTAATCTGATTGCATTGCCATTGAATATATATCCAGAAATGGGATTCCTGATTCATATAGTTTTGTATTTTTAACTTTTTGAGACTTCAATACTGTTCTTCATGATGGCTATACTAACTTTTCAACAGTGTGCAAGAATTTTCTTTTCTCTACACTGTTACTAACATTTATCACTTTTTAATAGTCATCCCAACAGGTATCAGGTGATGTCTTATGGTTAACTTGCATTTCTTTTTTTAAAGATTTATTTATTTGAAAGTCAGAGTTACACAGAGAGAGGAGAGGCAGAGAGAGAGAAAGGTCTCCCATCTGCTGGTTCACTACCCAGATGGCCACAATGGCTGGAGCTGAGCCGATCCGAAGCCAGGAGCTTCTCTGGGTCTCCCACGTGGGTGCAACGGCCCAAGAACTTAGGCCATCTTCTACTGCTTTCCCAGGCCATTGCAGAAAGTCTTGAACTGGTCCTCATATTGGATGCTGGCGCTTCAGGCCAGGGCGTTAACCTGCTGCACCATAGCGCTGGTTCCTTAACTTGCATTTCTCTGATCAATAGTGGTTTTGTGGATTTTTCTATGTACCTGTTGCCCAGTTGTATGCTTGTCTTTGGAAAAACAGTCATACGTGATTTTTGGCTAAATTGACCATATATCTGTGGTTGTTTCATCAGTTTTAAATTGCATTATTTGTGGGTTTTTAGAAGTTGAACTGCATGAGTAATTATTTCCTTATTTATATAGCGAGCACTAATACATTATCTACAGTTTACCAGTCGTTCTGCTGTTTCTTGGGAGCTCATTCTCTCCTAAAATTCAAAACTCTTTAGACAAAGCTATCCCATGAATTTCTTTAGTTGCTTAGTGTCATACAGGGAAAAAGATCTATAATTGGGAGTCAGTTTCTATTTGCCATCTTAAGACATGACTGCCACTCCTGGAACACTGAAGAGCCGCTTTTCATATCAAATCAATCTTTTTTGGATTCACTCAGGGCAAAGTACAAAGAACACATCTTATTTTAAAATGAAAGATGAGAGTAGTTCTGTTGGCATCAATAACTATAATCCAATCATTCACAAAGTTTTTCATAACTCCTATGTCTGGTCTTTGGCTATTAACATGGCTTCATAGGTCACTTTTACAGGCAATGTTGAGTTATCTCCCAATAGAGGGCTTTGTTTGTATCTACAGAATTTCATTTGTTTTGGTCTAGTCACTGGCAACATTGTAGAAAGTTTTCAGCCTTAGATATGTTCTATGTCAAGCCTAAAGAAAGAAGAATCCTTATTTATTTGGGTAAAGGCAAAATAAAGTTTGTCAGATGGACTAAATATTTTAATTTGGAATTCCTTTGGGTTTTGGTTGCAGCACAAAAACATAGCTTTATGGAAGTGATGTGGGAGAAGTATTTAGCTTACTTTATGCATTTTTTGGCTACATTGGTACAAGATCAGTGGCCAGATTAAGGCATGTGAACATCCTGGGATTCAATGTAGCAACTATACTCAAAGTGTGCTTGGATAAACCAAAACATAGCTTAATCTTTCAGTATCAGAAAATTTTACAAGGACTGTGTTTCCATTTAACACAGGAGATGGAAAAATGGTCATTTTTAAAATGAGATGCATAAGGCTAATCCAGGTTTTGGAGAGCATACCATATGAGAAATGTGTGACATGCAAGAAGAATGTGAGATAACAGCTTTGAAATACAGAGAATTGGATTTATTTTGTATAGCTCCAAAAATCAGAACACACACATATTCTCTCTCCCAATCCCTTTTCTGTATGTATGTATTTTTTTTCTGAAGTAGAGTGATTATTTCCCAACTCATTTTATGAGGCCATAAATAGCCTTTTACCTCCTGACATAAAAGGAAAACATAGATCAATATTCTTCATGAAAATAGACAAAGCCATTATAAATAACACTTTAGCATTTCAAATTCATGGATTATACGCCATGACCAAGCAGGTTCATTTCAGGAATGCAAAATTAGTTTAACATTTGAAAATCCAGTAAAGAATATTCTTATTTCACTAGATGCAGAAAAAGCATTTGAGAAAATTCAACATCCATTTCTGATTTAGGAAAAAAAAAACTCTGAGGAAACAAGGATTAAATGAGAATGTCCTCAACCTGAAAAAGTTATGGGAACCCACAGCTAACATCACTTAATGAAAGACTGAATACTTTCTTTTTAAAACTAGGAGCAAGAGAACCATGTGTACTCTGACTTACACTCAGCATTGCACTGGAGATTTAAGTTAGTGCAATAAATAAAAGACCATCCAAATTGGACGGGAAGAAGTAAAACTATTTTAGTCTGCATTTCTTTTTCAATTTTTAAAATTTTATTTAAGGTATACACATTTTATGTATTTCATAAATATAGATTTAGGAACATAGTGATAATTCCCACCCTTTCTCCTCCTTCCTTTTATTCCCACTCAATTTTTACAATGATCTACTTCCAGTTTACTTTATACTCATAATATTAACCTTACACTAAAAAGTTCAACAAGTAGTAAGAATAAAAACAAAACACTGTTTCTCGACAGTAGAGACAAGAGCTGTAAACAATCATCAAATGTAAAAATATCAATTTCACCTTTTTTGTAAACTTCATCTAAGTTATACATGTTTCATGCATTTAAATCGTACAGATTTAGGAACATAGTGATACTTCCCCCACTACCCTTCCTCCTCTTCTCTCTCATATTCCTATTCTTAACTTTTACAAATACCCATTTTTAGTTTACTTAATATTTATATAGTTAACCCTAAACAAGAGTTCAATCGGTAATAAGAAGAGAAAAAAAAAAAAACAGTACTCTTCTACAGAATAGACATATACTGTAAACAGTCATCGAATCTCAAAATGTCTATTTCACTCCAATACATTACATTTCAGGTATTAGTTACCTCAAATCAGGGAAAACATCCTGTCCTTTGCAAAAGTTTAGACCCAACTAGAAACCATTTTACTTAGTGAAATAAGTCAGTTCCAAAAAGACATATTTCTTTCTTTTTTAAACAGCTGAATAGTACTCTATAGTGTATATAAACACCATAATTTCTTTATCTAGTAAACAGTTGATGGGCATCAAGGTTCATTATGTATCTTAGCTATTGTGAATTGTGCAGCAATGAACATAGTGGGTACAGATAACTCTTTCAAATTATGATTTTTTTTTTTTTTTGGTTTGGAGTGAGATTTTTTTTTCCCCAGGAGTAAGATGGCTAGATCATATGGTAGGTCTATATTCAGATTTCTGAGGTATCGCCATACTGTCTTCCAGTGGGAGGACCAGTTTACATTCTCGCCAACAGTGGACCAGGGAAACTTTCCCCACATCCTTGCCAGCATTTGTCATTTGTTGATTTCTGTATGAGGGCCATTCTAACTGGAGTGAGATGAAACCTCACTGTGCTTTTTATTTTCATCTCCCTGGTGTCTAGTGAGACTGAGCATTTTCTCAAGTGTCTGTTGGTCATTTGAATTTCCTCTCTTGAAAAATGCTTGTTCAAGTCTTTTGGCCATTTCTTGACTTTTTTTTTCTTTGCTGTTGAATTTCTTGAACTCTTTATATATACTGGATGTTATCCCTTTATGAGTTGCATAGTTTGCAAATGTTTTCTGTCATTCTATCAGTTGCTTCATCACTTTGCTGGCTCTTTGGCAGTGTGGAACCTTCTTAATCTGATGAAATCCCACTTGTCAATTCTGGCTTTGATGGCATATACTTTTGGGGTCTTTTCCAAGAAGTCTTTGCCTATGCCAATATCTTTCAGTATGTGCGAATGTTTTCTAGTTACTTGATGGTATTATGTAGTAGATTTAGGTCTTGGATCCACTTTGAGTGGGTTTTTGTATAAGGTGTAAGGTATGGATCTAGTTTCATACTTCTGCATGTGGAGATACAGTTTTCCCAGCAGCATTTGTTGAAGACTGTCCTTGCTCCAGGGATTGATTTCAGCTGCTTTATCAAAGATAAGTTGGTTGTAGACACATGGATTGGGCTGGCGCCGTGGCTCAATAGGCTAATCCTCCACCTGCAGCACTGGCACCCCGGGGTTCTAGTCGTGGTCGGGGCACTGCAGTCTGTTCCAGTTGCTCCTCTTCCAGTCCAGATCTCTGTTGTGGCCCAGGAGTACAGTGGAGGATGGCCCAGGTGCTTGGGTCCTGCACCCGCATGGGAGACCAGGAGAAGCATCTGGCTCCTGGCTTAGGATCAGAACGGTGTGCCAGCTGCAGCATGCCGGCCGCAGTGGCCATTGTGGGGTGAACCAACAGAAAAGGAAGACCTTTCTCTCTCTCTCCCTGTCCATTCTGCCTGTCCAAAAAAAAAAAAAGATATATGGATTGATTTTTGGAGTTTCTATTCAGTTCAATTGGTCTATAAGTCTGTTTTTGTGCCAATAACAGGCTGTTTTGATAATTAACTGCTCAGTAGTATGTTTTGAAATCAGGTATTATGATCCTCCAACTTTGTTTTTATTGTATAAGATTACTTCAGCCATTTGGGGTCTCTTGTGTTTTCATATGAATTTTTGTATCATATTTTCTAGATCTGCAAAGAATGTTGTTGATATTTTGATTGTGATCTCATTGAACCTGTAAATTGCTTTTGGTAGTATGAACATACATTTTGATGTTTATGCTAAACCATGACATGGAAGATTTTTCCATGTTTTTAATATCTTCTATTTCCTTCTTGCTTTAATGTTTTGAAATTCTCATTGCAGAGATCTTTTACCTCCTTGGTTAAAGGTATTCCAAGGTATTTAATTTTTAGGAGGTATTGTGAATGATATTGATCTTAAAGCTTGTTTTTCAGCCATTGTACTTACTATCTGTGTAAACAAGGGCTATTGATTTTTGTGTGTTCATTTTATACCCTATCACTTTATCAAACTCTTCTACAATTCCAATAGTCTCTCAGTGGAGTCTTTTGCATCTCCTATACATAGAATCTTGTCTTCTCTAAATTGGGATAATTTGATTTCCTCCTTCCCAATTTGTGTCCCTTTAACTTCTTTTTCTTGCCTAAAGGCTCCGGCTAAATCTTCCAGGACTATATTGAGTAGCAATGGTGAGATTGGGTGTCCTTGTCTAGTTCTGAATCTTAGAGGGAATGCTTCCAGCTTTTCCCCATTCCATAGAATGCTGGCCATGGATTTGTCATAAATTGCCTTGATTGTGTTGAGGAATGTTCCTTCTATACCCATTTTGCTTAGAATTTTCATCATGAAAGAATATTGTATTTTATGAAGTGCTTTCTCTGCATCTATTAAGAAAACCATATTTTTTGTTCTTCAGTTTGTTAATGTAATGCATCACATTGATTTGTGTATGTTGAACCATCCCTGCATACCAGGGATAAATCGCACTTGGTCTCAGTGAATGATCTTTCTGATGTGTTTTCGATTAGCTAGTATTTTGTTGGGGATTTTTGTATCTCTGTTCATTCAGGATAGTGGTCTAGAGTTCTCTTTCTCTGTTATATCATTTGGCTTAGGGATTATGGTGATGCAGGCTTCATATAAGGTATTTGGGTTGAATTATGAATAGCTTGAGAGGAATTTGAATTAGTTCTTTACATGTCTAATAGTATTCAAGAGTGAAGCTGTCCAGTCCTGGACTATTCTTTCTCAGAAGTGTTTTTATTACTGATTCAATTTCTATCCTAGGCTTAGTATGTTTAGGTTTTCTATGTATTCATGAATAATTTTTGTGATTGTGTCTTGGAATCTATTCAATTCTTCTAGGTTTCCTAATTTGTTGGCATACAGCTCTTTGTAGTAATTCCTGATGATTCTTTTTATTTCTGTGGTAACTGTTATATTTCCTTTTTCGTCTCTGATTTTGATTTGTGTATTCTCCATCTTCTGGTTAGTTGAACCAATGGTGTGTCAATTTCATTTTTGTTAAAAATCCAGCTCTTCATTTCACTGATCCTTTTTGTTTGTTTCAATTTTGTTTACACTCTACTTTTTATTTCTTCCTACTAATTTTGGGTTTGATTTGTTTTTCTAGGCCTTTGAGAAGCATTGGTAACTCTTTTATTTGGTACCTTTCTAGTTTCTTCATGTAGGCAACCATTGCTATAAACTTCCCTTTTAACACTGCTTTTGCTGTATTTCATACGCTTTGATATTACATATTCATATCATTCATTTCCAGAACTGTTCTGATTTCTTTTTCGATCTCTTCTATGATCCATTGTTCATTCAGGAACATGTTATTCAGTCTCTGTGTTTGCATATGATCTAGAGATTCTTGAGTTGCTGGTTTCCAGCTTTAATTCATTGTGGTCAGAGAAAATGAATGGTATGATTTTGAGCTTTTTGAATTTGCTGAGACTTGCTTTATGGCCTATCATATGGTCTATCTTGGAGAAAGTTCTATGCACTGATGAGAAGAATGTATATTCTGCAACTGTGGGGTGAAATGTTCTGTGGATATGTTAGGTCATAGTGTTGACTAGCTCTGTTTGATTTTTCTATCTAGTGATCTGTCCATTGATGAAAGTAGGTTGTCAATGTGCCCTGTTACTGTATTGGAGATTCTCTCCCTTTTGATTGATTTAACATTTCTTTTGAATAGCCAGGCATTGAAATTCAGAGTGTATACATTTATTATAATTATATCTTCCTGTTAAATTGATTCTTTAATTATTACATAGTGTTCTTCTTTGTCTCTTTTAACAGTTTTTATGTTAAAGTCTATTTAGTCTGATGTTAGGATGGCTACAACAGCTATTTTGGTTTCTGTTAGCATGGAATGTCTTTTTCCATGCTTTCACTTTGAGTTTGCTGGTATCTTTGAGATGTATTTCTAGTAGGCATCAATAGATGGGTCTTGTTTCTTAATCCACTCAACCCATCTACATCTTTTAACTGGAGATTGGATGCCATTTACATTCATGATATTACTTATTAAGTAACAACATGGCCCTGGCATTTTCCCAAGAATATTCCTATTGTTTACTTTGGATTTCTTTTTGTGCTTTTACTGGGGGTTTATCTGAATTCATATTCTTTCATGCTGATGGCTTTATTTCTGTGTTTTTGTGTGTTGCACCTTTTTAAGCATCTTTTGTAAGTCTGACTGGTGATAAATTCTTTCAACTTCTGTTCATTATTAAAGGTCTTTATTTTGCATTAACTCATAAATGAGAGCTTTGTATGTTACAATATTCTGGGATTACAATTTTTTTCTCTTAGTCTTAGACTATATCTTGCCATTCCCTTCTAGGCTGTAGGGCTTCTTTTAAGGAGTCAGCTGTGAGTCTAATTGGAGGTCATCTGAACATAATCTGGTATTATTCTCATGCACATTTTAGAATCCGTTCTTTGTTTTACTGTGGAAAATTTGACTACAGTGTGTCTTGGTGAAGATCTTTTCTATTCCTGTCTGTTAGGAGTTCTCTGTGCTTCATATAATTGGACATCCTTTTCTTTCTCCAAACTGGCAAGATTTCTCTAATTATTTCACTAAATAGGCCTTCTAGTCCATCCACTATTTCCACACTTACAAGAAATCCTAAGACCCATATGTTTGGTTGTTTGATAGTATCCCATTAATCTCAAACTGTTTATTGGTTTTTCTATTCTTTTTGTTGTTGTTGTTGTTGTTCTGATTGTAAGAATTCCAAAGAGATGTCTTCTAGTTCAGGTATTCTTTCTTCTGCCTTGCCAAGACTGCTGATAAAGCTTTCTACCACACTTTTTGTTTGATCTATTGAATTCTTCTTTTCTAATATTTCATTGATTTCTCTTTAAAATCTCAGTTTCATGGGACAAATTTTCATTTATATTATGTATTATTTCCTTTAGTTCATGGATTTGGTTCTAATTGCTTTTGAATAATTCTATTTTTTTAAATTCCATTTTTGGCATTTCCTTATTTTCATTTTGACATTCTAATATTCAAATGTTATTGGGCCTGGTACTGTGGTGTAGTGGGTAAGGCTGCAGTCTGCAATGCCAGCATCCTGCATGGGCACTGGTTCAAGTCCCAGATGTTCCACTGCCGATGATAATGTTGTCTGTTATGGCACGGGAAGAATGGAAGATGGACCCTGCACTGACGTGGGAGACATGGAAGAAGCTCCTGGCTCCTGACTTCAGATTGGTGCAGCTCTGCCCATTGTGGCCATCTGAGGAGTGAACCAGCATATAGAGACCTTTGTCTCTCTCTGCCTTTGCCTCTCTGTAATTCTGCCTTTCAGATAAATAGGCAAATCTTTTTTTTTTTTAAAGAAATATTGTGTTCTCTTTAGATCATGGTATTTTCCTTATTCTTGTTTCTTGAATTTCTGCATCTGTTTTTATGCATTTGCGGAATTGACTTTTTTTTTTTTTTTTCCCTCTGATGGCTTTTATCTTTGCGCTATGCCTCTGTGGCTTAGTGGAATGTCTGCACTTTTAGTGAATACCAGGTGTGTGGTGGGTGTGGCAGGTGAGCTCTGGTCAGTGCTCTAGGATGGGGCAAGTATCCAGGTTAACACCCAAGTTGGGTGTGGTAGTTCTCAATGCCTGGGTGTTAGCCTCCAATGTGTTCCCTGCCACCATATGAACTGCACAAATGATCTGTGCAGTCCTCACTGTGAGCATAGTTCTAGTTGCTCTAGGCAACCAAGGAGTTCAAGCATGTAGAGCTTCACCCAGTGATTGCTCAGAGACCCAGCTACACCCTGCACTTTCTCATGTAACTGAGTCTTCATTTTCTTGGCATACAAGTCTCCCACAGTTGCCAGATGCAGAAATTTCTCTCTGTCCTGCTAGCCTGCCCAGTCAACAGAGAGGCAGATGTTCCCTGAGACAGCTCTGCCTAGTCTTGATTCTGGTAGGCTGTGGGTGCCTCACCACCCTACATGGGTGCCCAGCCATCTCTCAGCCAGGCTCAAAGTCAGTGGGGAATGCAGATTTTTCCCTCTGCTAGAATCTCTGGAACACGTTCACACAAAGAGCCACTGGCCAAATGTTGCTCTCTTCCCTGCCACTGCTGCCAGTACTGCCAGGAAGATGATGCCCTGTCTCAGCCAGTTGCTGTGCATACAAAGTCTTCTGCAGCTCCCACCCAAACCCAAAATAGCACCTGTCCTTTCTCAATTGGGCAGTGGGCACTGTTGTGGGGAAGTTGGGGAAAGATAACCGTGCACTGGGTCCAAAGGTAACCACTAGCGACTGCTAGCCCCTAGAGCTCCATTCTGACCTCTTGCCACATTCTTCCTTTGGCTCTATCACAATGGGTTGTTGCAGTCTGGTCTCTAAGCTGCCACCCACTCTGGTTCTGTGCTGATGCAGCTGTTTGTTGTATCTGTGTTTGCACTGCATGCCTGCACCCTCTTCCTCTTATAGGATTTGCAGTGTGGTTTTCTCTCCAATTCTCCCCTGAGTGTACTTCCGACACTTTTTTTTTTTAAACTGTTTATCCCTATCCCAGTGCAGGATGTCATTTCCTAATCTACCATTTTGGACTTATCCCCTTTAGTCTGCATTTCTACATGATTGTTTACATAGAATATCATATACAATGGAGATATAAGAAATTAAAGTGAGATTTTTAAGGTTTCAGGATATGACTTATATACAAAGCACTTGTATATTAGCAATAAACTTTTGTAAATTAAAAATTTAAATATAAATTGAACAATATGAAATAATACTTAGGGATAAATCTGATAATATGTAAAAGTTATACACTAAATTTTAAAGCATTCCTCAGAGAAATTAGATAAGTTGTAAATAAAATTTACATCATTTTCATGGATGAAAAGGCAATATTGTTTAGATGTTATTCTTTCTCAAACTGATCTACAGATTCAATGCAATCTCAATAAAAATCCTAGTGGGCTGTTTTCCATGTAGAAATTGAAAAGTTTATTTTGATGTTTATATTCATATGGAATCATAGTGACTAGAATAACTTTGGAAAAGAACAAGGTGGTTAGGTTAATATTTTCTGGTTTCTATGCTTATAAAAGTTTATCAGCTAAAAGTGTGATATTAGTATGAAGTTAAACCCTCTAATCTGTTCCATTGTTATATTCAACTGAGTTTTGAAAAAGGTATAAAATAATTGAAGCTGGAAAAATATATTCTTGCCAACAAATAGTGCTGGAAAAATTAGATATTCAGACATACTTAGATACACAAACACACACAAACTTTGCTCCATACCTTTTGCCATATGCAAAAAGAACCCAAAATGGATGGTAGAATTAAATATAAACTTAAAATAGTAAAGCTTCTGGAAGAAAACAAGGAAATTTTTGTGATCTTGGGTTAGACATCATTTTGGATATGATAAGGGATTCATAAAAGAACAAATAGATAAATTGCACTTCATTGAAATTAAAAATTTCCAAACTTCAAAGGAATTGTTAAGTAAGTGAAACAGCTGTCCACAGACAGGCAGAAAATATTTTCAAAGTTTTTGTCTGACCTAGGATAATAAACTCTAGAAATTCATTAAGAAGGAAACAAAAACCTCAAAAACGGAAAAGAGGGAAAACAATCTGAACAGACAGTTCTTCAAAGAAGATACCTGGATGATATAAGCAGAGGAAAAGATGTTCAAAACAGGCCGGCGCCGTGGCTCAACAGGCTAATCCTCCGCCTTGCGGCGCCGGCACACCGGGTTCTAGTCCCGGTCGGGGCACCGGTTTCTGTCCCGGTTGCCCCTCTTCCAGGCCAGCCCTCTGCTGTGGCCCGGGAGTGCAGTGGAGGATGGCCCAGGTGCTTGGGCCCTGCACCCCATGGGGAGACCAGGAAAAGCACCTGGCTCCTGGCTCCTGCCATCGGACAAGCGCGGTGCGCCGGCCGCAGTGCGCCGGCCGCGGTGGCCATTGGAGGGTGAACCAACGGCAAAAAGGAAGACCTTTCTCTCTGTCTCTCTCTCACTGTCCACTCTGCCTGTCAAAAAAAAAAAAATGTTCAAAACATTAGACTTTAGGGAGCTTCAACTTACAAACACTATAATGTGCAATTAAATACCTATTAAAATGGCTAAAATTCAAAGGTTGACCATATTTAATGTTGACAAGCACAACACCAGAACCAGAACTCTCCTGTACTGTTAGTATGCATGCAAAATGGTCCAACCACTTTGGAATACAGTCAGGTTTCTTCCTCTGGTTTCTTCCTTCTTTATATGTTTAAAGTATAACATGAAACAGACATTCTACTCTTAGGAATTCATCCAAAAGAAATGAAAACTTTCCAAGACTAGTGCATGAATATTAATAGCAATATTTTTAATAGCCCTAAGCTAAAAACAGCTCAAATACTTAAGAACAGATAATACATCTTTGTATATATCCATATAATGAAATTCTATAGCAAAAAATATTGAACTATTAATATACTTCAAAACATGGATTTGAAAATAATTATGTTGACTGTAAAGCTGCATAAAATGAGTAAATACTATGTGATCTAATTTATATAAAATTCTGGAAATGTGCAGCAATCTATTGTGACAGAAAATAAGTGATTTCTTAAGACAGGGTAGAGGTAGTGAGATGGAGAGGGTGGGGCAGGTTTACAAGGAGTTGAAGATAATGTGATGTACATGTTCATTGTGTTGATACAGTTTCATAGATGTACACAAATGTCAAAGAATCATGTGTATACTATATGTGCTCTTTATGTTAATTATGTGTGATGAAAGCTGTGAGAAAATGGTGGAGAAGGGGAGGGAGGAAGAGACAGAGATGTCCTAGGGAATTAGAACTGATGTGATTAAGAGGCCGTTAGTTTTGGATGTCTTTCATACTCTTTTTCTACCTCGCTCCCTTCTTTTCATCCTCCCATTGTGAGCTTAAAAATTGTACTTATCCCAAGAATTAGCATAGATTATAACTTCAGATAATAAACCTCAGTACTTTGGGGTGGAAAATGCATCCAGAATAGGAGTAAAGAAAGCAAGCTAAGTAGAAGCATTAGAAATGAACAGAACCTCAGGAATGGAGAACAGTTGACAGAGCAACATAAAAACATTGCTGAAGGGCTTTTCTGTCTGGGGATGTCTGATTCGCAGTTTCAACTTCGGTACTTGTGTTGCTGTGACATGAAACTTCTCTCTGGAAAGGCCACTTGGTTCAATATCAGGGTAGATAAAGGAGCAGTTGCCCAATGCAGAGCAGAGAAATATTTGTTACAGGCAAAGATTTTCAAAAAGTAATTGTTGTTAGAGGCCTCCATGGCATTAGAGGAGGGCAGTGGGTTTTTCCACCAGAATTGACATTGGAACTCAAATGACAACTAGATGTCACTTTTTTCTCTATTTTTTGATCACTATGTGTTGGTAAATGTAGTCAGGACTGGGGATAAATAATAAAATATGACTTTGTGGTGTGATGAGTAGGATGATACTTATAATACCTGAGAGCAGTGAATGTGACTGTTCTAGAATTTACGCAAAGGGGTGGCCTGCCTAGTGGTAGCCATGTAGCAGCAATGGATGAGGCCTTTAAGCAATATACTTTCTATAAGAACTACAATGAAATAATAAGAGGAGTAGGTTTTTGGCATAGCAGTTACGATGTCACTTGGGAGCTGGCTCTGCTCCTGACTCTAACTTCATGTTAGTGTACACCCTTGGAGGCAGCAGGTGATGGCCCAAGTCATTGGGTCCCTGTCACCCTCATGTGAGATCTGGCTAGGGTTCCTGGGTCTCGGCTGCAGTCTGGCCTGTTATAGGCATTTGAGAGTGTGAACCAGTAGATGGGAAATCTGACATTTTTTTGTCTCTCAAATAAATTATTAGAAAAATAAGAGTAAAAAATATAAAATGTCTAATGTTCACGTTGGTAATGTCATGCGGCGAGTGCTAGTAGAGCTTGCTGACACTGAAGCTAACACCTCACCCACGCCTTGATCCTCTGTCACCTCTGAGGCAGCCCCTGGGTTCCCCATTCAAGAAGTGACTGACAGTGTGAGATGAGGGGAATTCAGGTGACAGACAGCACAGAGCCATGATTTCTTTCAAGACTCCACAGCAAGTGCAAAGTTGACCAGCGCGATTCCTGTTTGCACAATGCAAGTTTCTGCCAAGACCAGGATGCATGTGGGGCAGGATAGGACCCAGGTGATCTTTGGTCTTTTCTGCCTAGCCCTGTGGAACAGGGGGAAGTTTACAGACTTAGGGCAGTGATTGGAATTTTAGCTTTGTTTCATTTATATGAACTAGTTAGTAATTCAATCTAAGCCTCAGGTTCTTCATCTCTAATATGAGGAAACATTTGTTGGAATAAATTTTAGGATTAGAAGAATGTACACACTTATATATTATATAACATGTCTACTGGGTAACATGAATATATATACACTTTATACACACACACACACACACATACTTACTAGGTACCTACTAGCTACCTAGTAGGTATATGGTCTATTATAATTTTTATTTTTGTTTCTGCTCACCCTTTCACCTCCTCTACCCCCTGTCCCCAGGCTCAAATTATTACCTGAGATCAGAGTTCAATGGTCAGGGCCACAGGAGTTCTCTGAAAGGGCTGTTCAAATGAAAAGGAAAAGAAAAACCCACGGATTTTATTGTTTCTGGATATGCAACTCTGGAGTTGACAAGGGGTTGACATGTATACACTGAAGATGCCAGACATGCTGAAGATATCCTAGAATTGGGAAAGACCAAACTTGAGCGACTAGAAAGCAATATCACATAATCAGTTACCATTGCGTGCTTTATAGGCAGGAGATGTTGTAGGATGCTGATGCTGTTAGTGCCTTTTTTGTTTTTAAGTGTGTTTGCAAAATGATACAATGCAATATGCAGAGTACTAAGTAGTCCCCTAGTGGCCATACTACATGTACCTTCTGTGGATCAAGAATATTATTCACTTTATTTACCTGTCAAGATATTTTCATTTGAGGTGATAAGGCTTAGCCATTCTATATGAACTTACTCTTCAATTATAGGCAATTTAAACTATTTCCCATGATACTGTTAATCATACTGATCCACTTTGCTCCTCAGTGCACCCTCATCTTACATTTTTCATGGTTTACTGATTAATGCAGTTGTGTATTTGTCAGGCTTCCCATATTAAGATATAAACTTTTTGAAAGAAGTCACTGGGTTAGAACTCTCTAGGGAGACCATGAATTACAGTTTTCCTGGGCCAAGACAGTCCTGGTTTGTGCTTGTTTTCCTGGTGTAATTGTTATTACCACTTTTTTGATTATCATAATTGTTCCAATCTTGCTAATAAATTGTATGGTCACCTTCTTGCTCTTTCTTCCTTAGTGGACATGTCTGAAATACTAATATGGCTTAGTTGGACGTGAGGTCAATCTGCAGGTTATTTCTGTCATTCCAGCAATCAGCAAGGTTTATTGGCGATCTGGCTGGCTAGGGAGCTATTCTCCTTTCTCTTAAATACTCCCTATCTGTCCTTTCTGAAGTTGCAATGTCAGAAGAAAACTACTGATAATATTGGTGATGTGTGTGCTCCCTTGTTTGGGTTTCCTCATGGGCTCTCATAGGTTCTAAGTCATGTCTATACCATGACTAATCCTATGTCATGCTGTTTGGGCAAGATTTGCAGATTTTATGTGAAATACATCCAGCAAACTTCCTGCCTGTGCTGCCATGCAGGCTGCCATGGCACAATTAATGTATTCATAGATGAGAGAAGATGACCTAGGGACAAAAATTGAACCAGAACAGAAGGAAATCATGAACACTTTCAAGATAGAGAACACACATATCTATAATGGCCCAAATATCACTTTCCATCATAGAACAATATGGGCATCTGTAAAACTCAGACTATAAAACTCAAATTTATGTTTGTGTCAGAACTAAGTTGATACACTTATAGACTTGTTACATGAATGAAACACAGTAGAATTGTTTTGAAATCTGGCAGTGGGCTTGTGAATGCTTTGTTAAAATAAGGACATTTTTTTCTAACTCATAACAGATTTTTAAAGAAGCATGCCTATCTCTGTAGGACTTGTTTCAAATGATTAATTAATTACACTAAAATAGTATTTTAATGGGTGGTCCAACCCAAAATGTCAAAATAAAATTATTGCAAATAAAGTCATGCAATTATACTCCATCAAGAAACTGCTCCATGATTTGGACAAAGAACCAAACAAAACATTACTCTACATGGCTTAAGCAGTTAACTTCCTTTTAAAAATTTTTCCTCTTTTCTTTTTCATCTCTATTTCCCCCTTCTATGCCATTTACGCACATATTAATGGAACCCATTATACTTAATGAAATAAGTCTGTCCCCAAAAGACCAATATCAATATCATAGGTTTTTCTGATCAGGGGTAACTAATAGAGTACCTAACATGTAACATATGGGAGTGAAATGGATATTTTGAGATTTGATGACTGTTTATAGCCTTTGTCTCTTTTGTTGACAGTGCTTTTTGTTTTCTTTATACTACTTGTTGAACTCTTATTTAGTGTAGAATTAACCTTATGATCATTAGGTAAGTTGAAAAATAGATCTTGGTAAAATTTAAGAGTGGGGATGGGAGAAGGAGGAGGGGGTTGGAGCATGGGTAGGAGGGAGGAAAATATCACCATGTTCCTAAACCTGTATATATAAAATACATGAAACTTGATTAACACAAAAAATTAAAATAATAAAAGTATGTTTTATAAGAGGCCATGAATTTATAATTCTAGGAGATAAGTGCACATACATAAATCATAAATTATTTCTCTTTACATTTCTTACAAGAACAAATGTTCAAATAATAATCCATGAAAGAAGTGTTATATAAGTAAATGAATTAAAAGTTATAACTGGGGGTTGGGTATTTGGTGGCCTACTGGCTAAGGTACCAAGTAGAACTTCCTATCCCTCCTTGAAGAACCTGGGTTCAATTCTTGTTTCCAGCTTTAGGCTAAAGTGAGGGTCTTGGAACTGAATCCATGTGTCCCACCTGGGTAGCAGGAACCCAGTTACTTGAGCTGTCACCCCACCCCCCAGGATCTTACTTAGTAGAAAGCTTGAATTAGGTGTTGGAATCAGTAAGTAAATCCAGACTGTCCAATCTGGGATGTAGGCACCTGAACTGGTAATTTAGACACTAGGCTAAATGCCTACCTTATCCTTGTACCTTATTTTAAACCTATTTTAATTTACACTTTCTTATTATAGAATATTTGTCTTTGTAATCTTATGTAGAGGCATCATATTTAAAGATCCCCCAAAATTTGTTCTATAGATGCTCTGTCCAAGCACCTTCTTTAGTTATCTCAGGTTAAATTCCCTCAGTACATAAGTATTTTTCAAAGTGTGTAACAAGGAAACAATAAGTTCTACAAAGCATGTAATTTACCTTCTATATTTTTCAGCCAAAATCCCAAAAATATTTCACATAAACCACACTATCTTTGTAGTGTAGGACAGAGCAAGAAAACAGACCTTTCTCTGTTTTTGTCTGGCACATAGTACAGAAGTAAATTAATGACACAGATCATTTCAGCAGTGGAAATACAGAGTTAAAGCACAGCCTGCCTGTGGTAGGCAGTTGCAGAGACAAAGAGTGCTTGACAAATCATTAAAAAAAAACCAAATTTACATGAATTCATTCTAACTCTGCTGTGGATCAGTATAGAATCATAATGGGATATAGAAGACAATAAATGAACGACCCAAGATTATGGAAACTCTAAAAGAGGAGGCTCCAGGCCACCCAGACAAGGATAGCATTCAAGTATTCCCATGGGGCAGGAGAATTAGAGCTCAAAAATCCACCCTCAGCATCTATCTTTTGTTGTGTGATGCCATGAAGTCACTTAACCCTTTCTATTGTAATGACTAAATCATGATCCTGGCAAGCATTTGCTGTAAAGATTGTCCCCTTTAGAGGAGGGGGAGAACTTCAAGAATTATGCTTTCCAGCCAATTACATTTATTTTGCTTTTTAAGCTTCATCTATAATAATTTTGCTTGTGATAACCCTGAGAAAAAAATTCTTGGATGCAAGGTGTGCTGGGTTTCTTCATCTTTTCTTTTTCTTATTTTTAGCTTTCAAGCAGGGGTGGAGAACTGTTTTTTCTGCCAAGGGTCATTTGGAAATTTATGACATTGTTTGCAGGCCACAGAAAATGACCAACTTAAAATTAGCTTGCCACAGAGTAATTGAATTTTGAGCCCTACTGGCGGTTCCTGTGGCAGGGCCAGATCGAATAATTTCTCAGGTCTACTGTCCCATTGGCTGGATGTTCCTCACCCCTATGTAGAACTCATAGATTTCATTCTGACAATCAGAAATGCTTGCTTTCTTTTCTTTTCTTTTCTTTCTTTTTTTTTTTTTTTTAAGAGAAAGGGCTTATTGGGGAAAACCCAGCAGACCAGAGGGAAGGAGCAAAGAAGGAAAAAGAGGAGACTGTAAGAGAGAGAGACAGGAGAGGAGAGCAGACCAGAGGAGAGGAGAGCAGACCAGAGGAGAGGAGAGCAGACCAGAGGAGAGGAGAGCAGACCAGAGGAGCCAAGAGAGAGCCACCTGTTGAGGAACAGGTCCTTTTAAAACTTTGCCGGAGGGTGGGCAGGGAAGCAGGAGCAGAAAGTCCCATTAGGATGGGGGTAGAGTTTTACACCAGTGCTTGGGCCATGTGGCCACCTGGCTTCCAGCAATGGTGGCAGAGGCTAGAGCCTAGGATGGTGTCGGGGTGTAGATCGTGCCATAAATAAGCCTCTTCACATGGGGTACATCCTAAGGGAGGTGTGAACCTCCATGGAAAGGCACCCAGAAAGTATGGTTAATTGAGGTTAGTAAGAGCAGAAGTAATTTGAATCAATTGATAAATTTTAAAAAGAGTTTAAAAAGCTCTTATTGAAACTGCTATGTTGTTCTATTGTTATGCTATATGTATATACATATTATATGTCTACATGGAAAAATTAAGAATTTTAATTGGCTTATAGATAAAAGATTATTCATAAATTTAAACTGCTAAAGTTGATCAAAGTTATATTTTGATTCGTGTGACCTGAATCTCTGTATCATAAGTTTTAAACTTTTTGGTAGAAAGAAACTAGAAACATTATATATGCTTGTGTTTCAATTTGCTGGTTAAACAAGCTACACCATGTTAGATAATTAAGAGGTGTTTCCAAATATGTATATTAAAATTTATAGAAGGCATTGGACCTTCCGGCAAATGCCCTCCTTGGTTGTTACCCAATGGTTGAAATTGCTTGCTAAGTTTTCATTTGATATTGCTATTGTCAGTAAGACTGGTTTCTTTGATCAGGCACTGGTACTGTTAGAAACTTGGGAGTCTGAGATTTTTGTTACCTGGTTTGCGATGCACTGCACAGAACACTGTTACATGTACAGCTCCATGAAGCCTTCTCATTTGGTAGCACAGGTGAAGAAGCAGAATCGGACTACTACAGTCTGAGTCCTACAGAGATCAGGAGGCTGGTCAAAGGCCAACATTGTCTTAAATTTTAATATCTTGTGTATTAAAGAACAGTTATTGAATACTACAGGGAAAGAAAACTCCAGTCTCCATTTATGTAAATCTATAATTTATAGGGCAAACTCTCCATTTGGTATGCTTTAACAACCCATATTGTTCCAATGTAATCTGCCTAGGTTTACAGGGGATCAGAAAACACTCAGCCAGAAAGCCGGCTGACAGATGGGCCTCAGCACCACTCTCCCACCTGCAGGCTTCTACCCAGACCTCTGCAGCTCAGTCTCATTGTGTCAAGAGTGTCACTAAAGTAACGTCAGTGAAGTGAAAGACAGACATGGAGTCAGGCTACCAATGTACTGCCTAGTTTCTTTTAAATCTGGTTAGAAGTCCTAAAATAACCAATGTATTGATATCTAATTTTTCCATGATAGAAAAAATTGTGATGTCACATTATGATAATTCTGAGTTTGATGGCTTTTTAATGACTGTCATCTGATGTATTTGCCTTTAGAACAAGTATATATACAGGTTTTCATTTAGCATGATGAA